>CM063286.1:8750000-10000000 GCA_032173965.1 Sitta carolinensis | reverse complement strand
TAGTATCTTGTATCTGATACTGTCCTAAAGGAGCGTTTAGATCCAGAGACGCTGGAGTCATTGGGACTAATCAAGCAGTCTCAACAGTTCAATCAAAAATCTGTTAAAATAAAGACAAAACTATTGTAAGTTTTGGGGCAAGGGTTGTTTGGGGAGTGGGTGGGGAGGGGCAATGATGTCTGGTAACAATGTTTTTTACCAAGTACCCAGTTTTCTTTGGGGAATGTCTTTTGTTGCGCTTTAACTTGCCATTGACAAAAGAATTTTTTTAGCCTTTAGTTTTGAAACTCTTGAGAAGTATAAAACCTTTCTCAAGTTAGCTATGGCTTTTACTACAGGGATTCCATATACACTGATTAATTAATATTTGTTTGTGTTATGTGAATTTACAAAGTGTACCAAAATTAATTGCTGCTCTTGCATCAGTTAAGAATAGGTATTGTTTTCATAAATGGACAAACATAGTTATTATCCTTATTTTAGTCTGGGCAACATGGGTTATGGTTTTTTTTGGTATATGTTTGGCTTCTGTCCCTGCATCCAATGTTTCAGTGTCAAGGAACATCACTTGAAACAAGAATAGGTTCTTAAGCATGGACTGCCACAGAGCAGTTCTCCAGAGTAGTATGTAGAACAAGTTTTCCTGTTAAGTGTAAGTCTAATCTTTTTAACTGTCTGCATTTGAAATTAGAGCTGGATTTGTTTGGAGAGTGCTTGCTACTTCACAGGTATTCATATACTGCATTTAATAGTTTTTGCAACAGCTCAGGTAAAGAACAAGTTCTTAACAATTGTGTTCAAAATTAGCATTTTGTATAAAAAATTGCTAAGAGCATAAATAAGCTTCACTGGAGGCATGTTATACAACAGTATTTCATTTCTCTTTATTTGCAGTTATAAGCAACAGAAGTTTAATTTGCTAAGAGAGGAGAATGAAGGTTATGCAAAGCTCATTGCAGAACTGGGTCAAGACTTATCTGGAAGTATCACTAGTGATTTAATCCTTGAAAATATCAAATCTTTAATAGGTAAGGAAATTATTGAAAGAATATGGGCATTGGTTTTCCTATATGGTCTTATGACTACAGAAAGTAGATCATCTTGCATAGAATTAAGGTGCCTTGAAGTTCCTGTTTCTGTGGAAAAATTAATTTGGGGAATGTTGTGTAGGTATACTTAAATACTGAATTTATGTTGTAGCTCACATAGGCATGCTGTGATTTTAACATCTTTTGAATATGTGCTTGTCAGGCAGATTGGAGCATAACAAAGTAATGCTTTTATTCTTGAAGATATGGAATGAATGATTCCTCCTGAAGAGAAATGACAAGTAGTAAATGTGCTTCCTTTATCTAGTTCTTTGAGTGATTTTTTCCATATTTCTCGGTTGAGTCATTATGAGAATCTCACAGTGAAAGATGTTAAAAACAGGAAATACCTGTAATTACCCTTGTTTTACACTTTTTTTTTTTGAATAAAGAATTCTTTATAATATATTGTTTGTACTGGTGCCTGTCTCATATGGTGCCAGTGAGTAATGGGCAAAAGGCTATGCTGCCATTTTACAAAAAAAGAAATAAAAATCACTTATCAAAGTGTTTTGCCTGAATGTCAAATGCCTGTAACAGTAATACTTATTTTGGGGGAGATCAAGAGAATAGGATAGGTTCATTACAGTGAAAAAATACACTCATTTTGAGGAATTTTGTGATAAAAATATTTTTCTTTCTGGAATTTTAGGAATTGCAAATAGACTTCCTACAATATGGGAATTCTTTTAAAGTACTAACTTGCAGTAGGTTCTGGTGTAATGGAAATGGCTTTTGGGAAAGAAAGACTGATGCAGTTATATATCTGCATAGTGGATGTGCCTGGATAAAACATGTCATGGCACAAGAAGAAAATAGTCTAGATGTGGATTTTTTTTTGCACAAAAGTAATATTTCTACTTCAAGTATGTCTTCTGGAGTTTTGATGGAAAAGTTTATGTAGTAAAATACAGGTATGATTTCAGCATTAGCTTACTGCTGTCTCTTTGCTCTTGCTCCCCTTCAAATAACGAACCTGTCCTCTCTTCTGCTGGTGATAATGCTGAATTGGCAGGGCAGTAGCTCCAGGAGGGGCAGGGTCCACCTCAAACCAGAACAGTTTTTGGGGTGTAAAATAATTACTAGCTGGCTGGTTTCTATGCCTGAACGAATGTGTGGCAGCACAAGGGAGGAAGCAGCAGCCCATGCCTGTTGCTGGCCCTGTGGTGTTGGCAGGGTCAGGTTTTTAACTATTAAGTGTTCCCTGTAAGGTGTTAATTCCTACTTTTGCCGTAATCTGGGTTGGAATTCCTGTTTAGTATTTTTGCGTAGTTCAACATTCAACAAATCAAAATGATCAGTGCTGTGTTTATAGATGATCCAGATTATTTTGCTACTGATAAATTAGGTTTAACTGAAAAGAATTAATTTAAAAAATTAATGCATTTGCATTTTATAAACAGAAAGAAGATGAAAATTAGCAATGTTAAACTTTTCTGCTCTGTCCTTCTCCTCTAGGATGTTTCAATCTTGATCCTAACAGAGTTTTGGATATCATCCTAGAAGTTTATGAGTGCAGGCCTGAGTATGATGACTTCTTCGTACCACTGATAGAGTCTTACATGTACATGTGTGAACCTCAAACTTTATGCCATATCCTTGGGTTCAAATTCAAATTTTATCAGGTAATGTATTTCCATTATTAATTTTTGGATTTTGTGGTTGGTGATTGAACTGCAGTCAGTATTAACAGATTTTCTGCAGTTGTTTTTTTGGTTGGTTTTTTCTTTTGTTGGGTTTTTCATTTTCTTTTGTTGGTTTGGTTTTTTAGTTTGCTTTTTTTTTTACACATAGAAATGGATTTTTAAGTTGTAAAATTCTGGCATTGAAAGCAATAATTTAATTATTTGAGTGGGAATCTCTTGCCATATTTAACAGGAGAATGCTTAACATTTTCTTAAAAGACCTGAAAACAATCTTGATGCCTTTTGCTTTAACTTGTAGAGTTATGTAAGGACTGGCATGAACAGAGACTCCACATTATAAACAAGACTTATCCCCAGGAGTGGGGAGTGTGTTTGCAGGGGCATCATGGTTGATATTTGATAATATACTCAAGAGTTTTTTTTAAATATATAGTTAGGAATTGCATACAAGAACCATAGGGTGTGAAGATAAAGTTTTTGTTTCTGAAAATGTGTATTGCAGTAAAGTCTAGTGACTTGGCAGTAATAGCAGTTAAATAACATGGTAACAAAGAGAGTTGTGGGTTAGTATGTGTCATCTGAACAGGAATTGGATGTTTATAACCTTCTGCTGTGGTCTGATTGCTTTTTTCTTAAATTTCCAATTTTGTCCATTTTAGGATCCAAGTGGTGAGACCCCTTCCTCTTTATACAGAGTTGCTGCTGTCCTTTTGCAACATAATCTCATAGATTTGGAAGATCTTTATGTTCATGTAAGTGACAGTACTAGTCTGCTAGATGCCAAAGCTAAGGACATTAAAAAAAAAAAAATTAGATTCTTTACCCTATTTCTAAATTTTCAAGTTCACGAGTGGATGTTTGTACAATATTTAGTGACTCTTAAAATTTTCACTGCTTTCTTAGTGCCATGTATTCAAATAAGCACACATTGAAATATGAATTTTGGCAAACTTTATTTGAATTATCTGTGTAACATCCTCCAGATTGTTTACCTTCTGGCAGAGTAGGAAGTTGGAGGTAAATGCCTGAGTGACCTTTCTTAAGAGTTAGACCCATCGAGTTTTGCTTTACAAGATCAGTTTTTGAGCAAAGTGGCAGGACAGTTGACTCCAAACATTCTTTTAGTTTAATAGTAGGGTTAATGTTTTTAAATGCTTGCAGGCTCCTGAATTCCTTATTCTCTACAAGAATTCTGACCATTTGTTAGGTTGAAGGAAGGAAATGGACTTATGTGTTCAGATACAATCAGAGACGTTCTCTTATCGACCAACCAACAGGCTTAGCAATCAACCAACATTCCAGTGTGATGAATGGTTAACAGCCTGTTGTAATTATAAAATTAATTTTACATTATACAAGAATTTCTAATTTCAGAATATCCATGGATAGTCTTAAGAAATTTTAAGATTCAGCTCTTCTGCTGAAATCAAAGAAGGAGTTCTAGTTACATCTGTGGAAGGTAGTCCTGCCATTAATTTGTGTGGCATTTCATAGCCTTAGACACAATCTCATCAATATTGACTCATCAATAGCTGTCCCTAGCTTCGTAGGAGTATTTTGGCTGCAGATGTGTTGGGTGGAGCAAGAGCAGGAGTGCATGCCTCAGATAATTGGTGAGGAGTGAGGAATGTGTAATGATAATGCTTGTTTTTAAGAGAATGTTTGTAAGCTTGCAAAACATGCTCAGACTTGGGGTTACGGTTGCCTGTGCAATCTCAGCTCAGACTTGTGCAGGTATGGGCACGTTTTCTGCCAGTCTCACAGCTCGAGGGTCCCTGCAGTCCCTTACACTGTTCACCTGCATGATGATGATCCTCAGTCTCAGTCCTCAATCTCTGCCAGTCTCTGTCTCTGCCTGTTTGGGATGGTATATCTTTTTAATCTCTTTGCAGTTCAGGCTTAATTTAACTTGCTATGTAAGTTTCTGTCAAATAATTAGCACGTAGGTGTTGAGTCTGGAGGGGTGTTCATTGTGTGGCTCCCATACAAGAGCACTGCCAGGATCACTGCTTTTATTAAGTATGTTCTTCCCACCTCCCTGCCCTTCCAAAACTGCAAAAACTATTCTCAATTAGTGTGTGTATACACACAGCCATATAGAATGTAAGGCACCTAAAGATACAATTGAAATTCCACACTAGGTGCTTCTTGGTGAAGCTTAGTAGTTTTCCTGTGTTTTCAAATGAGAAAAATGCAGCTCCTTAAACCTTTTATCTTTCCAAGTGGGATTTGTTCTTCCCCAAATTTCTGTGAAATGGAGGAATTCTTTCCTCCTTCAGTAATCAGTTTGAGCAAAGAAAAATCAATTAAAATCTTTTGTTAAAAACATTAGAAGAAAAGATGAGTGTCTCAAAGAGATCATGACTCTGCAGTAAGTTTTGATTACTTACTTGCAGGGAAAGTGTGATCTTGGTTTCAGGAGCTAAGTTGAAGTTTGGCTTTGTCCAAAAAAGAGCTGTTCTTTTGTCTCCCAACTTGACCTTCTAATTATTGAGTGTAGGTTTATATTCCTCTCCCTGATTATTCTCAAGTACAAGACTGAGTTTCTTTTCATACTGTGTCGTTTATCTAAGATGGTTTATAAAGAACATGTATTGCATGTATTTAACCCACATTGCTCATAAATAAAAAATTTGGTAAGCTTTAAATGGTATTTCTTTAAAATAAAGGTTTAACCAAAGTGTGTGGCTAAGTAGGTTACCTGGTTTTCCTTGGTGCTTAAATTTTTCTTCCCTTTAGAGGAGCAATATTTTGAATATTCACTTGGATTAAAGACACTGAGTCATGTTAATGTTGTCATGGAGTATGTGTGCAGTTGTTGCCATGAAGCTAGAGCTGAATGGTAAAAGGGGGAGTGAGGGGAGCTCAAACACAAATGGTTGTGAAGAAGTAGAGTGGTATTATTTCTCATGAGTCCTTGATTTCAGAATGGTCTGCTACAGTGTAATTCCCTGTTGGGGAGGATGGCAGCATGGAAAAGAAACTACTTCCCTGAAAGACTGTCAGATTAGCAACAAGAAAGAACAAAGTTCTCCAAGCTCAGGTGATCCACAGTAGCAGTTGGTCACTTCAATTTTCAGATGCAATGTTCTGTTTTTTCAGCTTCTGCCAGGGGATAATGCCATCATTGAGGAGCACAAGCGAGAGATAGTGGAAGCTAAACAAATTGTCAGAAAACTTACAATGGTCGTCTTATCATCTGAAAAGACTGAGGAAAAGGAGAAAGAAAAGGAAAAAGAGGAGGAGAAGACTGAAAAGGTGTGACTCAGTAGTTTGGTTTTTTTTCAGTAAAATGATTTGAATTATATTAAACAAAATATTGTTATAAAAACATACTTGTATTTGAAAACCACCTACATGCTTCTTGGATGGCTTGGATTTGTATTCTGACCACACTTGTGTTATATTGAACGTACAAAAATGGATGGTTTGGGGTTTGCTCTGGGTTTCTGTACATAAAATGGTCTTGGTTCAATGGCTAATTGATTTCTTCCCTCCCCTTTTGTTGTATTGGCTCCACTAAGTATGTCCCAGAGTTTATGCACTTCACAGCCTTTAACAACTGCATTTCTAGGATTTGTGATAGTATAATCCTAGTTGATTTCATGAAAATAAGGACATTAATTCTCTCAATCAAGAATTGGGATGTAAAGAATTGCCAGACTTAGGAATATTGGTATAATTTTCTTGCATTTAGAAGGAGCTTATAACTGAAGATTTTGAGTTGTAACTGCTCACTGTGCTTTCCTTTGAGCTTTTATCTCCATATGTGTAAGTTTATACTCTTCATTTAACTTCCTGCTATGTCAGATTCATGTTGTCCTAGGTCTAATTTAATTTAGTGTGTCCAAGCCTTATTTCAGAAACAAAATTATTTGATCTCTTAGAGGCCATTCTGTTGTCATCTTCATTTGAGTGCTTAAGTATTTCTTAAACATCTTTAAAACAAAACAAAAAAAAATGAAGAAGAAAAAGAAATGCTTGATATATGCATTTTTAAGTTGTGTGCTGGAGTAAGGGGAGGGATCCATCAGTCTTGATGATTTCTGTATCCTGCTGTATTCCTTATCAATTTGGTTTGTCTATCTATTCCTACTTGTACTCCACCTTGATTCCGTTACTCTCTGGCCTTCCTTCCTCCTTTCATTTTTCTTTCCCACCTTGAAAAATCTAATTCCATTTTCTTCTCTCTGGCACCTGATACAGTCACTGCCCTCTGGCTCTCAACTGCAGCCACAGCTGCTGCTTAAACAGATTCTGTTCATTCCCTTTAAATTTCTGATCCCTCTCCCTTTTGCTTACACCACATTGCTTTGGCCCACCTTCTCTGCTATCAGATGGGGCTGCCCAGAATTTTCTGAAGCTTGTCACCCTGTTCTGATGGAAAAGTAAACTCTTTCTTGATGGGACATGCATTGCAAGTAAGAGGAATTAAGACAGCTTTCATGACTAAGCTTTAGAATTAAGAACTAGGGAATTTTAAGCTTTAGCAGGAATTGCAGCATTTTTCTGAAGGATTTAAATGACAGAGTGACGTGTGATGGGAAAATTAAGAGCTGTACTTAACAAAAACCAATTTCTGTGACTGCACACACTTATGTAATGTGTGCTGTTTCATGAAAAGCTTGTTTCTGTGCTAAAAGTATTTTTGTGTGTGCTTAGCTATGCACTTCATAAGCAGTTAGGGGAGTAACTACATGTGAAAGCTGTTGTCAGCCTAAGTTTAGGCACATTGTATCCAGCATATCATTTTAATGTACTATTTTTGATACAGTATCATGGAATAAATGCCTGCCTAAGGAAAGCAGTATTTAAAAATTATTGACCTGGCTTTTCTTTTAAATCCACAAAGTGCTTCTTTTGTGTGGTTGAAATTCATTATTACCTCGTTGCTCTAATATGAGTAATTTAGTCTTGACAAATGTGATACCTGCTTTTGCCTTTTAAGATGCATTTGCCATAACTGTGATAGGACATCCAGACAGGTCAGAGTGTGGGCAGCAGGAATGGATTTGATTCCAGACTGACCCCTCTGTGCCAGACATGTCTTGGCTTTTGGAGAGCTTCTGTCAGAGTTTGCTTACCCAAAAGTCAAGCAGCACATGGGCTCCATAAGTTTAACATGAATAGAGACTTTACTTGGTTTTGCTATGGAGCTTTCCTCTGCATGGTACCATGTGCTATGCTGTTTTCTATTTTCAAGACTATCAGAAAAATATTTTCCAGTGTTAAAATTTTAAAAGAGGAAAAAAACCCACTAAAATGATACAAACTGTAGAACCACAGGAGTGTCTGTTTTGTAGTTACTTTTTGTTCTTGTCAGATGACCTTCTCTGCTTGTGTGGCTTAAATAAAATCATATTTTGCTCTAAAATAATAAAAAAATTTTGTCCTAGACTTCTAATCTTCCTTCCCTTGGTATAAACATCATCTTAAGCTTGTAGTTATTTGCAACTAGTTTTACTTACTGTTAGTCACTTAAAAATCGACTTTTACCTTGGGGCCCAGGGAAAACCAATTTCTAACAATAAAATATATCAATACCATGCCCCTGAAAAAGTGCTTTGCGGCATGACTTTGATTGTAAAGTCCTGTTTCCTCTTATGCCTGTATTGCAAAGGGAATTTTTGGAAAACTTCGTGTAGACTTGCACTTCAGTCTAGAGTCCCCTAGAATAGATGCTAATGTGAAACTTATTGTTCAGACACACTAAGACAGAGAGAGGGTTTGACTGTGGCTTAGCTTTTTTTAAAATTCTACCTGCTTTTAAACCCAGAAACACGGAGTGCATAAAGGATTCTTAAGTGCTTGCATTGTTCTTAAAAGGTCTTGTAAGGAAGTAAGGTGCAATAGATTGGGACAGTTTGAAAAACACGTGGTCAGACATACATCAGACAACTTTATAAATTTCAGTTTTATTTTTAACTTTTTCTTTGATCTAGATGTTAAATTCTACATGGACTGGTTTATAATTTCTTTTGAGATTTGCTTCCTGTCTAAATGTCTAGCTAAGTTTTATTTTGCATATGTTTTTATTGCACAATTGATATACAAGGCTTTTTTCTCTAGCTTTGGATTGCAGCTACTTAAGGAGAAGTATTAAGGAGACTTTATGAACACACTTTTTCTTTATTATCTTGCAGCCTCCTGATAATCAAAAACTTGGCTTGTTGGAAGCCTTACTAAAAATTGGTGATTGGCACCATGCACAAAGTATTATGGATCAGATGCCTCCGTTTTACTCCACTTCGCACAAGGCGATCGCCATCGCACTTTGCCAGCTCGTGCACGTGACCATCGAGCCGCTGTACCGCAGGTGGAGTGCTGTTGCATGGGGAAAAGACAGCTTCTTCACAGCAGGAATTCACTAATATGCCTGATTTTAGATACTTTTCTAAAGTTTTCACTTCTGTTTCATGTGAAATGTTGCACATTTTATTTTTCAGAGTCGGCGTACCCAAAGGAGCTAAAGGGTCACCAATTTCCTCTTTGCCAAACAAGAGGGCGCCAAAACAAGCAGAGAGCTTTGAGGAATTGAGAAAGGAAGTGTTCAACATGCTCTGTTACCTTGGTCCTCATCTGTCCCATGATCCCATTTTATTTGCTAAAGTAGTGCGCCTTGGGAAAGCATTTATGAAAGAGGTTGGTATGACACAACAGCTGGTCAAAACGTGAAGAATACCAATTACTCTGTTGTCAAAAAATGTTTGTCTTGCTAATTGTGATATTCAACTTCTGAAACAAAAGAAAATTTTGACTAAGGATAAACTTGGAGAATCTTATTTTAATTTTTGATCAATATTGTGATTTTAGACATCTTTATGAACCACTTATGGCACTTTAGGTTTATAACCACGAATATTTAGTGATATCTAATTTCCTGTTACAGTATTCATATTTTAAAATATTGTCTGTGTGTGTATAATTAACCCAACAGACATGTGGTACTGACTGCCCAGAAGCTTCTACATTATTACAGCAACAATGTAGTAAATAAGGATGAATAACCTAATACACGTGCAGTAAAAATAATTTCAGCTTTCTGTTCCAGCTGTTAGGTTACTTGGGAAGCAGGGGATGTTACATCCTTTTATTTCAGTTTTTTTTCCCTCTGTTCTGCCTACTTAAAATGGGTGCTGCTATTGATCTTGTGTCAGTGACAAGTCTTTAGATTTGCTGCTAGGAATGAGTTTGATGTGGAAATTGTTTCAAGTTGCTGACTTCAGAAATTAACTGATCTCTTGAGATGGGTTATTGTCTTTTGACCATCTCTTTACCATGTGTCTTTTGAAGGATTGGCAGTATGACCTGTTTCAAAAGGCTGCAAGTTGAATTTATATTCTGAACTTCCTTAAAATGTACTCAGTAGTTCAGATTGAGGCTAATGATTTCTTTTGCTGCTTTTCTGGCATTTTGCTATTTAACTAGCAGTTTCTGGTTTATTCTCAAGTCAACAATAGGAGGTTTAATTTTCTTTAAACAGCATCTCAGAGAAACTTTGGAATAAATAATTTCAAAATTGGTATTATTATCAATGAATGACCAGTCCACCTCCCCAAAACTTAAAAATCATGGGTTTCGTTATCCAGCATTTTATTTTAACTTACGACAGAAAATTGGAGAGGTTGATTGATCTAAGTGGTACCAGAGGGAAGTTTTCAGTTTTATAACTTTTTTTTTATAAAAGTATTTTTATTTCAACTGCAACTAACAAATATTGGAACGCTCATAATTTATATGCCATCTCAGGATAAGCTTTCATGTCCAGCTGTACCTGGATGCAGAGCTAAGAAGACAGATA
This sequence comes from Sitta carolinensis, assembly GCA_032173965.1. Classification (NCBI taxonomy): domain Eukaryota; kingdom Metazoa; phylum Chordata; class Aves; order Passeriformes; family Sittidae; genus Sitta; species Sitta carolinensis. The sequence goes on along the minus strand of CM063286.1, from coordinate 9,989,465 downwards.
ATTCTTGGGATTGAGGATCTTATTGTTCAAAATAGCAGATTTTGTCAAGAGAGTTTATTCTTGTTAGATTCCAAGATGCAGTGCTAGGTGAGAGCCCTACAATAACTTTGGGTTTCACGTAGTCTTTGTAATAAAATCATGGAAACTTCAACTATTTCCCTTCTTCCATATCTCTGTATAATTTCTTGGCATCTTCTCGTCCAGAATGGTAAGATTTCCCACTGGTAAATACTCTGATTTTATAGCATGCTCATTTCTTGCTGGCCATTGAGAAGACTGATATCAACTGATATTCAGTGATAGCTATTTTGCACTGACAGTGAGTTAAGTTGGAAGTTATAATTTTAAGGGACTAATGCATTTTATTGCTATCAGGAGACAATTAGGACTACTTTGTAATTGAGGTATTGAAGGTTTGTGAGAAAGCCCTTTTTCTGAGGATATGTATGCTGGAATGGAGATTACTTGGTTATAGGACTCTCTTGTGCAGGTTTACTGTAAATATATAATAGTTTAATGTGTTTCTGACAAGAATGAGCAACATTTTAGCTATTTGCTCTAGGTTGGAACTGTGAAGAAATTCGTCAGTGACAGAGTGGTTAAGGTAACATAGGGGAAGTTACTTTTAATGCATTGTTGCCATCAGCATGTTCTAGTTGTGAAACTACATTTTAACATAGTAGAAATACTTGTAACTGAAGGTCATTTGACTCTTAAGTTAACCCATGTAGTAGTTTAAAAGTTAGACTACTAACACTGCACTGCAGCTTTCATGCTAAAGTGTACCTTTAAAATAATAGAGCACTTACTGGTGTGATAGCTAAATATGCTTTTCATGGTGAGTGGAGCAAGCAGAGAGAAAAAGGAATTTAATAACGAAGACTAAAAGCTTAAGAGGGTGTTACTGTGAGAGAAAGATGAGGAAATAATCTATGGCTGTTGGTAACTGCCCTGGAAGTCCTCAGATTTTTTAGGTAGAAGGTGAATGCTTAGGCATTTTTTTTTTCCTCTCCAGTAAGAAAATTCAATATTTCATATGTAATAGCAAGTTTCCCTGTAGCTTTAGCTATTATTTCCTTTTGGACAAAATTGTACAAAGCCCCTCTGTATGTAAGGAATGTGTTTCATCCATGCATTTTGAATTTCTGTTTAAAAATACTTGAATGCTGACAGATGTGGCAGATGAAATATTTAAGAGATGCTTGGCCCTTCAGGTTTATGCTTTTGCTGAGATAGCCCTGTTCTGAGCTGTAACTGTCACATTAACTGTGCTACGATTAACATGGTTGTCTTTGTTATAGTTTCAGTCTGATGGAAGCAAACAGGAAGATAAAGAGAAAATGGTGAGTTATTTTGGAGGAAGGTGTTTTTATGGAAGATTGTAATGATGGCCAAATATACATTTTACTTCTTATTTACTTCAAAATTTTCTAATTTATTATCAAGGTTGTTCACAGTGAAATCCAAATATCCAGTAGAAATCTAACTTAAAAAACGAGTGGGTTTTTTTTTTAAATCAAGTGAGTTTTCAATATGAAGTTTCTGCAGTTTTCATTGTTAGTAGTTCCTTTCTCATGTATCCTGATTTCCTGAATCATTGCAGAGAAAATCTTTACTGGGTTTTACATTTTGGTTTTGGGTTTTTTCCATTGCTGCTATAGTTAATCTGAAATAGCTCAGGGGAAAAGAGAAATGGTCAAGAAATGGCAAGGATAGGATACTGAAAATGTGAAAATTGGAAATGTGTCTTGTGAACGTGTATAATGCTTTCAGGTTTTTATCTGAAATTTTGAAAATGTTAGTAAAGGTGAGGAGTACCTTAATACATTGAAAGCAGTTGCCAAAATGAGTTTTCTCCTGTGTTGTACTTCATGCAAGTCCACACAATATCCATTTTTAATGGTACATTTCATTCAAAAATAAGTGCAACGTGCTGTAGATGTCAGCAGCTTTGTTCTAGTATCTTATATAGGCAGATAAAATATTGACAGTATATATAGTCTGTAGATTATTTACTAAATGGTTTATGATGGAAGATACTTCTATGTCCTATTTAGATTTTTGTTCTGGAAGTCTTAGTTTTGTGTACTTGTTTTCTTAATCAAATTTTCCATTTGTGCATCTGCTCATTGCATGTATAACACTTCTTCTGAGGCACTTCTTGATAGTTACCTTGGGGTTTTGTCTTTTTCCCAGGAGACACTGTTCAGCTGTTTGTTGAGTATTACTGATCAAGTCTTGCTTCCATCTCTTTCCTTGATGGACTGCAATGCATGCATGTCTGAGGAATTATGGGGAATGTTCAAAACCTTTCCATACCAGTACCGGTGAGTAGAATGATTTGTTTCCATCCTTTGGAATGGGCTATTGAATTGTCAGTTCTGAAATTCCTTTTCCTGTATAACTTCTCCAGGTACCGTCTCTATGGGCAATGGAAGAATGAAACGTACAATAGTCACCCACTTCTTGTGAAAGTCAAAGCTCAAACCATAGACCGAGCCAAATACATCATGAAGTGAGTAGTCTACTCCATAAGTAATTATGAACTGTAGTACAGTGTATTGCATATCACCAGCTGGAGAAAAAAAGCTTGACAAATACATTCCCTGTCTAATGACTTAGTAACTTCCCAAATTGTCCTTGTTCCTAAAGTATTTAATGTATTGTGGTTAAAAACTGTCAAATAAGCAAGGATGCAGACAAATCTGTCACCAGTATGGGTATGTAAATCTGAAAAATGTCCCATTAAGTGATTTAAAACCTTTTCCATGGGTAAGGTTTTGGTACATTGCTTAGCTTATGAAATGTACAAGTGTATTCCTCTAGGTATTTCCTCTAGGTGTTGAGACTCTCCTCCAAAGAGTCTCAGGAATCTTGTCATGTTCTGTAGATTTGAATGTATGGCAGTAAATTGAACAGAATGATTTATTCTCATCTGCAAGTGGGCTCACAGGCAATTTCAGATTTACCTCACATTTGATGTCACTGTTGGGGAATTAGGTTCTCACCTAATTGCTTTTGGCAAATGGTGTGGTGTTACAGTAATCAGAACCTTTCCATATAGCATGACAGTAGTTGTTTCTGGATAAAAGACTTTGGACTCAGAGCTATGAAAGCTGGGAACAATTGTTTTGATTCCCTTCTGACTTGCTGCATACAGCATAAACCTTTCCCACCTTCCTCTGTGGGATTTCAGTGGTGCAGGTGAACCACAGTGCTGTCAGTTGTTGAAGAGTGCTATGTGTATAATTTACTGTCAACTTCAGGTTTCAGGCTGAGCTCAAATCTTCAGCAAGAAATGCTGTGGAACTGTAACACAAAGAAAGGAATACTGTTTTTCAGTGAACAGAATGCAACAAAAAATGACTGATCAGTGGCTAAGTTAAATTTCCAGGAGCAGCTAACAGTATCACGTGGTAGTTTGCTGTATGTAGTGCAGGTTTCACTGACGACTTCTGAAAGCAAAATGTTCCAAGTTGAAGCTAGAATGTGGTCCATAGTAATAGAGGGACAACTGGATTGATTGGTGGTACTGTCTGCATCTTGGAGGATTTCTCAATTTCCTGTTCTCATAGTATTTCTATAAATCTATGAGATGTCTTGAAAACACATTTACTAATGAGAATTTAGTCTCTGAGACTAACAAAGATGTTTCTTCACTGAAACTGTTTCTTCACTGAAAGTAATGTGTTGTCTTAATATTCTTCTAGCTTGTCTTTTGTAATAAAATATGTCCTCTCTTACAGGCGTTTAACTAAGGAAAATGTGAAACCCTCTGGAAGACAAATTGGGAAGCTCAGCCACAGCAATCCTACGATTTTATTTGATTATGTATGTAGTTACATGTATTTGTATGCTATTTCATCCTGACAACAGATAATTGAAGTTCAGGAGGAAACCTGTAGTTCTAATTTAATTATTTTTAAATTTTGATGCAAATTTTATAATATAATAATGTTTTAGTAGTGCACATAGTAGGTTACTAAATATGACTTAATAATATTTAGTGAGATATTAAATATGGAATCATCTTTTGAATACCAACTGCAGAAAAAAAATTAATTTGAGATAGCATAGGTGGGTCTCAGGTACAGGGATGGCTGGTCAGGTTATGCAGAATGCAAATTAAGGTTAAGTTGCTCTGACAGTTGTCTAAGAGTGGGGTGGAGATGGATCAGGGTCACTTAGAAGAAAACTTCAAGACTTGATTAATACAATTTACTTGAAGTCTTTAATGACCTAGCTTCATGTTTTCGTTTTGGGTTTTTTTAATAGTCTTTTTTTACTGAATGTATCAACAGGAAATCATGCTGCTAAAACTTAGGATTTTTAAGAAATATTAGGAAAAAATGTTTATTTTATTTGCTGATAATTGAAAAGAGAAATTATATGGAATTGTTTTTACATGTTAGAGACATGTTTCACTGGTATCTGGCAGATACTAGATAGATTATTGAGATTGCCTGTTTACTTTGACAGTTATTTTGGACCTTTGAGAAATTAATTTTAAGCATATTTTGTGTAGGTTTTGAAGACAGTATTATTAAATGCTTTTATTATGTGACAGATAAGGAATACTGTCCCCGTTCAGCTGAATGTCTGTTGTAATTTGCAGATTTTATCACAGATACAAAAATACGATAACTTGATAACTCCGGTTGTTGATTCGCTGAAATACCTCACTTCCCTGAACTATGACGTCCTGGCATGTATCCTTTAATGTAAATTACTGCATCACTTATTGATAAGGCTGCAGTTGTAGCCAGATTAAATCTGTTATCTGTGAGTAAATACTGTCTCTGCTTTCTCTTTTTGCCTCTTTTTGCTGGAAATTTTAGTGAAGTTTGCAAATACCTTTGCACTTTAGTGGCTTATTGAACCCTTTCTATTAATTCTTTCACACTGTGAAAATTATTCTTTGTTTTTACTACTTTCACTCTTGAAGGCATAGTGTTCTTGTAAATAGTGAGGTAGATACTGCTTCTAGGTTATTATTTCATGATCTAATTTTTTTAAAACCATAGCTGTGTTAGTGTTTGCTCTACTTATATATCATGTTCATTTATTACAAAAGCCAGGAAAACAAGTTCTAACTTTTGTGCTTGTAAGTTGAGGAAAAATACTCTCTTTAACTCCACTAAAGATTGTATCATTGAAGCATTGGCAAACCCTGAGAAGGAGAGAATGAAGCATGATGACACTACAATCTCAAGCTGGCTGCAGAGTTAGTATTCTTGTTTTATTTATTACAATAATGTTTAAATACTTCACCCTCCCCATGATCAATTCAACCATTGATCATTATGATCAATATTTCACTTGCACCTACCGGCTAATATTTTAAACAAAATGGAGAGCTGGAAAGCTTCATCAGTAGGGATTTTTTTCTTTGTATTCCAGAAGTGCATGTATTGCTGAGGTGCCATATGCAGTTTGTTAATGTTTATTTATAAAGAGGTGCAGTCACAGCTGTTTTTCTTTGCTTTAGGTCTGGCAAGCTTTTGTGGTGCTGTTTTCCGAAAATACCCAATGAACTTGCCGGCCTCCTGCAGTATGTGGCCAACCAGCTGAAAGCTGGCAAAAGGCAAGTATGGCACAATGGATCCTTATAAACTCAATTTTTATAAAGTGTTATTTAGGTGTTCACTGATACACAGGCACTCGATGTAATTGTTGCCCTAGCAGTGGTAAACTCCATTCATAGCACTGGGAAGGTTAAATAGCAGAAAGGAAGACTGAGACACTCTTTAGTGCATTGTTTTTCTTCTAATTGTATAGCTGTGATGTTCTTGAAGCACTGATTTTTCGTCTTTAGCTTATTTTAATAGTTTTATTGACACCTAACCAGACGGGAAAAAAACCTGCCAGTGTGTAATTTCATCATAGAAGTTATTCTACATTATTTTAAAAATAAGTATCCATTATATAAAGCAGTGTGACTGTTACAGTTTGTTTTTCTTTTCTCATAATGTCTTCTCTGCAGGGATGGCTCTTAACATTTTAATACTATTTAAATACTTTATCCAGTTTATTTAGTGGTAGTTGAATTGCTTCTTCATGTATCAGTGTTAATCATAACTCAAAACAAAATTTCCAATTTGACTTTTCCTTTTGTCTTTCCATTGTCATCGCTTAGTATTATTGTTTGATTTATTTAATTTTAATTTTATCACAGAGGTGAGTATCAGTTTTTTTCTATTAGAAGTCCCCATATGGTTATTGAAAGGCAGCTTACCAATGGTGATAACACAGCATGTTATTTTAGGGTAGTTCTGCTGAGAAATGTAGTTTTTTCCCCTTCCCTGCAATGTAGACATTCAGTCTCATATGCTCCTCTGTCCCTACTCTTTGTTCTGGTGATAGCAATCACATTGAGCTACAGAGGAAGGGTAAGTAATGTCTATTGTCTTTCCCCAAAATCACGACTGTAAGTATTTTGGGGGAAAAAAAAGTCAGTTTAGTACCTGGGATCATAAAATTGTTTTACTGGTATGACCAGTTTTGTAGGCCTGCAATATTCAGGTATTTGAATTGGTGCTTATGCTGGTATTGCACAGTTCCTAGACAGAAAACATTCTTATGGTTGGAACAGCAAACAAAAATATGAGCCATATGAATTATTTGAGATGAAACTTTCTTTTGGAAGGCATGGGTCAATGGTTTTTATAAGCAAGACACAAATTTCAGAAGATAACTGGAAAACATTGCTGCTTTGTGTGATGAGATACAATTTACTGTACTTCTGCTGGGGAAAGTCATTGTCCTTATAGAATTCAGAGCAGGAAGTAAAACCTAGTCTCTGGGCAGGATAATTATTGGAGTATTTTATGTATCCTGTGTTTCAAGTAAAAGTAAGATGTTTTCCATATTTCCAAGTAACCTCTCCAGACTAACTTTGCCAGTATATTTCTAAGGCTGTATACTATTCTAGAAACGCTTAACAAAATATAAAGTATTTCATGTTCATGAAATAACTGTATGGATACAGTTTGAAATATGGAAAGCAACAAAAGGGAGAAATAAACTTCCATAAATTTGCTGATAGTTAATAGCAGCATATTCTCTACCATCTTCAGAAACAATTAAGTTGTCCTGAAGGGGTTCTGAAATCCAGCTGTTGAATGACTGCATTGCTTTTAGGTACTAGCTTTCTACTTGCAATAAAAAAATCCTTGTGCTTGACATACTACTTTCTTCTGGTATGAAAAAAAGAATGAAAACGTTCTTTAATAGACATTGTGGTGCTGCTATGTAATATATATTGAATGTCATAGCTTCTGGTTCTTCAACAAATTGTCTTGGTGTTACTCCACTTCTCTGTTTCCTTTGCAGCTTTGATTTGCTTATTTTAAAAGAGGTAGTGCAGAAAATGGCGGGGATAGAAATTACTGAAGAAATGACAATGGAACAATTGGAAGCCATGACAGGTGGAGAACAACTGAAAGCTGAGGTGTGTTTGTGTTGAATTTAATAATTACTGCTTTTTATTGGTGCTTGTACAGACTGCTTCAAGAACTGGCAGCATAGCTGAGAAAGGTGTGTGCTTTATCAGAGTTGCCCCCTCTTTTGAGCTTACAGGCCTTGAGACAGCCAAGGCAGTGTAGATGTAAACCTTAATTCTTGTGCACTTGTGCATCACAGCATCTGATATTCAGGAGAGTGTTACATGACAGACCTGTGCATTCCAGCAGTCACTGAGCTTGGATGTGGTGCAGTCCCGCTGGCTCAGCCCTGCTCAGGGGGGGTAGCAAAAACTAATTAAAGTGGGCAAGACTGCTTAGTTTCTGATTTTTCTATACCTACATTATAGTGCAGGATCCAGAGAGTTTTACTGATGGACAGGAAAATCTATTGTTGTTAATTCATCAGTACTTCTGCAGTCAGCACACACAGATTCCATTTGTGATGCACTATTTTTCCAAGTTGGATAGCTTTTTCTGTACTGTGCAGGGCGGATACTTTGGCCAAATCAGGAATACAAAGAAATCATCTCAGAGATTAAAAGATGCATTATTGGACCATGATCTTGCCCTCCCACTGTGCCTGCTTATGGCTCAACAGAGAAATGGTGTCGTCTTTCAAGAAGGAGGGGAAAAACATCTGAAGCTGGTGGGAAAACTGTATGATCAGGCAAGTAAAAACCACCTGTATTTATGAGATCCCCTCCCTTTTGTTAACTTCTGGTGTATCAGCACAATATGTAGGGATTCAGCACATAAATAACAATCTATAGAATTATATAAGAGTAAAATAAATACAAATACGTAAGAATTCTAAAACTAATTGCAGACTTGCTCTATTAAAATATATGGATGTATTAAAACTATATTGTATTGACAAGTGACCTCTGAATAAAAAAGAAAAGCATCCTTTGTCATAAAAAGTTAAATTCTTATTTTTTAAGTGTCCATTGTGTTTTTCTAATCTTATTTTTTTTAAAAAAAATTTCTGCCTTAAGTAGTAAGAACTAGTTGCATTCCATTGCTCTTTTGAGTTCTGCTGGATTTTCTAAGTGGGGGTTTTTATTTTATTGTTCTTCCCCCATAAGAAATTTTTTCGCTCTACTCTTTGGTGTTTGCATTTTTAACAAGCAACAAAAAGGAAAAAAAATAAGCAAGCTTTGAAGCTCTCCCTAAATTAATTGTTGAACAAAATAAAAATGTTCGCTAACTTTTTGTATTTTTTGCTTGCAGTGCCATGACACCCTGGTGCAGTTTGGTGGGTTTTTAGCATCCAATCTAAGCACAGAGGATTACATTAAGCGAGTGCCTTCCATTGATGTTCTCTGTAATGAGTTTCACACACCTCATGATGCTGCATTTTTCCTCTCCAGACCAATGTATGCACACCACATTTCAGTGAGTACAACTCTTCGTTTGTCTGCCTGTAGTGCTGCTCTGGTATCTGTTTACACATGGTAGGTTCCAGATGAAGTTTGCTAAATAAAACTTGCAAAGTTTTATGAGTAGAATTAGAAATAGAAGCTGTGGGCTGGAACAGGTTGTCCTTAATCTTCTTAGAAAATGTGGCCCATGTGTCAACTTTCACACAACTGACAGAAGTTGTAGCTAATGAAGAGTCTCCTCTTCAGATGTCTTGAGTTATCAGTAGGAGCTCTCTCCCTCCCTGTTCCCTCAAAGGTGTAAATTCTTCTGCAGGTGTTTTAGATGGATTTTTGCTGTGGAGGAAAGTGTTACAGCTGCCAAATGGTGTGCTATCTCGGGAAGTGTCAGAAATGAATTTGTTCCTGCATCTAAAAAGTTCAATATGGAGAGCAATTTTGCTTGGTGTAGTATAATGTGTTACTATGACAATAGGTAGCAACATCAGTGAAGAAAGATAAATCCACCCAGTCAGTGCTTTATGTATTGACATTTCACAGTGTTGTGTAGGAAAGTTTTTGAGAAAAGTTAAATTACATTATGAAGTTTAATTTTTATATATATAAATTACGGGATTTTATTTCTTTTATTTTTTTTTTTTTATCCACAGTCAAAGTATGATGAACTAAAAAAAGCTGAGAAGGGAAATAAACAGCAGCACAAAGTTCACAAATACATTACATCATGCGAGCTGGTGATGGCTCCTGTTCACGAAGCTGTGATTTCTCTGCACCTCCCTAAAGTTTGGGATGACATCAGCCCCCAGTTTTATGCTACATTCTGGTCTTTAACCATGTATGACCTTGCTGTGCCACACAGCAGCTATGACAGAGAAGTCAATAAACTGAAAGTCCAGATGAAAGCCATAGATGACAATCAGGAAATGGTATGTTGATATAATTTTGTGGTCCAGTTTAAACTTTCTAGCCTTGAAAGAATTTCTTTTCATAAAGTGTTATGTTAAGGTTGTTAATAAGATCTGGTAAGTTTTGTCACCTGGTTCATCCATTCTGATTTACCGCGTTAACATAATTTGGATTGACCTTCCTTCATAATTCCCATGTTAAAAGTACTAGTGACTCCACTAAGTGAAAAATTATTGGAAAATCAGTTTCAGAAAGCAGGTATACACATACCTGCTACATACACATGTATCTGTGGTTTGTCTGTTCACTCATCTTAATTATAGTCAGGCAGTATTCATAAAATCAGTTGATTCTTAGACCAGAGTATTTTTGAGTGAAAAGTTGTTCAATTATTACCAGGAACTTACTGCTCTGTCTACAGCAAGTTTTAGTGTAATACTCAATGAGTTATACTGACATTTTATAGCCTCCAAATAAAAAGAAAAAAGAAAAAGAACGTTGCACAGCTCTGCAGGACAAGCTCCTTGAAGAGGAGAAGAAGCAGCTGGAGCATGTGCAGAGGGTTCTACAGAGACTGAAACTAGAGAAAGATAACTGGCTTCTGGCAAGTAAGTATGTCTAAAGGAAATGCTGTGGATGTTTTTGTAGTTGTCACAGTCTCCAGAACTTCCTTGCACTAATACTCTTAATGTTGATTTGAAAATTTGATCTCTTTATATGCTGAGGTGTTGTGTTAGCAAGGTGGATCCTTAGTTAGAAGGTCAAGTGTCTTTGCAAATGCTGAGTAGTTGGTTTTCACAGAGAAGTTTTTTGTTTCTTACAATGTCAAGACCTTTTAAATTTTGCTCTAATTTAGAAAATAAGCTATACATTGACCAATTCAGTGGAAATTTGTAATTGCAAGCTGGCTTGTACTTGCTAACTGCAGCTAGAATGCTGCTAAGTTAGTATAATTGCTTCAGGACAAAAAATAGGCATGTAAATTCTCAATGATTGGTTTGAGTTAACTTACTTTGAGTCCTGTGATTAGGAGCAATATGCCAGGGTTTGGGTGGTGGCATAAACCCTGTTCCAATGGCAAGATAAGTGTTGTGCCAGCCTAACAGCCCCATGCAGTGAAACAGCGTGCACATGTATCATTGGGCAGGTATGCAGCAAGCAGAATCAAGTTTTTTCTCCTATAAAACGTCAGTAATGTTTCATGTTGCTTGTAAAGTCTGCTGGTATGGTTAATCTGAAATGTTTTTCTCTGGTCAGTGTTCTTCTCTGGATGAACTTTGAGTTTGTAACTGAAGTAGTAGTTCGTCTGTCCCAAGAAGCCTAGCATAATCCAGTGGAAAAGAGTTTTGTTGTCCAACTCATGTAAGATCCATCCAACTGGTTTAATGAAGAAGCACTGTTCCCTATAAATACTTAATGTACTGTAGCAAATGAACTACAAGAAATTAGTGGTCGAAAAATTACTGCCTGATTAAAACTTGGTCTAGAAATGACTTGGTAATTTTGTCTACTTCAAAAAGCACCCAGAAGTGTCTAGAAAATGGTTTGCATAGGCATACACATAACTCTTCGTGGGATACTGGGAATAGTTTATTGTTGGCTCATGTGCTCAGGCTTCAGCTGAAGGAAGTTTCCCAGCATTGTATGCAGAGGCAAGCTTACTATTTCAGCAGTTTGCCCATTAAAACAAATAATCTGTAATTGTTCTGCATGAGGAACTAGAACAGCACTTCCACTGTAGTAGTGGAATTTATTTTTTTTTTTAAATTACTGATATTTAATTTATTTTTTAAGACTGGCTTCCTTCTACAAACTTCTGATAGAATGTTTGTATCCTTGAGAATAGGTTAATTTTTGGCAGAATAGCCTAGTAGCTTTAGCAATTGGAGACCGGCTGTTCACTTGTTTTGTTTGTACACTTCTGAAGCAACACATACTTGATTGTCCTATGAACTGTGATTCCCTTGATAGATTTTTGTCTTTTTTTTTTAAAATATCAAATGTTTGTTATAACCTTTGAGGGCTAGATACTAAAATTAAACAAAGTCAACACAAAGTTTTTAATTTAGTAAAAGCTGACAGTCCCTTCTTGAGCAAGCTTTATTCCATGAGCATTGCAAAACTGAAGCAAGTAAACCCTGGGTGTTCTGACTTGTGGCCTGTGCAAAACAACCAGTGGCTCTTGTGAGGATCATGACTATTCTTCCTTTGAAGGCATCCACTTGCACTCTTAAGTTCTGTACTTTCCTCTGACCTTGCTCTTGTGCTGTACATTCCTCTCAGCTTGTTTTTATGCTCCTTGTTGCCATGGGACCAGTTTGGGTATGTGTTGGGCTGTTGAGTTTACCAACCCATGGCTGGTCAAATAGAAACAAGTAACACTTGAGCTTGATACAGTGCAGTCTTCTACTCAGTGGCAGAATGAAACTTTCACAAGGCTTGTGTGTATTGGGATAGTGGTTTACTGGAGGTTGCTATGTGTTTGATTAATTGGAAAAATTATTATTAATGAATTCTATAGAGACAGCATGTTCTTGAGTTTTGAAGGAAACCAAACTGAAAGTCAGCCCCATGCAGAAAGATGAAAGGAAGTGTTCTAGGGAAATAGCAGGTGGTGTTCACTTTGCTGACGTGCACAATTGGAGCAGGTGGAGAAATTTACTGGAGCTTTCCCAGAACCTGCTTTTAGTCCCATTGTGTGAAAGAATTTTGCCAATAAGAAATAAACATTTATTACATCCACCCTGCTAGTCTAATTCCCACTCTCACATAGTTGCACTTATATTGACTTCTTCTGATCAATGCCAAAGATATGTCTCAAATACAAATGGTCAAATGTACAAACACCAGAGTATGGATCTGTCATACTGAACTTCTTGGGAAGAGAGTAGTTGAATGATAAACCATTAATTTATTTTTCTTTTCTTTTTTTCCCTCTCAACTTTTGTTTTTTGAAGAATCTACCAAAAATGAAACTATCACCAAATTTTTACAGTTGTGTATATTTCCTCGATGCATTTTTTCGGCAATTGATGCAGTTTACTGTGCTCACTTCGTTGAACTGGTGCATCAGCAGAAAACACCCAATTTCTCCACACTTCTCTGCTATGACCGAGTAAGTAGCTACAACTCTGTGTGTATTTTCATCATTACCACTATGAACATCCCAAACTAGTGTCCTTCCTGCCTGCCAAAAGAGGTGAACAAACTTGTGTTTTGTGACAATCAGAAGTTCACTACTGTGCTTCAGCTCTTCTGATCAAAACTTTCTCAAAGCTTCAGGGTTTTATTTTCAAGAAATGTTGTTTGTGTTTTACCTAGTTATTCTGGAGTTTCAGAGCACAGTCATTAGCTGTCGTAGGAGTTGTTTTCATGGTTTGTAACCTTTAGGTAGTCTGCATTTCCATGGCCTGCTCTCATCCTCCCACTTTAGCTGTGTGTGCCCTTCTCCTTTGGAACCAAATTCTCTTATGCTTGTCCCTCACCAGCAACATCCTTGGGACCCTTCTGCCCCTGGCAAATGGTGCTGCAGACAATGGGCTTGTTAGTGTCACTGCATCTGCTCTGATTTCATGTGTCCAAAAGAGTATTCCTACTCAAGTAGCCCTATCTGATGGACCTGTGTGGGCCAGGAAGAAAACATTTTTGCATCAACTTGGCTAGTTGTTTACTTCTACCAGCCCAAATCATTATGAATTTAAAAATAAAATAGTTATGTCAGTGAAGACACTTGAACTGTCAAACAGTGTGTCAGCAGCAGCTGTAGGCTTGGATTCTGGGCTAAATGTGAAGGACCAGCTTGTTTGTTGGGAAAAAACAGTATTTTATAAGCAATCTGTTGTATTTAGCAACCAGCTTAATGGTGGTTTAGAAGAGAGAAATTTATAATTTTTTTTAAGTTTTTTGCTGTTGTAATTCAGTAAGGTTAGAGTAACATTTTCTTCCTCTATTCACAGGTTTTCTCTGATATTATATATACAGTTGCAAGCTGCACAGAAAATGAAGCCAGTAGATATGGCAGGTTTTTATGCTGTATGCTGGAGACCGTGACCAGATGGCACAGTGACAGAGTCATATATGAGAAGGTATAGGAAATTACTAAGATGAGTTTGCTCATTAGAATGTGTGATTCGTGTTATTCAGCCCAGTAAAAATGGATTTAGTGAAACTGTTAGATTTAAAAGCAGTGCAGTTGGATTTTTCTGATGGCATAATCATAAAATTAGCTTGTATTTTACTATAAATCATGTAGTTTTGATAGACGTAGTTTTGTATGGTGTTAAAAAATATATTTGCTAAAAAAAACCCTTTCCACTTCTGATTTTCACGTAGCTTATCTCAAAGATAATTTAGGGAGCATATGGAAACTCTTAATACTTGAACCAGATAGTTAAATTATGAATAATCTTTTCTCTCACCCACAACTAAAATTTCAACATAAATTACCTTCAAAAAAAATTACGTGAGTCTTGTAAAGTGTGGTCGTGTCTCATTCTCTAGAGTTTAGAATTTAGGATTACCAGGTTTGTTTCCCGAAAAATAAATTTTTTGTATTTTTTGATGTGCATGTAGGAATGTGGCAACTATCCAGGCTTCCTAACTATATTACGAGCAACTGGCTTTGATGGTGGAAATAAGGCTGATCAATTGGATTATGAGAATTTCAGACACGTGGTACACAAATGGCACTATAAATTAACTAAGGTAAATAGAGATGCCAAAAATCTTATGTTCTTTGAATGCTTTTAAAAAAACCCAACTTCATTAGGTTTAATTTATGTTTTAGGCTTCTGTGCACTGTCTGGAAACAGGTGAATATACACATATCAGAAACATCCTGATCGTGCTTACCAAAATCCTTCCATGGTATCCAAAAGTGCTGAACCTGGGCCAAGCCTTGGAAAGAAGAGTACACAAGATATGTCAGGAAGAGAAAGAGAAGAGACCTGATCTATATGCGTTGGCTATGGGGTAACAACAACTTATTTAAGAAAGTGGTTAAAATGGATCATGAAAGGCATCTAAAGACTCGGAACTGTTACAGTCCTAACATTTGATTTTTACCTTATCACAGAAGATTTCGCTATCCTGCATCTCGGTGCTGGCAGTGTGAATGAGAACATTCATTTTGTGCTGGATGATCACTAATTTCCTTTACAAGACTCTAGTAAAACCCCTAAAATAGTTAAGATTTCTACTCACAAGAGCATAGCTTAACTTTAGAGAAATAATACAGCAGCAAGGAGATAGGAGGGATAGTAAAAGGAAGAAGGCCAAGGGTATTGCTGCAAGACTGGTTAGATATTGAAAGTGCATATGATTCTAAAATGCTTAGTTACATGTTACATCTCTCTTGGTGAATGTGGAATCATCCTCGTATGCCTGAGGGGCAGTTCAGGTTGCCCTAACAGTTTGAAGTTTTGTCAGTAGTCAGTTTGTTCTGTGTGTTTGGCAAGGGGTGTGTGTGTGGTGGTGAGGAAGAAGGTGTGGAAGTAGGGCTGCTTCTGTGTCTAGTGGGTTTGTTTGTTTTTCTTTTTCTTTTGAGCTCATCAATATAGGGGGAAGAAACTGCGTATCAGTTAGGAAAAACTGTGAAATAAATAACAGATGAACTGTTAGATTAGATCCACATTTAAGATTCAACCCATGTTTTGCTTTATGTTTGTGCATATTTAACAATCTGTGCGACTTGCAGCTATTCTGGACAGTTGAAAAGTAGGAAGCCTTTCATGATACCTGAAAATGAATTTCACCACAAAGACCCACCTGCCAGGAATGCTGTACCTGCAACAGTACAAAATGGGCCAGGTGGTGCTGGGATGCCTACATCTGTCACAATAAATACAGTTAGACTGGAAGAGGGCACTACTGAGGAGACTGGTAAACACACCTATGATTATTATATGTTTATTTTTTAGTAGAATTTTTCTGATATTACAGGCTTCTCTCAAAATTTGCCTTGTTAAGCTAAAAAGAAAAAATATAACTGTGATGTTAAATTAGTGTGTGTTATTTTTACTTGGTTTTGGGAGAGAGGGATCTGCTGCCTATTTTAGCTGTTAGCTACACGTGACCTGATAGGAATATGCTCAGATACTTGTATTTTAACCAATGGGATATAGATTAACTTGTTGAAATAGAGCCGTTCTTTCTTTTTTTTAAGCAGATAAACTAAAGGAGAAGTCTCAGGGTGTGGTGAAAGTTATTAATAAAACTGTCAACGCTACACCGAAGGTGACAACAAGCAATGGAAACAGTGCATCTAATAGGTGAGAAAAACTATTCTTACACATTCTCTGTTTTCATCCTTCAAAGCCACAGAAATAAACCTGAAAATTACCTGCCTTTTATTTTTACTTCTGGGCTCTGTGTAAATGGTTTCCATTTCTTTAAAGTTTAAAAAATTACATTATTTATTTCAAAATACACAGTTTTACTGAGAAATACTTTTCATTTTCACTACAAAAGATAAATGAGAACATTTGCTTGTTGCTGTTCTGGTAAACAGCGAATCTGAAATCTTGGTGTTTGCTTCAGGAAATTCTATCAAACATTCAGAAGTAAAACTTATGTAATAAAGCTGGAACTGTGTTTTGTATCCATGCTAATTGGCCATTTTATTTTGGATGCAGCAAAATTATTAAAGAGAAAGACGATAAAGAAAAAAGCGGGAAGGAAAAAGATAAAGAAAAAAAAGACAAGACTCCAGCTGCCACTCCGGAGATGAAGGCACTTGGGAAAGATGGGAAAGATAAACCGAAGGAAGAACGGGCAAACAAAGATGAGAAAGCCAGAGAGATCAAGGAGAAAACGCCAAAATCTGACAAAGAGAAGGAAAAAGTGAAGAAAGAAGAAAAAGCTTCAAAAGAAGAAAAGTCCAAGACGGTCGTTACCATCATTGAGTCAAAGTCAACTGCAGAAAAGGAGAGAGAAAAGGAGCCATCCAGAGAAAAAGATCTAGCAAAGGAAATGAAATCCAAGGAAAATGCTAAAGGAGGAGAAAAGGTGCCAGTAGCTGGGTCCTTGAAGTCACCTGTTCCCAGATCAGAAACATCAGAATCTGAAAGGGGTAAGTGTGAATATTTAGTTCCTTTTCTTGTCTAGAAAAATAGAACGGGTCATTTGAAAATCACTGAATGTAAAAAAAATTGAGAAGTTGAGAGAGAATCCCTACATAATAAGCAAGATTTGGGCACTGGCTTTTCAATACAGTCAGTAACTAAAGGATGTGGTCAGAATATCTCCAAAAGGCAAAATATATGAGTGTGTGAACTTCACACATCTCCAGTGAGTGCTGTTCTCACAAAGCCTGCCATTTTTTTAATGTAAATCTAAATAGTCTTTTATTAAAATGTATTAGTATAACTTTGACCATGCACGCTTTGCAGAAGTGTAAGGCAGAAACTTTGTGTGTACTTTGAGAGCTTCATGACAGCCTTTGAATTGGTAGAAAACAGAAAGATTCAGGCCTTTACATCCTTAAAAAGAATGCAGGAAGTTTTATCAATTCCTTCTTATATTAAGGGTTAGCAAATCCTTAAGTTATTATCTAAGTCAGATGTTGAGTTTTATATTTGTGCCGCTTAGGGCAAACCACATAAGGGAGGGTTGTAATGCTTTTCATAGGGTTCACCTGTTCAGGGTCTTCATAGTAACTCTGAAATTCAGATAGTGACTTCCATAAAATGGAAGTTTGGAGTGAGCATAATTTCGCAGCAGGTTGTTTACATTACACTTCTGCACAAACTTTCATAAAGATGGTCAAGGTATGCTGCTAACTCTAGATAGCTTAAGGAAAACAAAATTCACATTGATGCCTGGAAAGGCTGACTCAGAACAGAGACTAGTCAGAGCAAAAGGATAAAGTAGGAATTTATTAAAAGGCCTCAATAGATAGACGATGAGCAGTGCAAGAGCCCAGCTGGGCTACACCCAAGATGAACCCACAGTGGTCACAAAATGGACGACCAGTCATGAGGTCCCACACTTTTAAGAGTTTTGGTCCATTAGCATATAGTTAATTGTCCAGTTATAGCTTCAGGTTATGAATTCCATCCTCCTTATTTTTCTCTCTTCACTTCACTGTTGTTTATGCTCTTGGGCCTGAAATTTGTTTCGGTTGTCCTTGGTCCCAAGCTAGAAAAGGAACTGTTTTGTCTACCTACTCTGTGAAGAGAGCTTAGTAGCACCCAATATGGAACCCACACACGAAAACAGCACAGAATTTGAAAAATATAAAAGCTAAAACTTAAGGCATCAACATAGTGGTAAGAAATCTAGCTGTAATTATATTGGTACTTCAGAAAGTGATATTATTTGATTCTCCTCTCTGAACTGTGTTTTAATAATGCCATTGCTCTGTTCTTTCCTCAGAACAAAAACGCCGCAAAGTTGATACACATTCTTCTCCGTCACATTCCTCAACAGTAAAGGTTAGTATAGCCTGAGGAAGGCAGCACCCATGTTAGGCTCACGAGTTTGGGATGCCAGTATTCGACTTCCTTCAAGTTTTGTGCCAAGTATACACTGGAACCGCTGGAGGTTTTATGTTGCATTAGAAAATGCATTCCTTTTCTTTATTGGCGGACTGTCTTTTTTTCTATAAAAATATTTTTAATTAACCAAAATAATGCTTCAAGGACCTAGCACAAATTTTGTAAAATAGTGTTTGGAAATTTCAAGAGAATTTTTACACAGAAGTGCCTCATTGCTTTAAGCAGTCAGTTTTTTTGGAGTGCAATGGTAGCTACAAGCAAATGAGTCTTTGCATCAGAGTGGAGCATATTTTTCTGCACTTCTTTGAAGAATCTATAGCACTGAAGATTCCTGGATGATACGGGATGTGCGATACCTCTGAATTCATCAGGCTTCTTGATGAGCATCATACCGATGTGTGCCTTCTAAGGAGGAGTCTTGAAAGGAGTTCCATTTTAAAGTCTCCTTGGTGATCAGTTCTCCTGTAGTTGTGTATATTCAGTGCGCATGCAGCTTCTGTTGTACCTTCCCTTCGAGGTTTGTTTATTTCCAATGGGTTCCCACCATGTTGAGCCCTGCGTTTCGATAAAACCAGATGTGGCCACCAAGCCTCCTACCCAGCAAAGAGAAACCCCAAGCACTCAAGCGCAGCACAAAACCATGGGCGTAGCCTACTTGAAGACTCAGGGTAGCCATTCCTTGCTCCATGTTTATATTATTTCTAAACCATCTATGTTCATGGAATCTTTGAATTTGCAGTACGTTGAACATTGAAAACTGTAAGTTACCAATACTTCATCAAGAGCACTGTGATGGATTATGTGGGTCTTTAAACTTCACCATCTTACCAACTTTAGAACAAGCTCTTCTCTTTTTTCTGTTTTTTTTCAAAGTACATTTTTTGTATGTAAGATTTACTTGAAAGATTTAATTTAATTTTGGAGAATTCAAATAGCTTTTACTAGTTTTGAGGAAACAGGTAACAGTGATAACTACTCAGTGATGACATTTTTTATAAAAGGCAGTATAAGGTCATACTAGAGTGACTTCTACCACATTTAACTGAAGGTGGAGAAGATACAGGTTTAAAAGTACTTTAAACTTTTCAAAGTTTAAAATACACCCCTTGTTCAGCTATATTTAGAGTTAAGAATATTTTTTCTTTATATTTTTATCTAGGCAGAAGAGTGTGTTTTCAGTTTTGGGAAGAATTAGATGTAGACTTATTTTGTAGTTTATTTAATAGCAGAGTCTAGAGAATAGATAATGACTGTCTTTTTTTCCCCCTACTTTCTTTTTAAAGAGTATTTCAGTTTCTAGCTTTATTCAGAGTATGGTATTAACATCAGATTTATTCCAGAAGGAGTAGCAGTTTTTTGTTTCAAGGGCACGGCCGTGCTTCCCAAAGTCCCTCTGATTTCTGACAACTATTCCAGCTCACGTGTCATCTCCGTTCATTTTCTACAGGACAACCTCAACGAACTCAAGGACTCTTCAGCAAAGGTTTGAATCTTTTAGAAACCAGCCAAGTTCATTGTTGTGTTTTGTTGCAGAGAGGTTAACTTTTGCTCTTGTGGCAAGCTCCCATCAGAAATTCAAATACCATTCCTGTAAATACTAGCATAGTAAGAGAGGGATGGGCTTTTTTTGTCCTGATGTGTAAATCCTCTGTACAGGAGAGATAGTTGATAATGTAGAAGTAATGTAACAAAAATACCCTGAACTTACCTTTCTGTCAGTATTTTGAAGAGATGAGATATGTTATCTTCTATTCCCCTCTAAAACTTGTGAATACACATAAATGTCCTTATGATTAAGCCATTTGTTTAGCTAATAGAATAGCTAAAATAGTTCTTAGAATTGTTTGAGGGGTTTTGAATGATATTATATACCAATTAAAGAACAGTAGTTAGTTAAAGAATATTTGAGAGGTCTCTGGAATCTTGATACTCTTTCCTCTTACAACTCTATTCATGTTCTAGTACTGTAGTATTGTGTTTCTAAGCATCCGAGTCAGCCTCCTGAATTATCATCTTTGTGTATTTTCTTCCTGGAAATACACTTCAGTTTTATTATCTTAGGAGAACAGATACTAAAGAATGCTCTCAGGAGTTCATAGAATCAGAATTCCAGGTTGGAAGGGACCTTACGGATCAGCTGGTCCAACCTTTTTGGCAAAGAAGTAGTGTAGGCAAGATGGCCCAGCACCCTGTCTAGCCAAACCTTACAAGTGTCCAAGTTGGGGAATCCATCACTTCCCTGAGGAGATCCTCCAATGGCTCATTGTTCTTGGTGTGGAGTGTTTCCCTCTTGTGTCCAATTGGAATCTGCCCAAGAGTAGCTTGTATCCATGATCCATCATTTTTCCATGTGACTCCTTGTTAGAAGGGCTTCTCCCTTGGTTAGCCCCCTTTAAATCCTGGGCCATGGTGCTAAGGTCTCCCCCAGGGATCTCCCGTGCTCCTGGCTGAGCAGTGAGCACTGTGCCTTCCCTCTGTGCCAGGCTTCCCAGGCCTTGGCTCAGCCTTCCTGGCCCCGCTCTGCTCCATCCCCAGCCTGGCCACATGCTTTTGTGGAGCAGGGACCCACCCTGAACAGTCTTTGCATGTGGCCTAAGCACTGGGAATATTGTATTTTAGACAGATTCTGTAGCTGTTTTGTTGCTCTTCTTAAAACCCAAGCACATTGTAACTGTTGTACAGTAACAGTCACAGCCACTGCACACCTGCTGATACATCAGGGGATGGGACTGATAGGAAATGGGTCCAGTCTTCTAAAGATGCTGTTAAAGTCTGTGATAACACAGTCAGAACCACTGTGTATCCAAACAGCACAGAGGTTTATCACTTGGAAAATGCTAACCATTTGGACTTTTTGGATACTTTTTAGGTTTAACTAGAATTACTTATATTCACTTCATTTAAAAGTGTTATGGATTTCCATTTTCAGTCTGTATTTACACTGTTCTTTTAGTTGTAGTTATTTTTATGCAAAGTGTTCAGAACACTTTGTATGTTTTAAATCAAAATAGCTGTGTTTCTGTAGTAGACACTTGCTGGTAGATTTTTTTTTTTAATTGAATCTTTCCAGTGCCAACTGTATCTGATTATAGGGATAGCATATACAGGAAATATCCTTTAGTCTTACCATTGACAAACCTACAGTGTTTGTAGATTGAATCCAGATACTATTTATAAATCGACATCATTATATTTTGTATATTTTTTTTTAACTAGAAAACAATAGTATTTTTCTGAGCTTACCTCTACCTGAAGGGTGGTATATGGGAATCTGTAAAATCTCACGTTTCCCTTTACTATTGTACGAGTCAAGATTCAGCTGGTTAATTGAAATTTTGCTTACGTTTTCATTACTTCAGCTAAAGTTTTATTTAAAAATATTTATTTTGCTTATTAGCACATTGATTTAATTAAGCAGGCAGTGGAACTATTTGTAATTAAATTAACAGCAAACAGCTTTATTTTTCTAGGTAATTTGAAAAGTTATGTTTTAGAATTAACTGTAATGTGTTTGTGTAGACTTAGCTGGAAGTGTATTGCAGTTGTGTGACCTTTTAATGGATTTATTCTTTTAAATGTTTGGGGAATGGGGGGTGTCCAACCCATTACTTCCTTTTCTAAATGCTCTTTTCTAATCTTTCTCACTTAATTAACTAATCTTCACTCTTCAATGCTGTTCTAACAGACTTAAAGCATTTCATGACCATGTTCCTTGTACATGGTGTAAGACAAGTTAAATGTTCTTTACTTCCATGTACTTATTTGGGGAAAGCATGGGATGTTCAGAAGTAAGATTTATGAGTTCCACTGAAAGTTAAAAGTCTAGTGCTGTTGTCTGCTTACAGACTTCCTTTATTCCTGACTTGGCTCTGGTTTCTGGAGCCAGAAAATGGAAGTACTGGTTTACGTTGCAGGTTATAAAATAAATGGTGCCAGACTTGAGTTAGGTCTTTTTTCCTTGCTTTGGCATTTGTCCACACTACGAACCACACCGAAGCACCCAAAATTTGATGTGTCGTCAGTTGGCAGCATTTCTAGAAGCAAGTTGATAAAGTCTTTCTGGCAAAGACAGGGGAGGGTGGATGTAGTTTTCCAAAACTCTGCATTGGAATGGTAGAGGAGCAGTTGGAGTCTGTTGAGAACAGCCATGGGAACACAGGAAATGGATTAGGAGAAAGCAGAGCTATGACTTTGCTTTCTCCTGTGGAAAGCAGCTCTAGGAGACAACTGAATGGGCTGTTGAGAGAAAACGTATTTGCATGTCATTGTCAGCAAAGAAGAGAGCAGGGATAAATTTACTTGTGGAATGGCATTGTAGGAACTGGAATAAAAGAGGAGTGAGGCAAAAGAGCAAAACCAAAAACCTAGTGCAAGAAGTATTGAAGGTTCAGTCTCTGTAGGATAATAAAATTCCAGTGAAAAATAAAAGGAAAGAGACCTACATTTTGTCAATGTGACTTTTAACGTAGGATCACTAACATCAGGTTTTGGTAAGTTAAACATTTACTGAAACTGGGGAAGGACAGGATTACTTTAATTTTGAAAGTTGTTCAAAACACTCATTGGTTTGGTTCAAGTGATACCTTGATTGTTTTAAACTAATTTTCCACTTGCCTCTTTTGTTGGTGTCCTTTTAAGTAAGGTGTCTCTCTTAAAAAAAAAAATACAGAGAACATTTATTTTAATCAAGGTATTTTAGTCCTCCTCAAAAATTGTTAACTTACGGAACTGGGGAAAGATTGAAGTATACTGATTTAAATATATATGCTGGTGTAACTTAAGTACCAAGGGAAATGGTTTTAATTTAAAATGTGCTCTTAATAGTTCTTAAATCTAGCTATATAATTGTTTTTAAAAGAAAATATAATTATTGTAATTTATCCATATTTATATAACACGTGTGCTACCTGTTTTGTGGAGCTTACCAGAATTGGAAAACAATCTAGAACACATTACAGAAAAAAACCAATTATTTTCTATGTTCAGCTGGTTTTCTTATTTGAAGGTTAGAAATTAGATTAAAAGTCATTATTCAAAGTATTGTCTTAAATACTTTGTTGATAAAGATTATTCTTTAAAAATAAATTATAGCTTGTTTAAGCAGCTGATTCCATTCATTCATTCCAGGCAAGGTTGCAGGTGTTAACTGAGTTCAGTAACTTTCATATCCTGTTTCTGTAGCCCTGTGTCTGATCTGTGTTCGTGCATCCAGCAGTCCTGGTGAACAGTGTTGTGTGTATTTAATGTAAATGTTTCAGCTAAGAGAAAATATTCTTGAATTGAGTAAATTGAGTAAATAAGCTGTAAGTTAAATTATAGATGATGAGTTTGAACATGTCTTCAATCACTCTTTGTTTTGCTAATAAAGTATTTATGTTTAATATTTGAGCTAGATCTGATATGTTAGAATAAGACTTCTTTTTATTTGCAGTCTAGGAATACATATTAATATTTGGTGATGTTGCCTTAATTTAACAGCACTACATAAACCACACTACTCCAACACTGTCCAAGAGTAAGGAGAGAGAAGTGGAGAAGAAAGATTTGGACAAGTCAAGGGAAAGATCCAGAGAGAGAGAGAAGAAGGATGAAAAGGACAGAAAGGATCGAAAAAGGGTTGGTGACATTTTTTAATGAACTAGTTTAGACAGTTGGTACGTGCTTGGAAAGCTTTTTCTTCCAAGCCCTTGCAGTAATAATTGGCTGTACAGCCCATCTGAGCAAGGGTGATCTGTACCAGATGTGGCTTTTTTAGTCTGTTACTCTTTCAAAGGTCAGTTAGCAGTAATGTATTCAAACCTCTTCTCCCTCCAAACCGATCTCCAGAAACGTCATACGAGATGTAGCAACGTGTTAAAGATTCAAAAACTAGTTCTCCAAAATAAGAATATAAGCAGGTGCTACTTCAGGAGTATGTTTTAGTCTGCTAACATCTGCATAATTATATTTGGTGCCAGGATCATTCCAACAGTGACCGAGAGGTACCACAGGATTCAACTAAACGACGCAAAGAGGAAAATGGTACAAGTAGGTATTTTACTCTTTGTGTGTGCTTGCCAGGCTTTTACTGGTTGTGAATTACAACCTTCTGTTCTGTTTTTAGCTGGTTCTTCAAAACATAGCAAAAGTGAAAGTCCTTCCGATTCCCCACGCTTAAATGAAAAAGAGAAGGAGAAAAGCAAATCAAAATCTTCAGGAAAAGAGAAAGGTGACTCAATCAAGGCAGAAAAGATGGAGAAGAGCTCCTCTGGTAGCAAAAAGGTAAAATAAGCTATTCTCCTCGTGTTTATTTGTTGTTGCTGACAGAACAAGCTGATTTTTTTTTCCTAAAATTTATTGCTGCTTATAGCCTAATTAAAAAGATATGCTGTGGATGTATAAGAAAATGCTTCTGAAACTTCTGCTATCTTTTGGCTTATAATAGCTTATCAGTCACTCCTGGCAGGAGGAAGATAGTTTGGAGGACTAGTTCATTTTAGCAGTAGCCAGAAAAATTCAGAACTTATACTTTATGTTCTGAATAGTCTAAAATATTTTCAGACTGCTTTGGTAAGCAAGTAGATGAGAATAGCTTAACTTACATATAAACTAGTCTGTAATTGAGATTTTCAAGTGCATGTGTCAGCACAGCTTCTTTTGGTGAAAGCAGGTATGTTGCAGTTTTATTTGTATTCATCAAACAGTGGTTCTTAGTTGCAAGTTGCTGCTGGCACTTGTCAGAGAACTGGATGAGAAAGATAAAATAACCTCAGAAATCATAGCAGCTGAGTACTGTCATTTTGAGTGATGATTTTTTTTAAGCTACATCCAATTATAATGTTAAATATTACAGTCCTCCTAAATGTCCTGTACAATGGGTACCATAATAAGCTATTTTCTATATGTGTATTTTTAAAGGAATCAAGACATGATAAAGAAAAAGCAGAGAAGAAAGAAAAACGGGAGAGTACTGGGAGCAAAGAAGAAAAGAAACAATATCCTTTTAAACATTGACTTTTCAGAAAATTCCTTCAAATGAGCTTCCCTTTATTATATGTAGCAAAATAGATCACTTTTTCCTTAATGCTGGATTTACTCATAAATCTTCAGACAAGCATAGATAATGAAGATTCTTTCAGGAAAGGTAAAAATGTTTGTTATTTAATTTGTTTGATTTGGTATCTCCCACGAGCCCCTTTGACTGGTAAAGGACATACAGGCAAAACAGCCTGAAATCACCCAGGGTGGCAGGTGGTGTTTTGGGGTTTTTAGTTGTTTTGTGGGGACTTTTTTTTTTCCTTTTGATTGGTGGCGTTTCATGTTTGGGGGTTTTATGGGCATGTGTGGGTTCGTTTTGTTTTTTTAAAGATCATAATAATAATTATTATTAATCTTGTTGTTGTTATTATTATTTGTAATTTTTTATTATTACCTCAGGGGAAAAATATTTCCCCATTATCATCACAGAGATTATATAGATGCTCGAATCTTTTTTGTGGCGGAGTTGCATCTTTGTTACTTTTTCCAAGAAAAGTTGCCCTACGAAAGCAGAGGTGGATTCCTGTCATTATGATAGATGTCACTCTTGATTATCTGTCTGTAACTTAACAATATCTTGCCTAATACGTGTCAAACTCATGTTTTCTATCTTCTTACTTCAACAAAGTAGTAGCTTTTAAACCACAATGCTACATCATGCAGTTGGTCAGCTCAGCATCTCTGCATAATCTTTTATCTGGTCTGATTGGAGGAGGAAAAAGATGAAGGGAAACATTGGCATAGAAACATGGACTATTTAAAGAAAGAAAAACTTCAGGGGATATTTTGAGTAACCCTTATTCAGACTGGATCTTCTGGAAAAATCAATTGTTTTTTGAAGTTGTTTGGGTTCTTAGGGGTTTGGGGGTTTTTTTAGACCTATGCAGCTATGTGGACAGTTAAATTCTGTTTAATGGGTATGAGGGAGGGTAGGAGTTTTTTTCTCCTCTACATTGAGCCATTTTAAAAATCTTAAAATGTTTTGTTTTCAGTTATTGGGGAAGGAAAATGTCGCAGTGAACTTAAATTAGTCCACCTGACCTATCCAACTTTCGTCACAGACTGCTGTTATCTTTATACATAAGGCAGTGTACAATTTTATGTTTGAAGGAAAAAAAAAGAAAAACTAAAATCTGAGAAGTCTGAAAAGTCTGAGAAGAGTTTCCACTCATGGATTGTGACCTCATAGCAAAGGGGGCTTATTTCAAAAAGGGTCTCATGTTCCATTTGGTGTCAAGGCTCGTTCAGCCTTGGCAGTTGAGGGCACATAAGTGAAGGGGTTTGAGTAACAAAGCTTGTGCTGATACCAGGTGCTCTTTGGTGGCAAAAAGATGGGAGTTCAGGTTATTGCTTTTTAGTATTATTTCTTTTTATCATCCTGAAATAAAGGAGGATACTTCTGTGAACAGTTTCTAAACTGAAAATTATGAGCATTCTCTGGAAAGAATTTTCTGGAATTTTCTTGACTCTTTGTCCTTCATAGCGGTTATTGTCTGATCACTGTAGAGGAATCCCAGCTTTTTCCCTATTCTTTTAAATGCCGCTTTAGAACGAAAGAAAAAAGGCAATCTTGGCAGATGAAGTTCACTACTGAGCACTTACAGCTTCTTTAATAATAAAATAGGAAGTTTTATCTTGACTGGCAATTCCATAGAAAGTGAGGATTGTCATTAGTTAAAAAAGCACAACTGTGTTCTACTGACTGTAAGTAACAAGTGCTCAGGTAAATGTCAGCTGTACTGTCAAATTCACATCCAGCTGTGTAATGGGCTGGAGCTTCTGGCCTGGAACACTGACAGCACCCCACTGTGTGCATAGTGAAGGATGAAAAAGTGCTTTGTATAGCAGCACAGGTGTGGAATCTCATCCTGTGCTCCTGTTAAATCTTTGATATCGTTCTTCCTGTACAATGTATGATTGACTGCATTTATTTCTTTCCTAATTTAGAGACAGGAAGGTTTTGAGGGGGTTGCACCTTTGAAGTTCATACCCTCACAAGTGACTCCTTGTTTCCTATTTGTGTGGTTAAATTAGTGTTTCACTACTTACAGTGCAGTGTGCATAGTAATGTAGTTCTTCGCTGTGGAATAAGCTAGAGTTAGGGAATGATGAAAATAGTTTTATATCCCCCCTCATTCTTTGAGTTGTGAATGGAATAAAATGTGAAGTTGTGAGATCAGTGTTCATTTGAACATCTAATTCTAATTATGTACACCTTCATTGCAGGTGACATTGAAATGGGAGGATACCCAGCTGTGACCAGAAATGTATTTTCCAGAGTATAGATTGCACAGAAAATTGTGAATGAAGAGGACCCATCTGCATCTCCTTAAATTATTCAGTTCTCTGCTTTATTTCCCCATGCTAAGGACTTAATTGTTAAGTTGTACATTACTGTATTTTTAACTTGTTGCTTAGTTTCTTATACATTTATTTTCAGTACCTGGCTGAAAGTGTTACCTATTCCATATTTTAGCACAATGTGCTGCAAACAAACAGTTGCCATAGTGCAAATGAGGTTTCATGTGTACATAGTTCCACTTTAGTTTGTCCAAAATACTGCCTGAGTTTAGTAATTCTTTCAGTTTGAAATTGCATTCTTTTAGATGTTTGAAAACCACAAATAAACAGTTATTGAATCTTTTTGGATTTACCTCATTTAAACTCAGTTTTTATTTATTACTTGGCCTGTTTTTAATATCGGTAACTAAAAAAAACGAAGTTAAGTGGGAGCACTGTTTTCATGCAATGCTTAGGGATTATTTGTATATTGTGTATAACGTTGACTTGTTTAAAAAAAAACAATGAATGAACTCCTTCCCATCCCAGTCTAAACCTGTGCTGAGTTGTCCCGTCACACCTTTTGTTTGTCATGTTGTTTTTAGATTGATTGAAAATGCTCTCTTCAAAACTGAAATAAATTAAGTTTCAGTTACAGCTACAGGAGCTTTGTATTGCTGAACTTTAGTCTGAAAATTTCACAATGACATTTTTAAAAAAAAAAAGGAAAAAAACGAATTTTTTTATCTGCTAAATTCTACCAGTGTAACCTTTTTTCTAAATAAACAATAGTTTTCTCAATGGGTCGTAAATCATTCTCTGTGTGGTCACTTTATTACTTCTGTGGATTGTTGTGTTGATTGGGTGTTAGTTGGAGTCGTGGTGGGGTGGTTGCTGTGTTTGCTGAGGAACCCCTCTGTACCTGCCCTTCCTTAGGTGCCAAGGGCTGGTTAGAGGGTGGTGCCTGCTGGGAAGTGTCACATGTGCTGCCCTTCTCCTGCAGTTTCCAGCAGCTCCAGGTTTGCCTTCTTGCATTCAGTCAAGTTTGCACCTTTCTTTTGGGCCATTTGTCCCTTGTTCAAACACCTTAAAATCTCGGGTTTGTATCACGTATTAATACTATTAAACACAGGGACTTGTCTCTTGAATATTTGGGGATTTTGGTTTGTTGGGGTTTTGGTGAGATTTCTTTTAAATATAAAGGGAATTTTGATCACAAGTTGAGGATCCCTGGTGCTGTATGCTTTCAGTAATCTGGGGTTTGGAACAGAAGCATGTTGTCTTGATGTATGTATTTGAAATACTAAATATTAAGAAACTGTAGTGCTTATAGACTGAGTCGGTAAAACTCCTGATTAGCTTTGTTCTGATTACTGAGTGAATCATAGAAAGTTACAGATCCTGGCCCTGCAGTGGGAGTAAGACAGACAAATTGGGAAGAGAATTGGGCAAGAGTTACCAGCTAATTAGAGGTGAGAAAGAATTACTGAAAAGAAGAGTAACTAAGCTAAATACTCATGTCCTTCTAATTACCTCATTGTGGCAGTCTAAAATGAAACACTTCTGTCAAAGTCACTCTGGTCCTTGGGCTTTCCTGGAATGTGAATGAGGTGGGGCTTTGGGCAGGGCTGCAGCCGCCGGCCTCCCCAGCCCGGGGCTGCCACACCCAGGTGGGTGGAGGTCGCCATGGGGGTCTCTGAATACAGAGCAATCTCCAAAGACCAGGAGAGCGCCTGTCATCCCGGGCACTCACAGGGCAGTGGAAACTGTAATTTAGAATTCAGCTTGGAGGAGCGAGTGCCTGTCCTGGCAGGAGGGTTCATTCACCTGTGGTGCCGCTGGCATGGCAGGGGCAGTGTGGTGTTTGCACATCTCTGGAAGCAGTACGGGGGAGGAGAAGGGATGTGGGATGTTGCACTGACCCTGTCATGGGTCTGGCAAGTGCAGACACACCCCCAGCGAACTGCAGCAGTCACAAGGGAAGGATTAAACTGAGCTGTGGCTGAGATAACTTGGATGTGCTTTGCAATGTCCTGATTCCCTGAGAGGGGCCACAGGAACAGTTTCTGGCCAAGTTCGTGCCTGTTGGGAGGGTTTTCTCCCCCAGAAACGTTGCAAAAGACAGCTGCTTCTTCTGATCGTTCTTGTGTGTGTCTCTGCAGGGACTCGGGCATTTGTGGAGTCTGGTGATGGGAGTTGTATATGGAGCACAGCCAAGGGGAATCAGTGAGTCCCGGGTGCTGGAGAAAGCATGGAGCTGGCCAGGTTGTGTGGCTGTACATGCCTCTGGCACACTCATTGACTTTGTGCCCAGGTGGCTGAGAATCCTGTGTCCAGCTCTGGGCCTCTCATGGCAGGAAAAACACTGAGGTGCTGGAGCCTGGCCAGAGAACGGCAACAGGGCTGGGGAAGGGTCTGGAGCACAGGTCTGAGGAGACACAACTGAGGGAGCTGGGAGAAAAGGAGAAGAGGAGGCTTGGGGGCGACCGAATCACTTTCTACCTCTCCGTGGATGGAGGTTGTTGCCAGGTGGGTGTCGGTCTGCTCTCCCAGGCAACAAGCAACAGAACAAGAGGAAACAGGCTCAAGTTGCTCCAGAGGAGGCTTAGATTGGATATTCGGGAAGCTCCTGCACTGCGAGGTTGAGCAGGCATTGGAAGAGGCTGCCCGGGGCAGTGGTGAAGCCATCCCTGAAGTGTTCACACAGTGTAGGAATGTGACACTGAGGGCTGTGGGTTTGTGGTGATCATGGCAGCGCTGGGTTAAGGGTTGCACTCAATGGTAAGTCTTTCCCAACCTAAATGTTTTTATCATTTGAGAGGATTGTGGGGAAGAACAGACAGGGCCAGGAGGGTGGGCAAACAACTCTGTGCTGCTGTGTTCCTGGCCCATGGTCCTGGGGGAAAACCTGGTACCCATTAATTAAGCCCTAATGTGATGTTCTAATTTCTCTGTATAATCTGCAGCATCTGTGATAGGTCACAGCTTCAGCTATTTCATTATAAGGTGTTTTCCCTCAACACTGGCAAACATCCCCTGTTTAAAGGGCAGGGGAATATTAAATAAACACCATTTATATTTATTTGCCTCAGATCAAACCACGGCTCTTACATTAATTTTGGAGGATTTTTTTGGCAATTAGCCTGGTTAGGCCATATTTGGAAATCAAATACGGTATTTGTCGAAAGGCTTGGAATGCTATTAAAAATCTGCTTCACCAGAGAGCAGGGGAAGGAGGATGCTGATGCTGGCGGCGCTGCCCAGGGCCGGCGCTGCCCCGGTCCCGGCCGCTGCATGTCAGTGTTGCGCCGAGCACGGCCCCGCTCTCATCTCCCCCTCCGCGCATCGCTGCCTTCCCGTTTACAGAAGTGCGGACCGCCCGGCGCTGGGCGGCAGCGCGGAGATCCGCGCCTTGCAGCCCTCCATCGCGGTCGGGAGGGATGGCGTCGGCCACACCGGCTCGCTCTGAGACTGGAACGCTTTCAGGGATGGGGCAGCCACAGCTTCTCCGGGAAACCTGTGCCCGTGCCTCGGCACCCTCACAGGGAAGAATTCTTCCCACATATCCGACCTAAGCCTCCCCTCTTCAGTTTAAAGCCACTCTCCCTTATCCTATCACTCCATGATTTGTAAAAAGTCCTCCAGCTCTCTTGTAGCCCCTTTAGGTACTGGAAGGTGCTCTGAGGTCTCACCAGAGCCTTCTTTTCTGTGGGCTGAACAGCCCCAACTCGGGCAGTTTCCAGAGGAGAGGGGCTCCAGCCCTCGGAGTTTCTTTGTGGCCTCCTCTGCACTCACTCCAGCAAGTCCATGCCCTTATTGTTGTGGCCCCCTAAAGCCGGACAGTGCTCCAGGTGGGATCTCAGAAGAGCAAAGTAGAGAGAACAATACTAATACTCTGTCTCAACCGGCTGGCCATGCTTCTTGTGATGCTGCCTTGGGTATGGCTTGTTTTAGGGCCCGTAAGTGAACATAAGCTATCCCCCAGTTATCCCCTTTCGCCCCCGCCCCTCGTGCCTCTCCCTGTCCCTGCAGCAGGCACCAGGCCCTTGTCTGCTCTCCCTGCTCCTGCGGCCCTGCCCACATAACTGGCCCAGGGCCCAGGCACTGCTCTCCCACACTCTGCTCGGCTTCTGTGTTCCTTTAATCAATTTCTGGTGTTACATCATACCCTTCCCTACTTGTTACAGCATATCAAGCATCTGCCACATGCTCATTAGTTGGTCAATTACTTTATTTATGTGCTAAACATTATCTAAAGCACCACTCATTACCAGCATCCTGGCCTCAGTTGGTGTTGTGCATTTTTCACAGGCTTTAAGTGCTTTACCCTCTCATTGCCATCAAGGCCAGGGCACATCCCTGCACCCCTGTTAACCCTTTGTGGTCCAGTCACCAGCTCAGTCCCATTCTCGAGCCCTGTGCTGCTCCTCACTCAGAGAGCAGGTCAGTAATTGCTGCCAAGTTTCCCAGCCCTTCTTCAGAGCCATTTCTCTTTGGATTTATCTTGTTTTCTACTGCTGCCTTGAACTCCTCCCTGTCTGAAATTAAAAGGAAGTAAGAAAACCCTGAAACCACAAAAAACAGATGATGGGGGAATCCCCTATAACTGTCTGCTGGGGTAGGCCAGGTGCCACCACACATCCTGGTTTTGAACCTCATCTGCTGCTACAAGTCAGCTCTGAGTTCACCCTGAGGTGTCAGCTCTGCCTGTTTGCTTGGAGGTGCCAACAACCTCCTCATCGGTGGGAAATTGCGGCAGAGTAGGATCTTGTCCTCTTGCTCTGCTGTAAGACATCCTCAAAAAGCCACAATGGCATAAATAATTTAAGCCTATAACACTTCAGTGATAAAAGCAGCAATAGATAAACACTTGGTGTGTGCACCAAGGTTTCATTATCCTGCCCTTGGTGTCAGCCCATGGGGCACCACCATCCAGCACATCAGTCAGGCAGTGCCATGGTGTTCAGCAAAACCAGGGCAGGAGGTGCTTCCAGAGAGCTTCACCAGCTGCACGAGGGGGGGCAGAGGTTTTGCTGCTGCCCTGGCTGTAAGGTGTGCATGGCAGCTCCTGTGTTCTCTCCTCTCTGGGTACCCTGTGCTGGCTGCCTGCTCCTTGCCTGGCGGGGCAGCTGCTGCCAGTGCCTGTGCCTTGTACCCAGGGGAAGCTGAAACCATTTTCGTTGATGCTGTTGCCATATTACAAACTAGTCCCAGTAATTTCTCTGTTGTTAACTGATGAAATAAAGACAAGAAAGCCCAAGCACAGAGTCAGAGCAGGACTGGGTTGGTGGTGGGCAGATTTTGGCCAAACCTGCCTCCCCCAGGGCACACATAAGGGAGGTGTTCCATCGTGGTGCTGGGGCTCCAGCCTGGGGCTCCTGGCTGGGGGAGATGCAGCACTGGGTGCCCTGGCCCCACTGGTGTCCCATGGTGTGACAAACACCAGCCTGGCCCTCCCTGCAGCCCCAGAGCCCCGTGGGCTGTGGGTGCTGCTGCTCCTGGGGACACTGTCCTCCCTGATACCAATTTCAGAGGCATTATATTCTTGGTAAATACTACTATGAAATTTATAATACCCATGCAAATATTATCTCTGTACTTAAATCCTTTAGGTTAATTGAATAGAGCTATCATTTTCCAGATCTTGTTTATGTATTGCTGCCTGCAAAATAGAGCAAATTTTCCAGACTGAAATGATGAATATGGGCACCAAAGACATTTTGTAATTTAATTTTAATATCCATGACATATTATTATTTTAATAGCCATAAAGAATAATTATTTTTGAAAAAATGAATGTTGCAGTGCTTTGCACAAAACCTTGGAAGGAAAAACTATGCCACAATGATACAGTATTTGTTTTATTTTTTGTCAGGTGTGGTGTGCCATGGGGGGGGGAAGCTGCTATTGGTTTTGATTTTTAGGCTGGAACACTGTTGAGGTCCTTTTGCTGGCACTGATGGCTCTTGGAATTTGATGCATTACTTTGAATTTTTTCCTGATATTCTTAATCCCCACCTGCAGAAGTGTAGAGGCAAGGCCATGCTGGGGTGTGTTGGAGCCCAGCATTCCAGGAGTGCCATGCAGCCCTGCTGTAGACTGTGTAGCAAGCCCAGGTTTTGGCCCAAAGTGCACTGCTCTGGTGGCCCAGGGAAATTCCTAGACCATCTCCTGCCTCTCAGCCCTGTGGCCACAGACCCACGTGGGGCCATCCCCCCCCCCACCCCAGCTGGCCAGGCTCTCCCAGCTCACCAGGTGCAGCCACAGCCTTAACTGCCCTGTTTCACCTGACACATACTTGTTAGAAAAACTTAACACCCACTGTAGAGGACCTGGGGAGCCTCTGGCAGGAAGCACAGTGTCTGCTCACTCAGGGCAGGGCTGGCAGCAGCCTGGCACTGGCCTTCAGCTGGGGCTCCGTGGGCACACCGAGCCCTGCTTGCAGACACATTTTGGCAGGTCAGGGGGAAGGCAGGATAACACCCCCGTGGCTGCTGCAGGGCTGTGTGTGGCTGTCAGGCAGCAGGGAGTGGGTCAAGACAGCTCGCTAGAAAAATGCAGCCCACCCGTGTTGGCCTGGATGTTGAGCATGAAATGAAAGCTGAAGGACAGAACAATATTTTTTCCATGCCTCCGTGGGCTCATTGTGTGGGAACTTTACACGTAAATAGGCTCATTTCAGCGAGGCCTCCCTGTGCCCCGCGGGAAGGGGTGGTCCCACATGGAGCACAGTGTGATCAGCACAGCACCCTGCTTACACCCAGGACAACCTGAAACCTTCATCCTTGTAAGGTGGCTGACAGTTGAATAATTGTTGCTTATTGCTCTGATTCAGTCCTTGCTTATTTCTGAGCTTCTTTGCAGTTGCTGAAGCCTCGGCTGAAGGTACAGGGTGGGCTCAGCACGTGTTCCCCCCTGCACTCATGTACATTGAGCACCAGTGGCAGCTCCACAGGGACTGGGGCTGGGCTCAAGCAACCCCCTGGCTGGGACCCACTGCCGGGCACCAGGGGCAGAAAAGTACCAGCGGTTGCCAGAGCACTTTCCCGTTTCCCCTGCAGCCACAGGCAGTGCCACAGGAACACTCCAGGCATCTCCGGTTTTGCAGGGTGTGGTTTGGCCAGCAGACATCAAACCTCTCAGGTCCATGCCCACCTGCTCTGCAGCAGTGCTACTGCCCAAGACCTTCCCTGGGGGATTTTTTCTGTTTTTCAGAGGCTGATCTTTACATCCCTGGGGGATTTTTTCTGTTTTTCAGAGGCTGATCTTTTCATCCCGTCATCCAAGAGTAGCGTGGTGCTGCTCCAGCTCAGCCCCAGAGACCCTGGGTGTCACAGCAGTGTCACCCTCGGAGGTCCCTGGAAGGAGCCCAGGGAGCTGGATCCTGATGGAGCCCATTAGGGCGGGGTGGCCAGGGGTGGCCCCGGAGAGGCCGCCCCTGCTGGGGTGTGGTTTGGGTACACACCAGCTGTTTAACACCAGGATTATTTCCCATGGTTCGCAGGTTGTGGTGACTTGGAAAAACTACGCTGTGGGTGAAGTAAATTTAATAGATTAGAGCTGGGATTAGCTGCAGTGTTGGGTGAAAGGTTTCTTTCCCTTAAAGAACCATTGTTGAAAAGCTGGGAATTGCAGGAAAATACATCTGTTTAGTGACCATTTAAGGACCTTATTTACCCACACTGCTGCCCCCCTGCAATGCAGGGCTGAGCATCTCCCACCCTGGCTGCAGCCCTGGGGCTCTCCCCCGCTCCTTCCCTGCTCCTTGCACCTTGCAGCATCAACCAGCGTCCGACACGAAGACAGTAAAAGATCAGCTGGTTTGCAGGTTTCCAAACCAGAGACACCCATTTCCCAGCAGTGTCCTCAGTTCAGTGTGGGGGCTCCTAAACCAGCCAGGCTGGGAAGGCTTTGAGCAACCTGGTCCAGTGAAAGGTGCTCCTGCCCTGGTGGGGCTGCTGGAACTGCCTGATCCTTCCAACCCAAACCTTTCCACCGTTCCGTGGTAAATATCCGAGGAGCATCCCAGACTGGCCAAAGGAACAGGAGCAGGGAGGGACTCTTTCTTCCCTGAAGAAAAGAGAAGCAAGCTCTTTAATTTTTTTTCTTTACAGTTTTATTTACAAAATGTATTAAAACTCTTTGTACAACACCTCATCAAAATGAGGCTCAGTAATTGATGCCCACACATGCAGTTTATGCTTTTACAGCCATTAGTTTGCTTGGCAATTTTTCTGCTCACTCAAGTGCAGTTTCAACGACCAAAAATAGGAATTTAAATTACAAAAAAAAAAAAACCCAAACAAAACAAAACAAAACAAAAAAAAGGAGGGAAAAAAAAAAAAAAAAAGGAAAGAACCCCCAAAGCCCCTGAAGCAAAACAAATTAAAAAAATATACCAAAACAAATCATCATGAGACTACTGCCAAACTTCTGATAGCTTGAAGTTGGTAGCCAGAATTGGTAAGCACTCAACACATTTTAGATTTACATGCAAGTTTAAAAAATATCGAACCATTTACCAAACTCCCTTCACTGGTGTGAAGCCTCCACTCTTAAAAATTGATCTGATAAACATACATCTTTTATACAGCTTTTAAGAAAAACGTTTGTTTTAAATACAACTCATAACTGCACAGCTTTAGCTCACCCTTGCTGGGGATGTGATCGTGTTCAGAAGTTGAAAAAAAAGTCAGAGTTTCATGAAAAGAAAATAAAAACAAAACAATTTTTTTTTTGTCAATATCTCGTTAAAAACTTGAACAATAAATTATTCTCCTATGAGCTTTTAAAATGATTTTATATTACATTTTGTTGGAAATACATATTTTTAACAAGACTTTTTCTTTTTCTTTTTTTTTTTTTTTTCTTTTTTTTTTTTTTCTTTTTCTTTCTTTGTTGTTTTTAAATCCTATTAAAAGTTCAAATCTATCATCAGCAAACTAAATGCCTAAGGGTCAGACTGGTTTTAAATGAGTTTCTTTTTCATTGTATGTTATTGATGAAATAAAACTCTATCATAAACTACGGAAAATACATATTGTCGATTAGAGGTAATTAGTATGCAGATATTCCATTGAACATTTCCCATGTGATTGACAATATGTTTAAAGTTTTGTGGTTTTTTTTTTCTTTTTCTTTTTCTTTTTTTTTTTTTTTTTAATTTTAATTTTTATTTTTAGAGATGAAGTTAAGTAGTTTCCAGGCAGAGGTTCAAGGCTGAAATGCTGCTGCTGTCTAAGATGTTGGAGGTTACAGTGAGCTCCCCCTGGCCAGAGGCGCCTCTGCACGGGGACAGGGACAGGAGCAGCCTCTCACCAGGCACAAAAGAGAGCTGGCAGGGGCAGGTAGAATAGACTAGTACGAGCAGGAGTCATGTTAGATCACTTACTATTACTCTGGAACTGCAGCTCTAACTGGAGTTACTACCCTCCTTCCTTGCTTCTGTTTGCAAGGACCATTACTGAGAAGCTTTAGCGGAGCGCGGTGCTAGGTGGGAGAGAACCGGGGAGAAGCAGAAGCAGGCCTGGGAAAAACTAACCTGCCCTTCTCTTGCTTCATTTCTTGATATTAAACAGTGAATTAAAATGCAAATGCACACCAAGAAAACAGATATATGGTTTGAACTTAAACAGCAAGTAGCTTTTCCGTTTTTTTTTTCATAGTTTTAAAAGCCACCCAATG
Organism: Sitta carolinensis; assembly: GCA_032173965.1. Classification (NCBI taxonomy): domain Eukaryota; kingdom Metazoa; phylum Chordata; class Aves; order Passeriformes; family Sittidae; genus Sitta; species Sitta carolinensis. Next base: position 9,952,241 of record CM063286.1, on the reverse strand, counting down.
TCATTTTAGTGAAGCACCTGTAGGTATGCCTGATGAGAGTACAAAAAAAAGGAATGCAATATTTTCTGCCTGCACTTTAGCTACCTTGTCAAGAAATTAATTTACTGATCTGGAAGCAAGACATGCAGTTCCACAAATTGCTTTCTTTTGGATTTACAGATTCACAGTCATTGACCTTAATTGGTTTGAATGCACTGATCCTTTCCTTCAGGTGTTACACCTTTTGCTGCTATACAAAATTACTCAAATTAGCTGGAGAGGTTAAAGTGGCTCAGAAAAAAAAAATCATGCCACTGTAAGTAAGTACTGAAACATCTTGACATCAGCTCATACAAGCAGTGGCAGGCCAGTCCGCGTTTGCACGCAGCAGATTTCTGAGGCTTTGTGTCAGGAGGAATTTCATAATTTGATAGGATTGGGGTGGCTGATGAAACCAGCTGTGGCTGCTTTCAGGACACAAGTTCAGTTACTGTGCAGTGGTATCAAAGAATGGCTTTTGTTGCACTGATCTTTTTTTACAAGAATTTTTTTTCACACACCAATATCTTGTTACCAGTCCCTTTCTTTTTCCCCGTAATTTGTTTGTTTTTCTTTTCTTTTTCTTTTCTTTTCCTCTCTTCTTCTTTTTCTTTTACTTCTTTGAAGCAAAGCAAGAATATTTCGGTGATGGTTTGCATTGTTGTGAGTCTCAGAGTCTTCCATAAGGCACTGAAGGAAAAAATACCAGTTTTTCCTATTAAAAGTACATTGCACCATCATCAATGCGTGTCATGCCTGACACCTCGGAGAGAGTACAACTGGCTCAGATGGTCCAAATCCATGAAGTAGCCACATTCTCTGCTGCTTTTTGTCTTGCATGCTGTCAGGGTGAAGATCTAAAATAAAACCAGAGAAATTTCATCACTGCCTGGCAGTGAGGGGCAGGGGAGCTCAGCCTCTGCAGAGACACAGACTGTGGGCAAGGGGCTGACCAGGCCTTTTCAGAATCATTTGTCAGCAATTCAGCTCTACTTTTCCTGATTTAGAAATCATGAATTCTAGAAGGTTTGGTTCTATTGCAAGTTTTTTTTGAAACTTCCTAAAAGTACTTACCTGACCTGATTATAGCTTACAAGACAAAGAGGAAGAGATCAACAACAAGAGAGCTGAGAATTCTGATTATAGTGACTTTTAAAGCAATTAATAAAATACTTTCATTTGGACTAGCACAATGCTGGAGAGAGGAGTTATTCACTTCAGCACAAAGCCAGCTACCTCTGTGTGTAAAACAGAACGGTACCTTTCTGATCCTACTTCTGATCAGGGAAGAAATTTAAATGACTGATACTTAAAATCTGCCACAAGACGGTGTTTCAAAAGGCTTTAGCAGCAGCCCCCTGGTGCACACCACAGAAGAGCACGGAGGGCTAACAGAGGAAGGACAGAAGGAACCCCGGGGGGTTTGTTCAGGCCCACTGCCGTACCCCTAGATTTTCACACTTTCTGTGCCGTACACGTTGTAGCCTTCTCTGTAGGTGGCGTAATTCTGCGTGTTGGTGGCGGGAGCAGGTTTGAAGTTCTGCGTGTTCTTGGTGAGTTTCATTCGCTTGGACTCTGCCCGGGACTTGTAGCAGAACTCGATCAGTGCCACCATCATGGCCAGCCCCAGGCCTCCCACAAGGATATAGAACACCCCAGCAACATTGCTCAGGCTCAGAGCGCTCGTCTTGTCCTAAGAGAAACGAGCCACACCGTTAGTTCTGCTGTGAGGAGCAGGCAGGCGGACAGACAGACAGACAGACAAACAACAGGCTACTTTGCATTAGCCCTAGCTGGAATAGCTACACTCGTGGTGTTCAGTGTCCGGCCCACGGACCTGTGCTGTCCCCCCATCCCTGCAGCCCAGGGCTGCACAGCAGTCACTGCTCTCTCCTCCACTGGGCGAGACCCTGGCTGGCTCCAAGGCAGAGAGGTTCTTTTGGCCACTGACTTCCCACAGCAAGGCTGTCTACAGCCCAGCATCCCTGGGGAAAAGTTGTGCCAGTGGCTGCATAAAACAGCAGGATTTACAGAAGGCCATGACAAAACTAAAAAAAGAAAAAGCTAAACCACTACACACTTGGGTTTGGTCAATGTAGGTAAAATTCTTGAGATGCTGCTAAACTTAACTATTTTTTCTCAATGGTTAGGAAAAAAAAAAAACCACCCAAGAAAGATGGTCAGTTACTTAGAGGTCAAGTGGCAGAGCCCTGAGCTAAACTAGCACCATCTGGAGAGTGTATTATTGAATGAAACCAGACATTGTAACACAAAAATCACTGGTCAGGGTTTATCTTCCTTCAATACATGTCAGATGGGGGAGAAGCTTGCATTTTTTAAAACAGTTCTGGAATGGGATTAAATAGAGCTGCAACCCTTCTGCTGCTGCATGGGTGGGTGGCTGTGGGCAGGAAGAGCTCCTGGCTGGCACAGCTGGCTGGGCTGCCACACCACAGTGGCCAGGGTGGACGGGCAAAAGAAATTTGCCAAAGAAATTTGTCTGCCCAGAGAAGGCACTGCTGACAGAGCTTGGTTAACAATTCTCCCTAGGGAGAACTAAATTTGCATATAGTCAGAGTAAAATATGATCTGCCTTGTGTCTGTGTGTTTCACAGGCAGTTTGGATACATGTGGTTGTAGCAAACTACCTGCCATTTAAACTAAAGATCTTCATCATTTATACCTCTTTTCAATCACAGTTCCCTTTGGCAGCTGCTGTGTGTTCAGATATCCCATGATCCCAAATTTATCTGACACAATAGCTACTGGGCTGTGCCCTAAGCAACTTCCAGGCCTACTGAAATCAATGAAATTTTATTATTGGCTTCGCTGGAACTTGGAATTGTCCACTGACACTGAAAGGGTGCTTTGAAATGATGGTTTTCTGTTTGAATGATTACAGAGAGCATTTCCAAAGGCACCAAGGGAGTTGGGCACTCAGCTGCGACCGATTTCAGCTCGAGCTGGATTCCTCCTACTCTTGGTGCCTTTGAAAATGTCCTTCACTCCAACAAGCCCAGCACTTTTACAGAGGTTTTCTCCCCAATGGGTCTATAAGCATAAAAAAAAAAATAAAAATCCTCCTTTTAATGGTGTAAATAAATGTTCCCTACAATTTAAGTGTGCAGCTATTGGGCCAATCCACCACAGGGGTGGGACCTGCCCTGGGGTCTGCAGTGGTCCTGCATGAGGCTGGACAGCCCCATAGCATGGCTGGTGGATGACAGGACAGTACAGCAGCAAAATGGTTCGAAGCAGTATAAAAAAAGAATATACAATATTTAGGTAATGATTCACCATTAGTATTTCTAGATTTTATTTAAAAATCCATCCAATTTCAAAATGAATTGGCAAATAGGGCAAGAAAAGTGTTTTTTTCCTTGTCAGCTGCCTGTCCTGAAAATTTATGCCCTTAGCAAGCACGTGACTATTTCCCAAACTGACATGTAGAGAACCTAAGTAATAACTTAGAAACAAAAATATTTTTCCTTTTTGTCAATAAAAATAATAAAAGATGCTGGCCTGAATAATAGACAGTGACTGTGCTGAAACTTGCACATTTAAATGAAGACACCAGCTCGGGAGGCTTTGGGGGCTTCTCTTAGCATGTTTCTAGCAAAATACTCACACAGTGAAACATACTTACAACTACAGTCTGTTACTGCATATAAGAAAAATTCTGTCATGTTCTGAGACTTACTTATTTTTTTCTATTCTTTTCTTTCAACCTTCAAAATGTAAATAGCAATTTTTGAAAGTCATTCTTGGTATAAACAAACAGTGGGTCAAAATGTGATTGCTAATCAGTACAAAAAGACCTTCAGCGACTGACCTTACTTCCGGAGTCCTTGGCTCCACATTCACCCTTATCGTACCACCATTTGTTTTTCAGCTTGTCTAAGATGCCTTGTTCACTGAGTTTCAATACTGCAAGGTTTACAGGAGTTCTTCACGTGGGAAATAACATAAATAACATTATATTATGTTATTTTATGTTATTCAATCTTTAAACTACTTTAAAACTATACAAAGCGATAAAGCAGGGTTCCTGGCCACAAAGTATTTACACTGCAGGCAACTGGATCATCCCCTTAAGTTAACGCTAGAGCATCTCTACATTACCAGGTCCTGCCCATATCGCTTTGAGTAATCGGCACTCACTGTTAAATGAAGGCAGCAGAAACAAAGCAAGGCCAATCTCCCACTTTGGTGCCGCACGGGCACTTGCAGTAGCTTTACAGATCTGGTGGGTTTGATCCAGCAGGACCCCCTATGGCACTAGCAGACAGAAGCCCCCCCAGCAGCCAGCGGCTTCCCCCGGTGAAGATCAGATCCTGCAGCCCCGGCCCCGGGCAGCGGCGACTGCCCCGGCCCAGGGAACTGAGCTGAAAATAGGCAAACGCAGACCTCGACGAAGCAAATTAATGATAGCGACGATAATATGGAAACGCCGGCTTCAAGTGCCCAGGGTGGGCAATGTTGGCACGATAAAGGGAGTTGCTGACCGGTGCTGAGCCCATCTGCCCCTCCCGCGTGGGAAAGCAGCACCCGAGGAGCTCTCGTTAGGTTCTGTCATTTCCACTTCCTCCTTGTGTGATTGGTTTTTTCCCTGCCTGTTTCCATGAGACAGGCTCCCCGTGTAAGGGACATCTTCAGTTCCTGCTCCCGCTTGAGCAGCTCTGACCCGGGCTGCACAGGGCTGGCTCCCTGTCCTCAGCAATGCTGTGCCGCTCTGCACGGGATGACAGCGGCACACACACGGAGCCTTGGGTCCATTCAGGCCTGCTGGCAGCAGAGGAGACACGGAGCGCAGCCCGCGTCTGCCCCAGCGCAGCCTCTTGTCCGGCTCCTGCTGCTCCCCGCTTCTCCCACCTCTGCCCGAGGTGCCTGACTCTCTGCAGAGCAGAAGAGACTTAGGAGAAAGAGCAGCAAGGCCTATACAAAACACCTTAAATATAAGCTAAATTGCACAGCGGCATTAGGGAAACTTCCCCAGACTGGGAGGGCTCACAACTGAGCAACAGGAATGGCTGAGCCCTGCCACGCCTGGGGCAGGGCAAGATGCAGGAAGGAGCAGCTGGTTCCCTCATCTGCCAAGAAACTGCTTTTGAGATGGCTGTGAGACTGTCGGTGGCTGATATTGTGCAGAGCTGCTCTCGGAGATGCCCCGTGTCCTTTGGCAGGAGGGTGGCAGCTGAGCCCAGGAAGCTCGTGGGCTATCATGAGAAATATGCTCCTGGGCTGAACGCTCCAGGGGCTGCTCCGACGAGACCCTGTGTGGTGTTACCCAGGCCAGCAGGGAGGCAAGAGCAGGGAGAAGCCCCTCAGGTGGGGACAGTTGCTGGTCCCAGCAGCAGCACCGCCAGCACTGCCTGCAGAGCTTCCCGGCTGTCCAGGCAGAGGCAGCACCACCCACTCCTGGCCTGCACAGGGCTCAGTTTGACACCAGCCAAGACTTTATTTTTATAAAATGGCTATTTTTAAGCAGCAGCTGTAATCTAATTAAGTATCAATCAGGGCTGGCTGTACACACTCAGCTGGACACAGCCAACGGGTGGCAGTGACAAGCCACATGAGACAGACCGTGTTTGCTGGCAGCAGGCAGAACTCCTCCACCAGGAGCCAGCGGCATCCTAAAAAGCCAGCTGTGCTGCAGCTACGCCTGCCTCCTCCTACAGGTAGAGCTATCAAATATTAACGGGATCAAAGCAGGCTCCGAGGCACTGCCAGCACCCCAGGGTGCAGGTAACACACCTGCCCCACTCGGCTACACTGATGGAGAGCAGCCAGGTCCTGGCCAAGCCACCACCATGGACCCTCTTGGGCAGCTGGGCTGAGTGCAGAGCCCCGGTGACCCTCAGGTGAACAGGCTACGAGCAGCTGTGCATGCCTGCAATGCCAGCCAGTGCCTTTACCTTCCCCTTACAAGCCCCAGCAGAGAGCAGGGTGAATTACTGCCCAGAGAACAGTACTCTCATTTTGAATTTCATTTAAAAACTATCCAGTTTGGAGAGATTTTATGCAATACATCTCTCAGCTTTGAAAAGCATTGTGCAGCTGAGAATACACAAACAATAGAAAGAAGGTTATAAACACCTTTTCTCCTACCTGCATATTTTATTGTGCAAATTTTCCCCTCCCCCCAGTCCTATTCCGAACACTATTTTTAATTTGCATGCCTTTGTAAACCCCATACGGAGTACTGAGAATTTGCATAACATCCAATACATTATAGATTAGCTTTCACAACATTATACAGTATTGGGAAATGAGGAGGCTTAATATGCTAATTAGGGTGCTTTATTTTTTTTAAGCCAAGATTGCAGCTAATTGGGCACACACAACTGCCAAAAAAAAAAAAAAAAAGAAAAAAGAAAAAGTAGTAAACTAAAATTATCTTAACTAAACAGATGGGAATTTGCCTAAACTGGGGTTTTCATTATCATTTGTCACAGCCCTGTTTACCAGCTGAGATACCACATTTTCTCAGCCTGGATAGGAGAGAGGTGATTGGGTCCATCCATGTATCCTAGTATGAGGAGCTGAGTGGGATGGGCAGACAGGTGCCAAGGAGTCATTTCAGACCCACCCAGGCATTGCTGGAGGAGCTGTCACCATGCCAGGGCACTCTGGTGCTGGGGCTGTCCCCATCCTGCCTGGCACAGGGGCTGAGCAGGTGTCTGGGTTCCATGGGAGGGCTGTCACCAGCCACCTACTCTTGCTGTCCACCTCAGAGGATCATTTCCTCATCTTCTGGGGCTCTGTCTTGTAGTTCTCTCAGGATAATTTTGTGCTTTCCAGTTTGTTTTGTTATAATTATATTGCTGTTGTTAGGCTGTATGTGATATCCTATGAAGTCGTCAGCCTTTTCCTAGGTGGCTTCCACTGTTTTTCCACGCTTTAATTTATGATGGGATTCTTTTTCATCTCTCCTGTATGGTTTCTGGACCTCTCTCTTTTAGTTTGGTTGCTTTGATAAAAGTAAAATGTTCAGAGGTTTGAGAGCTTGTGTTCTCTTGTGCTCTGTATGCCAAGAAAATGAGATGAGGCCATTTGGATTGGGATGTCAGCATTTTGGATTCCACAGGATGGTATTCTTGCCCAGAAACTTGCAGTGTTTTTCTTCCTTCCCATAACTGAAGGATTTTGTTGTTTCCTTGCTTTTGCTTTTCATCCAATATATCTGAATCATCCAGGCTTAAACCTGTGAGGTTTGTTCTCTTGGGCAGCTCTACCAAACCCTGTTAAGATTTTTTTCTACACATGACTGGAACACTTGAGTTTAGAGAAACAACACCAGGAGCCCCATATGGGATAGTGCTGCCCTTAGAGGGGAATTAAGGCATCTGCTATGGTTGTTCTTTTTTTAAGAGGCACGACTGTAAGATCAGTGCCTACCTGTTTTACAGGCTTTACAGAGACTGCCAAAACCATGATTTTATACCTCGACAGAAGTGGGTTTTATTGGTGTTTCAGCTGTTTCGTTTCTCTGCCACCCTGTTAGGAGACTCCGTTCAGGTGCTGGCACCCTCTTCAGCCATCAGCTACTGCTCAGAAACAAGCTGTGCCAGTCTTTTTCCAGATTTAATATGGCACCATCCCAAAGGGAACCTCCTTTTCCTTTTGCTGTGTGGAGCATCCTCCCTGCTGCACTTCAGCCTGTTTGGGTGCAGCACATCAGAGCCAGAGGCCCTTTGCACCCTTTGCTGCTGGTGGCTCCAGATGACAGGATGATACTGATGGAGTGAACTGATTTTTGAAAAACAAACTCATTAAAATCTCAATCCTGAGCTGGGTCCCCAAAGTTTCAGGTTCAATTTAAAAACTTCCACCTCTCCCTCAAATTCAGGAAGTGCTACAGCACTTTGTCATGGAGGTTGATCCTGTACAAAACATGGCATTGTTTCCAGGCTGAGCGAGTTCACCATACAGATGCTCCTTCTCAGAAAAAGGAGCTGCTATGTTCTCTTTGCAAAGTATTTATTACATTTATATGTCATTATTACCCATCTTCCATTCACACAATTAATATGGAAAAGAGGGAACACAATGATTCAGAGGCCATCTGCTCTCTCCTCTTCTCTTTGAGGCAGCCTTGCCTGTCTGAGAGATTTCTTTACTTGCCTCCTCTTACCAAAGCCCCAGTTTCAGGTTAGTTGTAGTAAATTTTATCTCCATTGAGAAAACTGGTGTGGTTATATTATTTATTTCCATTCTTTCTGGCCAGAACAAGCTTGAAGTAGAAGACAAGTAAATTAATCATCGAAGAAGTAGATCTTTATTAATCCCAAAAGCGGGAAGGTAGAACTTCTGACCCTCTCAAATTATAAATCATAACAGGTTTTTAGTGGTGTGATTAATGGCCTTTTAGGTTAATTGTCATGATTTCACCTGCACCTGTTTAAAGACGATAACCCCAAACCAGATGTTCTACTGACTGCCATCAGTAACTTCTACCAGCTCAAGACACATGGCCAGCAGGCTGCAGTGCCACACATGACTGCAAAGGCTGGCCAGGCTGCTCCTTTGCAGCTGGGTTCCATTACTGCCCATCCTGTCTGTGTGCTAGTGCTGTAAACAGGACCCTTTCCTGAACCAACTTGGACTGCAGCAGAGTCTGAGCAGTTTCTTGGAAAAGTGCTGTTCATTTCTGAAAAGAACACTGCGATCCTGCCAGGAAAGGGCCGTTTTCCAGGAAAGATGCCAGTGCCTTTGTAGCCAGTGTTTGGGTTGGTCCTCACAAGTCGCAGCAGGAGATACAGGGAGTCGTGACCACTAGAGGTGAGAACTGGGAACAGAGGTCACTTTAGAACTTAAACATCTCACCCAGTAATATGCAGACTTTTTTTCAGCTCTGTCTAACTGGTGTTTTAGTGGCATGAAGTCTCAGGAACACTGTAGTTATGTTTATCACTTGCAATCTATAAAGATTTAAGTGATGATTGGTACAGCCTTGGATAATTCACATCCCATTCCATGCTCTAATGGATGTAATATAAATGTTATACCCAAACCAAATCACTGCCAAGGAGAGTGAATTAACTCGGCAGACAGCACACTGTTCCTTTCAAACCAGATGAACCATTGCTCGGAATTCATTTAGAATTTTTAGATGCAATTTTTCAGAAAAGCAAGCTGCTAAGTAAAGGCATAACAAGCAAGGCTCTTCAAAGCACCAATTAATGGGCTTCCTCAGGGTGGCACAGGATGGGGAGGGCAGTGTGTGGGCTGCACTGAATCTCCCAGCCCATGGGACTGACCATGGGCTGCCCTGGCACCTCTCATTACCTGGGTCTTACAGCTGCAAGTGTTCCTTCGCTCACAATCAGCTGGTTCCAGATTTTCTGTAGAGAATCCAGTGTACAGGGTACAGAGTGGCATTTTCACAAGTGTTGCTTGCAGCATCTTGAGAGTCCAAACACAGCTTTTTTGGGGGGGTAGAGAGTAAAGAAATCACCCATGAACTTGAAGGAAGACCAGAATAACATTCTGCATTGAGAGCTCCTCTCCGGTCTTGAAAACATCCTTTCTCGAGGTGTGCCTGGGGCTGTGGCTCAGGGTAGCAGAGCACAGGCTGCAGAAGATCTGATCAGCACTTCAGCCAGGGAGGGGTGCCCAGCTGGCTCAGGAGATGTCAAACACTGGGCCAGAACTCCCAGCACTGCAGCTTCACTGCTCATGGGTGTCCTCTTCTCAGGAGAGCTCCACAGGCTTCTGCAGGGCTACTTGGCCAGGACATCCATGTCCCTAGCAGCACTGGGGAGGGACGTGGGCCATCCCAGCAATACAGAGTTCATTTAGAGGTGAGCCTAAGAAATTTAAGGCCAGTGGCAGTGGGGATCCTTCTCACAAAAGCAGATGGGTGCTGGCTCCCAACATACAGCAAATATGGTCACCAGTAGAACTGTCCTTTGCTAAGAGACCTCCCTGTGTACTTAACACTGCAGATACGACAGTGCACAACCCTGTGTGGTCACCAACAGGCCCTTGTTCATTTTTCCCAGCAGTACAACAGCAGACAACAAATTCCTCTGGTTGGAGAATTGTTGTGGAAAAGCAGGCACACGTCACTTGGGATGCAGGACTCACAGCAAAGCTGTTTGTGATTCCCTGTACCTTGGTGCTGGCCCTTTGGGTGCACAGGAGAAGGAGAAATCACAGTGCCAAAGACAACCCCAGGCTCCAGCTGTGTCACACTGCATGGCATAGAACAGCTGTAAATCTGGTCAAGTATCTGGCTAAGCCAGATTTATTGCTGATTTGTGGCATCAGAGCAACAGAAAGCCACAGGAGGCTTCTGGCAAATCTGTCCCTCCTAATGAAAGGTGTCATCCTCCATCTGCATCAGAGTGCTGCCCCAGCCAAGCCCCATGGTCAGACCAAGGGCTCAGCCTCTGCAAAGGTCTTGTTACCCTCCTGTCCAATCCTCAGTGATGTGAAGGAAGTGAGAGTCCACGGTGGTACCAGGTCTTGGTTAATACATTATAAGGTGTTCTTTTACTTGTTTATCATTAAATAATAATAAACTTGTTTTATAATTAAATAATCCCTGTTGGTTTTGCCTAATCCTTTTAATTTAGGAATCTGACATATTTAGAGCACACTCACTTCTACAGCAAGAAATGCTTTCCTTTGTTCCTTATGACCAGAGCTGTCCTTGCTGGCTGGAACATCCCTGGGATTGCTGACATCAGCACAAGCCAACCAAAACCATTATAACATCAAAGAGCTCGGATGTTAAACACTTGGGTTTCTAAAATCTACATCACAGTGTCAGAGAAAGGCAAGTGGAATAGGGTGCAAACAAACAAACCTTTTCCAAATCCAAAATGCTTCCTAAAATCCTCTTGGGTAAAACTACTGAAAACACTGAATTAATTGTTCCTTCTGGTGTCACTGGCTAATCCCCTCTAACTTCAGGGGAAGCACAGAGGGCAGCTTGCTGTAGACCTGGGAAACATCACATTTACCATGCTCCAAGAGGCAAATACCTGAAGAGCACAGAGATTACAGAATAACAGAATATTTTGAGTTGGAAGGGACCTACAAGGACCATTGAGTCCAGCTCTTAAATGAAAGGCCCATACCGGGATTCAACCCCCAAGCTTGGTTCTGACCAACTGAGCTACCCTCAGTGTGACCCTGATCAAGGGTACCACTGCCTGGCACTACATCCAGCCAAGCAGAGAAATCCCTCACTGCCACACATCACACAGAACCACCAGCCTTCCCTGCCCTGCTGGCAGGAGGAGGGGAGGTGATGCTGAATGGGGTGTCCAGTCCTGTTGACTGGAGCTGAGTGGGCCAGAAGGCAAGTGGCCACTGCTGCATCCCTGAGCCAGCCTGCCCAGGCACACAGCTGTGCAGGACTGACACGGGCAGAAATCAAGCCAAGGCTCTCTGCTTAATGTGACAGGATACCATAAAAAATCTCACTAACAGCCATCTTGGTATCGTTAAAATATAAAGATAGAAACAATCTAGGAAGATACACCAAATCCAGCACTACTCTAGAGGGCATCGCCTGAGGTTAAAGACCCATCTAAATCAAATAAGGCACTTTATTCCCCAAGCTATATAAATCCCAGCCTGATCTGTAACTATTGAATGGACTTTTTGTCACATCTTGTTACTGAAATAACTTGTGAATAGATACAAAACTTGCGGGTGAATGCACTGTCCAAGGGCTCTGCTCTTGCTCAGATCAGATCATCCCTCTGCCTGTTGCAATTTACCAATTTAGCAGCGTCTCTGTCATGACTTCACATTTTGCAACACACCCACACGTGAGGGATGGGGAAGACTGTTTGGAAATGGGCTCGTTATCCAAACCCACTATGTTTGTTTAAGACTACGGTTGCCTGGTACCTCAAGCAGGAGTGAATAGCCTGAAAATACAGGCATAAACCCATATGGTCAATCCCTGTTCCTTCCCAACAATCTCTATTTCCTACCTTCTGTCTCAAAAAGTGGTCTCTGTTACTCCACACTGAACATTTAATATTCAATGAAAAGATGCAAAAAGCACTGGGCATTTCTTTTTTAAGTAATAAGCCCTTGGTTGCTCCTTGCTAACATTTCAGACCCATACCACTTTTTCCCTGCCCTGTGTTACCAGCAGTTGCAATCTCCAAGATTTTACATTTGATTGAAATTCTTTAAGGGTGGGCAGAGGAAGGGATAAAAGTGAAAGCCATCTAGTTTGGAAAGACAAAGAACTTGCAAAATTAGAAAATTAAAACTCAGCACCTGAAGCCCTATATATCCCCAGCCACCCAAGAAATATGCTGCATGTTGATGGCTGGGGTAGTGCTTGGAGGCAGAGCGATAAATCCCTGGTAGAGGATCTTCAGCAGCAGTTCCCTTTGCTCAAGGCCCCAGGGCCCTGAGTGATGGTGAGGGGCATCCTGGGGCTGCAGCCCCCTGGCTGCCAGGGGATAGCTTTAGCTCCTGCTGAGCACTCAGTAGCTGCAATAATTCTCCATAACAGAACTTTGTTTTAGTCTCCATTTCTGGGCAAGAGTAACCTGCCATTTCAGGTTCGAGCATACAGTTTATCCTTGTGGGATCTGAAGTGTTTTTCCTTTGGTCACCAGGTATACATTTTAAATTGGGGTGTTTGAATGATGTAATTGCATCATCTATAGACACCGTGCACACCTCTACAGAGCCAGATGTGTTACCAGCTGAGGCTGCAAGCTCCTCCTGGGCTCTCTGCAGAGTTTGCAGCCTGTGTTTGGCAGTAGCAGACATCTCTGTGAAAGAATATTTACATGTTTCACAAATGTAGCTCAAACAAATTAAACTCTGTACTAACAGGATCATAATTTAAGAGCAGTGCCAAGTGCTAATGCAATAATACACGCTGATTGGATTAGAGCACACAAGCCATGACAAGTCACTGCAGCTCACCACAGCAGTGCCCGACACTCGCAGCATGGAGGTGGCGAGACGGTGGAAGGAAGAGAAAGGAGGGCAGGTGCCCAACATCACACTCAAACCTACAACTTCTGAAAGAGCAGAATGGACCTTTCCTGCCATTGCTTGGGTCCTTTCTAACCTGGATGGGTATGAGCAAGAGACTCAACTTACCTTGCTGGCCGGCTATCCCCCACCTTCTCTTTCTCTTGTCTCTAGGGCATCCATTTTTCCCCCCATCTTTATTTTCCTCTTGAAATGGCTTCTTCTGTGACTCCTGCTCTTGGCTCCTCAGCAGGCTGTAGGTAGGTGCTGCTTAGTCCGAAGGCTACACAAGACATTCAGAGAACAACTATGTCGTGTGTACAAAAGCTAGAGGCATTCTGCCCATGGACAGTGTCGGTGGTGAGCACAGAGAAATCCACAGAGCAGCACCAGTGCCTGCGTCCACGTGAGCACAACGCTGAAACATTAGAGCCGTTTTGAAGAAGAAGAAAGGCATTTACTTTTCCCTTTGTATGTTAAATTACAGCAGTTACTATTAAAGAGAAACAACCAAGCCCAGACCCCCAGGGAGACGTTCAAAGGAAGGGCCCTGCTCCTGCTGCTGGGAGCTCCATTTCCAGCTGCTGGTTTTCCTTTTTTCCTTTTCCAGTACCACAGAGCCTTTTGCCTTCACTTTTCCCACACCAATACTTAGAGTGCAGGATAAATGATTCATGTAAGCAATCTATGGAAATTAAGTGTTAAGCACTACAGATATTATCGAAAAGAGTGTACAATTAACAAGCCTTTAAGATTTCTTGCAGCCGTAAAGGCAGGACATGGCATCCCTGCAGAGCCCCAGGTCTGCCACAATTAATGCTGCACAAACAGGTCTCCTTGCACACTCAGATCTTGAGTTGGCTTTGGCAAGGCAGCAAAGCCAGTCTCCACGATGCTAAAGGTTATACTGGCAAAACTAAACAGTTCCCAATTCTCGGACACCACCGGTTCTGACTCCACCAACTCCTTCCCAGTGTAGGCAACCTACTCCTCTCATATTATCCTGCTGCTTTTCCCAGTTCCATTTCCAGGAAAATACCCTCGACAATCTGCACAACAGCACTGTTGTTTCTGCAAACCAGAGCAGGCTCTTTGCCCTTCTTGGCAGTGCTCTGAGATATTCCAATGAACTCCTAGAGCATTAAGACTTCATCACTGGCACAATACAAACACAGTATTATTTCCTAATATGCTATAAAGTAATATATGTCAATTAAACCAATATTCTGGTGTCTTACTTTTAAAGCATTATTTTGCTTTGTCACTAATTTGCACAATACAGTCATTTCATATTACTTTCCCAGCTCTGAGCATGAATTAGTTCTGTGTTACTGTCACTGGCTCTGAGCAGCCATTTTATCTTTTTCCAGCTCATAACGCAGGCCTATAGAATGGATGACAAGGAAATTCATGCTGATGAACATAATTTCAAACAAATTACTCAAATAAATCGTGCTGCATCTTTTTAAGATAGCCATTTCCCCAAATCTTCTCTTTTATGCACGACATGTTTGGCAATGGTGCTCTTTAGGCATCAGGTATCATCTAAAATAAAGCATAACAGATTTCTTCTAAAAATATGCCACTTAAAAAAATTATGCTGCAAATGCTAACGGCTGTGCTGAAAATGTATCAAAGCAAAACCACACACAGACACGGGGGAACAAATCCCATCTGTAATGGCCACACTCACAGCTCCGAAGGTCTTGGGAACAGGATACTGTATGGAGCACAGCTCTGAGGGCGGAACTCAACTAGCACACTGGAAAAGTAATTCTTTGGTTAAATAGTAATTCTATGATTAAAAAGAAACAATTGGAAAATGAAATAATGTTACTTTGCCTATCATTTCTCTGATGTACTCCAAAAGAGGTATCAGCCTAAAAAAGAATATATTAAAGAAATTAAGTCAAATAATTAGCAAGGAATCTTGGAATGTGAAGTTGGTGAGAAGCTGCATTCAAACGTTCTCCTTCCATGTTGGTTGTCATTAAATGTCACCATCAAGGTATAAGAATACAAGAAATTTATCAATGGCAGAACTACAGAAATTTATCTTAGCAGAAAATTGTTCCTATGCAACTGAATAATTAGTTTCACTTAAGTCGCTCAGCCTGTGACTGCCGTCTGCATCTCCTTTTGTCTAATTCTTGTTAAATCCCTATTCAGCCATCACTCAGCTCCAAGATTATAGGATTGTATAATAAACAAAATAATTAGTTTCCAAACTTGTAATACACTTCAACATATTTCCTGAATATGTTTTTTTTACAACTGCTATTTTGTATTCTCTTATGATTGAGAACTCCGCTTGCATGTATAAGAGCATTTGAAGAGAGGATAATTTTGCCATGAAACTAAATTCACGCTCATTTAGGAGGGCTAAGTGAACAAGTTTTGATGCATGTACCAGAATGTCTGCATCAGCCAAGTCAGCCCACATGTATTGACAAGCATCCCAGAAAAATTATATATGGGTGGAGCATATTCCCCTCCAGACTTGTTAAATAAGGGCCACTACTGAAATGGGGTAATTCCCTTTGCCAGGGCAGTACCAACAGCTAAGGCACTGCAGCACACACTGGCACCCTCTGCTCCACACCAGCACTGGCACAGACTGGCAGTGCTGAGAACAAGACACGTGTCAGCTGATGCTTTAAAACAAACTCGTTAAAATGGCACAATCTCTTTAGTCTTGAATTATGAGTGAAGCCCAGGAGCACAGAATGCCCACAGGCCTAACCTTACACTCAGTGTAAACCAACGGATCCAAAACCTGCAAAAAGCCAATTGAATAAATTTTCTTTTTCCTGCTGCAAGACTCAAAATCCTTGTGAAAATGGAAGTCACTGTTTAGTTTTCCAGAGGCGATGTGGATACGGTAACAAGAGGCGAACTCACGGCTCAGGATCGCTCCTCTCCAAGCACAGGCACACCGCATGTGGGGGCGGGCGAGCACGGCAGAGGTGACCGGGTCCCTTGCAGGACAGCGCTGGGCACTGGCACAAGCAAGCAGGCTCATACTTACCTCTGGCTTCCAGCACGAGCTAAAGTATCAGACTCACAGGGGAATCCAGCCTAAGACACTGGCAGCACCCGCCTGACTCAAGTCACATCTCCACAGCCTTGCCAGGAGGTGGGAGGCGGCTGATTGCCGACTCGGGGCAGCGACTGCCCAAGGCCGGGTCCCTACTGGGGAAGCTGAGAGGAGTCTGTCAGCTCAGCCGATAGGGAGAGCTGCCCCGAGGGAGCAATGGCTGCCCTGAGATGGAGGGCAAGGTCTGTGTCTCTACCTCAGGTGCCGTCACCATCCCATCCTGGTTCCCCCAGCTGCCATCTCCTTTAAGGTGAAAGAGAAAAAAAATAACAGTTTTGAAGCGACTCTTCTGAATGCTCTGCAAATGAAGCTGTGTTCATATAAACAATTAACTGGAGAGATGGGATGAGATGATGAGGGCAACTTCTGGTGGGAGGACAGTGAGGAGAGAGAGGCCAGCGAGACTCTTGGAGCTGGAGTGCACAGGGGGCAGCTCCAGAGCTCATCCTTCCTGAGAGGGCAGCAAGGCTCCTGCTGGGCTGGGGCAGTGCCTGGCTGGAGATGGGGTGTGCTGGGAAGGCACTGCCTGTCTGCTGCACCATGCTGCTTTGCAGTCTGCAGCACCCAGGGCCTACAGAACTACCTCAAAGGAAAAGCCACTCCATAACAAAAAAGCCCTTTCATTTACAACACCTCTAGAAACAGCCACTAACCCCTAGCTGCCTCCCTTAGCTTAGTCTTCTGTGGGAGGTCTTCTACATCCCATGTTCTCCTCTCTGGGGACTTCTGCCAGCTGAGCTGTGCCCCAAGAGCTGATGGCTATAGCTCAAAGCAGTCCTTCACCACAGCACGTTACAGCAAACTTCAGAGACACAGCTTGGTACTAAACCAGCAAAACACACGTTACTGTGTTTGCTCCCCTTCCCTCTTCTCTGGGTACCAGCTCACGTTACCACAGCACCCCAGACTCCACTCCCTCAACATTGCCTGACCAGGCCAATTCTTTGGTTGTTCTTTGTAAAACATCTTCCAGCACAAGCAAGAATAGAAGGATGGCCCTGCCCTAATTATGACAATTTAAAAAGCCCTCTTTAGATTCCTTAGGGCTGTAAGTGTTATTGGCTGGGTTTAATTCAATGAACTTGAAGCAATGAAGTTCATTGAAGCTGGTTTGTATGAAGAGTTTTCTTTCAGGGAGGCAGCATTAGACAACGATGTGCTGGATCCCAAGAGGATATTAAACGTTTAATATACTGGCAAATATGACATATAAAAATGTTCTGTGAAGGATGAGCAGTAGAGCTAAAAAGCATAAAAAAGCTTGTGCTCATCTCCAGGCTGCTGCTGAGCACTGCAGACCTCCAGCTACTGAATCAATCCAAATTCAAGAGCTTTTCCTTCCTTTAATATTACACAGTGGCTTTTGCTAGCAGCAGACATGACGAGCTGAGCAATTTCCTATGTAGCCAACTGTATGCAACTCTTATTAATAGATTGCAGCAGTAATTTGCAGTAATTGTCCGAAACTGTAGTTTACTGTTTTTATTGATTTTGCACCAAATCTGAAGCATTTTTATTGGAGAGATTAGGAGTTGTTGTTCCCTAAAGATCTGGTTTTACTAGATGTAGGAGAGTGTCACTATAAAAATGAATTTCAGTACATTTCAGTACAACAGTGTCATTTAAATTAATTCTCTTTGTAATTCCTGCACCCAGGGTGACCAACAGCACCCACCCAACTCATAGCTATAGCTTATCCTCACTGGGTTAAAGACTGAAGAAACTGACAGTTCTACAGGGCAAAGTAGGCAAGAAGAAAGCACACTAGTTAACATTTGCAAAATGTAAGTTCCTGGAAGAAACTTTGTGAAGGTACAGTACAGGCTGCCTGGAAGGCTGGGGGAAGCCTCAGCTCAGCAGAAGGCAGTGATAAGGTTGCCACTGCTGCCACTGGAGCCAGATTTGAGTCCACATCTGTATCAAAGGCACGTCAAACACAGATACAGGGCTCCTGCACAGGAGCGTGCAGAAGATTGGTCAGTGCTGTACAAAAGGTGACATTTGAATACTCCAGGTAAAATTTACAAAACCTTCCCGAAAGGGCAAAAGAAACAGGAGCTCTTTCACCTCCAGGTCTGTGCTGGCACAGCTGGTCCAGGCAAAAAAAAGCCTCATAAACCCTTGCCCTCAGGAGCTGGGATGGCAACCAGAAGTGATCATTTGTTTCTTGTACAGTTACACCGCTTTACTCACTGCTTTACCCTGCGTAGGTCCCACCAACACTAGACTTTCTCTCTGTTAGTTAAATAAGGTTTCCAAGCTCGAACAAACCCGCTGAGGATATTAAATAAGACCATTTCTTTGAAAGAGCTACTGAACAAGAAAATAGCTTTTTTTCCCCCACCACAATTAGTGAAATAGTTCTCATCTGCTTTTTTTTTGAGTTTTTTTTCTTGAGAAGCAAAATAACAGCCTTGCCGATTACTCTTTGCTAAGGTACCCGATTTTGGTGACATTGAGGCTGACCTTGGAGTCACCTCCCCCGCTGCCGCACTCTCCTTTGTCGTACCACCATTTGTTTTTCAATTTGTCCAAGAGGCCTTGCTCATTCAGTTTTAATACTGCCAGGTTAACAGCATTTCTTGAAACGATAAAACATAACTTGTAAGAAAAAATGCACAAATGCTTAGGAAATCGTAACGTATAAAAAAAGGAGCACAAGAGGACAAATTGGCTAAAATTTCACAGAACGTGGAGCTATCAAAATGTCTGTACAGCAAATACAGGGTTAAATATTGGAAGGTGGCATGGAGGATAACATTTGCTCAAAACTGAAGTGTGCGGGATGGGGAAATTGTCTTTGAGAAAAAAAGTAACAAGAACACCACATCATGCAGTTAACATTCGTCACATATGGCAGGTTAACTTGGCTTTTACCATTTAAATTGAAAAAGCCATTGAACTGTAAAATTAAAACAGCAACAAACAATCAGAGAGGACAACACGAAGAGAACACAAAAAATGGATGCATTAAATAAATGAAACCATAATTTACCGTCTTATTTAACTCCATGGAATATTGAAGATTTTAAACTTTTAAGTTACCTCAAAATCCACAAGAAAGAAAATGACAACACAATACATCAGGGTAGGTGGAATACTATAACAACATGGATATTGTTATATTATTCCACCCACCTTAATGCTGAGCCTTTGGGGGTTGCTACACCATAGCCCTTGGAATCCAGGTTGCCTCCCACTTTCATGGTGTCGCAGGGCTTGCGCTGCTCGATGTACTCGTTCATGGTGGACTCCAGCAGGAAGGCAAACTTCCCCTTGGACTTCCGCACCCGTGCCACCCCGTCCGCCGTCGTCTTGGTGAACACCGAGGGCTCGGCCGACTTCATGTATGACCACATCTTCTCATAGACAGCTATTTTTGACCTCTGGAGACAAGAAATGAGGGAAATGAAGAGTCATGTTGGCAAGACTGAGCTCCTTGGGCTTAGCTGGCTTAGAGGCATAACGACGCCCTGTTAATGATTAAGGCTAACAGATAAAAAAGTCAAGGTAGCTCTTAGAGAGATACACTGCCCCCTGAACAAAGTCTGGGGACAAAATGTTTGGGGAGGGAGAAGCATACCTCAGACATTTATTTTACTGATCGCTGAGTAACTGGCAGCCTCAGAATGAGCAACAGCGTGTGCCTGTCCCAGCCCTGGCTCCAGCCCTGTGCTGGGTTTATCCGCCCCAGCACTGCTCTGCTACCGAGCCAGAGGGAGGATGGGAAATCCCAGCTCATCCATCATGGACAACAGATGTGAAAGGAGCCTATCCTCTTCATACAAATCCACAGCATTGTTTCTTTCACACTAACTGTAGCTAGGAAGGGCTGGCATTTGTTTATTACAAGTTTTCAGCAAGGCAGGAGAGTGTTTTTCACAGTGGCGATGGCAGGTCTATGATACGGGAGACCAAGACATTCTAGTGGCTGCCAACAGAGATGCTCAAAAGGGACATAAATAGCAATTACAAAATCTTTTATGAATCAATAGTCAGATATTCAAAATTTGGTTTCCCATTTTCCTAAAAGACGGCAAATACAAATATTAGCAAAAAGCTGAAAAAATCAATGGTTAACTGCCTGTCACCCATCTATATTTTTTCCTGATTTCCCTGTTTGGAGACTGAGCAAACCCTAACAGCCTCCAGCTCACCATAAAAGCTTTGTAAACCTGGAAATGTTGAGAAATGTGTTACTTCCCCTTCTCGTTCTTCCCCACCAGTAACATTTAAGCCACCCTCAGATCTCAAAGCCACCTCCAGACTGTCAAGAATTTGTATCCTGGACTACCGGTTAAACTTTCCTGCTTGGTCAACAGAAGGCAGTAATGCCAACTGCATTTCTCCAAAGGCTAGAAATCCTAAGGATTTATATAAGGCTTTCAGTCCAAGTGTGGGTACCTCAAATTTATGCCTCCTATTCCTTGCCAGTTCCCTGTCCACAGCTTTCCTTACAGAATAGGAATTAAGCAGGCAGTAGCTAAATCTAGTTCAAATTTAGAAAACTTGTGGTGGAAGACTGCTAATGTCCATCAGCTTGATGATCAAGACATGTTTCCTCTTCATCCAGGACAATTTAATGCATTTTGAATAATGTAATGCTTAACAACCAGCCTCCAAACACTTCACAGGAGTAAGCCCTGCTCTGCTCCTCAGATTAACATGCTCAGCTGGTGTTGTTATGGTGGATAGAGAGGAGCAGAGAGGGCAGGATTTTATTTTATCCTTCCTGATGAACTGAAAAACAAATGAAAATGCAAACCAATTAAAATCAGCACATCTGACAACAGGAAATCACAGAGACAACAATACAGCCCAGTTACAAGAGGGCTGGCTGGCTGGTGGGTGTGAAAAACAAGTCAGAGAGAGCATCTCCTGACTAAAGAGGGACTGTACAGCTTTCTTTGCCCAGAATCAGGACAAAGAGGGATGTAATTTGGGTCTGGAATGGTCCTTACACAGTTAAAAGAAGGAATTTGGATTTTCCTGACCTTCCCCTGCAAAAGCAAACACTGGATAGCCTGAGATGGGGATGGTGGCTCTGAAGCTGAGTGGGGAGTGTGGCAGCTCAGCTCCTGGCAGGGAGTGCTGAGCCTCAGCTGACTGCAGGACCGTGGATCCTGCCCAAGGAAGGAATCTCAGTGGGGCTCAGGGCCAGGCACCCATGGGCTGGCAGCCAGAACACCCCAACTTTATCACCGCCTGCTCGAGGTGCCTTCTTTGAGCATGCTGCTTTTCCAACAACCCACTTAATGTATGTGGGCATTTCCTCATCTCCTGCCCTGCTGGGAGCTGCCCAGGGCAGTGCATAGCTCCCAGGAACCTGCCTGAGGGGCTGCAGGGATCCCAGCAGTGCAGGTGGTGGTGGCTGTCACGTCTCATGGCCCTGTGCCCAGTGAGCAGTGGGACAGCTGTGCACCTGTGCAGGTGGCAGTGCAGGCAGTGTCTCGGGCAGAGAGGGAACATAAAACAGCCCAGCCAGCCAACAGAGAGACTGCAGGAGCAGTGCCAATCCTGGTGTGTCTCAGTTTCAAGGTTCTCTTCCTTACAACCTTCATTTTCTTTTAACATAAAAAATACAAACACACCTGGCCATTTATATTTGCAAATAGGCACCCAAGGGACAAAAGGAAGGTAGAAAACCATCTTTACTCTTTATACCTCTCATCAAGCTGAAGTTGTGCACCTTCCAAATTGTGCATGCACTACGCATGCTTTTGCTTGTTTTCCTCTGCAGAGCATGCCTTTAATTACCCAGATGAACCAGAATTTCTTTTCTTTTCAATCTTTTAACTCACATGTGAATACCTGTCTGTAATAAGTTCATTCATACTCTTTCCACCTGGCCTGACTCTCTGAAAGCAATGGCCAGTACATCTGTGCATTGTTAATAATCTGTTATTATATTAACTGTTAAACAGTTATCTGATGAGTGTGAACAGCATGCTCAGGGCTGCACACAGTCCAAACAAAGCATGTTCCATGCCCCAAGGGCAAAGGGTGAATATCATCATTCATGCTTCAGAAAACCAAATTCTACAACTGAAAACCTGATCTCTTTTCAACTTCAACAAAGAGCCTAAGCTTTATAGTCTGTTGCCTTCATTTAACTCTTCTGGATGATGTAGTTAAAAATCCGTTCCCATTTCTATATGGTCATTGCCCATCTCTTCTGCCAAGTGGATTTTCATAGTATCTTGTTATTATCAAATTAACTAAATAAGAACAGCAGTCTGATCTAGTAGAAGTAGACAAAAATTCAAGCTATAAATGAACAAAGGATGTGTTGACTGGGAAAGGTTAATCTAAAATGCATCAGGCATGTGTTGGTTTTGGAGCACAGTCTAGCTGAGGATCCCAGGAGATCAGGACCAGGGATATGATGGGCTCTGGGCTCAGGGATATGAGAGTAAGGACCAGGGATATGATGGGCTCTGGCCACTGAGCCCTGCTTGGTTAGTGCTGCTTTTTTGCAGCCATTCACCCAAATTCATAATAAGGTGAAAGTAATTACCTATGATGAGGCTTCTTGGAGAAAGGGACAGTGGCACCAGATGAGCTGTGGCACCTGCACATGTGCTCACCAATGCTCGAGGGCATTTTCTGCTCCTACAGCCATATTTTAAACCTGCTCAATGCCATGAAAAAACTAGTTGATTAAAGCTGGTCAAAGATGCAATGGGCTGAAATGACAGATGGTATTTTTAGTATTTTTTTCCCAAATTTTCCAATTGCCTCAACAAAACCCAACCACCCCAGAAGCCCCTCAAAGACTTTCAGAAAAGAAAAATGTCTTTCCTAATTATAAAGCTCCAAATTTTGTGTTGAAAGAATATTCTTACCCATCTGTCCCCCTCTGCAGACATTCACACTGCCTCTCGCACCCCCTAGGAGTCTGACACCCATAAGAGGGGCCAGACAGCAGAAGCAAGCACAGAGAAAGGATTTACACTCCAAAGTAAGGCAAGGTCTGGCAGATCAGCACTGCTGCTAGAGTTCAGTGGCAGTAAAGCATTTTCCCTGTCAATAAAGTGTTACTTTTAAAGAGATACTTAGGAAAAAAAAACACTTAAAAGCAAAGATTGAAGCCAATTCAAAGCCCATAACTGCAGTAACTCCCTATGCTCTGCAAGTCCTATTTCTTTGATATTGCTCTCCAGAAGTCCGCCACACACATTTCCTTGGGATTTCAAGGGGATATTATTATAATTTTTTTCTTAAAAGCAACATTTTCAGTGTTTCATCTAGGCCCTGAGACACATTAAAGCATCTTTTCATTATCGCAGTCTTACTGCAGATATAAATAGAACTGGCCTTTACTTTGTCAATAATGCTGTTTTTTTTTTTTTTTTTCTTTATTTGGATATGTTTATGCAGAAGTACGAGCCACAAACACCACAGCCAAGGGTGCAGGCAGCTCCTTTCCATGTCAGCAGAGCCAGCAGCTCTCGTGCCAAGGACTCACTTCACTTGGCCCGTTACTAATCGGCACCTAAATACACGTTGCTTCTGGGTAGCAATGCATTCATTTGAAAAGAAGATGCCAATTCCATCAGTCCACAATTTTAACACTGTCTTTCATTCTAATTGTCCTGGTTTTCATGTGTGGTTGGCTCCAGCAGTGAAATGAAAAATCAGCCAGAGTGCATGGTAGCATGCAAAAGCGTGGCCAGTCACAGCTCGGTGAGTGCACAGGCATGGGAAGGAGGCAGGTTTGCTCTCAGCTGCAGCTATTTCTTCAATCCATCCAACAACCAAAAAAACCAGCAACCACAAACACGGCTCCAGCTGAGCTAGACCTGGTGCCTTGGTTTCACTTTTGCACATTCCAAATCACCTAGAGATACTTAGCAAACCCCAGCACATCTTGGACAATTCCTTGACATTGGTTCAATTCAGCTCTAAAATAGGATGCCTTCTCCCAGTGACCGAATTCCCTTCCCCCTCTGCAGACATTTGTCTCACGCTTCTGCTAAAAGTGACATTTTTAGCATTTTCGTGTCGCCTCCTCCACTACTGAGTAGGGGTGAAGCTGTTGTGTTTGAAGGAAGCAACATTTCTCTTTTGTAGCTAAAGTATGTCATAGGGATGTCCTTTACCTATTTTAGAATGTTTAACTCTACCTACCTCCACAACTTAAGCTCTTCTTCAAAATGTCTTCTTGTGTACCCCATTGGGATATTTTATTAAAAATTACTAAAATGGTCCTTAATTTCTTATGACAGGCACCAGGGAATGATTTCCCAGCAGACAAGCTCAAATTGTTCTCCAATAGGTGAGAATTGTTATTCATCCAATCATGAGCCAAATTTGCCCAAATAAATTTTATTTTTAATATCCAATTATATATTCTCTGTTTTATACTTAAATAAATTTAGATTATACTGATGTTAATTTTTTACCTCTGCCTTCAAAACTGAGTGAAATAAAATAAATAAAATAAATAAATAACATAAAATAAAATAAAATAAAATAAAATAATAAATAAAATAAAATAGCATGTGGAGCATCCTGACTGTAGCACACACATAAAGGTGGGCAGAGACATCAGTAAAGGTCCTAAAGCAGCAGACTTACCACTCTCCTTTGCTGCATGGGCCCTATGACTACATCATAGCTCCTTAACAAAGGAGATTTTCAGCCCTTAAGTCAGACAGAAGTTGCTGATACAAAACACAAAGGTCCATACTAAAATCAATGCAGATATTTAATCTGAATAATACATGCTGCCTTTATACAGATACACACCTCACTTTGTATAGGTGCACATCTCACTGGAATTAACTTGGGCAGTTAAATGTGAACCATAGCTTCATTACCATCACTCATTGCTTTTTCTCCATGTGTACAATTAGCTTTTCTGCAGCAGCTAATGAGTCCAGGAGCTTATGAACCATTTAAAAGCAAGCTACTAAACAGGAATGAAAAAGCTGCCAAGAGACTGCCTTGGTACCACTGCTGCTGCCTGGCTTGGGCTCCACTGATACCCAGTTTAGGCAGTTGCTTGATTGAACTTCTAATATGGCAAATTGCACTGGACTGGCACCACTGAGTTTGCTGTTTGGATATGGCTTTGGTTTGATGCCTTTCCACTCCCCCCCAGCCTGAGTCATCCCTGGCACAGCTGCCTCTGAGGGGGAGTGAGGGACACTGGTGGGAACCCTCAGCCCAGTCTCAGCCCTGGAGCACATGGAGGCCAGCCTAATGATGATGCTACATAAGAACATGATAAATATTATTAGTAAGGTCCCTCTGCCTGAGATTTCCAAGCTCTTTACTGAGAAGATAAAAATAGGTCTCATGAAGGCCAGAGGGCACCATTAGTCCCCTTTCCCCAGTGAGGACATGAAAGCAGAGATGTCATTTACTGAAGGTCATAGGGCAGAATCTAATAGATCAATGTCACAGCTTTTAGCCACAGATAACTTGTGATGCCAGCAATTTACTTACCTATATGGACAGAAAGATCAATCCCATCATTACATGAACCTCTTGCTTTTATTACATTCTCGGCAGAAGAAAGTAGGTCAGGGCATTTCTCCTCTAGCAAGGCCAAACACCAAGATTTACCAATCTCTACCCACAGTTTATGAATTTGTGGGATGCCGCAGAAAAGCAGAGTTCAAGCATGCACATGTAAACTAGTCTGTAGGTTTGTAGGAACACATAGATCTTTGAGAGTGTATGCACATCTGTAAAAGAAAGGGTGACCTGGTGACTAATAATATTTTGCAGCCCAGCCTGTGATGGGAGACATTGTCATGTTGGTTTCTTGCTCAAATGATAACTCAGGCTTTAGAAATGGCATTTTTCTTTTTCAGCTGGGGCAAACAAAGCCCAGAGAGCAGAAGGATGAGGCCTGCAGACCCCAGTGCTGCTGCTTTTCTCTAGAATCTTCTATGTCAAAATGCAGGCTACCCCTGTATGGGGCTGAGAGATGGGGAGTCCAGCAGGACTTCCCTTCAGGTGGGGAAGGACAGTCCACAGCTGCTGCCCACCCAAACAGCTGGGCAAGCAGCCTAATAAAACCCCTCCAGGCTCCAGCATCATTAGTTTTTTCACACCTGACACAGACAGTGGCCTGACTACAAAAGAAAGTGTCTTCAGAAATAAAACAATATTTTAGGGGTTGTGTTTTGAGACTTTCTCCCTGTGTATCATGGTCCTTTTCAGAGTGTGACCTTTGGCAGCAGGCAGGTGATGTGCTGTAGCTGCTTGAACAGGCACCTTTTCTGCAGCGAGCTCTGCTCACAGAGCCAGACAAGCAGAGAGTCACTCCGGCTGCAATCAGACGCTGCTGACATGTCAGTAACAGTCTGAGCAGCAGAATGCAAATCAAGATTTTAAGACGTCCTTTCCTGGCACAACACTGAACTTTAGACTATATTCATCTCCTCATTTTATTGATGCCATCCATTCCTCCTTGTTGCAATGCTGATTGGAAAATTAGAATGAAAGTCTTTACCAGAGACAAGCTGCCTTTGTAAATCCTCTGTGATGCAGGGACAGAGCCAGCGCTCGGGCAGCCCTTGCCCCGAGGAAGCAGTGCCAGGGGGGGAGACAGGGGCTGAGTGGCACATGCCAGGGATCTGGACAGCTGTACTGGGTCAGCCTGTCTGTCTGTCTGTCTGTGTGCCTGGGGAGCAGGAGCAGCACACACTCGAGCTGGCTGGAGGGAGGCTTACGTCAGCCTTTAGGCTAAGGGGCATCTTTCCAGCAGTGACATATTCAGCAGAGTTGTCTTGTCTGGGCAACTGAGCAGCACAACCAGCCCTGCTCTGGATTTAGCCTGTAATAAATTAACAGAGAACGGCATTTCCAGCACATGATCTGAACACTGTCAGGTCTAATGAGTTTTCAGCTCCAGATAGAAAAGGCCAATATACAGGCAATGATGGAGAAATCCCAGTGGACTGCAAGAAGGGATGTTTCACATTCACATCATTAGAGTTTCTAAACCTTCATGTATTTTCTAATTATGGAAAAGTAACAGTAACAGTGCTGTGAGTCATTTATCAGCACCCATGTATTTTAAATGAATCTCTAATAAGCATGTACTAATGTGACACAGCAGCATTACACAAAGTAGAGACTTGAAAAACCAGGGTCCTCACTGTCTTGAGCAATGTCATTATCATTATCATAGAGCTGCTCTCCAAAAAGTAGAGCATTCAAACAGCAAGTGATTTCCCCCCAGGCACTCTCTGCTTTGCCTCTGTGGTACAGACACAGTTACAGCGTTAACCCACTCCGAGCTGCTGTGCCCAGCCTCCCAGGGGCTGCAGCCCCTCTGTGCCCATTTACCAGGGGCTGCAGTCCCTCTGTGCCCAGTTTACCAGGGCTGCAGCCCTCTGTGCCAGTTTACCAGGGGCTTCAGCCCCTCTCACTACCTGGCCCCCAGAACCCACAGCCCTGCTCTTTACAGAGGGTGACTGTTGGGTGGTATGGAGACAGAGGTGAGCTGGAAAGCCTAAACCACAAACACAAGAGCTGATAGACAAATGCCATCTCTTATTGAAGATAATGGAGAGATTTATTCAAATATTTGTTACTAAGTGTTGACTGAAAGCTTTGCTAAATCCTGGCTTGCCTGCTGAAATTAGTAAAATGGTTCAGCCACTTTAAGCCCAGCACCATTCAAATACTTCCTTTCCAAGGAGTGGATGATGGATGAGCTGTTAATTTTAGTTCCTGTAAGGATACATTTTCCTCTCCAATCCATAGGCCTAAAGACATTAGATCACTTCATGGGAAACCATTTCTTTTGCAATTATGTCACATTTGATTTCCTGTTGCCTTTAAAACTGCCTGTTGGCCATGTGGCAGAGAGGAGGTTCAAGAGATTAAACGAACCCCACAAGCAGACCATCTATCATCCATGCAATGGAAAGGCTCTAATCTCTCTGCATGCATACATTCATCTTTTAATATTTGTACATGCTCCCACCTATATCAAACAGGCAGAGAGAGAAAATATATGGACGAATAAAATTTTCACACCTTCTGTGCTGAAAAACAGTTAAACTACAGTACATTTGATGATTAACCACTGCCACATTGCATATCTCAGAGCTATAAAACTCATCTTTGAAGCTACTACTTTTCCGTGATGTTCTATTCTTTAAAGCCCATAAATACAATCACACTTCAATATTTTTGTCAGGAATTGGTTATGACTGTGTTGTTTTGCTCAATGTCAAGAACATAGAAAGCTCCAAACTGCTAATCATAGTTTTATTCTAAGGCAAAAGCAAAGCATTTGTATGACTGCTGTGCTAGAAACAAGTCCTTCATCTTCACTAGCAAAATAAATTTTGAAATTAAAAATCAAAGAGTGTAACTACAGATGAAACCTTTAGTACAGTGTGCACAGAGTTCACAATGGCGTTTTTAATAGCCTCTAATGATGATCTCAATATCGTTTGATTGCACAGAATCCATAAAAATCGTACAGCAGGCATGGTGTATAACCCAAGGCTTCTCCTTACCTAAACTGCTTGCTCATGGAAATTATTTCCCTCTCTTCTTCACACAACCTTATCCTCAGAGGAAAGCAATGAGCTCTTTGACTTGTAACGGGGTGTAACACACTGGGGCTTCCAAATGCATTACAGTCAGAATTCCTCGCTCTCTCCTGAGGCTCTGTGCTCCTCCTTGGCTGCCTGACTGGCATTGGCCTTGTCTGCCACAGTCAGAGGCACCTGAATGGGGAATCCTCTCTGCATGCTGCCAGCTGGGGGGGAAAAGTGGATCTTTCAAGCCAGGAGGGATCCACTGGTGCCACCACAGCCCCTCCTCACACAGCCCGACACAAGGCTCTCTGAACACCAGGGGAGGTCTGAGTCACCCCATGTGCTTTTAGCTGAAGGTATTTTGAAATCCTTTTGATGGGTTAAAGGAATGTTTTCTTTTAATTTCAATAGAGTTTTGAGTTCATTTGTTCTTTCAGATAATTGTTCATTTTCTGTTTGGTGCTAATCTGCCTGGTGATTTTTTCTTTGCTTTCCAACAAATTGTCTTCAATGCTGTCTTTAGTTTTACCAGCTAAACAATTTGGTACTTAAGTTTCTCTTCAAGAGATGCGTCTCTAGTCCCCTTCCAAATCCAGCTTTTTCTAATAGCTGTTTGCATGTCAAAGCACCTCTCCTCAGTATGGGCAACCAGAAATGCAAAGCCTCTTGCCAGTGCATCTCATGTTCTTCTTCTATCTGTCTCTGTGAACTATTCTGATTTGATGAAACCAAGAAGAGACCAAAATGGGGAACATCTTAAGGGGCCATCCTTAGCATGACTTCCTGTGTCTTAAAAACTGTGGTTTTAAGTAAAAACTTATAAGTAAAAGCTTATATGTATTTTATATATAGACAAAATCCAGAAAGGACTCACATCTGAACCTGGTTTGCAAAGAATCACTTTTTGAGAAAACTGATGAACCAACTGTAAGAGCTGGAACAAGCATCAAAGAATCTTTGGCTTTCTACTGAAATTCCTAACAGATCTGGCAATTAATGACATTTCCAGGAGGAAAAATCAGGAACTGACTTCAGGGCAGCAAGTTGTTCCACCTGAGGCATGGGAGAGCCACTTGGTGGCTGAGTTGTTTGGTCAGGAACATCCTTAAACTTGTGCTGAGAAATACACAAAGAAAAATTTATACAATAAAATAACATTCATTTGAGATCTTCTTTTGTCTTTAATTTAGTTAACAGTGATTAACTACACAAGTTCTCAGTGAAGTGTACTAGCAGGTCAGCTGTGTTTGTCAATGATCAAACATACACTTAGCAAGTTATTTTGCAGAAGCCTTTTAACAGAGCTATCAGCTATCAATTAAAAGAAACCACCAAAAATTCAAGGGCAATTTATATTTCTAAATGTCTACAAACATGTTCTGCTTCTGCTGAAGTTCAAATACAGCCAAGTTTAGACAAGAATCACTAATTGGTTGTAAAAGGTTATGCCTTTTGAATATATGTATATTGGAGGTAAAATGCATTAGAGTGTGGTATTATACTTAGGCTCAGTGCTAAATTTGGATTAAATGGCATTATATTGATTTAATAAGTTGCTCAGATATGCTGAAACTTTAACTGAATGTATTAGAAGATGTTAATTCTAACACACACACCCTTAAAAGTAACTTAGGAATTTGAAACTTCTTTCTCATATAGGCCTTCACCAACCTTCAAGAAAGAGAAAGGGGAATTTTGGAGTCCTTAATCTGAGACCACGTGTTAATAAATATCTCAGGAGAGGTTCTTTCTTTTCCTTTTCAATACAGATGAGTGCCCTTTAAAAGCCAAAAGGGAATTGATGTAATCTATTGATTGCCATTTAAATGCCTTTATGAACTAATTAGTGCAGAATGTAAGAGTTTCTGAGCAGAAACAAGCAACAACCATGAGAATACAGGAAGGTTCCTCTGAATCTTAGATATACTGGGAGGACAAATGTCCTTATGCAGAGAATCACCAACAAGTGAGAAGTGTCTGCTGTGAAACTGTTAAACACACCAGCTCTGCTTGGAATTGTGAGAGCAGTATTGGCATTGTGAGAGCAGTGCTGGGACTGTGAGAGCAGTGCTGGGACTGTGAGAGCAGTGTCATGCCAAGAGCAGTGGCAGGGCAAGCCTCAAGCAGCAGTGGTACCCAGCTTAACCCCATAGCTGGAGAGTCTGCCCGGGAGAGGCTGCGATGTTTAGGGAAACCGCCAAGAGCGGAAAATAGGTCACGAGCTGGAGCCTGCCCAGGTCTGAAGTGGCTCAAAGTCACTGCCATCTGGTCATCTGAATTGAGAGGCTGGTATCAGTCCCGTTTCAGGTATTCATACTTCAAAAAAACCCTTCCAAAGTGATGCTGTCTGGAAATGGGGCTGGCAGGGAGCCATGGCCTGAAGGTTCTAAAGGAGCTCCTTCTAGCACATGCAGACAAGATGGTGGGGATCTGAAGCTCACTTACATGTCATCCCCTTATGATGCATCAGGAGGCAATTTTTCCTTTCTACTGTCTACTGAGTAAATGATCATCAGCCACTCAGCTAACTGCTGTTTAAATTAGCAAAATGCTGGGAGAAAAATGGGTGGAGGATATTCCCCTTACACAGGGGATAAGCATCACCCTGTAGTCAGGAGAACTCACGGCTTTTTCCAGCTCAGAGCGCTGTCACTCCCACTGATGCCTCCTGTAGCAGAGTGAAAAGAGATGCCAAAGGAGGACAAATCCCATAAAATACAGAGAGGTGCAGTCTGTGCTGCAGAACCTCAGAATGCAAGAGTCCTCTTCAGTTATTTCAAGTTTCATCCACCTTTACCATATTAC
Source organism: Sitta carolinensis (assembly GCA_032173965.1). Lineage (NCBI taxonomy): Eukaryota > Metazoa > Chordata > Aves > Passeriformes > Sittidae > Sitta > Sitta carolinensis. Next base: position 9,920,843 of record CM063286.1, on the reverse strand, counting down.
TATCTTACTAAGTAACTAATAAAGATTGTACAATAAAGCATTTATGTGAACATATGCATTCATTCTAAGGCAAAGCTTTTGCCCTTTTCAAACCAGCTGAAGAAGACTCTAATTACAACACTTTCATGGATGCATCACTCTATTCAAATTAATTACTCTGCAGAAGTTAATACAACTGAAATTATGTTGTGTGCCTTGAGAATGCCAAAGAGAGAGAAGCACACTCAGGGCTCTTTCTTCCTCCCACTTGGCCCATACAGCCTTGCTCCACATTGCTGGGGGCTCTGCTCTTGTCTGTCCCCATCCAACTCCTGTCCTGGCCTGATGGAGCTGGCAGCTCCTGCCAGATCAGCTCATTTACAACTCTGCTTTTCCCAGCAGAGAGACACAGCTCATCTCAAAAGATTATTAGCAGCACAACAAAGCATTCATACATTTACCAGACTTTGTATCCTTTCACATGAAACACTCATTCCTTTGATCTCTCCAGGAGAAGGGGTTTCCTTGTTGTGTCAAACTATTAAGGAAATGAAGGAACATCCCCATACAATTCCTCTTTCTATATGAACTGAAACAAGACAGTCAAAAGAAGTAATTTTTCCCCCTAAGATCAGTACAGTCACTATAAACAGTACCAATATTTCTAAACAAGTTATGCTACCTCTTTTGACAGGTTCACTCAACTCATTTTTGCTGTAGAGATAATACTGCCTTGGGTTGATAATTAAGCAGAATAAAAATTTTTATATACTAATGTCATCCTTAAAAGGTCAGTGATTATCTCACAGGATTTTAGCACAATCAGAAGCTGTTGTAATGTACCTGCTACCACAGTTAATTAAGAACCACCGAGTATTTCTTTTAATACAAAGACATTACAGAGTGCAAAAGCTTCATAAAATACCTTCGTATCCCCTTTCAGGTTTACATCAGATGTTTATGTACATTTATGTGTGTGTGCAGTCAGGTATAGAAATTTAAAGTAAATTCAAGGAGCCCTGAGTATTTCTCCAAGGAGCCCTCAGTATTTCATCAGCCTCCAGCAGCAAGGGTTTTTTTGTCTCCCTCCTGCTTGCACCTGGCCAGTATGTGTGACAGGCAATAATTAGTCCTGCAGCACTGACCACTCTTCTATACAAAAAAAATGTTGGTTTGAATGGCATCTGATTGGCACTGCTGAGAGAAAACCAAGAGCTCCCTGAAAGGCCTGAGCATTCCAGCTCACCCTTGGAAAGAAATAAGAGCTTTTCAGGACGATGCTTTCAGAAACATAAAAGTGGATAGAGATCATGTTTAGAGTTCCTAATGCTCTTCACCAAACTCTCTGCAGTTCAGCCTGTGGCCTGACAAGAGGAGAAAGAAAGGATAGTCTTAAATAAAAGTGTGCACCTGCCCCTACCCCCAAATGTTGCAAACCCTGTGTCTCCCTAACCAAGGTGAAAAACAACCAGAGCTCTGACATACAAAACCTTTCCCCACCTGTGAGGTGCAGCCACAGCCAGACACTGGCAAGCCATGGAGACACAACAATGGCAGCAATCAATGTCCCACCAGGAACGAGCAGCAGCCCAGACCTCCCTTCCCCCTGCATTCTGGCAAGGGAGCACTGATGTGGGATGGCATTGCTGGCTGCCAGCTGGGCACACACAGCAAGTAGGTCAAGAGCATCACTCCTTGCAGGAGTTTTCTCTGCTAAACATTGTGCAACGACTGCATTATTGCTGGTCAGACCAAGGCTCTGAAACTGGTGTTACAAAACCCTTCCTGTGACAGCAGAGGTTGGGTTTTCCATCTTGAGATGTTTCAGGTTAAGCAAAACCAGCCATTTTTAATAAAATGCCTTTTGATGTTAAAATCTGCACTCAGGCCTGTGCTGATTGCACAAAGCAGCATTCACCAGGATGGCTGTTACAGCTGGGTAAAATCAAACAACTGAAACCCTTAAATCAGGCACTTAAAGGAGATTTAATAGACTTACTCTAAAGAATTCTTTGGTTGAGCCTGAATCCAAAGTGCCATACGCTATTTCAGTTTGTTTAGCCAGGTCCTCTGCACTCTCTATGGGTGAAACCATCCTTTCCACCGTAAGGAAGGCAGCGAGATTAGCAGTGTAGGAAGAGATAATGATGAGAGTGAAGAACCACCAGACTCCTCCGACAATTCGCCCTGAGAGAGATCTATGGAAAAACACACATCATTAAATTGCTTTGAAGACAATCCTTGAGTTTTTCTTTCTTCACTGAAGATAAATTCACATGCACAACCCTTTTGTTCCAGGTATCTGTGAACACGTGGACTGAGAGCCAGCTCCTGATAAGCTTCATTAGGAGTGGAAAATCAGGGCACATCTGGTCTTACCTAGTGCAACTCTTTTGTAGTCTTTCAGTGAAAACAAGAAGAGTAATTAAGACATAATTCATTTGAGGAGAGGAACGAGCTCTCCTGACTTCTACAAATCCTTTGTTGGAGAAGGCTTTGCCAGAAGATTTTTTGTTGTCTCTGCATGCCCTGCCTTCCCCTGTGCTGGACATGCCAGCATCATGTCCCTTTGCCCAGCCTGGAGGACACAAAGGCGCCTTTTACTGCATCCACTCCCAAAATGAAACACGCAATAAACTGCAAAAAGGAATCTGAGTAAACATGCAACAGAATATACCAAAAATGATCCAGTATCCTTCTCTCATCACAACTAGCAGGTATTACAAACTGAATCTGCATATTGAAAGTGAGAAGACAGGCTAGTTTTGTTTATGTTTTATGTTAATTAAAATTTGTGTGTTGCACTGTTCCAAGTCAAGCATATCCCTGCTTTATAAGCACCAGAGCAACAGAGAAGGAAACAATAAAAAAATGTGTTTAGTTTTTGCTGCTGTCTTTGGTTTTTGTTTTTTTAAAGGGATTCCATAAGGACTTAAGAAAAAGCCTATTTTCAAACATATAATTACAAAATGCCCAATGGTCAGAAGGTCTGGATCCTGTCAGCAAGAGCTCTTGATGCTTTACAGCAATTGAACATCAGCCTCAAAGTATCTGACCTGGGCTGAAGGATGGCAGTGACACAGCACTCAGCTGTGTGGGGAATTTCATTGCCATGTACATTGCTTCTTCTCTAAATGCATGTTGACCAAGAATCATTTCAACTGCTGAGACAAAGCTATTTCATGTTTTTCCTTAGCTCTACTGATACTAATGGAGGAAGAATCAATCCCAGACACATCTGTGGAACCTGTACATCTGTGTGCTGTAGTCCTCAGTTTGTGTGAAGAGAAGAAATAGAAAACTCTTACCTGTTTATTTGTTTCCTTCAAGCCCCTCAGTGCCATCCCCAGACAGTGGGTACAAGTTGTCCTACCAACAGATGGAGATAGGCAAAACCCAAAAGTTTCATGACGTGCCCCCACCCCACCCACACAGGGGGGTTTGCTGGTAAACTGCCCAGTCTTGGCCAGAGTCTGAGATTGCCTGAGCCATTAAAAAAATGCCATTAAATTATTCAGAAAAGAAAAAAATAAATAAAAAAACGCATCCATCCAACATTAAAGATCATAACAAAGAAAAAAATCACCAACACAATAAAAACAGAGAGCTAATCTGGAATATGTGAGAGGAATGGGGAGAAAGGTGAAGCACCACTGTTCTCTACTCTCACCTGCCCAGGCAGCTAAAGCAGCAGCTCCCACTGAGGGGGCAGATGAAAGCTGGTTCCTCAGAGTAGGAAAATATCCACCAGATCATCCACAAGTGGAGGAGGCCTCCCTGACTTCCTTGAGGGCCTCCCAAGAAGATAAAAGGATTCCAAGTTTTGGCTTGGGCTGTGCAGCCATTGTGCTCACTACCACAAGGCTACTGCAAAGGGAATTTGCAGCAATATAAATACAGAATACCTGAAGTCAAGGAATCTATCTACCTTACTCTACCTTCTTTGTAGGTATCATGTGGGGGGGATTTTACAGATGGCTACAGACCTTTTTGGACAGCTTCCTTAACAGGTAGGATCTTGGCTTTAGCTATTTGGTAAAGCTTGATACCCTCTTACTTGGGCTGACACAATTTTCTCCAACTATAAATCAGTGCCTGCTGAACTTGTCACATAAGGCTTCCTTTGGAGCCAGCAGGGAAAAAAAGAAGAGCCTGACACCCTCAGAAAGAGATTTATCTCACTTGCTGTAGTGTGGGATAAATCTAAAGTTGTCCATCTGTCTCATGACTTCGGAGGGAACCAAGATGCCTCACTAAAAACCACAGTCTATTGCTTTCAGATGGCTATGTCAGGTGAAATTCATCCTCCTGTAGCTTCTTTCTTCACTACACACTTTCCAGCTTCAGGGAAGACCTGGAGTTGAACTTCTCCTCCCTGTAGTGAAGTGGACAATTTCAGAGCCAGACTGAGGAGGAGTTTGGCCAGCAGGTCCAGCAGATGAAACATCTACTTCCCTGCAGCAGGACAAGCTTTATCTGGAGTTTCCAGGTTCCCATGGCTCACTTGCTTTAAGGTAGGTCTTGAAATACGAAGATTAAAAAGAGACTTATCAGGGTGTTCTGATAAATTCAGTGGAAGCATTGGGAATAAAATCATATGTGTTATTTTCTCTATAGGAAACATCTTATTTGCATTGGTAGCTGCCCCTTCTGTTGTTAGGACAGATGGGTTGCTAGGATGGAGATGTGCAGAAGACAAGTGCTTTCCAAACCAGTGAAACCTCAAGCTCCCACTGCTACAACAATAAAAGGTTTGTGCCAGGCTTCATGTTCAGACAGCATCCTACACACTGAGAAAGATAAAAATACCTCACCCCAGAGGTCTGGCAATCTGCATGAACCAAGTCAGACAGTCCAGGACAAAGACCACCTGAGAGGCAGGAGGAGATGGAGACAGGGGGATCCCTCGACAAAAAAGGCACTTCCCCAAGGGTCCTATGTGCAAGAGAGGGGTCTTGCTAGATGGGACCAGGGCTACTCTCAGAAGAGTTGAGGCCACTTCAACTCTTCTGAGTTGTTTCTCCCAGAGTCTTCCAGTGAGCACAGAAAGAAGGAATAACAGCAGCTACTACGGAGCAGTCTGGGCTGACGTAGCTGTCACTCGGTGTCACAGGATGAAGCAAAAGAAAGATCAAATAAACCACAAAGCTGACACTGAAGGAAAGACAGACAGAGAGTTGAAGAACAAGAACATGGACAAGCATGGCCTGGCAGCCTCCTTGACCAAAGAATCCCATTTCCCCCGTCCATCTGCTCAAACAAAGACTCCTTATACCCACTGCAGGGGCTGGTGTAGAGGGATGCAGGAGAAAAAGGGTTAGTACAGGTACACTGGGCTGGTAATCAGAGAGTGCCTGCTTGGTTTATACTGTGAACCACAGAAATGTGTTTCTATTGCTCAGATAATAATTATGGAAAACTCAATCACAGCTTTTAATACCAGCACCACCTTTTCTGATGTAAGCCATACCTGTCCACATGTGCAATAACATAATTAAAAACAATCAATTAATGCTTTAGCTTAATACAGTTTTCCAAATCACCTCAATTTGTGTGACATTATTTTAAAGTGAATTAGAGTTCTAACAAATGACAGGAACAACACAGATCTGGAACAACAGGATTATAACTCAATTGTCAAAACAAAGTCAGATGGTGTTTTCAAAAGCAACAGGAAGAGTGCATACCTTGAGAGGAAATTTAAAAGGAAGCATGGAGTCAAATGAGAGCAAATTAGTAACAAGCGAAAAAACAAAATAAACATTCAAATTCACATTCAGTTTCCAGGAGAATACTACATATAATACATTCAAACAAAACATCATTTATCAAAATAGCTAAGATTTTGTTTTTGCTCAAGGCCATAAAAGATATTTGATTCCTATATTACAGATACATAATAAGCTTCCCACACTACTCCACTTTTAATTGGGCTGTTTGGACAGATATAAGATGGTTGTTATGCTGACAAATCACCCTGAACACCTGTCCTAGTGAGGAGCCCCTGGGCATCCTGAGCACGGCTCCGCTGGTGCCCTACGCTCCGGGCACAGCCAGCCCTCGGCTCGGGGACATGACAGGCACACACAGCACCAGGAGCATGGCTGGACATGCTCCAGCACAGGAATGGCAGTGGGACTTTCAGGAATGTCAGGTTACCCTCTCACTGCTGGTGTGAAAGTCCCACAAAGTCATTCCCATGGCCTTTAATAGGAGTCTCTTGAGTCTTCTGCTTCGAAAGCAGGGACCTAGAAATACACCCTCTAAATGACCAACCTCTGGAGATAGTTTTTAATAAACCCCCTGTCTTTTTCCATCAGCAATTAATTAATCTGGCCTCTGTTCTACATGAATAAAATGAAAATACATGCTCTCATAGAGATGTCAAAGATACTTTTGCTCAGAACAGTGTTAAAATTTGACTGTTTTTTCCTGATTCCATTTGCCATACACATCTTACATAAAAGCAAGTTTAATAATCTACTTTTGATCCCTTAAAAGTGAATTTTCAATGCTTTAGCTCACTATGCAGAAAACATAACACCCTTTGATAGCAGAACAAAACTGCTGAAATAAATGTTGATTACATCAAGGGATGCACTAACCCCCAGCCTTTGGCTGCTCTCTGATTCTGTTTAGACGACTCCTATTAAATACAGAGAGGAGAGTATAGGGATATATCCTCTGGAATATCCACACAGCATACTCACCAAGGATAGATCTAACTAGTCATTAGATGTCACAGCTGTTCCACACAAAGGCAGCTGAAAGAGCCTTTATCAGCAAGTACAAAAGTGATCTCTCCAGACTGCTTGTCGGCATCTCTCTACGAGTGCTGTACGCTCTCATATAAGAAATTTATTCAGACAAAACTCACAATGGAAGAATGAAGCCCCTTTTAGTGGCAATAAAATAGTAGGAAACATTCATATAGTCAATGTACTGTGAATGGTGTAACCTTACAAAGATACGGATTAGGAATGCAAAACTTGGGAATAGTCCCTTCTACGGAAAAGGAATTTGACATTTTAATCAACCTAAATCAACATATCAGTCATAGGAACAGTGTTTCTGGAATTTAAACCAAGGTATTAAATTTCTCTTTTTTTCCCGTAGCAATGCATATAACTGCCTGGAATATTATCATGGAAGATAACAAAATAACTGGACAACATCTTCAAATGAGGGCCATATATTAATACTGAGCTAATAGCTTCTGATGGACAGATAAAATAAACAGATATACTGCTGTCTCTCTCCTTTTTTTTTGTAGGTATTTCCAAGGCACTTATTGTGGTTGTATTGAAAAAACCCAGTGTTTCACTTGTTATATAAGGTAAATGGCTGACCATGCCAAAGAGTCACATGAGAGCTTCCTAAAAATCCTATGCACTTCTATTTAACTGTCAATAACCAGACCTAGCAGAAAGAGTGTGATGCCTGCAGCTTTCCATGTGATGTCCCAGTGCTTATTTCCCGGTCTTTTATATTGGGCACACACATGTTCAACAGCAATTTAAATGTTATCACTACTCATAACCTTTAACAGCAAGCAGTGGGGCAAAGTGCCAGCGCAGGTTAGAGGCACGAGGCAGAAACAGGAGTGCAAACAGGGGGAGGAGGCCAACAGCTGCCAGGGCACAGGGAGGCAGCACACCCAGACACCAGGAACTGGGGAAACTAACACCAATTCATAGGATGATTATTGCACTCTAACAGACAAAATCATGATCCTTCCCAAGAGATTTCACAGAAATTTTGTCACTTGCTTCAGTGCTTCAGATTAATTGAGATTACTAATGCTATATGGGCCAGGAAAACCTGGCACCTTTTCAATGATTCAGGTATTGAAAAAGGCAACTTAGAGATCAACAGGGTGTATTTCAAACGTCAGCACTTAGGAAAAAGATCTTCCTCTCAATAGCAACCTTGTTAAATGGAAAACCACATTCTGTTTGTCTTAGCAAGTGTTTTTAATAAATAAAATAGCTGGAAACTGGTTATTAAATTATCGTCACACAAAACAAGATTATTGCTCCATCACTATGAAGCTAGCTAGATGATTTTACTGCTTATAACAAGCACATCACCAAAGTATTTTACCAGTGTAAATGCAGAAACATGATAGATGTTATTAAAAAAAATCTGTGATATGCATTGTTCAATTAGAGGGAGCTTCGCTATTTTAATTTGTTTTTTTAAATACTTCTATAAAAAGAAATATAATTTTACAATAGTTAATAGCAGTGCTCTCTGTTAAATTGGTACTAATATCAATGCTACTTTACTATAGCCTTATCCAGAAAGAACATCCTCATGAATAAGAAAAATCTTTATGGAAACTGGCAATGCTTATTAGACCACATTGACTATGAACAGAGGGACAACAGATTAGACTGGACTGAAATAACAACACACATAGAGGACAGTAGCACAGTACATCTGGAGACATGAACATGTGGAAAATGGTGGGAAGCAGAAGGATGAAAGGATGGTTCAAGAAGAACAAAACTGGAGAAATTAGGCTCAAAAGAAAGCAAAAAGACTAGCAGGAGCCTTGATGGGAGTGGAGATACTTTAAAGTGCTGTTGCATGTGACTTTTAAAAATAAATCTCATTTTGCAAAGCAGAATGTGTTATATGCACCAAGGAGATGACCGTAAAATGAGATATGCAGCAAAAACACGGTAGCCCTCCAAGCATTGCTGAAAACAGAAAACCCTATGCATTTTACAGCCTCAACATGGTGAATATAAGTTTGGCAGAAATGCATAAATGGCATTATAAGCAATGCTACTTAGTCTGGAGGTGAATGTTAGCAAGCATAGTGGCTTGATGAGGATGCTGAATATTGAATGGAAATGTCAAAATAAAAAATTTGGAATTAAAAAGAAATTTGAGAAAGTAACATATATGCACCATGGCATCAGAAAATGACCATAAAATGCAAAAAGGTGATGGAGTGATATGGAACAAACCTTGGAGAAATATCGCATCCTTGCTGCATAAAGGCACCCAGGGAAAACCAAAGGCTGTTAAATATTCCAAACTCATTTGGAGGGTCAGGAGGATTCTGAGGGTCACGTGGTTCTTCAGTGTTGTCTTCCAAGTGCCACTCATAGGGGCTGAATCTGCTGACTAGGAAAAGAACTACGCTGACGCCAATGTAAGCAAAGACTATACACATCCAAATTTCATAAGCCAAAGGATCCAGGAAAGAGAATACGCCCGGTTTAGATTTCTGAGGCTTCTTGATCATGATGGAGATGCCCAGGCTCATAAAGGGTTTGGAAAAGTCTATGACTTCTTCTCGCACCAGTGTTATGGTGAGGGGGGCAACAGCTATATCTGCTCTCTGAAAAGGGAAAACAAACCCAAGTTAGTTACAAGTCAAATACAACAGAATCACAATCTAGAGTCTCAGGCTAATGAATCAGATGATAAATTACAAGAGTGAGTAGAAATAAATTGTTTGCAGGCTATTTTTCAGTCACTGAAGTTAAGGACTACATGATATTAACAGAAAATTATTAACAAGAAAAATTACAATAAAATCTGCGCAGCAGCAGATATTTCTATTAAGTTAAAACAGATGAATAAACACTACAAACCAAACTGGACAGTGAGATGACAACAAACACAATGTCATTTTCTTTTAATGGTCTGTAACCACCCATTTGTCTTGAAGACTTTGGACAAATTCCGTGTTTGCTATGTTTTAATTTTCTCTTTTCCATTCTCTCAGCAAGTTCTCTTGCATTACTGATTAGCCCAGGATCTTTAAAAGGAACTCATGAGAAGTAATCAGTCACTGAATTTCAGCTGCACTTGGGTGCTACTACTTGCATGCTCCTTTAAAACCCCACTGCAGTAAGGGACAGAAGGTAGTAAATACTGGGGGGATAGGAACCACACAGACCCTTTCTGTGACCACTGAAGAACCATCAACACAGATTTCTGAACCCCTGAGGAGTAAATAGCCTAGATAACCTGAGGAGAATGCAGTGTCCTGTATGCCCTCCTGTCTCAGAGACTACAGGCCAAGAGAGGCTGTGCTCTGGGGCAGTGTCACCTGGAAGCACAGTTCCATCTATTGCATCATTCATCATTCACCTGTGTGCTGTTTAACACCTTGCCCTTCAATCTACACATCCTTGCTGGATTCCATGGGTAGGCAGGCATGTACAAAACAAATTACTTAGTTTCCTGATTAAAAATAATATTCCAGAATAGATTTTCCACATATTTAACTGTACCTTTATTTCTATGCTACAAAGATTCAAGTCACGCTACTTAGATACCCTAGCCTTGATCCAGCCAAGTGCTCAAGCAGGTGTCAGTATTTGTATGAGAGTGGAATGGAATGATTAAAAAGAGTCCTTTTCATTTGAAGAGTATTATGAGAGTCTACATACCTACATACACTATTTTAAACACTCTAACTATTCATATTATTGATATTTTTAAATAAGGCCTTTCATTGGTAATTAAGAATTTCAGAAAGAAAAAATTATTCTTAGGGAAACCTTAACTCCTTCACTTAACGGTACTTAAAACACTGTGAACCTTTTAAATCAGATGTTTTTCCCCACTAGTAACCAGGCATCTCTTTCTGGTGGAAAAATGAAGCCTGATTAAGTGGAAGTTGGAATAAAAGTTAATGGGAAATGTTAATAAGATATGATTAAAATCTGTGCCATAAAATAACTGAATATGCCTTTATGTGCATCTGATGGTGATGTACGTGACTGCCATTAATATCTGATTTGCTCCTCCTCCTAGCTATAGGTTTGGGGTTTACATCTGATAAGCTGAAATAGCAAAGGCTTCTCATACAGCTGATCAGAGCATCGAGGGCTTGGTGCCTGCTGGTGCTCACCAGCACCATGCAGCCACCCTGGAGCACTGCTCAGGGTCTGCAGACCAAGGCCAGTGACAGCCCTGTCAGAGGAGGGCTGGCCCTGCCCACAGCTGCCTCTCTCTGCAGGGACATTTGCACACACAACCTCCAGGTTTGCTCCAGTCACCCCAGAGTACCTCTCGACAATTCATACCAGTGTGTGCAGCTACAAGGTATGTGCACAAGTTCACTGCTTGGAATAATCTGATAAAACCATGCCTATGCATGTAAGGAAGCCACTCAGAAACCATGGCCCTGGGTGCTCCCTCTGACAGCACTGCTCAGCCCCTTTTGACAGTCATGTGTTCTGGGACACTGCCTTTCCCCTTGAGTGGCCCTTTCCTCAAGGAGAAAACCTCAGCTGATTTGTGGTCACTTACTGCAAAAATCTAGCTGAATGTGGATGGAATATTAAAACCGAAAATGCCTTTGGATGCCTGGATGTTTACTGGCTTTACAGATGAATGTGTTCATCACCTAAGTAATGGAGAGACTGGAGGGGAGGATATGGGTAGAGTGAGGTAAAGATGTTGGAACTTGTTCACTGAGGAATTCTCCCAAGACATGAATTTCTCTTATAGCTGCTGCTTGTTGAGCTCCTGTTAAATGCTAGATGTCTGCAGTCAGGGTGAGATTCACACAGAATATCAGTTTTAAATGTAGTCAGAATCCACAGCTTGGAAGACTAAGCACTTTGACCATGCCACTGTACCTGTTGAACTAACGAGGTACTTACAAATTAATCCTTATTAGAGCTAGCTTAATGGCTCAGGACCCCTGTGGAGACTTAGCAATGGCTCCATGTGAAGTGAAGCTTCAGTGGGAGGCAGGTGCCTTCCCGCCAGGCACACGGACTGCCAGCCTTGGAACACCCATCAAGGGAGGGAAAGCTGCTTCAGCTGTAAGAGCATTGAGTTTCTGGAGCATTTTCATGGACTTGGAGATTTTTAATTCTCCCAAAGTGATATTTTAATTGCCAAAGTAGACACGGTGGAGCTCTTCCTAAGTGCTGATGCAGCATGCACTAAGGTTTGTATCTCCTTCATGCCCAGCTGAGTTCATGCAGGATGTTCCTGTGGGGGGATGAAGCTGATGCTGAAGCACAGACAAATCACTTGTTAAAGCCCTGACTGCTGCCATGTTCATATCATACAGTGCAAATTTCTTTGTAAATAATTTCAAACTGCTTTTTAATATTAAATGGGATAGTCTCCCTGCTTTCCTTCCATCCCTACCAATAGCATTCATTGTATTTGGAAAACCAAAAACCACCCTCATCCCTTAGTGAACATGGCAGCAAATGGTTTCTGCAGAGGGAATAAGCATGGGTTCACACATAGGGTCTTGGGAAACCAGGGCACTGAGAGTGGACCGGCTACAATCCAACACCCAAGCCTGCTTGCTTACCACTTCCCTGAATATTAGCTGCACTAGGGAGGTTAAAAACCTCCTTATTTAAAACCTTGCTTATTTATTTGGAGATACAGTATTTGAAATGGAGAGCTTATGGAGAGCTCTATGCACCCTAAAGGGTCATTAATAACTGCAGCACTGTTGAGAATTTCCCTCCCCGTTATGGCTGCAGATAAGCAGAGCCCATACAAATAGAGCTCGGTTAGAAAGAACACAACCACAAACATGCCCTTCTTCGTACAGAACTGGAGAGGGGTTTAAGAACCTCAACAACTGAGCTTTGCTAATCACTCATGACTAATGGTGTTTCAAACATCATCTTCACTGCATTGGAGCCGGGCAAGAAATGTCATGGATTCCTCTGAGGCTTGTTCTGTCTTTGCCTACTAGTGTGGGAGGGATGGATTTCGAGAGGATAAGGCAGCACAGAGGCGCTGCCCACTCTGCTCAAAGATGACCCCAGGGAGCTGCAAACCTCCAGACTCTTATGGGGAGGGAGAAAAAAGATAGCAAAGGGAAATATCCTTCTGCATGGAGAATGAAAAGTGATAAGATGTTCCACCTCTGTAATCCAAAAGGAGGGACGGGATTCTTCTGCTTACAGACCTACTGATGACTCTCCCAAATTCAAAGCTGTGCACTAGAGACAGTGAGAGATCTGGGCTGTGCTCCAGCCTGCACATGCTTTGGGTCACTCCTGCTCGCAGAACTGAACACCTCCTTTGCTCGAGGGTTGCTTTTCAAGAAGTGGGTCTGGACTGCAGTCACTTTGTGCCACAGGAAGCCAGGCAGCACCCCAACTTTGTGCAGACTGAAGCAGAGGGACATTGACTGATTGCCATTGGCAGCCAAACCTCTGGGCACCCTGAAAGTGCTGAATGCAGGTACACAGGGGTAGCAGAAGAGACTGTGCTGCAATGGTGAATGTCTCTGAGCATGTTTTAACACTTCCCAGTGCAGTCTGAGGTTTCCAGGTACCAGAAAAGAGCATCTGACAGAGCAACACATTCCCTGTGGTATCAGCTGGTAAGAGCTACCTTTGTAAAGGCAGTCCAATATCCCCGAGGATATTCAGGGTGGGTTTAGAGGCCAGGTCATGGGGGCAATGTGGTTTTAACACATTAGCTCACACTTATTTAAAGCCAACAGGTCATATCTGACTAGCAACATGCTGCATTGAAGCCTTAATGTGCCCTAGCTGAGCAGTGTAAAAAGGTGCTAAGGTGTTAAAATGGCAGTTGGCGATGTCTGCCACAGTTTGTCAAAGTTAAGCCCATTTTAGATTTCTGTGGATGCCCACAGCTCATTTTGACACACTCCTGCCATTCACAGTTGTAGACATAAAGGGTACATCTGCTTTTGGGGCTGTGGACATATGTGTGCTTCCTCTGGCTGTGCTTGGACTCAGGTCAGCCAAAGCCCAGAACCCTGGCAGCGTGGCTCTGTGCCAGGGCTGTGATCCTGTCCCCCACCACAGCTCAGCCTGGCCAGGCACCCCACATCTGTCCGCGTGTACAGGACGAGGGGCTGTCTGAGCTGCAGGGCAGCAGCATCACCCAGCTGCCTTTGGGGACCGGTACCTGGGCTGCCCCCCTGCAGACAGGAGCAAAGGACAAGCTTCACCCACTCATGGCACAGTCAGGCTCTGCCACAGACTAAGAGAATGTGGGAGGTTTTAAGAAAAAGCAGGAATCAAATTAGTCTGCCTCTCTGCTATGATTCAAAGGCTGTATGTGCCATCTTTAGTTCTACATGCTGCTGGCAGAGCCAGAGAGGCCAGCCCCACACTGGCGAGCCTGCTAAAGCAGGGAGATGTGTCGGCGGTCCCGCTCTGACAGACTGCGGAGGCTGCTGTGTTCCGGGGACTGCCTGTCCTTTACATCCCTGCTTCACTCCTCTGTGCTATTTTACATATTGAGAGGTTTTCATAAAGGCTTGTTTTAACCTGAGCAGAGTTTTAAAGGCTGTAAGGTCTGGCTGCTCTTTTCATTCCCAAAGCATTTGTAGTTACAATTAAGATCTGTGTTAAAACTACTGTCAATTAGCCTCAGCGCTGTGAAAAGCATCAGGCCCGGGCAGGGATGGCTTCCCCTGGCTGAACAGGGAAGGAAGAACAGCAGCCTGCTTTAAAAGGGGAAGAAGAAATAAAAGCCCACAGAAAGAGGCTGACCCCACAGAAGAGAAAAGACGACTGTCTAGTGCTCAGCAGCTGGTGGGTACAAAGCCCCGAGCACAGGGGCCGAGGGAGGTGCTGCTGCTGCTCAGCCCCAGCCGAGGGCACATCAGCCCTGGGTCACTGCAGGACAGCACTTGCCTTGCTGCACTGCTCTGCTGCTTAGATTTAAATAGTGATTCAGTCTCCTGAACTGAGAATGATTTAGCTACTTCCCCTCTGAAATGTCCAGGAAAAAAGCTTTACCTATTTTCTATTTTTATTCTGTTGAAAATTTCCACTATTCTTTGGAAATTTATCTTAGTTTAAAAAGAGTAACAGTGCTTGAATGGGTACCTGGTAGGATGAAGAATTTTGTTTTGACGCCATGAGAGTGAAAGAGCAAAATTAAAAGTTTTTTTTTTTTCAGCCTGAATTAACACTTCTTGATTTAGGAAAAACCAAATGCATTTCCTTTTATGACAAATTTCATTACTATTATTAATTAGTATTATAATAATTATTATTACTACTATTATTATTACTGTTACTAACATTTAAAAATTGCTAACAAACCCCAAAGCTCTGTTATTTCCTCTCCAACAAGAATGCTGGTTTCTCCTGCCTGAAGCAAAGGAGTTTGGGAATATCTGCTCAGGCAGAATTCCCTGCCTCTGGGGCTGCCATCCCTCTGCAAGCAGGTGCATTGGTATAGCCCTGCAAAGCCACAGGGAAAGGCCCAAGGGCCAGCTGAGATTGTCCTTGACTTCAGGGACCCTACAGTACAGCAGACTTTTATGCCCTCCAACCACACCTGATGTGATATGAGGCAGGGGAGGGAGAATTTCTAATGGGAAGCATTTTAGTGTGTAAATGGCAATGTGTAACTCTTGGCACTGCTCCAGTTGGCCCAGCTAATGCGACCTCCAGTGAGTCTTACACTGGAGTCAGGGCTGTGCCACCCTCCAGTTCTGCAGCATGCTGACACATCCCCTGTTGCTTTGGGTACAGCTCAGTGCAGACTGAGGTCCCTGCTCTCCAATGCAGGGCTCTGCAGGCTGCCTTTTCTCCCCTGCATTCCACAGGAAGTGAGGACAATAATAATAAACTGACACAACCCAAACATTACATACAGTTAATAAGGGTTTTAACATTAAAATGACAAGCCATTCATTTCCTAGGACGGTCCTAAGAGCAATTCTAGAAAAGAGTTGCATGCACGGAGCTATGCAAAAAATGGCTCAGTGTTCAAAAAGCCAGCTGAGATGCCCCAGCAGTGCCAGGTAGTGGCAAGGAGGCTGCTGGGTCAGGAATCTGCTGTATTTGACAAATGACTAGGACTGAGACAAATGCAATCTAAAGGATTGTGTTTCTGTCACAGCTCAATGCAGCTGCTGGTTAACTGGTACCAAAACCAATCAGGCCCCTTTTATCCTACCAACTCTATCTTCCATAGATGCTAACAAAGGTAGTAAAAATCTAATCTGACTCTTTGCAAAATGGAGTCCAGAGCAGCCAAATTTGAGTCATTTTGCTGACAAGATTCACAGGGGCACTATGTTAACATAGTTTTAGTTCCCTAATAGGGTTTTAAGCCCATGAGAGATAAAGGAAAGCCAGCACGTAAATGAGGCGCTTGCTCCAAATAATTAGCACTTCAGGAGTACTTCTCATCTTCGAAGGGCTTAGTGCACGTCCTTGTGAGTGTGGTACACGCCCCCTCTCAACGAATGGAGAGGCAAAGAGTATTTACAATGTTTGCCAATAGAGCTGGGAAAAGGTCTGGAGGGCTGGAGAAGTTTGTATTCAGAGTTCAGGGGCTGTTTTCCCTGCTTACAGAGAGCCAGGTGGACTTCCATGCAGCTTGCAAGCTCAGTTCAGCTGGGCAGCTTGGGGAGCTGGCTCAGCAGCATGGGGCTGGAAGCATTAACCTGGGTCTGCTCTCAATCCTCATAGGACACATCTGACCTTTGAATAATTGAGCATTGCAGTGGAGAGGCATCAGTAACAGAGCTCTCAGCAGGAGTACAGGAACTGTTGGGGGTCAGGGAGGGAAACATTCCTCAATTTTTCATTAACAAGAACACACAGATGAAAACTGTGCTCAGAATGCAAAGGAACTGACCTTTTTACAGGGGAAAATGAGAATGTTGGGGTGGTCTTGGGGTTATTTTAAGGAATGGTCTGTGGTGACTGCAGGGCTGGTTTTGCTGGTGTGGAAAGGTCACTAGTATAGTTAGGGCAAAGTTTGATGCTAGGGAGGCAGAGCTCTCTGAGTCAGGCTGCTCCCTAGAGGCTGTGGAAAAGGCAGCTTGCAGCCAAGCTGCTTATCACACATTGGTTTTGGTTGAAAAGGACTTTTAAAGATCATCTAGTTCAACCTCCCTGCAGTAAGCAGGGACATCTTGCACTAGATCAGGGTGTTTAGAGCCCTGTTCTGCCTGACCTTCAATGTTTCCAGGGATGGGGCATCCACTGCCTCTCTGGGCAGCCTGGGCCAGGTCCTCAGCATCCTCACAACAAAGAATTTCTTCCTAATATCTAACCTGAATCGACCTTCTTTCAGTTTAAAGCCACTCTCCCTTGCCTTATCACTACAAGGCCTGCTAAAACATCCCTCTCCATCTATTTTGTAGCCCCTTCAGGTATTGGAAGGTGCTCTAAGGTCTCTTTGGAATCTTCACTTCATCAGGCTGAAGAGTCTCAACTCTGTCATCCTTTTCTCACAGGACAAGTGCTCCAGCCCTCAGAGCACTTTTGAGGCCCTTTAGGCAGGTGGATCTTGTATGGCACAGCAGCTGCACAAACTAATCTCACTGGGCTCAAAGCACCTAAGCTGCAGCCCAGATGACACCTTTGCTCCCCTAGTGTAGACAGTCCCTGTGCTCTGACTGTTGCCAGCAATCTCAGGTTCCCTTTTGCCATGCTCTTTCCACATGGTGTGGGGTTTTTTAAGCAAATGAACAAATTTCATTGCTTGTCACTTGCAAGTACATCAAAAGGACCCAATTACAGCTGATACTCTCAATATTTCTCAAACCACACACAGAGCAACTGAGGGTATATGTTTCCAGTGCAATGTCATTTGCTTAGAACTTAACTAAACCTTTGTTTCAGAGGTTCTCAGTGGACTTGTGTTCTTTAAGAGAGCGAACATCAGTTTCCCAAATTGCACAACTGAGGCATGGGGAGTTCAGGAGATTTGCATGTCAAACCTCAAAGCAACAGAGAAGCAAAGAAGTAATCCAAGGGTCCAGAACCCTGTTTACTTTCTGTAATCAGTAGATTTCCCTCCCTGCCATAATACAATACAACAAAAATAATGTTATTTCTATAAAACATTTTCAAGTTGAACAGGCTACCAATTACATAATAAGGCATCAGGACTGACTGCTCCAAAGCACGAAAATTTGTGAAAATCTAGCAATTACTTAAAAAAGACCGATTCATTTGAAAAGAATTATCTCACCAAACACTTTGCAAGAATGATGATGCATTTTCCCAAGGAAATTTTGAGGTGACTTTTAGAAATTACACTCAGCCACAGAACAAAAGGAGGCAATTGAAATATGCGCTTCTGCTTAGATATTTTTAATAAAGGAAAGCTTGTTAAAAATAAACTGCAAAAAAGATTTGGGCGGAATCACAAATCATCTCATTAGCATTTGAGGAAAAAAAAGAAGAAATATCAGCCAGAGAAGTCTTTTCTGCAAAGCCAATTTTCTCCCCCTTCCATCTGGTTTATCTGTATTCCAAAATTCTAATTTTCAAAGAAGTTTCTAAAATGGCAGTTCTGGACTGTTTTTGTTCTTACTAAACAAAGTGATGTACACCCAATATAGAAATATAAAGAGGAATGCAGTGAATTAGCTTTTTTTTTTTTTTTTTTTTTTTCTTTTGTCTGACAGTTGATTTTTGAATCCAAACCCAGGGTTTAAAGAGAAAAAATGTGGGTGATTTCACACCTGCATCGCTTCTTACCCTGAAAACCAACCATGGAGTTAAATGGGTCTGATCAAACACAAACCAAGATCAGTGACCCAGCAAGGCTCAGCATCCCAGATCAGACCTTTAATGAGAGGGAGAACCCCCCAGCACTTAAGAGACTGATTAAGAAAAAGATCTGTCAAACGAAGCATATAAGAGCAAACTGGAAATTCTGCTGTAAATAAGTTTGCCCAAGGCTACTTCTCAACATTTTGTGGACTTTGATTTGGAGAACAGCAGTAAAAAAGTGAATGAAACAATTAGAAAAGTAGACTATAAAAATGACAATACAAAGAAATACCTAGAATTTTAAAGGTATTATTCAAACAGATGATCTTTATTTTGTAGTTTATTAACTTTGAGAATAAATTTTTATAAAGAACATTAAAATGAAGGTTAAGAGACACTTACCCCATAGACCAGTTCACCCACCATGCCATTCCATATCTTAGTCTCAGGGTCCCTAGCTCCATATTTCCCATCTCCAACAATCGACAGTTTGTATTTTATTCCAACATGTTTTGCTATTTCAGAAGCTAAGTCTACACAATATCCTTCATATCTTTCATTCCCTTCTAGTTGTTCATGGTTTTTCTTATACATTACATATGGTGATTCCTTTGAAACAAAAGTAAAGATCAAAAGTCTATGAATGTAAAATACAGCTGTAAACCACACAAAATGAGAGCTGTTATTATCCCTTATATAACTGGCAAGTATTTACAATATTTCCTGCTTTGGTACAGAAATTAGAAAGACAGACTTCTGCAGCATTAAAATCCTTGGCTGATCCTACAGCCACACATACTATTGATTGTATTCCTAGTAAGGTGCCATTGAAGACAACAGGACTTTTTACCAAAGTTACACTTCTGTTTGCAGAATTAGGCCTGATTAGACAGTCAAGTAGCATCATTGTAGCAATAATTCATGTTTTAGTGTTTAAAGACTGTACCATCACCACAATTTCCTAAGGCCCCAGTGGCCAAGAATGGGGCTCTGATGGAGATATTTTCAAAGCAGTCTAAGGGAAACTAGGTTGAAATCCTCAGCAGCAATTTTTGCTACTGAATTCCCTTAGCCTTCTTGGAAAATTCTAGTTGAAATGCTGATTATATTTCACTAAATCCATAGAGGAGTATAAAATACAAAGCTTCAGGAAACAGCATAAAATTGACCCATGCTTAGTAGAATTGTAAAAAGCACAAAGGCCTCAGTGCTGCAGAGAGCAGGTCTGTAGAGGTGTTGGGACTGACACAGGCGCTGCTGCTCGTGACACTCAGGAAGAGCTTTGCTCCTTTGGAATTGCACAGGTAAAGGCTGTTTTTCACCCAGTGCTAGAGCAGCTCCAGTTCTCTGCAGGCTTCATTGTGCCACCCTTACTCAGTCCACAAGGCTTGAGTTTACAGGAGCTGTACCTGAGTGAGGGGTGCAAGATTTGACTCTACAGCAGAAAGGTCAACCCCTGTGCTCATTTACATGCATACAAAATAACTTCACTTACACAAGGCACTTAATTTGAGTTCAAGCGTCTGAGAAGCAGCAAAGCAGAATGGTGAGATACATATGTAAATTAGCAGGGCAAAGCCCTCAGAACATCTCTGGAAGATACTGAACTTTCCAGTCACTTGAATTCACAGAGTATTCAACATCTGCCTCCTGGCAAGGTGTCTAACACACCTCAGGAGTCATGTGCCTTGCTTCCTACACATAAACACACTAAGAACACAAAACTTACCAAGATGGTAGTGACTACTATAGTTCTGTTCTCCACAGATGAAGTGTCATTAGAGGGCAGCTGATCTAATACTGGCACATATCTTTCATATTCATTCCAATAACCAGCCTATAAAAATGGAGATTGTTACCTCATTATATACCATTACAAGGACTCTAGTACTTGAACTTGTAAGAGCAACTGTCAGAATGTAGGGCTTTGCAACATTTCTAAGGGACGACATTAGCTTTACATCCATTTCCTTAAAGAAACAATGTTCTCAAGCCCAAGAGCAAATCAGCACAAACCAAATCTGAGTGAAAATACATATCAAATTCTCTCTATGTCAATTCACATCAGTATGGTGCCTGTGGAATAAATTCCCATATACCCACAGCATAAGAATATACTACAGACAAGAAAATAAACTGCACAGCATTCTGAGCAAAATTCTCTGATTTTGTGATTTTTATCCAACATAGCCCCTGCAGACCTGAGCTGGCTTTAGAGCAGATGCACAGACATTTTAGCAATGCAGGCACAGCCACATTATCTCCAGTGTGGGACACAAAACCCTCTGTGAGCACGAGCTGACTTTATCAGCTGGCTGGTGCTGACCTTTGGCTGCATCACTAGGCTATCACAATAGCTTTTGTATTTCTGCACAGCACAGAAGTAACACCGTTCTCTGCACTGTTCACCTCCCTGAGTGGCTGGGCCATGTTTAGAGGTATTTGGTTATCAAATGTGGAGAAATATTTAAGGAGTCTGAGTCTCAAATAGAACCTACCTGCAGGTGAAATGAGGGGATTTCAGAGACTTACCTACACACATTCCTCTCTCAGTACTTTTGTGACCCTGTCTACCTAATTTTTTTTTTAACATCTGCCTTAAACTTCTTTTATAACACTGATCTAGGCAACTATCTCTTAGGATCTATACTTTATTCAGGAGACAACAGAATTAATATGAAATTCTAATTAAAACCAAACTTATATTCTACTAATTTCCAAAGGTTTCACTGGTTCCAGCTTCATCGTGGCTCCAAAGCCCAACATGGAGAGGGAGGGAAAGATGGAGAGCAATTTAGAAGACAGGACTAAGCAGAGGACCATGACAGCAGGTATTATGCTTGGCTCTGAAAAAGCTCCAGAAGGGTTTTAAGGGAAAAAGTTGTGTTCAAAGTTGACATGGAAACCAGTGAAGATGTTAAGCAGGGTGAGTGGTTTAGTCCAGGAACTGAATGTAACAAGGTGTCTGCAATAGGGAAGACAGCATGAAGGGGCACTCCTCAGGACCCTGTTACTATACTGCATCTCTGGTATTTTTGAATTTCATTGGTTTGTTGGAATAAATATTTGTGAAGCTGTGAAATCTGGATTGATGTCTTGAAACTCACCTTCCGTGAGCCAGCAGCTTTCATTTCGTACACATCAATTGTATAATTTGTTCTCCGCCCATAGGTGTCGAACTGGATGTTCCCTGTCATTCCTTGAACTTGCACCTTGAGGAAATAAACAGAAAAATATTTTAATAAAAAATTCACTTTATTTTTTATCTATGTAAGAGACTTGTACTGCTTCTGACACAGCCAGTTGTACTGTTCAAAACAACCTCAGTCCCCATCCTCTGAGTTCCAGCTGTACATATTTGCTAGCACTCAGCTGGTGACTCACTGCCAGAGTGAGCTGCATTTAAGTGAAATTAGCCCTGCAGGTATGTTAAATATAAGAAAGAATGATTCTGCCATGCTTGGTCCTGCTGGATTCACTGGTACAGAATGGAGCATCAGCGAGGCACAAGCAACAATTAATGCAGTTAAACCCCTCACAATATGGCACAGAGTAATCGGCAGTACAGGCCAGAATGGCATATCATTGCTCATTCTGGGAAGTGCTTTATTTTAAGAGCAGTCCCAGTGTAGGATAAAGGAATGAATGTCTTCTCTGAAGGAGCACAGACAATTGTCTCTACTGCTTATGGAGCTGTGGTCTTAGGATGGATGGGTGTACAGACGGTAAATCAATATCATTACCTACTCACATGAATCATCTGAATGATGAAGAAGGGGAAGTATAAAGTACTTTGTCTCAAAAAAAAAGCCTTTCTTATTTCCCTGTATGAAAGGATGAGGTATTTTCGTTTATCACTTATCAACACTGACAAGCTGTCATCTCAGGCAGAAAAGGTAACAGTCTCAAACTTCAGTAGGGGCAAATTAGCTTTAAGATTTAGCAAAAACTGTAGAAGTTACAGGAAGAGGTGATGCTAGACTAGTCAAAGGCAAACTGCTCAGAGCTGGTGACTGATCTGCTGTTCACTGTTTAGAGATGAGGTGCGAGGCTACATTAAAACAAAAATTCCATGGATCCCAAATTATCCAGTGAGCCAAATTCACACTGACATACAGGGACTTTCTTTTTATCTGTAAGTGGATTTAAACCTTCTTTAAACTAGTTTATATCACTATTGGGGCTGGAAAAAATCTGAGGTATTCCTGTTGCCAGAGAGTTAGAGAGACTGCACTTTGAAAACCAAATTTGGCCTCAAGAGTTCTTATCAACTGTGGACTGAGCAAATGTATTTGTAGGGTAGTTGACACATAAGTTGCATCCAGATGTGAGTTGCTGTGCCTGCCTTTGGCATTTACTGGAAGCTGTCTGCTGCCTTAGCACAGCAGTGATGGGAGTCTCACAGAGCTTGTTACACTGCCTCCATCCTGGTGCACAGGGAGACAGGAGCTTCATGCACTGGACACCTTTTGGCTTCAAATTTAACTTGTTTGTCTTTGGTGGGAAAACTCAGCACTCTGCAAAACCTGGCTGCACTGAGGCAGGAAGGCTTACCAGGACTCAAACTCTTTTGCTCTTTTGGTGGCAGTGTGTGGAGGCAATCACAGAGTGACAATTTATAAGTGTCCAGATCTCTTGTGGTAAACTGTCTGCCACTGACCTGATTTATTAGAACCAGCCTCAGAAACAAAGACATGCACAGTTTTCAAGGCTGTTGGGAAGAAGTTTCAAGTAATGCCTAACTTATCTTGCTAGCAAGATGACTCTAGTGAGGCACTGGACCTTCTGCTGGCACAGGATAGATATTTTAAGGATATCTTGGAAAAAAACATTCTTATCTGAGTTGATGCTATAGAGTGGAGAGGAAAAATTATTAAATCACTAGGGTTTTGTTTTTTTTCCTGAGCAAAGATTGAAGATCATTGTCTGAATAGAAGGAGAGAAGGTGATGGACAGGATAGGTACTGGAAGGCCATGTGGGATGATCTTGGGTAGCTCTCGTTGGAGGTGTATGTAAACCTCACTCACATGACTCTGAATAGCTAAAAACATTCAAGGCAACCAGCTAAAAGTCAAACTTCTGCATTTTTTGCCAGTCATGCCTTTTTATATCTTTTCAATATGTTTTAAAGATAAATTCTCCTAAATAAGGGAGTGGCCTATTGCAGTGCTGGTTTTCTCTATTGACATGAATACCTCATATATCAGTACAGTACAAATTCTTTATTACCATGAATACCTCGTATATCAGTACAGTACAAATTCTTTAACTATTACAAAGATTAAATTTAGTTATTTCTCTTCAAAAGCGTGTAATGCTATGCTAATGAATGTGCAGTTAGGGCATATGTTAGGAGGTTAAACAATGGCATAACAATGAGCTCTGGCTCTTTTCATGTGAAACTAAAGCATCTCAGTTTTAAGAGTGATATAATCTGATTATAACCATCCACAACTCATTATAATATTCTGATATAATTCTTCCAATTTGGTAGCTGAGAAAAAGCAGTAATTAAGCTAAGTGTATGAAGATTGACCTAGGATTTGTTTACATCTAAGACAGGCTTAATTCTGATCTCACTCACTCCAGTTCCATGTCTGCATTAATATAATCAATGCTAACAGGTTTGTTTGAGAATTATTTGAGCCAGATTAAAAGCAGCAATCTTAATCTTTTGTATCTACAAAAACATTATCCAATTTTTCCTGTTACCACTTGCTTTAACACAAATAGCAGACTAAAAAGAGATAAAAATCAGCAAATTTGGAGACATAAGTGAAGTAGGATCCCATGCCATAACTAATGTTAGGGATAAAAATTTGGCCACGCAGAAGGTAATCTGTCTGAGTGCAAAGTCGTGCCAGGAATCAGAACTGGTTGGAGGCTAAACTATTCCTAGGTTCTGGCTGGTGCTGAGATCTATCAGTACTGCTGGGACCAAAAACAATTTCTCCATTGTTTTAAACCAATCTGAGTTGAGTTTTTACTGACAAATTATCAAACTGCACACACACATGTAAGTTCATAAACACATCTATCCCTGCAAGAAAGACAACACATGTGCCAAAGACCCAGTCTGGGTCTGTTAGTCAGATTTGCAGGCTCAGCCTGACTTTAGAATCCCCAATATGTGCTTGATTGTGAAATGGCTCCTGTTCACTCTCCTGGGAAGCTGGGGTGTTACAGGGGATCTGGGGGATTGTAGGTGCTCTGCTGGGGACAATCAGGCAGCTGCAGCATCAGAGGGATTCTGGCCAAAGCTTTGAGAGCTAGTATGTTACACCTTGCCCTGTATTGAAGATATTTTATCCATCCTTTGAAGCTCATCATTAACTTGTTTTTACTTTGTTTCCCCCGAGGAGCTGCAGCTGTTTGTGTGAGTACAGAAGCTCTGTGTACATGGAGCACGATACAAGCACTACAGAATTGCTGCTGTTGCTCTTCAGCTGTTACCTTTGCCCTTACCATTTTCAGTGCTCTTTCTATATCAATTCCTTGGCTCCAGGGCACTGCAGGGTTAGCCAGGCAGTCTCCAGCACTGCCTCTCCTGGAGACATCCACACGCTGCCTTCGCAGGTACCGGAAAGCCTCAGCTATGACCAGGACTGCATCGTGGGTCAGTGCAGATGTGTACTGCAATTGATACAAAGAAAACATGGCAACAAACTGCAATTTTAGAATTGCCCCAGGTCTATCATGTCAACTCCTCCTCTTCGTTAGAAAAGAAGAATCATGCTTGCAGACCCCTTTGCTAGATCTCTTTCAGCTGGTGCTTTGTAACAATTCAACCTATTTCAATTAAAAAATTGAAAATATTTTCATTCTGTATAGCAGCAAAATAGCAATAGTCGTTCATAGTTGCATAAAATTCCAATTTAACTGGAAACTTGCTCAGCTAGATAAGCTACAAAAGTCTGCAATTCCATACTGGACCATAGTGATACCAAAGGAAAGCTCATATTTGAGTTTTTCCTTTAGTGTGTGGGGTTTTTTTTGTTTTGTTTGTTTTTTTTTTTTTTTTTTTTTATTATTCGTTTGTTTGTTTTTAACAAGATTGCCAAGAGATCTTTGACTTGAAGTTAACATAAATCATTTCTGTTTGGATCACAATCCTGATTAGGTAGCATCTGTGGCAAGGAATAGATAAGATTATTTTTCTTAGAAAACAGCTATACAGGCAAGCAATCACAAAATACATTTTAGGCATTACATCATCTTGGTAATTCCCCATCCGCCTTCCCTTACTCCATGATAAATCTGCAGAGGGTGGGAAGCTCTGTGTAGCAGCAGCTCTTCAACAAAACTCCCAGACAACTAAACTTACTTGTTCCTGTTGCTGTCAACTTCGTTCACTGCTCGTCTCAGGTTTTCTGGTGACACACCCCAATGCTACAAATATAGTATCACCTAGCAAATGTCATCAAAGAGTTTTTTTTCTTTTATTTTTTCCACATGTATCTCAATACCTCCACATCATTTGTAAGAGAATGAAGGAAGAAATGAAGAATGGAAGGTGCACCTGCCCTTCTTTTGGCTGTCTGTGATCATGCCTCCTGAGGAGCCTTGTGCTGGAGTTCAGGCCACAAGACCTGCTGCCCATGTGCCAGTTAGAAAAGCAGAAATCCAAGTTTCAGCTGCTTGTTCAGCTACTCTCTTTGTGGATAAGATTTATTATATTCAAAAATTAATCCTATCCTGTAGGACAGGATAGCACAATTGGAGGTTCTGCATTTCTTAGAACTGAGTACTGTCTTTCTGCAAGTTCTTCAGTTTGATACCAAACCACTGGAATTCTGCACAGAACAAGGTGTGTCTGCATGTGCAGATCAAGAGAGGTGTGTCTGATAAAAAAGAGTGCAAAGGTAGGGCTGTGAAGAAGGTTATAGAGCAGACATTTCACTGAGCTGTATATGACAGCAGCTTATAAACACACTGGGAGTGGGTGGCTCCTGCTCTGACCCTACAGCACGGGCACTCTCCTGATCCTGCCACCTTTACCTCTCCCTGCATGATAATCACTGTCTCCTCTTTTAGAAAGTTAACAAAGGTTATACGTCACAATCCACACAATAATACAGAACTGGACAGTAGTTTTAAGGTATTTGTTCCTGTATTAAAAAAAGTCCTGAATAGCTGTCCAATCTAGGACTACACAAAACTTACACATTGATAGTTTTTTCAGCAGACTGCATCAATTGTCAGTAACCTTAATGCAGTCCCTTCCAAGTCATGCCAAGAGAGCTATCTAATTTTCTACTTTATTTGAATTCTACTTATAAATGCATGAGCATGCAAAGAGAAAAAAGAGCGAAAGAAGGGAAAGGCTGATAAAATACAGAATAAATTAAACATCAGAACTTTAATCTCTAGGCAATTTTATTTCCTAATCAAAAATATTGTACATCAATTTCTAAGTATGCTTTTTGTCTGATTGACAAATACTGTGCACATTTCTATAATGAGATGTACATTTGTGGAAAGGTAATGTAATCTTTGTGTTTCTACCATACTTAAGATTCTTTTTTAAGGAGGGAGAATAATTTTTTCCTCAAGGTAAATTGCTTTCAAGTGGAATAAAATCATCTCAGGTTAACGTTGTTTATTTCAGAGCTTTTAAGATTAGTATGATACTTATCTTCACTTCTGCATCACCACTAGAAAGCTTTAGAAAGCAGGACTAAGTCCTAATCCACAGGCAACAATACACTAATCTGGTTTTTGTGGGCCTCTGTTTGCCTTTCTGAATTGCCAGCAAGGCTGTGGGATGGCGCAGGATTAAGATACTTTTCCTCCCTCACAGAAATTACATGAGCTCAGGGATGGAAAAGTATCTCTCCAAATGGCATCAGTCATTCATGAACAGCACTGCCAGAAAGAGCAGACCCTCATGAGTGGCTCCTGTTCTGTCTGCAGCCCAGCCCAGTGCTACTGCCTTCCCCACTGCCCCTCATGCATGGAACTGGACTAGATTTTCCCTTCCTATCTAATATTTTAATGCTTTCCTGAATTTTGTCTCACTCATACCAAGACATTACTCCAGTTTATCAAAGAAATTTTGAATTCAAAATCTGTTCCATCAGTTTGCATGTGTCCTTCCCAAATCAAACACAAAAGACATGAACTCTCTCACCAGGGCAGTGGTTTTTAGGTTTGGTTGCTCTGAGAAACCAGTCTGTATACCACCATACCCAGGTTTCATTCACCTATGTGTAGCAGTGAAAAAGAACAGATGTCACCAAAAGAAGAAGAAGGAACATAATAGGAATATTACTAATATGTAGTGGTCCTAGAGAATTGTATGACTTCTGTGCCTGGACAGAGTTTCCCTGATGCACTCCTTCACTGGACAGTGAATAGCATCCCTCTCTATGATAGAGATGCTGAGGTAGGAAAAAATATGGGTGAGATAGTAACAGGTTTCAAGTTTCCTAATAACAGGTGCACTTACTTCATCTAATCTGTGACAGTTTTGGTGAACCTGGGACTTACATCCAAAAAAAAATTTGAAAAATGTTATTGGTTTCAGTTATAATAGCCAGACTGTTTAAGTAAAGGACAGTGGTGTGAAACAGAGAGTTAGATTATGAGGGTAACTGCCAGCAGTAACTGGGAGGCAGCAGCGGCTCCTTAGTGAATCCAGAGCTATTTCATTTTGCACGTGAAATTCTCTATTACCATTAAAATGCACTAGTAATCCACATTTTGCATCTAAAAGCTAACCTAACTAGTCCCATGTCCAGCCCAAGACTAACTCGAGAGGTTCAGGTTAGAAGTGCTTATCCACTCTTAGAAGTGTTTATATCCACTGGACAGTGAGAGGATTTGCAAGCCCAAGCCTCTGCTTCTGAGGAACTCCCTCCATGGTGGGCACTTGTGTGCAGCAGCCTCTGCCTCCTTCTTCTGGGAGAGCAGTGAATGTTGCAGCATATTCTCATCAGGGATCTATATCACACTCATGCACATATCTGAGGTTAAAAACTCCCAAAAAATAGTTAAAAGCATATCATGTCCATCACAGAGAGGTTAAAATAAATACCTTTAATGGTGAGTTTTTTGCTTCAGGGAATTCCCTCTCATCAAGCCTCATCCAGCGCTGTAGGAACTGTTGAACCATTGGATTTTCATTATTGACAATCTGGAATCCAGTAATGTTGGCACCTCCATGCATTACTCTTTCCAGAACAATGTCTGTGAAACCCTGGGAGGACATATGTAGGAAAAAAGAATCCTTGTCATCTGCAGCCACTTTCCTCTAGCTCAGCTTTACCTGCTACAAGTGCAGCACAAAAGACACTGCTTAATGTCCCTCTTGTTAGCTGAAAATATTCTACTAAGGAGACAACTACTATCACAATCAGGATATTGATAGTGACCTAGAATAGCATTTAAAACATCTTCTTGTTCTTTGCAATAGAAAACTTCCCTTTTGGGCTGTGGCAATGTGGTAGGTAATATATGCCGGTCAGAAAGAAAACAGCAGGGAAACTTGAAGCCTTTTCCTCTTTTGTCCTGATCATGGTGAAAACTGGTCAGGACCTCAAATCCCATTTGTACAGCAAAGTGAACAAAGGTTCAGGGCTGGGAAAGAAAACCACTCAATCTCTTGCCAAGCAGTTCTCCATCACAGCATCACTCAGCATGTCACGTGCAAGCAGAACGGGATGATTCTCTCCCACTCTGTTGTTATTTATACCTGAGGCAGTAAATTGGAGTCTTTTTGATTAGTATGACTTGATTGCAGTCATGTTTATCTGAATGTCAATGGTTACACATACTAAAAGGCAACCCAGAATAAGAACCTCTGTATTTCTATGCACGAGCTAATCAGTGAGATCATGACTGCTTCTTATAATGCAGAATGATGCATCTTAAAGTCATACAGTACTTATACTAAATAAGGATATTTAAAAATTTATCTTTTCTGCTTTAATCACACCAAAACACAGATAGAGAGAATCTTTGAGTAATTAGGATTGCCAACTAGAAAGAGAGTGTTTTGGAAAAACTCACATTTTTCCACCTGCAGTAGAAACAGAACCTAAAAATGAGTGTTCCTGCAGGCCTAATTACAATGCAAGACTTTTTACAAGGGACTTAAGGAGATGGTGTTTCAAAAGCATCACAAACATCCCTGAAAGTCAATCCTACTTTCCAGAAGAAGCTCTGATACAGATAGAAGCCTCTTCCTGGTAGGTCAGCACATACACAGGCACAACCCTACATTGTGAAATACAAAAGAAAAGCTAAACAGCCTTGGTGGTTTACTTGATAGAATTGCAGCTGTTTAACACTTATACAGAAATGTTACAATTATTTTTCTTGGAGTGCTTTAGTTCAAAATATGTCACATAGAGAATTACAGTCGCAAGTATCTCATTTATGAGGATAGAAATTAGTGAAAAATGTATCATTAAATTATTACTTTAAAATTAGTAGAGGACATGACATTTTCTGACAAAAGAAACTGAGTAGAGATGACATACCAGTTATAGTATTTACTGAAGTAATTTCTCAAAATCCAAGTACTAATCCATGCATTTCCACTTCCTGATTAAAGTTTTCACAACCTGAACAGAATATTTTACCCTCTAAAATGTAGCTAGACTTTCCATGAAGAAAAGTTCTTACCAGGTTAGCTAACATGTAGTGATAGCCTCTAGAATGTTTGCCGAGGATTACAACCTGTGTAGAGAAAAACATTACATATAATTTGGTTGTAAGAAGATGACTCTTAACTAGTGGAAAAGAGACAGAGAATGAACATTTTTATAATTTTCCATGTTCAATCCATGGGCAGCACGAGTATTCCAGATCTGTGGCATTACAGACAAGATGTAGTCATTTGTGTTTTTCAAACCCATGGGCAGAGCACAACAAAGAATAACTCACAAGGCTGAGGAGACTTGGCTTGCAGAGATGGCCTTACCTGGCAAGTTCACTCTTGTGGTCACAGTGCTCTCCTTGCAGACCAGGTTAATTTTAGTTATCAGTTCAAGTATTTCTGCTCTGAACTGAGGTAATACTGTATTTACCCAAAGAAAACTCCTGTTTACTTCGTTCCTTGTTTGTGGCATGCAGGAGAGGTGCAGGACAGGGCCCAGCCACTCCCTGTGTTTATTAACCTGTACCAGCTCAGCAGGGCTGGGAAGGCTCCAAGTTGTACAGGAAGCTCCCTACAAGAACTCCGGCCAAGCCTTTTCATGTATGAATGTCTAAAGTTAAATTCCCAAAGTTATAAGCAATGACCTTCATTGCCTTTTGGCAGGTTTCAAAAGGCCTGAAAACTTGTCATTTCCAGTGCATCTAAATGGATACATCTGACCTTACAATGTTTTGTCAAAATTGCTACTAAATGTTATGTTGCACATTCCACTAAGCAGCATCTCCTGCCCTCGCTGACCTCACTTGGGCATCTCTCTGTACAAACAGTCATTAAATGGAATCACTAAGAGACAGAAGGGCAGCAGGATGAACTCAGCAGCTGGATTCTCTGAGGATAATGGGGAACAGTGGAGGCAGCACTGTCTGGCAAGCCTGAACTCTGCCATCCTGTGTGCTCCCCCCACTCCAGGAACGCCGTGCTTTTACATAAGGGAGGAAAACACACGCTTGCCATGTCTAGACAGCTGGCAGCAATGCCACTTGTGCAAGACTGTGCCCTTGCCTTCAGATTATAATCTCAGAAATATCCATGCAGTCCCCCAGCCATCAAATGGAACAACACTCACCAGTAAGAATTTTATTTATAATTGTGGTGATTGCATGCATGTCAGGACATAAGCCATTCTACCCAGGCTTGCTGGGTTAAAACCAGCAAACATAATGCTGGCAATACACAAAAGCATTATCCTAGTATGTATCCTACAAGCAGCTCAAGCAAACAGATGATGGTTTTTGATGGAGAATCATCTGAAAATCTATACATAACCATACAAATGTACTCCATGATCACAGAAAAACACTCCAAATGCCATACTTTAAAAGACAACATAACCACTTATGTCTTTGCTAAAAACAGGTAACATTTGAATCACTGACTTTAGACATACTGCTGAGCCTGCTCAAGTTCTTGATGAAATTATTAAGTTCCCAATTGCCTCTTTGGGTAGTATTGTCCTTAATAGATGCCATTTCTTTTAAATTCACATTTAATTCTGTAGGAATTTGCATACTTCCAGCAGCCTGAAAATAAATTGTTGTTCAGGTCCTCTTGAGAACTGTATGTACACTCTGTTGGTGGAAAGCATCTGCTTTCCTACACTCACATTTGTTTTCTGTGGAAATGTGCAGGCTTCCTTCAGATCATCTGGTGTGCATGCTATTTGCATACTGAATTCTCTGTATGTTTTAATTTCACCTTAAAGGCAGGTTAGAGACAAAAAAAAACTTATTTAAGAACAACAGTTGTGGTTTTAACCTTAACAACAAATAAGAAAACCTTTACATTTCTATTGAGAAATGTGTTTATTTAAGAGAAAAATATCACCACAGATGATGTCAGAGGCTGTAAGAAAAACATACATGGAACTGCTACAGGCATCAGGAGCAATACTGCAAACAGGAAATGTAGGACTCATTAGCATAGATCAGACTCAACTTCCATCTCATCTGTTGTCATGTCTTCAAAATGACTCTGTTTATTAAACCTTTGAGAGGTCCAACGTACTACAGCTGAGCTTTAATTCATAAAGCATCTTTCAGAAGTGACCTGACAGCATTTCTATTCATACAATCAACCATGCTGGCTCATAACTATTGAACTGGATCTTAACAATGTGTTTAAAATTCACTACACACTGCACAGCTGTCCTGAATCTTAACAAGTACAACTCTCCTCCTCCCTCACTTTCCACCCTGTACCAACTGTCCAACATGTTGAAGGGAGCTGCTGGATTAGTAAGCCCAGCAGAAACAATCACAGACACGTGTTACTCCCAGGGGAGCTACGTGATGGATAAAGCTTTTTTATGAAGAAGGAAAACAGGAGCGTAACAGTATAACAGGAGTATAACAAATAAATCTCGTCAACTGCTGATATATTGTGAAGCTTATACAGAAAGCGGGATATTGAAGAGTGGTGGTGAATAGAAAGCCAGGATTACAGGGCAAGGATTTCACAGAGCTACATGTCTTTCGTAAGTTTGACTTCTGAGACTTAATATTGCTTTCACCTTGACTGAAAGAAAAGCTTATAAGATTTTACACTGAACAAAGGAGAAGAGAAAAAAATGGCTGGAAACCATCATGAATAATTCAGATATCTGATCCCATATAATTCTTGCTTTGTAGATAAAAAGATCATAATGTCAGGTTTGATATAGAATCAAATAAAGTTTGTATTTTTAATTAACTCTTTGGATATTTTCAATTAATTAAGAGAACATCTAGAGGGAACATAACATAAAATGTATCTGCTTTCAAAATCAAAGTAAAATCTGCTGGTCAGCACCATGCTTACTTGAAGTACAGACCCATAAGCCAGATTGAGAAATTGTCAGCACTAACAATTTCACTTTTCTTTTTGCCTAGGGGAGTTGTTTTTCGAATGCAAGCATAAAGACAATTTGGATTACACTGCACCAGTCATTATTATAATAAATAGGCAACTACAAATTTTTGTCTTAGCTTTAAGATTTTAGTTAAAGTTTTGGAAGATAGCACTAAAGCTATTAGGTGGCTACTATTAAACTGGCATGAACCACTGTGGCATTTCTAGAGCAACAATGAGAATTCTCTCATGAGGACACCCAAGTCTTTCCTCCACTGTTAAGCTCAGAACTGTACATGGCACTTCAGACGCAGCCTCCCCACTGCAAAATGAAAAGGAGGGATCACCCCTAGTGACCTGCTGACCATGCTCGTCCAGTGCAGCCCAGGATGCTGCTGGCCACCTCTGCTGTGACAGTACAGTGCTGGCTTGTGCTCAGCTTGACTGCCAGGACTCCAAGCTCCTTCTCTGCAGAGCTGCTCTCCAGCCAGGAAGCCTCTAGCTGGTCTGCACTGGTGCATGGCTGTTCTTCTTCAGGTGGAGGGCTCTGCACTTCCCTTCACTGAACTTCATGAGGTTCCACTCTGCTCACTTCATCACCTATCAAAGTATGGTAGCACAACCACTCAGTGTATCACTCCTCTTAATTTGGTATCATCAGCAAATTTGCTGAGACTGCACTCCATCCCAGGCCTTCAGCTCACCCCGAGAGAGGTTAAACAGGATTAGCCCCAGTACCCTCAGGGTACCTCACACAGTAACTAGCCTCAGGCTGGCCTCTGTGCTGCTGGTCACAACCCTCTAAGGCCAGCAGTTCAGTCAATTTTAAATCCACCTTCCTGCCCCTGTGAGCTTTAATTTTAAAAAGTCATTGAAAAATACAAGCTAAGAGGATGTGCTTGCACTTCTACTGAGAGAAGGAGCCATCGACTTTGGCAGCAGTGAAAGGAAAACTACCATGTCCAATTAATACCTGTTAGGAGCATAGCTTCTCTGCACTTGAATCCACTGCCAGCTGGTAGTTGAGTCTGACCAGCATGTTGGAATAGAGGATTTATCATCCTTTATTTACCAATGAGAAAAGAAAAAAAACCCTAGATCACAAAAGTACAGACTACCTCATCTACTGCTTAAAATCACAATATTTTATGAGTCTATTAGCTCTTTGCATAACATAGAATACTGATGCTGACAGGCAGTATTGCCACAAAGGTCTGAAAATTTTTACTGCTTTTCATATCTGACAAGTGGCAGAAATATGCCACTTTAATAAAATGACAGGCAGACATCTGACCTGCTGTAATGTGTCTTTCCATTTTGACCGTATCTAGGAACAATGAGGCAGTGTTAACTCTAGGCTCTTCCTTCCTGGGTTTTAGTAAGACTATAGTAAGAAAAATGAGACTTCCCATAAGATCAGAGTTAAAAAGTATTTTGTTGTCTTTGTTGGGGTTATTTGTACATTAATTTGGGTTCCATTGTTGCAAAAAGCCCACACTTAAAAAAGAATCTACCGTTTTTCAAGTATACATGCATATTTCTGAGGACAGAACTTAGCTACCTCTAGTTAGACAGTAATGTGCCTTTACACCTTGCTATAGAAATAAAATTATGACACCTGTGCCTTCAAAGCAGTGAGCTAATGTCAGAAGTGAATGCACAATTCTTTCTTTCCCACAGCAAACAAGCAAAAGTGATAAATGGACTCAGGGCTAAAAAAATTTTAACCACATCGTCAGGATGAGTGATCAGCGTTGATTGCTCTTCATAGCAACAACTGTCTGGCAAGCCTAAATTGTTGTGGAGCACACTGTCTTGTCACCTGGGGAGCAGCTCAGGTGTTTTCTAGCTCCTAACCTTATGGAAAGCATTTCTGTTCTGAGGATGGAGTTACTTGGAGCTTATCTCAGATCTCAGCAGCTCCTACCAATATTGCATTGAATGACTGAAAAGCTGTGCCCGGTGATGCAGCACCCTATTGAACCAGTGGTACCAGCTAATTTGTCTTCAGGACAAAATGAAGAAAGCAGAGGAACAGAATATCAGGGTGACCATCCAATCAGTTCAATAGAAACTGAAGGCAAGGCCCAAAAAGTTGGCAGTGGGTTAGCAAGATGTTCTACCTCTCCTGAGCGCAATCTCCAAATACTGCATCTCAGCTCCGTTCCTACCCCTCTGGAAAAGGAGGAACTCCCGAAGCACTTCAGAGTCCTCTCCCTGGCCTCCTGCCCACTCCTGCAGACCCTTCCTGCAGTGGGGGAGCTGCCTAGGGTCTGCAGCCATGGCACTGCAGTACTCTGCTTCAGTGCACTACTCACAGCAGAGCAGTCACCTCCTAGGGCATTACCATGAGGGGGGTAACAGAGGGACAGGGTACATTATCATCCCCCACTATGTTTGCTCTGCACAGCTCACCCCTTGTCATGTAAACTTTCCAGACAGGAGTAGGAAAAACAGGAGGAGAACAGAAAACAAAACTTCTGTGGGAACAGGACTTTCTTCATCTAACCAGATATCACAATAAAAATGAGATCCCTTGTAACCTCAGTAGCTCAATTTTACTGTAAGCCTGCAGATCCCACTCACCTGTTTTCCAATTTACACACAAGCCTCTGAAGTAAGACCAAATTCCCTTTGAGTATTATAAACACTAGAGAAGGTTCAATCTTCTCTCAGTATATTTATAAGGAAGGGCTTTTTTGGTGTCACGATTTTGTCTCTTCCTATCACACAAACACCAGCAGTGCCAATATATGAGGTTCCACAGGAACCACGATCTCATGCTGGCAAAAGATACATCTCAGCTACTGGTGGTCTGTCACTGCCAAACAGGTGATACCTGTCCTGCCTTTAATTCTGCAGAGACAAAACCATTTCCACATTCTGCAGGAGCTGCTTCCCTCACACAAAGGGTCAAAACCTTGTGACTGTAACTGTAGTGCAAACCCAGGGAAGGTGATTTATCTCCTCACTTGGTATTAATGGGACAGGAATCCCACCAGGGATAGTGATGCTGTAAAATATGCAGTAAACAACAATTTCATTTATATGAAAAATGAGTACTATATTAAATTTGAGTTAAATATTAAATGAAGAATGTGTTAAATATTAAGATGAATATTCCACGCACATATTATTTGTTGCAGATAAAAAGGACTGAATATATATTTGAGATTAATTCATCCATCATTTCAGAGTCTTCATGCCCTTTAGAGAATGTCAGAGACCCACGCACAGTCTCAATTGATGTGTTTTTTGTTTTTGTGCAGTGTATGGACCTAAGAATTTTACTTACATGCTACTGCCACCTTATATATTTGTGACTATACTTTATAACCAAATCCTCCCTTTTCTCTACAGCACAATATCAAGATCATTTGTTTGGGCATATAAAACATTCTTCAAACAGCTTTTGGCTTTTCCGCAATGAATCTCACAGGAGACTCTCCTGGAGAACTGGAATCTCCTGGAAGAAGAGGACAAAAATGTGCTTGGCGGAAGCAGGGAAGCTTCAGATGCCTCTGAAGCACTTCATTAGGTTTTCCCCCTCTAGCCCCCTTCTAGTGTCCTTCTTCCCCTGCCTCTCTCCTTTGTGATAGTCACATCAAGAGTGAAATTCTGCTTTTAGGCCATCTTCAGATAGATGATGGTTGTACATGTTAGTCCTTGGAGGGTAATTAAATGCAACATCTGAAAGCTGTGTTGTGCTTCATTCTCCCTCCATATGGCTAAAACTTCTTTTCCCATAACTAATCTGACATTTGCTGATTGAAGATTGTGTAGTGGAATACACATTTTATTTGTGCATAAAAGGTTACATTAGAAATTATAGCAGAAAAAAAGTACAAACTGCAACATTGTTCTGAGGGCAATTTACCCTAATTTCTTTCACTGTGCTGAATAAATTTTCTATGCCCTGAAAAATTTTCTTAAACTCATTTTTCTTGAAATTACTTAGCAATATTGTCAGATTAACAACTGTTGGCACAGTTATTGTTAAAGGACACATTCGACTGCAAAACATCAGGTCGGAGCATACAGAATGAAGAGTTTTATGATCTCTGGTAAATGCCATTCATAATCACAATTATTTACTCCTTACGTGGAATAAAATTCATTAAATAAACTTTCTAATAAAATTTCTTCTTTGTTCAGACAGACAAAACAGTGATGTATCTCTCAGGACTGCATCTCTCTTCACAACTCACATCCTTCAATACAAAGACCTTCATGTCAAAAATAATCAAAACTTGATGAAACTACCTTTCATCACTTGAAGCTAGTTCACTAAAACCAAGATTAGATACAAGGGGATGTTACAAGCATAAAAAAAAAAAAAATTGTACCATATGTAAAGGACACTCAAAATTGCTGAGACATTTCCCCCTTATTCTGCCGAGACACCTTCAAGAAAAGATACCTGTTCCCACACAGCTTCCTTGAAGAGATGTGTCATAGAAATTTTTAATTAGTGAATTCTTTAGATTCTTAAGTAAGGGTAATGAACTAAAAATCCAGTTGTGTACCGGAGGAGTTTCTGCAGGTGTATTTATGGGAAGCAAATGACTTGTTACATATGTTACTCTGCAGCAGTGCTTATTATACATAGGTAATTTTAAGGAGATAATATTTAAATTGTCTATGCAGTTCTAGTATATTTTTTGAGAAATATCCTCCCTCGAGAAATGGTCATGAAAGATGACTTAACATCCAAGGAAGTTCCAGTACTTTTTACTCTGTAAAATCCTAAGTTCTCCTGAAATTTAAATTTCACCTAAAATTTCCCATGGTGGCTTTAGATCTCACAGAACTCACAGACAAGCTGCCTTCCTAGCAACATTCATAGTTACATTTCCTTCAATCTACAGCACAACCACCTCCAGTCCCCTGTAACATGGTCTCACCACAATACCACCCTCATTTCCAGCTTCCCATACGCTCTCTTTGCTTTCTTTGCCTCCTTGCTCCTCAGCAGCTCTTGGAAACCTACAAGTCCCTATCAGGGAGACCAAAACCACCACTATCAAAGCTGACCTCTAGCTTAGCGTGCTTCCCTAAATTTCACACTACCTGAAGTCGCTGTCACAAAGATTGCTAATAATAGCAATACTACATTTATTCTTAGTTGTCCAAACCTTCTGCAGAAGCCAGGAGTGCTTCAGCGCTGTCACACAGTTTGATGGTGTATCCACACCTCTACCAGGCAGCCCTTTAGTGTCCTTTGGATCAAGTGCCCAAACCCTGTGACACTGGGGATAGCCAACTGTCCCTTTTGGCTTTCACTTCCATGAAACTGTGCATCCAACACTCTTAAGAGCACACTCTTGCAATCACAGACACACATGAACAATGCTCAATTTCTTCTTTTCATATCCCACAGTGTAAACAAAACTTCAGTCTCAGCTGCTCAAAACATAAAAGGATCTAGATCCACTGGGGGAAGAAAGGAAGAAATTAGGTAAACTGAGTCACACAGTTTTCATTTCAAAACCACACAAATTTCCCATTTTATCCATACTTCCCATCAGCATGTCAGAGTAAAACCCCAGTGTTATTCCCTGGAATTGGACAAGAGTCCTTGGAAAAAGAATTCTGCTTATATAAACTATTACTGCATGTCAGGATCACTTCAAACTATTATTTGGATATAACCCAGAAGTGTCGCAGTAATTCAGTCCCAGTGCTCACATGAGAATTTTTTGGAAGGGGTTTTGTACTGCAGAGCACTGCCTCCAAGCAGACCAAAAATACTGAATAGTAGCCATTCTTTTTTTTTCTTTCTTTCTTTTTAAGCATTTCATTTCCTTTTCAAATGCCCTACAAAATTAAGAAAAAAAGGTCAGTGCAATCTCCTCTAGGAAAGACAAGGTTACCTTTTTTTTATTTTTTTTTATTATAAATAGCATTTTACTGTGACTGCAATTGCACTCAATTTGCTTTTTTCGATGCTTTCAAAGAGTCTGAAAGGTGTATTCTGCCTCTCTATAAGGAGCACTCTGCAATATCCCATATAACTTGGTACATAAACCATGAACTGAAAAAGATTATGAAGAGTTAAATTATTTTCACTAGATTTAATTTATGCAGCAGGGGTGAGTGTTTTACTCATATGAGGCAATAGAGATACAGAAATATTTTTCTTTTCTGATCCTTTACATGTGTCTTCCTAGGACAGAAGATACTTAGGGCATTTTTTAAGGGTCTATGTATATTGTTGATGATTCTTTTTATTACACATTTTGGAAGAAAGAGCTTCCAGTAATACATACACCATTACACCCCCACAAGCATGCCTATGGTGTGACATGAACTAATTTAATTTAGTAACACGGGCTTTTTTTAAGCCAGGGAACATCAGTTTTCTCTAAAATTATTGCACTGCCTTCCAGCTCACTGGCTGGATTCTGCGGGGTAAGTTTGTATTTGAGTTGAGTTTATTGATAGGGCCAGATATTCTATAGACAGTCCAGGCTCCCCCTGAGGTCTTAAATCTGCTCCCAGATGGAATTACACAGGTAAGAGGGTGGGATAAGAGATAGAAATCCCATATGAATGTGTAATTTCAGCAGAGAGGCTGAACTGGGATGGTACTTGGCCATAGAATGGCCTGATCCAAACCCATGTGGAGCCTGGAGCAAACACATCACAGCTCTGCATCCTCACCTCTGGGCACAGCTCCCACAGACTGGAGCTACGAACTCTCAGGGTGCTCCAGACTGCACCCCCAGCAGCTGGGCTCAAAAAGCCCAGGGGTGAGGCCTCCATTCTGAAAATCTTGCTGTCTGAACTGCAGTGCAACTGTGCTCTGTGAGATGCACTTGGGAACACCTTGGTCCATGAGGGGCCCTGAAAAGCCTCTCCTCCTCCCCCAGATCCGTGATTCATATCACACTGAAGCCATTAAGCCCAGCTTAGTGAGCTGTGAAAATAAGACACACACTCTTGTGCAGCTTTTCTTTTACTGAGTTGGGACTTCTTCCCTTGTAAATGAACTGATGAGACACCAGAACTATCGTGCTGTCTCTGGTGATGTACAACGCCTGTTTGCACAGTGGTACTGTGCTATTACTATTCATTTTGATAGTGTGTTTCCTTCCTCTGCCTGCAGTTGGTTCATCTGAATTGTCGCCAAGATGGTTGGTTGCCTTGGAAACTAATTAAGGAAAGGCTTTGGTTAGAAGCAGAGTTTCAAGCATTAAACTATTTGAGAGACAGATGCAGAAATTAAGGTAATGTCTGCTAAGATGAAAGGGCTTATCTTTTATGTATAAGAAAAAAGAACCACATTTAAAAGCCAGGACCGAAACAAAGCAACTTATACACAAACTGATTTTTAAAACCTGGAAGAGATGAGTGAGCGAGGGGTTTCAAAATCAGTCAGGAGCTTAGAAGAGGTGACAAAGATTCCCAAAGCTATTAGAGATGGAGAGATGGATAAACAGCAAAAGACAAAAACTCAGGGGATCACATGTTGAAGAAATTCTTGCCAGCTCTCCATTTCCCTCAAATACTCTGTGTCTTTAAAACACTTCTTGTGAATGTTGTTTTTGAAGAATACCTGTAGAGCTAATGAAAGCCCAAATCCTCTTCTTCAGACCAGAATGGCACAAGAAGCATCCATGAGTTCACCTGCTCCCAAATGCAACAGGGAAAGGTGAGGGCCAACAGCCCTCAGGACCTCTGCACCTGACACTTGTCCACAAGGGTAAAATTTGAGCAGCCCAGACAGTGTGAACACAGGCTGAACAGTGAGTGGGAGCCTCAGTGGGCTCAGGACAGACACATGCACCATTTCTGCACACTGAAAAGCGGCACAGAAAGGTGAGCTAAGCAGCGAATGGAGGTTTACAGCTACCTGTTAACTGAAGTTCAAAGCAAATACAATCTCTGTATGAGCACAACACCAATTTATATATTGTCTCCAGGATAATGGTTGACTCTCTACTTGCATCAGCATAACAAAGATTTTGGTTCTCTGTACATCTCATGGCAATGCAGAGGTTTCCAGATAAATACGACCGTAACAGCATAACTGTGTACTACAAATATTGTGGTAAAAATATCCAAAGTATTAAAAGCAGATGCATGTGTGTGCATTGGTATGTGCATTTATATCCCAATTATCATAAAACATAAAATGAGTAACTGCTACAATCCCAGAAAAATAAAAACGCAAATGGTGACTTCAGGTTCATACATCCCTGGCACAAGAAACGAGTTGCTTGGCAGCAATCTTCTACATACAGCAGCTTCCACATTTACAGTGAGATTTTTCTGGTATTAATTATTATTATTACTGATCAGATACATTTAAAACTGTGCTTTAATGTCCTTTGAACACTTTTAAGCTTTGTGTGCCATTACTTCAATCATTCTGCAGGATGACTAATAATGCTCTGATAAATTCCTGTCGTTTAGAAACTGGCTTGTTTTATGAAACCTGGATGATGGCTTTGGAGAGACATTCCTTTTTACAAGGTAGAAATTCTTTCCTCAGGTATGTGTGAAATGTGCTGTATGTGGGGCAATTAACCCAAGATGTTACTCTCTCTGCTTTAGCGATTCATCTCCTGCCCTTTATGAGTTTTACAGCTGACAGGAGCAGGCCCTTTAAGGCAGATACAGCTGTCACTTTTGACTTATGCCCATTCTTACTCTTCTGATGGCTACACCCTGAGGGCTCCTGACCTAAGTAATTCCCTTTCCTCCCCATATGCCCATACAGACTTGGGAGCTGTTGAAACTCCCCGGGTGTGAAGGGAAAGAAGTGACCTTTCATTCTGCTTTACATCCTGGTTTCAACAATACTCGTGGGTATCTAATGAAGAAACGTCCTAAATTTTAAGTTTCTAGTTCATTGGAAATGTAAAAATTAACTGTACCAGTTTCAGAGTGATGTTACACAACAGTCTACAAAGCAGATACTCTCTTGGAGCCTCAGCTGAACCCCACAGCTCCACACAGCTCCAGAGAGAGGATAAAATCAGCCTGTGACACAGCTGTGGCCCTGAGCCCTGGAGAAGGCGGCGGGCACACTGTTCTGGAGGGTTTGCACCGAGCAGCGCAGTGCCTTCCGAGGGCATGGCATTGCTGGGCTTCAAAAGCAAAGCAGAAGCTGAAGCTACTCACAGCTCTGCTTCAAGTGTCCCTCTGGATTTGTAGGCAATTGGATTTTAAACTGCTATGGAGAACACAGGCAAACCCCCACCAGACCACCTGTTCATAATGGAACACATAAACCAGGAAGTTTATATGACAGTGGTCCTGAATTTTTTCAGTTACATCTTTCCCTATTGTTCTTTTCAATGACTGTTTGCCAACTCAACACTGCAGTTCTGTGTTCGTTTTTATGACACTAAATGTGAAAGCTGTTGTGCAGTGAGCTCACTCCTCTGAGATCTGAGCAGCTCTGCAGAGAGATACAGCTGGGGCTGTAGTGAAAACCTGCACACCTCCATCCTAATCTCAAACTTGCAGACTCGAAGGTTGTCATAGTCAGTGCGTGCACAGGACAGAGTTCAGTCAATCAGATTACCCTTCTTAATCCTAGAGATGCTTCACTTTAAGTTGTCTTTGACAGTCTGACTGTCATTGTAAAACTTTGGGGACTGCATTCTGAACTGTAATATTGCTTTTGCTTTGTGAGATGCCTTCACTTAATATAGACACTGCCTTGGAGCCTAATCTTCATGACTAAGTTTCGACATAGCGTCCTTTCGATAAAAGCATGCAGTCTCTGGAATAAACAGGTCTTTTGTAAAGTTTCACCATTTTGATCCTGAATGGAGTTTCTTCCTCCTCATTTGCCCTCAGGAGATTTTCTTTTAAGTGGACATAAAGCCACTCTAGTCTGAAATATAGCTTACTATCCTGGGAATAATAAAAATATATTTCTTAATTCAAAAACATGTCTCTAAATACATGGTCGGACAGGCTAAGGCTTACTGCTAGCTCTCAGAATAAAATGTTCTTCTGTTTATGGGAACTAAATTTTATATCTATCCATGAAGAAATACAGAATATTTTAGCATCAAGGGACAAGAAGTGTGGGGAGCTTATGAATTTTGCATGACATAAGTGTTGCTCTCTGTATGCCTGAGAGGCCAGTACATGATTGAATTGGATATAGTTTTGCTGTGC
The DNA here is from genome assembly GCA_032173965.1 of Sitta carolinensis. NCBI lineage: Eukaryota > Metazoa > Chordata > Aves > Passeriformes > Sittidae > Sitta > Sitta carolinensis. Next base: position 9,877,774 of record CM063286.1, on the reverse strand, counting down.
AAGGGGGATATAGATCCACATGCTCAGTGGTTATAGAACTATAGGGCAAGTGAACAAAGAGATGGCAACTTACAGAATAAACTACTGATTTCTCTGCTTCCCTCTATTCTACAGCTGAAGACGTTTGGGCAGGGTATCCACCTCCAGGAAAAAATATAAGGCCCATCACAAAATCTTCTGAATGGGAAATGAAAACAGATCAGCCTGCAGTGTGAAATTTGGCACAAAATGGGTTACTCAGGCAGAGCAGGAGCTGAGGTGCCCTCTTTCCCTGACCTTATATTTGCAGCTTGGAAGATCAGGTACTAGACAGCCCTGAAAAGAGAAATACTTCATACGACAAGTTACAGGTCTCAGAAATGTAGGGACATATACATGTGTCATATGATAAAGGCATATGGAATACTCAAGGTCACTGACTCACATGTCTGTATATCACTGGAGGAAGGCACAGAATATTCCAGAATGACTTGAAGTCTCAGAATAAAATCCCCAGATGCACAATTGTCTTTGGATGAGCCTGAATTTTTTGAAGAGATGTATATCCTGGTCTGAACTGGTGGAAAAATGGATCAAAGGAAGAGAAGTGCAAACAGTGACCAGCCTGATACAGGAAAAGAGGTCACTCTTACTGAATCCAAGCACTAACACAAAGCCATGATTCCTAGAGCAGAGCACTGACAAGCTTGCTGAATGGGCTGGCCAAGAGCCCAAAAGTCTGATAGCGAACTCAGTGCGTGTGTAGACTGTTTAGTGGTTTACAGTCTGTTTATTTCTGCTATGACTTTTCTTCTTGAATAAGTTCTATTTAAGCCTCTGAAATCCAGGGTCACTGGCAAATGCTGCTGCTGACTCAGAGAATGAAATAGCAGGTGCCCCAAAGTAACCACATACACCCCCTCTCTGGAGGGAGGCATCACCCCTGGAACTGATGGGAGGGCTGACCTTTGGAGTTCTGCTCCTAGGAGGCCAAAAAAGGGAGAGTGATGGAGAGGCAGCCTATACCAGCCCTCTATGGGACACAGTTTTCCCATCAGTACTCTGACACAGCAGTTCAGACAGGTAGAGTGTCTTGGCTTCCTTTTGTTCTCACTGGGAAAAATAAACTCTGCAAATGTGCATGAGCACGTGGTAACAGGCTAAGGTGTTACTGCTTCTTAGCTGAGCAGCCTTCCTAGACTCCACACATAGCACTGAATTGACTTTTTAAACTGCAGTAAAATGCTGGATTTGAAATATGCAAATCCAGACTTATCTCTCTCCTCAATAATATGCTATCAGCAAACACACTTGGCGAAAAAAAAGACAACTCTCCATTCCCTTGAGCAAACTGGATGGATTGATTTAAATACGACACGTTTGTGAAAACTTTTAACTACTTTATGAGAAGATAACAGGGTAAGCAGAGGAGATGGAAGGAAAAGCCTACAAACAATAATTGTTCAGCTATCACCTAGGGTCAATCCACCATTACTGACTTTCCCTGTAGATATTTAAATCACTGCTTTTCAGTATCCAATCAAAAAACCCCTGGAAATTGTTGACAAGATATATTTCTAGCATCAGGGGCACCAGCAAGTACTGTAGAGTTTGGGGAAACCTGGAGGTGCCAGTAGCAAATTTTTACTTAACAGATGCTAATTGCATTGACAGAAGACTGAATCATACATTTAGCAAAATTTAAACTTTACTAGAGTTGAATTTAGAACAGTAGCAGAAGAAAAGAGTTACCAGGTTTTTTTTTCTATATGGTTTGCTTGGTATATGGCTTTCCTTTTAGGCACTGAAATTGTTTGACTTTTAGTTCTCATACTTCAACAACAGAAGCAAAAATTAGAACGAATGTAAATGAAGTCAGATCAAACAAAAGGCTTGCTTCTCAGCTGAGAGTGGGCCCAAAGAGCTCTTTAAGCTTGGCTCAGGAGTGCTCTCCTGCAGCATTTTCAGAGAGTGGGCTCTGGGTAGGTATGCTGTTTTGCATCTTTTCCAAGAACATGAGCAAATGAAAGAAAAAAAAAAAAAAAAGAAGTTTCTTCCACTTTTCAGCACGAATTCCCCTAAAGACAGCACTCACCATATTGCCTAAAAATACAGCATAAAATGCAACGCTGTGTATTAGCATCACAACCATAGCAGTTGTCAGTTAGGGACCAGCACGGCTTGTGCCCTCTTCTCTTGAGCACCTCTCTCCTTGCTCTGTAAGCAGCAGCTATGGCACCTGCTGTCCCCACAGACTGACCCACAGTGATACACCTCAAGGCTTGAAAGGAACTGAATACTTTGAGAAGGAACGCAGTGAATACATTTTACATGTTTCCCAGGGTTTATGGCAGTGAGGTCAGTTTGTTGGTAGTTTACAATGTATTTCTAAGAGATATGCTAATGCTCCATGAAATTTAAATATTCTTTTTAATTTCTTGAGCTATTCCTTACTATGAACCCACAGTTAAATTCACAAAGAGGCAGTAATCAGAGGGTTTTTCAGTCTGAATGCAAGTGAATTCCCACATGCTTGTGAATAACCAAGCAGTGTGGATTTGGTGCCACACCAGCACCTGCTGTACCATGAGCCCAGCCAGCAGGGAACTGTCCTGTCTGCTTCCAACAATTTGCATCTGTTCCACCTCTTCAAGCACACTGCACACCACAACCAGTGACACAGGCAGAAGGGGAGCACCCTGGGATGGCCAGAAGGTATGGCCATTCCTTTGGGGTGAAGCAAACACAGGGAATGCCATGCAAGAGCAAAGCAGTCACTCCAAATGCATCTTCCTCCACAAAGGTGCTTAGACTCCATCACTGACAATTTAAGCCTGTCAACAGCACTGGCTGTGCAGAGGGGAGGGCATCATGTACCAAAATGTACTAATGAATCATTAGGACTACCAGCTGAATTTTTCATTAGCAGGATTTCCTTCTGGGAATTCTTTAAGATGATTCTGTGACACTTCACTGGCATTTTATTCCTTGTTTCATGTTCTACTTAAAAAACTGCACCTGTCTTGCAATCCTTACAAGCAGCCTTGATTCCAGTAATGTTACTCTGGCAGCTGAGTTTTTAGGTTCCTCTCCTACTTAAAAATAATTTATTATTAACATTTGGGAAAAAATATCACAGTGACGTTTCCTGGTAGGTTACATGTAAGTGCTGCCACCAACTATAAGCATCACTATGGCATTTTAATTTTACTAGGTAACTGGCCAATTGTTGGGACTCACATCTCAAAGGATCCTTAATAATCTATAGAAATAAGAAGTTAATATGGAAATATTAACTATGTCTGTCACAGAGAGATCACAATTTCTGGAAAGCAGATACCTGTTCCAAAATGGTGTTGATTCTGTCTACTTCACAGTCAATTAAGTATCTTTTTTCTTGCCGTCTGTCCATTTCCTCTATAATTCTTCTGAACTCTTGAACATCTTTTATGCTTCCTACAGATCTGGCTGTCACTTGCCAGTTGTTCTGCACTGCTGCTTCCATAATTGCCTGAAGAATGGAAAATCCTGTGGGGAAAGAGACAATACAACCATTTAAAAGCAGAACAAAAATTAAAACTATTTTGAATGTTTGACAAAGGGTTCACAAAAACTTGCATCATCTAAAGGGACACAGACTAGCTGAGAGCCTGCAAGTGCTTCACTGCTTGAGAAAACAACTGCAGGACCATTTTCTTCTTTCAGCTCTGCCATTGGCAAAGTCATTGACTTCAGCAGAACATCCTGGTGGTATATACTGCAAGGCATATCAGAATTGTCCAATATACCACATTGTGATCCTCTCAGGGATGTTTATGGTCATGCTGGGGTTTGTGCCAGCTGAGAATAGGAGCCTGCAGCCATTACCTGGGCAGAAGTCCATCAGCCTGAGGAGCAGGACTAAAGGGGTGATTTGCCTGTGCAGACTGCAGCAATGGGTCATTAACTGGCAGGGATCCAAGCGCTGCACAAGAATGTCAATTAAGTCATTGTACCGGTCATTGGAGCCACAGCCACAAGTCAGTACTTTCTGATACTCACTTTGATTTCAAAAAATGTTCTTAAATATGGAGTCTAGCAGCATTAACCATGCTTTCAATGTGTTCATTAAGGTAATACCAACTAATTTAGCATCCTCAACACAGGAGAGAAGCAGCACAGAATGACCAAGGACTGCACAGTGGGAAATTACAGAGGCAAGCAGCATTTTAATTTCTTGTGAACAGCCAAAGGCAGAACCCAAGTCAAGTCCCTAAGAGAAAAGTGGTGGAACTAAAGACAGAATCTCTGTCAAGTCATGCTTATGTAGGAATCATCAGATATTGACTTACATCCCTTTATTTTAGTATGTAGCTGGGAACCTGTTTTCATTCAGGAAATTTAATTTTTTGCATAGATTTAACTGTTTCAATTCTGAGCAGCTGACAATCAAAGACAGAGGTCATCTACTTCAAGTACACCCAGTGGCTTTCAGTAGTGCTTTATTGTACTGAAGCATATCCACGTGAGTGCTATTTCTGTCCAGATAATTTATTTGCAAAACTTTCAGTCCAATTATTTAGTCATACTGTGGATTTCTCATCCACAGCCAGATTTGAAAAGCTTACACACGGCCACATAAACATACAGGATCAACAACCAATCGTGCTCTGTGATAACCACTTCTCTGAGACTGAAAGGAGTTTGAGCTACAGAGGAACAACACGTTCACTGCTGTGAATTACACCACTAGCTATTCTGAACTCAAGACACCCTTGTAGAGGTACAATGATAACAAAGAACTTGTGCTGCAGCCTGATCTTTCACAGCCTGCTGTAAATCTGTAGTGGCTGTCTGAAGCTAGAGAATCTGCACCATTACCTCATTACAGGCACAAACAAGGGAAGAATGATTTTCTGGATTACAATTAGATTATCATAATTTACTGTGTGACTTCCTTAGGTCTCACTCAAATGCCCTCACTTTCTCTGTGCAACCTCCCTGATTCTTAATGCTTTTCTTTGTATGAATGCACTTTACTATCCCATGAAAGGTGGTGACAATTAATATGTACGCTGGTTGAGAATTCTTTCTGGCATCTTCTTTCCTCTGAGACTACTGAAAGAGAGGCATTTACATATGTATAGTACAATGAACTCAGTCTTCCTTAACATCATATTTTACAAAAATGGTTGTGATGTCTGTGACAGCATTGTGATTGCATTACATGTAGCAGGAAGATCTAAGCCTAAGATACTTTGTTGGTTGCAAATGAGGAATTTTTACGTGGAAACATAAATACCACTAATGGGGATTTACAAATGCTTTGTGTACAAAGATGTACTTTTGAAAAGACATGACTCCATTAAGTAATAAATATTTACAACTTTGTTTCATAATTCATATAACATCTAAGTATGAACCTTGGGCTTGCTGTAAACAACAGTCCATAAGTCCGTGATTTTTACTCCAGATTGAACAAATTAATTCAAAATATTATGAAAAACTGACACTTCAAACATATCTGTAGCTCTATTTTTCGCTAATGACACATACAAAGCTAGCAAACTATCTCAAGGAAGAAGGAAAATGAATATGCTGGAGTGAAGATGCCATTGGTTGACTGCCATGCTCCCAGTTACAGCTAACACTGAGTCAGAATTTGCTTTGTCAAACCTTGAATATCTCAGAAGAAAGTTGGGGAATTTTCCTAATTTTGTGCAATTGCATGTTTGTGTGGGTGTGAGTATATGTGTATTTTTGTATGCATTTGAATTAGTCAGTGGTTACCATGTTAAGAAAGATAAGAGCAAGATTACTCAGCAGCCTTTCTCCTATGCATGAAAATACAATTACAGTAAACTAAGACTGAAAAGCTTCAGAGCTTTATAATTTCTGTCTTTTCTGCCTCCTCTTTCTCCTTGTCACATCACATTTTTACAATCACAGTCCCCTCTACCCTATCAGTTCTTGAAATCCTCCCTATGGGAACCATCTGTACTGTGTCGGCTCCTCTCTCTTGTGCCCTCTCCCATCCTTGCTTTGAAAAGAACCACTTGCCCTTCCTGCAGCAGCTCATTAGACCAGTCCTCTGATGACCTTTACAGAGCCCCCTCACCTGATTTACTAAAGCTTGGTTCAAACCTCCTGCTCTCAGGAAGGCAGCACCTGCATCCTCACTGTTCCAGTCTCCCCATGTCTAATGCCTTCAGTGCCATTTATCACATTTTACATTGCTACCCATTACATGGCATTCCTGTAAACAACATCTTCCAGGCTCCAGCTGTACTTTACCATTAAAAGAGCTGTTACATAAGCAGGATGATTGTTTAACTAAAAGGAACATTTTACCTTGAAATGTGAACTTTTCTTTCTCTTCAGCATAGCAATCCAAGCTGTACCATTTAGGGAGCACTGGCTGGGTAATGGACAGGGAAATTATTTCCTGTGTTGTGCACACTGTCAGTGAGCAGGCCTGCCCATGGTGCTTTCCTACACCCTGCCCTCAGGACACACCTGGGAAAGCTCCTCAAGACATGCTCACCCCTGAGCACTCTGGAGGTGCAGAACTCTTACAGGTACCTGTCATCCTGTTCCCCCTAAACGAGAAGGCATCAACCAGCCATGGCAACTATCTCTGGTCCGAAGTCTTTGTCTGGTGTTCATCACATTTAGTCCAAAAGACTAAAGAACTGATAATGCACCACAGGTCTGTGGAGGAGTGGTGAAGGAAGGGCTTTCATCAACGCTGTTGCCAGTTCATACTACTTCCATCAAGACAGACAAAAAATATTAGTTAAGGCAAGAAAAAACTGTCATCTTCCTATAAGATAACAGCAATGAGATTATCTTGAAATGGGGAACATATCATCAACAAAATCCAGTTGGCTGCTCATTCTGTAGTCCTTTACACAAATACAGACAACAATAAAAATTTATTTAGACCCCAATCTTGTCTTTCAACCTCTTTTTTTAGTCATACCTTGGACATGAAAAATAGTAGGATGAAAGGCAGACATTTTTCTGGAAGCACTGTTTCAGAGGTTAGTTCATCTGAAGGTACCACATCCCTTCTCTGCACTATGTTATTAACAAGTTGGCATTACAGATTTAAGAACAGTCTGGTCACACGATGGCTGTGCCCATATTTGCCAGGTCATGTAACACACAGGTTGCTCCTATCATCTTTGAGCGCAACCTCACAAGACAATCTGATCTGCATCACTAAAAGCTTAGATGATCCTGGCCTTGACATTCAAATGTGCCATTGTTTGGCTTATTCTTAAAATATTGATGAATTTAAAGAGCTAGCCCTCATCTAAACGGCCTGAAAAATGACTGGGCTGAAGGTAAATGCAGTAATGAAACTAGAACCAAACAAGTGTCCAGCTTGCCTCTCAGTGAGCTAAAGCAAGAATTTTGAGTTTTGCAGACTGAAGCTTGCAAAGAAAGAAAATATTCTAAATAAATTTCTTGTTAAGCAAGGAAAATATTATTTGTTTCAATGCTATCTCTGTACTTTAAGCAACGCAAATGGAATTGCATTCTGGCCAGTCCTCCCTGAAGCTGGACTAAGAAACAAATTCAGCCAGTATCTTCCTACTTCTGCCAGGAAAGTAAAGTCTGTGCCTCAGTCTTTCTGATCATTCCTTTGATAAAAGCATCACTCCACTGACCCCACTAACACAAGTGAAGAGGACATTTCACTCTTTTGCATCTCTGAAAGCTCACAAAACTTCTCCCACATCCACATAGGCAAAATTCACGTCAGCAGTTTGCTCAGCCATATGAAATTCTATGTGCTACATCACTGAACTTACTCTTGTTTAAATAACAGCAACCATTAATGTGACATGACTAAATGATCACACTGGAACATCTGTAGTATCATGTGAGCCCTTTCAGTTGGCACCAAAGTACTTACTGAATAAAGTTACCACTTATGTAAATCTCTTTTCCTGAATGCTCTTGCAAAGACCTTGGACCTTTAGCTTATTACAGCAATGAAAGAGCACTTGCTCCCCCTTTTGCCTTGCTGAGTACCAATGATCTATGAGGGGGGAATTTCCCTGACATGCAGCATGTTTGTGCCACCTGAATGAACATTGGCTCTGATCTGAATACTTGTGTTTTGAACTATGTATCTGGGACATGATACAGAGATCTACCTTCTGGCCCATGAGTGAACTTCAGGGATTTAAGTGTTGAGCTGTATTTGTCAAGGGCACAATGAACTCACCGAAAAGGAGGCCATCAAGGCAACTGATTCCCCATGACAAACACAATTTCTATGATGCTAGCTTACACTTCAAATGTACTGGAGGTTGGTAAATTAAGATATACTTGGATATTCTGTGTGTTTGGCACTAAACCTAACACTGAAAGCAATCAGATCAACGTGCTAGGCACAAGTGAAAAAACAACTAGCCAACCCCAAATTTCCCCATCATCCAAAATTCCACCATGTTTGAGGGGCAAGTACGCTTTGCGTTGCCCAGGTCTGCTTAACAACTTCATAAGTAGGGGTAGAAGCAAGGAACAAGTTATTAAATGAGTCACTAGGAAGCAATTCAGCAAATGATGAGGACCCCAAAATGCTCTTTCAGCCTAGCACACATTCAAATTATTAAATAAAATAGTGTAAGTGCAATCCATCTGGTTTTCACCTGATCACTTCTAGCTGGTGGCCAACACAAAAAGTGTTACACTCCACTACTCTGGTAGCAGACAACCTTCTAGACAAAGTAGCAAATACATTCTAATGATTTTGTTTTTTCATTTCTGCTTTTTCTGTTCTGTAAATCTCAAATTTCCACTGTACATACACTAAAGTACTGCAACCTGTCACCCATAAACAGAGAAATATACACAAATAGGTATGACAGCTTGGTTGAGTGAATGTAAACTTGCCTGGCTCTAAAGGAGAATTTACAGCAACCATCTGGTTCATATTTGTTAGGGATGGAATACAGCTAAAACTTCAGAAATTCAGAGCTGCTGAATGCAAGTAAAATACCTTTTCTTCCCCCTAAATGGCTCTTTCTGAATCCATTTCACCTTGATCTATTCTTTCATAACAACCTTGCATCTGACTTGCCTCTCATTTTACTCAAGTTTTAGGTCAGTGCAACTACGTTGTTTCTGAATGAAGCTGTGCTAGTGTAAAATGAGAGCAATGTAGTAAGGGATCAAAGAGTTCAATAACCAAGGACAAGAAAAAAAGATGCTGTAAGCAATGCTGTCATTTCCACAGGGGGGCTTATTCATATGACTTTCACAATGTTGTGGGCAAATCTGCTGGTGTAGGACAGATAGGGATACCTCAGAACAAGGATATGATCCAAAGTTTATCAAAAGAGCTGTGTTCTAGTTTTAGCTTTGCTATGCAAATCTTTATTTAAATAATTTTCAAAGGAATAATAACTGAGTGAACAACTTCTGGATAGAGATTGGTAGCAGAACAAACAAGATGGAACCATGTCAAAACTGGAGTAGATTCCACTTGAGGAAAATATAACAGGTAAACAATTGTGTAGAAAAGGCAAATTAGCACTGAAAATCAGAAAAAGGAATAATGAATTTTGAGAAGTGAGGGAAGGTGAAGAGCATTGTGCTGTTGAGTGATATGGGCTGTAGGGTATCCTCTGTGTACTGATGCAAGTGATACTGATGCTACCAGAGTTGTGAGGGCACTCTGTTACCAGACAGTGCTGAGATCTGGGAGACAAAGGCGTAGGAGTGGAGAGCTCTCCCAAAGGGAAAACTTTTTACATGCAAATGGAAAAATTGTAAAACTACATTAGCATTAAAAGTAATTAACTTACATGCTTTAGAATATCTGAATAACAAAAAATAATTAAAATGCCTAAGTACAGATACTTTACCAGGGAAGCTCTACAGAGCTCAGGGCTTTGTCTGTCCAGCAGAGCCCAAAAGCTATAACTAGGCAGTAAGCACGATCCTGTTACTTGTGCAGTGAGATATGAAGCTATGGAGTTAAATTCCTATGATATTTATCACTGACACCAATTTCCCTGAGTGCCCTGAATTCTCCAGCAAGGACATGCTCCAAGTGCCATCAGCAAATCCAGAATGAACCATTTGCTGAGTATCCTGCATCCTACTGCTATCAGGAAGCTAACACCATAACTTTAGTACAATATCACAGCCTTGCCAAGAAGCAGCTTTCTGAAGAGGCTTTCCCTTGTCTTCTTCACCTTTGAGCTCTTCTAGCTCACAACAATGGTTTTGCACCCTCACTTACTGACTCTTGCATGGAGCAAGCAAGAAACCTTGCTGTTGCAACAGACCAGCGTTCATCTGAAAAGCATTTGAATAATAAAATCAGAAGTTTCTTTGGGTAAAATTAGGAGAAACCAAGATACACAGATAATACCAACCGTTTCCTTCAGCCCCACCAGAGATGTTTTTTGTCTGTTTTTTCATTACCCCTGTGCAAAGGTTACTGAACAAAACAGATCTAGTCACCATGGATAGAAAATATCTGAGCCATAATCCTCTGACATGAGACACAGTGAGCTGACCATGATGAGGCCAAGTGGACTTCATCTGTCCTTAACTTCAGGCACATTCAGATGACAGTCTCTCATATTCTCTTTCTAGTTGGAGAGAGACATGCCGTGCAACTTTTCTGTGTTTGAAATATGCACGGAAATCAATGGAAGAAAACACATAAAAGAACAAAGTTCTGTAAAGCATCATCAGCAGGTATCACTCACATCCTCTACCTGCAATTGAAAGACTAAACCAGAACAAAAATCCCTATGTGTTGACTAACACTCAACCAATGAGTTGCATGTTAAAAGAACATAAATAATTGTGTTTACATATTTATCTCAGAAAAAAAGATTCTAATTAGGAATCACAGAGTTAACAATTATCAGTCAGGGAAAGACAACCTGTCTTTACATTCCATGTAAAGCCACATTCTATCCATACGGCATTTCAGAATACATTTTTTCTCTTATTCACTAGAGCAAGCTTAATAGCTACAAGCCACCACTGAGCTGGGATACTGATGGAAAACATTATTTTTTTATTCCAGGTAAAGTTGCATAATTGTGATACAATTAGAAATAGAGTTAAAAAGGAAAGTATTGTGTGGGATTATCATCTGAAAAAAGAAATAAAAATTAATTCTTTTTAAGCTTTAGTAACTTTTTTAGCCAAAAGAGAGAATCACTGCCTTTATTCTGTTAAAGGCAATAGATGTTCTGGAAAAAAGAAACTCACTTATCAACAGCAGAGGATTTTGAAAATACCTAAAACTTGGCTTCATATATTCAAAGTGTGAAAAACACCATTTCAAAGTATGCTGCAAATTTAAAAATATTGGTAACTCAAGTTTACTCTTTATCATGATACATTAGGGTTTTTAGCATGAGTGTGCAATAGTATTGCTGTCTGCCTTCTCTTAAAAACATGTTTGGAACTGCTGAGTCTAAAAAGTGATAAATATTGTTCCTTTGATGAAACAATCACAGGAGATTATGGTAATCAGACTATGAATTGAAATACATACTCATCACAAAAAAACCCCGGATTCACCTAAGATAAATATCTTAGAAAAAAACAATGCTAGTCGAATTGTCCTCAGACGTAGTAAAATCATTCTTTTTATTTGACCTTCAGTCAATCATGTTAGAAAAATATTTATTCCATTTCCTAACCTTTATCTACACTTTCGGTTTTCAAACTACCTGAACAAACAGATCATATGCCTCTGAGAATTTTCATTAACAGATGCTATCAGCTTCTCAAAGTCTCTCTTCATCAACATCTCACCCTTTAGTAGCCAGCATTTTAATTGCCCTTGCAGCTGGAATGTGTTTCATGTCTCAAGCCATAAGTTAATTTCCTTTTATTTATTCTGAACGCGAAAAAAAAAAAAAAAAAAAAAAAAAAAGCAATCAAAGGGTGACTACTGAGCTTAAAAAGTATTCTGAAATTTAAATGAGTTTTTATGGTAATATAAATGATAATTTATGGATCTATATTCACAGTCTGCATATGTGTTTCATTTTTTGTCACTCAACTGGCTATTTCTGCCTTGTTTTTGCTAATAGCTAGAAATAGGAGCTTTTATGTATCACTATTTCCTATATTTTTTCAGTACATTTCTCCTCATAACAATTATGCATTTGTTAATCACAAGGCCTCATATTAGTTCTAAACTGGTCTGTATACTCACTAACTACTCCGTAATACAGATTTGATCTGAACTGAGCTTGAACACACAAATATAGTTCATGTGCATTGACCAGAGCACAGAATGTATGATCTGATCCACTTCCTACTGACTCCTCCTGCAGCGCTGCCGCAGGATGACAACTTACAAAGTTACTGGAGAATTCTCATGGCATCACCAGGGAACACCTGACCCAGCACAGAGCTTGGGGGGATCAGGTTCCCTTTCAGCACACTTCACACAGGTGAGGCAGCAGGATGAGGATGGACTGGCTCAGTGCTCTCTAGCAGTGACCTAACTCCCTTCCCCCTTGCAGCATAATGCTCTGTGTCTCAAAGAGAACCTGGTTTATTCTGCAGGGTGGTGGCACACAACAGGCTCGTGTAACCTGCAGATTAGAGACTTCCCACTGCCTACCAGCCAGGAAATCCCTTCGGCTTTACCTGCTATTCGAGAAAGAGACTAAAGGGGAAACAGCGCCTTGCTTTTATTATTCAACCTTGTAACACCATTTGGCTATTAGAAGTCTTTTTCATTGCACCAAAAATCAGGAATTTAGCATCAGATAACCCTTCTCTCCTAACCCACAGAATATTTTTTAGCCACTGTGTTTTATTTTGCACCTTCTAAATACAGGGGTTGGAGAGAGTAAGCTCAGATGGGGAAAGGAACCCCAGATGTGTGTCAGATCTCTGGTCAGCTACAGCACATGCTGTTTCTGATTTAGCTCAGGGAGGCAGCTCCCATGAAGTATTGGGCTGGATGATACAGAAATGTGCAAATATTTCAGCATAAGGATTCACTAACAGAGACAGGGATGTGATTCAAACATTTAGCTCTGCCTTCATCTCTCCAAGTTTCCATATGCTCAGTTGGGGAAGGAAGCAGAGAGGCATTCTAAGAGCTGGCTCCACAAATCAGCAGGCTCTGGGCTTCAGATCCAGACTTTTCTACAGCACAAGATATTTAAAAAAAAAAAAAAAAAAGAAAAAGAAAGTAACCTTGCTTAGGCATGGATGGAATTTTTCTAATTTACTGATCTGATAATTGACAATTGGAAATACCAGTATGACAGGCTTCACAGAGAAACTGGACTCAGGTAACCTATATGACTTCAAAGGCAACTTCAGCAGAAGTTCAACCTTACCTTACGATCACCTTGGGCAAAACCTAGTCCTGCATATAAAGAATCTTTTGACAGACAAGTATATGCCCTCAAAATTTGTCCAAAAATTAGCATAATGGAAGTGTACACTGCTGGATCACCATGACCATGGAACTGTATCAGCAAAAGGTCATGCATTCTTCATGAATTCATGTCCTCTAGATCTTTGTTAACTGCTAATGAACTACAGATTCATATCTACCCATGATGTTACAATAAAATCACTGAACATGTAAAACCGTGTTTCTTAATTTTATATTATAAATAAACATAGAAAAAAAGTCTTGCTCTTTCATGTGTATGTGGTAAATGGTAAAGATTCTGTTAAATGATCTAGAAATGGCAATAACCAGAGAATTTGAAACAACTAATACTTTTCCCTATATGATTGTCTCAGAAATGGGCTCACTTCATGGAACAGCAGAGGTAACATTTTCAGATACGTCTTTCATTTCCAAAAGTGACCTGGGTGGGATGTTGGGAGCATGTTTTTAGAGGCAATTAAGATGCAGGTGCTGAAGAACTTCAGTAAGTGAAGTATCTGCATTCCACTGCCTTCAATGACAGCCACACATAGCTCTCATTGACGTGCTTTTCACAATGTCATTCTCTGTGCATTGAAACCCTAAATACTTCTGAAAGACCTGTCCTGTGTGCCTTTGGACAAAATAGGATATCTGATCTCAGGATTGTACTCTGTGGCCTGCTTAAAAAGTAGCACAGAATTCTCTACAGAATATGCTGTTAATTAGTTATTTCACTGTAACATGTTCAACAAGTGCACAGATAAGGACTGTCTGACTAAATGGGATGTACATATATCTGAGACAGACTATCAATTATTAGCTTGAAGAAGAAAAGGAAGAGAGAAAATTCCCCTCCAAGGCTAGAGCAGTAGATTAACTATTACAAGGAAGGGGTTGCATGTAAACCACATACTTCCTGTTTTCATAGGCTCAAACTAAATTGTTCTTAATATTTACTCAGAATTGCTTTGCAAAATTAGGCAGCTGTAGCAAACACATCCTCGAGACCAGGCAGGCTCAGTATCCCAGTTATGTTGGGCTTTACACACAATTATGCTGCCAAGTGTTTACTATAATTTAAAATACTTCTATGTTATTTGAATATTCAATCCGATATTCAGTGAAACAAAAGAACTCTTTTTTTCCATTTGCTTTGATACCATACTGATGCATGACTACTCTTCCATGAATACAAAGCCTCACAAATCTGATCACATGGTTAGCAAGCTACAATGGTTAGCAAACTAAAATATGCAAGAACTTTAGCTTTATCTAATCTGAAGGAGAAAATATACAGTTACTGGAACACACAGGTAGAGGTCCAAGCACTGATAGTTCTGATCTCCCAGTTTACCATTACTGTAGTCATTCAAGCAAAGCAAGATTTCACAGAACAATGGAGGTCCCTGGTATGAAGAGAGGAAAAGTCGTGTTTTGTGCAAATCAATACTTTAAACCAGAAGGTTCTCATTCCATCACTGCCCTCCAGCAATAGGATGACAATTCTGGTCTACTTCTATTTTTTACCACCAAGTAAAGTATGATTCCTTTAGCACTTCCTGCCACTGTAGTTATCTGTGCAGGTATGAAACACAAGTTAAAACCAGGTCGGTCACACCTGCAAGCAAATGGAGCTGACTTCAATAAGAAATTTCCATCTTATTAATGTACAGATGTTCTAGGCTCAAAATATGATGCCTGTGCTAACTCCAGGGAGCTGGTCCCCCCTGACTGTACCCAATACTAACCAACACTCTCCTTGCAGTGAAATATCAAGCCAACATCTTTCTTTTTATAGCAAAAAGTTCTATTATTTTTGTTCCGGGGGAAAAAAAAAAGGCAATAAAAGCTCAAACATTTATAAAGTATATTCTTTAAACACTGGATTATGACTGTGCTATTTGTAATAGTGTAAAAGAGGTCTAGAATCACATTCCAGCTGTACTGCTATGTTTAACAGCTCCCACTAAGGTCTTAGCTCTCTGTGCCAGATATTTTTGCTCACTGTTTGGAGCATGCCCCATTACTTCACTGATTCCTTTCCTTTTAATTATTTTTAATGCAGCGAAAGTTTTGTCCCTCTTTTAAAAGGTCTACACTTGGCAACTCTGTCCTCATTCTTTGGATATCCCTTTTGTCTCTCCTGTAATGGAAGTCTTCTTGTCTTCACTCGTATCTTTCAGAAATAGCACTGTTGTCCTACTCTGTTACACTTCATGGCTTCTACTCAATTTACTTCCCCATTGTGATTTACCTCTGTCACTTTGGATGATGTGGAAGTGAGGGATGATAAAAAATAAAGGCGTTGTGAAACACAGAGGGCTTAGACCATGCTCCTACAGGCATGCAGTGAAGCACATCTCTTCTACACCTCCATGGATTTTGTTACATTAGTGGTCCAGGGACTCTTGGATAAACCACTTCAGACCTTCAGCTTATCCTAAGCACTCTCCCAGATGTCCTCTGTACTCAGGACTCTGGAGATAAATGGATTTATCACATTATGTATCCTGAATGGCAGAAGAGAAATAACTTGACTTTTTAATTCCTCAGCCTTCCATATAATACTCTCACGTCATTTTCCACATATAGTAGTATTTTATTCTCCCTCTTACATCCTGGAACTGTAACACCTTGGGAGTAAAGCAGGAAGAGAACTGAATCATGTATGTTCTAGATCTTGTCCATTCCCTGCCAAGAGTTTTAAAACACTGACAATTAATATTAGCCTAAATCTGCTTCAGCTAAAGCCATGTGGAATTTTTGTGGGGATTCAGAGATCATTTGCAATTATGCCAGCCATATTTCTGAAGAGATTGATGTGTATTATTACAGCAATAGTTTACAAAAATACTCAGTTTAGATCTAAGCATCTAAACCTGAATGTCAGGAAAGACCTTTTACCATTCCAAATTTAAAATATATGAAGTATACTGGCCAAAGAAGGGAGAAAGGGTAAAATTGAATCCCAATGGCCAAATTTTAGAAAGTTACAGAGATCAGTTCATGGTCAACTGACATGATATTCAAGCAGTATGGAAAAGTCTAATACACTGGACATACCTCCTACTGACTCCTCTAGGAATTCTGAATGGAGCTGCACATCTGGTGTGGCACAGGAAAGCTCTTCCTTCCTATTATTTGTATTTTCTTCAATTATTTTCCTCTTAAATAAAACACTCTATTGAAAATTTGAGAAAGATTTCACTCCCTACTGAAGCTTCAATTCCTGTGTCCTTCAAAGCAACAACACTGAGCATGAGCTTCAAACACTTCTGGACCCAACTTAACGTTCCAGTGACGTGGGATTGCTTTGAAATACTCAGGAGACTCTGCACCAGCAGTTGTCTTTGAAAGAATGACTTAAATTTTAGCTTGGCATCTGAAGACCAAAATTGTGCCTTTTCTCCCAAGTGTTCCAGAATAAAATTACCCACACAAAGAAAGGTGGGAGATGGAGACTCTGATGTAGCAGCACTCAGACTGCATTAAAGCAGTTGTTCCACATCAGGTGGAATGTGGTGGAAGCCAGCCTCTCCTTACTTTGATGGATCAGACTGCATCCCTCTACACTGTGTAGTAAATAAAACTGCAACACCTGTATCTGACATACACATATTGACCTCAGTGATGTATTGCTAAAAGGCTATTTCAAATATTCTTTCTCTGAAAAGCCACATTAATAATACACTTCATTTCTTTGGATAGAATCCCAAGGGGAAAAAAAAAAAACAAATAAGGGAGACATCTTTAAAGATAAAATATTTCCACGATGCCCTTTATTTTTTTTTTTTTGGCCAGAAGCCACGTAATTCTTTTCTGGCTGGCTTGCACTGTCACAAACAGAATGACCTGTATTGAATGGTCAGCAAGTGTGATGGTTTTAAAACAGCTACAATTGTGGTGAAACTGATGCACCATGATCGTACCCTTGCTCACAAAATGCAGAGGCTCCACCGGGTATTGTCAAAGCAACTCACAGCAGCTGAATGCAACAATCCAATTAGTGAAACAAGCACAGCTCATGCATAAAGCCTCTTCCAGGCACCATTAGAAAACAAGACCCCAATGTAAAGAGACTTGCCTTTTAAACTACATATTTCTATTAACTTCAGAAGAAAAAAGGATTACCTTGCAGTTTGACTTATCTAAAAAGACCACAGGCCTGGAAGGAGCCTTCTTATAACACTGTGGTAGAACTGGCAGCTAGAACACAATAGCATGCAGTGGTCCTTTATGATTAGAGACACAGCTGATGGTAGAGACATCGACTTCTCCATTCTCCACAAGAAATACAAAACAAGCTTGCTTTCCTGGCAGCACAATTTTTTGTTAGGTAGTTTAATGGATTTTGGAGTCTCTTTCCTGTTGCTTAGGGGTTTTGCTTTGAAAACTGAATACGGTGACAGAAAAGGTCTCAGTTTTAATAAGATTTTCATCCTGGTATTTGTAAGGGCTAGTGTGAGAATGAACAATACATGCCACTAGGACTAAGAGATAAGAGTATTAACACTCCATTTTGTCTGGGTGATCTACTCCATCTGCAAAAACACCCTCACCACTAGAAGACGCAACTTTGTACCACGGCTTCATTTGGCTCCTGTGGTGCCACAAGTACCATTCATCTTCTGTGTGAGGCAAGACAAAAATAACATAACTTAGGCTGCTTGTCTGGAAAGTAACAGCCAAGAAATAGGACAGCAAGCAAACCTGACTGCTCATTGTCTGGTGATTCCTATGTCTGGCTAGAACCTACACCCACCACCTGTGCCTCTTGAGTAGGTCCTTACAAACAGACATGGTGCTGGCAAGACACTGATAAGGATTCCTAACAAAAACACAAACTAACACTTGGGGCAAAGGGAAAGCATCTCTCATTAACACCAATAAAACAATGTTTGAGACGACTACAAACATAATGCACGATCATCACTATACAAGAGTACAGAAACATAATGGAAAGAAGACCACAGTGAGCAGAAAATAAAACATTCATGGAAAAGTTTTCTCTGGACTTGAAAATCTGTAACCAAAACTTGCTATATTTGTCATAGCAAAATGCATTAATGATAATTTTATGCTTTTTATTTAGGATGTGTTCATAAATTATCTATAAATGATAAATTAATTTCAAATAATTTTATATAATGCACAAGGACAATAATTCCATAATTAAATGAATTAAAAATCAAAACTAAATACCTGATTTGCTTTTGACCAAATTTAATACAGGAACATATTTAAGATATGTTTCCAGTGTCTTAACTTACTTATTTTTAAATAGTTATTGACACAATAAAACCAAGAGTGGATGATAACAACTACAGGCAGGTATGCAAAGAATTATGGTCTCAGTAAAATTATATTCTTGGACAAAATAATATGATAAAATATTTAAATAATATAGGGATATTACTAAAGTAAAGTCCTGAAAAAATATTTTGTCAAAAAAAGCAGCTTGTTTATTTTTGTCTTGTCTTCTTCTGTAAAGTGTGGTCAGTGGCCACTCTCAAATTTTTGATACCCTGCATACATATGTGGGCTTATAACTTCACTTACTATTTATGGAAATCTCCCATTAGCTATTATAGCTTCATTAACAAAGTAACAAAGTAACAGTAACAAAGCTGGTGAATTCTTTTCTCAAGTGACATTACATTCATTGGAAGAACAGACCTTTAGGAGAGAAAGGGACCACAATGATAAACTGATGCAGGCCAAACTGAAATTATAACTCAGGCTGGAAAAAAGGAAGGAAAATATTTTTTGAAATGAAAGTTAATGATGCTTACTTTAAAAACTGAGCAAAGATTAAACTAAAAGTTAGGCTTGAAATAGCATAGACCAGATTTCTTGCAGGAAAACTAAAAATTTTCAGCTAGGTCCAAAATGAATTTTGCAATTTCTGTTTCACTCAACATTTCCCACTCCTTCTCAGGTTCCACTTGACTTTAAGTTATTCTTTCTAAGCATTAATTCTGCCAGGCAGGAAAGAAAATAAACATTTTTTACTTATGTTGAAGAGCCTAGTGCTATGTTATCACAGAATAAAGTACAAATTCCTAGAAAGAAAATGAGAAAAGACTATGAATAGTAACTTGAGAAGAAGACACTGCACCAAGGAATATTCTGTACAGGACAGTCATTTTAAAAAGCTAAACCCAGGGAAATACAACAGCTTTCAGGTTTCCTTAACAAATATGTCCCTAAAAATCCCTGAGGGATCACAGAGAAATCATTAAAACTTCATTTTTATTAGTTTACAGAAAACCAGTTTCCCTTGTGACACAGCAATTTCTGCTTTTATTGCTTCTAGACTCCGGTCTCTGTGTGACAATTGAGGCCACGATCCTTCTTACTGAAACTCCCATAAACATACCTCAAGTAATAAAACTGAAGCTAATTCTCAATTTTCTAGCAAAATGTCCACTGAAGCCTCCCTGTTTCCCTCCACTCCACTGTAATAATCTGCAATTATTTGTTTAAAGTAGTTCTCAAGAATCCCCATTGTGACAGACATTGCAGAACTGAGAAAAAATGTATTCCCTCCCCACCTTCAGTAATGACTGTAGGTTAAATACAGTAATTAAGTGAAGTTCTACCATCTGACCTCGAGTGGTATAAATCATGACAATCAAAATACTACAAAATGGTCCACAGCAGAACTCCTCATTATTGATACAATGAACTCATTGTTCTTAAGCAAACATTTTAAATAGCATCCATTATTCATGTGGAGTATGAAAGATTACCTATCTGGGATTTAGAAAAAAGAGCAAATTTGAATATCAAAAAATGGCAGATTTTTTTTATCTTTTATAAGAATGGTTTTGTACATGTTCTTATCTCTGTGTTACAATTTTGTTGTTTGAAATGAACACATAAAGAAATTATTTTTAAACACATTAGGTCAAATCTTCACCTGGGCAAATCTGCAGAGCTTCACTTCAAAGAAATGCAGTGAATGGCTTTTGCTATGCTCTGAGGCATATGCTGATTTTTACACAACTGATCTGGCTTGGTTACATACAGTAGCAGTCTGAATTCCCTGCAGTAAAAGTTTTAATGTTGAAAACATTTTGACAAAACCCAGCTTTTGAGTCAGAGGGAGGTCACTAAAGTCACAGAAACACTATCTGCAGAAAAATGCAAATTAATATTCCATAAAGCAAGAAGATATCTATGCAAAATGAATAGCACTTAAAACTTAAGAACAAATAACATCATTGCTCACATTATCTTTTTACCCATAATTTTCAGAGGAGACCCAATAAAATGTTATGAGGATGCAGCTGGCATTTAAAATTCACTGTGAGACAGACAATGATGTGTTTACATTGCCTACTGCAGCCAGTTTTTGAGGAAGGTCAAACCAGAGATTAAATAAATTAAATCTAAATTGTAATGGTCTACAGCTGCTTACACTCAGTATGTTATATTATTAATGAAAGCTCAGTGTAATTCTATACACTTCAAAATTTGAAGTCACTGTTTTTATTTATGCCTCCAGATGTGTAGTTTCATGATAATTTGTTAAATAATGAAAATTACTACTATATAATTGAGAATTCATAATCAAACAGCCAAGCTGAATATTTTCCTATAAGGAAATGGTTCTTTAATACAGAGATATTACTATCTGATCACGTCAAAAGGGAAGCATTATTTGGTCATATATGTTATGAATGCTGTGTGCAGTTACACTCTCCTCTGATCTGGAGCGTAAGGAAAACATGAAAACCAAATGGGTCACTATTAAATGTCTGCCTTTCACATCCACTTTGTTGTTTTCTTTGAAAAGTGTAGCGAAGTGATTCCAGAGAGGATCGACTACAATAATAACTACAATAAAACAATATAGATGCACACAATTTTCACTTGCATCAACATATCTAAAACCAGACAAATAAGTGATGAGACAACCCTGCAAAACGCTTCAGGGCACCCAAATCCATGTTAAGATGTGGAAAATAAGTCTGCTTTTTTATCACTTTTTTTTTTCTTACTGAAACAGGACAACTACAACATTGTGATGAATGTGTTCCAAAAGTTTTTCTTCAAACTGTCTCCATGATGTGGAATATCTCTTAAAGCACCACAGACACTTGTGTAACAGATACAGTTCATTGTAAGGCTTTTCAAAATAGCATAGCATGAAACTCAAACTGTCAGTGCATAAATTACTGCTGCCTTGAGGCTGCAATTACTTATGCATCCTTGTATCCCCCTCAAACACCTCCCCTTTCAAAGAGAAGTTCAGCTCTCCACTCCCACCCCCACCTCTCCATCTTTTGTGGCAAAGTTACAAAGCCATTAAAAATCCACAGGCCTGCCCATAGAACTGTGTAACAAATGGCAGGAAAAAAAACCCCAGGAGACTTTGGGGCTTTACTTTCAAGAAATCTCTGCAGAAATGGTACTGCAATAATTATGTGTTTATATAACTCATTATTATTTGTCTACAGTCAGGCATAATTAGATTTTATTCCTTTAATAAAAACTTGATCTAATTTGAGATTATCACTGTCAGTTCATGGACAAACCCAAGTGATCGATAATGCCAGCACTACTGAGCAATAGGCAATTCTATCTACAGAACAATTACTGACACCGATGTAATCAGCTGAAAGGCTTGATCTTGCTCGGCCAAACAATGTCAGGAGACTGGCTTCTTTATTTTTCATATCCTTATTTTTGTTTATTTTTTTCTTTTTCATTCCCCTTGAAGAATAATAAAGCCTTATCTTGCTCATAAAAGATGTGCTAAACTACACAAACTGTAGACTAATATTGGCTCCTAAAATCATATATCTCCTTTTTTAAGCAGGGGAAAAAAAGCCAGTAAGAACTAAGATTGCAGCAAATAGCACTCTTTGATCTAGAAACACACGTACAGTGTCTTCAGTCGTAGCAGCAGATCATGACAGAATCCAGTCTAGGATTGTGTTATGTGTATATAATGCTGGCAAAACAAATAAATTGCACTGGAAGGATTTTGTACTGCAGTTCTGACTTAAACTCATCAAATTAAATTTTTTATGAATTAAGGCACATAGACTGAGGTGAATGTAGTATATGACTCTGGCATTTTGTAAAAATGAGTGACAATTATGGATTCTTTGAAATATTTTGATGGCTCAGCAGGACATAATGTAACTGAAAATTACATTAACTCGAGGAAAGATATTGTTTGTATTACACATCCGTCCAACATTTTAGTTTATTTGATGCATTCATCCATTAGAGCCACACATACTTTGTATTAACTACTTACCTCTAATTGAAGGCACACAAGAGTTTAAACAAATGCTTTCCTATGTTAATTCTGAGACTACATCATTATTTTTATATTACCAAGGGGATCATAGTATGAATTTACAAAGCCATATATAGCTGAAAAACTTACAGTATTATGTCCTCAGTGACTGGCATGAAACACTTTTGCTAAAAAAGACACCTGAAGGTGTCTGCATTACTTGCCATATTTATTTAATGGCTTCAGAGTGTCTAAAATATTCTAAGGTACCCATGGAAAATCTTTAATGGCCATTGTCAAGCATTTTCTTCTCTGGGAAAGTCCTCTGAACGATGACTATGATATCCAGACAGCTTATGAACAGCTCAGAGCCACTGTGTTTAGACTGCTTTGTGCTCTGTGCCACAAGAACAGGAAAGGAGCAAAAGGGCTTTTCACTGAGCAGCCTTTCATAAGGTTAACACAGGATAGCCAGAAGTGTCTTTTACTTTGCAAAGTGGAAAGAAGCCTCAGTTAAATGCTTACAACATATAGGTGCTGGTTAAAAAATGTCCTAACTGAACAAAGCAATTTGGATGTGTATTAGGCCCTGGGCAGGAGGGTTCAATCCACTGTGCAGGGTGTCCGGCTCCTTTATAACCCATTCTTAAGTACAGCTGGGCAGTTTATCAAAATGTGAGTTACCAAAAATGAATTACTGCTCTTCTGAACATGAATAAGGACTGTAGAAATAACTCATATCTTCATAAACAACAGAAGAAATGTTATAAAGATACAGCACTTTATGCAAATAAAAATAGTCTTACATTTAATATGTGCACAGCCCTGACAATTCACTGCATGTAATTATTACTATCAGCATTGACAAAAATATCCCCTAAGCAAACGACACCTCAGAAGCTCCTAAGAAACGCTACCAACCACTTCTTGTATGTGCTAGCCTTTCCAGACTGCTGCTGGTACGTTCAGCACAGCTCTGGGATGCTCACAGCTTCCCAAGCACTCACAGCTCCAGCACCAGTCACTGTGCTGGGGCACCCAACAGGACCGAGCTGTGTTTCCAGTGGCCACAGCTCTGGCTTATGAAATACTTCTCTTTCAGGTGTGCTGCACCAGCCCACAGAGCTCACTAAGCTCCTGCCTTGGCCAAGGCACCTCACTTAGGCTCTATCCCATCAGTCTGGAAGGAGCACAGATGTACTCTGTGTGCAAATCCAGACTCCAGGGCTGGCCTGCATCGTGGAGTGGTGACTGAGGAATCTGGTCCTGAGTACTAGAGGAGAAACACTTCAGCATTAAAGGGGATCCTTTGCTGCTGTAAGAGGTGACAACTCTGTTCAGTTTAACAAACTGAAGAGGGGCCCTGAATAATGCTGCTAAGCTGTGTAAATCATTTACTGCTGATTTGTTTCCTTGGGCTGCTGACAACCAAGGTAAGTCAGAAATACTTAGAATTGCAAAGCAACAGTCTGTGAACACGATGAGCTCAGGCTGAGGAGGAATAAAACCTCAGGTCACCTTTCCCTCCCGATGATTCTTTGCATCATGAATCAAAGCAAAAGAGGTGGCCAGGAAAAGCTATGCATCTAGAGTTGAAGAAATGAATAATTACTTGTTACTGAGTATAAAATTCATGTCAGGAACTTTCTACTTTTTTCTTTAGAGATTAATACCTAATCACTTTATGGAGCTATTTTTCATCCTACTGTACTACCATATCTTATATACCTTCTGAAATGGAGGCTCACAGCGCTGTCCTACTCTGAACTGCAAGAAGGAGAATTAAAAAAAAAAAAAGAAGGTGTGATATTAAATGTCTCAAGAGAAACCAGAGAAAAATCTACCCCTGTGAGAGAAAAATCCTTTAAAAACTCCTTAACCTAAATACAATATTGAGGTCATTTTACCTGCTAGCTGAGTGGGTTTGTCACAAATGCATTCACATTTATTCTCCTTCTACAAAGCACTCAAGTCATCTTTATGCTTACTAAAACAGCTGATATTTTCTGGAAAGAAATAGGCATGTGGTCAAACTAGTTTGGTAAATTCTCTGAAGCCTGAAAGCAGAAACTACATCTAAACTGGCCAAGTATCATAGATGAAGGAAAGTACTGAAGACATAACCAAAGGATTTGTTCATATAAACTCCATGGCAAACATCTTTAAATAACTACCTTAAATACAAAGCTTCTAAGTAATCCATTATGACTTTCTTCAAAGGCTCAAATATTTTTCTAGGTGAAAAGGGAATTCATAGTAAAATTTAAGGGAATTATGGTGCAGGAGCATGAAAGACTGCTTTTCATTAGTAACCATGGCCATTGACCTCCACGACATTCTGCACATTTCTAAAGTCAAAGCTCACAGTGCTTTCAACTCAACAAAGGTATTTCCATACACATAAGTGGATGAAGAGCAGGTTGTTAACCTGCTGATCAGTACATCAAATCTTCCATCTGAAAAATGGGACTGGAACCCCTTGCATACCAACATTTTCTCATTGCTGTTTGAGACCATCGAATCAAAACCACTTCAAAAGCACAAAGGCTTTAAACGAAGCTAAATTCTACACACCATTCACCCAGCATGGTACAGTTCTGTATCAAAAGAAATTCAAACTGCATATGAAGTCACTCTTTTAGTAGTGAGAAAAGAACATGCATATCATTGCTCAGTTGTGAAGGCGTTTTGGAGCATCTGAGGCCACTCTATGGAAGGAGAAGCCTTGGTTTACTAACTCATTGGGATATTCCATTTTACTCAGGTATTCCTCAAGCACTGGAGAAATCTCCTTTGTGTTTGGTGTTTTTTACTACTTCCAACTATTACAGTCATTCTATTAAGCTACAACAGCCTGTGCTCATTCCACAGAAGTTCTTCACCCGGTGAATGGTTCATTTGTCTGGGCTGAAAATCATCTTCTCACCACCACATCAAGCTCAAAGTGTGTAGTCTCTCACAGTGTATGCTGGGAACCTGTTCCCTTGTTGTGAATAAGAAACAGCCCTTCTTCCATAAATACCACAGGCCACCAGCAGTAGCTGTCACTCAGGCTAAGAAAGACCGATTTCTAGGAGAAGAAAGATGCCCAGGAAGAGCAAACACTCAGTAAGATCCAGTGAAAGGTGATGACATTTGCAAACTTGTAAGAATACTAACATGCTGAATAACTGCCACCTTAACTGCACTAAGGAACAAGGTGTCAAAATCTTCCTTTGGAAAACTTATGATAATCAGAACATGCTACTCCACTGAAGCAGCCAAGTTCACATACTAATGCAATGTTACCCATCTCTTTTTGATACATACTTGAAAATTGCTTCATCTTCATTTTGTATTAAACAGTTCTGCTTTCTTCACTGAGAGTACCTTTATGCAGATTTTAAGTCAGCAAGACAGTTTACTTCCATGGACAGAATCAGCCCAAATCAGCCCAGGTGAAGCCAGCCTGCCTTTCTTGAAGCATCCATGTGCCAAAGACACCAAAGACTTCCAGCTTTTAAACCTGTGTTGCATATACGGATGCAAAATAATAAACTCAAGAAGAATAACTTTCAGGCACTCCTAGATCTGTTGGGTGAGATGGACTAAATAAATAGGTTTGATAAAAAATTACCCCCAGTCTTTTGCATACAGGCTTTCTTTTCTATAGACTTCCTTTATAGTCTAAGAAGTCCTGTTTCCTTCCCAGGATCCACAGATTCCACCTTGTCTCCTCTGGTTCCAAGCAAAGCCTGTCCATCACCTCTAAGGCTTGGCTTTGTGTCAAGTCCTTGCCTTTGCCTCAGAGCAAAAGGGCCAACAATGCTTCTCATGTATCTTTTCAGCCCCTCCCCCCTCCAACTCCAATTGGAAACTTGAAATTTTAGTTTTGTTTTAGGAAATCTGAAAAAGTGAGATTCTGACCATTTAAACCTTGCTGCTGCAGACATAACTGCGAACAAAAGCATCTGCCACTTAAGTTACTTGTGCACACAATGAAAAAATTAAATGTTACAGCTCTACCAGAAGTTGATAAAACATGCATATTTATGAAAAGATAAATATTTAAAGGCATGCATTTACCCAACTCGGTTTATAAATACAGTAATTTGCAGACTTATCTCTGCAAGGCATTGGTGAGTAGCAATGCTGCTGGTTTTCCTGTTTACTACAAAAGATATTCAGGGCCTCATCTCATGATCCTGAGGGTTATGGCTGCTTTCATTAGGACCACAAGGATGGACACATCCTTCTTTAGACTTCTAGACATCATTTATCCTGAACCTGCCCATTCCTACTCTGTATCCAGAATGTTCTGACTCAGGTTTATGACCTGATTTCACATAAGGCCAAGACAGATTCTGACACTTTCTCAACCACAACTGTATTCACACCCAGTGTGAATGTGGATATGAGGATACCATAATACCCTTTTCTTCATAAATGGGCTGACCCACTTCTTTATTCTCTGAGGCTCCATGGAGCAAGACACAAATGTACTGTACATGTGCAGTTACTCCTCATGTCGGAAAACACTGCTGACAGTAGCGTGTGTTCCAACAGCTTCAAGGGATGCTCAGGCATCGGGCCCAGGCATCTCACCACCAAGCAGCCCACTGTGTGTACACAACTGCTGTAAAGAGGCACAGAGCTGCCATGCAGAATACCCCCATGAACTCTGGGCTGCTGGTCTTAAGCTGCATTTTGCCAGCATGGTACATCTCATGCTGGATGACTTTCAAAGTTGATTCATTCCTCTTGTTCATAAGCTAGAAAAACGGTTTAAGTGATTACCAGGGGTAAGCTAAACAAATAGCAGCTAATGGGAAAGATCAGGGAAAAATGCTTAAGGCTCTCAGTCCACCTAAAAACCGGCCAACATCCATTCTCCCACGCAGGGTCTCAATGTTTGTTTGGGCAAGGATCAGTGAAAGGCCTTTCTTCTGTATCTGTGTACCACAGAGAGCAAGATAAAAGGAGTCAGTATGAGACTTCAGAGATTTCAGAAGAAATAAATGGAAAGTGATCATCAAAAGCTAGATTTAACTGTTCAGACTCAGATTATTCTCGAACATATTTAGGCAGTAAAATCAAACAGTAAAGTAATCCTGAAATATTTCAGTTAAGATCCTGGCTTGTTTCCTGAATAGAGCTTTGGTTCATACATTATACTGTTCAAAGCAATGAAACAATGTGCCCTACATAAGTATGTCATGGTTTGCCTCCTTGTGAGGTTAAATTACTTATATTTTATACAAACATCTCTAAGCAGTATCTGTCACTTTCAACCCTATATAAATATAAATTCTAGATATTATAAGATGGTAAAGTCACTCATGCCCAAAAGGCTAATAGTGAAAGAAACAGATCACTTTCCTATTGCATGTAAGTACATGAAGTATGATTGTTCTTTAAATCTAAATAATGGATATTCTACCATAAGGATCTTTACACTGTTTGTGTTCTCTGTTGTAGCAGAGCATGAAAGCCTGAAACTACACCACATCCTTTCAAGCAAAGCCATGCAGAAGACACCACATTTTGTGGCCATGCTGCAAGTTGGTTTTGACCTAGAAGAAAATTTCTGTATGACAGTTACTGGGGCACGTAAGTTTTAAAATGTAGAGACCTGTGACATCTGGTCCTGTGACACAGGGGGACTTGCCAGGATTTGACTCCCTACTGTGCACTTCCCGCTACACATAAAGTAGGAAAGCAAAATGAGAAAGCTTATCTACATAACTACCTAAAAGCCAGCAACTGATACTGTCTGCCTGCCACTGCCATGACCCTGGACTGCTGCCCAAAACACACCTGCAAAGAGCCAAAAAACTCAGAATCATCAAAGTTTGCAGTAACCCTCCCTTTCTTGGTCACTTTTGGTATTTTACAGGCTCCCAAAAAAACTTTGTATGTTGCTTCATTCTTCCCCACAGACTGACATTTACAGAAGAAAATGTCAAAATTTAAAAAACTTTCATACTTTTGAAAGTGTAAGCAAAATTCAATGCATCAAGCTCACAGTTGTAACTGAGAATTGAGCAGGTATAAACATACTAGCAAACAAGAATTATAATTTTAAAACAGACCAAGCCCATATTTAATTCTGAGAAAACTGTAAGCCAGCATTAATTCCTTTTTTTCTTTATGTATGGGGATTCAGAGAAGTTTTCCAGCTAGTGGGATAACTCTGCTGCTCTGAAGAATAAACATGTTAATGAACAGCTAGCTATCGATTCTTTTGACATTTGACTGAACAGCAGGTGCTGAATTCAGGGTTTACTAATGCTGGTGTAGCTGCTATCACTATTTTTGTTTTCACCTTCATTGAAGAATGATCTTTGTAATAAAACAAATCTTCCTGACATGCAGAAAGACTATACAGAGCCTAAGAAATGAGCTATGTGGAATGAGTTCTTTTGCACCTCTCTGCCGACGGAAAGTGCTTATAAACGGAGGCAGTCACTCTTTTAGTTTACATTCTTCATTGCTGTTTTCAGGAGAGAGTCAGTCCCAGCCCAACCCAACATTCTAAAATCCCCAGGAATCCACCAAGTACTAAAGCACAGTCCTTTTAGATTCCATAAAACTTAATCCTACCCAACATTTTGAAGAAAAAAAAAAAAAAGTTACATATGAATAAATTTCAGTGTGATTCTTAATTAAAAAAAAATAAAAATCCATCAATTTAATTTTGTGGAAGCTATAATGAGCCTGGTTCTACATACCATTTCTTTTATCAGCTCCAATCTCTCAATCTCCAGGGAAAGCAGTACAGAAGTGTCTTGTCCTTTGATAGCAATAGATAACTAACCTCATTTTGTAAAAGCAGAACTCAACAGAGTTGTTCTTTGTCTTCAGCAGAAGCAGGGAATCAGACCTCACTGCCTTGTACTGAATCCATTTCAAGGCAATTTGATGCCTTACACATGATCACTGAAAACCTTCCAGCTGTACCTCTTTTTTTCTCCCCACGCTTTTCACCTGGCATTGCTTTATGCAACAGACTACCAGGAGGTTTTATATCTAGAAGAAATAGGACTGGTCATATTTTCTGAACCTATATTTTAAGGCTTTCTGCATCATTTACCCACCCATTACATTCAGGTTAAATGTTTGTCTTTTGGTAGCAGTAAGAATTAAAGATGTAATTGCTTTTAAAGCAGACATTTTCAATCCTCCTAAGCCAAATAACCTGGGGCATTAGATTAATACTCCCCACCCTCAGTCTTCTTTTAACTACTGCTAGCCAATGAAAAAAATAAAATTACCCAACAATAACCATATTTATTAAGGCTTTTTTTTCCTTGACTTTAGGTCTTGCTAGATACCTACTGATAGACTAAATCAACACCAAATGACAGAAGAACTTCAGATTTAGTGAGGGGTTTGGTTACAATGCCACAAAAAAGCTGTGATGTCTCCATACATCTGCCCAGACTGAGCTGCCACTGAGTAGGAAGGCATTACACAAACACAGTGGGCCACTTCCCTGTCTTGTGATAACTCCTATGACCTGAATAAGATGAAGACTTGATGCAAATCACAGAAATCACTTGGTGTGGTTTTGTTTAAATGATCTGCCTGACAGAAATCAGTGTCTTTGTGCACAGTAGGTATGACAAATTAAAATTTAGGGAAAAATGCCTGTGTTACATTGACAGATGGAAAGCGAACAATCTGTACAAAACTGTGTTTCTCTGGCAAAAATAAACCAAAATGTTACTTAACATTGTGAAAATTTAAATAAACAAAAGCTTCAGTATTACAGTTCACCATACCAGTTTTATAATTAAGAAGTATTTCACACTTTCAAGCAGAAATAAGATGATTATGAAACCCACAAGTTTACCTCTGCACACATTCACACCTGTGTTACTTCAGTTCACTGAATTCAGTGGAACATCTGATTTAAAGTAAAGCAAGAGAAGAAACAGAGCTGAAGACTGAAAGTAAACCTGAGGGTTTTGATGAAATATAATCCTCAGCAGGAGAGACAAAAGGTGACTTTCCTAACAAGTGCTACCCAAATTCTTAATAGCTCTCTGTACATAACCTCACCTCATCTCATCCTGACATAATCTTAATTAGTCTTAGTCCTACTGCAGAGAAGCCTACTGAGGCAGTTAGCACCATACAATTAATCAGATATTTTGCACGCATCACAGCAACCAACAGTGTCAACTTACTGATGTGAGTTAATACAAACAAAAATCAACCCTGCCTTTCCCTTTCACATGAACTAAAAGCATGTGGCATGGAATGAACATATGATTATTTCTTCTACACACCACTTAATGTCCTTTCTTCCCTTAGCAGCCATTTCCTAAGGCATCATTACTCTCTGCAAAGCATGTTCTGGGCTATTCCCTGCTGGTACTAGAAGAGAAATGTGATTTGGTATTTCTCTTAAATTTCTGTTTCTTCATAGAAGAATAAGTTTATCAACTGAAATTAAAAATGATAACACATAATCCTTGCTGGTGAAATTCATGAATCTCACCTTTTTCCTGTATGCTTTAGCAGTTTTTAAGAAACTGAATTTTACACCTTCACATAAATATACACTTGAGAGCACAGCCCACAGCAGTCATCTCATAGCAACAGAAAATACTATTTTATACTTAAGAATGTAAGTATATACAACGTATACACTAACTCAACTGATTAAAAGCTTGACCATCTATCTACATAATTATGCATCTTAATTTCATTCTATTGTTTTGATATTTATCTTCTGTCTTAATTGCAGGAGCCAAACATCTCAGTATTGTACATAATTATCGCCAAGGAGGAAACCATACGATTACACGACTTGATGGCAAAGACCAAAAAGAAAACAATTTTACAAAGCTGCATTTTCCTAAGCTTAAACCAAAAGAGTTCAATAAAACCACAAGAAGGTTTACTCGGTTTTGTACAGCATGTGTAATATGCTGTGGTATTAACAGTACATGCAATGTTTAACACATGGTGGTGTTTCACTTCAGCAGAATACGGTAAAGCTGTTTGCAACAGCAATTCAGTCCATAAATAATACTGATCATAAGAAGGAGTAGTCTAATACTTAGTCAGGTTCTCAGTGAGATTACAATATTTCTAGAAAGGCACTATTTAAATGATAGTTTATCTCAGGAACTGACAATTAACTGCTTAACAGATTCTCTCTACTGTGTTTGTGCCCCAAAGCAGTTAAGTATATAAGACAGGAATTATCCAAAATTGGGACAGCTCTAGTGCTTGCATTTCTTAGCAGAAGAACATGTACAGTCTGTTCACTACCTGACACAAGATGACTTACTCACAGGAACTTTCATTTAAAAGTGGACTACGCCAGAAAAACAAAATGTATGCGTAGTGATTTAACAAGATTTAAGAAATAATGGAATTCTTAATTTCTCCATATTTTCCTACTTAATCTCACAGCTAGTGTTTTTCAGTGCTAGAAATATTTAACACCTTCAAATCACTCAGAAAATTTCAAACTCTTGGCATTCAGCTAAATCAGACTGAAAATTACTGTCTTTCAATATTTGATTTTTTATGTTTCAGCTGGGTTCTTAGTTGGGTGATGCTACTATTCTTCAGCGTGAAAAGCACACCCACAGAAGACTTGATCCTTGATATGCAGTAGCCTAATGAAATTTTGTCATGGGAGCCAAGAGCTTTGTCTCTATTGAGATCCCTTTGATCTGTGAAATTTCTTGAAGTTGAAAATTATAAAGCTGGTAAAAAGGGCAGTGGCACATCTATTTGATACAAAAAATGCTACCCAGGTGAAATCTGTAACAGAGCAAATTCAGCAAATCCAATACACCCAGAGCAAGTGGCAGCTAAGGATAATGAAATCACAGAAAATGATTTCTGATGTCTAGATCCCTTTTTGACAGTATTTCTGACATTTTCTGCTTAATAGTAGTTAATAATTAGCTTAAGTGTGAAAACACTGGTTTTAATATATTTCCACTTTGTTAAAAATAACTCTGGTCATTCTTGACATGTATCTCAATTTGTCTCTGGAATGTGAGCTATCTAGAGCATCTTTTCTCCAGCTGAGCACAGCTGAGTTACATATTCCTGTTGTTGGATGAGTTTTTGCTTGCTTAGGCAAGAAGCTGCTTTTTTTTCTTTCCGCACCTTCTGCTCTGGACTCCAGACTATGCTTAGACCATTATTAATGCTTAGACACCTGCAGAGTGTATCCTAGCATGGATTGCCTTTGTCCAGTGACAGGAGAAATGTGCATTTATGTAAAGTGCTGTGGGATTGCAATGCCACACGCAGTGGAAGGTCCTGCTTATCAGCCTGTTCACAGTGTTGACCTTATTTATTTTGCAAGGATTCAAACACCCTGGCAAGTGTGGAGTCTGCAGTTCTGTGGAAACTAGGCATGCCAAATTGAATTCTTACACTGCTAACACTATTCTCAGACAATCTCTTTAAAAATTATCAGTAATATGAAGATGCCTCCTCATCATTTACCCATTCATTTCAGTTTCTTCAGAACAAACTTGTTTTCTAGGACCATCAGGACGTTCTACCTAAATCCAGAAGAAAGCTGGGCTGCACATACTGCTGCTGGTAGTACTTAGAGCAAGCCATGAAACCGAAAATCAGTTAAAATGATAGTGCTTACCCCGTTCTGTGTCATAGAGGTACACAAACTTCTCCCACTTATAGTAAGTCAAGAGACTCAAGATGGCTCCTTTTAATGCTGGCCGCATCTGGATGACGAACTGCACATCTGCATCTGTTGGGAAGCTGGGTGTGATGAAGGATGTGTGAAGGGCTCCACAGAACGACGTCAGGGTGTTCATTGACATCTGGTCATAGAATCCAAAGATGGCATAAACTCCTCTGGAAAACTGTGAACAGACTAAGAAAGACATGAGTGTTAAAATCTGAAATATCATTAATACAATCAAACTTTTAAAGTATATTTGAGGTAAGCCTTCTAACCATTATTCTGTGTGATGCAGCAGATGGA
Organism: Sitta carolinensis; assembly: GCA_032173965.1. Lineage (NCBI taxonomy): Eukaryota > Metazoa > Chordata > Aves > Passeriformes > Sittidae > Sitta > Sitta carolinensis. Next base: position 9,844,192 of record CM063286.1, on the reverse strand, counting down.
GTGAATTAACGAGACAATATATACTAATTTTAGTGTAGCAATAAATTGTACCAACTTTGTGGTACTTAAACTGGCCTGAACACATTTATTTTTGGTTGTGTTTTGTCCTGTGTTGCTACAATCCACTAATCTCTTTATTCTTTAAAAATAACATGGGATTACATTACCTGCCTGTAAAATACCTTTCCTTCCTTGAGTAGCACCTTGAGACCTCTGTGAGGAGCTACATGACAAATATCAGGTCTGCCTAAAAGTCAGAATGTTAAGGTGTATTTTTTCCTGGTATCCAAACTTGATTCAGATCTGATTCAATGAAATCTGGATGTTTTATTCCTTTATAGTCCACAACTTTGAAATCTCTGTGTGTTCTTTTTCAGTAAGAAATTCTGGTGGCTCCTTAACAGAGAGTTAAAATCTTTCAGAAGCAATAAAGTCTGTGACTTATTATATGACAACACAAATGAGGAGCACATATTGTTGCTTCATGGGACTAAAGCTGATGTCCCTTAAGCTGAAGGCTCTTAATCATTAACAATTCTGCTGTCCTGAGGAACTCATCTTGTACCAGAAAAAAATCAAAATGAAGACAAAGATGATTTTTTTCACACGTTCTTATCTGGGAAAACACTTCATTATTTCCCATCCTTTATAGAGATTGAACAATGACCATTTTGGCCAAAAATGAAAGTATTTCAATTTGTAAGCATGGGCATTGCAGGAAAAAGAATTTCTTTGTTGCTCAGCTCTCTAGGAAAAGCACAAAATTCCTGTGACCCTGTGTTTTTTCTATGGAGGGAGTCTGCATGGCAGATAGCAAGGGAGCCTGATCTGTGAGGTGCTGGGGCTCTGGATTATAAAAAGACTGCACAACTGCAATACAATACAGCACAACAGAACTTCTAATCATACCACTGCTGAACAGGCATGAGCAAGCCCCATTTGTAATGAAAAAAGGTTTCCCAGAAAAATGTTAATTCATTAACAGTTAACATTAACAACTTCACTTGTCAAGAACTGGATTTAACAAAAATTTACAACCAGCCCCATTATCTTGGGGTGATTTTATTGTGATACTCTGTTCCTTAATGATCTGCTTTATGCCCAGAAATGGCTTCTGTGGATTTAGCCCCAGGGGTGGGGCTGGAGCCTGGGAACCCCAGGCGAGGGCTCTGTCCAAACTCTCTTTGTGGACTGGGACACTACACGCTCCTCCTGTTGGATTAGTTTTTGCTTGCTTAGGCAAGAAGCTTCTTTTTTTCTCCTTTCCCTGCCTTTTTCTCTGGACTCCAGCAGAGATCCTTCAGGCTTTTTGATGACTTTTAGGTTGTTGGGGGTTTGGTTTTGTTTTTTTCCCCTTTCCTTGAACTGTTTTGGCTTGGGTTTTTTTCCCGTCCGCTCTCAGGAGCCTGTGGGGGCTGTGCCAGCCAAAGAAAGGACCCCAGAACCCACCAGCTTTGTGTGCTGTGAGGAGGAGCCCAAGGCCAGGAAGGTTCCCATCTAACTCATCTAACTCTTGTGCCCCCTTCCCTCAGACAAAGTGGGTAGCCACCACCTTTGCCCCTGGCCACGCAGGTCTGCTGGGGGGTGGGGGTTAAGGTTTTGAAATTTCAATATCGATCATTTATTCAATTTTTTTTCTGTGCCTTTCTTGCACCCTTTTTTTTGGTTAATAAACAGTGTGGGGGTTTTTTCACTTTCACCCACTTATTTTCTCATTGGCAAACCCCCTTCTCTTTAGAGGAAATGCTAATTCCAGGATGTTTTCTCCTAAAATTTGTCTCTAAACCAAGACATCCATTAAACACTTTTGCAAAAACACTTTTTTTGGCAAAAATCTAAGTAATTACCACCAGTCAGGAAGACATGGCTTCTACACAGAAATGTACAGCATTGCTTCTTCTGAAACACCATCACATTTTCCACTGTAAATGCTACCATTCAGGAGCACTAAAAACTGTTTAAGTAATTTTAAAAAGGATTCTCCATAATATCAACTCATTGATACAGCATCACAGAGAACATCTAAAATCAGCAGTCAGGTGTGAAAATTTGATTTTCTTCCTGGAGCTCTAGATGCAAAACCTAGAAATGCTGTTAAGGAATTTCTTTAAGTATTTAAGCCACTGTAACATGACATGACCAGCTGTGGATACCAGCAGCAAATAACAGCTGGTGAGACACAGAAAGAAAATAAGAGGTGGTAATTTCTGAAAGGAAAGTTTGCAGAGATTCTCAACCACAGAAAAGATATAAAAGAAGTTATAATACAGTAAGAATTTATTCCCAGAGGCGTGACCGAGGAATTAAATACACTGTTTAAAAAGGCATTATTAAAAATTATATACCAGCAGGATATAAAGCAGAAAAGGTACCATAAAAAATTATCTGCTGAAGTAACAAATAAAAAGCATTAACTTACTGGTGGAAAAACAAAAATTACATTAGAAAGTCTGGCAGTCTCCAAATCAATCTCAAATGGTGTGTAGACCCTCTAATTCCTTGGGAATAATCTCCAATGGTGTGTAAACCCTCTAATTCCATGGGAATAATCAGTGATGTGGGATTAATGGGGCTGAGTGTCCTCGCATACACTGAGCCTGTACCTCACAGATCAAGCTTTTTTATGTATATAATAATAGCAGAGTTTTTATGTAGATTCTGTACTGCAGAGAAAAGCAAGTATTCCAGGAATCATCCCTTCTTTCAGTGTAAACAAACATATTCTCAAAAATCTCCTGATCCTAAAATCCGAGAGTATTTCAAACAGTCCTGGATTCACCCATCATTTCTTATCAGGTGTAAGACTCAGGAATACTTCTGAACTGTGACTCAACTGAATTAAAGTATATTTTCATAGCAGATTTGGCTCCTTTATGCATCCTCAATTGGTGAGTAATCCGAGAAAAAAAAACCACTCTGTGAACAACCTGACTAAGCAGGATCTCTTCCAAGTAACACCTCAGAGCCAACACGAGGATGCTGCTGGCATGGAGCTGAGAGCTCTCATTCTGTCCTCCATGTATTTGCAACTGTTTTTCCTACTGGAGGATCACCAAAAATATCTTCTAACAAATGCAACTACCTGCCCACTCCTATTTCTCCTGGTTCAGGTTTGTATTCACAGCAGATTTTAAAGATTAACCCTTTGATAGACTGTCTTCTATTAGTAGCTTATTATTCCTGACTATCCATTCTGCATGCACTGTAGGATACCAATTTAGTTTTACCAGCCTATTTAAAAGGCAAACAAACTTTTGCTTTATTATTATATTGTTATTTATTATTATAATTATGTATTATTATTTAAATTTATTATTATTATATATTATTAGGAAAAGCTAAAAGGCCAATTATGTCGGTCCTCAATGTTCATTTGCATTTTTGAACTCACAATTTTGTTAAAATTTCGTAGCATTAAGTATTCCACAGAGTTTGTGACTTAATCTCTGTGATCAGACAAACCTATAGAATATCCATGAGCCCACAGTCATACTGTTACTTGTTTTCCAAAAAACTAATGTGCAATTACATTCATTTTAATTACACTATAATTTTAACATCACTGAGCCACAAATTTTAAAAAGGCTAACTAAGCTTTAGCCTTAAGCTCTTTTTACAAACTACTTTCTACTGACAGTCAGAACAATCTTCATGTTTGAGTAAGAATTTTGGTATTTTTCCTTAATTAATCACAGTTGATTTCTGAGTTTTTTTCCTACTTGAAAAATACAGATGGTCAAACACATACTTTGGCTGGTAAAGAGATTATTTGGACAAGTCCTAGTTCAACCTCATTTCACAAGAAAAAAAAACAATTTTTTTTGCTGAGCCGTGAAACTTCTCTTAATTACGTGGATGCACATCTGTTTCCAAGGACAGCAAATAACCAAGTTGCTTTGTAACCTGAGCTGAAAAAGTTTCAATGTCCACAAATGAGGGAGAGAGGTCCTGAGCAGCAGTTATCCAATGGGAGATCATGATAAGCCATTATTTTGGCATTAGGTGCAAGGTGAGTATTAATGGAGATTCAACACTGGACTTGTTCTCTGAGTTAGCTGCCACATGCCATCATGTCCAGAAGAGGAAGTGATAGTATGACAGAAGTCTGTGAATTCTCAAGCATGTCAAGAGTAGATAAGAAACTCAGGTCATGACAGACTAGTGTTTCCTGCCAGGGAAGAAAAATGCTCAGAGGCAGAGTGATAACAGTGGTAAGCAGAATTTACTTAAAAAACCCCCCCAAACAACCCAGAAAAACCCACCACCACCACCACCAAACCAAAACCCCCAAAACAAAAAAAAACCAAATCAAACCAAACAACTAAACAAACAAACAACAAAAAAAAATCAAAACCAAACCTAAAAAATCCAAACCCCAAACCCAACCAACCAAAATGCAGCTACTAAAACCAAATACATAGAAATCCTGGTTTCTATACTGAATAGCAGCTGAGCCATCCTAAGCATTAGTGTAACTCAATGAACCCAGATGTCTGTTTTACTTGCATTTCCATCCTCCCTCCAGTCAAATCAGGCCCACCACTGAAACTTGCTACGATTACCCAGATAATATTTTTTTGCACTCAGATCCCAGGAAGGCTGCAGGCCAGAATCTCAGAAGATGCCCCACTTCACACAAATTATTAGATGTTTTATGTCTTTTTAAAATTTATTTCTGCTTTCTAATGATATTTAGTTTCTCTATGTTTTAGCGACTGTGAGTATTCCTGACACAAGGTTGTATAAGACCTGACATTTCTACTGTCTATTGCCTAGAAGCTAAAGTCAAAACTTCTCTGACACCCTTTTTTTTTTTTTTTTCCTTCCAGTTCTTACTATAAACAACTGAAGCATTACTAGGAACATTAACAAGTAGGTTTGGATTTTGCTTGTTTAAAGATGTATAAAGCTAACAAAAGAGATATGTTAAAGGTGGATTGTAATACATGCTTCTCCACTGGATGATATAATTAATGAGTGAATTGTAAACCAGCAGGATCCTCCCAGGAGTGGCATCCAGTGCACTTCTGCAACAGCCCGGTAGTTTTGGAGTCAGGGGTTGGAGGTTACAATACCTCAGACACTATTCCTCCTTCATTACTCTTTTTATGAGCAAGTAATTTCCCCTTTGTCCATATCAATTTCTCATAAAGTAAGTCTGACAAAATTACCCTGTGTCACAGGGGCACTGTCAGCCTGTCTCAGCCATACTCCACAGCTCTTTGGGAGGCCAGGCACCACAGGAGCTCCATCTCAGCTGACATTATCGTGTGTTGCTCATACCAGTCCCTCAGTTTTGTGTTCTGGGTTTTCCTCAGCTGTGAAATAATTTTATTCCCTCCACTTCCTTCTGCCAATTGTCTTGGATTCCAGACAACTCTCACTGCCAGCTTCAGCCAACAGACTAATGGGACTAGTTTATAATGAAACAATATGCAGCCTATCTCAGAGCAGTTGCCATTTTCTAGGGCTCCATCCTGACCTCCTTGTTGTAATAAAGCAAGGGTTACCATTAACATTACCTCTTACAGTAAGAACACAGACTTACTCTTAGAGAGACAGACAATGCCTCTACTGCTTTCTTTTGCTTTCATTTTAATACACAGAATGAAAAGCAACAACTCTCTCTACCTTGAGCCCTGAGGAATCAGCACAGCAGTGCCCCTGAATGCAGAATGAGCTACTTTCAGGGGGCTCCAGGCAATCCGTCTTGAGAGCTTCCTTTAAAGACAAGCCCATCATATTAAAATTTTAAAATGAAGTGAACTGCATTTACCTATAGCAAATAAAACTATCTTTTACATTTTAATTAAGACACTGAATTCTGTCATGAAGAAAATATTATTTAAAATTCAGGTGAGAAAAGATGCATTTCTGAAAACAGCTATTCCTGGAATAGTTAACAGTGAAAATTCCTGGGGGCAGGAGGGAACCAAGGAAGCTACAACTTGAAATTTGATACAAATCTTTCTGAGATATTGGCTATAACATGACTTCTCATCCTACCTAGAAAAAGATATGCCCTCACAAACAAAAAAAAATTCCCTGAAAACGAAAAAAACCAACCCAAAACCTCACAGCAGAGCACAAAACCAAACCATAATTTACTCTTGTTACTTCACTTACAGCATCAGTTTTCTCAATGATGAAATTGCAATTTTTATCTAGTTCTTTAGTTCTATTTTTTGAAAGTTTAATGTAGATCTTTTTATAAAGAACTACTCCACTTGCTGTGTTCTATCTAATGTCTTCTTCAAATATACATACTTACTTCAGTTTGCATTTCTTTTTAGGAGAGCAAATAAAATAAAATCAGCATGTTCAGGCAGCAGGAGGGAGATATTACTAAATTGCAAATGAAAGGCACAAGGATTAATCCATTCATATTTTACAAACTATTTACTGGAAAGCAATTCAAAACACATGTTCAGATCCAGGCATCCTTGAACACTTGCTGTCAAGATCCTGTTCAAGATTACTTTGGTCACCATTTCACAACTCCATCACACACTGTTAAAGTCTTTATTTCCTATCTGCTTTTCAAGATGACTTTGGAACCCCAATCACAATTACAGTTCCTTGGTGCTGAGTACTGTACAAACCCATCACCACAACCTTGGTTTCTTTCAGCATGCCCAATTACTTATGACATACTTGACTCATTAAACTTTATGCATTTTGGCTTTTACATACATGACTGTGGTCAAATAAAACCCTGACAGCGTACAAGAATTTGTTGCGTGCAGGATCTTCTCCTCACACTGAAACGTTTGTGTGAATTTTATGAGTGTATGAAAAATGCCAGCTTGCCATGACAAAAACAAGCCACTTAGGCTGCAGCAGCATTAAGTGGAAACACCAGCAGCACAAAGCCTCACACATGCCACAATGTGTGTCCATTTGGTATTTGTCCATTAGCACAGCTTCAGTCAGATAAAAGTAAACCAGAATAAAAACCTCTCTGGCCCAAACTGCCTATTTGATATATATGCAAATTAAAGCTTTGGTATTTAAAAAAACCTAGCTAATATGTTTAAAATGCGAATAAAAGGGGCAATCTTGAGTACCAAACTGTAAGACAGGCTGAACACAACCTTGATTTTACTGAGAAAGCTGTGCTTAACTTTCTGATAACTGCTCTAGTCTCAGAAGGTACTGCAGGTAGCCTGAGCAGCTTGCAACAGGCAGTGCTACTTGTATTGCTATTTTCTACTCACTTCTGTTAAGCTCCCAAGCTACTTACAAATTTAAGATGGTGCAGTGTCTGAACTACCTATGTTTTCAGGTTACTGGCCACAAAGCAAAAAAAGAAACTCAAATATTTTTTTTTCCTGTAAAATCTTGTTAAAACTCAAGCAAAAATGTCTTTTGTCCCACAAACCCATCAAATTATAATGTGTGGTTTTCATTAAAAAAAAAAATCGCTTGCTATTCAGAATCTCTGTAATTATGACACATTTACACATTTCTGATGGTGGAAGAAACCCAGGAGTCAAACCAGCCAGTTTCCAGAAGTGTCAGCCTCTTCTTAGGGCCAAAATAGGAAAGGATTTTGTTTACCTGGGATCTCTCTTACACACTGATTTTAAAAAAAATATACCATTGATTCTGAGTACTATTAGAACATTCCTTGTGAAAGGCTGTGAGTCAGATAATCATGACTCATTTTGAAGTACAAACCATTGGAGTTTGAAAGAAATAAAATAGGGGTTTAAGCTTAAAATGGATTAAAGGTGAGAGAAAATATATAATATATGACATAAAAATCAACTGATTTTTCTCAGAAGATGATTTAAAAACGTGTTAGGTACTTAAGGACTATACTCAGGTACTTGCTGATCAGAATACTACATTATCCTGCTTGTGTCATTACAAGATGGAGTTCAAGCCCTCAGACCAGGCATCACAGATATAGCCAAGCTTTCTATTATTAAACCCCTCCTGGTAATTCACGATTTTCTACTGTTAAGAGAACACTTTTCATCCTGATCCCATCATCCCCATAAGCTTCTCACAAGAAGCATTTCTTTTAAAGGAAATACATTAAATACATACACTGTTTTAAACCAAGAGGTTTTAGAAAGAAGACTGTAACACTGTTGTAGAAGTCAAATTTAAATGCTGTGGATTTACGTTATTTGTGACCTCTCTGCTTTCTGCCTATGGCAATCTTGACACCAAAGTAGATGCTTGCAGCAGAAGCACAAGAGGCTTGCACAAGAAGCACAAGAGAAATGGAAAGGCATTGGTATCTGCCTTTCATACCCTGCTGAAGAGATGTCTCTGCTCAGCTCCTCCAGGATAATCAATGCCTTGCCAACAGCAGCAGTATGTGCAGTGCCAACACTCTGCTCCTGACTGCAGCTCCACCATCCTGGATGCGTAAGATTTATGGCACAGGCCTCCCTCAGGTTCAGAGAGTGTTAGGGACTTAATGAGTGGATGTAAAGCAGTTCACTGAGCTCTGCCCTTTGCAAAAGCTTTAGACAATCCTATACACATAACCACATATTCCTTTCTCCATGAACCATGGGAGATGAGCTAACACCTGTGTGAGGGAGCCAGAGGAGCTGTCAAAGCTTTCTGCAGGAGAGTCTAAATATATTCACAGCAAACAACGATCATTTGCGTTCTTCACATCCAATATCCAACTCCTGCTTCGTGACTAATCTCTGCAGAAACAAGGACAGCGTGCATGCAACACAAATATGTAACACTCATTCAAGTGAAATAACTTGTTTCCATCTGTTGCACCATTTGAAATGCTTTTAATTTAACATCGTATGTCATGCCTGCATGCTCTGGTCACTTTGGATTGTAACTGTATCTCTTATTTCCTGAAGCAATTTTTCTAAAAATGTTAGTGGGAGGAAAATATGAAACACCCTTTTCTTTCAAAAATTGTCCAGTTATAACACTCTAGAAAATTTAGTAGCCATTTATTTACAAGCAGGCATGTATTTTAATAATATGCATATTCTAATAAACACAGTAATACAACTGTTTCTGTAAGCATATTCAAAGTAATAAGAGTTCCACAAGCCATTAAGCACTCTCCTTGGAACAAAAAGACATGTTTAAAAAAGTGTTTTTAATATGAACTTGGCAAGGTGTGGTAGACCAGGGAGTAGTCACTTCACTACTGTTACCTTCTTCAGAGATGATTTATCTTAACAATACTTTAAACAACAGGCTAAAGGAAAGCAAGAGCTTTGTGGTATGAAGAAATAAATAAATCATACCCATCAGAAAAGGGCAGCATTTTGCAGCTGGGATGTTAGGCAGAATGTAGGGCTGAATCAAGGAGCAGCAGCTGAAGGCAATGCTGTGCCTCCAAGCCGCGAATCAGCAGCTGCGATCTCCAGCACCCCAGGACTCTGAAGGGATTTCTTATATCACTGGAACATCTCAGTGTGGAGGAAGTAAAAAGACAGAGGGATATTATTAAATGTATGCTTGTTCAGCAGATCCTTCCCTAAGTGATTTCAGAAGTTGACTTCATTCTGGGCCACTGTGGTGAGAGGCAATAAATCAAAACAAGGCTCCGGCAGTGTGATGAAAGATGAGCTGAGTCTGCTGAGGTGGTGCCATTTATAGGCCTGTGGGGATATATTACAGAGGATGAGATAGAAGAGGTAAAGTGGCCAACACACCTGAAACAGTGAGCTGGGTAAAATTCACCAGGAGGTGAAGGTCACGATTAAGGTTGTTCAAGGAGAATGGAGCTGCAAACGCCAAAACAGCAGCTGTGCAAGCAGCCTCCAGCTCTGGAGGGTTTCCAGTTGGCTCTGTGTTTGCAGAGCACGGTGCTGGCTGACAGACAGCCCACTTTACCCAAAGCAACAGTCCCTCACACTTTCCTGGGGGCTCTGTAATGGTATTCCAGCAAGCACTGTCACTGTAAGTACATCCTGGACCAGTGGACTGGATTTCACGTTTCTCTATCTCCTTCCCTGTTCTACTCAAAGTTCAAAGGGCTGTGCAATTCTCACCCCTGCGTTCCACTGCTGTCAGCTTATGAGTCTGAGAGGCTTTAGATCAGTTAATGCAGAAGCAGAAACAGGATGTCTGTGAAAACTGGCTTCAGGGGCCAGGGAAATGATACAATAATGCACCCCCCAGTACCACAGGAGAAGTTCACATGGAATTCAGTGAAAGCTGGACTAGTACTGAGAGACCTATACACATTGAAAGTGCAAACTATAGAAATGTCACATCAACATCCCAACGGCCCTTACAAAACCATCCTTCCATCTATTTTTTTTGATATTATTTCTATCTGCCTTAGTCCTCAGAGTTCTTGCTACTGGCATCCTGGACCTTCACGATCACATCTGACAGTAATTCAAAGACCAGTACCCTCAGCTAAGCCAGTGCCTTATTTACAGGGAACAACAAGAATATTATTCTTTATGAATTATGCATAATCACTATTTATCAAGCTGGGTTAATTGGCACATAACAAAAGAGTTGTCTGGTGCACAGCTGAATAATGTGGAAGCCAAAATTGATGGAAATGGTACAGCAAAAGCCTGATTGTGAAAGAAAAGTCACATTGCTACATGTTAATTCTTAAGTGATTGCTGCCCTTTCAGAGGGGGAAGGGGAAGCCAAGAGAGAAAGACCTAGTTTGGAATTATTTGTTAATCTCAGAGGGTTTGGACACAGTGTCATAGCTTTAAATATTGGTTTAAAGCCTGCTCTCAGCCACCTGCATAGTGAAATGTTAACATGGTTTACATGCATATTTTTTTGTGCTCCACGAGATGCTGCTACATTCATAAGCAGAGAGCAATCTCATTAATCATCAGCAACAGGAAGACACTGTGGTCTGCAGGGGTATGAGAGATACTGATAGAGAAGTGGGGCTCTTCCCACATCTTCACTTGACAGCCAAGAGCTAAGTGCCTCTTATCAAGGCCAGACTAGCAGCCCTTTGGTTCTAAGATCAAGAGATCCTAGAAGTCCTCATCAGAATGCTGGGTGTGTCATGAGACAGTGGAAATGTGGGGCAACACTTGACTTGCTCTAGAACACACACACACCTCAAGAACCACAGCTTAGTTAACCTTGCTCTACATGCACAGAAGGTTTTACTCAATGTCCTACATCCCAAAGCTGTATGCACAAATGTAGGACCATGTTTTGGTGTTTTGATGGACAGACAGACTGAAGCATGTGTCAGCTCAGGACACTGAATCAGAGTAGAGGGTCAAATTACCATAGTGCTCACTCTGGTGGGCCCCTTCCATGAGGCATTAGTCTAGCTGTATGAGGGGTTGTCAGGTGATTTAGTCTGATTTACACCATTACACTTCCACACTTCCTTGGTCTCTTCTCAGTACTAACACCTACTAAAATCTCTCCTAGCAGTATAACACCTGCAAATCCACACCTTCAGAGTAAAGCCCTTCCTTCCCTCTCACTTACTAGAAGAGTTAACAGAAAATGAGAAGATTCCTGTAAGTTCCATTCCTAAGAGTTAGAAATTGTTTTATTCACAAATACCATGCAGGCCAGATAATCCTCCTGTCATCTTACCATGTTTGCATCTCATCAGCATGAATATAAATGGATGTAGAACCACAGACATTTAAACAAAAATCTGGATTACATTACTGCCATTACAGCTCCTCCCAACTGGAAATATGGTTAGAAAACATTAGCTTTCTTCTGAAAATATTCTGACACTTTATTAGAAGTATCAAAAACATTATTCTCTCTGGCTTTTTACAAGAATCACTAAATCTGCTAACAACTTGCTTGTATACACCAATAAATTCCAAGCATCCTGCAAAACTACCAAGTGAATTTAGAAGGGAGAGGAAAAATGAAGCAGGGGGAAATCCAAAACAACAATGTTGCTGCAACACTATCCAAGTATTTTCTGGTTTTGGGAACAAGAACGTTAATCCTTATGGCAGAAAGTAAATATAAATTTCTAAAGAGCAATGCACTGTGGATCCTTCCCTCAGTTAGACACTTCAACTCTCAATCAGTCTTTGACAAACCATTAGGAATTATCCCATTTAAGGGATATTTTTTCAGCCAAGGAACAAGCAGATGAGTCTCACCACTGTCTAAAACTCAATTGTGCAACACCCAAATCAGTACAGAGTTGGGGAAACATTCTCAAAAGGGCAGTGTGCATCTTTAGGACAGCAGGTCTGACATCCAATTTCCCTAACAGCTCAACTGCAGCACTTTGGATGACAGACGGCAATAAATTTCTCTGCCTTAAGGCAATTTCCCCCAGGGCTGTACCATTCCCCAAGCTCTGCAGTGAGCTGCAAGATGAACTCTTTCCAGAAGACCATCAGCACCCTGAAGGCCTGCCCCCACTGCTGCCTATCCCTTGTTTGCAGCACCACCTGTTCTGGGAGGTCAACCATGGAACAGAACTGTGCTAAGAACAGGAAGAACCTTGGTGAGAGAAGAGACTGGAGAGAGTCACTGCCAGCTCTGTTTGACATGACCGGGCTCGGGGGGCTGGCAGCCCTTACAGCAGGCACAGACAGTGGTGGGAGGAACCATTTCATGAACTCGATTAATTTTTCAGCTGCCTTTCAAAAAAGCTTTTAAAAAATCAGCTTGCTATGCACAACAGAATAGGAACTGATACATGACTACAGTAAGAGATTGTAAATAACACCTTACTTTAATTTAAATGTACCCATGTCCTACCAAATGAAAACTTATTAAATTTCTGCTTTACTAATTTTTTATAAAGTAACTGACAATATCTTCCAGGTTTTACAGATTAATGATTCTGAATTTTAAACTGAAAATTCCACTGCCAATTTCAAAGTAAATTTAAAATATTTGTCTCCTGCTAGAACCCGTGTAATATTCAAGAGAAGCATTCACATCATTCAGCAAAAAGCAGCTCATCACAAAAGTTCCAAACCAGGAAACCTCTTTCTCTGCATCACACACAAATGCATCTCATGTAATTCCATACTGCCTAAGCAGCAGACAACAGAAAGGGCTATGATAATGTGCCTTTGGATTTGATTAAACTGATGCATTGTAGGAGCTGATGTTGGGCTACTGCTACTTTTCCCTCTCTGATTCTTAACCAACTCCCTGACAGAGTCAAGCTTTTTAAAGTGTCCCATCAACAGACTATTTTTGGACTTGAAAATTTTGTAGGCCTTAAATAGATTTATCTGTTGAACTCAGGTAGTAAAGCTTTTCAGATAGATTAATGGACTAAGTGAAGTGTCTCTCCAGACTACACTAGAAGGCATAAGAGACCTCATTTTCTAAGAAATGTCAGCTATAGGCACAGAAGACTCCTTTGTACTCTGATTTTCTCCATGTATTTTCCATTTGCACAAGCAAGTCCAAGCCCTCCTTCCCACTGGCAATGTTATCAGTGAGACAATACTTTCTATAACAAAAATAGCACAGAAACTTGCATAAGAAAAATGATTTTGATAACAATAGAATGACTTTCTCATAATAATTTAATAAGTTGAAGACAGGAAGATTTAAAACCTCAAGAAGAGCTGCATAAAAGGGATTGATGAATTCATCAGCTCTTCCAAGCATCCCAAAGAAGCCCAGACAGTATTTCTTACCTCCTGTTCTACAGATATCACCTATAAAAGAAAAGCAGGCATTCAAGTCCCTCTATTATGCTATTCTTTGCCTCTAGGGCTAAACTCACTGTTGAATCTGCTGTAAGTAAATGTGACACATTTAAAAATTCTCCGATTTGTTTCCAATCTTTCTAATTAGAATAATACACTCGTAATGTCCTTTTGGGTTAGGACCATGGCTCTGAACCCTGAAGTTACCATATGGACATACAGCAAGCTACTGACCTTTATGGATTTCCACTAAACCAAGAAAAGTCCACAACATCATGCCAGAGATGCAAACACAGCTATCACTAGTTTTAGCTAGCACTGTCAGTATACTCCAGTATTTCACAAAGTCCTGAGACCTACAGAAACCTTATCAAACAAACTAAATTATGATTTCCATGGATTGAAAAATCATGAACTGCTCAACATTTTTTATGGATTTAGCAGTATATTTTTACATACGGTTCTTTCTCTTTTCTTGTTTTTAGAGAAATAAAAAGAGGACACAGTGATGGGACTAACAAACACAGGAATGAAATCCTGTAACAAGTCAGCATTTTCTGCCACTTACAAAAATGAGAGGAAAAAACCCCAAAAACCAAGAAATGCTTTTTCGCTCTGGATGACTGTCATGTTGGTGCTATGAGTAAGGACAGCAGGAAATCATTTTACACATAGTATATATTATTCATAAATTTTATCCTGTCTCTCTAAGCACAGAACCTTTGGGATTTTATTGTTTTAATCTGTTTGACAGTAATATTTTGTTCCATCAAAATTATCGCGATGTACAAGGATTCAGTGGTAGCCAGCCAAGAGAAGCCTCCTCTTCACTCTGGAGGAATAAAAACAAAACTACACTGACTCTTTCCTCTTACTTTGTTGAGGTACTATAGGAACAGAAAGAGAGATTGACAGTAACAGGATAATTTAGCAGCCACAAATATATGGGCTAAACACTAGTTCTAAATTATTTAATTTCTATTCTATAGGAAAAAACTTTTCCTTCCATAAAATCTACCCATGATACAGTAATTGAAAATCTTTCTAGACAGCACCTGGAAACACACCGACTTTGTCCCCTAGAAGTGAGTATTTTCAAGCCATTTCACATCTTAGAGCAAAGTGCAATTTAACTCTTGGCTTCAGATCCTTTTCCAAATTGCGGCTTCCCTTCACATACTCAGTCCTGTTCTTCCTCTCTCCCAACACCCAAACCCGTTCTCAAATAAAACATATCCTCCTATCACACAATTAATGTTGAATAAAAACATAAGAGGGAGAGTATTACTGCAAATAAAGCAGACCATGGAAATGTCATAATAAGAATACTGTCTTTTACCAAAAAGATGGTTCAAACAAATGTAAATAAATTCGGTATCTAGGATTTTCATGACTTCAGCTAAGCAGAATAAATGTGCTGGGTCAAGCCAATAAGTGAAACTAACCATGCTCTGCAGAGCTGTAGCCTTCTGACAAGCTACATTCTGAAGTCTCTTTCTAAAACTGTTGTATCTACAGAGTCCATTCAAACTTCCCAAATGAGGGTGTGAATCCAAAGCACAGTCAGCTAATTAGAGCCAACAATGTGGGAAATGCAAGATAATTAAATTCTTCTCCTAAAAGATTTATTTCTGAATACCAGTTTTGGGAGACTAGGGGGGAGCAAGTGAGAAATTAATCTCACCCTGGAAAACTTAACTCATCTTTGTGAGACTCTCCTCAGGAACGAAGCAATAATATGGTGCTGCTTATTAAGAAACAGTACTGATCACAGTACTACTACACAAAGATGCTGCTGCACACAATTTTAAAATGTGTCCTTGATATCAGCAGATATTGTCTGCACAAGCAGAAGATGTACATTTAGTCCATGACACAACTGCAATAAAAAAGAGTAAAACCAAGTTTGAATCAAAAGAAAAATATAAATAAAACCCAAGAGTTCTTAAAAATAAGAATAGTCAAACACAAGAGGAGGGTTCTTCCTCTAAAACAGCATAATCAGAGTTTTTGTGTTTAAAAATGTAATTGCTGCCCAAGGTCAGAAAAAGCTACCTGAATGGGTGACTCTGGAAGGATGGTTCAGGTGAAGAACCTGGGCTTGTAATTAACTAGATCTGAAAAATAACCAGTTTTTTAAGATAAGCAAGCCCACATTTTCATTCTCCTGAAAGACAACACAACTCAACCCAACTGGCATCCAGCAGAGATTACACAGACTGGCCCTTGCAATGGATATTGCTGCTCACATAGGACAAAGCAGGGGCCTGAATTAGATATCCACACAGCATTTTCTACAGCTGAGCAGACTGTTGGAAGGCAAGTTTGGATATTAGGGTGTTCAGTTTTTACATCCAAGTTCTTCAACAAGGTGTTAATACCCTTAGGGACAAGAGCACAAAACACTGAAGAATATTAAATAAGGTGTTTTAGCTACAAGCCCTATACAAGCAGCCTCTCAAATGACATTATCACCCTTTCTTATTTCTTTCTCTGCCATTCTTCTCAAGAACCCAGATAACCATCACAGGTAATCTTTATTACCACAATTGATCTTGTATCTTTAAAACATGAGCAGGACAGAAGCAGTCATATTGCAGCTCCACAGAAGAATGAGACAATTCTGCTCAGGGAAGGACACCTTTCCTTAGGATTCATAGGAAATTTTCCTCTTTACACTAAAGTGTACTGTAGAAATGTCACAGTTTTCCATAATTAAAACAAGAAAAAGAAAAAAAAAGAGAGATCCATCTCTGTACCTTTCTTCATCCTCAGGCTGTCCTTTCTGCTGAGGAAGCCAGAAAGACAAAGGTCTCTAGAAAAAATACCTGCTTATCACCTCCCAAGTTGGCTTTGGGAGTAACTTAACACTGCAGCTGAACAGTCAAACTCACACCCGTGCTTTAATTAGAGGTAAGGGGAGCACCTACTGTTTGCATTTACAGTCTGCCTGGTTCATGAGCAGCAGGAGCAAGTTCAGCCATCACAACTTCCCAGCTTGTGCTGCTCCGATGCATCGTTTCAGCAGGGGAACAATTAAGCAGACCCATTCACAGCTGAAGAGACCACTAAATTTTGCCAAGTGCAGTCATTAGTGTTTTATCCTTGCTACTGTATCTTGTCAGCCACTGCTCCACACAAATTATCAACAGAATCCATCTCTCTCTGCTGACAGCATGGGCGTGGGGGTGTCTATTCTCCCATGAACATGTAGGATATTTATTCTGCTAACTCATCCACTTATATAGAGATTAAGCATATCCTGTCTCATAAGAGGAGATTAAATTTTTGGAGAAAGAATTTAAGAATACAACATCATCAATTAAAGTGGTGGTATTAGAACAGCTTCACTGCAGAGATCGAGACAAAGGAAAAGCAAGCAGAAGGAAGCAGACAGATAAAAAGTGGCTTACTAGGATCTGAAAAACCAATGACAAGAGACTCTCTAATGAAGCTTTTTCTTGGTTACAAATAAAAAAAATTCTCACACTATGAAGGAAAAGAAAGAAAGAACAAGAAAAAAAATTACCTTCCTATTCAGGAAATTGGTAGTTCATGCTGTGAAAAACCAGGAATTATGGTAAAAAATATTCCACTTGAAAGCTATCACAAGTAATGCAAACTGTGGAAGAATATGACCCTTTGGCAACCAAACAACACACAAATTCATAGCAAAGCTGTAAACACTGTACTGCCAAAAAGAACTGCTAAATATCATTTTAAGAAACATAGCGACATAGATCTAATTCCATGAGGCATGGTAAGTCAATCTACTCCAGCTGGAGTGATTTGGACTTAGGTATTTAATGAAACTTTAAATGCAATTATTCAGTAAATTGGCTAAAATTGCAAGCACATTTTAAAACACACCCTAGCATTCTACAGTTACTTCTGTCACCACTGTGTACTACTGAAATTATGTTCATTGTACCAGTTAGTTAAGGTAAATATAGGGAAAGTCTGCTCTCAGGACAGCAGCTGGAGGCAGTGGTGTTATTTCAGATATAAACAAGTAAGCATGAGTAAAATTAACATAAAAGTGCTCTGGGCAGTTAAATCTATTTTCAGTTGCTCATTGCTACAGAGTAAGACAATGGAAATCTTAAAGCACGATAATTAAAAATCTATCTAATCTTTATTTAATGATCACGCTTTTTCAAAATATGAATCCTTCAAATATACCACAACGTATTAATGAGAGAGCACAACCTCTAAAATGTGAGAGGGGATTTTGTTTCAACTTTTGGGGTTCTAAGTCATCCAAGTTAGAACAGACTGCTCCACAGCCAACAGCCATTTGCTGACCTTGTCTCCAGCGAATCCCACGGCAAAAGACATTGTGATGGAATGACCCAGGCAACTGGGATACACACCATTAAGTAAATGACAGAATGAAGAATGGAAAACTTCTGAGGGTAACTGTAGACAAACACAATCACTGCATCAATGCATTTTTTCTTAAATAAAAAAATGAGAAAGATGAAGGTATTTGCTCTGAAGCCAGAAGACTACTACCGTACATTTTGCAAACAGGGCTTGTCTCAAGGTTTTCTTTGATTTTAAAACAAAACTGTGGTAATAGAGTACACTTAAATAGTCTCTTTTTTATCTGCAACTTCCAATAAGTCCTTTTCTCTTTAAATAAAACAAATGTTCTTCACCTCCACAGCAGAAAATTGCTTAAACCCATTAGTACTCATTGGAGTTTTGTTGTGTCACCTCATTTCAACATAAACTTTTCAAGTAGTTATTTCTAACAAAGGTACTTTGATATTTTCAGTCTGATGTTTCATTCTGTATTCCTTCAAGTAACTTTTAATACTTTTGAATTAGGGTAAGAAAAGTCAATGCCTGCAAGGACATATAATTCAGTGTATCATTTCATAACCCAGCTGTCAACAGAGACAACATTTTTATAATCCATGTATTGTATGCGTGCCAGTATGAGATGAATAGTCCTGTAACTATAATCAATACCGTTCATTCAAACAACTGGCAGCAGCATTTCAGACAACTGGCAATTTCATCAGTTTCACTGGGCTGCCCAAAAATAAACAGCTTGAGAAGGATGAATGATCTCTGTGGTTATCTATAAATAATACTAATCTCAGTCATTTGTTTCAGCGGGTTCATCACTGGAAGCTGCAGAAGTCTCATATCAGTGCAGAAGGCATGGAAGCCTTCAAGAAACTAAAGCAATGCTGATGAATTTTACTGTTGGTTTTTCATTCACACAGTTACTGTATTTACATACAGGCTCCACTGAAAGCTCCAGGATCCCTCCAGTGCTTCAGCAGTTACAGCTTTGTAGGAAACTCACACGATCTCAAGGACTGGTAAAGGTCTCAAAAGTCAAACTGGATTCACAGAAAGCTCCAGTGATCTGAGCAAACCCAGCCTGGGTAGTGACTTACACTAGTGTCACTTAAAAGGAAACGTGAGCAAGTTTGGGGCTTTTAACTACCTCAGTGTGAAACTTGCCCACTCTCAAAAGAGTTATTGAGAGCAAAACAAACCAAACAGCTCCATGTGAGTGAGACTAACGCCAAGGCTGATGGGCGCGAGGTGAACCCAGGCAGACGGGGAACAGAAGGCGCCATTCACAGTCCTGTTCACTGTCTCTGGGAAGTGAAATAGCTCTTATTTTAATTATGCTCCTATCTATAAAAGCAAAGCAAGAATAGAGAACAGAGAAAAAGGAATAAAGACAGCTGACTAAAGGGAAAAACCACATCCCTGTGGAGTACAGATCCCAAAGAAAGCTTCCATGACTTAAGGGAAAAACCACATCCCTGTGGAGTACAGATCCCAAAGAAAGCTTCCAAAGCCCCGAAGTGAAAAAGATCCAGTTGCTGTGGTTGTAGTGAGTCTCTCTCTGGCAGCCTTTTGGGGCTGTGGGCAAGTATTGCAACACCACTGCTACCTAGCATGTGACCCTGCACGTTGGTGGGTCACCAGCCCTGGGCTGAGTGACATAACTCCTGCTCCTGCAGGAAAATCTAACCACCAGGAATTCTTACTAGGTTTTCTACCCTATTTCACTGTAAGAATTACAAGATGACTGGTTTGTGCTCTAGGGAAAACAGAGGAAAGATCAGCTCTCCCAAGAACTAGAGGTTGGCACTTCTTGGCTTCCAGGCAGGATTTGTGGTGCCTTGAGCCACCACTGCAGAGAGCTCAGTACACCACCGGACTGCAGCAATTCTTTTCTGCAGATATCATGAATGGGAGCCAAGGCCATCACCTCAGCTCCTTCACATGGAGTGTAATGCTCCAAACAAACTCCATCAGATGAGCTCTGCAGAAGTGCTCAAGCCCTCTGAACACAGTCTGAGCAGGAAGCAACAACACATCTGTGTGCACCCAGGTAAAACAAACTGCTGCTGCACCAAGCTTCAACATTCACATTGTTCCATCTACATCCAAAATCACTTTTCAGTCTTAAAGCCTGTTGCTCAGAAAATTTATATCCTGGCAATTAATATAATCTTTAACTTGTAGCATTATGTAATTTACAAGCTTACTGCTAGTTTAATGACAATCAGCATGCCCAGCCACACTAAGCCAACATTGCAGTGGGATGTTTTCAGCATAACCGCCAACAGCAAAAAGATTAATGGCACCAACTTCTCTGAACAGAGAACACTCACTTACCAGAGTGGACAGACAGGGGAACCTCACAACCTCTCCACCTCTGAGAAACGAGACAGGCTGTGGCTGTTTTAAAATGAAAGCCTTGATTTTATTGTTAAAGTAAAATTGTCTGCAGGACATTCGTAAGGAAAAGCCAGCTTTTAAGAATGGGTGAATTTATCAAGCTGCACATCTTTATTGCTTTGATCATCAATATTTTAAAGTTACTACTTTTTATTCTATAGTGCCAATAAATCTCTACACACTGTAACTGTAATCATCACAGCACAACATGATCCACTTCTCCTGGAGATTTAAAGTTGGACTCAGTCGCATAAAAACACCCGAAGTAGGTAGGAGGATGGCTAAACTGGGTAAAATAGTCTCTCAGTTTGAGGTAAATGATGAGGTAGCAGCATGCACTGTTATTAACCTGACGTTCATAATGAGAGCTTAAATGAACAGTTCTAAGTGGACACAGGCCTTTGTAAGGGAGCTGCACTCCTGCAGCTGGCACTAATTGATCCTTTTGCTGGCAGGCTCGGTGGAAAAGGCAGGCAGCAGCAAGAACTGCAGGCCCTTCTCTGTCATGCAGAACAAAGTCACAGTCCTGATTATCCAGGAGGTTTGATCTTAATGCTCAACACTTCTACAGCTTCTTTCATCCAGGAATGAGGCAGGCAGGATAGCAGGGGAGACTGTCAAACTACTTTTGCCCTTCTCTCACCCATTTTGCAGAAGAAGGTCTCCTGTCTTTGGAGTTTTCAGGTACTTTTTCAAGTGTACTCCACACACATTCAGTTACAGAGCTGAATTTCTGAAAAATTGAAATTATTCATATCTCATACACAGCTTCACCCAGGCTTCTTGAAAACACAATTAATTTTGATTTTAATCCCCCTATAGAGAATGTTGCTGTAGACTGAAATCAACCCAGCATATACAAGAAATAGACTAGGCTGATATCATCAGTTTTAGAGACAACATAGTAGAAAGTATAATTTTGTCCAGAAAGATGTAATTTTAAAATTCATGTGGAGATCCTGACTAAGGCAGACTATTCCAGAGCAGCAGATTTTGGAATCAATTAACAAAACAATACTTATTAACACAGAGAATCTCCAGACAGTACCAAGGAAGCACAGAATCTTTGCAGAAAAGCCCGCAAGGAAAATCTACTTTAATATCAAATTGTATCCTCCAGCGTATGCAGAGATTGGCTCAAATCTCAAATGCATCTTATGTGAAACAGGGGCTAGCACTGCAGAACAACACAATAAGAATTTAAGACAGGAAGTGCAGATAATTTATCTAAATAAAGCTTCCAGGAGAATAACTGATTTATGTTGATGCTGATCCAAGCTGGAACCTGACCAGGATGCAGGAGTTAGCAGCATCACTACCCACAATAGGTTCCCTATTTATGAAAACATCACGTTTTTACATATGAAAATAAATTGTTAGCTTTATGCTTCTGTCAAAAGACTCTGTTCTACCAGAGACTTCTTTCTGAATTATCTCTAGAATGACTCAGAAAAAGGTGCAATGTTTTTCAGTCAAGACTATCACTATTCATGCAAGCACCTAAGAGACACAAGGAGTTAAATTTCACAGAAGAGTCTATGGTATTTAATGTCACACAGACTCTATTCATAAAAGAATTGCAAAATACATAAACCGATGCAGAGAAAAGTAATGAAAGCTTCACAGCTACAAAAAACATACTTGTAGTTGGGAAAGGGGGAACAAAAAGAAAATCTGAAAGTAGACATGGTATAAGTGACTTCTGCTAAAAGCAGGGTCAGCACTTTCCACTGTAGACTATTTGATTTACACTATTTTGTTTCAATTGAAAAACAAAATCTTTCCTTGGCAGATTCTGCTCTATACAGTCTACTACAGATCTACAGATACTTCTGAGATACCCAGCATCATTTATAAAGGGACACAGTACTGCTGAACGTGATCATTTTGCTAAATTTCCCAAAGTTCCAGAAGGAAATAACGTGCAATGCAACACAAGGGTGTATTTAGTCAGCTGCTGAAGTCAAGAGTCTGGACAACCTCCCCAGCCCTGGAGGAAAGGTGTGCTACTGATTAAGATGTCCAGGGTCTCCCGTGAAGAATCTGTCAGCTGCCCTGGACCCACATTCCCTACTTAGAGCCAGGAACACCCCAGGAGGGACCACCTTGCTTTTAGCCTTTACTGACTTCACAGAGCTACTCCAAATCTACCCTGGTGTAAATCACATCAGAGGAAGGCTCCATCATGTATCTTGACTGCCCCTACTAATTCTAGTGGGATACAGAGACTTTATCTTTTGAGGGTAGAACAACGAAGCACTAAACATCAGGTCCCAGTGGTCATTGCAGATATGCATAACAAAGTATCACCACTTGCAATTTCTTTTTGTGTTATATAGAACAAAGAAACTGTCAGTAAAGCACACCTCATGCATATGAGCACACATCTCTGAAACAGGACGCTGCAGTTATAGAAACCTTCCCAACATTTACTACCCTCTGCATGTAGTAAAGCTACACTGATCCATGCTTTAAAGCAGCTTCTGCACCTGGAGTGCCAAACTGGAGTAATGGAAAACTTCAGGAGGGTTAACTGGTCTCATTTTGATCAATTTTGGGCTTATCTCACTGCCTCTCCAGGTAATAAAGCAAATTGCCTGCAGATGGTGTGGAAAGACATGCTATATGTACTTTGACTGACAAAAGTAGTCTATCCATAAAATCCATCACAAGCAGTTTGAACTATATATCCTGAAAAAAAGCAGAATTTCTTCCAAATCACACACAATTTTATATTCACATCCGCAGTCTCTATGTTGTTATAAAAATTGGACAGAAAAGTGATTTTACATTGAAAAAGGCAGATTCATGCCTGCAGAAACACCTTGCTAACTTGGATAAGCTTCACCAAGTTGTTTCAACCAGGAAAAAAATGCATAAAACAGAAATCATCATTTCCCAAACAAAACATTTAACTTCAACTGAAGTTGAGTAATTATTTTAAGATCTGAAACTATTTTAAAAAAGCTTTTATTTTTAGTTTTCTCATTTTAGGATTAATCCCAACCTAAATCTTTAAAATCTTTTTGGAACTACATCTGAAATGAAAGCAAGTCACATAGCTCCCATCATTTCCCATCATGATATTCTGGGATATACAATTAGTTTCTGGGATGCACAGAACAGTGGGATAATGGTTCTATAGAGGAAGTAGGTCTGAGCTGGCCGAGGCATTCAATATAAATATATAAAAACTATCATTAGTCATGAGAATCGCTCTGCTGACATGGCTGAAATAGGAAAGAAATAGGATTAGCTGGCACATTATGATCATGTACCTTTTTTCTCTTTAGTCCTATTTTCAATTCATCAAGAAGTCATAAGCAAAGTCACAAAACCCAATGTTTTAAAAAAGAAATTCAGAGTTGGATGGTAGGTATTATGCAGAATGT
Source organism: Sitta carolinensis (assembly GCA_032173965.1). Lineage (NCBI taxonomy): Eukaryota > Metazoa > Chordata > Aves > Passeriformes > Sittidae > Sitta > Sitta carolinensis. Next base: position 9,820,488 of record CM063286.1, on the reverse strand, counting down.
TTGCTCATTCAGCATTTCCTTAAGTCCAAGTGCTTTTCACATATTCCAAAAGGGTAGTGAAGCCACTCTGGAGATACTACTTGACCACTGTAAAAACACTTCAGAGAAAGATGGGTGAGTACATTAAACTTGCTAGACAATTTAGAATCCCCCTAACAGTTTTGATTCAATCCAGGGTTAGAGTTGGGGTCACTCCTTTGCAAATCAATAGACACTAATTAGCTCTTGTCTAACTGCTGGAAAAAAACAGAATGCATGAACTTGAGTTTTCTGACCAGCAGACTTCATTAGAATTCAAACTTGGTGACACAAGCGGTAAAGTCTAAGAAGACAAAACCTCTGTAACTGGCAAAACCCAGTTTCACCATGCTCTCCTGTAGAAAGACTACAAAAAGTTCATCACCTGAAAAAACTTACCCATTACTACTTTTCCCTAAGCCATCTTCCCCCCTGCAGCTCTCCCACAGTAGAAAAACACAAATGACAACAATAACCACCAAAAAGTTTTAGGGAATTTAGAATGCATAGCAGAGTTCAAAGACAAATCAAGACGTGTGTCATGATGCAGCAACCCTGTGATCCACAAGACCTGATCCATGTTCACTAAGTGGGCTGCAGCACCTCTATCACACTAAGATCTCTGAAATGGAAATGAGACAAAGAAATTACGGGAGGCAGCAACCTCTGAAATGCACTGCTGCACATCTCTTGGAAAAGCTAGCAGCTGTGAGACACTGATTACAGCACGTTTTACACACCTCACTGGGAGAAATCAACAGACAGCAGCACTTCTAGTAAAGACAGGTCTTTCTCCCATCACTCAAATAAACAGTCAGACTGTGGGGTCAGGTAGACAAGAATTGGGCACATGCTGTGCTGCAGTAGTATGGACTATACCTATTATAAAGACTCAAAGGGCATAGGAGACAAAAACTTTCCAGTATTAAATTTCTTCTCTCTCCTACAGCTTTGCTTACTTGAGGTAAAGAGCTGAAAATTCCTCCTTATCCAAGTGACAGATTGGCTTGCTGTACAGCTGCGACACACGTTCTCACAGGTCCATTGGTGGGAATGAACATCTTCTTACAGCAAGGACAGCAAATTTGTAATTGCCAATTTCAATTCATCTTTCAATAGGGTCAAAAGTAGGCCGGATTTTGGTGGATTTTTTTCTCTCTCTTTTTTTTTTTTTTTTTTTTTTTGTTGTTGTTGTTGTTGTTGTTTTTTTGTTGTTTTTTGGTTGTTTTTTTGTTTTGTCTTTTTCAGGAAGTGGAAGAAGCAATCAATAAATTGAAGAAGGTGCTGTTAGCCTAAGCTCTCCAAGTTTTATACTGGAAACAGCCTTGCAGTACCTCTGAGACAGAGGTAAATTTTACTACCCTTGTATAAGAGATAGCAAAACCATGCTACCAAAAGGACAAATCAACTTACTCCAAATCATACTATGAGCCAACAGAGGATTCCACCATTTTCTAAGTTCAGTCTCTTTACCAGACAGACCATGCCAAAATGTTTGATGTTTGCATGTGACAAAACTACCCATGGTGAAATCAGCAAGCACCATTATACACATCAGCCCGGGAGAAACTTGTGAAAATAATGAAGTACACACAAAATGAGAGACTATGCACTGACTGTATACCATCAGACACTAGCTATCTCTTACAGAGATAGCTGCATATAATTTTTAAGACAGTCCTTTTACTAAAAAAGTCTCAAGCTACTGAAGCACACATACAGCCCTGCCTCTCTTTTAAATTCTTGATCATAATTCCAAACGCTACATTTGAATAAACTCCAGCAAATACCAGCCCAGCCAAGGGCAGGTCCAAGCATTCAAAGCCAATCACTTAAGTTACAAGTGGACTGAAAGGAAACATGTAAATTGCACTTGAAACAAACCAAACAAAAAATCTTTCAGCACATCTGAAACATCCAAACAGTCCGGTACAATAACCACATACAAGTGACCAGATAGGTGCTCCATTCCAGCAGAAGAGTGCTCCCCTGGGATATTACCCATTCCAGGAGAGCAATTCACCCTTTTGACAAGTGCCTGGGCAAGTTTTCCACAGCACTGTGTCTCTGCAGATTGATCCTCACACAATAAGGGCTACTGTGCCTCCTGTGTGGTGCTTGTGTTGGGGCTGCACATTGCCACCTGCTATTTTAGAAACAGTTAAGATGATAAAACAGATCAAAAGCCTCAGACACGATGGTGAGGACCTACAGGAATGACTGCTCAGTGGATTCACTGATATAACTCGTTCCTACATTCACTCTTTCTCTTTACACAGAAACCCTATCACCTGTTTCTCTCTTGCTCTGTGCATATATGATAGTTTTACCAATAACAGTTACACCTGTGTGAGATCACATGAAAGGGCACTCACTGCCTTGGAATATTTAACACATTGCTGTGCACTAATAAAATTAACTCTGCATTCTATATCTGGTGATATAAAAATATCTCCAAACTTCCCAACAGAGTCAGGTTGGAGTGTGTACTGAGGTATTTATTGGTATCCAGCTGCAATGACTACAAACAGCAGAACAGGAGTGTCTACTCTGGAGTCTCCATCAGATTACTGCACATGAAAAGTCAAAGATTATTTCAAATTTGAAGTTTCAAAGGCATCTGATATTCTGAAGATCAACAATAATATAAAGCAGGTGATACAACAGAGGGAAGCCTCTGGTTCTGACAGGAAATATAACACATACATATTTAGAAGAAAAAAATCTCCAGGGGTGAAATTTGGAAATTGCTTCACTGCAGTGATCATCACGGCTCCACAGAAAGTGGTTTAATCCAGATCAATCATTTCTAAATTTTTGGGTTTAGTTCACCACATTGTTCCAGTGGAAATACAAGCCTTCATACCAAAAGCAAACCTCCTGACAATAGGTAGAGAGTTTCTAGGCTGCCTTATGAGTTTCCTTAGAAAAGGGGTCATGGCCTTCCAGTGATCTCTGTTCTCCAGCTGCATAGAAAGTACTGCTCTCAGGTTGTAACTTAAATGCCCAATACCAATTCACATAACACCTTTCTCACAATAAATGAACACAGGTTTTCATTTATATGGGTTGGATTGGTTTGAAATGAACTATGAAAACACACTGTTGCTGTTTCAAAAATAACATATTCTAAAACATTTTGAGGATGCCGAACTAAATCAAAATTAGCATTCTAAAACTGGTAATGACAAAATATGTACTTTAAATGGAAAATGTTATATCGATGGTTTGTGACAATAAAGAAACACTGAAAATACATCAGCTCTCTCATTTCACACCTTCTTGCATAACAGTCCTACACTGACAGTAGGATGGCCTCCCACCTCCCAGACACTGAACACAGTGAACCCAGAGGAAAAAATCCCACTGTTTTCTGCAGCTCTTGGACAGGCTCCCGAATCAGCCTTCAACAAAACTGTGGGGCTTTTTTTGCTGTTCTTAAAAGCTTCTGTCACAGGCTAGTTTCCCATCATGGCATCTCCATTTCCTCCCAGAGATAAACTACAGCTGTTATTCATTTCATGGGAAGGTGTAATTAATCAGTAGCTCTCCAAACCATCCTAACAGCCCCATGGGTCCTCCGGGCCCAGTGCTATATAGGAGAACCGAACAATTTCATATCTGCATCTGCACAAAATCTTTCCAAAACTAAACAAGTAAATGGCACTCTTTACCATGCTCTACTCTTTATTCATTTGGTGAACTCAAGAGTTTCTCAAAAAAGCGTCCATCCATGAAAGGTATTTTTTTCCATCTCTACTGTGTGAGTTAAATGGAACCCTAACATTTAAACTGTACATCAAAGTTATGTATGCAGCAGAGGAGAGAGAGTAAGCTTATTCTGAAATTAAAGAAATAATAAAATATAGTTTGAAAGTGGTATGGTTCCTTCTGCTAACACTGAGATCACATTAAGTTTAATGACAAATCATCTGCTCTGCCATGAAGTGGAAACAAATTTTAGTTGGAACACACCTTTCACATTTCAACCTAGACCAAATAATGCAAAAGCTTTGACCCCTGAACTGAAGCCAGCTGCTTTTCCTGGTCATAGAGCAGTTACACACAATACTTGAGCACATTCTGCAGCATAAAAGGCATTTTCAGTGGTCTTAATGTGTGGAGTTGTGTAGAAAGCATATTTCCAGGTGTTTTGCCACAGAACACTGGCGAAACCAGAGAACATTCAATATTGGGAGAGTTCAGGCATCTCCTCTGTGCTTGCTGCTCCCGCAAAACCACCAGTACACGGCCCAAACTTGGCAATGCTTTCAGCAACACATGCCTATGCTTTTGGCAGAAGGGAGCTGACCACTTGCAGCATCAGTGTCCTCTGCCAGCTGGCCAAAGAGCACACAGATGCAAGGGAAGCAAATTATCTGCCCACTGGCAAAAAGAAATGCTGAACAGCACCTAAAGAAATCGTTGTACCTGTGCACGTGCACTCGAGTGCGAGTGAGGGTGCATGTGAGCACACACCCCCACACCTGCACCTTGGGAAAGGGAGTAGCTCACTCAAACTGGAAAACCTGTCCGCTACTAGTCCTGAGGAATCATTTTCTGCAACACTCTCACAACAATGAGCATGCACTTTTTCCATTAAAATCTTCCAAGTTGAATTTTTAAGATTAAACACAAGGTCTGCAAGGATGCTAAAGTAAATCTTTGTAAGTCTGAAACCAGAGCCCTTCAAGAAAGTGTTCATACAACCACTTACAGGATTTTAGCAACCTAAGGTTAGCATGTCTTTGCATCTTCCCTCTTTTTTTTTTGTCTCTTGGAAAAAAAAAAAACAAACAACACTATACATCTATATTTGGTAAAATACAAAAAGCTTTCTGGATTTAGAAGATACATAAGAAAAAACTCAGAAAAATTAATGGGACAAGAATTGGCAGCTGACAGGTTAGGTTTAGCTGAGAGATGGAATCTGTCTGTAAATTAATTAGAGTCTGCAATCACAGCCCCTTTTCATCTGCACACATCCCACCACTAACATTACATGATCAACAGATTTTAATGAAAACTATGCTTTTCATTAAAAAATGCTTTCTTTTGAGAAATTCAAGGGAGACTATACATAAGGTTTAGTTTACTTTTCTAAATATTTCTTGAAAATTGTGCATAAGGCAAGTGCACATTTGTTGGCTGTAAAGGTGTACAACAGCAATTTTTTGCAATGACAGTGCAGAGAGGGAATATGAGATCTGTGTGCTAATGAGCTGACACTGCAGAGGCTGGAGCAGTGTTAGTATAGTGCACTACAAGTGCAGAGCAGAATGACAGACGTGGGTTATTTCTAGGGAATGTGATCTACAGAGCTATATACACAATTGAACGTTAACACGAACATCCTTCATCAGATTATGAGAAATGCATCAAAGATACTGCTTCAGTGATGAATTTATATATTTGAGTTGTTATATTCATGTTCTGAAAAAGCTAGCTCACTCCCTACATGAGCATTTTAAAGAAAATATAACCTGATTTTTATTTTATACATTCATAGGTCAAGTTGACTTGCTTTCTGTTTCTACTGAAAGCAAAAAGCCGCATATTTTAAGAAATGTAATAATTTCCCTAGTGCCAACTGATAAACTTCAATTCACCTTTAAATACACCGGAATTTTCATCTGTGTTTGCATTTGTTCTGTGTTAAGATATCATACAGCTAAATAAATAAGTGGGCAGATAAACACAGAGTGGATAAATACTGTATGAATGTGTGTAAACTAAATATACAGAGAGAGGCATGGTGCTAGCAGTGAAGCAGGGAATACATGTACATAAATCAGATTATGCATCATCTAACTGAAAAAGGAATGAGAGGGAGGGGCTTAGGGCAGGAATTTTCTTTTGCTTCTAAACAAGTTTGTTCCCAGGTTGGGATATTGCCAAATCTGCTGTAGCAGAGGTGGGCTATTTTTCTCAGGCTCATGAGAATACTTCAGAAGAGGTTTTTTTTCTCCTCTGGAATGCACCAGATTGCATCAAGCAGGATGTGCAGCTGCACAGTAAGAACATAAGTCTTTCCGAGCAGAGTTCCCCTCGATCCCTGCATACAGGAACACTTACTACAGTCACTATCACACAAATCAATGCAAAAGAGAATGAAAAGTATTATTTTATGGATACTGACTAGTACAGGCACTAGGCTCAGGCTACACATGTTCCGTTCTTCAATTTCCTCTCAGTTCCTGTACCTATCCCACCACAAAGTCAGCCCCAGCCCCCAGTGAAGGCAGAGTCACTGCAGGTTTCTCTCCTGTGGAACCCTGCCAATTGCAAATATTGATCAAACGGCTGTGTGACAGCACTGGAGACAATGTATGCTTATCTCCAAGTGAGGTAAAAATGTGGAAAGAATTCCTTCATGGATATGGCAGCACACTGAAATTATCTGCCATTGCCGTAGGAAAAAGGATATGGTTAAAGGCTGGAATTTTGGTCAGGTAGTGTGAGGAGCTATTAATTCATTCTAATGTACTGATACACATAAGTGTTCTGACTTTCAAAGATAATTGGTACCAGATTCAAAAGAACAACTGTTCTGATGGGGGGTTTCATATTTTGAGCTACTGAAGCCTATGAGTGGTGACTTGGACTCACAGTATGCTTTTCTTATCAACAGTATTAGAGATGGTTGACACAGTACAGACAAGGTCACCTTCTCATTTTCTTTCATCTGTTTCTTTTTTCATATCTTCTGCTTTTAAATAGGTTACTGTAGGTACATATTCTTTGGTCTACAGATTCTCCAGAGATTGAAGTTTTCCCAAATTTACCATACTGGTAATATGGGTGTTGGAACATGCAGCCCTGTACTACGGAGAACCATCCCACTTTACTAAAATTGCTATGGCTTTTAATAAGCATTAACAAAAATCATTAGGTGTCAAAAGATGAGTAGAACACTGACTAAACATACTGACTGCCCTTAAACAAGTGTGTGGATCATTCTGTTGGTGGGAGAAGTGGCGGTAACAAATTTTAAAAAACAATTAATAATTAATCGCCCAAGCAGTTCAACGTATTTAGTTTAAATCCATATAATTGATATTTAGGAAACTGTGTTTGAGATACAGCCTCTTGAAGGGATTACACTGATTAAGGATTAATAGTCTGATGTTTGTTGTAAGAGCTGTTGAGGCTGGATAGGATTAGTAAAATAAGACACAAAGTAGAGACATGCTTTTATTTACCATTTTTTCCCACTTTACCAAATATTTTTATTGTATACTATATAATTAACTCCCCTGCAAAATTTTTAAAGGTCCTACTTCAAAGTCCTTAGGAGAATGTAACACTGCACTACCAAGAAGCAGTCACATGGGGGATACGTTAGAATATCAATTCAAAATTTGTCCAAATATTTCCTTACTGTATATTATTTAACCATCAACTCTCTCAGAATATACAGTGGGACAGGAATGTAAGAACTATCCTATCTCCTGCAAATAAAAAAATAAATAAGTTATTCAAAACACAGAATGGTTTTAAAGCAAAAAATATTAATTTTCTGTACTCCAGTGCTTCATTATTTCAGTACAATGCTTCCTCTTTGACCATTTTATAACTGAGTATAGTGATTATAAACCTGCAGACTGTGAGAGGAAACCTGTTCATAATGTAAAGTTAGTACACTGCATTCCGCGGCCCATTAGATCATGTGCAGACATATATCTCCACATTGCAAAGTGCATTAGTTACCTTGGAAGAGGACTCCTTTCATTTTCAAAGATTTACAATAAAACTTGTATAGAATTGAATTTGGATACATCAGTAAAACAAATATTCAGGAACTACTATTGGTAAAGGAATGCTTTTTAAAATGCAGAACACGGACAAGTCTTTCTGAAAGAGATTTTGCATTTTAACACCACATTACCAATACTCAAAGTTCTATTTTGCATCTCCTGTTAATAAAAAGCTCAAATTCTATGTGTGCACTGCTTGAGCAGAGCTATTTCTCCTAACGCCAAGTGTTCTGATTCCATTTTCTCTCTCCTCAGCTCTAACAGTATGTGTCAGTTTAAAATCTCCTCAGCTTTTCACAGGACTCTCACGGTAAGAAAACAACTCAGTATTTCAAGGCAGATGAGGAAAGTAAGTCCCTCTAGCCTTCTCCCCTCAAGGTCATTTCTAAACAGTTGTTTCTGGTTTTTCCCTACTTAGTGTACAATTTGCAAATTATGCCTTTTCACGCAGTTAGGTTGTAGCCTCAACAGAAAAGGGATCTTACTTCAGCAGCAATTCACTGATTGCAGCTACAAAGCACTGCTATATCAACAACATGGATGTTTTCCTGAAAAACAAAACTAAGGGCATGAAGTGGCAAGAGAACTTTTCCAAAGGTATTCCATATAATGCTGCAAATCTACTAAACCTCCAGTCACTACACACATCTGTTGCACTCTATTGTACGACCAAGAACTCTAGGCTACGATGCAGGTACTGACTGAATGCAGGATAGATAACAAATGAACATATTTTTTAAAACCAGGTATTTACTTACAAGCATTTGTCACTGAAAAACTGTTGGAAGAGTCCAAGTGATCTACATGATAGTTCAAATGGAAGGGCTTTTCTGTGGTATTTTGGTTTGTGTTGTATAGCTGCACAGCAAATCGAAATGCACTGTGCTCCTGAACAGTGTTCCTCATGAAAAGTCCACCTAGGTGAGGAGAAAAAAAAAAAGGAAAAAAGGGAAAAGGTATTTCAGAATTAATTTTGAAGAGAAACAATGGCAGTAAGTTATATTTGCCTGCTGCACACTGCAGGACAGAATGAACAGGAGCAGCCTAAACGTGAGCACATAACTCTGACAGAGCACCTACATGAAATACATATTCCAGGTCCAAAGTTAGGCTTTTAAAGCCACACACCACATCCAGGTGCCCCCTGAGCAATGAGAGTCGCTTGGAGCTGCAGGTGCACCTTGATAACCAGGCCACTTCTACACGGATGCCCACACAGAGATTTAAAAGTCTAACTTGGGGAGCCGTGGCTCCTAAATCCTGTCCAGACTACCGAAATATCGCCACTATAGTTATGTGCGGGGACACGGCAGCGGGCGGCGTGGCAAACGTGCGGTTTCACGGTCTGGTGGAGCGATAGCGCGGCTGAGGGAAATGATGCTCCGAGGGGCAGCAGGGAACAGCCCCGCTTCACTCGCTGCCCTGAGCCTCACGGCTCGCTCGGCTCCGGCTTTCGGGCACGTCGCTACAGATTCACGCCACGACTCTCTCCCATTATGTGCTCCACGGGATGCACTGCTCCAGGACACGGTTCCGCAGAGCGCGGACCCGATCCCCGCCGCTCGGAGGGGTGCGGGCAGCCGGGCGCCGCTCGCAGGCGCCAGCCGGCGCAGCCCGGGCACCGCCGCTGCCCCTCGCCCCCAGCAAGGGGAAGGAAGCGGAGCAGGGCTGGCTCCTTCCCCGCGGCGCTCGGGCTCGTCCCCCGCTCCCCTCCATTCAACTTCCCCCCGGCTGGCGGGGAAGGCGCGGGTCGCGGTGCCGCGGCGGGCGCTTACCTATACTGATGGTGTTGGGGAACCCCGCCAGAGCCTCCCCCAGCAGCCCCGCCAGCAGCAGCAGGAGGGTCCGGGGCGCGCTCTGCCCCATTTTCTTCAGCCCCTGCGGATCAGCCCCTAAACCGAAACTGGCGGCACAGGCATGGGCGCAACTGGAGACTCGGAGCGCTGTCAATGGTGGTGGCGATGCTGGCGGAGGTGGTGGGGAGGATGGTCCCCCTCCTTTCGTCTCTTTTTTTTTATTCTTCCCTTCCCCAAATCCCTCTGCTCTCGTCTTCACCCCAGTCTAGCAGGGCTCATTGGCTGCGAGATTGCCTTTCTCCCCCGTCTCCAGCAGCCCCCCCCAACGCAGGGACTTCCCCCAAAGATGGTGGGTAGCGGAGCCGCCGAGGCTGCTCCGCCCGGGCCGGGAGGGGGCTATCGATCAAACTTGGCGTGAGGCGGACTGGCAGCCGCGCCGCGCCGCTCCGCTCCGCTCCGCCGGCCCGCCCAGCCCCGGCGGCTCCGGCCGCGGCTCCGCGCTCGGGGCTGCGGTCGGCGGGAGCGCACCGGCCTCACGCGGGGCGGCCCCGGGCTGCAGCTGCCCCTTTAAAGCTGCATCGGCTCGGTGTGTGTGTGCGTGTGTGTGTGTATGAGAGAGTGCGGTGCGTGCGCCTGTGGGCGGGCGGGGGAAGGAGCGGGGGAAGGAAGGAGGGGCGGGGAGCCGAGCCGAGCCGGCAGAGGAGGCCGGGGGTGGTGGGGGGGTGATCGGATCCTGCCTGTGCCCGTGCCCGGTGGGTGGTGCGGGCTCCCCAGAACTTGTGGGCCGGGAGGCAGCAGAGGCGGCTCGGGGCCGGGAGGCCCGGTGATGGCCGGGGCAGGCGGGTGCCGCTGGGCCCCGCCTGAGGGGAGAGGGCTGGGCAGAGACGTGAGCGCAGGGGCTGCCGAGGGAGGGCTGGAAAGGGCCACGGCAAGAGATGCCGAGGGACCGGGCGCTTTCCCGAAGGGGCTGCCGGCCCTACGCCCGAGTTCTCCCTATCCCTCCTCCAGTGCCAGCGCATCACCAGGGAAGCATCATCCGCCCACAGTGCCGTGAAGTGAAGAAAGACAAGAAGAGTTTAATCCCACACGAGGGAATGTTAGGTCCTTCCCAACCTCCTCTAAAGGAAGGAACTCAGAGAAATTCTCCCTGTTTCATCCTTGGTGCTGGAAAAAGACACAACGTGTGTGTCAGCTGATGAGCTGCCCCGGCACAGAGCACAGAGCAGGCCAACCTGGTGGGAGGGGTGGCAGACATCCCTGTGTCTTGAACACCAGCCCCGAGACACCCCTGGCTTTTGTATCCACACGGAGCTGCTGTGTGTCTGCCTGAGTCAGGATCTCTGTGGTCTTTCACCATCTCCTTGACACTTCACTGTATGGATCCTGCAGTACTTTTCTTTATGCTGGTTTGGGGCTTAAAAAAAAATGGAGACAGAAAAGCGATACTAGGTAGAGTTGTCCATCTTCTAGGCCCAGCAAAGACTGTTCTTCCCTTAATATTTGCTTTTTCTCTGATTTCAGCAGGTCACTTTACCTCAGTGCTCCTCTGCTTCTTTTTTTTTTTTTTTTTTTATTTTAATCTTAGACTGTGACATTGTTTGGGTCAATGTTCACTTCAGTTAGGGATAATATTAAATGCAGTTGGCTTTGCATTTGTAAAATAATCAACCAGTGCCCCTGACTGTAGCATCATGTAAATAGTCAAGGTGTAAGATTGAAGATTGCTGCAGATTACCACACAAATGCTGATGAACAACATCAGAGATTCAAACCACTACATTTGAAGGAAGCCAGAGGTAGAGGTGAAAAGCAGGGCACCACAGTCATGATGCAGGAGTGAAACACCTGCTTTTAGTGACATATGTGTGACACCTGCTCGCTCCAAGGTGAATGCATTGGTTGCTACATGTTGTGTACTTTTATGAGATTGATTCCCAGAAGATGGGGACTGTTCCAATTCAGGCAGAGGTAGGGATCAAGCTGCAGGTTGGATGGCAATGTTCCCTATTTAGATTGAGATGGCAGTTGTCACTTTATCTCTCTTTTTCTAGAAATGGTTTTCTGTATGGACAGCTGGGGTATAAGGTCCATGATTACATCTATAGCACTCCTCAAGCTCAAAGCCCTTAACACATATTACCTATGAATTCCTATAAGCATCCCCATGAGGCATGATTATATTCTTCTTTTGCAAGTGTAAAAATTAAAAAATCAGGGAGGGCAACTGGCCCAGCTCACATAACCAGGAAGTTTCAGACCTAGAATTAGCATCTTGAGCAGCAGCCTGGCTTTGCTGTAGAGAACTCTGCTCACAAATGTCTTTTGGTAAGGATGGCAGATCTGAAAGCTACAGACAGGTACAGGAAGTTTATACATTAAGGACAGTTGTCAGAAGCATGTTCCTCTTTGCAAATAATTTCTCTGTCTTGTTTCACACTACTTATCTTTTCCTATTCTACACACCTCCAGCCTGTTTGTAATGTATACTCTAAAAAGTCCTGCTGTCCTTTCTTTTTGGTGTCCTTTGCTAGAGGCCCTGCTTTCTTCCTGTTCACTTGCTCTTGCAAAGTTCTCCATCCCTACAGCTAAGTATTGCAGGCTGACTGCCACCTGCCACACTGACAGCTGATGGAACACTGAAAAAATTATGAAAATTATAGATTTTAGAACAAGAGAGGAGATAAAATAGCCATGAGTGACTGTGGCACCTGCCAGAGTCTCAGTTTCACACACTGCCAGCAGGGTGGGTATCTTGTCTCTAATAAAATGGTCCTTCACTGCCTAATCTACAAATGGACAATCTTGTGGTCGGCCAAAATATGCCTGTGCTGAGAGACAAACTTCCGTTATCACCCACATTCTTCCTTTTGAAGCTATTTACATGTTGTTATTATTCTCATTAGCATTTGGAATATGCAGTTTACTTTTTTGCTTATGAAGTTAGCCTTATGGCATGATTAGCAGGTACAAATGGCACAACAGCCATTCCACATGTATTTTTGAGAAATCCAGAGACCTCATCCCATTTTACCTTTCTTACAGTGAACCCAGTGTTTCCTGAGACAAAATGGTAGATTACTTGCCTTTATGTGGATATCAGTGCCATGGAAAAATTTTATATACCTTGCTAGGGATGCTCAGTGACTTGAATTAACGAGTTCCATGGTAACTGAGGTCATACCAGATGCTTTCCTAATTACTAAATACAACCAAGATTTTTGGATAATCAAGCTTTATGTTTAGACGATTTATAGTGTTCTGTGACACTGTCGATTCAGAATATCTACCTGAGCAGGAGAAGGTAATGATTTATAATTAGCTAATGTGTTTTCATTGTAATGTCTAATAGCGGATTAGAAAAATGCAAATTTTTTTTTTTAAATGGAATTTGGGACACAGTGTTCTCACTGTCCTTTCAATGTTATTAGGCTAAACCCATAGTGTTAGCATAAAGCCATGGCAGAATCTACAGCAGGATTCTGTCGCTGAAGCATCACCCAACTGCACTAAGCAAACTTTATTACTTTTGTCATTCCTATTTCTAATTGCAATATAGAAACTCAGGCAGAGAGATTGTAACAAATATTGTGTTTCTCCCAGTGTGAATCAAATCATGTCATAATTGCTAATAAATGTATTATCAAATGTGTCTTATACCTTTTTTTGTTTGCTTGTTTTAAACCATTTTTTCATAAAAGTAAAGGACACACAAGTAACCAAACTTTATGTCAATGTCAGCATTTTGATTAATTCTACAATAGACAGTTAAAAGATGGAGGGGGGAGACAGAAGCGAAGAAGAAAAGGGATTCAGAGACAAGATGAAACTACAGATAGAAGGAGTCAAAAGGGAAAATGAAGACAGACATTACAGCTTCATACATTTTGGAAAACAGGTCAAAAAGACATCTAGTTAAGATCTGATTACGAGTGGCCATAGAACAAACTATTGAAGCTCTGCTGTTTACCTTTCATTACCAGGCAATAACAGAGACATAAAATGAAATTAGAAAGCTGCAGATGAGAGACAGTTTAACAAATATTCTGCTGTGCGTTTTACAGCTAATCTATAAAGCTGTCTTCTACCCAATATTCTTGGCAAAAATAATTGTTTTTAAAAGTTGGAAATTTTATGTGAATTAGCAGAGTAAATGTATTAGACTATCTAGCAAAATGCTGTAGGGATTAATATTCAGAATTCATTGCAAAAAGCTGTTTCTTGCTGCCTCAAGAAAGACTTACTCCTCTTATTCATGATGAGAGTTTACAGTATGTCTAAAGTTCTCTGAAAGTTACTTTTTTCGGGTTAGTTCTGGTTAGTTCAGAGACTGAATCATTGATTTGTTGTTGTTTTTCCACAGAACAGTTAACAGGTGAAGTCCTAGAACCACAGAGATATGTAGTAGGTTTATTACCCCTATCATTGGAGCTAAGATTGTACCCAATACATCCTGGCAGAATAAATGAGTCTAGAACATATGAATATGTTCTAGTACATGGAAGGATGATCAAGATTTGTATAGGAACAGGTTAAAGGGAAACTTGTTCATAAATAAAAGTCATTACTCCATTACTGGAATCTAATTCAACTTCAGGTAGCGGAAGCAAATTAATCCAGCAACTTTTATCAGAACTGTACATGGACTATAACAGTAACAATATCTCTATTACAATTGCACAACTAAGACATAAATGTGGAAACAGTCAATATGGACAAATATCTTCATACTTCTTGGGTTTGTGGTATCTTCAGGATACACTTCTAATTCTAAGAGCTATGGAGCTGCTGGAAATGTAGTGTTATTATAGTCCCATAATGTCAAAAACAATTTATATTACTTTCTGCTTTCCGATTAACTGTGCACTAGGCACTGCTGGTGTAACACAACCCTGCAATTCTTACTTAAACCTGTACTTTGCTGTGTTCATCTGTATTTATTATTCTGGGAAGCAGTAAATCAAATAAAAATGTGGTGGTATCCCCTATATACTATTAATAAAGTGGCTTGTCTCTTTTTATTTTTTACCTATGGATACAGTTTTCAAGAAATCTTGGGAGTTATATTCAATTTCATACCCATTTCAATTGTGAAACATCTGACCACCGAATATTTAATTTTTCAATAGGATTACTGAAATATATTCTTAAGGAGAATCTAGTTTAGATCAAACAAGTGAATAATCATTTTAGATGACTGTTTGCCAATCAAAAATCTGTTCTCATACCAATATGCCTTTGTATATTACCATAACTTACCTCATCTCAGCTCAAATCTGCAGTAGTGCCTTCTAATGAAAACATCTTTGGAAAACAGCATATAGATTCTTAGAAATACATGTTTGACAAAAAACCCTTAAGATTTTCACTAGAGGTTTAAGGATTTCTGATTTTTCTTTTCTATTTTATCAAACAGAGGTTCCTACCCTCCCCTAAGCCAGCAGTTAGGTAGCTGCAAAGTTTTCAGGGTTATTCAGAAAACTGACATTCAGTTCTCTTCTAATTTCAAAGATCCTGTTTTACTTTTGGTGTGAGCCTTTGCAGAACTAGGGTATTGACTCAACCATCTTTTTATTTAGAATTAATTTAATTAATATAAATAAGGTGTTAGTTAATATGGGAAGGAATTGAGACAGAAAATTAACTTTGTCTTCTTTAGTCCTGGGAAATATAGTGTTTGTGGGGTGTTGGTCTCTCCCTTGCTTTGTCACTGCCCAAGAAATATCACTTTGAATGTGAAAAGATTTCCTTATGTAACTGCTATGAAAAGAAAGCATTTCCTTAGAAGAAAGAGGTGCATACAGCATATGTGGTAAGAATGAGTGGCTCTGTTAGTTTAAGACCTTTTTATCCCTCTCACTTGGAGACCTGCCTACCATCCAATTCCAACAGCTCGAGGTCTAACAAGGTAAGAAATGGAAGCAAACTACCAAGGATGATAGCAAACTGTCAATACAGGGAATTTACAGAACAGTCCAGAATCTGAGGAGGCAATAGAGAAAAACCATAGGAAGAGAGAGAGATTGCAACATTGCAGTGTAACCCATAGGCTGGAAATTTTGATCCCTGTATACTGAAAGATGTAATACAGAGTCTTTAAATCATATTTTGTCATATTGTGAAGGACTTGCATTGTACATCTGCACAGAGATGAATTTCATCCAACATGATTTGTTTCATTGATTTCAGTGAGGTGAACTGAGTACAAGATGGCTACAGCTGTACACTTAGGTTGTTGTGAACAACAACGTGGTTCTAATAATCTGCAGTGTTTGGGAGAAAAGCAAATCCTTCAGAAACCAAATGGCTCATTATTTGAAAAGATCTGATATTAACAATATAGCCAATGTTAACAGAAGCATTCTCATGCTTTATGAAACTTCCATCCCTAATTAAAAGTTGTTTGGTTTTGTAAGTCACACCTTGTAGCAATCGTTCTGGGTCTTGATAATTACAGCATAAAATTGCCTGCCTGTTTGATTTCACTTTCAGCACAACAGAAGGCATAAGAAACAAAAACCCTCCTCAATTGCAGAAGGGTTTTCAAATATTAACTAACCAGCAATTTTCACCTTATATAAATTTGAAGAGCCTCAAGCATTTTCCAGAAGATATGCAGTGATCCTTATACAGCAAACCAAAGTTGACTGGCAATAGATTTATTCTCCTTAATTACCTTTTGCAGATTCTTCAGAAGTAGACCAGAAGTGTCCCAAGGAGTCTGCAGACTTGATTTACAGGAAAAGAGATATTTATTTATTATCATCTGTTAGATGTTGTTTTAGTAGCAGTTTAACATTACCAAAATTGCTCTTGAACATCTGAACTGCTAGAATCCTCTTTTGAGTTCTCCTGGGTCCTCATAAACACTCAATAACAGCTAAGCACTCAAACACCAACATGAAGGTATCACTGAATGTCTATTTTTAGGAACTTAGTCTAACTCATGATGTTGCTAAAGCACCCTACTTTTGATGATGAAGCTCTGTTGTTTATACAGCCATTACTTTCAGTAAGTTTGAAAGCAGATTTTGCAGTGTAACTGGCTCAGGCAAAGTCAAGGAAGGGGCACCCATTTATTTGGTGTTCACAGTCCCACAGTTCTTTCTGTTGCTTTTCAAAACATACTGGATCAAGTCCTAATCCAGTGTAAAGCAGCTTAGATCAATGAAATAAATTCTGCTCTGGAGTAGGGCAAATGGTTTCTGTTCAACTCTTCTGCAGTGTAAATGCAGTAAATATATTTTTCATGGCACAAAGATTCTGATCAAGGCTGCACACCCTTGAGTGATCTATATATCAGATTTAACTTCCATCCATGAGACTAAATTTTAGGCTTTAGGTCCTTTCATTTAAAAATTATTCCCAAATCTTCAATTTAACATTTGTTTTAACTGTTTAGCTTACTTGCATATGTAGCCCATGAAGAACTCTGTTTAAAGAGTAAAAAATTAAATTAAAAAAGAGAAGCACTGCAATTTTTCTTGCTTCCAGTTGTTATTTTACCTGTTATATTGCATTCCAAATATTAGGGATATCAAATGTTTCCCCTTGCTACTGCAGGCCCCTCTGGTGCTATAGAGAACTGTTTAGAACATCAAACCATAACGGATGCTCAATCTCGGATAATAATTTGTCTTTTAGCAAATACAAAACAATGAATGCAAATCAAGTCAAGTCCTTCCTTTCCATGAGTCAGATGCTATTTCCTTGGTACTTGTGATGCAGAAACCTAGAGTTTAATCTAAAAACCATTACATTCATTAAGCAGCATTCTATTGACTTCAATGGTCTTTGAGTAAAGCTAATAGCCCATTTTGTTCCTACATATCCATAGTGTTGAGATACAAGGGAACAGCAGGAAAGTAAGGACTAGAATTTTTATGTTTAAAATAATTCATAAACTCTTGTTCATTATACATTGGAAAGTATAAAAAACAAGAACATGATTTTTTTTTTTTTTTTTTTTTTTTTTTTTTTTTTTTTTTTTTTTTTTGGAAGAAGAAAGTGGCAGAGAGGTCACCTTGTAGTTCTGCCTTGAAACCTGTTTACATAAAAATCACTCCTTTCCAGAAACAACAGCTCTGTCCCCTGCCCTGTACCTAAGTTATGACACTGACTTGGAGCAGCATCTACCTCCACAATTACTTTCACAGTGATTAACCAGTTAATTAAATACATCAAAGCAAGACAACTCAGGGTTGTCCCTAACGTCTTGTTAATCAGCAGTAGGCAGGTATCACATAAAGGTTAGCTAAGAACTGGCCAGTCTTACACAAGGTTTCTTTGGGGCTGTAATACTTTAAGTGTTATGTAGTGAGTTGAGGGAATGCAAAGACATAATTTTAGACTTAAATTTGAAATTTTTCTCTTTTGTGTTGCAAAGTAGACGTTATGCATTACTTTGACATACTGTTGTTATTTGCAGTGTAATCTTGTATAATAATTAACTCCACAACTGATCCACTGCAGTGCTTTAGCAAAGTATTGGGGCCTATTAAATTGGACTATGAATACACAGTTGCTTTCCTTATTTCTTACATAATTATGCAGTTGAAGAAAAAAACCCCACAGATTACTGGAAAGGCATTGCTAAATAGGTCCCCTTGCTGCTGTAAATTTCTGGAGTGCTGTTATAAGGTTTTGAAGTATTAAGTATATATGAAAAGTGACATGCTGGAAATCTTTTGGAAAGCATTTTTTTCTGTTTTTCTTTAGGGAAAAATTCTTCAGTCAAAGGTGGAATCCAATAACAGCAGCACGAAAGGGCATGTTTTCAGTGCAAGCTCTTCATAGCTTTAGGTCTACCCCATTGCCCCAATAGCACACAATCCCTTATGTCTAAATATACATGAAGCTCGAATCTGCTCTTGCAGCTGAATTCAACTTCTAAGTAGAGCAATGCTCCAAAAGTTTTCAGTGAGGGGTTTGGCTTTAAGGCACACATGAAGTCATGTGTATGCCATATATATCTGATTGGATTTTGAATTCAGCTTGGAGGATAAATATTCTCTCTTATGGATTTACTAATGTGTTGAGATAATGAAAAACAATTATCCGTGCTAAGGAAGAAACAGGGCATTATTCTAATTCTTTGTGAATTGGACCATAATGACTACAGTTTTTCAAGATTTGCACTTCCTGGTCCCTGTAGTTTCTGAATCATTTATCTCCCACTTGGCTCTTGCTGGAAGCCACCTGCCAGTTTATAGTTATTGCCAGTTATCTGCTCAGTAGGTGACCCTTTGTCCCAAATGCTCTGTCCCTCTTTGCAGAAGAATGCTGAGAGATGTCACCTCAGTCAGCTGCATTGTTGTAAATACAACAATGGGTAGCTGTAAAATATGGCTCAGAGTGCCAGGAGTTGTCTCAACTGCTGTTCAGCCTGCAGTCAATGGTATATCTGTGTACAAGTAACTACCAGCCCAGTGATGTTTCTCTAAAAGGGACGTTCACATACAATTTCTGGGGAAAAGACCTGCTAGGAAAAAGAGGCTCAGGGATGACACTGTAATTCAGAGGATGAAAAAAATTCAGAAAAGGCAGAAATTATTCTAGGACAGTCCATGAGTCAATATTTAAAGAAACTCCAGTTACTGACAATTAACAGCCTGAGAAACGTCCCTGCAGACCTACTGTCGACCCAAGTAAACCTTGGGCAATGTTGGACATCTCCACACAGGCACAGGGCTATGTGAGTGTGATCATGTTCTCCAGATACATCCTGCTGCTTTAGTTCAGGCCACAGCCTCCTTGACTGCAGCACGAGCTTTGCACAGGCTAAAAGAGCTATTTCACATTGGAGATGACATTGGGAAGTAAGTGCTTAAAGCAAGACCAGAATCCAGCTGTTTCATTTGCTCTCAGTGAACACAATTTCCATACTTTGCACAATAATGAACCAAAAGTCAACAAATTTCTGCATATTTTCAGGATGAAATATAGATGCCAGTTTTTCATAATAGACTATTCTTGTAGTTCTCATATTTACTAATAGTCACTGGTCCCCATAACTTTACACTCACATATGCTATGCCTTGATTATGATATATTTCAAATAAGGTGGTAATGATCTTCTAAAATAGATACATGAAAATAATTTTGTTAGAACTGTAGCTGTAAGCTAAAACCACAAAGATCAGCTGACAGCATTTCTCACATCCGTCAGCAACACTCATTTTGATGACAAAACACAACTAAAATTTCCAAAATTGGTTCATCAGGGAAGATCTACTTTCTCAATTTAGTCGGTGTTCATCAAAAGACTTTTGCTGAATTACTGAGGTTTTGGAACATACAGGACCACAGACTGCTCAAGTCAACAGGAAGCTGAATGGCAGACCTTAGTAGCAACAGTATTTTTCAAAGTTCACAGACTGTCTAAAGGTCATCAGGCTAGATCTGATTGATAACTCTAGATATATAAAAATGTAAGCTTGAGATAAAATTCTGGTCCCATGTACAGTGAATTAGAAACCATCACTGACATCAAATTGGACTCCAAGTCATTAGATGTCAAATGCAAAAAGGAGGAAATACTATTTTAATTTTATTTTGACTACACCATGATGATCATATGTAAAAAAACCATACAGTACATGTATGTGTACATTCCCCACAACAGGAAATATATTTCTAATTCAGAAGGTTGAGAGCATCCAACTGACCCAGAAATAAATACTTCACAGCAGCTTTGTGAAAATGGAATTGTGGAATCCTATGTATCTCTTGATTACTTGTACCAAACATATTCCTTTTAAGATTAAAAATGACTTTCAAGCTTTTAGTTCTGCCAACTTGTCTGGGGCCCTGAGAGAGTCAAGTCATATTCTCTCCCTTCCCAATCTCATCACCAAGAACAGTCTTTAAGGGCTAAACAAGGCCTTCAATGGTTTCTGTGTGATATCGCTGCCTTCTAATTGCACCCCCAGTGACGTCCTTGCAGCCTGAAACCTGTCAGTGAGGTTTATCAAGTGTAACACACTGAAACCTCTGAAACTCTCAGTCCTGTTGAAGTTGCTTATAAGAATCTGATATGCATGGGGAAGCTGTGTTGGCTCTTTCTGAAAAACAGAGCTCATTCTGAAACAGAAGCAAGAAAGAAATGAAAGCCTATTTTTGTCACAAAAGGCATCAAAACTGATTCTCAAAAATGTGAGCAGTGCTGCTAAGTGGCTATGTGCAAGAAATAAATTTTCCACTTTGGGCGGTACTGCTCTTAGGTCTTAGTGTGTATTTCAGCCCAATGGCTTTTCCTTCTTTTCAGTAGAGCCCATGATTCCACCAGCTGAGTGGAGGGACCCAAAGTGATCATGAAGTGGCAGAGTTCTAGATCCTTACGGCACACAGAAAGGAGGGCACACAGAATGCTCACTCCCCTGGACTTCAGCAGAGCAGATTTGGCCTCTTTGGGTATCTGCTTGGCAGAGTGTAAGAGACCTGGAGAGAAACATTTTACAATGGCTTGTGATAATGGGACAAGGAGGAAT
This sequence comes from Sitta carolinensis, assembly GCA_032173965.1. NCBI lineage: Eukaryota > Metazoa > Chordata > Aves > Passeriformes > Sittidae > Sitta > Sitta carolinensis. Next base: position 9,799,431 of record CM063286.1, on the reverse strand, counting down.
AGCTTTAAACTGAAAGAGTGCAGATCCAGATTAGACATTAGGAAGAAATTCTTTCTTGTGAAGATGGGGAATCCGTGGGACAGATTGTCCAGAAAAGCTGTGGCTGCCCAATGCCTGGAAGTGTCCAAGGCCAGGTTGGATGGGGCCCTGTGCAAGCTGGCCTAGTGGAAGGTATCCCTGCCCATGGCAGGTGGGGTGGAACTGGGTCATCTTTACGGTCCCTTCCAGCACAAACCATTCTGTGATGCTACGATTTGTACTCTAAATCAAAAATTGACTTAGAGATGAAAAGTAGTTTGATCTCAAAAGCATCTCTTTTATTCCAGGAGCAGCATTTTGTGTTTCACATAAACATGAAAATGTTCCCTATGTATGGATTCAGATTATTAGAAAACTGTCTATATTCTTGCCAATCCTTACCCCCTTGCTTAATGCTTTTCAGCATTTCAATGACATCAAGAGGTATTCTCTAAACAGTCTGTTTCCTAAAAAAAATGGGAGATTGAGTTAAATCTTGCAGATTTTGAGAGTGTCCTTCTATCTTCAGTAGATTTTTTGCCAAAGAAAGGATTACAGGCCTCAGGATCTATCCTTACAGTTCGCATGAAAAGTACTGAGATCATACCATAGCAATTTAGGAAGCCAAAAAGAATTTAGAAAGAAGCAAAGGTTAGTTAATATTTAAATATTTTGGTTGTTCCGCTGAAAATTCAGACACTGAGCACAGATTAACTGGATTTGGGGCTATAAAAATGACTGTAACACAGCAAGGTCAGGGCTGAACGAAATGACTAGAAATCGATCAAATGTGTGAAGTACTATGGGGGAACAGGGCAGTTAATCGTTTCAAAACTTTACCCAGTAAAATGTACTGTACAGGATCAATGACAGAGGAGATGATGGAACAGACTACCTCTCTTCCATACAAAAATATGCTAGATTTGTGTTTGGTCTGATTAATTCACGAAAATTTGGGTAGCTCATTAATGATGCTTTAATCCAAAGGCAGAGAAATTAGGTCTGGAAGCCTAGAGAGGGGCTGTACTTCATTTAGACTTCTAAAAACCTCTATGGATATGAAGTATGTATTCTTTGGGTGCAAGACATGCTGACTGCTTGGCAACCATTTATTGGCAGTGGGATATGCATATACAAGCCCTTTTGCCTGCTCGCACCAAGAGATTAACAATGCACCAATTCTTTGAGCCTTGGGGCCTGATTTTGTATCATGGATGTCAATAGAAGCTTTGTCATTGACCTCAATGGGCACAGGCTCAAACACTAAAAGAACACATTATGTGATACACATTTTTTAAAAAAGGCTTAGCAGTTTCATGTTTGCACAACCGGGGGTGACTGACTGATGTAAAGAAACTGAAATAGAGAGGTGAAAAACAAACTCTGATTCCTCAGTTAAGGAACTGATTCTACACTTGAACACAGTTTGAAAGCAGTCAGAATATCTGCACTGAATAGCTGCATTTTGCATTACATTTGCACTGTGAATAATACCTCCTGAAATCAAGTTTCTAATATAGGTACCTGAAAACAATATAAATCAGTGAAAGCATCAGAAGCTCTGTAACTCTTAAAAGCTTGGTGACTTAGTGTGAAATATAGATGCAGGAGCCTATATGTAAGCAGGTCTAGATTAGAGAATTTTCTCTGCTGTATACTCAGGGCAGCTCTTCTCATTTCTCTGACATAAAATGCTGTACATCCAGGAGTCCATCTCTTAGATGAGGTGCTCAAATAAACGTGAGAAACTACTAAGAGCAACTGTTCAGGACTATATTCAGAGATATCAGCAAGTTAATGCCTACATGTGGAAAAATATATACTTTATAACCACATATAGTCAGTGGCTGTGCTTTCACCTTCTAGCTTCAGCATTAATAAGAAATTATTTCAGTTTTCCAAAACTTAATCTATAAAGAGAACAACAGGGCCTGCATATACATATTCATGTGGAAAACCCTCCAGAGGAATTAAAGGCAAGAGAGCTGTTCATCTTCCTTACATATTGAATGAATGAAGTATCGCCTCTCCAGGTTTTTTAAGTGTTACTGGCCACCTCCATCATACATCATTGTTTCTGATCTGCACCTGAATGGTTTGCAACACTCAGAAAACAGCTGTGTGAATGCTTTCAGTGAGAGTGCCTGTTTGCTCAAATGCTTGTGATATTTTGTTTTCCATAAACAGTCTTGAGGGAAAGAAAATTTAGTCTGTCATTGGCATCTGTAAAAAGAAGTTCTCTAGCCTTCTAGACAAAAGTTGAGCACATGAGCAAGGACACTCTTTAGTGGTGGGGTGTGTTGTGTTTGTGGGAGCTGTGGACACAATGCTGCAGAAGTCTCCTCTTATTAGTAAGGGTTAGAGCATCAACTCCAAGACACAAAGACCTTTTATAATACCAAACCCCAAAACATTTTCTCAAAAGTCAGTATGATTATCACATCCTAGTGGTGCAGAATGTTTAATGCTGAGCAGCTAGTACATTTTATGAATTCATCACTTTGCTGTTGAACACTGGCATGCACTGATAGCTAGGCACAAAAAGCTCCAGCGCTGTACAGAAGTGGCATTCAGCCTTTGACAAGTGAAGAGCTACTTTGTCATCAAACAGAGGCTCACAAAACCATGAAAGAATGAACCGCATTTAAAATAGAGAAATGTGTGCAGGCAGTTTATGCGAGAGTTAATACACTGCTCCAAACAGGGCAGCAGAATCTCTAGTCAGAGCAGCATTTCTCAGGGCACAGATGATGCCCCAGACTCATTGGCTTTCTGTCACCAGTCTCAGAGGACAGTTCTGTGTAAGTCAATACAGTCCATATGTGTGTGGGCACAATCACACCTCTATTTTTTTGTTTTAAATTGCCTGGAGGTAGCTGCCATATCACCTTCAAGTCACTATGTGATGTCTTAATCAAATGTTAACAAGGACCTTGAGGCAGCATAGAAACCAAAAATGGGATACAAAATACTTGAGCACTAAAATATGGCATGACTGAGATAGCAATAACTGGCTTCAGTTTTTTGTTGCCTTTTGCATGCTTTTCTTAGGTAGGATGGTATCTTTATTGCTTATTTCTTTTGAAGAAATGTGAAAACAAATACCTTTTAAGCAAGACTGTGGTTTTAATAGGACACTTTTGGTCTATTTTGCATAACTTTATGCTGTCTCATTGCCTGGATTTCAGTAGCAGATGAACAGAAACATGGGGTTGCTGCATTCTAGTAATCTCTAAAGATTAGAGCATATTTTGCCATTTTTCAAGTACAAATTTTGATTACAACCCAAGCTTGTCATCCTTTCACATGCAAGCTTCCTACTGAAGGATCGGTGGGACTTTTGAATATGAAGAAATAAACAGAAACTTGTTATTTTTTCTCTTCAGTTTCTAAACTGCCAGTGGAAAATTGTGTCAACCAAGGAGGGAGAGAAGGAAGAAGGAGAATATGAGGAAATGTGAATAGAGCTAGATAGTGCAGCACGCCAAATGCTTCCCAATCACCCTTTTGGCAGGCTGCTGGAACCTTGGAACTGCAGCCAGAAGCGTTAACATTTGCAAGTGCAGTAGCTGCAGTCCCTTATGACTAAGTTTTCAAAGACCAATCCCATTCAAAAATACCATTACAAGTAACAAATACAGTTGCAGTGTTTGAGTGTATTTACACAAACACATACAGGATTTTTCTTACTCTTCTTTCAAAATACAGAATAAGTATGTTCAAAATTCTCTTTGCTGAAATATTTATGCCCAATCTGAAAGGGTAAGGACACATTTTTAGTACTTACTCTCTCTATAAGATAAACACAGTTCTAGAACAGCTGGTGCTTGACTGGATATATTTGTCTCTTGGAATTTTGTGTTAAGGAGATTTCTTCATTAGTACAAGAACCTTTTTAGTATTCACTCTCAGATTGCTTTTACTACTTGGTTCAAGGTAGTGCATATTGCTAAATATGTTATCTTAACGTAGTAAATTGCACCAAATTGTATTTGTTAACAGTGAAAGCTGTTTTCAGACTCAAAGTAAGACAGTAACAATGCGTTTATTAGTCTTTCTTTTAGATAACCAAATACATTGACTTAAAATTTATTTTTTATTAACCCATATTCCACATGCGCGTATCTCCTTTTATTTTCTTCTGATGTTTAAACTAAACTGTATTTCATCTCCAAAGCAATGAGGCTTTCAAATATCAACATTTCCCCTTTGAGCCTAAAAGGGAATTAGTTCTGGAAAAGGGAAAGGATTTACTAAAGGAACTTGACTGAACCAGACTGTTTTGCCTTATTGAAAGCATTATAGTATAATTATATATGTATATATTGTCTGATCCAATATATACAGTCTGATCCTTCTAGTTTTTTGCCAGCCGCTGCCATTTTTCTTACTGTCTAAATGACACATGACAAGACAGAAGTGTCACTTAAAATACATTGCAAAGAGTTCTCTAGCTAGCTTTGAGATTTATTACTGAGTTGAGTGAGGTTGAAGTTTTAGTGGAAACACTGCAAAGGACCCTGAAAGATTTGAGAGAATACAGTCAGTTTATGAAAGTGAAGCAAGAATTACTGTGAGCATGAGAAAGCTCAAAAGGACTTGTATCATTAACCCATATTATCAGGCCACTTCATGAAGAATTCAGGTTCTTTTGGTAGTGAGATAAATAATTCATATAGCCAAAAAGTTACTCATCTCTACAGTCAAAGAACTGTCAAGTACTTCCAACTAGTCCTTTTCATTATTGTAGCTGTTAATTCCTACAGAATCAAACAGCTTTTATGGCTGAAACGATGACAGTTTTTAGTAGTACTGAGACAATAAAACTGGAATTAGTATAGTAATGTTTGCAAAATTTGAATTCGAACCAAGATTCCTAAATCATCTGTGTGCAAAACTATGCAGAGTTAGGATGGGATAAGGTGCAACAAATACTCTTTCTTTGTATGCAGCTTTTGTCAAAATCTGTGAGAGAGAGTTCTCTGAAAATTTCAGCTAAATAAAGCAGGTATAGAGCAGCTGAAATAAAGGACCTTATGTTATTCAGTGATTGTTTAGTACTTTCTTGGACATGGTCCTCTCAAAGGTTGGACTCAATGGCCCTGGAGGTCTTTTCCAGCCTGAAGGGTTCTATGATACTTTTTTTCATGGTTTGTCACTTTTCCCCAGCCCAAAGCTAAACAAAACAGGACTTATAACCTGTCTGGTTTTGCACTGGCATTCTTCACTGTGTGTCTTTACTTTCTTTCAGTTTGTCTTGTCCACACACTTACGTAGCTCTAAGTTTTCAAGGAGCCAACAAAACAGGACCTTATTTCTGCTTTGTCCTGGAGGTCTTACCATATCTAATGCAATGAATAATAATCTGGTGAGACTCTTCTGCAGCTGGTGAAGGTTTACAAATATTTTAGGGACCAACTAAATTCCAGGAATGTAACATTAAATAAGAATATAAAATTCAAAACACAGAAAGCATAGAACCTTCACTTTGCTGTAAGAACACCAACAAGCTGCTCTTACTCTCCAGATGCAAAGGGAAAGATGAACATGCATCCCTTCCTCTTTCTGTGGGATAAGGCATCATGCACCAGGAAACAGAAGCTGCTCTTTTTCATCTGTCATGGCTCTGGATTGTCCACCTACACTGACAGTGCCTCCAAGATCCAGGCAACTTGGTGAAGGTGCTTATGCTTATAACAAAATGCAATTGGTCTTCCTGTGAAAGGAAGCTGCTAGAAATTTTCCTGCAGCCAGTCTAGATGTTTCATTTTGTCATATGTGGACATAATAAAATTTTTACTTACGTTAATCTTACCTGCTTTATTTGCCGAGTTCTTTGAAGTGGGTTCCTTTCTGCTCATGTGTTTTGTTCCTCGGGATTGCTCAGTGTAGTGGGGTGTAGTTATCTCAGTGTCACTTACACAAGGTAATGCATTGGACTTGCAGGGCTTAAACTGGTTCTGAACAGAGATGTTTCAAGAGATTCAGGGATACAGAGGTTTAGGTCAGATGCTGATGTCAAGGTTGAAGACTATGATGATTGTCTTGAATGAATAATGGTGGAAGCTGATTCACCTTTGGTCAAATGTTTTACAGGCAACCAGCTTTTTGAATTTATCTATTACTGAACCCACAAGGAATTTCAACAGTCCAGAGCAGCTCCTGCATCTAGAAAGATATTTCTGGCTAAGCCCGGAAATGTATGTTGTACACTGAGTTTGTTTTAGAGGCTTTTTTATGCTGCCACTGCAAAACAATTTCTTGCTTCAGCAGCTCTCAAACTTAAATTTTAGCCCACAGTGCTCAGTCCACAAAACACAGGACTAGCATAAAGCCCTGAAGAAGATCAAGGAAACTAACTTTGGATTCATTCACAACTATTTTAGGCTCTTAAAGGCAACGGGACTAACACTGGTTAAAATCTGCAGAAGAGGGCTCTTGCAAAGACAATTTAATACATTTCAGGTGTAATAGCACTGAAGTCAACGGTTATGACATTTTTGAACTGACTCCAGTATGTTTATTTTGTAGAGAAAGTTTCCTCACACTATAAATCATTGTAAGATTAGTATTAATCTGACTGAAATGTCCTGAGCCATCCAATTCTCTGGTTAATTCTATTAGGCTGCATTTTCCACATGCTAGTTTGAAATGTTATCATATGATGACAAATGTAAGCTTTTTTATTGGATTTATGTAAATCCTTTCTTCGCTGAAGCTGTTGTAAGGGTTCTGCAGTTGCTTATGTGATCCACACATTGAAACACATCACAAATTCCTTGTAAGAGACGGGGTTTTCTTCAGAAAGTCCAAGTTTTTCCTATTACAGCATCATGATGGCAGAGAGCTTTCTACCTCGGCCTAGCCTTAAAAAAGAATGCACTTTCAGAGACAAACCAGGAGGGAAAAAACAGATTTAAATCCCTGCTTATCTCTCTTGTTTGGCTATTTCCTTTTTAGATTAGCAAACTTCAAAGTATTCTCATGCAAGTGGCCTCCTCTTGCTATTTGTATTTGAGAATCGTCAGATTAAAAACTCTGGTTCTCTAGCTACACAATTAAGGACTGGAGACATGTTAGGTTTTTTAAAATATAAAAATATGTTTTCTTTCTTGCTGTTTTGTTTTTCTTGTCTGGGCTTTCCTGGGGTTTCTGAGAGCTCTGTGAGCTTGGCTTTCACCTAACTTAACTTGTCTCTGTCTCTGTGAAGGCTTTTTGTTTTCTCCCAGCCCTGCGTCTGAAGAAGAGGTTGAGTTGTCTGTTTTCTCGTGTTCAGGAATTTGTTTATTCTTTGCTTCTCTCATATTCGTTCCCTGGCCTGCCACGGTCTTCTCTGCAGCCAGGCTGTGCTGAACTCCTCACTGTGCTCTCTCCTGGCTACGTTGTGGTGTTCTCTCCTTGGGCTGTGCTCTCCCCCTGTCCACCCTTGGGACAGCACTATCTTTTATAATGAAAATTACATATGCTTTATTTATAACAATTCTCCAATATCTATCCACTATGTTGTACAGTGTACTTTTGTTCTAGACCAACCCAAATGTGCCACGCCACCATAGAAGATGGAGAACAAGAGGATGAAGAAGAAGCTCAGGGACACACCCCATTTCCTCCATCTTTGTCCCCTGATCTCACATTCTAAAATCCACAAATTCTACTTTTTCACCCTGAGACATACTAATTATCATTCTATCTAAATTCTTGTGACTTATAAATCTTCCCAGGACAGTCAGAAGGGTGTTCTGGTTCCCACAGAGACAGAAAGAACAAGAAAATTCAGTCTGGATGGTATTTTCCATACCCAGATACCACTTTCCATACCCAGACACCGGGCAACTAGATCTTTGATTTCAGACAGGTCTTAATGAAAAATGAACCCACCCTGAAAATTTCAGCTTTTTAGCATAATCTTTGAATTGGGGTTTCTTTTGGGTTTTATCTTTTTGGTTGGTTGGTGGTTTTTTTCCTAAGGTTTTGTGTGTGTGTTTTGGGTTTTTTTGTTTGCTTTTTTTTGTTGTTTGTTTGTTTTGTTTTTGTTTTGGTGTTCGTTTGTTTGTTTTAGTTCATTACACAGCAGGGCAGTGCTCCAGCTTTACACCCCAGGGCTCAACTACAATACACATTAATAAATAACAAGTGCTGCCTTCAAGCACAGGACGGACCCATTGACTGCAGTGGGGCTACTCACACTTGAGGTCAACCATACATTAAAGTGCTTTGCTGGGGCCTCTGTATCTCAGATGAATAGGGTTTTCTTCAATGAATTCTCCTTCTTAAAGGTCAAAGAAGTCTGTTCTATTTCCTGCTGAACCTGGCGGACCTTTTAAACCATATTATATTCATTCTTAGTATGTGTACTGTAGGTATTGAACATAAGTTGACCTTAGTCACAGAAGACTCAAGAAAATAGTCCTGTAGAAGTATAAAGGTGTTGGAGGTTAGAATTTTTCCTGGTTTTTTTCTTTCTCTCAGGTAATTTTGTACTATCAGTTGTTTAAGAGATGATAACGACGGTAATCTTAAGAGACAAAAGAAGTGGCCAGGTGGGGGGGAGGGTGCTTCTGGCTCCTCTCTTACCTGGGGGGTTTTCTCTTTGGAAGGGCAGAGATCCCAGGAGACTTCGGCTGGGGATGAGGGGCCGGCCTTGGCTCCTCACTCTCCAGCTCCTGGGATCCAAGTGGAGAGGTTTTTGGTGCCGGGCTGTTGCTGCTCAGAGGATTCGCTGCCACTGAGTCCTCATCCTGCTTGGCTTCCACTTACTGTGGGTGAGCTTCCAGTTACTGTGGGTGAGCCTCCACTAGCAAGAGCAGCTGTTGATCTGCGATCTTTCCAACACCCGACCTCACTGGGATGGGGACCAGGACTCCCTTCCCGTTCCCTAAGGGCGCGTCTCCCGGCTGCGTGCGGCAGCTGCCTGCAGAAACCCGGCTGCCGCTGCCCAGCCTGCTGCTCGCTGCCGCTGCTTTGGGGCTTCCCTTTGAGCCCATTCTCTCTGTCTGCCCCACGCCTTGCAGGGTGCGCAGTTCTGCCCCCGCTCGTTTGTCCCCCGGGGTTGTGCCCATCTCTGGAGCCCCAGCTCGGCTCTGAGGTTCCTGCCTGTGATAAATGCGTATTTTGTTGTTGGCTTTTCGAAAATGTTGGAATGAATGTAATAAGTATGATGGGTTTTTTTTTCCTGTAGTTTTTAGTGTGTTTTAACTGCCTGAATAGATCTAGAAAGATTTTTTTTACTGTAGTTTGGAATTTAGGTGTAGTGTGTTCAAGCTGCCTGAATAGATAACTAACAAAAAAAGGCCCAAATGACTCTCAGCATTCACCGCCTGTGGAAAAGAGACCAAAGCTCAAATCAAAAGATAAGAACCGAATAAAACTACAACTGCACGTGCTGTAAAAAGGCGGACGCAAGGAGTGGCCATGCAGAACAGTTCCTGGAAAAGTTTGAATACGTATAAGGCCATGCATGAAGAACGGTATAAAAAGGGGGGGGGGGGGGGTCCAAGACACCAGCGTGCTCTTGGCAGCGCACCGAGGCACCCGGCAGTTTAACCTTTGCTTTATTTTTATGTCTCTTATTGTCTCTATTAAACATTTTAAAATTCTACCAGGAAAGTGAACCTCGTTTTTCACCAGCCGCGTCGCGTCCACCGGGGCCCTGGCCCCGGCGGTTGCGGACGAAGCCGCGCCCCTGGCGGGCGGGCCGGGGGCAGCAGGGGCAGCAGCGCCCCTGGCGGGCGGGCCGGGGGCAGCAGGGGCAGCAGCGCCCCTGGCGGGCGGGCCGGGGGCAGCAGGGGCAGCAGCGCCCCTGGCGGGCGGGCCGGGGGCAGCAGGGGCAGCAGCGCCCCTGGCGGGCGGGCCGGGGGCAGCAGGGGCAGCAGCGCCCCTGGCGGGCGGGCCGGGGAGCAAGCAGCGCCCCTGGCGGGCGGGCCGGGCAGCGGGGCAGCAGCGCCCCTGGCGGGCGGGCCCGGCGCTGCCGCTGCCCGCACAGAGCCGGCCGCGCTCAGCGGCGCTGCCGGGGAAAGGCGCTCGCAGGGAAGGAGCGCGCTGCCCGTGCCGAGCGGGGCTCCCGCCTTTCTTGGCAGACGCCTGTCCTTCAAACCAGGACAAAAGGCTAAGGGCTAATTACAACACCTGAGATCTAGGCCATTTTGTAATATTTCTTCGTTCTTATTTATTTAGCTGTTTTTTAATTCAAAGGCAATGTTCTATTTGGATGTGAAGATTCAAGTAACACTTTCCAAAATATGAAGGCTAAATGCCACATTTACAATTGTTTCTGAAAAGGGTTGACCTTTATTAAAGTTACTGAGTAAATACAATTCCGAAGGTTTTGTTTCTGTTGTAAATTAAATAGTATGTTTGTAGATGGAAAGGTCAATTTTCAGTAAAGCTGAACTTCAGAAAACATCACCTTTCTCAGCTAAATCAAAGGAGTTAATTAATTTTACAGATGACATACATAATACATAATTCTCTTATCTTTGCTTCAAAATCAATCGTTTGTGGCATAAAGAGGATACACTTGTCATCATTACGTGTAAATGTTTGCTGCAGCAGCAAATATAGACTTAGTATGCCACACACAGCTTCATAAATGTGTGACACTGAGTCCTTCTGAGAAGTTATGTATAGGGGAGTGTTTGTCCAAATCCTATCTGATATCAGACGTACTGCATTTAGCAAATTTATTCCACCTTACATGAAACTATAACAGTTCCTATTAACAAAATATGCACTAGAAAAATCTTACTTAGCGTGCACTTAGAGCTGTGCACTTTAATCCTCTTCTTTCTATGTTGTCCTTAATTAAAATAATTTTTTTAGATTTAGTAATTGTTACAACTATCTCAACATGAGACCACAAGTACCCATTGATAAGCATCATCTGAACCAGTTAAACACCTGGGTGTATTACCTGGAAGGAGGCTGGAAGGCTTGAACTTTCCTGCCTGGGTTTGTGGTAGGTCATGTACCAGAGTCTGGAGCCTTTTTGGAAGTACTGAGCACCACACTGTCATTTAAGTTGTTCATTAAAGAGAATATTGTTTGCTGCTTTGGACAGAAAATTACTGAACTAAGGGGCAGCACCTCCTGCCTCTAACAGCCTTCAGCCTCCTTCTTTGTATGGCTTTCCAAAGTCAAGGCCAAGAAGGGAACAATGGGTTTGCTTTCTCTGGCATCTTTTTAAAGCACCATGTTACACATAGCTGAACTTCCCAGCATGCTTCATGGGTGTCTCCAGAAGGAAGACATCAGAAGTCAGATATGTAGAAGATGCTGGAAAATTTCAGTCTTCATTGAGATGAACCATGACAGCAAGTGATAGCAAGTTGAGTTCCTTGTCCTATGTCTATGGGATATGACCAGGGATTTCTTATGTGTTACAATAATAAGCAGATGGGACTCAGTTTCTTCATGCAGGAAAGCAAATTCTTTATTCACAAAGTTCATATTTATAGGAAATATCAGAAGGCACTGTGTTAAACCTAACTGGTCAGCAGTACAGTGAAACTCAGTTCATGGGTCAGTAAGGGCTACTGTATATGGCTATTAAATTTTCTCTCTCTAGATATGTTTACATATTTTCTTCACTGATTCTCATGGGACAGATTCATTGTTTATGCAGGTGAAAACTCATTTTTCTCTCTAAGAACAGGCTGTAGTGTTCATTCTTATAATTTTTCCCTGTGGGAACTTACAAGCTACTTCTAGCTTAGCTGGAGTAGCAAGGCCTAAACCATATTTATAAGGCCTTTCTTTATTTATATCTCTACCTGTCTGCAACACTTATGGATCTTACTCTCCTTGATTTGGACTGAACTTGTAATTTTTTCTCTAAGTGATATATAGGGACTGCTATTATTTACAGCCAGATATTATTTACACACTGTTTATACAAATCTTATCTGGTAAAATTCTCCATGGAATAGATTCTTTAGGACAAATTCCATGTATACCCTTGCCTTCTCTGAAGTAACAATACTAGTTTTACTTAAAAGCCATTTAGTAATTATTATACCTCTATTCCCTGTACAAGCAGAAATTATCTGTCAATATTTGTTCTCATAGAAAGGTGTCATATGGGAAAAAAAAGAAGAGAGACTGTGATGAAATTGTATGAAAAGACAGTGAAAATAAACCAGTTTGTGTCAAGCAGAGAGGTTTGTAATAAGCATCAACAGCAGCCCCCTTCACTATGGGAAAGGGAATCCTAAAAGACAAACATCAAAAAATTGTAGGCAAATTTTCCAAGCCACTTCATCTTTTACTTCTCTAATGGAAGCTGGCTGACCTGATCCTTCACAGTGCTTTTGCCACACTTAAACCTTGCAGCTGCTAGAGATAATCTAACCTTTAATTTTGTACTGAACAATATTAAACTAAACAAGTCATCTTGCTCTAGCAGAGAGCTGGGTCAAAGTGGATCCACTGCTAAGTGTAGACTGGGTAATTTGGCACAGGGGTTTAATTGAGGTTTCAACAGCAATAGCAAATACACATTACTATCTTGCAGCAAGCTCTTAACACAATTTCAATACTTCCAGAGGAACAAAAATATGGTTTTGTAACAGTCAAATGATTTATTAATCAATTTGATGTTCTGCCCTCCTCTTTGATTTCCTGGTGCGCTGCATTCTTCATATCCAAGCAATTTTGAGGTAAATACTCAAAATTAACTATTGAGTTCATCTATGATAAAAAGAAACATTCCATATGCTTAAGAGATGCTTTACACAAAAGTATCTCCAGCCAGCATATATATGGAAGGTACAGGAACAGTATGGTAGGAGGGTTGGTCTTACACATAGACTTTAGTAGAGGGCTCTAAAAAAAGAGGAGGTCATGAGAAGTTTTAGGAGCAGTATAGGCAGTGGGAGTGGACCCAGGAGACATAGATCGTGACTTTTCTGACATTTTCAGTCCTGCCATTCCCCATCTGCTCCTGTAACATGGGGAACCTGCTCACAGCAGATTCACGGAGACTTTTCACTACATTGTGCCTCTCTTTACCTGCCTGCAGAGCAGCTCTTCAGTGAACCTGTGCCCTGCAGCTTATTAAATCTCTCATTTAGAAAGTACAGCCCCTCAGGTCATATTCCAGATGTTTAAACAGATATAAGGGTGGTAAAGGATACTAGAATTTGGGGATTGCTGTGGGCACTCAATGGAAGCAAATAATCAGTGCACTCAACTACATTTTGCCAGTGCAGGTAATATATCACAGCAAAACACTGAACCATATGAATCCTGGGATCTTCAATCAGATATTGCTCATTTAAAAATGGAGCTGTGCAACAGTGGCCCTATCTCTTGTACTCATTTTTCTTGGAGCAGCAGTCTGACATTTCAAAAGATGAGAAGTACCTTTCAGCTTGAATAAACTCAGAAATATATCTGTAAACATATTTGGCCTCATCTTTAGAAATGTCAGTTTTCTGGAATGAACAGCATGGGTACAATATTCTTGGACAGCCACTTGTAAGACAGTAAGCATGATACAACATTTTATACATTCTAACTGCACTGTTTTGCAAGCACAATAGCTATAGGAAGAAATACCCATTACACCCAACATCAATGAAATAGTTGCAAAAATAAATAAGTGATAGATTCAGTAGTGGGAAGTAAAACTTGTTTTATCTCCTCTGCCTCATAGTAACCAGGTCTCTGGCTTGCTGGTTTCCATGGAGGAAACCTTCCTGACACTAGGGGATAATCATTGTGTTCATTCATTCTTGTTCATTGTTGGGTTCCAGTATTGTCACCTGAAATCAAGTTCTTGCTGTGTTGAGCACTATAGATTGAAAATGGCAGTTCCTGCTCTGAAAAGCTTGCAGACCAGACAGTCAAAACAGGCATGAAGTGAACGATGGCCTATAAATAATAATAGTGCCACTTCTTGATTATTGTGTTTACAGCAGCAGTTTTCAGCCTAGGGTCTGTGAGCCCCAGAGGGTTGAGGTCTATAAGGGATCCAAGAAAAGTAACTAAGGGAGAAAACCCCACAAGCCTTAACTTTACCTTACCTTTCCTTTGGAAAGTGTTTAGGGTCTCTATATTTAAAAAGCCTGAAAATCACTGTATATGGGTTGCCACAATCAAGCTTGTGATTTATAATACCTGGAGACACATCAGCTGACATGTCTGGTTACTGCTTCACAGGCTCACACACCAGTCTTGTCCCAGCCTCTTTCCACTCCAAGGCTGTGACAAGGAGTAGAGAAGAGCCAGCAAAGTGCAGAACCTCCAGGTTTCTGGAGCTCCCACGAGCTCCCATGCTCAGAGAAGCCTTGCAGGTGTCTTAGAGCAGCACACTCCCACTACAGCCCCTCAATCTGCCATTAATGCCCTCACCTTCCTTCTCCTTGCTACACAGGATTCCCACCTAGGAAGATGAAACTCCCTGTGCCTCGAGTCTTCAAATGGAAAGGACTTAAGCTCTCCTTAGCACTTGCTTTCTTCCTTCCTATGACGGAGGTACTGGACAGGGAAATACTTGGCAGCAAGAAGCAGTTTACTCAGCGGGAGTGACCAAGTTAACTTGCTGGAAAAACACTCAGCTGCAGAAGAACCTCTCTGCTCGAGGTTCCTGGAGACCAGGAACTTTGACAACAGGTTCGCCAGTGTTACCAGAGAGGCATTCTTGACTACTGTGTATGAGTGAGCCCTGCACACACAGAGGAGAAGCACTTGGCTTCTGAATTCAGAATGTTGATTGAAGGCAGGGAATCTCGCCGGTGGTGGATTAGTGCTCCAGGCTGTGCATGGTACTATGTGGTTTTTTCATAAAGCACTTCATTCTTTTACAGTCTTTCAGAGAATAAAATTTTCACTGATCCAATAAAATATGCTAAAATTGCTTATGATGGCATTGTTTAGGATTAGGTAGGAAGTCATTATGTCATAGTTTACAGAGCTAATGGCTACTATTGTGCATGCATATTGTAAACTATAATGAAATGGGAAAAATTACTTTCAGATGTATTTTCACTCTGTATTTTGTAATAACAACAATATATCAACCTTTCTAATATTCTTTTCTTATGACTGAGTGAACCAATTTGCTTTGTCATTGTACACATGTAAATCTTACTGTATCATTTGGCAACTGTTACATTCAAACTGAAACACTCTTATTCCTGATCCTGCTGCTTTCTTCCTTAGTCTTCTGCTAAGGCTGAGGAGCAATAAGGATGACACATGAGAAATCTTCATCCACTCTGAGAACATGAGAACATTCTTACCTCCTCAAAACACCTGCTTTGCCTTATGGCCAGAGATACTGGACTATTCTGCAATATTAGATTGAATTTTGATTAATTTTTTTCCTAAAATTTCTGATCATTCCTGGAATTCCACAATTTGCTTTGGTCAACACATCTGTCTCCCTCTCTCCTTTGTTGATTTAGTTTTTGTTGTACATATATATATATTTATGTACGCTCATATATATTATTTTTCCTGCAGAGCATATAAGAATAGAGAGCTGGTATGGTCTTTATTGTTGGTACAAATTAAAACTTGGCCTTGTTAAAATATATTTAGATATAAGGAAGATCAGACACTAAAATGGATAATATTAACATCTGTGGCAAAGGTTAATGGAATCATAGAGTGATTTGGAAGGGATCTTGCAGATCATGTAATTACAGTGATTCTGTGTCAGGGACACCTTCCACTAGACCAGGTTGCTCCAAGCCCCATCCAAACTGGCCTCGAACACTTCCATGAATGGGGCATCCACAGGTTCTTTGGGCAACCTGTGCCAGTGCCTCACTACTCTGTTTGATATCAGATTAAAGCCCTGTGCATATCCATCTACAAACTGGAGACAGCACACGGATAAACCATGTCCTTTTCTAACTTTTCTAACTGGGTACTATTAATTCTGGAAATGTAATGAAATCTTGATCAAATGCTTATATTTATGCCTCCATTTCACAGAAATGAATTTATCCCAATGAGAAAGGCAAACAATGTACAGGATTACAGGATTTCTTAAGGAAGGACTCCAAATACATCCTCTAGTATTGAGTAAGACAAAAATATCTCATGAAATATACATAAAATGCAGAAGTATTCAGGAAAGTTTATTAAATGAAACAAACTAAAATGTTGCAAAAAATTTTTTAAATATTCAAACCAAAAATGTTCTCAGAATAACCCACACAGAAAGCTCCAGCTCAGGAGTCTTAAAGTTGACTGAAGTCTCTCACAACCAAAAATATTAATGTTAATACACTTTGACAATCTGAGATATTATCAAACAGCTGGTGATTGCCAACCTGATCTAGATATATGAGAAAGATGATGTAGAGAATAACAGATAGGTTAGTCTGATATTACTGACTAAAATAATAAACAGTTCATTTAGGACTACGTCAGCAAAGCACCTGAACCTGAAAACATAAGGAATGCCAGTCAGCACTCCTAGAAGGCATATCTTGTTATTTTGGCAGAAGTATGTGCCTTGTTAAAATATATTTATTGTTGACAATGGCATCTTTCTTGATGTAGGGTACAGAATTCTTCAAGGCACTTAACTTAGTACCACATCAAATTTTGATTTTAAAATGCTTACAATAGCAATGTAAAATGGGACATCTTAGGTGGATTACTGGCCCATTGACAGATCACAGAATGTAGCTGTTACTGAGGGGCTATCAACTTTCTTGCTTCCCTTGGTAACTTAAAGATTAATTTGTGTTCCAAAAAAATTCAGCATGAACTAAAGAAGCCTCTTGTTCATGTGCACTGAAAAATTAACTTTGTAGGCCACAAAGGTGGGGCTTGGGTTTCATTTCAGTGAAGTGAATGCATTTTTACAGCTTTTACCTCTAACATTACACAATTTTTTTAGCCTTTACGTGCATTTCATTTTTAATCTAAGACTGGCTTATTGGGCAGTGGAACTTTTGATCCTTTAAACCAAAGTGAAACGGAAGACAGACTTGAAAAGCACTACCCCAGATGAGATTTGGCAAGGAATCAATATTTTACAGTTTAAATATGTATTAATCCATGGCAGAACTAAACCATTTTAACTTTTTATAGAGACAATATTTTACCCTTGTGAATGTGTATTAAAAGTGTATAAAAATTGTGTATTATGGAGTTATTTTGCTGAATGTTATTTATGATACAGTTATCTCACTGGGGGAAAGCAATAGCTAGTGATATCTGCCCAGGGAAAAATTATTGGGTGGTGGTTTCAAAGGAGCTTGAAAGATTCAGTCAATTCTCAGTGAATTGGGAGTTATGACAGGAGTTATGGTTCTAAATCATGTAAGCAGTTTTGAAAATCCAGCTCCTCCTTCCCCCTTTATCTTTAATTGAGTTCATTTGTCTTTCACTTGCTTATTGTGACATTCTCAGGCAATTTGAAGCTGCTTCAGGAATAATAACAGCCCAAATATGTACACTCAGCCTTGAGCTGTTAGAGGTGCTGCACAGTGGAGGAGAGTTGGGCTGATGGCTGCCTCTCTAATTTACTCCCTTGTTGAACTCATAAAGAAAGCAGCACTTTCATGTTAGGGGCCACCAGGTGCAGAAGCAGGGGTAATAAAGGTAATAGAGCAGCTGGAGCAGAGACAGCAGCCCTACCAGTGAAGCAAATCCCCTCTGGAGCTGCTGGCAGTGCCTGGCATGGCTCTGCACCTTCCACCCACAGAGCCTAAAACTAGGGTGAAGCATTATGTACATTAATATACATAACTCTGAAAACGTCTAAAGTTATTTAAAAATCACATGAAATACTAAAATAATGTATGAAATGTCTCAATGAAAATGTTCCAGTCTCTTCTTTCCTGTTAAGCCTAAATTACAATTTGTGGTTACCAGAGAAAATGCACACCTTCCAATTCATGTGTGCAATAAACAAATGTACTTTTTTGTTCCACTCGACTTAGGTTCAGTCTTTAGTGTTGAAAAACCAGGTTCTGGATTGCTGATCCCATCTTCTCCTTTATGTGACATGGGCTTCCTAGGAAGTGTTCTCCTGTTCCTGTTTCTGTGCTAGGGAAATCCTTCCAGCCAGACCCAATCTTGCTGTGGGTGTTACACAGTGTGCACACACCTGGGCTGATTTGCTCAGGAGCACATCTGTGATGTGCTATGTACAAATGCTGCAAAATAGGCAAACTCATCAACTCCACTGCAGAGGGGAATCTATCTGTATCAAATTATCAACTATGCTTTGTGCCTGGGCTAAAATATCAATCCTGTGGCTTCATTAGTTGTTACTTACCCCAGGGCAGCCTGCTATGCTATTATAGTTTCTGATAAGCCTCATTAGATCTCATCCTGAAATCTTAGGATTCAAACTAGATGTATTCGACTGTATATCTAGAAGCAGCTACTCTTATCTGAGTGCCCTTGACACATGTAACTCCACTGAAATTTCAGAAAAGTAAGTAGTGTAGAAATGATCTTAAAGTTTTTATTCAGAATACCTGCCAAAGGTAGAGCAAATAGGTGGGGGTTTGCATGCTCACATATGGTGGTATTTTACATTTTGAGATACAGTGTGTGAAATCTTGATCACAGTGTAGTGACTGGCAAAGCTCCCACCCATTTTGATGAGGTTAGGATTTCAGTCCATATGGGTACCAGCATTTAAAGCTGGTAAAATTTATAACATCCATGGGAAGCTGTACTAGCCGACTGTTCATCCTGGAATGTATTGCTGTGAAGGTTCGTTGTACTGAATATTTCTGTTATAAATGGGAAGGGACCTGAACCACCCTTTTGCTAAGATGGAGAAAAGTCTTTGTGTGACTGTCAGCTCCTCATGTGAAAGTATTTGAAGCTGCATCCAAGTCTCTAATATGTGCCAGGCAGAGCCCAAGATCCCCTGGCAGAGCAGACACCTCCTGTACGTGCTGCCTTGTGGAAAGATGGGGATGAGTTTTATCCCTCCCTGAGACAGGCACATGTACCCAGAGCAACTGATGGAGCCAATGTCCCTTTTAATCTCGGGTGAAGGGACACTTGACTGAGTGTAGAAGAGTTTTTAGGGATGCTTCACTTGGGATCAGTTGCCAGTGGCTCATATCAGTTTCACAGCAGGACCAAAATAATTCAGGGACAGGACAGCCTGGGAGTCTTGGCACAGTGCTCTCAGAACCATCTCCACAGGGCAGCTCAGGGCTGGAGAAAGTTAAGTTTCATTTAACAGCCCAGTAGGAAAGCATGAGTTGTAGAAGTGAGAGTGATTCCATGCAACTGTTTCTTGAGCAAGTTGGAGCTAAAGTACCACCAGGCAGTTATGAATTGAGCTTTCTTTGCCTATGTGGAAATATAAGATATTTCACCATGTTTTATTTATGTGGTAGGTTAAATTTATTTGATTGTTATATTTTGACATATTTATAAAAGTGACAGTCATCTATATATATTTAATTTTGCTTTACATTTAAGAAAGATATACTTATAAAAATATGAAATGTATATTTATTTTTAGTAATTTGTAATTACTACTACATTTCTTATTTATTATATTTCTTGTATATTGCAATGAAGCACAATACCACACAGAAATACCAAGTGATCATGCTTGCTCAGAACAGGCTCCTTATTGTCTGCACCTGAGGCTGATGACTTTAGCTCTTTCCAGTCTCTGAAAGTTGATGCGTGGCTGTCCCTAGCAAATGCTGTTGTTTATTCACTTGAAAGCACACTGAAAGCAATCAAGTGCAAGAGAGTGTACTGCAAATTAAGAATTTTTTATCGTCCTCTTTTCTTACCAGTTATTGGGCTGATGTCTAAATGTTTTATATAAATGAGGTATATCTAAGACAACTTGCAGGCCCACATATAATTATAATACCTTGAAAGGTAACTGTTGGTGATTTTTCTTAATACTTGCATGTTCTATTACAGCAAAACAGCAGCTGTCTGAAATTTCCTGGTGATTAATGAAAAGCCTTCTTCCCCTCCCCCCTATCTAATACTTATTTAAGCAGCAATGACTGACAGGGAGGCCTTTCCCAGCAGTTAATTACCAGATAAACCAAGTATTGGCACATTTAGCTGAAAAGAAACAGCCTTTCCATCAGTCATTATTGCTTAAATATAGCCCAAATTGGTGCATTTTCAATTCTTAAGTAAGACCTGGAAGGAATATTGATTTAAAATGTACATCTAATAAGATGTTTATATAGAGAGAATATATGTATTTGAAACTATCCCTCTATGAAACCAATTGAAGTATCACTGCCAATGTGGGGAGGTAGAAGAGTAAAAAGAAAATCCATGTTTTGATCCATCATGGAGTTTTCCCAGAAGCTTTTTTGTTTGG
Organism: Sitta carolinensis; assembly: GCA_032173965.1. Taxonomy (NCBI): domain Eukaryota; kingdom Metazoa; phylum Chordata; class Aves; order Passeriformes; family Sittidae; genus Sitta; species Sitta carolinensis. The sequence continues at coordinate 9,779,120 of CM063286.1, read as the reverse complement.
TGGAGTCTGAGAAAGATTCCTGCTTTGTACAGGATGAAACGTGAATGTGATAATCCAATATGTAGCATTAGGTAACCCTGGAACAGATATTAAGTATTAAAAACAGGCAATGATGTGAGCTCTGGATAATTTCATCGAATGAGTTCAAGAAAGTGTTTTTCCCAGCAGCCCACTCATGGTATTTTGCTGACATAGTGGCTACCCAGTGACACATTTCCATTGCTTCAGTTCAGGGCCAGCTTGATCCATTGCCATTTGTGTAAGGTTGATCTAAGACATTTAGTTAGGTACTGGCAAGGCCAAGGGTCCCTTTGTATTTTTCTAAGGAAGTGGTAACTTGTAGTGATGGCACACCAAATAATAGTGATTTTAACTGTTACAGCAACATGTGTCAGCGTTCTCTCATTATTCAGAGCATACTTGAGTTTTAAAGGTTTCAAAGTCAGGATTCTTGCTATGAGGAAGGAAGCCAGTTCATCAAATAATTCACTGTGACTCTCAGCCAGTCAGGATCCTCAGCAAATACTATCTCATATGCTCCTTTTTGTCTCAGGCTGAATACAGAAAGCTGAGGCACTACTTTGAACCTCTTCCTCATGCTATATTAACTACAGGATCAAGTCCAGATAACTCACTGTTCTCTATGCTCCTGTCATTCTACTGTTTATCTTTAATGGGATGGGAATTAAAGGTTTTAGTCAGAACTAGGTCAAGAAAAAATCTTATGTTTCTATCTGCTATTAATTGCCACCCCCCCCCCCCCCCCCCCCCCGCTTTTGACAGTTTTGCCAGGTGTTAATTCTTCATAAACTGAGATTTGAACAGCTGCATTAGAGGTACTTTACTCTAGGCCTCTTACAGTACTTTTAAATATTTTATGCAGCTTCAGCAATAAACCTAGGCAGAATCTGCTAAACTTCATGGCTTCCCCTTAAATCAGTCACTGATTTTTTTTTTTTTTGCAGAATGAAAATAACAGTACCTACAAAGGCATTGAAATCTACTGGTTTTTTGCCCCCCTCTTTCTCTTACATTTACAGGGAAGTATCTAGCAAATGTCACTTTCAGGATCCTTCCCCAGACAAAGAGCATAGCCAGAGCCATTTGTATCATACAGTGAATGCCCAGCTGTGTGGCTGGATGATAAATACCAATGACATTAGGGACTCTGTGACTGGCTACCTAAGCAAACTGTATCATTACAACATCTAAAGAAACTAATGATAGGTGGCCTGGCCTCTGCTAGTCCTCAGTCATGAATATCAAGCAGTTTCTACCAGATTTTTAACATTAGAAATATTTTTGTTTTCAAAAATAACAGATCAGAGTAAATGAAGAATGCTATAATTGTAATAAAAAAACCCCTCAAGACTAAATCAAGCCTTCTTGTTGCCTAGGGACATTTGTCTGTCTGAGTGAGCACCTGCCCCTTGGCTGCATCAGAGCTGACAGGATAAGCAAGCACTGCCTGTCCTTTGATCTTCAACCCAGTGGGGACCCAGGACTCACAGTGCCCCCACGGGAGTGGCAAGAGGGCCCCCTGAATTCCTGCTGTGCTGACATCCCCAGGCCACCTTGAACAGACTAAGCACACAAGAGCTGTTACATCAGCTTGCAAAGCTGACATCTGCTCATGAGAACGGCAGCACACTTACACCCTGGAGAATAACCAGAGCCCTTCAAGGAAATTGGCTAAAAGTGTCCTATGCATTTCTGGTATCTCTAGACCAGCAAAGTTGGCTGAATCACTTTCTTACAACAAAAATACACCTCGTGTCCCTGAACAACCTCAAGCAACTCAGGAAAGGACTGATACTCTGTTCTTTTTACTGCTAGAAGCTTCTGAATGCTAACAGTAGAGATGATTTAACTTGTGTATATAGTTTATAGGCCATTTTGTGCCAGATATCCTTGTTGCAGTTTTTTAAAATTTACATACCATCTCTGCTTTCTAAGTATGTACTTTTGAGGGGATCATCTTGAAGGAGTCAAAGTTTTTTGAAGGAGCATCTCACTACATTGGGGCAGCTCACCTCAGTACAAATTGCACTTCAGCTGTTACTTGGGATCACCTTCATGAAGAAAACTCAGTTGAATTGCTTATTTTAAATATACAGGTTACAACCTCCAGTATATAACATTGACTGATACTTCCAAGCTGGCTGATAGATGCAGGAGAAGGACTACATGGTTAATGGCTAGGAAGAAAAATATTTTCTCTAGGCTCTTGAAGAAGATGCATGATAGATGTCTAGCTAGACACCAGTGCAGGCTGCCTTGTATAGGAAGTATCCAATATATAATAGCCCATTTTCACTTGAATATACTGTTTCTATGAGAAAATAGAAATTCTAACTTGTAATTTAGGACAAAGGAAGCACCCTAATTATTCCTAAAAGCTGGCTGTCAATAGGCTTTTGATGCAAATGAGTATATATAGTTTATCTCTTCTTATCTCACAAGAGTTGTTGAAGCAGTTTTCAACTCTGTAAATGAAATTGGTATATTTGCATATCCTTTTGCTGTATTATTAAAAGGCAGCACATAATATTATGCATATTATCAGTGTGTGAAGAGTCAGAGTCCTGACCAGCTTTCCTCACTGTAAAAAAATGAAACAACAAAAGCTTGATGTCACCAACCTTCTGACTAACAGCTTTTAAATCAATAATAAAGAACCTACAAATAAAAATATCTAATAACCTCTGGAAATTTTATGGCTGTACCCTGCAATAAATGAATGCTGGGTTAAAATTTACTATGATCCTACTTTGTAGCATGTCTGAGCATTGGAATTATGATTTAAAACAACGGATTTCACAACAAAAAAGTATGGTGCTTAATACTGATATTTATTAATTGCATTTATTTTCAGCACTCCTTTCAAAGTGAAATGATCAGTAAAAGTCAAGCACAAAAATTAGTAAACATTCTGAAACATGTACCACTGAATTCCAATCCATTCCTGAACTGCTGGCTACTGCTGCTGATCAAAATCCTCAAATTTAATTAGCATGCACCAAATGATCTGAAGTTGGAGGACGAAAATGGTAGATTTCAGCTAGATTTACTGCTAGCTAGCAGCCCTTCAATGGTCCAGTGGCCAGCACAAGGCTCTGGGGCTCTGGGGCTCTGGAGGGCACTGCTGCCTGGCCACTGTGCTAGGCTGTCCTGAACTGTGCTGTGTGTGCTGAGCCACAGCAGCAGCCTCAGCCTTCAGTGGAGAAGGGGCTCTGTCACTGCTACTGACCTGGAAGAGAGAAACACGAGAGTCTTCAGAACTGGAAGATCAGGTCATCATCCAGGCTGTGGAGCCAAGCCCCCTTCAAGAGATTTGAACCAGGTTTTCCAAATTCAGCTGAAATGCTGGAACTACCACCTCTAAAAGATGAGCAGTGATTGGTAACTGCTCTAATGTCTCATTTCCTTTTCTTCTCTCATAATGGCTTGATAGGAAATGAAACTTTCCAGGGCACACATTTTCCACTAAGCTCAATGTGGCAAGCATATTTTAAAATTCAGTTGCAATCTCAGAAATCTCAGGCCCAAGTCTTCAGATATTTTGGTACAACAGCCCTACTGAAGTGCAATTCATTCAGATGAGACAAATGGACAAACCTCTTCCTTGTCACCTATTTCACATATTTTGAGCTCTTGAGGACCATGCACACAGACCAGGCTAAGCAACAGGAAGGGAAATTTATAGCACTAATAACTCAGTTCCATGGGCATTGACTCTGATGTTCCTCTGCTCCTGGTCTTCTCTCTTGGCAGTGGTCTTTGCAATACCTTAGAGGAAGGGCTGCCCTCCTTTAAAGGGAACTTGATTAGGACATCAGATGACATAATTCTTCAGAAGCTTGAAGGATCAAGCCTTTTGACTTACAGGATGTTCCTGGGGTACTGGGATCAGTGTGTACACATCTTTTAAGATGAGGCCTTTGGGTACAGATATTTCTCTGTGCTTTAAATCACTGTGGAGGGATTTCTCATTATATATGGTATATTAAGTTTTCAAGATGTATGCATCTGCAAATATAAGAAGAAGCTTTTGCAACTGGACACCCTGTTACATCAAATTAGCATGGCTTGTTAAAATATTAATGTAAAAAATATTCTTTCCATTTAAACAGAACCAAGTCAATTTACATTTTGAGGGGTCAGATTTCAACAGAAATTAATTGTGCTTAGGCTAGATTACATTTTCATTAGTAATCACATAATTGATATTCATTGCTCATTACAGTTAAGCAATTTCAGGCTACCTGTGCAAATATTAAATGTAGAAAGCTCTTGTAAAAGCTCATTTGATCACAGATATGTAAGATCTTTTCAATAACATGGAAGATATTTGCTCTGTTATAGTTCATAATCAGGCAAGCTACATGCAAAACCTGGTCATGCTGGAAGGCAATTTTGCCAGCCTGTGTTAATATGCTGGAAAGGGCTGTGCTGTATGAACAGAGATAGAACAGAGGTCAGAAATCACCTGAGTAATGGAACTAATTCTGATTAAAACGAATTTTATCTAGGATAACAGTATTTATGGAGATATTCAGGAAAACACATATTGGAACTAAACCATGATTGCAGCTATAGGAGCTGAATACAGAAATGACTGTAACCTGGTTTATTTAATTTTATGCTGTATTCTGTAAAGGTCTACCATCCACTGCTGTTTTTCAGTTTTGGTTAGAGATAAATCTGACTTGGTCCCTTTTTAGTGTGTCTTTTTCTGGCATTACACATGCTATTTACTGCTCTTTTTCATTTTCCCATACATTTATCGTTCAATAAAAACAAGATAAACAGGCTTCCCAAATCTCCAGTTCTTGTTAACTACAGCTGTGCTGAATCCTTTATCAAATAATATAATGTTTTGGATTCTTGGCACTAACTTCCTTACAGACTGGCCAGACTATTCAGAAAAGAGATGCTAAAACAAGCCTAACAAACACAGCCTGTGAGCAAAGCAAAAAACCCTAGAGGCTAGGAAGACATGAAACCAAATTGAGAAACATGAGAGGGAACTGAAAGGAGGGAGAAATGAGAATCAGAACAGTTTGGGTTGGAAAGGACCTCTAAAGGTTATCTAGTCCACCCCCCCTGCAATGAACAGGGATGATCCCTCTAGCATAGTGAATGGAATGAAGAAAGAAGGAAGTGTATATAATAGGATTCATATACATTATTTTGCATCAACATCACTTGTGTGGTGTGTGGATAGTGAGCTCATAGCAACAGAAGAGCTTGACACTAAAAGGCACTTCCTGCACCAAACCCCATGTAAGCACCACTGTTCCTGACTCTCCAAAATGTCTGCCTGAAGGATAAATGAGCACATCTATTCTGGTCAGCAGAACTCATTGAATATTTATATGTAAGTTTTCATTTCAGGGAAATATTTCAAAGACATTTACTAGAACTGAAGAATATGGATCTTTGAAAATAGAAGTCAAGAATTTACATATTCTGCAGCTAAAACTATAAATAGACACAAACTAAAGAATAATATATTTTTAAAACAGTATCATCTCATGGTTACAGCAGCGTTGTGTAAGTGGTATCCTTTCTTCCACTTGTCTCTGATACATTTTGCAGGGTTGGTATCTCTATTTCCCTGCCAACTACACCCTTCTAAAGCTTTCAGAGCACTTAGTCCCTGCAGCGAGGACTGCACACCCAGCAGATAAAAACCAGGAGAAAGGATGGTTCGTGGTTACTGTTATCGCAGGAGACATGGATTTGCTTCTGTGCAACCTCAGAAAAATCACACTCAGCACGCCTGTGTTTGGTGGCTCAAGGCCCTGCAGAAGCCCAGAGCCACAGCTAAGCCTGCTGGCTCTGAAAGGACATTCCAGTCCTGCCTCCTCAGCCGAGCCTGTGCTGCTCTCTGCACCCTCGATCCAGCGGCGCCTCTGCCCCTGTGCTCAGAGCCTGTCCTGGTGCCTCACCTCTCCAAACACAAACGGGGAGCAGCAGTTTCAGAGTGGCCTACCTTGGATGTGTGCATGCATGCCATAAAATGCTATAGCATGTAAACATCACAGAGAAAAACAAATTGTCTTCTAAGACAAACAAACAAAAAACCAACCAACCAACCAATCAAACAAACAAGTCACAGGAGCAGCACCTTCTTTGCTTAATTTGTTAAACATCTGAGAAACAGAGGCTTAGGAGAGACAACTAGACATAGTTCTTCTCCTGTATTGGTAAAACATATAACATTTACTAGCCATACGTTGCTTATAAACCTTGAATCTGTAGCATATTTGATTAAGAACGTGTATAGAGGTTTCACAAAATGTCCTAGTGAGCACAATATATTGTTATGAAACTTCTGTTGGAGTTCTGAGTATTTAAGAAAAATGACACATCAGGCAAGATGCACTCCACACAGTGAAAAAAAAAGAAACCACTAGAGACTACTTGCAGTAACATACTAAAGGAATAAATCCTACGGGAAAGAAACTCCAAAAACCTTGAAACTGAATTCTGAACTAGATATCTGTGTAGAAATTTTGAATACAAGTACAAAATAGACCCTCTTACAACCTGTTCCTATTTTACCAGAGCAAATGAGAATAGTGTTTGGTTTTCATCTGAGCTGAAGAAAAGTGTCTAAGATGGATATTCATGAGGCTTTATATGCCAAATTTATGAAGGCTGGCTTGTAGTTTGAGTTTGAGGTAACAAGGAGTAGAAAGTGAACTTCAAATGGAGCCTCAGGAGATGTAAATCTGGGCAGAAGAAAAGGTTCAAATGCAATTTGGTACAGATTTTTTTGTCTGCTGTTAGGGTCAGGCCTGAGGCAGAACACCTGAAAAGATGACCACAAAAAGTGCTGAGGGCCTCCTCAAGTAAAACTAATTTACTGCATAATCAGAATGATAGAGATCAGGCACAACCCCAAAACCAGGCAAATTGTGAGAACATCTGGTAGTGGCCTCCAGGAGTGAGCCAGAGGACTGGCTGGACAGGGCACCTTTGCAGGTAGCTCATGGGTCAGGCAGCTGTAGGGACAATGCACAGTTTCTTATTTATGAACAGAAGCAAAATCTATACCCATAAATCACAGTCTGAGATGTGTAACTCTAAAGTACATTTTAAGAAGCACAATTAAGAAAAACTACCCAGAAGCACAGAATTCAGTGCTATGAAATTTAACACAAAGCTCTATTATGATTTAAGAGTCTCTGACACCAAAGCCTTAAAAATCCCTGAATTGCATGCTGCCATATAAAAGCCTGCTCCTTCCTCCCTGTATATACCTCTGTTGAACATAAAGCTTATTTAACTCTTTTGTGCCAAGCAGGACTTTTAAACCCAGCCAAGTAACAGAAGACACTTAACATGACCCTGCACAGCACCAGTGCAATGGGAAACCTCATCTTCTACATCTTAATTTGATTTTCTTTTCCCACATTATGTTCTTGTCCCAGCTGACCTTCTATTCTAGCAACTAACCTCATGAAATGTTGACAGACAAGAATATTTATGGTCAGAAAACTTCTAAAAATGATAAATACACCACATTTTTTTCTCAATTTTTTTGGCCTATGGAAAATGTGTTCCTCATCAGATTATCCAGGATAATGTTATGATGTTTGCACAATGCCAATGAAAAATTAGCAAACACATGAATCCTTGAAATCAGATATTTGTAGGAATTACTTTCAGCCACAAGTTTAAAAGTCTACATGAAGAGTATTTGCCAGCAAGCAGCCTTTACAGGAGAATAACTAGGAAGCAAGATAACATTAAAGGGGAGAATAGCTGATGTGTCAGGAGAGCTGTTATGGATCACAGTAAAACTTCTAAACTCTATAATGAAAATAAAGACAAAATCTTTTTTTCAGTCTTTGCTATGCAGTGGACCTTTGTTATGCAAGGACCTGCACTGACACAGGTGATCATTACACACCATGAATTGTTTCTCGAAATTAAATAAAAACAAAATCACAAAACATAGATTACTTATTATTTATGAAAAAGTTTTTATGTACAGTGAAATTATGCATTCAGCCCTGAGCCTTGCCCCATCACTTACTGATTTCAGAGTTTGGCAATTAGAGTGACTTTACTATCCAGCACAGTGGTTTGAGGAGAACCAGCCAGGAGATAAGGTGACATGAGTTTTTAAGATCAGTGTAACATGATATATTTAAATTAGATAAACTTTCTGTGATTATCAGGGCAGTTTCCTCATGGTTTCTCTTCTGTCTTTCTGTGAGCCTTGTTCCTTGATTGTTAACTCTGAAAACTGACTCCTTAGCAATTATCTTTAGTGAATATCTTCAGGGATTAAGGCAGCATTTTTAAACTGTTAAAACCTATCAGAAATTGAACAAATTGTAATGGTGATTAAAAATGAAGTGGAAAAATTCCTGATATGTATAACCTAAATAGACTATTGATCCCAGTGCACAAGATCACATCCTAGGACATCTAAAGATACACAGACAATACAGTACAACCAGAAGACAAGACCTAAGTATACAGTCAAGACATATTTACAAGACAAAAGACTAAGATGGAAGCTCTGTAAAAAAGCTGTCTGATCCTGGTAGATAACCATCACAGTGTGATGCTGAGGCCAAGTGGATTAGTCTTTGAATATACAGATGGGGAAATACTGATTAGGAGGAAATATTATTTCTTTATTTGATACTGGTGAGGCCAGTACTGGAAAAGTACAATTAAAAAGGCTTTTGCTTGATTATGGAGAGATGCAAGAATGCTTAGAAGGCTTATTCTGTTCAGTTTACTGATGGAAAGATGAAGGGGAAAGGACACAACTGCATATAAGGGCCAAAGTGGAGAGCACAACTCTGCTATGGTATCTTCACTCTGTAAACAAAGCTTTGACAAAGGCTCAGTGGTTAGATATAAATGCCTGATACATTCAGGCTAAAAATAGGATTCACAGTTTTAACAGCAGGAGGTCTTGCAACTATTTAATCAAGGTTGTGAAGAATTTTATCAATGATAATTTGAAAATCCAAAGTAGATATTTTTCTTAGAACTCCAGTTCAAAGAGGAGTAAGTTCATATATGTTTAGCATGCTAGATAATAAATAATAGCACAGAGGTTTCTCTGACCTCATTAGATGGCACATGAGTTCTCAGCTGTCTGTGGAGGGGTGCAGTTGGCATCTGTTTGGTCTCAGTGCTTACACCTCTGATGCACTTGCACAAGCTGGGATTAGCTTTCATTTGCCACTCAAAGCAGCAAGTCCTGCTGCACAGGTGCACACACTCCATACCCTCCCATCATCAGATTGCTTCTGCATTTCAGAGCACTATGAGAGGACAGTGAGGTGAAGATGAGGGACATCTTCCACCAGCCAGGACATTTGTAAAGTGTTGATTCATCCAACTGCAGCCTCTGCAGAAAATGTTCTTCAGCTGATTTACAATAACTCTGACACATGCAACAGCTTTGTTGTCTCAGGCTGGCCTACAGGATGTTCAGCTGGGTAGATTAATATCCATATTCTCTTTGAGTAATCTATGGATATTTCAGTTAATTTTCCTCTTTATTTCTTTCATGACTAGTCTGACTTCATTTGCACATATGGAGCACATGAAATAGAAGTATTGCTGCAAGATACTTACTTTTCAGGCTCCCGTACCTGCCTCAGAACACAGAAAAATCCTAATTTTATGTTACAAAAAGATGCTCTTAAATCAAAATGAATAGTTTCAGATAAAAAGTTTAATAAAAGCTCCCTCTTGCCTTGACTCCCACATAATGAGCTGGGGTCATTCTAAAGAAAAGAACAGAAATTCTGGGACTAAAACAGAGCAGAGTGTGAAGTGTTTTTAATATCACAGCAGATGTAATTATTTTCTGTTTCTTTTTATTATTAAACATTGAGGTAACTAGGAGGGAAAATCAATACAGTACACTATCTTCTAAACAGTGCGCCATCTTCAAAGCCATGCATATATGTACCTATAATTAAGGATGCACAGTCCATGTTTTATCGTGCTGGATATATCTGAAAAGAAAGAGAAAGATCTGGTGGATAGAGATGTATCTTACTGAAAATGGCCCTACTGCTATATGCCTTACACTGTTGAAATGGTAGAATAGGTGTATTTTGAATTCCAGTTTCTGTACTGGGGGACCTCTCTGCCTATTTTGGATCTAACATGTTGCTTTATTTCTTTGCTTCCTCTACTAAATAAGAGTTTGATGGCTACTAGGAGAACTATTATGGGTAATAACGCACTTAGACTTCTAAGGGCAATAATGCATGTGAACTGCTGTTTGTTTTCTTCAGTGATACAACTGAACACTCCCTGTTTGGTGTAGCTGTGATTTGTTTTGGGTCATCACTAAGATATTTGGAATAACAGTAAAATAAGTCTTCTTTCTACTTGCAAATAAAATATTTCTATTATAATGGTAAAATTTCAATGCCTTTGTTGTCTAACCCACTCTTTGCATATCACCGTGTATTTTATTGCTTATCCCCTCTAAGACTGCAGTTGCAAGTTTCCTGGCCTTTGTTTTGTTTTTCTCTCTTTTTGCTTTCTTTCTTTCCTTCTTTCAGAGGAGCATTATAAGCTTATTTAGGCTAACAAGGAGATCACATGCCCAGTAAATGTGCACAGCAAATGAAAAGAAATGTGTCTCAATAATACAGACATACTTCAAATATCACTGGAGTTCCACAGTGAAGAACATTGCAGTCAAAGAAAGGGCTTCTATTGATTTCATTGATTTTGAGCCGTGGCTTCTGAAGTCAGCAGGCTGAGTAAAACCATGGCCCAGTTCATTACAGGCTTCTCCTCACTGCTTGCACTTCAAACTCTGTTGTTCAGTGAAACTGACGCTTTTAAAGAGAATCCTCCTTTTTTCACTTGATGAAGAGAATAGCTGTTGTTTCCTCTGTGTTGTTATTGTGCATTGGCCCAGTATTTGCAAAGATGTGGAAAGCAGCGAACGACATGCTTCAGTTCACCTTTTGCCATATTAACGAACAGAGCTGCACCAGCTGGTGAGCCCCTGTGCAGGGCCAGCCTTGTCAGCCCTCCCAGCAGAGCCCTGGGCCAGGGAAGAGCTGTGCTCTGCAGCCAGCCCCGAGCCCTGCCCCTGGCCCCTGCCCTCCTGGCAGGCACAGCAGCACGACCTGATCCGCTCGCTTCGCATTAACTCTGGGAAAGGCACCTGAGCAGAACCAACAGCAGCAGCTGTGCGACCACTTGGCACTTGTGGGCAGCCAGAGTGGATCTCAGGCTTCTCTGCTCTTGACTGGTCAGATTTGCCAGCCCTTTGGGCAGCTGTTGTTTGATCTCCAGCCATGACGAATACACCAGTCAGACAGGGCTGTTCCCGTTTTTGTTAGTCTGTAGAAGGGAAAATTCCCTCATACACCAGCACTATACATATGGCTCACACACATCAAGACAGCGTTTTCTGTGCTACAGTGAAAGATGAAAATTCCTTCCTTCTTCAGGCTGTTTCTCCAGGTGTTGGAAAATCTGTGTTTAGTGAGTTTGTCCTCAAATCTGATGAATTTTGTGGGGCACAGGGAGGGGTCTGTGCTTCATGTTGAACCTCCTTTGAGCAAAGGAGGAGGAAACCCTTAGTTCCCCTGGCTCCTTGTGTGCCACAGGCTTCCTTAAACTCATAGTGGCTGACCTTCCCTCTTCATCCTCGTGTCAAGGATGTGGGGATCAACCCGGGGCCCTGTTCACATCCCAGATGGTCTCGACACACATGCCAGCTGATGCCTGGCACCCTCCCTCCTCTTGAGGAAAAGACATCTGTGATCCTTCTCACAAGCCCTGTTTGCTACTCCGTACTCTACAGAGAGACATCCTACTCCCTGCTTACTGTGCACGGGAAGCAGGAAGGAAAACACAGCCATCATACAAACTTTGCGTGTTTGCTCCTTTTAAAAATCTTTCCAAATTGCCTTTTTGTGAAAGCTCTGCAATTGTAATCCAACAATGACAACAAAACCTTTTCGAAACAACACCACTTGCAGTACAAGTGTCAGGTGATCATCAGATAATGGAGTCTTGGAAGACTAAGGCTCAATTCAGACTTGAGAGCTTTATATTTATGTTTGAGAAAAACGCATTTAGAGGGTTGTAGTCTAATGCCTCTTTAAAAAAAGAAAAAAGAGATGTAAAATTTACTTAAATTATTTTTTATTTGTCTGAATGAGCTCAACTACAATGGAAGAGTATTGCTAATATAATTACAATGGCCTGTCTCCAGAGGAGAAGATATTATGCACTATACTCTCTGCTCTGTATATCCTGAGCACAGTACCAAAAAGTAAATGAGCAAATTTATTATTTCATCCAATAGGAGTTTTGACAGATTTATTCCTACTCTAAATTTCTTCCAGAGGAAAAGAAAGGTGGAGTTGTCTCCCAATTACACCTGCAAGTAGTTTGGTTTGGAAAAGAGAAAGAGAACATAGGATTGAGGAGAGATTTCTCAATTCACGTGTTGGTATAATGGAGCTTTTAAAACTAGAAATAAGAAGACTTCACAGATATGTAATCACATTTAACTGCAATAATGAAAGAACTAAATGCCACAGATCTGGGAATCTGTTCTCTAGTTGAAGTGGAAAAGAGGAAAAATTTCCATTGTCATGAAGCTGACCTAGGTTCAGCTGCTGACCTCTTTTCATTCTCTCATTGTTAGGCTACTAAATATCCAGCAGTTATAACCATACTAAAATGAAGTATTGGATCAAAATAATTTCTCAAAAGTACTTTTTCAAAAGTACATTTTAGAGTTGAGGAGGATATTTGATCATTTCGCTGAAATTTTCTATTTTCTTAGGTATTCAGCTTTTAAGAAAGGCCAGTAATAAAGCACAGAGGTTATGCAATGTTACAGTGCTGATTCTCATTCATGGTAATTGGAGATTTCTGAAAAAGAGAGATAATTTGTCCAAACCTAAAGACTCAGTAATATGCCTGAAATTTCGGCTAAGACCAGAGAGGATCTTAAGAGGACTAACTGCAGTGTGCATGAATTCATGCCCAAGTGATTTCCAATAATTTTATTAGCTCCTGCTTAAATCCTATCCCAAGTGTCCAGAAGGAGATTTCAAGTGCAGTATAAACATATTTAAAAAAATTTACAATGTAGATACACAGGAATAGAAGAGAAAACTGAAATTACTTTCTTGAGTACAAAGTAAAGCAGTATTTCTGGCTGCAATAAGAAGAGTATACATTCTGAAAATGAATCAAAGAAAATTAGATAGCTAGACTGAATATCCAGAAATGTTAAAAATCTATAATTGTATATATAATCAGTCTAGAAAATTATGGTACATTTGGAAATAGACTGAGGCAAGCTTGGGCTGTGGGTCATAGGTACACATACCCATTGCTTCTATATTTTGATACCTCATGCACTATGCCAAATTACCAAATTTCATTTAGATTAACCAATATTTGTTCAGAGATTTTACTAAGAGACATGAAATGTAAGAGCAAGGAGATTCTTTTATTATTCAGCTTACTTACAGCTGAATGAGCTCTGAGCAGCTAATTTACAATTTCACAGCCAATAGTTTTAGTTTAAAGTTTCATCCAAATAACACTTTTTTCAAGAGGCACTGGCAGGATACAATTGCAGAGTCCATCCTCTGCTTTGTCAAATACCTTTGTGACACTCATGTAGGTTCCAGCAGTGACCTCAAGTGAGACTGTAATAGCACTGAAATGAAAAGGGGACATCAAGAAATCACTCAAACTGTACCTTCAACTTATTTATCTCCTTGCTAATTTCAAGGTCACAGTTACCATCTGCTATAGAAGCAGAAAAGTTTGACAGTTAACATAAGCGAGCTTTTTCAAGTATTTTAACTGCAGAAATGTGATTTCAACTAAAATTGAGATTTAGGGCTATTCAGAATGTGATGAGAGAGAGCAACTGTAAAAAACCAGCAATTTTTGGTTGATGATTCAAAAACGTCCTTCAGGAGACAAGACTGATACAGGAATTAAAAGAACCAGAAAAGTTTAAAATTAAACCAGACTCCCTCATATTCCCAACAAGCTGAGAATAATTGCAGTGAATGGAGATGTTCTGACTTGAGAGAAACCGTTCCATGTTTTTGTTTGGTTAACTGGTTTCTTTTTAAAAGGAGATGTACTAATAGCTGTGCACAGAGGAGAAAACATGAAAACTTTGGCCTTCACAGCATTTCTCCTTTCCTCTGTGGGGCTCCTTCTGCCCTGGCTTCATCAGGAATCGTTTCTACACACACATATTATTTTCCTTCACCTGGTGAGAGCTCTGGTGCGTTGGGAGTGGAGAGCACTGATGGGGACAGAAGGGCAGTTCTGCTCTGCTGCCCATCGCTCCCATCTCTGCAGCATCTCCGTGCCTCCCTGGGGCTCCCTGCCCGGGGACCTGACAGAGCAGAGCTGCCACAGCACCACGTGCAGGGAGAGCAGCTCCTCCCCAGACACAGCTGCACTCGAGTAACAGACTCTCCAAACTCCTGGGTGGCTCTTGTTTGCCTTCTTTATCTTCCTTACAGATCTTGTCTCCATTTCACATCTCTAGGAATATTCTGTGATATGATAAGGGAGCAGAGGAACTTTCATCAAGGGGTCCTGGGATCAGAGGAAAGGTCATCATTGATCTCACTTTGATCAGTTTACTGAAGGGAATGCTGACCCTACATAAATATTTCATGGTTCTGAGGAACAGCCAAAAGCACCTTAGTAAATGTTTTATGGTCTAATGGATTTTTCTGAGACTGCTCTATTGCCTTTGCTAAATCCATTACCGAAGCTTCTGTCCCCCTGTATTTGTACTCCAAAATTAATCCAATATAGCCAACACTTGCTCACCAGGTTTTCTTAAAATACTAAATGTTAAAATTATGTAGATTAATGAAAAAAAAGGCTCATTTCATAGTTAAATAAGGAAAACAGAGGTTTACAAAAGCATATACATGGCTGGGCTGATTTAGAGTTTTCTCTGTGTGCATTTCCATGACAATGAGGCTACATGAATATTCAAAATGAAAAAGTTAGCGATGATAAAAGTGGGCAAAATATCAGTACCATCTGCTCACTTCTAATGCCCGAAGAAATGACAACCTAAAATTAACCAAAGAAAATGAGCTGCTAAATAACCTTTCTCCCCCTCCCAAATCTTAGAGGCCTGTATATTTCAGCACAGAATTTGATCTTTACTTCTTCATTGTTCCCTACTGTAATATTTATATTTCAAAATTTTCCTTAACATTAACTGAAACTCTTGTACTAGCAGAGGTAAAATGACTGGAACTTAATAAAAACACAGTAAAATTCTGCTGCTATTACTAGTCTCCAGTACTGAGACTGTTGTAACTGAGGAGACTAAATAACCACACTGCCAACAATTTATTAAGATTTTTAGCCTTAATTTTGCATATCTACTTTCAGTTTTTCTAATCTAAGATTAGCTACTCTGTGCTGAAATAAATGTCAGCAGAGGAGCAAAAAGAAAAAAAAGCTTCTATATTATTTAAAAAATAATTGTTTTTCAAGTCTGGGCATTAAACCAAAAATTAGTTCTAACTCTAAAAGTAGAATTTTCAATTTTTTACCTTTGTTTTGGCTCATGGATGTTGATTCCTTATTTTCCATCACCAAAAGGGAAAGACACAACTAAGGAAACTCCAAGTCTTTAAGACTTGTTCTACAAGGAGGTCTGTGTAGAGCTCAGTGCAGTTTAGTTTCCTTGTGTATCTTACTCATTTTATGTTATCTGACATCCTGCTGCAAAGAGCTGGTTGGCACAGGCAGATAATGCCCTGAGAGTACCTGTGCCCAGAAAGGAACGTGTTACCATGGCTTGGTTGGATTACACGAGGAGGATGCTGATACCAGTGGTCAATAAACTTCTGCCACCAGTTCCTCTGATGCTGTCGAGTTTATAAGCTGTGGATATGGTTTGGATTTTAATGTACCACCAAAAGCAGCTTTTAATACTGAAGGAAAAATACACCCCTTCAACTTATTAGAAATATTTCAGCTACCTCTATTTTGTTTTGGTGCTGGCAGGGAGTGTTGTGTCATTCTATACACACAGAGTGGAAAAATATCTCTCTGCCACCCTACTCACTCTCAACAAGGTGGCTTACAAGTGGCAAAATCTATGAGATTATTACCCAGATCTCAGTACTCAAGAAAGGATTTTTCTGGGAAAGGCAGGTCAGGAGCGTCCAGGCAACTTCTGTGTCTTTTCACATCATTGAAAAATGAAGTTGATGTCAAAGAGCTTACTTCCAGTTTGCTGCTACTTAGACTAAGGGGCAAAGGGGGACAAGGCTGAGCCTCAGAAATTAAAAATGTTGGGAAATGAATGTAAGACATGGAACAAATGTCAAACTGATCAAAAGAAAATGGCCACAGTGGAAGAGAAGATTTGGAAAAAGCAAGAGTTAATCTATGACCAAAATCCAGACTCCCTCTCATTTTTGCAGACACACTTATGTGATTTTATACAGCACAAGCCTGAAAACATACAGCTATATGTGAATTTAGTTTATATAAATTATCTTATTGATGGCAATGGAATTATTCATACGAGGAATATATGCCTGGTTCTACAGTCTGAGCCAGGCAGCATGCAAATTGTGTTTCCAGTCACTGGCTGAGCTGAGCACTGCAAGCCACACTGTTCAGTAGGACCCTGGTGAGGAGACTTGCATCAGGAGCCTTGCTCCCTTCTTTTTCAGTTTATAAATCTATGTTAATGCTACTGATGTTAATCAAGTAGTACTGCTCTTGCTGCTACATTAATAAAGTAAGAACATCAGATCATTATACCTAGAAAATATTTTTATTTGAGAATTGTTAATAAATTTAATATGGAAAGAGATTTTGAAGCCTCAGTGAAAATGAAAAGCTAATACCATTAAATGGCTGAGAGTGATCACGTGGATTATGCTAGTTCTCAGTATAGAAATAAAGTGAATAAACCCATGGTTATAATTTCATCTCCGCAATACAAATAGAATAGACAGATGCTTGATATTGTACAGTAATTATAGATGGCTGAACCGAGAATAAACCTATTTGTAGATAATGGTTTCTGATTTTGAAGGCTGTTTTAAAATCTGTGATTAGTGTTTTGTCTTATTGCCAAGGACATGAGTTAAATATTTATTATAAAGTACGGTGGTGATTTCTGAACTCACCTTTTAAAGGTAATATGCAAGCATGCCAATAAGTCACAGGTCAAACAACATGACATTTTCCAAATTGAAAGAGACAGGGGTGGGGTGTAATGAGATTATAAATTTATCTGATAATCAGAATTGTGTAGAGTAGCCAAAAGGAAGAAACAACCACAGAATCTTTGCCTTTTGCAAAAGGACAAAAGGGAAGGAGAAAACCTTTAGCGCATTCCTGAAACTCAAAGCTGTCTAGCACGGTAACTTTGTAAAGCTGTGGGCTCTGCAATTGGTATGCCATAGCTCTCTCAGCAGATGTAAGAAAAAAAGGAAATGTAGTACTATGGAAAAGTGAGAGGGAAGAGACAGAGTGGCATTGATGTGATCAGCTTTAAGGACATTTCACTTGAAAGAACACCTGAGGCAATAGAAGCAGAAGGGGCAATAAATAATTCAGCAACAAAATTACATTTCAAAACAATGAGGTTGTCTTTCCGTTTTCTCTTTCAATGAAAGCTGCTTTCAAAGAAATTTCTGCAGAAATAGCTGCAGATACTTCTGAAAAACACTCTCATCCACTCATTTTTGGTGAAACCATCCGAACCTTATGCAGAAAGCTGCCCAGTGAAAGGACAGCAGCTTAGAATGAATCTTGCTTCATGAGGAATTGTTGTGTCAGACACAACCCAGTGCTCTCAGGCCAGACCTTAGCTGGTGGAAATTGTCATAAGTTGTCTGACTTCAGTGGAGCTCTGAGCAGTTCCACTGGGGAGCAGTTATCCCTGGGGAATTGAGAAAAGTTTTGTTAAAGTCAGGTTAATGAAAATGTAAGTTCAGCACACTGCAAACTGACACACAGGAGAAGGGAAGCATGTTTATCAGCTTGACTTGGCTGCATTGGGAGTGAAAAGCAGAGCATTTTCAATCACTGGAGAGTGTGTGCAGCAGATAAGTCTGTACTGTATGGAGAAGTGGAGAAAGCATGTGGAGGATTCTAAATAGGATAAAAAAAAATCTTAATTTAAAAGACAAAAATAATTTAAGTTAAAAAATAATTTAAGTTAAAAATGCTGGATCTTTATCAGGGTTACACTGTTTTAAACAGAACTTAGGATATGGCAGATGAACAGGACAGCCCAAATTTTTATTTATAAAATTGAATTTTTTTTATATATATATATATATATAAATCACAGGAAGGTGTATCTGCCTTTAACCAGAACTAGGCAGTAAGTAGTGTAGGTGACATAAAAAAATGGGGTAAACCCACTCCTCCCCACTCCTCTTTACCCTTCAGCAGGTCCTGCAGGACAGCTTGCAGTTTACAAAGTCACGCATAACTCACTCAGCTGTTGATTGTCTTTGGCCCTGTGCTTTAAGGCAGAGTGTCCCAACATCAGGGTTTAGCTGGTTGTGAAGGCCAGTGCTGCTCACCACTGTCCTTTTCTTCTCCCTCTGCTGGGCTGATGCAATGATTTGTGGGGCTGACCTCTAAGCAGGACTATTTTAGCTTTCAGGGAACAAGCTATAAACTAGATCTTTGACAGAGACTGTGAAACCCCCCAAATCCTGCAATATTTTCTTCTTAATCCTAATTTTCAAGTCCTACAGCGAAAGCCCTGCAAACAGATGAATCACCACATCTGATGGGAAAGTAACCTAGAGGAGATGGAAAAGCAAGAAGCAGAATGGAAAAGGGGACAGGAGAGCATGAGAATTATTTAGCGTGGCTTTGTTGCCAGGGAATGCACAGGAAAGCCTGTGGCAGCTTTGGTGCTCAGCCTATGTTCCTCTATATCAAATGTGAATTTACCAGGCTTTGGAAGGCAAAGATCTCACTGAGGCTGCAGATGGTTAGAGAGAAAAATAAAATAAAAGAAAACAAAGATAATTGGAGAAAAGCACCAAATTCCTGTTTATAAAGTTAAGACATGTTGAAGGTTTTTTTACTTTTTCTGTTCACAGTCTGCTAGGGAAGAGGCAGCTCTAGATTTGCAGATGTCTTAAAACTGAAATACCCTTTCAAATGAATATCATATATATATTTCAGGCATGCATTCCAGCTCATACATAGTTTGATGCTTTCTTACATCTCATTTGAAAAAAGGTACTAAAGATCTTCTTAGTGCTTCCCTGTGTAATATTAAAAAAAGCAGAGGAAAAAACCCAAAAATCTCTGGTTATCTTTTCAATAAACAAATTCACTTAACATGTTCCTGATAGACTCCCAGTGAGGCAATGCCCAGGAGCTTTCCTGATGTTTCACATATCTTTAAGAAACACAGTATTCTGGTTTAATATTCTGGCTTAAAGTGAAAGAAAATCTCCTTGAAAAATTCTCATTTTTGGGGGTGTCTATAGATTTTTGCCACCATAATCCTATGAAACTGTAACAGGCTTCTGTCATCAACTTGTTTCTATCCATTAACAGATTCTTCTCACCCTTATACAGGGATTTATTACCATGTACAAGGTGAAGTGTTCTTAATAGAGGAGATTACAGATAAGACTACATGGAAAAAGGGGGTAAAAGGGGATGAAGCATTTGTTTGAATTCCTACTGATGTCAATAGTCGGAATTCTACAAGGAGTCTTTCCACAGGACTAGTGGAGTGTGAGCTATTCCCTTATTTATCTGACATTTTCTTTGAGCTGCAAAATTGCATGTAGTTACAGGTATTCACTAAAATTCTGTCTATTAAGCACAAGGGCACAAGGACTGAATGAAGGATTATAGTGTTATATTTCCAAAAGTAGGTAAGTACTACTTTATGTATATCATCATAGTAGAAAATAAGATGAATTATTGATAGTTGATGAGGTTTGACTACAATGATTTGCTCTTGAGGAGAGGTACACATGCAGTTGCTAGAACGACAGAGCTCTCCTACATTAAGCACTCTAAGCTTCTAAAAATAAGCTCCAGCACATTACAATTAATATCTGAGGGCTCACTTCATTCTGTTTAGTGGAATTAAGTCAATATTGTTCATGAAGTGAACAGAAGTTATATGTGACTTATTGTTAAATGACAAAAATCCACTGAAGTGGGTCTTCGTATATGACACAGGAATGATTCATTTGAATAACTAAAAGCCTCCTTTTCCTAAAGGCAAACTCCCACAGCTATGGAGCCTGGAAGTTCAGCTGCCCTGTTAGAGCACGTGGTGAGTATCTAACAGGGCAGCAAGGCCACCTGCTTACCACTTACCCAGACCACTAAAGCCTTGGGCAGTGAGCCAGGCTGTGCCCAGGGCAGGGCTGTTCCAGGGGGCTCCAGCTCCAGGGATCTGAGAATGTGACCTGCAAAGATGGCACTGCAGTACACCCACTCAGGCTCAGGCTAGGAGCAGCATCCTCTGAGTGGGTTTCACCACTCCTGTGATTGTGCTGTGAGATGCCAGGTGGGGTTCACCTCCCACCCCATCTCAGTTCTGCCTCCCCCTCCAGGGGGAAACACAGCACAGAATCCTCCTGTGGAAGCTAATGCTGTACAAAGCAGCTGGGCTACTTCCAGCCAGGCCACTTCCAGCTTCAGTCAGTGCCTCTAGGATACTGCAAAATGGGCAAGAAATTAAATCCTAATATTCTCCACATATTGGTAAGACTATTCTTTGTAAATTGAACCCCAGATCTACTCCCACTCTTATTGCAGTATATCTCAAGTACCATTAATTGTTTCCAAGTTAAGCAGCTTCCTATATCTAATCAAGGCAGAGAGAATAGACTCTCCAGACAGCAATCCCTTCCTTAGGTAGCTAATTGGGAGTGTGAGACAAAAATCTCCCACAGAGACCTTTCTCCATGCACTTTCAAAATCACTGGAACATACAGAGGTGAGCAGGACAGTTAAAGAAATACACTTTTTACATAGTTCAGTGTATTGGATTGTTGTTATTATTATTTAACATTTTTTCTGAAGTCATGATTCCGATCCATAAGGAAGACACTGCCCTCTTGGCTAGGTATTATACGAACACACAATAAATTAGCATCCTTAAAGCTCTCTTTGTCTGAGAATACAAATGGTCTAGGAATGTAGAGTAAGAATGACCAATATAAAAATTGCAGCAGCCAAAGAACTGAAAAAGTGTTTGGGTAAAATAAGGGAATGGAATGATTCTTAGCTGGCGTAGGGATTAGCATAGCACTTGTTATAAAGTGGTATGGTTCTGTACAGATCAGGAAAATGCAGGCTGGGCTCTCTAAGAGATAGAAATGAGTCAGAAAGTTTCCATGCATTAAAAAAAATCAAAACCCTGTAATTTCTAAATAAAAAATATTATTTCACAGATGAAATGAGTTCCATAACCTCTCAGTTGTGTGCAAGAATCAGCAGTTCTTGAATCTTGCTTTTTCTAAATGAGTATATTCCTTGATTGTCTGTCTTTGCAGGAACAAGAAAGAAGGAAGACCATAGTATTACAGTATCTCTCTCTCCCGCCTCTCTCTCTAAAGACTATCAAAACTTGAGTGGACAAAGCTCTGAGTAACCTGATCTAAGTTTGAAATTAACCCTGCTTTGAACAGGAGTTTGGAATAAATAATCTCCAGAGGCCTCTTCCAGCTTTGTTTTCTATTGTCTAGAAAGACGTTTTTGATGAACTTTATAATTCTGCAAACTAAAGGCCTTAATCAAACCCACAGGATAGGAGACCAACACAATCCCCCCCAAATAAATACCCTTATGTCAAGAAATTAAGTAAGTACCTTTCAACCACAGAAGTACAGTTCAAGATGGGGATTGAAACCAATTGTCTAGATGAGAAAATGAACCTTCACTTTCCAAAGGAGGTATGTCACTGAAACCATAAACTTTGGCATTAGAATAAAACAGGGAAGGAAAATTTAGTTAGAGCTGGGAAAACTTTGCTGCTACTGCACAAAGTACTGTGGAATCATGGAAAACAAGTTATTGGCATTTATGGCTGCTTTTCAACACCAAGACAAAACCAATAACTTGTTTGACACATCTACTCCAAAAACCTGAAGAGACAATTTGTAATTCTAGTAAAGATTAAGGAATTGCTTCCTGAGCCTTAGCCACACTTTATACTAAGCACAGCATAACTCTGCAGTTTTCAGTGCAGCAGCATTATGTTAAACTAGGGACTGACACAACTTAAAGGTTAACCCAGGCTAGGGGTTAACACGGAGGTCGGTCAGCCAGGAACCAGAGGTGGTTTTCCAGCATAGGTTAAAGCAAAATATCTTCCAGCTCTGTTTTTAAAGGTTAATCAACCTGACCTCTGCAGAGTTTCTGCCAGGTGTCTCTCTGCAGCACCCTGAATCACCTCAGTGCATGTGCAGGGTATATTGTCCATTCTGACTGGCACCATCTCAGCCAGGCACTGCAGAGGCTCCGTGCTAGGGAAACCAAGAGATGAGGCTATAGAAAAGTTACTGTTAAATGTAGTTTAAACAATTTCACTTCATTCTAAATGTCAGCCTGAAATTTTCCGGAGTTTTAATCTGCCAAGTATATGCAGGCTGGTGATTTCAGCTGAATGATTCCCAAGCTTTATTGTTCCAATCTTATTTTAAAGCATGTACCTTGTTGGTAGAGGCCAAGAACACCCACATGGATGAGGTGGGTGGGTGCTTCTCTTTTGCTAGCTGAAAACTGACAAATAGGTTTTATTTCCTTTGATGCTCTACTTGTATTATTGTAAATCCCACTCAGCTTTGGAAAAGAAAAAGAGACATAGTGCAATTATACTTTCTTCTAAAAGAGTAGGGGATTTGCTAGGGAATTTTGTACAACTGTGGGAGGCCAAATACTTCAAAATATTCTCTAGAAGGCTGATAGAGTGTTATACTGGAAAGGTAGCAATAAAAATGCTCTGAAGAAAAGGGGAGGAAATTAAAGGAGCTGAAATGTCACCTGGCAAACCTGAAATGATTCTGCTGCCCCTTGAGAACACAGATCCTTTGGGACTGAAACTCCAAACTCTATGGCATTTTACAGGAGGCCATGAATATTAGCTTGACTACCCATACCTGGGTCTTGAGTGAGAGATCTTCTTGCTTCCTCCATACAATGAGAGAATTATTTATTTTATATAATAAAATATAGAATAACATTCTTGGCAACTTCAGGACGGAAGAAATCCCAACACATATGGAAAGGTAATTTCTCTCCAGCAGTGGACAGCTGCTGTTTGCCCTGTTTTCTTCTAGGTGGACATAATCCTGTTCAGCAGGGTAACTTTAAATAGAAGCTCCAGAGTACCCTGGGGGGGTGATCCTGCTGGGGGACCTGTAAATCTGGGCAGTGACATCCCAAGGCTACATATCTTTCTAAGCGTCACTGCCTGCTTTTCAAGATTCTATTGTCCCTTGGGGGCCTCACTGCTGGTTGGAAGGTACAGATACTTTAGGGAAGAATTGTTCCCCTTCTGAATTTTGCTGTGTATATTTGTCTAAAAACACAAATTAAGCTGGAAGCTGAATCTTTTGCCTTACGTCACTGCAGAGATTTTACAGAACCAAAGCACAAGGTTTGAAAACAAAAAACAAAAAGCAAAACAAAACACCCCCCCCCAAAAAAAAAAAAAAAGCCAACAGAAAGCTGTGTGAGTCAGAGAACTGGCAGCATGATGTGAGGCTGTTCAGCTCCAACCCAGAGGGACAAACCAAATTGAGTACCTGAAGGTCACCTCTATCTGCTGGCTCTCAGCTGACCAGTTGAAATGAATCTTTGTTCTCGGCCATGGGTCAAGTGAATGGAGGGCTATCCAGAAACAGCTCCCTGTTCCTGAACATAGCACTGCCTGCATGAGGCATCTCTGTGTCCATTTTTTTACAGGCTCAGCTTCCCAGGACTATTTGTCTGTCACATTCTCCATCCAAACCAACAGCACAACTATGGCAATGTTCAGGAAGGGATATTCAAGTTTGGATCCAGCCCTGCTGGCTCTGGGATATGCCAAGCAGTTAAACAATTTGCAAATTACTGTCACTAAATTGTTCAGTTACTCTTTCTCTATCACTTCCCATTCCACCTCCTTAATTTATGCTCACTATTGTTACTTGTTACAGCAGGAAGTACGACATCCTGGCACACAGCTGCTGTCTCTCTTAGCTGGAACAGAGTCTGCTGCTTCTCCCAGTTCCTTGAATGTTTTTATAGACTGCCCCAGCCTTTGATGGAGTACAGCAGGCTCCCCTTGCTAGTGCAGACACATGCTGTTGATAAGCTGTGCCAGCACTGAATAAAACATCTCCTCTTCCTTTAAATACTCCACAGTAACTGTGAGCAACGGCCTGAAATTCATTTTAATATGGATAGAAAATGTTGCCTTATATTTTTATGGGACTGAATTTCTTTCTGTTATCAATGAAATTAATGTGTCCATTAACACTTAAACTAAAAAACATGAAAGTTGCAGTTCTCTTTATGCATTAACTTAACACTACCCTGAAATAATCAGCCCTTATACTGTGATACAGTATCACTTGGGTTGTCCTTTTTTTTTTTTTTTTAAATTTTGAAGGACAGATGAGAGAATCCTCTTACAGTTTAATTTATGCTGTGAAATACTGTCCTTTGCAGTTAATTTAATGATTTTTCAGTATGAGTAACAATGATCTGCATGATGAAGTAAGGTCTGTGTCTGCTTGTGTATCTGTACGAAGCCTGGCTACATCAGGCTCCATTCTTCAGAGGAGTCTTTGAAACGAAAATGAAACTGATGGCATTTCTTATTAGCAGTGATGGAATGTGAATTTTTGCCTTTAATTTTGCCTTCCCTGAGTAGCTACTCAGGGAAGTGTGAAAGTGATTATGTGATGGAACTGATAAGCAGGGTAAATGCAGTTCTGAAACAATCCAGTGGATTGTTCTGCAACTCCTGTTATGCATTCCCCATTTAAACATGGATTAAAAAATGTCACAGAAAGTACTTAGTAAATGTAAGTGAAAATAATTTAATAAAACAGTATTGAAAATGTATTACTTCAGCATGTCCTTCTACAAAGTGGGCAAGTGTCACCACAGCAGTAGAGAAATGCCATCAGTAGGCTCAGGGACAAATGGCACACGCCAGTGACTGACAGGAAGAGAGCATTCCACGTGGGCTGAACCAGCCTCTGCAAAGCACTAACATTAATACAACTCTCAGGGATGGATCCAGGGACCTTCACCTACAGAGTACAGCAAGAAGATTTCTAGATTGAACAGAATGAACTGGTAAGGTTTGCAAGCAGGGGCTAAATTTCCTAAAGTTCCTCAACCTAAATTTCCTCCTGCTGTGGGAAATTCGGAGTGCTCTTACACAGATAGAAAATTATTCCATACCAAAGAAAGGAGAATCAAAAATCCAGGGAAAGATTCAGATTTTCTCCTGATTGCAATCCCCAAAAAAAGTTCAGATGGAAAAATTCAGATCCAGGTGTTACTCTGCTTCCTAAGGTAACCTCAACACCATTTCTAACAACTCTTGCTTCGGTGGCTTGAAGGAGCCATCCAAGAACAGTGATTTTTCATGACGCCCAAATTCAGAGAGAGAGGATTCTCAGATGAGAATGACTAAACCTCATTTGTGAACATTTAAAATAAAAGAGAGTTAATGTTAAAACACCTCTAAACACCTATTGTCCGGCTAAATTAAGGATTAAAATTAAGGATACAATTAGTCCTTTATAAAGCTGAAAAATTTGCATGATCTTTTAAATTAGATAGAGTGTATAAAGTGATTTATGAAGTTAAATAACAAATTTTGGCTATGCAAGGTATAAAACAAGAGAAACAATAGAAATAAGATATGCACATCCCTAGAAGCTACTGATGGTAGCTCACCTTGCCTTCCATTTCGGGTTATCACCTAAGCCTGTGGAAAATGAGTTTATCTACTGCTGCTTTGAGTGGGGCATCATTTTATCCTTCTTTTGCAAAGATGACAAGTCACCACATCATCTGTAAATGGCAAATTAGACTGAACATATTTATTACGTACAAATACCTATACATATATGTATTTATTAATGTACAGGCATGTTTTCCATTAGCCCATCCTTCAGGAGACAAATAAAATTACACATATTGAACATCACTACTGAGAGGTCAATGCAATTTAGCAAGAATAAAAATAAATCCTCATTGCCCTGGTAGGGAAATGGACACCCTGTCTTGCCAACTGCTTCCCTGTACCAGTGAGCAGATGTGATTTGTCCAGTTAGGGCCAACTTTATCTGACACACTTCCTGATCAGCTAGATCAGGAATTAATTTGTAAGCCTGGAATAAGACTGGCCAGATTTTTTCCAATGAGTAGCTTGGTGCTTCCAGGATCTGGGAATTACATGGACTCTTCAGACATCACCAGGTCCCCTGTGCCCAACAAAGGTGTGCACTGTTGATTATCTGTGTAATTTGGCCTCTCACAGGCTGGAAACAGAACCAATGTTGTTGTCGAAGCTGTATGTGTGATTTCACTTACCATGAATAAGGTGGTAATTTATCCATCATGATACTTTAACAAGCATACATTTGATGGATGATATGACTTATTATACACATTAAAAACTCCTAATGATATTTCACACATCTTCTGTCTGGGGTGCTGCAGCAATCTACCTCACAGCTATGATTAGAAAATGTTGCATCAGGAAGAGCCCTAGAAATGTAACTTATCATAAACCGATCAACAATCACTTAAAAAATTTTCATGAAAAGGGATCCAACTTGCATAATTTCTCTTTCTGTTAAGCATTTTGATATGATTGTGAAACTGGCAATGTACTGAAGACTGAAATTCTGTGATGACTCATTACTGCTACAAAGATTAAAAGAGAACAGAAAATAGAATAATTCTTATAACACTTTCATAACAGTCTTTTAGCTGTGATATGAACAGAGTTTGAACAAAATTCTCATGATACAAATTGTAATGAACATCTGCAGCTATTACAAAATTGGCCTATTTCTGCATCTCTGAGTGGTTTCTCTGCTTTTTCTCAACAGGCAGTGACAAATTAATCTTCCAAAATTGTAGTCTTTTAGAAATACCTGCATTTTCTTTGCTAACTTGAGAAATCAGCAGCTGTATATGACTTGCTGACTGTATCACTAACGTTTTAGTGTAATAATTGGCATGGTGATTGCAGAAAGCAGAACTGTGTGGTGTGAAGCTCTACACATATCAATCACAAGTGGCAATCCCAGCTTTCTTAATGCTATAAAAATCCCTCTCATTAGTGTCAGTCTCCTTATTTTTATCACATTTAAATCATTTTGCTATAAGCAAATAAAAACTGCTTTGTACTTAGTAAACTCGTATTGCAGACAGCAAGGCAGAAAATGAAAGGTTTGAGGACACTAAGAAATAGCAGACCTGAATCTATGCTTGTGAAAACTTTGTCAGGTGATCATAAAAGAGAACAAATGAAGGAGCTGAGAAGGTGTGCTGAAAAGCAATAATTTTGGATATGTATGGATAGTTAGACTTAAGTCTACTGTGGACTCAGTAGGCAACCAAAAGTACCTCAGCGGGGGTTAAATGTGCACACAGATGATAGGATGGGGACTGTGTTGAAAATGCTCTTCTTTGGGAGGTGGGAGACTCCCAAACCAAGTCTGGGATGGGAGACTTATGAAACAAGAGAGGACGTTTTCAGAAGATTCTCCACCCCTGTAGTCTAAGCAACAATGAAGTTGTAATTTGGAAATTTAAGTAAAAACCAAATTGCATATTTAGTGGTTATAGGCAATATAAAAGACTGAAAAGGTCTGGAAAACAGGTATTTCACTATACAATTACCTCATTTAAAAGGGTAATTTCCTAGCACAACGTTTGCTTTCTTCCTGTGCCTCAGCATGAATGCTACATTCGAAGACTCAAATTTTTACCTGCATAGGACTAAATGGATAGATCAACAAGTCCTGGGGAACTTAACAGAATTCACCTTGGTATAATTTACTCTAAATTTGTTTCAAAACCTAAAAAGACAGATTTGATGTGCTACGTTTAAGAACGAAGTGCAAGAAAATGTGTGTACTGAATCAAGAATTTAATGAAAGAGCCATTTGTTCTTCTGAATTGTACATGAGTGGGTAATTATCTCCAGCATGCAATTTTTTGTCTGCTTTTATACAGAACAATACTGAGCGCTACAATACTTCTCCATCTCCAGCATCAATTTATGTACATAATAAGAAGCAGGAAAACAGTCATTGTGACTGGTCTTTTTTACACCAACAATTGGTTCATTAACCTTAAGGAGATCTTTCTGACTTAAGTGTGAATGAAGAAAAGGCAAACAACAAGAGTGACAAGGTATTTGTAGATCCTGCCTGTGCCAGGACACAGAGGGCTCAAACAACACCTGCCATAACTCATGTGCTATACATGAGACTGCTCTGGAGCAAGACTGAACAGAAAACAATTCAGCTGACACCAAATACAGTCTAGCTGGATGAGAACCAGCCCAAGCCCATGGCAGTTATGTGCCAAGCAAACAGCAAACAGACAAAAGCAGATTGTTTTCCTGATTAACTCTCTACCACAATTTTTCATCAGACTCATAGCTGTAATAAAAAATAAGTTGTTCACAGGTTTGATGGCAGCTCAGACAGCTGGCATTGGTCTGTTATTGGGAACACTCTGTGGTGCTGCTATTGACTATTTAAATAGTAATGGAGTGAAAAAATTCACGGAGTTTATTACTGTGGCAGGAAGACAAGAACACTACAAAGGTGCAACAGAAGTCCTTGTTTATAGTAAAATATCCCAAGGTACTGCCTACACCTCACAGCCAGCTTTGATAAATGAGGATTCAATAAAATTCTTAAATCTCCAGCAGATTAAGTAAAAACGTTCTGAAATCTTTGTCTTCTCATTTCTGATTTGAACATCTTTCCTGAGAAAACAAATATTGTGAAAAAAATCTCACCCCCAAAAATATATGAAAATCTGCATTATATCAAAAAGGCTTTTGGAGCAAGTGTTAAAAACTGGAAAATCAAGAAAGAGCAATGGGATACAAGAGAATATCAGGACCCTTTCTTCAGAAATTCCATTATATCAACTGGAAACAAGTGGTGGACAATCCTACTAAGATATGCACATTACTGAAATGCTTAACAGTTTCCAAAGTGAATAAGAAGTAGCTGTAGTGAGATAATGCGTAAATGGAAATAATGCATAAGATGATCATTTTTACAGATAAGATTTTTCCTATGCTATTTTTGGATGAATTGGCAAATTGCTTTTCACTATGAGTAATAACTGCTCATGCCATATCATATCACAGATTAATTGTAGTGCAATTGATTAATTTTTTTTCCTCTTTACCAACCAAGCAGTAACTAAAGCTGATGAAACCAAAATAACAACCTGCCTCAAACATGTCCTCAAGTGTGAAATGAACTGCCCTTGTTTCATTTAGGAGAAACTTTCAGTAATATGCATCTACTTCATTGCCTTTTTTAAGCATCATTTCTCCTGGCTGAGGGATCACTCATTCAGCCAGAACACTGTGCTGCCACACCTGGTTGGGATGCACATATGCCTTGCTCTTACAGCATCAAGCATTCCCTTCCCAGTCTCCCTTACTCCTCTGACTCAAGCTATATTAACATCGAGCCCCAGGGTTATGTGATGGATGCACTAACTGGCATTCAGACAAGAAACAGCTTCCAGAGAATGCTGTGGAAATGTCCAGCCACCTCTGCTACTGGGGACTCTGAAGAAAGCAATGTTTCAGAAAGAGCAGTTAGAGAATTTTGCAATGAAATTTCATATTTTACTTAGTATATTAGAAAGTGTAAGGTTTAGAATTGGCTGTGATTTGGACAACATTTGTGGGCACACCTAAGTCACACAAATCTTTATATAACCCTATATAAACCTATATTATCTATATAACCCTATCCCCTAGGGATCTGTGAGGAGACCTTTTATATATTGTTCATAGTTTTAAGCTGATACTCTGTCAATGCAGTGTATATATCAATACACACACAGCTGATGAAAATGCTCGGGGTACTTGGCAGTTACTGAAAACATTTAGGAACATAAGAAAATAAGCACTATCAGTAGATGAAGTTTTCACTAATTTGTTTGTACAAGCCTGTGTATCTCCAGCCAGAATATTTACATGCTGATGCACAGGGCACTGAGAATCATCTACTGCAAAACTGAAGATAAATGGCATCTTTGTGACTGAATCTTAATTTGTTCTGTGATTCAAAGTCATGCACAAAATTATGCTTGCAATTCATTAATTTGAAGGCTGGCAAGTATTATTAAGGAGAAATTTGCATACAAAAGGTGTTGATTTTTAAATACTTATGACAGAAAAAATAATGAGTATACAAATAACAAATCTTGCATGAATATGCATGTGGCTTAATGAAGCCACTACTTAATCTTTTCCCCAAATGTATAAACCAAAGAGGCTTACAGGTGGCTCTCAGTAGGCTGTGATTTCACCTAAATCAGCAGATTTAAAATTTGTTTTGCAAACCTTGAGATGTTTGGTAATCAATGCTCAATTACTTCTTAACCAGTCTTCTAAGAGATGCCCATGGAAAGTGTGACTGTCAGAGCAGTTTCAGGAATCTTCAAAGCCCTGAGGTTAAAAGAAGGCCCAGAGGATCTGGGCAAAGGTACTCCAGGGCACCTCCATGCCATGTGTGGGTGCCCACAGCAGCCAAACCCAGGTGTGCACCATGCAGCCACAGGACTCGTGCCTTCTGTGCCTGCAAAGTACTTTCTTCAAGCTGTGCAGGTGAATGAGGCTCCAGAGAAGTTGCACAACAACAGAGGTGTGTGCTACATTATTAAACCATTAACTTGATGGTGTTTCATCACCTGTGGCAATGAAACTCAATACAAAAATGAAAAGAGAAAGGCAGTAAGAGTATATATTTTCTTTTAGACTTGTTCTGCTTATTTCCAGGATTTCTTCAGTAACTACCATAAAATATGGATGATCCTGCACAAAAAAATGACTTGGTGCCTGTACAGGACATATTCTCTAAGTTGCACACACCAAAGCCAACCCATCCTGGACTGGTTTCTGCCATCTCCACTGCACTATTTGTGTAGGGAGCACATGCCAGTTTTAGGAGTTCCTTTAATGTAGTTTATATATAGTAGCTGTTTAGTGCTCAGCTGGGGCCTTTCAGCCATTTCCAAAAGGCACATACCCCCAGCCAGTCAATAAATAGGGCAACATCATTGTCATGAGATGGTAGGAAAATCCCATGAGACTACTCTAAAAGCAGGAGATTCACTGGGAGTTGTTATCATTTGCTTGCAGTGCTCCTACAGATTCTCCACAGAAAAAATGGAAAAATACAGTCTCTGGTCCAAAGTATTTTCAAGACACAGCTGCACGTGATAGGGCTAAAGAGAGGCTCAGTAAGGACATTTTAATCCTGACCTTGTACACACATACTCTAGTACATCCTTAGGGATGACTGTATTTGGATGGCCTAGAAAACTTACATAACCATCACTTACTGTTTCCACAAAATCTGTATCCAGATTATAGGGTCCAAGTTCAATTTCCTTACATTCCTATATTAATTATAAAAGATGTTTATTATGGCTTCGTTTTCAGCACGCCAGGATAAGAACAACAAAACATTCAGCACATGTTATATTACTGTGTTTTAGCAGGATTTTGACATGATTATGAGGCACTAATTAAGTGTTGGTCTATATTATTAAACAAAATTGCATTCCAGAAGTATTGATTTGGAAATTGCTGTTATAGAAAAAGTATTTAAAATATATATAAATAAATGTGTTAATCAGGTAGAGCCAATAGAAAAAGTATTTTCATCTAAAACACATTAATTACAAGGCCAGGAGTTGGACTAGATGAGCCTGGTGGCTTCCAACTCTGCACTTTCTCTGATTCTGAGATTCTGTGAAGGCTGTATAACCATGAACAAACTGCAGTTAAAGGCAGAATCCTTTCTGTGGGAGATGCCAATAGGTCAGCAGAGTTTTCAGCACAAACTTCACAGTCTTGGACACTGCCAGGGGAAGAGCAGGTGGAATAGGGATGAGGGTAAATTTATTTTCAGAAATTTACCAGAATCCAGGGCTGAATCACAACATGCAGGGTGCCAAGAATATCTGGCATTAGAATAGTTAATACAAGCAAACCTTGTAAGGAATAGAAAAACCTCATGCTTTAGGGATTAAGCTGAGGTGCAATTAGCAGAGACCAGGACCAGATCTTCACAGGGATACATTATCCTGTATTACAATAAAAGTTTTAACGTGTCTGAGTGAAGCTCTTTTCACTTTGATGCCAGACCACCAACCTGGGTAGTGCCTTCACCTGAACCTCAGACATTTTTATTTCCTCCTTTCTCTGATGCTTGGGCTATACAAAAAATCCCAGTTACTCTTGTTTGTTGTGCAATAGAGGATGAAAGGGGAGCTGAGACTGTCTGGGAGGCAGAGAGTTTGCTCTCATACTCATGGAGAAGATTCCCAATTCAGCATGGCATGAGCTGCTGGGCTAGCTTGGCCAAAGGCCAGGCTACCCCTTGCTGCTCTTGCTAAATCACGTGGACAAAAAAACTTTTATTACCTGAGATCTCTGATAATTTCTTTCTTCCTTGTGGCTCCCAGGAGCCAGAACCCTTGTTCTTGAAGAGAGACAGTCTGACCTTTTTACTGATCTATTATTTTTCTCCCTTGTGCTTCCTCAACTGTATCATGTGGAATATTTTGGTTTTCTGATAATATTTATACAATATTTAAGGTATACCAGCCAGGAACAAAATGGGCTGTATAGCCACTGGTGGAGTAAGAAAAAGAGCACCCACAAGTCACATAGGCTGAAGGGGAATCTCACATGGAAAGGCAAGAACAGAAGACAAATCTCTCTGGGTAGAGGCTTAATCTGTAAACCTGCAGGTTTTGGCGTTGCCTGTATCAGCTGCAGAGCTTCTGTGCCCTTGGAAGAACAAGAAAAGCAGTCAGCTATTTCATCACAAGGTTTCTAAACCCTTTGCAAACCAAGCTTAACACCAGCCATCCAAAACAAAACCTGAAAACACACCACAGCAGCTTGGGGACTTGAGCTCCTGCTCTCCAGGACTGTGGTCCTTTAATAGTTGGAGACTGGATAGATCAGAAAAGGTTACACTGAGTCACAAGGAGAGGGAGAACTGTGATCCTCATTATGCAACTGGGGATGCCACAACAGAAAGACATTGACATCTTTAACCAAAATTAACCATCACCCTTAGGCAGGGACAACTTCATTCCGGTCTCGA
This sequence comes from Sitta carolinensis, assembly GCA_032173965.1. Taxonomy (NCBI): domain Eukaryota; kingdom Metazoa; phylum Chordata; class Aves; order Passeriformes; family Sittidae; genus Sitta; species Sitta carolinensis. Next base: position 9,745,710 of record CM063286.1, on the reverse strand, counting down.
TTCTGCAAACAGAAATATCTGCTGCCCAAGCCATTTTAGCTTCTTTCTATCATTCACCTCTGTAATTCCTATCTTATTAATTTCTTACGAACTAATTTTCAAGGAAGAAAAGTTATTTCTAAGTTTTATCAGTGGCAGAGGCATTAAATTCCTGGACAAACTGAACATATAAATCCTTGATTAAAATAGACACACATAGATATGACTTGTCAGCTTGCAACAGGGCTGTAAGCTTGCACTCAACCTGGAAACTTCTGCACATGCCCTGATTGTTTCTGTATGGTGCTGACTGGTGGGCAGCTGACAAAATAATTGTCCCTTTCAGAAGAATATTAGGCTTCCCTTGTGATACAAAAGTAAGACTTTAGATAGTAAAGTGAAAACAATGCCAAAATATAAAGAGACTATTCAGCAGTCTTCACTTTTCCTGGGCAGCACAGGGAGTTTCCCTGAGGTTGGCTGTTCAGGATTCAATAGGTTTATTCATGTAGGTAAGCACTGTTTGGTGGGAGAGAGGATTGTGAGTCAGACCTTAAACGAGGACAGAAAACAGCTGGTGTCTCAGTTTATTTGAATGCTCAATGAGTGACCAGATTAGGAAAGAGTATTTTCTAACCATATTGTCTCTTGCAGCTCCATCTCCCAATTCAAATATGAACCACATTTGCTCCTTTTGGGGTTTTGTTTGTTTGTTTGTTTCCCCTAAGATACAGTGAAGGAAGTCCTTATAGATGTGTGGGGCTTTCTGGGCAAATTTTAAAAAATCACCCTGTTTGCTCTCATCTTTTTTTTCCCCTTCAGAATGTATCTCTGTTGATATCACAGCTTGATTCAGTCCTATCTAAATTATTGTGCTTTACAGTATGTTGTACTATTTAGCAAAATTAATGTGAATAAACACAAAGGCACCCACTTTCTCTAAGGAATTGCAGAGTTGGGCATACTTTGGCATCGTCAGAAAATCTGGGAGATTTTAGGTCTCAATAGGAAATGAGGTGATTCTGATGAACTGAGTTCTAGTGAAGTACCATTTTCTTATGATCAGCACAGTAACCTTTGTGTGATTCTGAGTGTTGCTTGATTACAGAAATATATCCCCAAATTCAAAAGTCCTGTAAGTTCTGTTCAAAATCAAAACTGTCAAATGATCAAATTTTTTGTGAGTATTACAGAAAGACAAGGTATAAAATGGTTCAAACACTTGAAATGTGTGGCTGTTAACTTGTAGGTTCATCTAATAACTGGAACATTTCAAATGTGTTATCAGTATCATAAACTAATCAGAGGGGACTTTCAAAAATCTTCTACATCCTTGTGTGGCAACTGTCTTACAATCTAGACATATGAAGTAAATCAATATGGAATTATATATTATTTAAAAAAATACCACTAAATAGAGAAATATTTCCACTTTATTTTTCTATATAAAAGTTGCTTTTAGGAACCATTGATAGTAACATTAAAATCTTATCCAACTAATCCACACCAACTTAATGTTTATGGGAAGGTTGTTGATAGGTACTTAAGATGATTATCTTGTGTATGTCTAAGTTCATTCAGTGAGTGCAATGACAGAGCTCAAAAAGTCATAGCATGTAATTATGTTTTAATGACACGCATTTGATTTAAGATGACATTCCACAATAGTAGAAAAGACATAACAAAAAAGAAAACATTGACTCTGGGACATATGCTGCCCTTAATATGTGCACATAGCTTTCACTGACGTCAGTGGGAAGTCTGTAAAAACTGAAAGCAAAATGTGCCCCAAAGAGAAAATTAGATAGACGGTTATTTTGAGAAGCCTGAACCACTCAGATGTGGGAATAGTGGCATAAGATAGCATGTGTGCTTGCAAGAGAATTGGAATAGGAGCTAAATGGTAAATTCTCTACTCTGGGGGATCATTTATGGTCTCTAAAGAGGTTAATGTGTGTCCCACAATCTGTTCTCATATGTAAGTTACTTTAGTCATGCTGAGAAGAAAAAAAGGGTAGAGCAGATGGCCATGACAGATGAAGACAGCAGCCAACACTTCAGGCAGAAGGGCCATTTAGACCTAAATGAACTAGTCAGTTGGGTGATGTAGAGTGCTATCAGGTAGAAGATCTGGCCTCATTAGAAGGGGAATACTCCTGGCAGACTGTCCTTGGCACGGGGGACTTGGGTACTGCACTGCACCATGGCCAGAGAGAGCCCAGGCTTGTTCTAGGCAGAACAAGAGCCCGCAGGAGTCACTTGATGTGAACAAAGAATCCAGCCTCAACTGAGGTCCAGCCATATGCCTTAAATCCCCATAGTCTGTCCCTCACTGTAGTCTGGTTTTCCAGGCCTGCAGCTTCTGACTTTCTAAAGTTCTGTTTTTTCCTGATGTTTTGTATTTCTGAAGCTTGTTCTCACAGCCTGAACATCAGGAAAAAACAGAACTTTAGAAACTCAGAATCTGCAGGCCTGGAAAACCAGACTACACCACTACAGCTTGAGCATTTCCAGTCAGATCCCTGCCCTAAGCCCTTCCTTCAAGACAGACAGGTGTGACCTCCTTAAAAAACCAGCAGGATTAGGAGGTGCTAAATGTTGCCTGCCATGGAACCTGGTCCTCCAGGTCTGCTCTGCTGTAGTTCATCCCTCTCTGCTTTGTTTCGTAGCTGGAGCAGCCTATGGCTGACAATGTTTTCCTTGCCCTGACATTCTATTTTTATTTATTTATTTTTATCTCAGCTACTCTGACAGCATGTAAGAAGCATGCTTGCTTCAGTGAAAGAAGGGAGAGTCCCATATTTAACTCTCTCATTTGCTCATGTGCTTTCAAACCTATACCCCTGAGTTTGGAAGTAAAAACTTCTCTTATCAGGTTTAAGATTATTTCAGGTGAGGGAATATTTTGTTATTTTGTTTTAACTGAAATAATTTGCAGGTTATCATAGAACAAACTTTGGTCTTATTGGAGTGTATTGATTTATCTCACAAGAAGCTTCAGCTAAAAGCTAGGTATTATTGGACACTCTTGAATTATTTTGTATCTATTGACATCATCTGCTGTGCACTGAAACCTAATCTCTAGAATTTTTTGACTGAATTTTTTTCTTTGTTTTTCTCTTTTGGTCAGATGTAAACGAGATTGATTCATGTGTAAGGAAGGGCAAAATATGTTTTATAATGCTGTAATCCCTTGCTAACAATCATTTGGCTAGGACAGGGAATTTTGCATTTAAAAGTAGCTGAGATTTGCTTTTCTATTGAATAATTACTGTGATTGCCTGAGGCTTCTTTGCTGAAATATCAGAGAGGAGATGGTTTCAGCAGCTTGATGATAAACTGGACAACTTCTGGCATTTTAATTCTGTTCCAAATCAATACTGACAAAGTCTGACCTTGTGCAGAAGTTAAAAGTACACATTTGTGATGGAATCACTTCACATATTCATTAAGATCTGATGAACATTATATGTGAATCTCTCAAACTTATTTTTACCATTCATGAGCTGAATACAAATAAGAAGAAAGATGAATTTTCTTTGTTGATGTGACTCCATGATTTGTATTACAGAAAACATCTGAGCTACTAAAAATGCATACTGATATTCCAGGATACAAAAAAAAAATTCAAGAAAACACTATGAGAAATAAATACCCATATAATAAAGTGCAGTATATGTTTAATTTCAAAATTTGAAGAGGCTGAAGGACTTGGGCGACACAGCTATTCAGAATGCAAAGCTGTTCTATGTGCTTTAAAAGGTGTGCCCAGCCTGACATAAAAAAATCAACCAAGCTCATAGGTCCAATTGTTGCTTGGCTCCAAGGGAAGTTTGGTTATTGATGTATTACCCCCCTACTCTGGTAATATATTGGTGGTGCCCTGATTCATTTAGAAGTGCATAAACTCTGCTTCCAGTAACCACCAGGTGCCATTGCCATATAACAGGGCTATAATTCAACACTGGTTGGGGCTTCCTAGAAATAGCAAGGTATTCTTAAAGGCTGTTCCTGAGTGGAAAAACACAGCATCATAAATCCATACACCAGTCTTGTGCTTACCCACCATGTGATGCAGGACAGGACAGCCTATTCATGTGGGAGCTCAGCTCCTGTTCACTGGTAGCAGTACCAGACTGGAGGCTCCAGCAATGACTAAGAAGAAAACTGACTGCAATGTATCAACCTCTGACACCAATGCAATGGGAAAATCAGAAGGAATATGATGTGCCTGGAGTCTATGGAACATTAAAATCCTGCCTGGCTGGCTGGTTTCAGCCTTACTTATCCATTGTAAGGAACAGGTAAACAGAGCCCTGAACTAGAGAGGAGCAACTGGGAAGACTGGGGAGACAGCACAGTTTCTGGAATCCCTTGAAAAGGCAGGGACAAGGGCTTGAGTCCCTCACTGATAGAACTGGATGGATCTTGCAGAGCAAAGAACAGAGGGAGCTGGAGCCAGGTATAGCTTATCTGACTGTTCCTGAGCTTTCACACCTAGTTTTGACTCTGTCATCCAGGTGACTGCTAGGAAAGAAGAAATTCCCTGGATTCTCACACATTACACAGAGGCATAACACTTCCTGGCATGGGCAGGTTCTTTAGCCATTAACAGTCTGGAATTTGCTCCCTAGAAAACAGGCTGCCCATCATGGCCTCGTAGAGGTGTTTTGCTCCCTGACTGAGTGTCCTTGTCAGTGCACACACCCACGCACCCGGGCCCACTCCAGCAGGGCTGAGTGTGTCATGTCCCTACAAAGCAGAGGCTCCCAATGCTGGCATGGGTTCAGGAAGGCACGGGCTGGCTGAAAGCCAGACCCTGGTTCATGGATCAGCACAGGTCTAATGCTGTTCTGGAGAGATGCCTCCAGCTCATCTGAATTTTTTAATACTCTTAGAAGACCTGAAAATACTTTTCCTCACCCCTTTATCCATGCAATTCTGAAATTTCCTCAATCCACCACTCATGCAATTCTGTTGGGCTTTGTGTCCAGTGTATGCCTAAGAGAAGGCAGTTCTCATGTTCATGTCCTTTTGACCTTTGGCACAGGAGGACTGAACTTTATATACTCTTAGGGGCAAACAATGATATATACAGAACCTACAAAGCAGAAAAAGTAAAGAAAAAAATATATGAGGAAAAACACTACAAAAGACGGGGGGAAGTTCACTTACATTGTAACAAGTCTGTTACTGGTTTTGCATAGTTGTCTATTTGTTCCTCTGTGCTGAATCTTTTGAACCAATGCAAGGGCCTATCTAAGAGCTGGGCAGCATTGCTGGTCCCTTTTGAAGAGTATTTGCCTAGTCTCAAGAGATCCTTGAAATTTGAAAATACTGTCCCAAACTCCTGCTAAAGTTAACTTTGATTTTACTGTGTAAGTATGATGCAACAGTACATCATTATGCCTTGACAATATTTTAAACTCCTATTAGGTATCCACTGACGTTCAACTACACTTTTGTAATTCTCATATATCTCAAACCATGATGGCCACACCACCATTAACATGGTCTATAAAAGCATGGAGAGTGAAATACAGGTCTGAAAAACAGCACAAAGACCTCAGTTTTGGAATAAACAAGACTTTGAAATGTACATATATCAAATAATGACAGCTGTCAATGTCTTGAAAATACTTCCTGATGGCTGAAATATGTAAAATTATTAAACAAATTCCAAACATTCCTATAATATACATCACTTAATTCATGTTCATTGTGTATTCCAATTACTTTATTTTCTAGATTGATAAATGAGAACTAAAGATTAACTGAATAATTTGTAAAATCAAATTCAGTTCTAATTGGTTTCTATCAAGCATGACACCTCTCAAACAAAGGCAAAAATGACCTAAAGACAAGAATAAAGTTATCTTGTGATGCTTCCCCATTCAAATAAACCTCAACTGTTTCAAGAGTTAATTGTACATTACAAGAAAAGTTAGCTTTTCATTTTCCAGTACCCAGGTGTCAGCTATTTTTCTTATCTAGGTTATATTCACACATTTGACTCTTATGTGATGCTCTTATCATGCCAGGAATGCATTTACTGGGAAAGGATAATTGAGAATTCATTACTTTAATGTTTCACAAGTTTTTAAATGACAAACTGTAATAGTTATGATTTATTTTGTGACTACTGGTAACCTTTTATCTTTATACTTAACCTTCAGCCAATTTCCAGACAGTAGAAGCCAAGAGGAATTCTGAGTGTAAAGCCAGCAGGGACATTGTCCACTTATTTAAAGAGACACCTATATCTATGCTGTGTGTGTTTCAGTGGGAGTGAGGGATTCATGAAGCATAAATATTTCCCTATCATTTATTTTTAATTTCCCTGATCTTTTTTCCCCTAGAAAATCCTCAAGCTCAGAATAAGCTTTGTATATTCATGTCCAGTTTATGCTTGCTTTCCATAAATAAATTTATTAGTTATTATATTGGCACGAAAAGGAAGCAGCATGAAACACAGGTGAATCAATAAGTAGCCATAAGAAGCAAAATCAGAATTCATTATGGCTGAAGATCACATCAGAAGTCTGCTTATCCAGTTAAAGACCACGTGACTAATCCAAACAAAATTACATATCTCTCCTATTAATAGGCAACTACTAGGCTGCAAACAGCTCACAAATGATCTGAAAACAAAAAAAAACATGGGAAAAGCAATTTGGAAAACAATTACAAATAATACATATCTTTAGAGAAGTCCAGACAAACTCCAATGAGAAAGAAAAAATGTAGCCTAAGTTCAACAGATATATCGTTAAAGCCAAGAAAATAATCTATCACAATTAGTTCCACTAGAGCACCTCTCAGTGATTATAAATAAATAACTTTCTCATAGATATACACTCAGCAGATATCTAAATATGTTACTGATTGAAATGTACGTTTTGCATTTTGTGTCACTGGAGATTTGTTCCCCTTAGTCCTGTGGTGGATCCCCAGGAGCATCCCCAGGGCCCTGCAGTGGCAGCAGGTGAGTGCACAGAGGAGCAGCAGAGCCCGGCTGCTGGGAGAGCTGGGGGTGCAGGCAGCTCAGCACAGGCCCTCTGCTCACACCGATTGTGCCACTCAGCTTCGTACCTGGCAGGACACACCTGCAGGGACCAAAGAAAGATCCATTGTGCTGATCACAATAAAGGAATAAAACATCAGCCCAGCAGAGAACTGTGGCTTTTATTACGGGGAAGTGGCCATTGATCTGTTAATTGCAGCTCCCATCACCGAGCGTGACCGGTTTCCTTCCACTGCCTGGTAAACAAGGGCAGCACACAATCCCTTCTCTCGAGCTACAAGAAATGAAATTGAGCTATCATGATAGATTTCTCATTAGGATTATTTTTTTCTTTTTTTTTTGCAAACCAAGTGCAAATTTCTACTTGGACACTAAGCAGATTTTTCTTTTATATCACATTAAAATTGAGCTATCTGCGCACATGCAGTGCCAGATTTTGCAGTTCTTCAGAAATCACTCAATATGATGGGGATCTGAGCCTGTGTGTTAAAATAAGTCAGTGTCCTCACTCTGTATTTGTCCTTAATGATGTCTTCACTGTCCCAATAAATTTACTTCAAAAGAACATTGGGAAGGAGGCAGCATGAGAGCAACACAGAAGCAGACCAGAGGGGAAATTTAGAGAAGAGAAGAAAAAAGAAAAATGATAATAGGAGCTAAACTGAACTTTTGGGAAACCATGATCAGCTCAGCAGAATTTCATCTTTGCCTCCTCATGAAAGAGAGGGCTTCAAAATAATTAGAATATGCAAACCATAGTGGGTTTTTTCCCTAGGAAAAGAAAAAGGCAGGGTTTTTTTTTCTTCAGAAGCAGAACTATTTCATCCAATGTAAAATAAAATGCATCACTTTGCTTCTGTTTTCCTTAGCTCTTCCATAGGGCTTATTACTTCTCTAAAGATTAAAAAAAAAAAAAGTCCAGCCTCTCAAACCAGTCAGAGAAACTGAAAGAAGGGAAGGAAGGAGCAGCATCTTTCTTTCAGTAAATGCAATATTCTCTTTCCTTTGCAACAAGTCCAGTGCTGGGCCTCTCAAACAAACAATTCCAGAGAAGATGTTTTTCCTGGCCCTTCTCCACACTCCATTGCTCTTGGCACCACTGAGCCAGTAGGGGATGGTGGCTGAACATCTCCCTTCCTGCTGTGCTCAGATTCCAGCTCTGAGTTACCAGAGCGTGCTCTGGCCCAAAGACACGGCCACTGCCACAAATACCAGACAGGCACTTGCCATGTCCTCACCTAAAAAATACTGAATTAATAAGACATTTGAATGAAAGGTTACCCAGTTGAAACAGGCAAACTTTTTTCTCTCCAGCTTGGAGGAGGAGTCAAGATTTTAACCTTGGAACTCCACCTGTTCCAGAGGGGACAAGGAGAGATCCCTGTGGACCCCCAGTACTTGGGGAGGGGACACTCCCTGTGCTGGCAAGCCCCCTGGGACTGCTGCAATTAATGCTGCCTTTAAAATGTCACCAGCCCCTTGCTGAGGCATCTCATCAAACATACATGGAAAGGACCTCTCATGTTCCAGCTTTTTCCCCCCCATTATGTTTAAACACAGTAAAAGCTGGTTTGAGCTCTAAAGCACTCTGAAGGTTCACTGAATGATGACCTTACTGGAAGTGGAAAATAAACTTTTGGCCATAAAACAGTGAAGTTCGGAAGCAATTAGTGCTTACTCTTCCCATCAGCATTTTGTGCACTGTTGCTGCTGCAGTGAATGGGTACAGGAAGGGCTTTGGGAATCCCATATGGCAGGCCATCTCCTCCAGGCCTTCAGGCTGATCTTCACAGCTGCTCAGGCTTATGTTGGACAAGGCTGTCATTTCACACACCCAAGACAGACAATTTTTTTAGCCCCAAAGGTGACCTGCAAGTAAAAACAGAAAAAATGGCTTTGTGCCTATATTTTGCTGTTCATCCTAACTGAAAAGAACATGTGGGATCTGCACTATGTGTTGCTGTCAGCTCTTTGCAGGCTGAGAAGGAAGGTTTTCTCTACCTGCAGCAGAACAGGAGTCTGCAGAGATACCTAGAGAAATTAGAGAAATTTAGGAAGTACAAGTATTTGCTTTTACAAGTACAAGATTCAGGGATTTACTATTTCATGAAATGCAAATGATTATGAATTAAGACATTGAGAAAAGTTGTCTATTGAACAAAAGCAGATAGAGGCAAAATCATCATGGCCCAGAAGCAGCACTCCTTTTATTTTCTATAATTTCCTGCCTTGCCAAGATTTCTAAATACAGCACAAACAAATAAAATAATTACGTTTTTAAAAATCATAGTGGTATAGTCAAAATTGGTATTTTTTTTAGAAGGAAGAAGCAGCATTTTCTGATATAACACAGACAATTATAAAAGACTGGGAAACAACGATAAGAGTAAATGGAAGGTAGATTTTCTAAACTATTCTTCAGAAGCTCATAGTACCTGATTAAGAGCCACTTCAAATGAAAGAAAACTTGCAAGTTTCTGGAAGAATTATCTGCTCTTCTCTGTGGTACCCAGAAAGACGAAGCATTGTGCAATCCTACCTTCCAGCTAACAGCAATTCCATGAACTCTAGAACACAGCAGACTCAGGTGACAAGTGCCTGTCCCACTTTTTCCCTGCATTCTGAATAATTCCCCCTTCCATCCTCCTCTCTCTCTTTCTCCTCCTCACAAAATTTCTCCTAGGTTTGGCCTTATGGCAGAGGTTAATGAACAGCAAAGCCAGCCTATGAAATAGAACAACTACAGCTGGGATATTCAAATGCATCTACATGTGTGCCTGCTGGGTTTATGAAATTCTGTGGCAAAAAAATACTGATCTGAGCTCTCACATAACATAAGGCATTTATTTGTTAATGCCAGAGGATGCAATTTTATTAAGCCTAAGTATTTCCCACCCAAGCATTTTCAAAGAGGATGGAACAGAAAATACCATATAGCACTGGATGAGTTCTATTAATATTGACAATACATTACTTTTTAAGGAGACACTGTTACTTGCAATAATGCATCTGCTGAAATTGTGAATGCTACAACTGATTCTCTAGCAGGTTATCTGCCTTGGCAGCATCCAAGACAGCTCTTGGTACTGCAATGAAATTTGGTACTGCAAATACTGCTTCTCCCACAGCAGCACGGCACAGGCAGCATTGCCTTTCTGAGGCTTAGTGTTCTTTGCTAAATAGGGGAATAAAGGATGCCACCTACCATAAGCTTAAATGCTCATTGCAAGCTGAATTCAGAATGTGTTTGAGAACATAAATACCAGCTACTCCTGAGAGGAACTAAGGGCTGGACCAGCAAAGCTAGAGGCATCATCACTGGTGGTGGAAAAAATGCCACTCAGATACTGACAGCAGAAAAAAAGCCAAAGAAATTTGGTCTGTAATAGTGAGGGTGCATTAGGATGTGGACAGAGTTGTAGTGTAGCCTTTCTCTTGCCAGGCTCCTCCCTGAAGAAAAAACTAGAAATACCAGTGCCAAAGGAGATGAAGGCCATTAATTCCCTCAGAAAGAACAGGTTGGGCCTCCCTGATATCCAGCTTAGAGAAGCAACCCTGAAGTTGTTACCTTGCCTCCCTGAGCACAGGCGAACTTTGTGCCAGCTCTCCCACTGGGGACCAAAGGCCACCTTCTTCCCCTCCTTCCCCATGCATCCTGGGTGGGATTCAATGTATGGATACAAGGCTGGTCCAGGTCCCCAGGCACAGAACAGCACAGCTCCAGCTTGGCAACAATCTTTGTGGTGAAAAAACCTGCAGGGATGGCAACTCCACTGCTCCTACTAGGGGAAACATAAACATAATGTATTCTGCAACTGAGAGAGGGTAGACTGGTTTAAAGTATTATCAAATGGTTGTCTGAATGGGTTCCTTGCTCTCAGGACACCATTCTGTTCTCAGCTAGGACTGAAGAGATTTCACAGCCTGTGAATGATAGGACAAAGTGTCATTTGTTTTCTCTGCAGACATAACTGCTTCCCACTCTGCCTTTTCCTCAGAGGTATAATCATGGAAAGTCAGAGAATCTGAGCCTCACTACAGCTGCAGATTGACAACATTGAAACATAGTCTTGGCCCTTTCAAAATGACAGCTGTCTAATGAGAGCAAGGTCTTTTCTTCCCCTCATAAGAATTCAATATATTTTGTTGTGTAAGAGAGTAGAAATATGGAAAATGTGCAGTACTTAATTCAGGCATAGTGGACATGACAGAAAAAATAGTAAGATAAATGTGGGTCTCCTATCTACCTTCTACTAGAACAAGAATAAGGGAATAAGCAAGTGAAGTTGAAGTGCAATAAAGTTTAAAGTTAATAAATACTTTTTTTCCCACATAACTTATAATTAAACTGTCAAGTCAGAACCACAGTAAGTCATTGAGACCTAGCACTTAGTATTCACAAAAAGATTAGACAAATGTGGCCCAGTTCTTTTCTCCATCTAAGGTGAATTTACACACTGAGGGCGACACTGTGCAGCTCCCTGATTTAGAGACTTCAGGTTCCAAAGCAAGTTAGAAATATGCCTGAACAGGGGTAAGTTAAATCAGTAGGGCACTGTCTGATTGCTGCCACAAACTGCTTCAGGCCAGGAAAAAACTTCTGCAGCAAAGCTTTCAGTGAGTACTGGAAGAAGGCTTTGTGAAGTGTCCTTCCAGCACTGAAATGTTCCAAAGATCAGGATTCCCTGTCCTGGGTGTTGGGTGATGTCTCAAATGTCACTTCAGCTCCCCATCCTCTGCTTTTCCATCTGTAAGTAGAGCTGCCCTGAGATTTACGTGTTAGCTGTTGTTGCTGTGTGTCCCAAGACAGGACATGGTGCTGACACGTTCAGAAATGATACACGGTGAAAATGGCACATCTCCCTGAATATGGCAATCTCTACAGACCTGTGAAAAAACAAGTCTTTTGACTTGTGAGCCACAACTTTTGTAAGTCACGTGGTTTGCACTTTTGTGTGCTTTTTCAGTTTCCTTTTTATCCATCCAAACCTCCAAAAATTAATTTTCATGTAATGCCCCCAAATTCAAGCACATTGCTAGTCAGGGGTTCAGGATTCAGTTTCAAACTATGAGCTAACAGATATAACTACAAAGTCCTCACAGAATTAAACACCACATTAAGAAAACCCACACACAATTGAGTTGACAGGCCAAAAATCTCATTCCACTTTAATATCAATCAAATAATTAATTCTAGCAATGCACCAAGTCTTTTTAATGACATGTAGAAATAACTTATGCCCTTGAAATGTGTCTGAAGCAGAACTTAAATAGATCAATTATTTCAGTGATTCATCTCTAAGATTTTTTTTTTTTTGTAAGGCTAAACACATTTCTGTGTTATGATATCAAATGATTAAAGAAGGTCTTCTAAGCTAGTCTAAATTAGGATAAGTAGAAAAAAAAATAGGGAATTACTTTTTATGATCTATCTTGGATTTATCTGTTCCTTGTTAAATACTTCCCGAAACCAGACTCTGTCAATGAAGAAAACTACTCACTGATAAATTTAACATGATCTTTTTGCTCTCTGTGTTTCCATAAGGAGTTTAGCATCCTTTTAAGGGGAAATGAAGTTCTTCAAAGGTAAAAAGAAAGCGCCTCACACACCTATACTGGCATGGGCTTCTGAAGCAAAGTGACAGATGGGCTAAGCCTAGCTGCTTACTGGTTTACAAGGACAGAGATGAGTCCCTCTCCCATTCACCCTTTATTTTCTCTATATTTTTCAATCTACTTTCTGTCATCACAGTAACCAGTTCAACGAGTAATGCATAAACCCCAAAAGAACTGAAACAATGTTCAAGTTTTGTCATGTTTTGTACTATATGAATCTATTTTATTTGTCTTTCATGGTCCATGAGTTTAATGGTCACTGGTCTTTCTAAATTTTTCCCCATAAAATCAGTTGTGCTACATTACATTTTTCACAGCCAGCAGCCCTCACAGCAAATAATGTTTTTTGTGAATACACCAGGATGCAGGACAGGAGAGAGCACACAGTGGGGAAAAGCCTCTATGGTAGCTTGGTGGCCAGTGATGTACAAGATCTGTTCTCAATAAGAGGGAATGTGGTGAGTGCACAAGTCACTGCCCTCATCTCAAAGTCCCACAGTCAATTTTATCTGTTGCAGAATCCTTCAACACACCTAAATTAAAGAGCTGGATGCATGAAACAATATACTCAGGTATATGATATAGAGTGTGAATTCTGCATTCATGTTGCCAGTGATGGGAGAGGACAAGTACTCTGTGCTCAAAGGCTTCACATTCTCAATGTAATAAATTGGGCACTACCTACTGATGATTCAGCACAAAACCTGCTATTACACCAAATCTTGCAGTCTTGTGACAGACAAACAACACTGAACCTAATCTAAAGTCAATGAAATTATTTCAGCTGACTTACTGGGCCAGTCTACTGGCCACACACAGTGTTTAGCAGAAGGAACAGCATTTGGCTTCTGTATTGGCAGTCTATTACAGTAAAACTAGCAAAATTAAGTATTGTTTTCCCAGTTTAATTACTAAGATTGTTTTTACTATTTTAGACATCGATCTGTTACTTTATCACACAGAGAAGTGAACTGAGTTGAATAGTAAAAACATGAGATTTAGCAATACAAAACAAAGATATCTCCAATATTAAAATTAACAAAAGTTAGAGAGGCCTTGTATTTTAAATACAGCACAACACATCTGAGATCTGATGGCAGAGGGCAACATACTGGAGACACACAAAACTTGCAAAACCACATATTACATTCAATACATTTTCCCATGGTTTAAAAGGAAGAGAAACTTTACTTCTATCAGATGCTCTTCAATTCTATGACAAATACAACTAATGCCCTGAAGATAAAGGAGAGCATTAGAGCACAGCAGAGAAATATGCTCAGCCTAGAAGGCTTAGCATAGAAAAAAAGACAAAAGAGCTGCAAAATTTCACTCCATATATAATATTCCAAAACAGGTTTGAGACAAAAATAGGTCACAATTAAGAATGTGAAGTGGAAGAATACAAAGAAATTATACACAGGTATAAAAAATGAGCATATTACAGCTCCAGAATGTTGCACAGCCACTATTAGCCCTTCTAACACCTTTGTGCTGTTATTCCAACTAAAACAGCAGTGACCATACTGTGTCTACTGGACTTCCTGTGTGGTTAAACAGCTGAAATACTTCATTATTGTTTCTCAAGTGCTTTTATACTGGTGTTTTATGAAACAGCAATATATTCCTGTTATTCCAAGATACAAGAACAGGGCCAAAGAGGTGTTACTGAAGATAACCAAGAGAACTTGAGTTACAGCCACATTAAGGTCTGAGCTATCTTCCACCATTTATGTGCATCATGGTCTGAGGCAACAGAGACTGTTTAAAACTCATGAGAGCAGATATAAACATAGGGAGCTCCAGTATTCCTAAGGTGGGCCACAGATCCTACAGCAAGTCTGCTGAAAGGGGGGTTAGAACTGCTATGAAAAAGTGCTTGTGTAGAAAGACAGGTTTTCTAGGTAGAGATTTTAGCCCCCCCCCCCAGGCTGGAAGACACAGAAGGAGAAGGGAATTTATTGTTCTCCACAACTCCCCGAAAGGAGGTTGTAGCGAGGTGGGCGCTCTTTTCTCCCAAGAAAAGGGTGGGCAAGAGGAAATGGACTCAAGCTGTGCCAGGGGAGGTTTGGATTGGACATTAGGGAGAAACTCCTTCACTGAAAGGTTGAACAGATATTGGAAAAGGCTGCCCAAGGAAGTGGTGGACTCATCATTTCTGCAGGGATTTAAAAGATGTGGTGGTGTGGTGCTTAGGGACATGGTTCACTGGTGGGTTTGTCAGAGCTGGGTTAACTGCTGAACTTGATAAACTTAAAGGTATTTTCCAATCTAAATAATTCTATGATTCATGATGAGTATACCCTTCATGTTAGAGTACGTTTCTATGTATTTATACCTTTAAACAAAACAGAACACTTTCCTTTCTACCCACATGCTAAACATCATACCATAATGCCTGTCACTGGATTATCTGTTTGCTTCATATCACATCTCCATTAGATAACAAACTTGCCTTGAAAGAAGATACATCTTTCAGTGACTTGTGAATCGACTGTTTTCACACTATATTCTGTAAATAACATTAATGCCCACGCTGGATGTCAGAATGCTGCTTCACAAACGGGCACCTTATTAGTTTGGAAGTGAGTTTAGGAGATAAAGTAATAATTTGCCACTGCCTGGGCTAAATAATCACACCTGGAAAGTATGTCTTGACTTAAACATAAGTCACTCTCCTAGCTGAGATGTCATTTGATGTGGACAGATTGGCTGCTCTGTTTCCACAATCTTTCTAGGTGATAGAAATGAAGCCAGAGCAGAAGGGTGCCAGGATATTATCTGGCCCCATAGAAAACCTGGCTGTAGTTTTTAGCTTTTGAATACATAACCACCTATTTGAAGTGCTTCACAACCGAGATTTAAAAGAACAAATTGAATTTTCCTGCTCTATTCCATTCTGCACTGAACTTTATCTCTGTTTTCCTTTTAAGTGATTAGTTACTGCCACACATAGCAGGTAGGCTGAAATCCTTTTTCATCCCTGCGTAGTGTTTCCCTACAAGGCTTACTTCCAAAATGATTGAAGACAAGAGTTCAGAAACAACAGACACTGGCAGCCTGCCAGTCACATGCACCCACACAGATGCAGAGTTAAAAATATATCAATTCCTGCCTCATACAAGTGGGTGCACAGGATAGAGAGGGCTGAGGGAACAGATTGAGAGGGAGAAGTGTCTATTCACAAAGGGCAGTACACATGCATCTGTCAAGCAAAAGGCCATGAGGAAAGAACGGCAGCTTCTGGTACTTCTGTGCTGTGGTAGGATGCCTTAGTCAAAACCTTTATTTTCTGGGGTTATTTATGCTTAGAAATTTGTACCTGGAATGGGAATCTCATCCATCCTTCCTTCCTTGTATTAAGGTCACAGAAAACTGTCAAAGAATAGTAGGGGCACAATACTAAGGGTACAACACAAACAATGCTGGTAGGAATATCTGGTTTCACCTGACCTTCTTGACAAAGGGATCAATGTGACAGACTTGTTTTCTGTGATCACCTGTATCTCTGCTGGGCCTAAATGAGTGGACTTTTGACTCTTCTGGCACTGGGAGTGAGCTGTACCTCAAAGGTGGCACATTCCTCCTGCAGAATTCAAGCTGAGTTCAAGACCTGGACAGCCTAAAAATAGAAAATTATTTTTACCAAAACCCCAAGGACTGTGCCTTAATTTTAGAGTGTTTGGGTATTTCTTACTTGTTTGGTTTCAGTTTGATGATTAACTCCAGATCCTCTAATTTGAGCAAATCAGTTCTTTCTGGTAGCAAATAGTTCTGAGCACACACTCATCTCCAGTCTGAAAGGTGCTAGTTCTCAAGAGCCTGTGGTTCACTCAGTATCACAGTCAGGAAAACATCTCCCCTGTTGTTCTCTTAAACCTCTTTTCCAGTCTTGTTCTAAATCTGCTTTTAAGAGATTTTTATTCCAAACAAATAAAGGGAACTGCCCTTTTCAACAATTTAAAGCAGAGCAGTATCAAAATTTTTCTCTATCCTAATAGAAGTACTTTTAATTGTGTACTGAACCCATTATCAAAGAAAGGCCTTGGAAATCAGTTGCACAGTTGTATCAAATGAACTGTGATTTCCTGAATGCACCCTTCCAAGCAGGGGTAAATCTGCTGCAAAATGTTCTTTGGATTTGCTAAACCAGGAGCTTCTCCCCAGACACCAGGTCAGCAAAGTTGACAGTGCACAAGCTGAGCACTCTCAGGACAGCAACTCTACAAACAGCCACAGAAAGGATGGGTTTAATTTTATGTTGTCTTAGGAGCCAGTTTTGTACTAATAAGGTCAAGCCCCAGGAAAAGTATGAGACTTTGAGGCAAGCAAGGAGTGGACAGGGCCAAGGTTGGCAGGAGGATATTTTTATAATACTAATAAACTAGATTCTGATTTCTAGTGTGAAGGGGGTAAATTACAAACTGATGACGCTTCTCTACAAATGCGAATTCTATTAACATTAAAGCAACCATGGCCATATACAGAGGGGAAAATAGGTCTCTGGAGTTTGGTATTTTAACCATCACTCATGTAGTGTAATCGGTGGAAGAAAATAAACGGTATAGCAATAGCAACCCTAAAGGCAGATAGAGGACAGGAGAAGTAAAATATTAAATAAGAACAGTCACTATGGAAACAGCTGGATTTTACTATTTTAATACCTGGATGTTTCAGAGGAGTGGCAATAAGGCATGGAGCCTTCTGCCTTTGGAGGAGGTATCAGTTCAAATTTTGCCCAAGCTGGGGAGAATTGAAAGATCATCCCAATAACTGTGTACGTGAAATGAGACTTCACAGTTTTGGTTAATTTTCAAGAGTTAGTATCTGTCCAAGAAATATCTCCACCATGCAACTATGCTTGTTAGAAGACCCAGCAGAAGGTCTAAAAACTCACTTGGGAAGGTAGCATTTTCTCACTGTTTTACAACTTCAAGGCTGGGACTTGAGGAAGTTTGTTTTGCTGCTGCTGCTAAGATGATGCCTGAGACACCCGGATTTCAATGCCTGGGCCTCATGCATCATGACCAGCAAATCAAAAATGAAAGAAAAGGCTACACTGTGTTTGCGAAATGGAGAGGGGATGAAGCTATTGAACTGCAGAAGAGAAACAAGAGCTGAAACTAAAACTAACATATTCCTAAACTTAGGAATGTATCTAGATTAGCTTGTTCAAGTTACAGTTCCCACCTCTTCTGTCCTGGCTCACATCCAGCATAGTTGGGGTAACAAATGCATCAGTGTCCATAAAAGGCAGAGACATTGTGCGAGGAGTGAGGGAAATGCATTTTTATTTACTGTTCAGACCATTTTGTTAAAGAGCTAAATTGCATGAGATTTATTTAGTTTTTAAGACTGGAGACATACAATAAAGGACTACTTGAACAATTATCTAGAAAAATGTCTCTCTAATATATTTTCAGTGACAAGTGAATTTCACACAAGTGAAATTCTTTCTGAAGGTATTTAAGGTGTCCTACTTGTTTGCACAGAGACTGAGAGGGAAAGTAACACTCCCTCCCTTTCTTTCCTTCAGTCCTACCCACTAGACACAATTCAAGTCTGGACTGCTGCCTTGGTAGTCTCGCTACCAACTGCTACTGGATCCTGGAGAACATAAAGCAGATGGAACACACTACCAACAACGTGTTTTGCCAGCTAGTCAATCAGCTGAAAACATCCATGATATAGCCAGGGTTTTAGGAAAAAATGCACAGAACAGCATTAAAAATATTATCTGACTGATCACATAATGGTAGAGCTGAGAAAACCAGAGGTAACCTCACCAGATTGCTGTTCTGTACAACTGATAGTCACAGAAAGGGACCCCATGTGCTCTTAAAAAGTCACTGCTGAAAAAAAGCAGGTAAACTCACCATCCTCCCCCACTTAACTTACCAGGTGTTCTTAATGATAATGTGAATATTTTCATTATATTCACTCATTTCATAATACCACTCATTTCTGTAGTATACCCATGAAGTACTATTACGAAGACTGATACCAAGTCAAACAAAATGACAAAAATTAGAAAGAAGAGTCTGTGTGGAACGGTGTGATAACTCCGACCTGATCAATAACTTCCTGACAACTGTATCGCACACAGAAGCTTCACGGGGAGACCAAACTGCACTGAGACAGAAACTGTGATTGCAGGACAGCCCACATATCTGAATTCTATACAGGCTACCAAAGCAAGATCCATAAAATGGGCTGAGCCTCTCAGGCCTTTCACAACTAGAAAAACACAGCATTAGGAAAAAATTACTACATTTTCACTCACTTATGGATCTGTGAAAGATATTGAATTAGCAGAAGTCAAGAATTTGTTTAAAAGAGAAAAGGTGGCAGAAAAGCCACACAGTTATTGGCACCAGTGAACCACAGGGAGAAAGAAGCCCATTAACCATCAGTCTGCATTAGATTCAAAGGCAAAAGAGAGTTCCAGCACCAAATTCAGTTATGATTACAATTCCTTACAAATTATTTGGGTTCTTCTCTAAATAAATAAATATTTCAATAGATGGAATATAGAGTCACACTGTGTTTAATGATACTGCTGGATCTGGCACACAAAAGCTCTACTCATAGTTTCAACTGTTCCCAATTTTCCAAGACACACAGCAAGACTTGCAAACAATGGGAAGGCAGCTTCACACCCTTATGCTTTGATTAAATAGCAATCAAGTTACTTTTCTGGTTTGCTCACTACATATCATACATATCTGTTATTTCAAAGAGAATTTAGTCTACACAAAACCTCAAATAAGACTTGAAGGAGAATGGGGGTATGGGTGCAAGATTTCCAATCTCATTATCTTTTAACTGGAAAAACAAAATTCCCTTTTAAGTTAAATAAATTTTTGTTAAAAAATGTGAAAACCAAACTGTATTTCAGCTTTTTAAAAGCAGTAAGTCAGAACAATTCTAGTATTTTAAAATATTGCTTGCAATTAAAAAAAAAAAATCACTCAGTAGCAAAGCAAAATGGAGCAGAAATTTAGCATCTTCAAACTGTTCATTAGCCCAGAACAGTAACAAATATTTTTGTGCTTTCTGCACTGGCCTCCATTTTCTTTTAGACTCAGAGCAAGTTTTACAAGTGTGTTGTGATCCAGAAAATGTATCATATTTCTGTAAAACCCTGACATGATTCAGATGCCAAGTTTCTTTCTTGAGGTTCTTTTAATCTGCTCTCCAGGTTCTTATTTTTGCTCTCCCTTAGATATGTGTGCCTTTTAGCAAAAAGCAAAATTTTCTATCATGTCCTGCCTGCTTTACAAAGTATTAATTCATTTCTTATCACAAACTATGTGTTAACTTAGGCATTTAAAATGTTTATGAAAAAGTGCTGCAAATTCCTTCTTTTTGTGCATCAAACTCCAAACCCACTGCATTTCCGTGGGTGTACAAGCAATTTAAATCTCAGCAATTTTGTGTTAGTCAGTATTACTTTTTATTTCAAAGTAGTGAGGAACTCAGCTAAAAATTATAATGGGCAAACTTCAAAGGCTTTGGAGTTTGAGTTTGGCTTGGCTGTTGACTCCTCTGCTGTTAGACATTGCTTCAGAAGTAGCATTCTCCATGGCATCAGAACAGGTTTTTTCCAAGGCTGAGAAGTGCACAAACATCAGAGCTGTGACGGTGACCCTGCCCTTGTAGAAGGGCTGCGGAAGCCACAGGTGTTTCCCTGCTGAATTCCAAAAGCCAGCCAGGCCCACTAATATTCAGCCACTGCAGAACACACAGGAAAATGTGCTTCTGATTCCAGATTTTGCTACACACTTCTGTAAATCAGGCTGGAGTGATTGAGGGTTTTCTTTTCCCTCCCTCATCTGATTCACTTGGCTATAGTACTGAAACACATGAAAATATGAGGGTTTTAATCTGCAGAGTGACTCCCACGCTACCTGATTAAGAATGCCATAGCACAGCAGGAGATTATCATCATTCCTATCTTTCAGTGAGGAGTAAATGTTATAATCAGGAAATTTGTACCACTATAAAATCTTAAAAGCATGGAAACAGAATTCAGATTTTGGTGGTATGTGCATGAAAACAAGATGACAATGAGACAGCTACCTACAGCTCACCACTAATGAAAATGTAATAAAGTGCCTGTCTAAACCACAGGATAATGAAGTTAAGTATCAAATTAAAATGAGAAGGCTATAGCATAAAATTAATGGCTTTTGTGAAGTCTCTGGTGAAGCATAGCTGGTTTTCAGGTGTTTTATCAGAGGTGGTCATTTGAAATGTGCTGTGGTTGGTCCATCACTTAGAGATAGTTCTATTCACCTTTGGTGGAATTTTAGACCACCAGTTCCAAGTCCCTAGGTATGATTTCTGGAAGGGGCAGACATCCTCCACACTGTAGTAACACATAATTTTCTGCAAAGAAAGAAGATCTGTAGTCATCTTGTAATGTGTTCCAATAAAGCATTATTCGTTAGACATACTGGCTCACTTAATTCCGACCTGGTTTTGTTCAAAAGATGGAAACTAAAATAAATGAGTTGACTGACAGAGAAGCTGGGCATGAGAGCACGTCTGCCCACTAGAAATACCATTAAGATTTCTCTGAACTGAATGGAGAGACACTGAACCAGCCCACGTAAATCTCCTCCAGCTGAACAAATCAGCAATGCATGTAAGAGAATTAAAATCTTTTCATTCCTCTTTCTTTCCATTCCTCTTTCAGGAAATGCTACAATCCTGTTGTTATAGAACTTCAATGGACAGGAAAAATCCCAACTTTCTTCAAGATTAGAGAAAAAAGATCATGTTAAAAGTTTTCAGTGAATTCCCAGATTCTCTGGCTGTGCACAAGATTCAGGACACAAGGGCTCCACACAGCCCACTTAGCCTGGCATGACACAGCTTTCTGAAGAATTTTGATTTAGTTTACGAATTATCAAGGAGGATTCTCTGAGCCAAAAACCAGAACAGAGAGAATGTGATATAGCTCTGCTCTCTTAAGGTGCCTTAGTTGAAGCTTTTAAAATGCATCACACAGTCATCTGCACAAATGTCCATATTTAGGAAAATGTGGTGGACAGAATTATGATCCTGAGGAATTTGTAAAGAGAGATAATCCAAAGGAGCAAGACCCACTTTTGGTGATTGACAGATACTTTTAACAGCTTGAATCTTGATACGAGCACCTCAGTTAAATGCTTGTCACTCCTGATGCTTCAAAGGAAAGACCTGTCTCAAGCAGACTAATGCCCAGAATTGGAGAGAAAGAAAGATAAAACTTACTCTTAGAGAAGTGCTCTTCATTGTCATCCTGCAAGTATATCATCAGCTAAAACTGGAAATATGTGGGAGGTCTGAATGCTGTCTTAGCTGAAGTAGAAACCTGAGGCAGTAACCTGTAATCCATACCAGGGTTCCATCCAGTGCAACACTCTGCGGATGTTTCCTGAGCTGTCCTCCTGTGAGTTCTTCTGGTTTTATTGTGGAAAATATTTCAAGGAGAAAACTTACAGTTCTACACTTTGTATGTGGATTCCTATGACAGGACCTCTGGATTATATTCAGACCTTACACAAGAATGTCAAGGGAAGTCACTGCAAGGCAGCAACCCCTTTGCTTCTATTGCCTTGTCTTCTGACCACACAGAGGAGACTGTAATACACCAGGAGTTCATTCCCTGTCACTTGCATCAATTCTTAAGTGGACAAACTCTTTATGCCTGACATCAGAGACAGGTTAAGTGACTGCTTTGTTTATTCTTAGATATTAGAGGTATTTTTGGACCTAAATGTTTCTACAATCCATGATTACATTTAGCAAGCCAAGGCAGGTCCTCTGGCAGCTTCCTACTGCAGTTTTATAATCTTCTACAGTTGCTTTCTTCATCTTGCTGTTTTACTTGGTACCATAATTATTTTCTCATTTTTAAATTCACTATTAATTTTAATTAAGCTCAGCTACACTCATTAGTTGAGCTAATCTATCTTCACTTTTAAATTCACACACACACACACATACAGCAGTCTTCCTGCTGATGTAGCATTGGATTGGAAAGTTTTATGAGAGGAAGAAAGACCCACATATGTAATGAAATGAGAGGGCTTATGACTGCAGCTGGTTGGGGATTTTTTAATTAAGCTTTTCCTATCCAAAAAAAAGACAATTAGTTGGGATTGAAAGTTTTCACAGACCTACATCCTGTTTAATAAAATTTTAATCTGAAGTTCTCTCAGGTGAAAAGTAGAGAATAGTCACTAGCTAATACAAATCAAACCTAGAGGTCAAATCTCATGTACAACAGAGGAGGTACTGAGCATGCTGCACTTGAATATAAGAAAAGCCCTGAGTCCACAAATGCCAGCCTCACAATTCCCTCACTATGAAGCTCCTCGAGTGATCTCATTTTCATTAGATATTCTGAATTTCATTCAGCACTAGGGCAAAAACTTCAAAGATATTAATTTTTTTAATGTAGCTGAAAGTCTTATTCTGAGTTATCCATCCATTTTCTTCTATAGTTATACTTTTATGGACTAAATGAATAGATAAAATATATTATTATTATTATTATGACTGGTTTTATTTTCTGAGATCTCTTGCTCAGAGATTTCAAGTGGTGCTTCAATATCTGAATAAAGTTTAGCAAGGAAGTTCTAACCTTTTCTCCATCTTCCATATAAAACCAAATATTCTTGTTTAACAAACGAGATCAATGCTAATTAACCACTTCACAAGCTGCTGAATCAGAGAATATTGTCTGTGGATTGCATCAGTCCATTGTTTACCCTTCTACTTTGCTACTTCAGCTTCTCCCCCAAGCCACAACAATTCTTTTACGCTTGTGCAGCCCCTGTTAGACTTTCCTATTTACAATATTGTGCAAAGAAACGAGGTATGGCCAAGGTGGACCATATTCACAGTATGTTGTCATCCAATATCCTAACAGTTGCTTGTACCAGATGTTTCAGAAGATGATAAAAGACCCTACAGAAAGCAGATGTGAAACAATCTGCTCTGCCTAACTCAAATGCAGGACTGCATCCATAAGTTCATCTTTATTCTCAGAGCTTGAAAAAGGGCACATTTCCAGTATCAGCATTTATTCACATGTAGGCTCACCATCCATATCCTGTGGGTCTTTTTCTTTTTAACCTTTTCTCCCAGCTGTTTCCAATGTCCATTCCAGGAACTCACTTTACCTGCAAACATCTTTTCAGATATTCAGAATAATATGCAAGTATTGGAAAAGGCTTAAGCTTTAAACTGTTGTTTTTAACTTTTCTCAAAGATAAGAGATCTTCCCAAATGAAAATTAATGTTATTTGGAAAAGCAAAAGAGGGGCAAATTCGTATGATTGTTTTCACTATTATAGGGATTAATGTCTGTAAACTCGAACTAAAAGGCCATCTTCAGGTCTCACTCTTCTGAGTGAGTCAGGGAAGCTGCATGAATTAAACATTTTCATAGATGTTACTGTTTACAGTGATTCCATGTTTCCCCTTCTGTGGCCTCCACTTACTGTTGACATAATTCTCTAGGAATTGGTACAGTTGGAATCCATGATTGCCTATTCTCTTTGGTAAGGGAAGAAATACCTGGATGGCATCTGAATACTCTGAGGACTACAGGATATTCATGTATTCAATTTTATGAACATCTCCAGAGGATAAGACAAAATAGAATTTACTTATTATTTATAGCCTGTTCTAGGTCTTCTATGTTTTCAAGTTCATCACAGGCTACCTCTTTTTCCCTAACATTATTTGGAACAGATCAAAGACTGCTTGAACATGAGTTTTGGCACAGACATTTTTGGTTGAGAGACAATTTAGATATGTTTTGATGATACAGAAAATGCCCTCGTATTTGTGTATCTTTGAATTATAACACAGATATTGGTACAATAGTGTCCCCAAGCTTTAAAATGATTGCCCACTTACACAGACTCACAAACACAGAAAAAGAAAAATACAGCAGTCAGCTTTTCCTAGCCCACAAATCCATTTCTCTGTTGCAGATTTACATTTCTTTGTAGAGACCCTCAGAACTGGCCAAGAAGGGAGGAGTGAGCAGAGGGTGCATTATGAACACTGAGAAAAATGTCAGCATTTCAACCTTAGACCATATTCTGTTGTCATGACAACATGATGTAAAGTGTTTTCTTAAAGAGAAAGATTGCAATGTAAATGAAAAAGAAAAACCTCAGTTTATTGAGGAAATTCAGATCATGTTTTTATGAGGTTGTGACATGGATTACAACACGTCGTCTATTATTGCGAAGAGATTTTTAAAAAAAATCTCATACAGAACAAATGCTCACTTCACAGAAATTGTGTTGTATAAAACTCCCATTTATCATTACAAATGAAGTTTACAAACTAGACTTAAAAACTATTCAAAATAATTTCATATATTTTCTACCAGAAAACACAGGATGGTTTACTCACTCCCTTTCTATGTAAGCTGCTGATTTAAAGCAGCTTGATTTTTTATGCAACACCGAAGATCTATTAAGTGCTGCAGAAACACTTAATGTGCCACTGGCCTCCAACACTGTAATTGCAGTGGTCAAAAGGTAGAAAAAGGGAGTATCATTATCCCATTTCAAGGCAGGAGCAGAGGCACAGGGCATGTGAAGCCAGAGGCCCAAAAATCAGATGAAAAGCTTCCAGCCGTGTTGGGAATTACATCAAGATTGCTGCAGCCTGGCTATGCAGTTTACAATGTCACTCATCTGTTCACACAAAGACAGAAATTGGTGACTATTTTCCTTCAAACGTTTGCTGAGGTTTACAGTTATTAAAGCTTTCATCACTTACCTAAAATGTTAAAATTTCTGTCATTGCTTGGAAGTGTGACTCATGTGTGCCCCAGGGCAGGCACAGGAACAGAACAGCAGTGACAGAAACACCAAGTCGGTCCTGGCCGCCCTTGCTCACTGACCATTAAAACAAAGAGATTACATCTCCCACAGCAGCAAAAGAGAATGTATATTATGCCAGTCTAAGTGACCTTGTATCACTTAGATGATAGCTGGAGAATTTCTCCCTGCACCCCTCACCTCCAAAAAAAACCCTACAAAAATCTGAGCAAATGTCTCAAAGTGGCTTTCTTTCCTTCTTGCCAGTGCAGTCTGCTGAAAAAAAATAAAATTAAAAACTAATGAATTCAAAAACTTGGATTTGAAATTTTTCTTGACAGCTCTTAAACAGGATGGTTCTTCAATAATAAATAGAGAAATATGTCCCTAGCCTGTCTCCTGCTTCTGCAAACAGAGGTCTTGGCAGCTAAAAGTTCATCTTACCTAGAGCTGACCTCTAAAAGTGCATGCCCTGGCATTTGGTATTACAGTGATTTATGGAAGTTTCTGGGAGTCAGACGGTCCCAGAAGGGTGGGAAACATGGAGCACTGCCTGTAGGCAATGACTTTACACAGATTGAAGGGGTCCAACATCTTACAAGGCCAAGTCTCAATGCTTTAAATAAACTGCAGAATTTAGATCTGAAGTCTCCTAGAGAAGGAGGGCTGAATTCAGCTCGGTTAAAAATGGGTGGTAAGAGAAATTTACTGGAAAAGTCCATTCTAAGAAGATACTACAGTAATTCTGGTATAAAAGATGACTTGTCTTGTTAAAAGCTTACAAACTATTTGTCATATCAATGCTCCATTCCCTACAATGTCAGGTTCTGGAAAGCTGTGAACTCCCAGGTAATGAAACAACTCAGTGTGTGCTAAAAAAAGTATCTT
Organism: Sitta carolinensis; assembly: GCA_032173965.1. Classification (NCBI taxonomy): domain Eukaryota; kingdom Metazoa; phylum Chordata; class Aves; order Passeriformes; family Sittidae; genus Sitta; species Sitta carolinensis. The sequence goes on along the minus strand of CM063286.1, from coordinate 9,719,364 downwards.
GTATGCAGAATTATGGCTTTGCATCTGATTCTAGAAGGTGGCAATTATGGTCTCCCTGTCTCTTTCAAAAATATGTCTGTGAGTTCTCTGTTACGTGAGATATGAATAAAAAGTGATATTGAGATTCCTGTGAGTCACCTTTCCCTTTTCAGTGAAGGGAACTGCCAGTGAAGCACATTGGGATTGCTTCCCACCCTGAAAAAAGACAGAATGAGCTTGTAAAAACTACCTAGATGTTCACCAAAGGGAATTTGCATCAAAGCTGCCTTTGTGCCAGATGTGGCTGATTCCAAACCTCTCAGTCTGGAAACCTTCCTGGGTGATACCCTCGGCAAAGGTCTGCAATAACACTGCATCAGTTCTGGCACTGCCAAGACTTCTCTAGTAGATTTTTGCAGGAAGCCTGTTGGGCAGCATGATCTCTGCACAACAGCAAAGAAAATCACAGGTCATTTCTTAATCTTCTTCTGTCCACCAATATGACCTTAATCCAGTTTTGATTCTGTCCTTCAATTCTCTTCCTGAGTAAAAAGGGACTTATTCACTTTCTTCTACCCTCATACCTTATGCTGTGATTATAAACTCCCTTATGTGAAAATATTGCTTCACCCACGTCTGCAGCAGCCTATGGGGACTCGGGAGCAGGTGGAGTCTATATAGGAATACTATAATACAATACTAATCATGTGAATTGTGTCTCCCCACACATTACTGAGACTAGAGAAATGATTCTAAGAAATCCCAGAAAATTCTTCTTGAATGACTCATTACTTGCATGCATTTGGAATCCAATATCAGATGTTTCAAAAGCAAGTTTTCATGCTACTTCTTGTTTAGGGGATTTGAGAGGGAACATAATCCAGGAATCATTGCTGGGGCCTACCCATGGTTTTTGACCTAGAAACAAGATTGCAGAGTAAGAACCTGCTCCTCCATCTGGTATATACACTAATGACCCTCCCCACAAGAGCAATTCAGTTAACTGAACTGAATCCATAACATTACTGTCATGGTGGGCCTCTATAGGTGGTCCTCTAGATCACATCAAATACATCCTCAGTTTCAGATGCAAGTGTGAGGTAAGATGAAGCTGGCAGGTAGAAAAATGCATCTTTGTATTCGTAAATTCAGTCAATTTGATCAGAACTTGCTGAGAAACAGCCCCATGACACCATTTTAGAAAGGAAAAGAGATAGAAAACACAGATTCACTATCCTATTTACTAGAGCTTTGAACTTTTAAACATGACTGTGAGAAAAATAAGAGAGAACACAAAATAGACTCAAAATTATCATCTTATCTCTATGTCCACACCTGTGGCTTTGTTGACACAAGGCTACATTACAAGAGATTATCGAAGTGGGAGCTAACCTTCATATCTTTGTAACATCAAGTGAATGTCAAAGTCATCATCACGAGCACAGCAGATCCTATTTGCTCTGTTAACTGCATCAGTAACATCTTTTCAATATATGTGTCCAAAATACACTTTGTAAGAAGGAAGATTGCTCATTGGAACAGCAAGGAAAGAAGCACGGAGATACTTTGCCAGAAATAGATAACTTGAGTTATGCCATTGAGATCAATGGAAATTCAGAAAAAAGCCTGAATAAGAAATATGGGATTTGACCCTAAATCAACTTACACAATTTTTAACAAATTGAGTTTTTACAATCTGGTGGAAGCTCTAATTATGTTGTCATAAAAATCTCAGCACTGTTGAAATCTTATTTCTGAAACTCTCAAAGAGGCCTCTGTAAAGGATTTTTTCCCATTTTGTTCTGATAATGGAAAATATACGAGGTGTCATATTAGAAAGAGCAATCTGAGCCATGCCCCTTCCATCACCTCTCTGACAAATGAAGCCAATAAACAATGGCTGGGTTTTATTAAGTCGGGTTAAGGACCAAAGTCTCAAGCTCTGACTCTTCACTTAGACGAAGTTCCCAGAGATAAGAATAATTTAAAGTATGTGTTTCACACAGTGGTGAAAGACTCCCCTCGCCAAAGATGAATCATGGTTTTAAATGCCTTAATTCATGACGTGCCGTAAGTAAGCATTTAAAGACAGATATCACAAACATCAGACTTCCTTATGTACCAGAAACACACAGAACTTTAGGAAGACAGTGCAGAAAATTTCAAGAAAAATTTTCAAGAAAATTTTTTCACAAGTTCAATGAGAACAGATGTTTTATAGAAAGAGTTCAGGTTTAGCAAACTTCTGCCAAAGTCCTGGGAGATTCCATGAGAAACCCACAGATGTCCTGGCAGCTCACTTGCTGCCTTTTGGCAAAACTGGCCTTCCCAGGCTGCTGCTGGGGACAGCCCATGGACACAGCACCTGAAGAACATCTTCCAACTGATGGCCTCCAGCTGCCATGGCCCTGGGTGGGCACCATGAGGATCACAGGCTTCTGCAAGGAGGCCCAGAGGGCAAAGTAGGGAGTTCCCTCAGGGTCAGGGCAACTGGGTGCCCTGCTTCAGTTAGGAACAGGATAACAATTATGTTCCCAATTCAAACACTTCAATGTGCTCAACCTTCCAGTGAAATGGAAATTCTCGCTTGAACGGATCTGTTTGACACCTTCTGGGGTAACTCAGGCCTCTAACATTTAAATTATCACTTTTAATATTAAGTGATAATTAATTAATTAATTAAAGATTAATAAATCTTTATTACTAGTACTTACACCTGTGGCATGAAATACACCACATTTAGAGCAACACAGCATACATGTAAAACCCATATAGGAGAGGTAACCATGGATGGTTGTTGACTGGTCCCCCCAAAAGCTGGCATTACTGTTCCTTCAGCAGCCAGGAAATAATTCCTTTACAATTTCCTAATTTGCTTTAATTTGTGAAAAACATTGATGTTCAAATGAAATGTTTTCATCTATGATTTTTTTTTCTTTTTTTTTTAAGGAAAGCATGTGTTTCTGGTTTGATTTATGCAAGAAATTCCTTTAAAATTAGAACCAAACAGAATTTCATTTCAGCTTTGTTTTAATGAAATGATACTAGAAGAATTGTCTGCCATGGAGAAGGTAATCAGTATTCATTGCCAGCTGTAAGGTGTCAGCTAGGCTGACGTGTTGACAATGTGTATTTCCACACATCTTGTTTTAATTTCAAAGCACAAATCTGTAATGTAAAACTTTATATTCCTAAGGCTGCACTATCATTCAAAGCTGGCCATGTTTGGTCAGACTAAAATTCTCTCTTGCCCAACATTTCCAGATTCCCAACAAATAAACACAGAGATTTATTGAATCAAAGCTTTTTTTAGTACACTCTTCCACAGTCATTGTTTCCTTACCAGAGGCAGTATCCCAGCTTCCTTTGTTACAGCACAACCTGGGTGCAGAGTACACCTGTAATTTGGGACACATTACTATGGCAAACATGAACTCCTCAGACACCGTGGGAGTGGAGCCTGGCTGTTCGCCCTGCAGCTTACAGTGCACAGACAGCATTTAGAGGTTATATAAATAAGCACAACAAGCCATCCAATTCACTTTAAATTTAACTATTTGCATAACAGTCTCTGTATTTTGGCTCACACTCAGTGGGTGATGAAAGTACCAACAACAGCAGGGTGGGGAACGTGGAGGAGTTGGAAGTTTTAAAGGAAAAATGCTACATTTTGCCATAGACTAAGATCTTATAGATATCATTTGTCTATTTGTACTAATATATTTCAAAGATTTCTGAAAGTGTACCATACAGCCAGCCAAGAAGCATGCACAGGATAAGTGTTACACCTTAATTGCACAAGAATCAAAGGGGCTGTCCAAGAACTGCAGCCTCTCCCAGCAAGAAGGGCTGGGCAAAGCCTTCCTTTGCTGTGGGTAACTCCATCTCCTCCACTTTCCTCCCAAATTACTAAGCAGCCACTTGGGCACACCATATACATGTACTTGTACCTGATGATGACTGGAACAGAAATCCTGCACATCTTTTAAGTGCTACCATTTCACAATGTGCCAACATACTTCATTTTTGGTAATAGCTCTACATCTACCACAGTAAGACAAGGGTACTTGTTCAGTCCCTGGGTACTCTAAATCACATCCTTAGCCAGGAGCATCCTTTGCCAGGAGCAGCAGGCTCACCCTCCCTGCCCAGAGGCCAGGCTCCCGAGGGTGCAGTGTCCCACCCAGTGCACCAGCCCCACGGCAGGATGGGGGCAAAGCAAAGCTGCTCTGTGCCCTGGCATGCGCTGAGCAGTGAGAGGCCCCTGAGGTCCAAGCCTTGAGGAGGTGCTCGGGGCAGCAGGTGCCTCCCCTCCTCACCCAGAACCTGCCATGGGGTCCACGCAGACCCTGAGCACTATTTCCAGACTCCTGTTCCCCAGCAGACTCCTCTTGCCCACGTACCTGCTAACACAGGGTTTGCCCTTCTTATTACAGCTCAGTTCAAAACAAATGTGAAACTCCCCAGTATGTTTGAGTTGTACTCAGCATTTTTTTCATGCGGCAAGGCAGCTGCTCCCTGGCAGCCTCCTTATCTACAGCAGAGATCAATGCAATATTCTATTTACCTGTGATAAGCTGCATCTTCAGGCCATAAAAAACCCCTGTTTTATAAGGGATTTTTCAATGTTGTCTATGTATCTAATAGATAAACTAAAATTAAAGAAATTTAGAAAATGAAAATAACATTTATACTTCAACAATAAATCTAATATTATATAAACACATAATGCCTTAATAGATTTAATTTTATGAATTGCTCTTTGAGCTTTTTTTATTTTAGAAGTGATAACATGCTTAGCTTTGTCATGTGTTTGTGTAATTTATGTAGCCCTAGCTGTACTACCACATCTAACATGGTTTGTTTTTTACAACTTGGATGAATAAAATGTAATCAACCAGACTCTCAATAAAGTCTCACCCTTTCTAGAAAACACCCTTTACTCTGTGTGCAGAAGAAGTAGTTGAAATTATGAAACACAAAACTTAGCACCTTCTGGAAATAGTATGAAAAATAAACCCCCCCTCTGTAGAAGTTCTCTATAGGAAAATGCACTGTGGTGATCTCAGATCTCAAAAGTTGGAAATGACACACCCTCTTTCCTCCCTTTTTATAGAAACTTCTCTACTTCAAATGTTAAATTGATCTTTTTTCTTTTTTTTCTTTTTTTCTTTTCCATTGAAATTTTCAGTGGAAAATTTCACATGCACAGGTGGAGTCAGAGAATGTAGAGGAATGAGTTGGCTGAGTCTACAAAATCTGTTAATTCTGGAAGATTCTGATCCTGGAGGATCAGAAACTCAGTCACCCAGACTAGAGCAACTGGACCTCAGAAGGAAGGCTGAAGTCAGGGCAGACTTGCGCAGTCCCTCTGCAATAGGCAGGGTCAGCACACCTGGCAGCAGCAGCAGTGGGATCCAACAGCTTTCCCTGGTAAATAAACAGCCCCAAACTACTCAGAGATGAAAACCACACCTGTTAAATAAGCTAAGGCTTTTTTATACATCTATAGAGCAAGGCAGCTTGGAAAACGTGTTGCTTTTGTCTGGTAATTAAGGAAAAGCAGCTTGTGTGACTCCAGTGGATTATCAGGAATGTAAGTCCAGCCTTTTCAAATGTCAGCATTGTTCTGCCATCCCCCGTGTTTTAACAAAGTCACAGTGTAAAAAGGACTAATTAGTATGTTATGAAAAGGCAGACATCCAATGATGTTATGTGAGGCATTTCTGTACCAGAACCTGTAATTAATTACTTTGTGCTGGAGTTCAGATAGGTGTATTGAAAAAAAAAGGATTAACCTACCTGCTTGAAAACCTTTTAGGAGTCATTATTAATATTGTTTTTGTTACTTTGACTGACATTTCTCTTTCTCTTAAGTGCATTGTAATTTTGCTCTTAGGATAAAGGAACTATATGGAATGTTTTCTTTAAAATTTTCAAAGTATTTTCTAATTCATTCCCCTTCACAACACATCTCTTGCTCTGTAAGCTTTTTCATAACACAGAAATGAAAAAGAGCAAAGATATGAGTATTCATAATCCAACACAATATTTAGGTAATATGTTTAATTACTATGAACAAATTCATAATTTTATTCTGGCTATCAAGATGGTTTGAGCAATATAGGATTTTCACCAAGCATGAAATTTGTGCTGTGGCCTACAGAGCTCTGTTAGAAACTTTGGCAGTGCTTTTTTGCATTACCAGTTACTCTACAAATTTATTTCCATCTGTGTGTGCTGGTTTATACATACACTTATTAGAATGATAAAGTTGCAACTGGTATCACAAGAGAATTTACATACTTCTCAAACTAGTTATTTGGACATAAATGATAAATTGTGCTTTAGAAAGAAAAATAGCATTGCCACAGTTTCTAAGGCAAAGAAAGTACAGTTAAATTGAACAATTTCCTATCTCAACCTGTCCCAATAACCTGTCCCCGTCTTCTGAAATATTAATAAAAGAATAATTATTGCCATTTATGGTCAAAATGAAATGCTGTTAATGGCATATTATTTTATAGCAGTTGCTAGTATTTTCTCTTAGCAATTGCCCATTTATTTGACTTGCACTTGGCACCAGCTTGTTATTGCCCTCAGTATTACAAGAAGGGCACATTTAAAGAGATAAAAAAATGTCATTAGCATCAAGATTAATCAAAAAAAATATTGATTTTTAGAATAAAAAGAGAAAAAACATGTTTTGGGGAATATGTGCTGTCTAACACTACATCTGTACAGCCTGAGATCTTGTTTAACCAGATCAACATTGGATCTAGAATCCAATTTACTGAACAGATAGCAGAGGGAGCTCATGACAATCCTGCCTGGACTCTCTGGATTCCCCAGCTGGATTCCCAAGCCACCAGCCAGCAGGGAAGAATCTTTGTGGAGATTATCTGCCAGTGGCAAAATGATGTTTAACTCACAGCCAGACATATTTTGGGGCTGAACAAAGGAGTTGAGATGGAAGTAGAAGGCTGTGGAAAACCCACCTTGGTTATGGAGAGAAAAAGGCTCACTCCCAGCATCCCTTGCAACCTCTATGCAAATGTTGCCGGAAAGTTCTTTTCTCCCTGTACTGTTATTGGTTTAAAACCCTCTGCAGTAATTTACATATTCCTAACCCCTCCTTCCTATTGTACCCTCCCCCTCAGACTCTGTCCCCACCCTATGTTATATAAGTTGTGCTCACCCTGGCCCTTGGCTCTTTTGGTGCATTCCCTCCTACTGTGAATGCCTTTGCCAGTTTGTTCGTTTTGCATTAATAAACCTCTTTTTATCTTTATTTAATTTTTATTTAAATTGGGCCCATCCCTCATTTTGCCCCTGTGATTGGGGTCCCTGTGCGGCCACACGGCTGTCACTGACAGAAGCAGACACCAAAGGAAGACAACGCCCCCGTTCCCTTGGCCTTGGGATTTTGTTCTTTCAATTTTTAACACTCCAATGGTGGCTCAGTTCCAACCTTAATAAGCAGCACTGGTTACCCATTGACATTTTCAAGAGATGCTGGGACTCGTCCACTCAGATAAAATTGTAATTGCAGGACCAAATAAAAAGGGACGTAAGGTAAACATACAGTGATATCTCTTTGCTTATAAGCTTTTTTGCTAGAATTAAAACTAAACATCCTCACCCTCCTAAAAAAAACAAACAAACTTGAATTTTTAAAACTGTTAGGTGTTGTTGGACCTGTTTTTACCTCAGTCCTCAAGCCTTGAAACTTTTTGAATATTTCTTAGCATTATATATAGGAAATATGTTACATTAATAGACACTCCATCTAGCTAAATTTTTCAATTACTTCCTCTAAGAGAAGTCATAAACTTTTTGCTACTAAAAGAACAGGGAAATATAAACTAGCTGTGTTTCCTCACAATACTCTAATTGTAGCATTTGTGCAATAATTCCCAGAAAAACAGTTTGTAGTTGCATGTGACCATGTTAAAAACATGCATTGAACACATTATTATAAACCAAGACATTACTATTTTCCTTTTGGCATTTTGCTTAGTGTTTTCTCAGACTAGAAACAAAAAAAAAATCACAATGATCCTTAGGATCTGCTTTAAAACCAGACAGCATCTTCATGCTCTTCACCAGTGTAAGGTTTGTAACCCACAGCTAAAACAGGTACATGAAGGATGCAGGGACTGTCAGGAAATCCCACCCTGTATTCCCTGTTCTCAGAGAAAACGTTTGCCTTTACATGGGTCAAAATGCACAGATGATTCCTCCTGTACAGGATAAGCTTAGAAGAGAGAACATTTCTTGTTTAAACAGACAAGCCACAGAGCAACACCATCATTTTCTCTCTTCTCTCATAGAATGAAGACACGGACAAGAGTGGATTTTCTCCAGGGTAATCTCCACAGCATGGCTTTGCAAATACAGATTTCTAAGAGTAATATACACTCCTCACTCGTGTGAGTGGTTTCAGCAAGGCTCTGTGACTTCATCATCATCGCCCCCCCACACTCTGTGGGACATAGCAAGTAACAAGCCCATCAGTTTTCAATATCATGCAGGTTCACTCCAACATCCCTTCCTAATTTTTAATGCATCCTGCCCTTGAGCATAGCTACTTGCTATTACAGGTAAGGCTGCACAAGCATACGGTGAGTGGAGGCCCAGTGAGCTGGAACATCCTGTTTCAACTGATACTCTGCTGAACTGTTTGGCTGTAGGAGCTCAGCAATATATTTTGATAGGCTTGACTGTGCAGCTATAGATCTAGTTTGCTTCCCGCTTGGATATTGTTCATGCTTCAGTTATCACACACAAAATTAGTGATAAGCAATATTAAACAGAGCACTCTGTATCACAGCTCTGCCCAAGAGGGCTGATAACAGATCCCAGTCTCTTTATGCTTTTTGCCTTCTCAGGAACCTGAGTGACTGCTTCCCTGGGAAGCAGAAGGCAATAAGTATTCTGAGCTTTATGTTAATGCAATGTCTGTCACATCCCTCTTGCACCTTCACCAGGAGCTTTCAAAGTCCTGGTGGAAATCCTAAAATGGAATACCTTTTTGCTAGTGCTTTTCCAATAAGGCTGCTATGATGCAGAAATAACTAGTAAGGATATTTTAGCAGCTTGCTATGCATAAAAAATGCATGATCTTGAAAACACGACTGCTGATAGCAATTAGCATGTATTTATATGTGTAACTGCATTCTTACCTGGTTATTGCAGTATACAGAAATAAGCTTTCAGCTTGATGTGTTACAAACCCACAGAATTCTTAATTTAATGCTTGTTCAGCCCAGTAAGAACAGTAAAGAATCACATACAGCTATCCCATTTTTTATAGCACATTTATAGCTCACTCTCAGGAGCCTAAATCCTGGCTTTTCTCCCCTTTTTCCATTCTATCAGAAGCAGATTTTCCTAGAAAAGGCTTGATAGTCTATTTCCCATATTGTTTGAGTATGTTATTTGCAGGCTTGGAGGTTGTTTTGCCTTCAAATTTTATTCTCGTGGCCTGATATTTTCCTTAAAATATCCAGAGGTTATACATGTCCCCACACTGCCCACCCTATGGAGCTGGTGCCACGTTATGAAGAGCAGCACACAAGCCCTTTTCCTGTAAACAGGCTGCCCTTTTCTTCCTTCCAGTTTATTCAAGAACACAATAGTAAAACTGAATTGAAACAGAATATGCAGGGAACTGCAAGAAGACATGGATCCCTTGCCCCTTGGCCAATGAAAGTACACTAAATGATTCCAAATTTCCCCAAGTGCTGCAGCAGATGACAAAGGCTTTCCCGTTCTTTCACCTTGCATCTTTGACACTTGTATATTTTGGCTCTAGGCCCAATATTCCAAAGCTTCATGTATTATTTTCTGCCATTCCTTAGTATTTTACTATTCGGTTCTGGATTTACTGGGCCCAAACCCTTTTACTTGGAAGGATTTGCATTCGGCTCTTAAATTATTGGGTATTTCAGAGGGGAAAAATCAAATGCATGTTCAGATAAGAGACTGAAGATAAGGAACCAAAGATAAGGAACCACAGGGAACAACATTCTTTGTATTACTCTGGCATAGATATATTTTATAAAATTGAAGAGGGTATCTGATTAAGATCAATAAGGTAAAAGAATCTTTACATTACCTACACTTAAAATTACAGCATGATCTGGCAAACCATTTGTTACAGTGCCAAAGGAGCCCCTTTTTCCAAATCCTTACCCTCAATGAAACAATAATGAATCAAATGGAAGCATTTCCAGTGGTTGCTTTGCATTGGAGCACATCTGCCCTGTTGCAAATGAACACAGGACCCCAGTCATTTTTTTGTGCACCTCTCTCTATCCAGCAAATTGCAAAGTGCTGAATTCATTTGAGGTGCAGAACAAGAATCTCAGTAGATGCAGGTTTGTTGACTTACCATGAAACAAAGGTCTATCTCCTGCTAAGAAATGAAACCCATCTAAATCATTCATATGTATTCTCTAATGCTCATAAAAACATTTGGAGTCATTTGACTGATAAAATATGTTAATTAAGTTTGATTGTTCTATTTAATCTTAAAAATTGTCTGGAAACCCTGGAGGACATTTTGTTTGGTATCAAGAGAACAGCAGACTCACATGAATTCCAGACTCCTGTGTGATTGGTTGTTCTGTCCCAGAGCCTCAGGAATCCACATTAGCACCACTGCACAACTTTGGATTCCTGTACAAGGAAAAATGGACAAAACATTCACATATTGGATTTACCTACTTGGACTTTGTTTTTACATGCTGTAGCAGTCTCCTTAGCATTTAGATAAGACAGTGTGCTAGGTGGGCTATAAAAACAATGTGCTTAGTTAAGAACCAGAAGTATAAAATGAACTACCACTCTGATCTGCCACAATGGCTTAATAAAATGAAACAAAAAAAAACCCCCAACCCCCAAACAAATACCACCACCACCACCCCTCCCCAAAAAAGAAGATGAATAAAGAATTATTGGAAGGTTCAATATGGTTTGTGACTTTTTTTTTTAAGCTTTGGCCACCTTCTAAGCAAGAATCCCCTAATTTTCATCTGGATTAGCACTGGTTCCCAGATGAGAGAGCTGCACAGTCACTTTTCTAAAACCCATGCAGGAGTAATGAGCAACTCAAGAGCACCAGGCTCTGGGGTTGTGCAGTCTACCAGTCTATTGCCTCATGAAGGCCCCTGGGGTTTCTTAAAAAGATTCTAATGGGATCCAACAAGGGCAACTTTGATATCCCATGTGGTTTGAAAGATACGTCAACCAAACCACAGAGACCATGAATCTGAAAGGCAGCTGACAAATCTAGAAGAGAAGTGGAATTTGCTAAGATTCCAAAGGATGATTTATATGTCAGATTACTGACTATATTTCAGAAGCTGTCATGTCTAGGAACATCAGTTGGAGATACAATTATTTATTACTACCCATACAGAGCCCCATAGACATTAGGAGGTATGTGCAGACATTACAGTCAGTAGCCAAAAACAGATAGAAAGAAGGGAAATAGGGGGAGAGGGAGAGCAGATTTTATATATATATATATATATATATATATATATATATATATATATATAATATAAGCCTCTGATGTTTTCTTAAGAGTTAATCTGGATACATATATACATATAACCTTTGATGTGTTACAAATAAATTCTGGTCTTGTTCTTGAGGACCTTCAAGGAACCCTGCTATCCCAAATTCCCTTCTGTCAGCATAGTCTCCTGCTTAGAGCCTCTCAACACCCAAGGCTTCTTTCTTTCTCAGAGAAACAATTGTATACATTATTGAATGTGCTGTAGCAGATATACTACATTATTTTGTTACCACACTGCTTAATAGCATTCAAACAGAATGTTATAAACACATAATAAATATCAATCTTGAAAAGATATTAAAAATTCAAAGAATACTAAATTACCCCATGTAGGTGAACTAAAGCGATTATAAATTAATAACCATGAAGGAAGTTGAAATTATGAAGTTCTGAACAGGTAATTTAAATGTTTGAAAACTTCTATAAAACACTGGAAGAACAGACAAAGTTTCTAATATCACAAGTTGATCTCATCTTTGCTCAGTATTAGTACATGGTATTATGCCCAAAAATGTATCCAGAAGAGTCCAGACAGAATTACTTTTCTGTGGCTGTAACTTTGTTTCACTAATCATAGAATCACAGAATGGTTTGGGTTGGAAGGCACCAGTTCCCACTCCCTGCCATGGGCAGGGACACCTTCCCCAAGCCCCATCCAACCTGGGCTTGAGCATTTTTCCAGGTATGGGGCCTCCACAGCTTCTCTGGGTGCCCTGTGCTGGGGCCTCACCAAGCTCAGAGTAAAGAATTCCTTATAATAGCTAATCTAAACCCTCCTTTTTCAGTTTAAAGCCACTCTCCATTGTCCTATCATTCAGGTCTTCTGTAAGCTGCCACAACTCTGTAAAAATCACCCCTTCCTCAGTTTATATTGGACCTTTAAAAACAAGAAAACGGGTCCCTGGACTAAAGGTAACTCAAACTTCCAAAGTCCAGCTTCTGTTCCCTTAGCAATTCCTCTTGCAGGGGTTTCATTCCATTTTCATTTTGTCCCAAGTCTTAAATATGCCAATTCCTTGTTGAGGGGGTAATCAAGCAGCCAAAAAAAGGGACTCCTCTACTGATATCTATTGAGAGAGCTGCAGCTAGAAAGCAGGGTCACCCTTTTGTTATGGGTTGGGGCTCTTTGCCAGGTAGGATGACACTTATGGGTGTATGGGATGACATTTACCCCCTGCTGCATCCTCCTCCCACCCTCCCCACCCCAGACAGACCAGGCGTTCAGCTGACTCCTTTTGCAGTTAAGATGAGCAGGAAATACAGCTCTTGGTGAGAGCAGGAGCAAAGAGCTTTGAGATGTAGTTCTACATACACAGACTAACACAAGAACAGGCTAAGTGGGAACTTGATCATGTATATGTTGAAAAACAGTACATGTTGCCATAAATAAATGGCACAGACTGCTGGGTCCTAATAATGACTTTCCACTCCCTGTGCCTTAAGGTTCAAAATACACCTCAAACTCCAGGAGTTGCTCAGAGAATTGTGACCAATGTTCCTTAGAGAGGTTAGAAATTCACATCTATTTCATTTGTGGTGATTTAGATACATTTTTCTTACCTTATTTTCTTTAGTTTGAGATATAATTTTTGGCTAGTTTCTAGCAGAATAACCTTGGTGAGCAAGGCATTCACACCCAGCTTTTAAATTATCTTAAGGATTTAGTTGTATGCAACCCATTGATTTTAGCAGATGAGAGGTGCTTGCAAATCAATCCTCTGCCAAAGCTTACATACCCACAGGACATTGATATACAATGTGGATGCACATGCAGCTTTAACAGTGAGATTGTTGCTGTATCAGTCTAAGACACTAGCAAGGTGAGGCCCAAAGGCAGGTATTGGACTGTTATTGCCACAGGTGTTACCACTGAGGGGATAAAAAAGTGAAGTTTTCAGGTACATATGGTATTCTTTATCTCTCTTCTTCAGGGACACTGGTTCCAAGTACAAGAAGCTGTGTACAAACCTTATTTTTAACCATAACAATTAACTAAGTTAAATATATGGCCTCTTCAAAAAAATCCTGCCTTGAAAGTCCTTTCAGCTTAAAAAATGGGATCTTTCTTTTCTTCAGTGCCATAATATTTAACACAGGAAGAGATTATTAGTTTGTGTGCTGCCTAATAAATTATGCTAAACTGACTGGATTAATGCCTTCTGGTAATATTCATTGGCCACGGTGCCTTGTTATCCTAAAGCCTGTGTGCTGAAAAGAGCAACCAAAGGACCACAACAACTGCTATAAATATCTAACCAGTGCAATGGGCAGAAAACAATGGGGCAAGTAAAGGCAATCCAATCTGGCTTTATTTGGCTCTGCAATAACAGTAGTTATGATCAATGGTGGTTATGAAGTATATATATTGGATGTAAATTTCCTATGAATGAATAAAACTCTGTAGCCTTCAAATTAACTAATATACCCATTTCATTAGTCTTTGCTAGCCATCACCAAAAAGTAAATCTCACTGTTCCAAAAATCTAAAGCCTGTGCATTTCCAGTTACACCAACATGCTTTTAAATATTTTTAATTGAAAGTAACTGATAGAAGGTAATGCAGCATTCATCTTGCTGTGGATGACACCAGGCATACAGTGTAATGTTTTAACAAATGTTTTATTTAAAGACAGACTTGAAAAGCCTGTGTGAGTAATTGCCAGTTTGTCAGCTGAATCACTTTATCCTTTGGAGGAGCTTTTTGTCATTATATTAGATGATTCCCAATTTCAGTTCAAGCCAATTTATAGGATAAATGTACCTCAGTGTCATGCATTTCATTCTTGAATACTAAAATATTATTTGGGGACTTGTTTTTACAAAATTGTTATCCTTCCTATCTTTACAGACATGTTACTAAATGACATATGCTGTGTTTTTATGGGAAAAAGAACAAAGATCTCCCTTATTTTTCATACATTTGAAAAAAAAGAAAAAAGCCTACTCATTATCTTCTTAGTATGAGAAAATATTTATGTATATTGTAGCAAAGTTTAATCCTGCCTGAGAATTTTTATTTATCTTAATGGAAGTGTCTGAATGGAAGAGCTGGCAGAACTGGACCCCTTGTGCTCAGAATACAGTATTTACACACCAGATACTACACTTGCCCATTGTCAAAAAGCAGGCTATATGAACATCATTTCCAATCATTGTAAATCAATTCAGGACTATTTTGTGTTTTTAAAATGCTTATGCTCCTTTAAAGGAGAAAGACATCCTGCCTATGTTTAAGACACTGGCATATATTAATACTCAAAATGTTGCACAAACCCATATATTTTTAAACTCTAGTATAAAATAATCTCAAGCATCTTGTTTGAGTTCTTTGGTTTAAGTGAGCAGAAATGCAGAAGATTTACTGTACTAATTAAAATTTTAAAAACTGTATTCCCTGTCAAACTATTTTAATCTGTTTATATCTGGATTGTTCACCTACCCGTGTACAGAAATAAAATGTGTGTGATACTGACTTGCACAGATATCTGTAGGAGACACTGCATCTTGTATTTTATGCAGGGGGGAAGCAGTTGGGAAATGAGCAAGAAATGCATGAATCATCTTAAAACTACAATTTATATCCAACTTCCTCCTCACAGGAAATGAAGTTACCTGACAATTTAGCCAATAGAGTGGGTTTCTGACAATTTTGCATTAAGTTTGTTTGAAGAACCCTCATATTTTTAAATCTCTGTAAGAACATTTTTGCTAAATATATCCAAAGCATTTGATCTGAAGAAAATTAAAACTGGAGAATTAAAAAAAATTACAAAAAAAGCAACATCTTTGCAATGAAAGCATTAGCTTGCAAATCAGAGCTATAGTTTGGAACAAAACTTCAGCAATGCTGTCATGTGGGTCTGATTAATTTGGCCACTGTTTCTACAATCAGCACAAATGATTTCACATACACCACCCCTTACCTTACCTTACTGCTTTTAAATTCACACAGCTCTGATTTTAAGAAGTCCCTAACTAAAAAAATTTCTTTCCCTACTCTTTGGGTGGTGCCTGTTGAAAGCCAACATAGCTGCAGTTATGATGATGGCAAAGAGGCAGGAAGAGCCTTTGTCTGGGTTCTACAGAGATCTTTTTTTCCAGCCATGTGCATCAAGAGTCCAGGGTCAAACAGCGAGACTTGAGGAGAGGGTGCAGGTCCAAGTCTGGGGATGGTCAGGCTGGGAAAGCACCAGGGGCCAATTGTCAGGGGACATGGGGCAGGACAAAGGTGGGGTTAGGGTGTGGAGGCCAGTGGGGAAATGGGGGGGAGTGACTGAGGGACACGGGGATGGGGATACATTGGCATCACAGAAGAGGAAATCCTGTGAGAGAAACCCTTTGTGTCTCCCCAACTTGGGGAATGCCTCCAGGCCTTCACAACTCTCCCTTCCTGTATTTGTTAAGAAGGCTTCTTTCAAGGATTCCAAAATTGAAGACTTGAGGCAACTGAATGAACGCAAAATGACAAAAACAATCAAAAGCACCCATATGACAATTTTCCAAAATTCCAGCCATCTCCTGAGTCCCCAGGGTCCAAACAGACTTTCTGGAGTGTCCTCGAGCTGGCAGGAGGAAGGCAGGGTTTTCTTGGCATGGCTTATCAGGAAACTGAGTCAGGGGAGGGTTTCCTCAGCAGAGGCTGGTTCTCTCTTGCTGTTAGCAGTGTGGTCAGCTGTGATTGAGTCTGTACGAGGTAGTGTGGGGGTGCTGTGCCTGTTGGAACTCCAAATAGAGACTGCTAATTCCTAAGAAAAAGGTTGTTACCTTAGGGGACTTTCCTTTCTTTCCCTCCCTTGGTACCCACTGAGCCGATGAATGAGCAGCTTTTCCCACCTTCACGTTTTCCAAGCATCAGGAAAACATAACGGGTATTTTGGCAGAAGTTTTGCTTCAACTCTCACCGCTGTCCTTTGATGCTCCCTGTGAGGCTCTGCTTGGGCTGTCAGGAGCAGCTTTCCAAGGCTCACATGACCACTGAGAACCAGGACAATGCTGTGCCCCTGGAGGTTTGAGCTCTCTAAGGACTGTGCCTCTGCTTCTCATTTTGTGCACAGCCAAGAGCTACGGCAGCTCGGGCAGGATCCTTTCCAGGGTCAAGGGCATGGCTTCTCTAGGAAGGATTTCCATTCTTGCAAATTACTCTTGCTTTCTACATTGTATATCTATTTCAACAACATTTTCATTTTTGCTGTCACAGTTTTATGAGTCTTTGATACAAGAAAGACAAATGTTACTGAAGGAATACCTGCACAAGCAATCCAGTTTTTGTAGCAAAGTGAACCTGCAGATTGGCTCGGGAGGCTAAGAATGGAACATCTCTCCCATGCCAATCTCTCTGACACAGCTTGTGACACATTCTGCCCAATGGTTTTTAGGTGTTTCCTTATTATCAAGGAATTAATTTCCATGAATCCATGCTTACAATACACACAGAAATATTGTATCTATTTTTAGGAAATTTGCATTTTTCAACGTGAAAAGAGGCCAAACCCTGTTTGCAAATGTGTTAAAATCTTCTTTCAAAGGGTGTTATGCACTTTTGAAAACAGGACTCTTCAGTTAGAAATATATTTGTATTTAAAAGAAAACAAAGCTTGAAAAATTTTGAGGTCCCATAATTCTCAGAAAAAGAGCAAGGCTTGATCAAAGACAGGAACTGAAGGAGTCCCTGGTTCTCTCTCTTTAGGAAGACAAGCAAGAGAAAAGTAAAAACAGCAGAGGAGCACACACTCTCAGTCAAATGGAATGCTTTAATGAAGCAAATGGGGGAAAGTGTTAAAAAGCATTATTCTGCATTTTAAGGCCCTCCCTTCCAACTATTAAATTTAATAAATTCTTTAACAATTAGAGCATTTTAAAAAAAACGAATCCCCTTGAATCAAGAGCTGTGTAATCAAACCTGCTCAAAAAGCATTTTTGATAATGTTCAAATGCTCACTTCTTCCTTGGGTTAAGAGCAGGCATACTAACAAGCTTTTTCAGTCATTCCTCTGAATTTCTGTTTGTCAGCTCAGTTCTGGACTTATGCTGACAACAGCAATATTGTTACATTTCTACCTAGTGTAGGTTCCAGCTGCAAACATCAAATGAATATTGATTTTCCTTTTACAACTGAGAAAGCTTTAACAGACACAGCAGTAGTAATTCCTGGTAGATAAACCTGAATTTGGGACCAAAAGTACTGTTGTGTTATCATTGTCAGTGCTGCTGGGAATGAGAACTGGAGAAAAGCTGAATAGGCAAGTGATTCACAGTATTCTTTCATGTGCATACACGGATTGAAATAATTTGGATGCAACTAAAGTGAAATCTTTTTTAGAGAGTTCCCACATCTCAAAAACTCAGCAAAATGATGCTTGGCAGGGAGGTCTATCTAGTAGGAACAAATGAGAACTGGAAGTAGGTTGCAGACCAGATAAATGCATTTTCATTGACTGATTACCTCCATCTTAAAACTAATTAAGTAATTAAAAAAAGACCCAGAAATTCTGGTCATACCAGTACTTCATAAAAAAAATGTTTTTATTCTTTGCAGTTTGTGAAAGAAAGTCTGAATTCCCACATAACTTTATCTTTGTTTTGTGTCTAAAGAAATTCCCCAAATATTTGTTTTTCAAGAGAAATTACAAACAAACTCCTTAAGGATGCTCCTAATTACTAATCACATTATCTCAGGTTTTTTTCCTTAGTGAGGAAAACCAATGAAATTTAAAGTTAGAACATCTGAATCGTCTATCACAGGTCTGTAATGAATTTCACATAGCACTCCACAAATATCACCTGATGATTCATGACAGAATCATGAATCTACACATTTCTAGGAGTAAGGCACCTGTCTTCTGCAGGATTGCTAAAAGCAAAGTTAAGATTTTTCTCCCAAGCCCAATTCATACAACTTTGTATTTCAAACCCTCCCTTCTTTGGGCCTTCTCGAGCCCTTCTTACTCCTCCTCTCCAACACAGCTCATGTTACTTGATGCAAAACTTTACAGCTGAGGTCAGCCTTAGATCACAAGGAAATCAACCTCATCTCTAAAGAACAGTTCTGCTGCTTAATCAAAGGAGCCCCAGGAAACGAGGAAGGTGTTTAGGTGGCTTGTTTACCTAAAGTGTTGTCCCGATAATCAGGACTCATTAGGTCTCAACTCAACTGCTGACTATGTCGATAATTTTGAACAAGTTTAAAATTAGGCATCTCTCAACAGGTGTTGTAAGGCTTTGTTAATTTCAACACAAAAAATGCGCTTACAATTTAGCAGAACTTTTTTCTATAGCCCTTTAAATGTTGTAATTCTAATAAACTTAACATAATAGATTGAAAACTAATTTACTTAATTTTATTTTCGATAAAGGACAAGTCAATTTTCTAGGGATGAAAAGACATTACATAAATTGAGCAGAAGAACATTTATTTT
The DNA here is from genome assembly GCA_032173965.1 of Sitta carolinensis. Lineage (NCBI taxonomy): Eukaryota > Metazoa > Chordata > Aves > Passeriformes > Sittidae > Sitta > Sitta carolinensis. The sequence goes on along the minus strand of CM063286.1, from coordinate 9,700,383 downwards.
AGAAGATAAGAAGTTCATCAAGTTTAATTTCTTGATTGGCCCTGGTTGACAACTCTGCCAAGCCTTCCAGGACATTTCTCTGACCTCTTTAGGATATTGCACTGAATATTCTAAAACTCAAATGAAAGAAACCCCCAGCTAGAAGTACTCCAAAACTTTTATTTCCTTCCAGCCACAGACATTGGTTAATGGAACTGCAGGAAGATTTATGCAAATGTTTTAGGCACTACAGCTCTGCTGTGTACCAGGCCTCCACAGACTTTTTATGCAACTCCTTGGGGATGTGTGCTCTTTTGTACCATCTGGTCCAGGCTCCAGAGAGGAGCTAAACAAGAACTCTGTGGTTCTGAGACTTGCCCAGCTCCTGTAGGGAGCACAGAAGAAAAATCAGAAAGCTGACATTACAGGGGGAAAAAAGAAATAGAGGTGGGTGAGGGAATAAGGATACATATGCTTGAAAATATTGTAGCTTCACAGATTTAAAAGGAATCGTAATTGTTGCTAATGACTTGATGTGACATGCTGGAACAAAATATGTGAAATGTCCCCTGATGTCACATAACTAAATCGCCATTTAGTCACACAAGCAGCCTTGTTTTCAGAGCAACTGTGCAATTTCATTCCTCACTCATATCAGTTGCATTTACAGGTACTGAGTCATACAAATAATGACATGAAATACATAATACATTTTTATCACTCGTGTTGTAAAGCTGTAGACTGATGTTGGAAGTGGAACAAATAGAATGTAATAAAGACTATATGTGCAAAACTCTGAAAATTAGTCCCCTAGTACTTATCTATGCACTTGGCAAATATTTTGAGATACTAGAATGGAAGACATATTTCTATTATTAAAATGTTAGGATGAGTAACAGTAAAAATGTACTAGGAAATGTGCTGTAAAGCAGTATCTCCATGCCTGAAGCACTGTCTAGCACTGGAACAAGCTGGGATAGCACTGTAGTACTGCTCCAGCCAGGCAGAGAGCACCAAGCCAGACCTTCTGTATTACGTTTTACATGAAAAAGTACTGTCTTCTGGCTTTCTGGCACATCTCTGCATCAGCATAACTTACTGTGATTTTATTAGACTTACAAATCTCAAGGTTTTTTTCTTAGTTTATTGCTCATAAGCACAGTTTGGGTCTATATCATCCCTGACTGAGTGTCTTCCAACATGGTAGAGTATACCCACGCATCCAAAGAGTGTCAGAAAGTTAAGGCTTGATTTACTTTGCTATGAGAGTATGGGAAATCCAGGAGAGGAACAAAAAACAAGGAAGGTCCCTCAGTATTCGACTGTCCCTGACCTGTCCAACACAAGTGGGTCAGGACACATTCTGTAAATTTAGCCATATCTATATCTCTGTTTGCACTACCTTTGTCACTCTGCCCATTCAGATAATGAATGGAATAGTGCTATGATAATAACCACATACTTTTCCCTGAAATACAGGGAAGATTGCATTGGCTGCAAAGAACAGCCCCATTGCTGACTTCAGCACAAGCCTTCGACAGCTCCAGCAGAGTCAGGATGAGATTTTGACCATACCATAATATTCAAAACCAAGCAGTAATATTTCCTGAGCAAAGTTTTTACCCACAAACTTATTCTCTTCCCTACTCATAGGAATAATCCATGAGTTTCACTGAATCTGTTTTTCTGAGGATGTGATGGTAAGACCAAGCCTCAGTGCTTTAGCAGGTCACTGCTTCTCTGCAGCAGCAGCACTGCTGAGAACAGCCCAGGCCAACTGCAGGGCCAGCAAGTGGCTGGGAGTGAAGGAAACCTGAGAAACCTCTTCTGTCTCCTGCCTCTTCCCTAAATACCAGAAAATAACTCGAACACAGATGCGCCTACCAAAATCTGTGCTTTGGGATTTAGCTGTTGCTGTCCTATCAAAGGTGTTCAAATATTTAGTGGTCTCTGACAGTAACAACACCTGAACATACAGGCATTATTGTAAATTACTTGGGAAAAAAAATTAATTATCTTTCTAATAAAAAATTAAATTGCAATTACCAGTCATTTTCATTTAAGGAACCAACTGTTCCTATTTGCAGTAAGATTGCATTATTGTCATTTTGAAATTATATTGGAAGGTTGAATATGAGAATTTAAAGTGTAATCTTGCAGATGCTCCCACAGATGTCAAAACAACCCTTCATTGTTCAAACTCTCATGAAATCTATGAATCTATGAACCTTCAGGTCCCACCCAGAATCCCAGAAATTACTATTTTCTTTATGTTTCCACCACAAAAAAAAGGTATTTCATCTTAAAAGCACCAAAATCTGGTTTAGGGAAAATGAAGAAAAATATACAAATGAACCCTGGTTTGTTCTTTCCCAAAGTGTCAGTTCAGTAGCTGGTAGTTACTTTCCTCTGGAGCTTCAAGCAGTAAAGATTGGATAGGAAAAAAAATACCTCTGATATAGAAAGGCCTCCAAAAGCCCAGCAAACACTGATCAACTGCCATTCAGGAAGTCTGAGTATTGAAAATCTCAAATTATGTGACACTAAAAACAAATAGTATTTCTGTATATTTAGGCAGGTTTTAGTACCACAGGAGGTGCCAGATGTGATATCCAGTATGCAGGATTTTGGCCAATGAAGTTTTTAGTCTGCAAGGAATTTCATCATGTGAACTTTTGGAGGGTCCAAAATAGAGTGAATATAAGTAATGAAAAAAAAGATTAAAAAATACCAGTCAATAATACCAAAACAAGTTACCCAAATTTTAGTGAAAACACTTAGCTGCTGACATTCTTAATTTCAAAATACTGTTTTTGAAGCTGAGCTGTTCGCTTTGTATGCATCCAATGAAGAAATCAAAAGGTCAGAATCAGAATGGTATTTTAATGACTTAGATTTTGACAAAATGCCAAATTTCCTCCTGGGCTTTTGTGTTCATTGACACTGATGCTGTACTTCAAATGTCTACTGCATATTCCAATGTTCTGAAAATGTTTTTTTTTACCTATAATTTTGAGCATGACAATTGTGTATTTTAGTTGCTTACTTATTCCCTAGGACCAGGAACAAAGGCTTGTAGGGCAAGATCCAGTAAAGCAGCAGAATTATTTTAATAGCAAAGGTTTCCCTGTCATTGACTATGCAGGGTGGAAGATGCCCTCCAAGACTTGAAATTAAAGCAGAACTTCCCTTCCTTAAATCAAGAATTCCAAACAGAATATGTTAGCCCCCCAGATGCAGGTGCAGGTCAGTCCCCTGACATTAATCTAGCAAATGCTTCATTCATTTTCTGCAGATTCTGATACATTCTGGCAATGCCATTGCTTTACCACATACAAGTCCAGTGAGTACAAGTGGGAAACAACCAGCATATGTTGCAGTTACTATTTAACTGTAATACTTAGAGAATAATTAAAATGCTATTCCCACTTGCTTTTCCTTTCATCTGACATTAAACATCCCAGGACCCTGGTCTTTAGCCACTCAGAGAGGATGGGGTTTGTGTGCCTTTGCATTCTAACCCGTGAGTCTTCTGTGAACTGTGTTATCAGTAGCAACAATATTAATAAAAGTAATTTTAAAAAATTGGAAAACTTGTCATTTGAAGAACAGACTTTAAAGGCTGATCTCAAAGAGCAGCCGTAAAGTTGGGGCAACAGTGCCCAGAGTCAAAGTAGTAAAGGCAGAAGTTAACTCCTGAAAGACTATTCATAGCTGCCTTTCTTTCTCCTATAAATCCACAAGATGTTGGTCATAGTCCAGTCCAAGCTTGTCACTGTTTCTTTGCCTCATGAATTCTTTAATTTGGATTAATGTTAAGCATTGCTGCCAGCGCAGAGGACAGTAATGATGTAGTTAATGTATGCAGAAAACAGAATTTAGGCAAAGAAGGAAGTTTTACTGGTCTGTCTGTTTCCAGTTTATCACATTACCAAGCTGTAAAAGGTTGCCCTAAGCAGTAGATACTCTAGCTCTAATTTAATCAGTAGAAGCAGTATCACACAACTCCTTTTGCTCCCATCACTTATATGATAAAAATAAGACCAAAAAAAAAAAAAAAAAAAGGAGGAAGAAAGGAAAAAACAAATTCACTATGTAGAGGTGAGGCAATTAGGAGTTGAAAAGACTGAAGAGGAAGGAATTATATTAGGAAATATAGATTAGTTTGTTAAAGGTCAAAGTCAGACCCAACAAATGCTGGTGGCATGAGCTGTGGAGAAAGAAGTAAGGGGATTTGACTGAGGAAAAATTGGTGCACAAGAGAATCCCAGCTGAGTGAAACATCATTTTCTAATGACACTAAAATTTGGGTCACAAACTTCCTGGCCAGACATGGTCAAAGAAGGAAACAATATCTCTGTAATGACCATGAGGGCTCCAATGTTTAGGTGAAATCACTGTCCTGGGGAAAGGAAACACTGTGAAACCTATACTTCTGGACTGATACTCAAAGCTTAAAAGAAAGCATTTCAAATGCTTCATCAGAAGAAGCAATAAACTGATGTCACATGAGTTGAATCACAGGAAAATCACTGAGATGAGGAACCTGTAATCATATAATTAAGAGAATGCCTAATTAGTGCATTTCATGAATAAGAAGGCCTGTCTGCAATGACAGCCCAAGGCAAAAGACATCTGCCCTGAGGGTGGCCTCTGCTCACTGCTGCATGGATGGCCATATGCTATATGGGGCAAAACCCCAGAAGGGGCTTGGGTGAGCAACAGCTTCTCCCCCAACATTATTATCTTCCAGTCAGCAGCAGCAAGAACACCCCATGATATGTAATCAAAAAATCAGAAGGAAAAGGTACCACCTTCCCAATGAGAGCTGAGTGCTGTCCTTGCCTACAGCTATGCAGGACTGCTAAGGTGCAGCCACAGGCTATGGCCAGATGCAAATTCAAGGGCCAAAAAAACCTACAAAAAGTAAACTCTAAGCTCATGTCTATAGAGCATACACGTGGTCTTGGATACAACTCTCCCTGTACCCTTTATTCCACTGATGAGGCACAGTGTGACACGTGCAATGTCCCTGTAGGTGTAAAGAGACTAATTAAGTCAATATGCTACATTTATGTGGTTTGTGTGGAAGGAGACGAAGGCACAAGAAGTAGCAATTGAACTTTGATGAATCAGTTGCTGGGAATGAGACTCATATTTTTCAGTGGACAAGTAATTTTATTTCATTTTGAGAAGTTGTGGAAATTTATGATGGAAAAGAACTTTTCAATGATGAGAGGCAAAGGATATACATTCCTGACCATCATAATTGAAATGAGCTGAAGCGTTTCTTTCTAGATTAGCTGAAATGGACAGGCAAACTTATTTCTGGAATTTTGTTTGCAGAGTCTTAGCTGCCAAAATATACCAGTGACTGATTACAGTATAACCCAGTATTTTATTTCTCAGGAACTGCCAAACTGAGAACAGGACACTATGATAGAAAGAGTTTTATCTCTTTCTGACAGCAAAAATGTTCATTTGAGTTTTGAATGATTTTCTAAAGATAGACAAAAAGCCACCTACCAGAACAAAAGCCACAGTCACAGTTAGATCAAGAATTTCATTGTTGCCCTACCCGCCAGAAATCTCCTGAATTTCAGTTTTTCACTGGACCGTGATGATAACTGGAACACTTGTGATAAACTAAGACATAAAATCCAGACATCTCCTGTGACTGAAAATCAAATTCTTTTCTAGATTTTGTCTGTTCAGAGTTCACTTCTCTTGGGAAAACTTTCCTGACCACCTTAAAGTAATCAGTCACTACATATATATATACATTTAAGTAGTCTAGAGTACAGGAAAATGAGTGCTGAAGGGATTTACAAAGTTCACCTTCATGCTACTGAAGTTATGTCTCAAGCCCTGATTCAGCCTCCTCCAGGGCAGGGTTTCACAATTCCCACCATTTGATGCTGCTCATTGCTAGCAAAGGAAGAAAACCACACACTCTTAGGAAAGGTTATGTTTAATATTTTGGTATATGCCCCAACCAGTCAGAAATCATTAACTCATTTGCTCATGAATACTTCTCTGCTGTGAGCTCTATTTTAAACTTGTCTGCATTAGGACTTATTTTTAGTTCTGCTTTATTTCGGCGGAGAGTATAACAAGCAGAACATTTTATCTCCTGTTCATAAAGGAGATATAAATCATCCCATTCTAAAAAGGGGGAGCACTTTTAGCTCTAGTTCTTTTGCAATCAATTTTATCTAGCCTAAAAAAGAGGCCTCATCCTGCTCCTAAACTGACTTTCCTTATCTAACTCAGAGCATCATAACCGTTCAGCAATCTGCTTGCAGTAGAAGAAATGAGATTATTTTTCTACTCTAATTATTGCTCTGCTGTAGAAAATGGGAGAATTAATACGAAAAGGCAGGAGTGGCATTTTATTTGAGTAACCCACTTGCAAAGAAATCAGCTGTCACTCCTCACTCCCAGTCCCTGGAACTAGATGGGCCTTAGGGTCCCTTCCAACCCCAACAATTCCACGATTCTCGGAGTCTGTGTCCCAGCTTACTACAACACATCCCTCAGGCTCAGTTTTTCTCCAGGCCTTATGCCCATCTGCTCCTACAAACATTAAAGTGACACCGGGAAATTACTCTGGACATTCAAAATAGAGCTCCTCGCTGAACTTGGAGCTGCAGAGCCTGAGACTGACCAATAAATATTAATCATGGCAGTTTCATGAGAAAATTTTGTTCTCCACTGAGTGTGACTGGAATAATTAATCTGGCCTTCAGTGCTTTCAAAATGAGGCTAATCAATGACTTATTGCCATCAACAACAGAAAATCATCTTGTGGCAGCCAGTGCCTACATCAGAGATAAATTCTGAAATTTACATTTGATTTTATTTTGACATTAATTGCACTTAAGCATGCTAATTATCAGAATAATGACTTTTTTCACATAAAAGAAAGCAGAGAGTATCAAGATTTGTGGGGAGAAAAAACTCTGGAAGAAGCAATAACCATTTGATAGAATGCACAATTTTTTCAGAAAAATTACTGAAATAGAGGGCTCCCTTTATAAATTATAAAATTATTGTTGGTATGACTGATTTAATTTGAATAGCATTCCCTGGGGAAATATACTGTGCTATCAACTTGAAATGATTATGATTATTTGGCCTTCAGCAGTAGTGGGATAAGTCAGCAGTAGAGCTGGATGGCAGAATGCCCACAGCTACACCTAATGAAATGGAGCACATCTGTGGCTCTGACAGGAGGAAATACCAGGGAACGAGCTCATCTCAGAGCAACTCGTTCCATGCCTGATGCCAGCAGAGTCTCCAAGCACCCACAAGCAATACCCCAAGGTCCTTACTCAGCTTTTACTCAGAATTGAGGGAATTTTGATCACAGACTGAAAACCAAGAAGGGCAGATGGTATGCTAAAATATATTAATATAAAGAGGTGCCTTACTCTTCGCCTTCTTCAGTTTGGCAGAAGATGCTGAGAGGGGTGGACTTCAAGAGCATGAGGTAGCCCTGAGTAAATCACTTCTCCTTACAGAAATGGTAAAATTTGAAAACTAATATTTTTGTGGTAAGTTAAATGGATTGGAACTTCATCAAACTGGTAACAACTGCTATATTTTGAGCAGTTTTCCTAAGATCAGCAGGCTAATTTTATATCCTGAAACATTTGTGGGGGAAGCCTTAGCAATGTCTTCCTCTGACATGAGAGGGGAACAGCTCCAGAGAACTGGCTCTTGGAGGACTTCTGCTCCACTGAACAAGTCCTCTGTGGCAACTTAGAATAATATGTTTTTTTTAAATTGCATTGACAGGTTGCAAAATGTTTCTCTGCCGCTCTTGACTCCCAATCTAGCAAGCAGATGAAAAGGAAAACCACTGCCTTTGTCAGCTTTGCTGGCACTCTGCTGAGGGGGATCAAAGCAGACCCTTTGAAGGAAAGAGAGTGAGGATGTAGCCAAATTATGGTTTGAGACAAAGGAGCAGCCTGCTTGAGGTCATAGATGGAAGGAAAAAGCCTGATCGAGAAAGGAAAAAAGAATCTCTAAACATATGTTGTGCAGGAATACACAATTTGCCATCCTTCTCCATGGAGACTAAGCTAGACTCTGCTTTCACAACTCATTTGGACTGCAAGAGTGAAGAGCTGCCTCTCCAGAGGCTTTGGACCATTGCTGCCCTTGATTTTGTTAATGGCAGCAAACTGGGGAGCAGCATGACCTCCCTGTTGACTGCTGTCTCTATAAAATGCAAGTTCCTTAGAGGAAAAGGAAATAATGCCAGAAAAAGTAAATAGCTTGCTTTCCATGTAAAAGCAGAATAGTGTTCTGACCACAATAAGCAGTTTTTCCTCCTTCCATGCCAGGCAAAAGAGATCTGTGTAAAAAAAATCCCCTCTGTCATAGGATAAAAGCTATACATAGTCTAAGAATGACTTAAGCTTCCTGGGGACCTTACCCTGGGACATAAAATGATGTATTCAACTTCTGCTGGACCTGTGTTGTGGCCAGTTTCCTTGGGGCTCCTAGGAAGCATCCAGACCCAATACACTGGCTGCTTATTGTTCAGCTTTTCCATTTTCAGAAATCTGGTTCCCAGTTATCCTTTCCTGGAATGAGAGACACAATGCAAAGCACAAAACATAATTGGGATGGATAGAGCAATCCAATTAAAATGAGAAATCTGCCTGAGCGGGAACAAAAACCAAGAAATGAAGAAAATTATAAAAAAGGTGAAAACCTAAAAAATTCTCAAATTAATTTTGATTTTTCTGTAATCCCCTGATTCCAATAGCACTAAACCAAGAAAACCACCTTTTGTAATATTGTTCTGGTTGGCAAGAGGGTAAAACCAATGCAACATTAGTAATAAACATTTTATTAACTTGACAGAGGCCCATAAATGTTTCTGAGAACGCACAAAAACCAGACAAAATATACCATCTGTCCTCAAGTTCTGCAGAAGCTGGTGCCAGCAGTTCAGGCAAAGGTGGGTGTAGTACAGTACCCACTGGCAAAGAAACTGCAGGGAAGACTGAAAAAAGAATGTTTTATTGGAGGTAATGAGAAGTATGAAGTAGCAAGTATTTCTTTTTCAGGAGAAGGGAATAAAAAAATAAGCTCTGAAGGCAGAAGTTAGAGAAGAATTAAGTAGGGAGGATCAGAATTTCTCTAGAAAGTTATCTATAGCTGATATACACAGGTATATCATTAAATATGCTAGAACAAAAACCTATAGAAGTAAACAAATCCCCCAGCTTGTGACATTTTAAGCCTCTGCCCATTATCCATATGTGGTTTCAGTGCAATCCTGATTTCTGCATGACCTGTGCGTCCCTTTGTGGTACCAAGGACATCAGTGCTGTTCCCAGCAGGGCACAAAGTGCATTTCACAGCACAGGCATAATGCCATGGCACCACTTAGGCAGGACTGAGCCCACCTCAGCAATGACAGCACCAGCCTGAAATATCTGAGGGGAAAATCCAGCAACACCCTTTATTCTCCAGAGAAATACTGATGATGTATTTCCTTAACTTGTCAAATTGGCATGCTTTGACTGTGGCTGTTCCACAGATTCCATAGGTTAGAGAAGCTACAAAATAAGCTCCTGGTTCACCAAACCCCCCCTCTGATAGGGTATATAGACTGCACTTCTGCATTCCTACAGTGCTGCAGCCCAGAACAGCACCTTACACTGTTCAGGTGAAATTTGTCTGACCCAACATTCCTTTCTTCATATCAATAAAAATTTCAAAGGATCTTGTTCTCTCTTTGCTACAGAGGGTTCTGGAAGACTTTCTACTGAAACACTAGATGCTCTTGTTTGAAGTTAAATAGAATCTTTAATGCAATATTAGACAGCGTTAAGTATTTTTAGACAGATTTATTTAGCTTGATGTAGTGCCATTTCTTCTAGACTTTGTTATAAAAATTCCTCTCAAAGCAATTTATTTTATTTTAAAGGAAGTAGTAACATTGCTATGGAGGAAAAAATGTAGACAGTTTTCTTATTATGAACTGTTTTCAACTGAAAATTTAAGGATATATTTATAAAGGCTTATACACTTAGGATGTGAAATCTTGGCTAAAATATAAAATCCTTTTAAGCAGCTTGGCTTTTATAGCATGCTACAAATTCATGAAGAAAGGAATACAGGAGGATTGTAAAATTTCATGCCTGACACTTGCATGTTATCTTTGGGAATCCATCCTGAATAAGGAAAGCATAAAAGGAAAATATAAGCTTGCATAGCTCCGATGTAGTGTCATAAATCAGAAATTCTGGACTGAAGGAAACCAAGATCAATAAGACAGGTGTCTCAGCATTTGACATGTGTCCATAGAAAAACAAGTTAATTATTTCAGATGTTGTATTTATTGTGAAGAATACAATTTGAGATTAAAAATAAATTCCATAGTACATATATGGTGACCAGTAGTATTCATATGCATGGCTAGATACAGACATAGGAAAGATAATTAAGATTTAGCTTCTCTATTTATAGATCAAAAGTGAAGCAGATTCGTTGTCTTTAAATGTGAAGGTTGGAGTGGACACAGGGTGATATTAGTTGCTAGTGAAAGAAGATATAACTCATTACAAAGATGTGTCCTTTTTCAATAAAAATAATATGTGAGATACAAGAAAAACAAACTGATAAAACAAAAGGACAGAAGCTACAATGTAGGAAGTGAAGAACAAAAAAATATGTTCTAAGCCATTGGGACATGTGTTTTTGCTAAAGAAGTAAATGAAAATGATTGAAGAGATTAAAAAATCTATAGAGATCCAAGACAAAATAGCAGGAGTTTTGGTGATAAAAGTGTGTTTTTCTTTAAATGAACTACTTGCAATAAACCTATGAGCCACTTTTTCATTGCAAAACAATGCAACAGCTACCATTATTTCACAGCTGTTGAGACAGTCTGTACTGTACAGGAAAGTCCACTTTTTACTACTGATTATTAAGGATATTTAAAGGAACACATACTCTGAGAGTAACAGCTATTCCGAAAGAGAGGTGTAAAGAAATTTAATTGTCAATTTTATCAAATTCCTTATTATAATATTAGTAATCAGATAAAGTTAAATTATTTCAATTAATCAATTTACATTTCAAAACATTAAAATTGTAGAGCAGAGCTTTTTCAATCTGATATCAGGATTAGCTCTTTGAAATACCCCTGGAGAAAACTTGTAGGCTTTTTTTTTTAGCATGGTGCAGTCATATCCAGTTTTCTATAGAACAGTCAGGAAAAGATGTGGCAAAAATACCTCAAGATATTTCAGAATGGAGAGATTAGACTGCTTTCCTGCTTTCTACTTTTAATTGATTTACAAAGAGCCGTAGAATGGCAGTGAAAACTCCCTATTGCAGCTTGCTCAGAGTGGCTCCACTGCACTGCACTACTCTGAATTCTTTTTTCAAGAAGAGGGCTGCTGCTGGGCTGACAGGGAGCATTCAGCACTTCCTCTTTGAAAATTCATGGCTTCTCTTCAGAGAAGTTTCCTTCTTCAAACACGAGTGGGTTTTTGCATACCACAGAAGTTCCGTTTGGATTTTTTGCCGCTTGGTCACAAACTTCATATGAATATCACTGATCAGCAAGAATTGAAGTGCTGGGTTTATGTGCTGAGGTTAATAAGGATGCTTTTAGAATGAACTTGCAGTTGGGTAGGGAAAGGTGGGCAGAGCAAGCTATCACTGATAGTTTAATACTTGCTAACAGAGACAAATAGCCTTCAGGTTAGATGTAACTCAGAGAAAACACATTAGATATGACTATGAAGTGATGCATCAACAGCAATTTTGTCATTTAGATGCAAAACACAAAAAAGAATTGAAATGCACCATAAATATTCCTTACTGTAGTGAGATGACCTTCTGCATATTGGTGATACAGTTCATACATGGAAAAGAGATGCATTGAAATTGAATCAGTCAATGCTGCTGGAATGAGGAAGGTTTTGCTGACTTCAAACTACAGACACTCACAAGAAAATGCAATGGGAAATTTGTTCCAGCCTTCCATCTAACCATGAAGCAACTGTGTTTAAGAACATTACGATAAGGTGAAAGCAAAATATGAGACATGGCATAAAATGTAAATTAAACAGAAAAACAGAGATACAAAGGATAAAAATATGCAAAATGTGACTCTGAAGATTTTTTTTTTGAAGTCTTCTTTTGGACATACCATATTGCTTGGGTAGCTTGATTTTTTCACATTTCTTTCATTGTTTTCCAGGCTAGCTACCATTTTACAGCATGTGAAGTAGTAACATCATCACACATCATCATATATGCTGTTCCTGCATGCACAATGAGACTGCATTGCAGAAGGATTTAAAACAGGTGTTGTGTTTTCTCTTCTTCCAAAAAATAAACATCAGAAAAGCTAGAAATGGTTTCATATCACTGTAATTCACAGCCCTTCCTCTCTCATTTTCAAAGAGATTTTGAGAATTCAGCAATGGCCACTTATGAATTTTATGCCATTTATATTATACTGGCCATCAATAGCAATGTACTTGATCTAAAAGTCTGGATGCTGAAACTGGTTTTCCCCTACTTTTCCCTTCTCAGTACTTTCCTTTATCAAGAGAAGCTGTTTAGATACAACCAGGATGTCCTCTGTCCTTTCACTGAAATAAACCCCCAGTTCAGAAATGTCTCTTTTTAGGACCAATGTGCATCTGTGGAAAATTTCCATTGGTGCTTTTAGGCTTTGCATATTTAACTGATAGCATAGTTTAGATTTTCCAATATCTGAGACACTCTTTATGAAAAACGGACAAGTTGAAACTTTCAGATAGTTCAGCCTTACAAAGTGCTGTGACACGCTGTGCAAACATGATTTTAAGACTCCCAGGACTAGCAAAATTGTCAGCTAGCTCCTTTTGCAAACACAGAACTTAAACAAACGAAAGTGCAAAACAGGCCCTGATGAGAAGTGAAATCTTTTGAGTTCCAGCAATTTGAGATACTGAACTGCTTGGAAGGAGGTTTGCAAGCCTTATTGAGCACCTAAAATAATGCTATTAGCAAAGATTTCTGTATGTGATGATTTTCAACTTCAAGATGCTCAAAAAAACCCATTCATTACATTTTTATGTTTTTCTCTCTATAGCTACTGGTGACTGCTTAAATTATCGTGCAACAATATACACTGGAATTTTGTGGTTAAATCAAAAAGAGGAAGAATAATTGAATATTTACTTCATGGCATCTTTGTTTATATTTAATGTGTAACCTAGAGGGGGTATTTTGATAAGGAAGCTGGAGAACAGGCTTGGGAGGGGCAAAACCAAAAATCAAACATACAGAGGGACAACAGAGAACATTGGGAACTACTGCAAGTAAGAGACATGGAACAGGCCCAGATGGCCATGCCCTGAGCAAGAGGATGTAACCAGGGCACTGCTGAGTGATGGCTCTGTCAGAACATATTTGGCCCAGAACTGGGCTACCCATTTCTGAGTAGATAGATGATTTCTTCACTGTATTATTGAATAATATTATAACAACAGTTTAATAAAATTACAATCACAAAGGATGCCTAAATGTGCAAATGGAGCTAGAGATTAAAAGTTAAATTGAGTTTACTCAAACAGTACAAAAACTTGAGAATACAAAGGTCTGCAAAATGAAGACAGAATAATTCACAGTGGTTGTCAAATCACAATAAAGGACCTCACAAAAATTTGCAAGGTATTGCTTGGGAGCTTGCAGTGGGCAACCTGAAGAGGAACTTAAAGATTTTAGTGAAGCAGGAAGGTTAGAGAAACTGGGAAATCAATGCTCCCAATGGCATAGCAGGGATTTACACGTTTCAGTTTTATTAATGCTAATGGGATTTATGTTCACCACTACCCCATCCATCAAGAGAAGAGTTAGCAGCCAGGTGTATCTTGCTTAGAAAAGGAGGGGATTAGCTCTATGTTTCTGCCTCGCAGTAAAAGACTTACAAGCCTCACATCCTGGGAAATTATCCACTGGGCAGCAGCTATTAAAGTATGGAGATTACTGCTCCAGAAAGAGTCCAGGGGAAATTCCAAATGGCCAAAGTCAATTTTAGAGGCCTGGGGTATCCGTGGGATGAATACAGATTTTCACAGACAACCTCAGTTGTAGGGAAGTAGGAAATGCTCAGTTTTCATGGCTGGGAGCTGCAGCCCACACTGGGGCAGCTCCCTGCACTCACACCCCAGCCAGGCAGGCAGAGCTCACCTAGCAGGGCACCAGCAAGAGGCAGGAGCTCGGCTGGGAGGACACAGCTGCAGGAGCTGTATTTCAGCAGCTGTTCAAAGCCAATTAGCTCACCTTTAGGCTGCACTAACATAGAGGGGGTTTAAAATTGCTTTGAATCTCTCAGTGTTTAAGAAGAAGCCTAGCTCAGGGAAAAGGGTGCTTGGGTGATACAAGAACCCACTCTCATCAGCAGTCCAGAGAGACTGAACCCCAGATGGCAACTGAGCACCAAGTTCCACAAAATCACTCACTCACTCACCAGTTACTGAGAAGACAATTTACTCTGTCCCAGACAAAACCAGGACACAGTCCTAGACCTTCATAGCATGCCATGGCCTTGAGGGACATAAACCACCTTTGCTTCACAGAAATAGAGCATGTTCTGATCAGTGCACCAGCACAGGATTTATCATGCACAAACTGCACACATCGAGGTTATTTACATCAAGGTAGATGCATCATTAAATACAGCATATTACTGCTCCTGATACTTCCAAGTGTTCAGTGAAACAGGGTTTTCTTGCCCCCTGAGACAAAGTTGCCTTCTTCATGCAAAACACAAAATTTAAAACAGTATTTGACATTTTCCAGGAAAAGTTCCTTGCACTTTAGAAAGGTTCAAGCTAGGACAGCATTCCACCCTCTGGTAGAGAGAGAAATATTGGCTCTATTTTCACTTGGGTACAGATACTGTAACTGCCAAAATCTGCATTTTCACCTAACTCTGGCCCAGGACCTGATTCAGCTAGGAAATGAGTTCAGACATAGGTACCTTCCAGTCTTGTACACCAGAGAAAAAGTGTTTTTCAGGCCAGAAGTGTTTTACCTAATGTGTTCTCCCATTCCTTACTATCTGCATCAAGTAGCACCACGACATTTCAGCCACCTTGTCAAGAAGGCATTGTTTACATCCTTGTGGTGCCTGCTCTGCACAAATAAAATTAAACAAAATTTAATTAAGCAGGCTCTTCTCATCAGTGTTTTTTCAGTGCTTTCACACCTTAGTACAACCTAATGGAATCCATATTAAAGCAAGAAAGAGCCATGAATACACACCTCTGTTTGCCACACAGCAGCTTTTCTGTAAGGACCAACCTGCAACGATGTGTGGCTCCATCCCAAACCTGTGGCTTTACTTGTATCAAGCCAGTAGAAGGTGAAATATTTGCAAGAATGGCCCAATGTTTGATCAAAAATCTTCCACTAGGCATCATCAAAATAATATTACTTGAGCTATCAGAGATTTCCAGATTGTTCAGAAAACACAGGACCAAAAGGATTGGGTGTTGGGAACTTTGCCATTTTTGCCAGCCTTGAATTAGAGACAGAAATGTGTACCTTGTCTGGAACTACTCCCATGCTGGGGAAAAACCTCCATTCTTGTGAAAACTAATTCAAGGAATATCTTTGAATACTCTACAAACAAATAAAAAATCCAGATAGGAAGACTCATTCACAACTATCTCCACATTGAATCCGTACCAAAATCTCTCTTTTTATGTATCCAGGAACACATACATTGCAGCAAAGAGGGTGCAGAAATTCATATAGTCCTGAAATAACACTTTCCCACTTTTTTTTTATGTTTTTAATGTATCTGCAAAAACAGTATGTGCATGTATTGATGATATAAATAGAAGAGCACAAGAAAAAAGATGTTGTTTCCAGCCCCAAATTCTTTTATCCCCCTCCAGTTCTCTTTGATATTCACAGAGCTCTTTCTTCATTTAAACCTCCACGCACAAACTGCAAGCCACCCCTTCATATTTTCTGAGTGTAGTTAGGGAATACTAACTGCTCTTTGTTGGCACCAGTGCAAGATTTATGAAGGCACTGGCACTCATTTATTAAAAGCCATTAAGAAATACACACAAACTCTGCAAGTGTTTGAAATGCAAACTTCAATTAAGAACTAGATTTCATGGAGTATATTGTAAACAGCTTGAACTGCAAGTCAAGATTCAAGACCACTGAGCAGTGAGATACTGAGGGTCTGAGTCCCAGTTCTGTAGAATGAAGAACCTTGCAGTAACAAAGTGACTGTAGGCAAGGAAAAAATCTATTGTGCGATTTTCTGTTATTTTAATGAACATAGGTCATCTTTAGCTAAACGACTTCACTGAAATCAATGGAGTCCCTCTGGCCCTGGTCTATTAACATCAGGAATAGTTAGTATGCATTATTTGACCAGTAGTAGGTCTGGAGTGCTGCCCATCCACCTAAATTCTGGAAGCAAGTTTTAAAGGCTTTTCTGAATCTCTAGAAATGAAAAGCAGTTTATAGTGTACTGTAGGACACTAAATCTACAAGATGAAAACAATTGCAAGGAATAGCAGTTGTTGATTCATCTGCTGCTCTTAACATTGCATTGTTAGAATAATGGTTGAGAAGTAAAATATAATAAAGAATTTATGAACTCCAGTTTTAAGTACTAATAGTTGTAAGGCCTCCTGTAGTCTGAGTCTCCTAGGCCTGAAGCTCCTGAGTTTCTAAACTCAGTTTCTTCATGATCTTTTTGTTTAGGAAGACCTAGTTCTCACAGATTGGACATAAACAGAGCTAGTATTTTTGTCATGAGTTTAATGTTTTGGATTCCTTTCTGTGGGAACCAGGTCTTCCTAAACCAAAACATCACGAAGAAACTGAGTTTAGAAACTCAGGAGCTTCAGGCCTAGGAGACTCAGACTACAGCCTCCCAAAAACTGACATTAACTCTCAAAGCAAATATGCATGGAGACACTCAGCTTGTATAAATCAGTGTAGATCCTCCACTAACTCCTAAAGAAGCCCTTGAAGGAATGAACAGTACTTCTAAGAATAAACAACCTATCACCAAATGAAGTTGTGCATTAGCATTTTTCAGACCTGCAAGCCAGGATTCATTAAATAAGGGAGAGGGTAAATCTGGAGTAACTCACGGTTAATCAGACAGGTGAGTTATATGATACTCCTCTCTTAGGAAGTAAATGTTAATTTCTGTGTCCATAAAATGCACCCTGTATGAGCACAGTGTCTGTTAAAGTGACTAGCAGCAGCCAGGGGCAGATGTGTTAGGGGAATGAGTTTTAGCAGGCAAAAACATATTTCAGGTTTGAAATCTGTGTTAGGAACCCATTCTAGAGCTGTCTTCATGCTTTAAATGACCTTAAGATTCCCACCCTCAACCATTGCCCTGATCTCTGGCTCAACAACCCATTCAGAGAAGGTGGTGGAAAATCAGAAGCAAATTGGACAATATCTACTGAGCCTTTTAACTCTCCATGTTCCTATAGCCCACGATAAATGTTTCACATGCTTACTGCTTATTTCTCTTATGACCTTGCTATCTGAAAAATCCATTCCATAACTCTTCACTTTATCAACCAACCCTGCAAACAGGAAGAATTCTCTCCTCTGTCTTTACTTCTCAGATGAATATTGATGAGCAGCAGAAGTTATAAAGATCTTAGATTTCTTCAAAAATTAAACCAAGGTTTAGGTATTTTCTTACTGAAGCTGGGATTCATGCCTCAAGATACATTCAGCTCTATTTGTGGATTTAAGAAAACAGCAGAATGTATTGTGGAATGTGCAGAAAGGAATTTTACTGCACCCACCACCCTCTTACACATCAGTAAGCCAGCATTTTATTATAGCAAGTTTATTTTTTAAAAACTACATTTGTTCCAAAAAATTTAAAACCCCATGTTATATAATACAGTGAAATTATTTCAAGTGTTTAAATAACAACCTAATTAGTTTAGTTTAGAATTGGAAATCAGAACTTCAATTAATATTCACATTTTCAGATCTTAATTTCTGCTAAACTAACTGCATTACTTCAGTTAATAGCTTTTCCTTCCTGCAGTATACAGCTTAACACCCCTAAACATTTCTGTATCAATTACTAAATCTAAATTAAATGTTTATTGGAGTTATTTACTTCCCAGCATTCTCAAGCATGGCCATGGTCCATGACTCACAAGCCAAGTTTTGAAGGTTTCTTATGGTACAATGACAATTAATTACATGTAAAAGGTTTGAAAATGAGTGAACAGTTTAAAAAGACTTTGGGTACAACTTAATTTTACCTGTTAGCAGCAGAACAATTCTGATGAGGAAACATGTACTGAAGATAAATTGCACTGATGTTGCTGTCAATTTAAAATGGCTAACATGTGGCAAGAAAATTATTCTCATTAATTTATTTTACAAACCAAGCTTGGATGTAAGAAAATTAAAGGAACAGAGTAACCAAAACTGGTAATTTCATATAGCACATCCTCTGTTGGTTAGTTTAGTTCATGAATTGTGTATGTACCTGATCCCTTAAAATTATTTTTCCCTTACTGCATTCTCACTGGGGTTTAAATCAAATTCCAGTAACTAAAAGGTTTCTCTCTCAATATATAAAGAGGAAGTGTTACAAGGAGCTTCAATGCAGTACAAGGCAAGGCAAAGTCAAACAAATTCTTAGTTCCATTATTACACATAATGCTTTACAGAGATGCACACTGATCACAGTAACATATGACAAAGAACAAACACCTTTTGACTCGTGGGTAAATTTCACATAAACCACCAAGATGTTAAATTCATAATTATTTTTACCATATTTGGTATCAGCTTTTACCAGTAAAACCACTTTTACCACTAGTTTGGATCTCACCCTGCTAAGTGCTAATGCCTGCTGGAATTTGTGGACTATAGGAATCTTACATTCCTCACCAGATGTTGGTAAAGTCCTCTAGTTTTAAGACAAGAGCATTTATTATATAATTTTTAACATCTTTCCCTGTGCATTATGCCCTACTTAATGTGGTGATTGCTGGGATGATCGACATAAGGCACCAATACCAACGGGGCACAGCACAGTGAATATATCAGTGGAAACATGTCATTTTGCAGAGCTATAATTTTGAAGTCTAACCTTTAATTTCAGAAAAAGATCTTCCAGTAATAAAGCCATTACTGCAGGTTATACTGTTTACAAGCTGAAATTTCTATATTAAATTAAATAATTGTCCATGACTGACAATGCTTGGATTCATAATAATAGTACACAGAACATATTTTCTGTTTCTCCACGCTCCAAATTTAAAAAATATCTCAAAACTTTAAGATATTTAACTTTAAATATGATCCCATGTGAATTTTCATTTTAATTTCCATTAAAACTCCTTTATACAGCTTCCAGAAACATCCAGTCTCAGCCCTGAGAACCTGCTGGATATCAGAGTCTGAGCTGAGTTCTCAACCCACCCCTCAGGGCAGTGCTCACAGACATATTTTCCAGCTCTTCTAGCATCTTCCCGAGAAAGGCCACTCATGAAGGGACTCAGCCCAGCCATTTGATTTGCTCCTTCAGGTGACCACTTATTCTCTATTTTGTTTCAATAGGTTGAGTCAATGAAACTTTTGCAGAGCAAGAAAAAGCAGTAGAAGTGTTAATTAAACTTTGTTATTTTCAGTGTAGAATTCGGCTGGAAGTAACCCAGTCTTTTAAAGCAACTGAAAAGTCAAAGAAAGTAATAAATTCAAAAAGCCTCTTTTGCTGCATTGTTAAAGACTGCATTGAATTGCATACCCAAAATAATCAAGGAAGGGAACTTGGTTCTCCAAATCCTGAAATTAGCCCAGATCACTGCTTTTGCACTTTGCACTTGCAAGCTCAGTAAGGATATAACGTGAGAGGAAGAAAGCTTCTGGAAAGGCTTTACTGGCTATGCCAACAGCAGGGGCTTGTCAGCCAAACGCCTCATGTTATAAATTTCAGTATTTCTAAGCAAAGCATAGGGCCTGAAAACACAGGACAAATTTTTTTTTTTTTTTTTTTTTTTGACAGACTGAAAAAATTTTGAGGTAAAGTCCTTACCAGAATTTTCTGGAAATCTCCTCCAGATTTACCATGTTGTGGCATAGAACTCCATTTTCTTGAGAGATTTACTGCATGGGTTAATTGCATAGCTTAAGTTGAAATAACTGTGGGAGGATGTCAGAGAGAGACGAAATTGAAAGGAAAATGAGATAGATTTTGAAAGTTTTGGAGAAAGCCTGGATAAAAGCTTTAGGAGAGATCTGACAGGGAAGACTTCCTCAAAGACACATTTTCTGCAATTCAGCACAGAGGCCACTGCCTGAAGAATGCAGAATTGGCAGGTGCATGGTAAAGACAACAGGAAAAGTGTTTCTTCAAAAAGAATGAAGTCCTGAGCAGCAAAAGGTAATAAGCTACATTTGCAGGTGACTGTTTAGGTTTCTAAGCTTTCTTACTCTTTCTGATCAGGCCCTGTACAGCTGGCCTCAAAAAACAACTGTCTCTTTTCCTGTATCTTTCTAAAACCAAAATGGGGAATGAAAGTAGCTCTAACAGTCTTTTTAAAAAAAGCTCTGGAAGCTATTGTAGAGCTAAAATGTAAATATAGAAGAACACTGCTATGGAAACAACCGGAGACCATTAGGGAATTATCTACAGTTTCTCATATAGGTCTGCTGACTGTAAAAGAAAATTGAACAATGTTGAATTTCAAGATTTACCCTGAAGTGATACAACTTCAATTAAAAGTCTTCTATGGACACCAACTGTAAACTAGCTGTTCTTTCAACCGAAAACTGTTAAGAACTTGAATGAAAATGGAATATTTTCAATGTGGCCGCCAATGCCTAAAACTTATCAAGACTTTTTTAAACTTTTATACTATTACACACTTAAAATGAACATAGGCCACTGTGATGAGATATATAGTACAGAAGTTTCTACAATATAAGGAAAACTCAAAGATCACATGGTGTAAGCCTTGACGCTGTGAAATAATTTGCACAAAAACTTTTACCTTTAATCTTGGGAGGGGCACTACTCTGTGACCAAATCCAGGAGAATGGAGAGCAGCAAAGGATGGACCCCCAACCCCACTCTGCAGTCTGCTCACCACAGGCATGTGTGGAGCCCCTTTGTTTAGGGAAGCAGTAGAAATTTAACTGATTTAATTTGATTGTACTGGCTGTTTGTGCTTTGGAGAGGACAATTAATGGAGATAATCAGCACTGAACTGCAGTTCAGATCAAACTGAACCAAATGCCCTCCAGGACATGTCTCTGGCTTAGACTGGATATGGGACACAGTAAGGAAGGTGCTATCTAAAATTAGAGATATTCCAAATCTGCCAAGGTCTTCAAAGGTCCTGTTTGCTGCACCTACACCCCTGATGTGTTTGATGCACACCCCTGATGTGTGAGCCATGGTGCAGCTGGGCAGAAACACCAGCAATCCTCACTGGAGTAAAGCACAGGGCGTTTGCCTCCTCCTGCCATCCTGGAGGAAACAAGATGAAGATATTTGGTACACTTATCAAAACGTAAAGAAATCCATGACAATCCCTTCCTGCTTTGATAAAGTATTTTAGGTCATTATGTGGCTAAAATCATATGGAGAACAGGAATGAGAGGAAAGAACAAGCTGCTGAAATGCTAAGCTTAGCTGAGTCAGACAGGTTCCCTGGTAACAAAAGCAGTTACATTTATAAATATGCTGCAGCCCCCACAATATGGATTATTTCCCATTGTTTTTTAAAAATGGCTTCTTCAAAAATACAGATTAAAAAAAAAAAAAAAAAAAAAGAACTTTTGCCAAGATATACGAGGAATTATTTTCTGCCCCTTTTTGCATGCTGAATTATCCCAGGACTATTGACTCTGAGAAATGAATTTCTCACTGTGACTATAAAGAGAGCAAAATCTCCTTACTACCATTAAAATGAAGATATTCAGCTTCCACTCTCACCTTTAGGTTCCTTTTAAACTAAGCATTTCTAATAAAAATATTCTGCTTATTTAGTGCAGTACATAAAAAGGCAATAAAGTCCAAGGTTGTAGGTGTTTTTACATAATTTTAATTTATAATAAAATAAAAATACACAATACCTAAAGTACTGCTAAAAATGAACTTTCCTCCTCTCAACCTTAAAGTAAGTATTAAAAACCCTATTCATATTTGGATAACTCTGCATTTACTTTAACTTCATTATAAAACAGCTATCAGATGAAACCATATCGAATCTTGTTTGCACAAACACCAATCTATTTTTTATACCACTATTCCTTCATATCTGAGTCATATCAGTCACGACAGCTGTCAGCAAAAGAGGGCAACTCACTTTTAAGTCCTCAAATGTATATAAACTTTATTACTTAGCTTAGATCCCTACATTGGTACCCCAGGTAATAATAAATCTACATTTTTGAGAGTACCTTTTAGGACTAAGAATCCAAGTACTAGTCATCTACCAAGGTAATGAAAGAAATTAAGGGAGACTTCATACAAATATCAATGATAGGTCTAGTTTGCAGGATTCCCCACCATTGGACACTTCAGATTCGGCTGGACAACGTACCGAACCACCTTCTCTGGGCTGTGCTTTTGCCAAGTGCGGTTGGACCAGATGACCCTTAAGTCTCCCTCCAGTCTGGGTTCAAAGATTCAATCATTCTGTGATATGAGTTACCAAGCCTGGTGCTAAAACAAAACCACAACAGAAATACCCAAATCCAGCAGAGTAACCTACAAGTCAAATTTCTCCTC
Source organism: Sitta carolinensis (assembly GCA_032173965.1). NCBI lineage: Eukaryota > Metazoa > Chordata > Aves > Passeriformes > Sittidae > Sitta > Sitta carolinensis. The sequence continues at coordinate 9,677,609 of CM063286.1, read as the reverse complement.
CAAGTCCTGTTTCTTTCTAAAATTAAATGACTGGCAACAAAACACAAGAATCAACAAGCCGGAGCCAGGCAAGCTTATTCCCCACCTACATGACCCTTTCCTATGGAAAAGAGATGCATCTGTTCAGAGCTTTCCCCTTCTACCTCGCTCCCTGACTTCCCTCACTGCATCTCTCACTACTCCTCAACTCCCTGAGCAAAGCAACGTATGTCCCTGCCACAAAACTCTCACTGACTACCCAGTGCTGCTGATTTTCTGGTTTTTCACGGTCCACTCAATCCAATTAATTCTATTTCTTCTCCCAGCTCCAATGCAACTCCTGCCCATTCCCCAGCTCACAAGTCTGCACCATAAAGGTCTGGCTTGCCTTCATCCTTGCATTTACCTATCCTCATTCCTGCTCCATGATCATTGCGGTCTTTACTTCTTTTCACTTCTAGCACTGGAAGAAGCTCCTGGGATCCTTGCACCGTGTCCTGGGGTGACTTTATGATGCTGAATTGTGTTCCCACCCGTGTGTTTAGCCCAGAAGTAAGTTCTGCTCCTTGCAGGCGGCTCCGAGAGCGCCGGGGCAGCCGCAGCCGCGGTTCAGCCGCACAAACGGCGCTGGCTCTGCGGCACGCACCGCGGCACCCAGCGCTCCTCTGCTGAGCGCAGAGTGCTCAGCCAGCTGAGGCAGAGAAGTTCCCCGCACTGTGGCTTTTCTTTTTTTTTGGAACTGATCGGCCCTGCTCCGGACTGAAAACCCAGAACACCGGGAGCTTACGCCTGTGCCCCAGCGGGTCAGGGACGCAGGCTTTCCAGCGCAGGAGGGAATAAGAGACTGAGCGAGCCGAGCTGCCCCCCACAAAAAGGGACTCTCTGAATTTGGCATCACTTCAGAACAACAAGAGGTTCCATTGTTTAATATTAAATTTTCTCGTGTTTGTGAATACTCTGCTTGTTTAAATAAACAGCTTTTTTTTCACTTTTCTCCAAGGAGGTTTATCTCCTGAAGGGCCACTGAATTTTGCCCTTTAGGAAAACATTCCTTTGGAAGTCCCTTCCAAATTTGTCCCAAATCAGGACACACTGCCTCTTCTCACTTCTGTCCCAGTCAGCCTGCCTCTTCCACAAATGTTTTACCATAAAGATCTCTGGCTCTGGAAATGTGAATGCTTTCTGCTTCCCTTGGTATCTCTGATCACGTCTTTCCTGCACAGCACAGGATTGAACTGAGGAACTGGCTGGGACTGCGGGAGCCAAGGGGGCTCTGCAGGGGCTCTACTGCAACTCCTGCTCGTAATTACTGAGCAATCAGGCCTTGTTTACTGTCCTTGTAGGATGCTCCAACCCGGGATTAGCTAACTCCTGGGCACCAAAAAAGGTTCAGTTTCAGGATTACAGGAAATCCCCAAAGCTGGACCTGGCTGGGCCTGCAGCACACACCTGGTAAGAACAGCTAGACATTGTCAAGGAATCCCAGAATGGTCCAGTGACTTGCTTATTACAGACCCTATCACAGTCATACTTCAGTTCAAATTCAATATTACAACTTGAAACTGGGAATTTGAAGCTCTGAAATGGGTCTAAAATATTTTATCTAGAGTTAGAAGGATGGAATTTCCTTATACAAGCCCTAATCCTTTGCTATGGAGCAGAAGACCATATTGCAGAAATGAAAGCAGTTACAAAAGTAGTAGGAAAGCATTGTAAAGGGTCCCCAGAGCATTTTGAAGGGGTCCCCAGCACATTCTTAGAGTTCCCCTCTCGTTTGCACACTTTTTTTTTTTTTTTGTTTTAACACTGAGGTGTTTGATCAGGGGCACTGAGGGCTGGCAGCCCAGGCAGAGAGGGACTGGGCAGGACAGAGCAGGAGGAGCTTGCTTGGGGGAGGACAGCCCAGCATGATGGGAGCAGAGGAAGATGTGGATGTAGCCAGAGGAAGCCAAAGGCTTTCCCAACTTCATGTTTAGAGACAAGAGTGTTGCTTAGGCACAGAATAAAGTGATGACACAAGCACAGGAGAGAACAGCTGAAAGCTGTGGTGGGTAGGGAGCAGCCCAGCTTGCTCCATCAAACCCCACCCGTGCAAGGCCATTCCGGGTGGGGAAGCAGCATGTCTGTGCAGAACTGGGAGTGAGAGATACTGGCTTGAATCCAAGGCTGTCAGTTTGAAGGAACTTGGGAAGGGGAGGCTGAGAGTACCAGCAGGAGCACTGCTGAGCTGTCTCTTGTCAAGGCAGGTAACAAGCCTGCTCCTGGAAGAGAAAGACAACAGGAAGATAGAGATGTTCATGGTTTCAGGAGCAATACACAGCAGGACTCATATGGAAGAACAGCCCTAATTTCAAGGCAAAAAGGCATCAGCACAGTGAGGGGGATACCAGTGACTGGTGCACCTTATCAGGAGTCTTGTGCATCCTCACAATGAGGAAACAGGGGCCCTGGCTGGCAGGCAAAGCACAATGTTATGGACAGAAATTGCAAATCAGGGGGTTATCTTACAGGGTCATAAAGGTGGTTAAGTATTGGAACAGGCTGCCACGGAAATGGTGGAATCCCCATCCCTGAAAGTGTTCAAAAATCATGCAGAGGTGGCACTTAGTGGTGGACTTGGCTGTGCTGGGTTAACGGCTGGACTTGATGATCTTAGGGGTCTTTTTCAGCCTGAACAGTTCTGTGATTCTAAGGGAAACTAAAATCCATCAGTAGCATCTGCTGTCATGGCAAAGCTGGGTTTTGTATTGTCTACATTCATTCAACTTTTCTTTTTCCCCTCTAAACAGTCACTCCAGTGAGCTAAGTGGTGGTGGTGGTAAACATGAAAAAATTGCTACTTTGCACAGCAATTTGTCATAAACAGCTTGTAATTATTGCAGGAAGAACATGAAGATTGAGTGAGAACAGATTGAGTGAGAAAACACTGTGGATGGTTCAGAAGAAGTACCTGAGAAACTGACACAAAATATGACAAGCTGGAACAAACCTCACGACTTTTAAATTCCAACTGTCTCATCAGTGATCAGAAGGGATCATGGGAATGGTCCTGGGAACCTTTCTCTCAACTTGAATTTGGTTTATTAAATATAAGACCAGTACTATATTAAAGTGCTATTGCTGAGAGATGCCCTCAACAAAATCATTACTTTATACTTTGGAGGAATTATAAAAATCTTGCAAAATTAAAATAGTCATATTTCAGAGAAATCTCCCATTCCCAACCGAGTTACTAAAGCATTGCTGGTGTGGAGCACCAGCTGAGTTTTGCATTCAGATGTTTTTGCACTTTGTATCTTGGTGCTTTCTTCAAGATTTATTAATCTTTCTGCTTTGTGTACGAGCCAGACAATTTTTTAAAACCGTTTTCATGTACTAATCATGAAACAACAGAAAAATTAAAAGCCCTTCCCTGGGAAGGGTTTTTATCAGACTTCATCCCTTTCAGAAATATCCTAGTGAAAATGCTCACTCTATCAGGCAACAAGACTGTGAACTCTCTGGCAAAGGGCTGTGAGCCCTCAGTAGCTGGAGCTGGCTGGAGGCAAGGGAGGCACAGGTCAGTCCACAACAGGAAAACCTGGCAGAGTTCTGAAAGATTTTCATTTATCACCTCAAATCAGAAAATTGCAAATGAATGAATGGCACCTAATCAAAAGGCAAAATGCTCCTGCCAGTCCACCCCAAGCGGAAATCTGCAACCCAAAGCCTGGAATGTGCCCAGCAGCTGCTCCCACACCCACCAGGGAGAGTGGACAGTGGAGGGTAAGCCCTGCCCACATTTTTGGAGACCAGTGCAAACTGGTCCATCACTGATTCCTCACAACCCAGACTCATGATGTGGTTACTGTGGGAGGGGATGTGAGCCAGACTCTTACTCATTTCTATTTGCAAGCATGGGTGCATGTGAGTCCAAAACTGCCTCACAGTGAGCTATTTAGAAGGAGAAATATGTTTAAGAAAAATGACATTTGAGAAAGTCACAATCTGTCTGCCAGTTTTTCCTCTTCCTCTATCAATTCACAGCAAGTGTCTTATTCATTGCCCATTCTCTGCCTTCCTTTTCTTCTATGTGAATTTTCCTGTTTCTTTCAGGCTTTAGAGCATTTAAGGGACTCATTGATTTTTCTATATAACATTAATCTTTGAATTGCTTTAATATTTGCATCACTATCAAGAGCAGAACCTCCTTGGCTGAAGGCTATGGTAGTGCCACAAAAAAAATTAAATTTAGCTCAGTATATATACATATATATTTCCTACTTCCCACACACATAAAAGCAGCACTCCAGTTGGAAGTTCCTTTAAACTCTTTAATTATACAGGTTATTTAGTCTGGCTCTTTCCTTTCCGATTACTTTTTAACTAAATTAAATGTCTGCTTCTTGCTGTCCTTTCTACATTAGCAGGCCCATTATTGATTTTTATTATCTTTCCAAAGAGAAGGTTTTGCAGCTGATTGCCATTTACACTCTAAGCAGTTCACTTCTGTGAGGATTCCTGCTGCCACTGAGACTGCTGAAGATGATTCTCTCGCAGCTCAGCCATGCCCAGCACTGCAGCAGGATTACTGCAAACATTACAGGGTTTTGCATGGGAAGCAAGACAAATGCACAAATGCTTTGGTAGCATAAAGAGCACAATGATATTGCTTATTTATGAAGCATTTTTGTACCGAAATAGCTCCTCATGAAGGTTTATCATTTACCAGCCAGCTCCTTAAAGAGGTTCCTATTTGCTCTCCTGTCTGCAGTGATGTTTGCAGAGGAAAACATGTTGCTTCTTTTTCTTCACTTGCAATCAATGTAGGGGAAAAGCAGATAAAAGGAAAGGGAGACAACGAGGAAAACAAAAGCAGTAAACATTTTACAAAGTGTTTGGCCTTTTGACAGCCCCAGAGATGATCGTGAAGGGGCTGACAAAGGATGCTCAAGTCCAGAAATGTTGGGATGGTTGGTCACCAATGCAGTGGCTGGAATTACCTGCAAACAACAAAAGGAATAATTCCCAACAGCCACAGAGCAGGTTTTCATTTTCTCTGTTGGGTACACCTGAACAACAGAGCAACTTGCTTCACTGATAGCTCTTGTATATGCTACCTTCGTACATGAATGCTTCAGAGGCCTGATTTCTCATTGATTATGCTACTTTCCATTCCTAGTAGCAGCATCAGAGCAGAGGTATCAGAGACTCAAACAAGAACACAAAAAGCCTGAAGTGGCAACACTGATTTGTTTTGCTTTTTACATTACACTTTTCCTCAGCTACAGTTCTGAATTCCCAAAGCACTGCATAAATGGTCAAAACCAGATGAAAATGAAAACATAAATTGATGATTCAGAAAGAAATCTGGAGAGGAGTACACTTCAAACACCAATGGTTTAGAGTGGATTGAGAAAATAACATTAAAATAAATGCAAAAACTCTTGACAAGCCTAAAGAAAAGAAAAACAACAAAAAAAAAGGGAATGCAATCTGCGATAGGAGATTATAAATACAATTATTGTTAATATACAACATTTTACATTAATTAAGATCTTTACATTTCTTCCAAGAATCTATATAAAATAAAAACATATCTCAGCAATGACTTAAATTATTTTGCAATTTAAACCTTTACAACCTATGGTATTTATACAATGGGATGCAAACTTCTCTCTCTAAATTGACAAGTTTGAATGCAGGCTTGGCACTCTGCAAGAGTAGAACCTCTTTTAATCAGGGTTGGGAATAGCATTTTCATAGTCACAGAAATAATTGCAGATGAGTATGAACATACTGTGTTGTAGTCACAAAGGAACCAGGCAGGCAGTGACTGTGGAGTGAATTCAGTGGTATTTGCCCAAACCCCCCTGCACCATTCACAGGCACCAGGCTCCCAGCTGAGCAGCACCCAGCCTGTGGCTACAAATGGGCAATGTCTGGCAGCCCAACCAGTGCCCCTTCTGAACATGTGCTGCCCACAGGACACACAAATCACAATGATCACAGTATAAACAGGAAATGCAGTTTTGATTTTTCTGATATATATATATATGGGGCATCTATAAAGTCACCCTCTCAAACACACGGCCTGCAAATAATTTAGCTCCCATGGAGCTAAAAATCCCTACTAATATTTCTTCTTCCTGCAGAATCTCTGGAATGAAAAAAAAAAAAAAAATCAAAGAAACTTCTTTTACTGTTCCCTGAGCCACACAGATCATCCTCCCTTGTATCAGAGTGATGTTTTGCTTCCCTGGCAACTGTACCTTCAGTGACAGTGCCTGGGCTGTGCCCTGAACTGCACCTCAGCATGGAACAACCACAGCAAACACCTGTGGCTGAGCCCATTCATTACAGCTCAACCTTCGGGGAAACTGCAGAATTAGCAGTTTTATAGCACCCCCAAAACATATCTGATTAATGAAAGAAACTGCAGTCCATCATCCGGCTCTCTCTATTCACTTCTGTTCCACCATTTTCACATCTTTCCTGGATTTTATTGTCAGGTTGGACAATTTTCCTCTTTTCCTAGTAACTGAAAATTAGAGCCCACCTAACTCAATGGAGTTTTGCCGTGTACCCCAGATGACAATTCACCTATTTAAGAAATGAAACGTCAAAAGGTAAAAAGCATCACTTTTCACATACTGACCTTTTCGTTAATTTGATCTGACTGGGGGACTGGGATATACCCCTGGGTGATTTCATAGCAGACCTTCCTTAACTCTCTCACCCCTACCCACCTCCAAATTCATCTTAGTGCCTCTACTCAGACCAGCACATTTTTCCCTGAGTCCTCACAAGCCCTATCTGACCTTCAGGCCAGAGGGACAAAACCAAAAGGAAGGTGCAAGTTTCAAGGGTGGCCTTGAATATGTGGTAGGAGGCTTTTAAAGTAATTTATTCCTCATGGTATTTGAAATCAGTTAGAATAAACTAATCTTCAAATTTTGAATCAAAAGCATTTTAATGCCTTCTGAACCACTATAGGGAAGAGGTCACACTCCACAGACAGGTTTTCCTCTACTAGGAGAATTTGCAGTGTTGCAAGGTAAAATTGTTTGCCACCTAACTCTTACTATTTCATAGAACCTGATTCACAACACTCTGTTAGTAACCTTTATTAAAATTGCATCAGTCATTTCCCTTCAAAAGAGACGATGTATGCAGATTTTCATGCTACACCAAACACTGGAAGAACAAGATAGAGAGACACGTTTGAATTTACATAAAGATTGCAAGCTGTTGTTCCAAAGTAATTCTGAAGTGGTGTGCCCTGTGAGTAGGCTTTTGATCTGATCAGATTTCTGCATATTGAGTGTAACATGTACAAAATCTATAATTGGAGTCTGTGTTCTGAGAAGAGATAAATTGCTTCTTTCTGTTAAAGGAGAAAATGGTACATTTCTGGAAAACGTCTTCCAAGCCATTTTTTCATGTAAATTGAGTCTTTTTTTAAAATTCAATAGATACTTAGAATTGATAAAAAAAAAATTAAAAGAAATGCTTAAATACTTTTTTTATTTCAGAAAGGTTACATTTTATTACGTATATATTTTTCTTATTATTTTTTCCCTGGAGCGTAAATGCTGTGTTTTGTTATATATTTAAGGAGCATTTATATGTTGGGATTGATGTGTTATTCCAGACCTGCCTGCATCAATTTGCTACTTCTGAAAAACATCCCTATTTCTGGGGAATTCTGGCTAGGCTCAGTTTTTCTTAGCACTAGCTTATACTTTTCTAGTCTATGTACTTATAAGACATTACCACATTTCAGATGAGAACATAATAAGAAAACACTCCCTGTACAATACTGAACTACCCAATCAATCAATCAATCAATTTCCAGTGTTTGCTAGTCTCCACAAGCACTGAAATTCCAGAAGAAAAATAAAGAAAAAAAATTATGCATTTTGTTTGGTTTAAGTTTTAAGTTTTAGTGTCAATTTTCTCGATTGGACAGATCAATTTTTCTTATGAATTGCTCTTGTCCTCTAAGTCCATTTTATTCTAGAGTGCCTACTTCACAACAAACAATCCACTTAAAGCATTTCAGTGTTACTTCTACACCCAAAGCAAGTTGAAGATTTCCCAAGTTTGCTGCATTTTCATAAAAACTAGAGGATCAAGAATCTGAAAGCAGACCTCATATTCGCACTCTGAAAGTTCAAACCGTAAGTGCTGTACTTCTCCAAACTCTAAATATAGCAGACACCAAATAGAGACAAATAGCCACAGCAGTACAATAACACACAAAAGTATAGAACAACAGGAGTCTAATGTGTGAACCCTTCCTACTGCAGTCTCTAGCAAGAAGGGAGTTTGAAACGTAACCCTTCCATGCCCATTGCAAAAAACCAAAAACCAACCAACCAGGAAATGAAACCCAACAAAATAAAGGAGAGGGGGAAAAAAAAGGACTAGAATGAGATGATTCTCAGATGAGACTGCTGTAGAGGAAACACGACAACATCCAAAAGATAAGCTAAGCAAACAAAGGCACTAATGTAAGTTAGGTAAAAACATGAGTAGAAAGAAGCCAGCCACTAATTCTCTCTGAACTAAGAAAACCCCAGCAAGCACTGAGACATTCAATTTGCAATTTTACTAATCTCTAAGTATAACTGTGTGTCAAAACTCCATGTAAATCATATACGAGCACAGAAAATGTATGCTGTGTGGGCAGAGGAGCAAATACATCAGAGCAAATGCTTCACTGCATTAGTACTTTCTGGAAACAGCAAATGCTTGCAGATGTTCACAAAGGTCAGGTCTAGCTCCAAGTTGACCCCAACATTGACATTTACACCCCTGGTGCTGAAAGCAACCCATGCACACGCTCAGGACCTCACTGGCACACATCAGTCAGAAGCATTCTTTTTCAGTATTGCAGGGTACCAGCCTCAGCAGCTTTACCCCCCACTAATGGCCTGGATGACAGCAAACCCCATCAAGCAGAGGGCCCCGCTCCATGCAGCAGCATGTCACACCATGCTGACCCTTGGCATCCTTTTCGGAGACTTTCAGATGTTTCTGGGCAGGCAAACTCCACAGCTCCTTGTCTTCCTAACCGTGATCTGGCCCAAAGTAACCCCTCAGGGCAAGACTGCACATACAGAGGAAGAAAGGAGCTGGAGCCTAATGGAAATGCTGCCAGCAGGCAGCCTTCAGTGTTAACTTCACTACCCCTACATCCAGTCCTGATCCTGAAGTACAATTGCATATGTCTACTATGTTCAGAAAACTCTTACCTTCTAAGAAAATAAAAGGAAATAAAATGACTGAATACACAGTCCAAGGATTATTAACAACTGCAGACAAAATGGAGATGGAGAGAACAGGCACCAGGCTCTTAGATCTCTGCTGTTGTTTCACTAGGGACAACTGCTGTGTTCCTGTAAATCACAGCACCCACACGGCACCTGCCCGCTGCTCTTCTACACCAGTGCAGACAGAATTCCAGAAAAAAGCCACTGTCTGTTCCTCCTAATCACTACAAACAGCCTCTTCGTTTCTCTGTCTGTCCTTTGAAACTGTTGTGCACTCTTGGAAATAAGGGGATTTTCCTGCCTTTATTTTTCTGAGAGTGAAACAGTTCTCACTCTGTGAGATGCAGTGAGCTGGCAGCTCCCCATTGCCTGCTTATGTCATGGCCTATCTTTAAAATGTTTTGTTCTCAGACCTCTTGGAGTTACAGTATTAATAACAAGCTGCATTAAAGCAAATGGATAAATGAAAGATAATCAGCATCAGTTTGAAAGAGTAGCATTGATATAAATCATGTGTGTGTCTGTGTATTTTGATATATACATATAAATGCATACACACACACTAAATGGGGAAATAAAATAACAGAATACAGTTACTATGTCAAAGGCTCTATTGACAGATTTTACATTTGCCCTTAAATACTGGCCTTTTTAATGATTTTTCTTTTTTAAAGTCAAAGTATATATGTTCAGGAAGGAACATATATAGGAAGGAAGGAAGCAGCTGAAAACCAGCAGTTCCTCTTACCTATACTAGTCAAAAAAATAAATCCTGAATCTTCCCAGTTCTGTCAGAGAGTCTGTGTAAAATACCCCAACCCTGTGCTCTCCCTCTTGTACAAAGTCTGGAGGTTTTTCTTGCTGAAGTAAGTTGAGTTAGAAGGCAAGAAGGGCTGTAGCTCATTGGACTCACTGGCACATCTGGCACATTTGTCTGTGTGATCAGCTGCAGAAGATAGCCTTCAACACAAGACATGTAAGCTGGTGTGTTTGCTGGGCTCAGAGGCCTGGGAGAGCAAAAAATAGTATTATTTGGCCTAATTCATGATTTACAGGCAATAGAATTGTAATAGATCCAAGTTACTCAATCTATCAAAGCAACTGCATTCAGACACATCCTCAATAAAGAAATATTTAAAATTAGAGAAAAAGCAATCTTTTTTGTGCTTCTCAATTAAGCTGGTATTTGAATATTGGCCTTTATTAAATTCTGTTTCCATTATTTCTGAGTGGTAAAAAGAGCTTTGTTGGCATTGGAACCATGATATATGAACCTTAGGTGCTATTCACACTTGGTATCCTGTATATGTCATTCTAACTAATAGGGGAAGCATGAAAATCAATATGCCTCTACTAAGAACTAAAACTATCTAAATTGACCTATGACATGCAGCAAAATAAACATTTCTCATCGTTTTCTAAAATGGATTCTTCGTTTTTCAGCTCCACAGTAGTTTGCGCACCAAAAATATCTAATATTTAGCGATTACATTTGTGGTGAATGGTAGAATAAGTGAACTATGTCCATATTTTAATATTAAATTTATATTTTCCAGAAAAAAATAAATAAAGTACCAGGAACTTAATTTTGATTGTTTCACATGCTAAAAAAAAAAAAATTCAGACCTCTAGGATCTCACATTTCATAGCCAAAGCTGATGAGCCATCACAAAAAGACAGCAGACACTTCTGAAGTTATGGGCTGCTAGCTATAAATTGACAAATTATAACTTATTAAATTTTTTTCTATTTATATGACAGGACAAAGGTCTTTCTAGCATAATAATCTAATAATAATTGATAGAACTGCTTTGTGCATATTTGTCCTTCCATGGCTAAAATTGGTCCTTGTCTCCCCACATTCAAGACTTGCCTTGTCTTGAATTTGGAAGTGTCTGCTGGGTTCCTCATTCTCATGAAAGCTTAAGAATTTTAGCAGTTTATAATGCAGAAATTTGACACCCAGTAGCTGCATACTATTGCCAGAGCACTGCCACTCTGATATGAAATAGCACCCTCCACCTCCCAACCCCACTGAAATATTTCTTTCTCTGAACAAGAGACCTGTGGCTTCTTGCTGAAGAATAGCAAACCTTTGGATCTCTTTGCCAAACAGATTCCACAAACTGCATGCCTGTTTCTAGAATTTCATCTGCAGACTATGCCACATGACATCTTCTGAATGTTTTTGAAGGTTTCATAGAAAGAAACATTTGCTTCTCACCTGATTTCTGTTCATGTATGGTTTCCTTGAATTCTAGGATAAAGATTTTGGCAGCAATTTGTGAGTCCAAGCAGTCAACTACTTGTTAATTGACCCAGATTCAAGTGAAGGTAGATTTGTGCATAATGCCTATCTAATAGATATTAGAAAAAGGTTTTTCACTCACTGAAAGAGGGGTAAGCCTTTGGAATAAGTCCCGGGGAGTGGTGGAGTCACTGTCTCTGGAAGTGTTCAAAAGGTGTCTGGATGTGTCACTTAGGGGTTTAGGGGTGATTATTGGGGTGTTGGGTTACCTGTGGCGTGTAAGGTCTTGAAGGTCTCTTCCAACCATGATGTTCCTGTGATTATCAGCTAGACACTTACATCCAGAAAACATTTTCTCTGGAACAACTCTGGACTATTAAAAAAAAATCTTTAAAACAAATGTGCTGAAAAAAACCTAGCAGGCCAAATTTAAGAAATGTTTCTTAAATTTCTTAGAGAAAAAAAAATCCAGTAGTTCATAATTCTGCAGTAGTTCATAATTCTGCAGAGATAACAAGCTAGGAGAGGAGTTAAGATGCCCAGAAATCAAATCATGTTGTATGTACATAGGAAGAAGACAATTTTCTAGGTTCTACATTTCAGCACAAAAGAACAAATGAAAAACCATTTTCCAACAATTTGTATGCCAAAAATGAGAAGCCATAATTATAGGATTGTGAAGTTATACATTTGTATTAAAGGGAAGAAGAAAAAGGTAAATCTTCAGCTTGCTTAATATATTAGTTCTTCAATAAATGTACCTATTTAAAGAACATCATTATTCTGTTTTGCAGAGGAAAAGCAGTTAACTGCTTTCTATAATTACAACCAAAGAAAAATTTTATTTCCCATTTCAGAAGAAAAGCTATATGAAGAGAAATAAGTCCCTGAAAGAAATCTTCCCTGTGAGTTCTTCCAAGGGCACAGGCTAAAGATTAGCATTTATGTGAAGATACACAGGCATTTTCATGTGAGTATTGCAGGTGAAAATCTTACTAATAAACATGCACTTGACACACTGTGTGTCTTGTAATCTTCCTTCTACCCCACACTGCAACCCTCATTTTACATTTCTGTTGATTCATATAGACTGGAAGGAAATTGAAATCCTTTGCTTCATTTTAAAAAGCTTCTAATTCCGTATTTCAGCGAAAATCCTTTCTGCTATATGTACCACTCCAATAAACGTTGTTCCTCCATTCTTCACCTCACATCTCTGACTCCTCCATTTGTGACAATCCTATGCTGGAACTAAATAAGGAGTTGGAAAATGCAAATGAAGTAGGCAGAAAATGATTTATTGCAGCACCAAGAATTAAAACTAATAGAACGATACAGCCCTTTTTGATCAATCTACAATGCCCCACAGGCAGTTTTTTCAAGTCAAAGTTATCTAAAATAAGATGAAGAAAAAGCAATTTAAAAGTATATTCTAGATATATCTTAAACTGGCTTCGTAGAGACACAAGGGTACTTGCTTTCTGCTGCATTAACACTGATGAGTTGATATGGTATCTGCAGAAGTCAGGCAATTAGAGCTCTGTGGGAGAGTGCTCACAGCACTCACTGAACTGCAGCATAGTTAAAAATACAATGTACAATAGACATAGATGAGAGAAGCTTAAATAGTCAGAATGCATGCAGAATGATTGTTGACAATTGTAATCAAGCTTTCTAAAGACTTAACTTTACTAATTAGAAGTCTAAATAATTTAATACATACTAATTCACTTAGAAAATTTTTAAAAATACAGACTGCTTTTCCTAGGCATAAGGCTTTTTTAGACTCTACTTCTTTCCCAGATGCCTTAATATTGTTCAAAAATAGCCAGAAATCAAAAGATATTTGGTCAGATATTGTTGTAATAATACTCAAAGATGAAGAAACTAGAAAGAGAGACATTTGACAGATGACAACCTACATTTATATGCACTTTATCCTATTATTAGCACACTTTAGACCTTAAAACACCTATGAAGAAACCTTAAATCAGGACTGCAAATTTAAACACCTGCAGATGTGAATTGTGCTGTACAAGTTTGTTCCCTGGCTCTTCCTTATTCCCCTGAGTCATAGGCAGACCCTCACAGGGTATACCACAGCAAATATCGTTTTCTCTCCTCACTCCAAAAAACACAAGTCCAGGAAATTTTTACCTGGTGCAGGATTTCAGATGGTCAGATAACAACACTTGCATTCAGCTGCTTTTCATCAGGACTTTTCTAAAGGTGCACCAAGGCAAGACCACCCAGCTAAGGACCTCTGACACCACAGCCTTTTGGAGAATGACCTACACATGAGAGCTAAATGTTACTGCAGCAACAAAAACTACAGGTGATAGAATTTGATTTCAACTTACTGCCAAAGAGCCAAGTTCATCACCTTATCCTTCTGGTGTAGGCAGTGATTAGAGGAGGACAGAGAGAGGTTGGTCAATCCCTCCATTTTTTATGCCCCCTTACCCAGATTCATTAAAGAACCCTTTACTTGAGCCTATAATGAAACACAAATAAACAGCTCAAATCAGACAGCATGTTGGAGAGCTTTGATAAAAGACACATAGGATAAAATGAAACAACTCCCTAGCAGGGAAGGGATCTCCTGTCTCTACATCTGGCCACTGCAAGGTAGCAGAATGGATTTCAGCCTCAGTGACCCCTGTTTTCCCAAGGAGAGGCCCAAGACCTCAGAAATCACCCGAGGTAAAAAAACCCTTCCCCCTGTCCCAAGTACCTTCCAGGTGTTCTTGGATATGAAACATTTGCTGGAGTTCACATGTGAAATGACACCCAAAGCACTGAATCCAAAGGCTGAAACAGGATGGGTTGTGACTGGCTCTGACTGAGACCAGCAAACAGTGGAGGACCAATGAGTTTGGGGTGAATGATCCCCAACCTCCCTTTCTAACACCTGACAAATTATTCTTTAATCAAATTAATCTCTGCTGGATAGCAACTGCAGAGTAATGTGTGTGTTTATCAGCTAACACATATCAAATCTGTGTTATGAAGCTACTGCTGCCACTTATTGTTTCCCTCAAATGCAACATCATTTAAATATTTATGAATCACCTTTCTTGGAAACTTGGTTTGTAATTGTATAGTATTTTTCAAAATAATGCATGGAACTCATGGAATACAGTCAATTGTGCCTTGGGAGATGAGATCAATAACATACAAAATCTGACATTTTGTGTTAAGCTTTTATTCTTGTATTAAATGAATCTGTCTTTAGGCTTGATATTACTAAAGTGATAATTTGGTGTAAAACATAGCAGTAACTTCAAGTATCACTCTCCATGGAGAAGAGTTTATATTATAGAATTTAGCACCCCACCTAACATCACCTAGGGAGATTGATCTTGAGAGGCAAAGACTGAAAAATCTTTACTGCCTGGAAGAAATCCTCCTTAAAAAAGAATATGAGATTTTATCAGGAACATAGGCAAGATACAGGGAAGTATGACACTATTCATGATATATTTGTTCTATTTTTCTTCCAAAAGCAACATATTCACTGAAAAAGTCAGGTCCTTTCCAGATATTTGATAAAACACCCACCACTAAATTCTAAATTTTATTTGAAAAAAATGGAGCCCTCAAAACCTACTTCCCAAAACAGGAAACTTCCACAATAAGGTAAAAAACTACTTCAGCCAACTGAAATAACACAGCTTCAAAGGAAAACTTGGCAATTTTTCCTTGCCTTCCTAATTTCTAATAAAATATTTACCCTTACAATCAAAATTCAGATATTCTCATGAGAAAAAATGCAGGTGATTCCTAAAACAAACAGATGGTACACAAACTTCTGAGGAAATTTCTTTTCATAACATATGATAGACGTTATCTAGATACATAACTGAGTATGTAGCATGAGTGCAAGGAAGCATTGACTAAATTTATGCACTGGCCTTTTTTCAAATACTTTTTTTTCCCTTGAGAAAGCATAGTTTGCTCTTTTAAATATCCTTTGTTTTATCAATTGTCTTCCCATAGGCTTAATTCTCTCTCAGGGCTGTAATGTCAGTAAGTTATCTAGATGCTGAAAATGCAAGAAAACTTTGACATTTAGAAGCAAGCTAATTAATTTGCTTTAGAAATGCTCTAAAAGGTTGCAGAAATTAGCATCTTTTAGTACCAGGAAGCCAATGGTCTGGACAAGGAATAGAAACATAATAAACTATTAAAAATGGCAAATATTTTACTTAGCAAATTTTCATTTTTTAGGGAGATCTTTTATTACACTAATTTTTCTTTTTAAAAATTTCTCTTCTTTGTAATGGGATAACTTATTTTCAAAAATTTCCTAAACAGTAAAAGAAATATTCCATTACTTCATTTTTATGGAAGGGTTTTGTGGTCTAAGCCTTGCTCTCCTGATAGTGTCACACAAAAACTTTTGACTGTTCTTGGCTCAGAAAGTGCACTGAAGTCACTTCCCCAGGTAATTATTTAGTCCTGTGTTTCTTGTCACTGGACTAAATAATAATCTTGTGTGTTCACCAGTTCTGCTGCTCCATCTGACACCTTTCTTGTGGCTGTGCTGAAGGCAGCAGAATTTGGGATTTATGGAGAGCAGCTACTCAGCAAACAATGACATGGAGCCCAAAGAGACCATCCAAAGCACACTTCCCATTCATACTGAAACCAGCCCTGGAAAAAGAGGCACACCAATCTCTCCTTTCAGTGCTCTCTGTCCTTCAATACTGCCTATCCTATTTTCTTCCAGAGGTACTGACATACCTGTGATATGGCTTCCTAGTCACACATCATAAAAGTACTATTAATGAACATAAGCAGCATTCTTTTCTCTAAAGCAGCACAGAGAACCTTGTTAGATTGTGTACAGTAACATCACTGTCCATAACATTGTATTACATTATAGAGTCACCAACTCAAGCTTGGGTGCTCTCCACAAATTAAATTAGCCAACTGATTCCAACATTTTAATCTCTTCCACTGTCCAAATGCCCTTCAGTTGTTTTGACGTTGTGGAACAAGTTGTCCCTCTGACAATTTGATTGCCAAGAAATTTCATTTAATGAGGTTCACCAACCTGGTTTAATGCTAAGAAATAACTTCCAGCCCCAAACTTGCAATGTTTAAAATGGTGGTATTTAACATCACTACAGTATCAGTAAGAAACACTGCAGCAGCTACTGCTCCATGTGGAAGTTATAAAATTCCAACCTCAATCAGAATGCTACATCTGATTGTACTACTACCACAAAACCACATTAGGCCAAACTAAAATGATTTCATAAATAGGGAAATCCATACATTAGCATGGGATTTTAAGAGGATCCTTTTCGTTGATTTTTTTTTTTCAAGTAGAAGTGTTCTAAATGTTGTGAGATTGTTTCCAGAGAAGAAAAATTGACTTTCTTCTTAGTGTTAAAATTGATTTGCATCAGGCAAACTCTAGAATTTTACATTTTACTTTTACAGGTTTGATGCTGTGATATACATACCAAGTGACAGATTCAGTGGTTTTCTGTGCCTTAACATCTTACAGATTTCTGGATAAAGCTAATATCCATGTCAGCTCCAGTAAGAAAAAGTGAAATAAATGTATACACTCTAAGCTACTGAGAATGCTGAAACAGAACAAAATAAATGGAGGAGACCAATACAAATGTCTCCTCACAGGAGCAATGCCTATTAAAACCTCAAAGCAAGAACGGAATATCCCTGAATATCGCTTCACACATTTGTCAGAAGTTTTATAATTGTTAACCTACAACAAAGACATCTTTTGCCTAATTTCCCTTTCTGGGCCAGCACTTGTCAGCCTCTGTGTTTCAGCTTTCAAGAGTATTCTCTAAATAGAAGAAGTGCAAGCATTCCCAAATCAAAAATGTAAAGCAATTTTTCTGTTTCAGGAGACACTATATTCTACATTTTTTAAAGCAAATGTTAAAGTCCATAAAGAAGATGGGCTCATTAGTATAATTTATACATCAGATCACTTATCAATTCATATTTGTAAGACCCTGATTTTTTATTGTCTAATCATGACAGAAGCTTTATTATCACACAGACACATTCAAAGCAAACTGGCCAAAAACCCAACCTTGGGTCTGAAGAAATAAACTGCCCTAACTTCTCCACTGGGTAATTTGTATCAGTAAAAGAAAAAAACAAGAATAACAAAAGCACCTCCATGACCTCACAGACTTTGACCCATAGCTGTTAAGTTACAACAAGGAATCACTGTCACACACTGCTGCTGAACTAAGAAATATAGTCTCTCTTCGTCTGCCTCCATCAGAACAAGTACCAAAAGTCTGGTTGATGACAGTGCAAACCTAATGAAATGAACTATAAGTTCAGCTGGTCATGGCCAGTCAGTGGAGACAGATGCCTAAGAAGGGTGCAGGGAGTCAGCCCTGAGCACACAAGGAGCCTGGACAGCTGTCCAGATGCTGAAATTCCGTGGGGAAAGTCAGCACAGTACTACACAAGGGAAGTACTAGAGGGGACAGGTACAACACACGTAACCAGATCGCTTCTGGAAGCAAAGGCATGGCTGACCTTCAAGTTCACCTTCTATGCTCTCACATACCCTGAACTCATCACAGCTGATGCACCCATGGCAACCAAAACCTTGCTAAGAAGAATTCTACATTCGAGTGTGGGCACTGCTTCATTTACACATTGGTCCTTGGTAGTGAAACCTTCTAGACTGTAGGTGTTTTAGGAAGCGATGGGAGCCAGGTGACAAGGTACTGAGCATTCCCTAACCAACCTGGGAAATGAATGAAGCAGAACTATTTGAAATGTGAGTACTACCTACTGACTCCCCTGTCTAAAGCTGAGACTTTAATCAAGATCACGGCAATTCACATAGAAAGAATTTAGATATTACTCATCTGACTTTTACCTTGACCAAAAAAACCAAAACCACAAAAATCCCCAAACTCTGTGAGACTGAACTGACTTTTGTGATATGCATCAATTCAAGGGCAAAGCTGCCTTTCTGGAATTGTAATCATTGATTAAGGTAGGGCTAAGCTTTGACTACTTCACAGAGCATATTAAATAGCAGATTTTATCAGGGCTCTAACAGCAGTCACCAACTCTTACCCAACAAGACAAAAATGTTTCTTGAAAGAAAGGGCCTGCTTTCAGGAAAAAATGAGACCTTAGCTAACAAAGTGCATGAAGAGGAGTATCACCAATGACATTTTGTTTCTGTTTTGCCTAAGGGTTGCAATCCTTATTTCAATGCTCTTAATCAACCTTACTCAAATCGTACCCCAGATTTGCAGCATTACACAGTGTTCCAAAGCTGTGAATTCACTGCCTCCGGTGCTGAATGAGGTAAAGAAAATCTCTCGTGTATGCACACACATAACAGTCTCCAGATGTTCGCAGGTGACTCCACGGGAAGCGTTCGGATGCAGGCCCTGTACCTGTACCAGCATGTTCAGAGTCAGACTTTCACAGGGGCACTTGGAATGTGTGAAGACTGAAAAGATTCAGTCTTCAATCACTCTGATTAGACAATGGAAATGAAGCCTGAAATTCTCCAATGGAAATGCCAGGAATAGAGTAAAATTAAATGTAAAGTATTGAACAGTCTATTACAGACTTTTCTGTTGATTTATAATTTGGGGGGTTAGCAGCAGATAAGCACTCAGTCACCCCAGGGCATAGCTGTCTTTTTTAGAAATCCTTTGTTCTAGAATTCCAGTGGGAGATTTTTGCTGAGATGAGGCTTTTAGGTATGACAAGCAGTGCTTCCTACTTTCACTTGAGTCAGAAAAGCTAATATGCAAATAGTCAGAAATTAAATCCAAATCATTGACAAATGACTGTTTCTGAGAGACTTGAAGTGAGTTCATTTTCCAAAAAATAAGCTGCTGAGTGCTAATCTAATGCTTTAAAAGACCGGCCTACCCAGGCAATGTAGGAGGATGTCATTAATAAAACACCAGCATTTAGATTTTTCTTTAAAGATCACGCTCAGAGCTGAAGAACATGTCTTTAAATCTCTATAGCAGAGGTGGGTCAGAGAAACCCACTTGCCTGTAAAGAACACAACAGTTTCCTACTCTCTTAACTCAGGGAAGATAGAAGCCAGAGAAGGAAAGCATAACAATGCAGAAATCTCCCCAAAACCTAACCAATACAAAGGTACACAAGAGTAAAAAAAAAAACACAAACGAAATAAACAAAAAAGTGATGTTCTATTCCATGGTTATTCACATTTAGGATACACTTAAAGAAATGCATTTCTAGGTGTTGATAAAAATAAATTCATTCTGGGAAAGTTTATCAGACACATGTGAGAAATAAACTGTAGAGTAGGTCCAGTCTAAGTGTTATATGGATCAAAGACTTCATTTGACAAACCACTAAAGGCATGAAATCCAGGGTTATTAACTTCTAACTCAGTTTTATGGATGTCCTACACTCTGGTACATAGGGTCTTTGAGTCAGCCTCAAAAATGAAAAAGATTAAAACATCTTTTTTACTTGTCTTTAAGTTTGCAGAGAAAATGAGGGCTGACTGAAGAGCTACATTAAGGCCACATTCAAATGGCAAGGGAAGAAATGCAGAAAAACAAAGCAAGACATATGCAGGAAAACAGGCCATAGAAACCATGAAGAATGAGGACTGCATGTTTAAACATGCCTTCTCAGAAAATGGGTCTGGAGGTTAAAATGAAATATTACAGGACGTAATTATATAATGCGCAATTCTGGTCCCCTCTCACTCTCATATCATTTCAGAAATTATATAGAAGATCTAGAAGCAGCTCAGGAAGGTATGTCAGAAATGGGAAAAGTCAGAAACAGCTGCTGAACCTGTCAGAGAGGAAGGGACAGAGAAAGCAGAGAAGGAAGTCTGCAAGATCACTAACGGTGTAGAGGAGATTTCAATGTCCATCCAAAAAAAAAAAAAAAAAAAAAAAAAAAAAAAAAAAAAAAAAAATTTAGGAACTTCAGACAAAAAAGAGCAGGAAAAGGCAACACAAAGTTCCTATGGGATTTGATTTTGCACTGCAGAAGATAAAGATGCTGCAAATGGATCTGAACTCAAGGGAAATTGGGACAAGCTCATGAAAGAGCAGGCTTCTAGAGCTATTGAATACAATGTCACTACCCTCTTGCACAGAAGATTCTTTCACTCAAAAGTGCTGGAGGCTGAGAAAATATTTCGTGAGGCATCACAGCATGTTTGCTCGGTTGGGTTCTTTTTCCTAGTCATGCACTCTGGCTAGTGCCAGAAACAGGACACTGGGCAAGATAGATACCTGGTGAAATTATGCATAATCTTTGTCCTGCTTTTAAATAAATACAGCTGGTGGGTATTGCCATCATGAATATTTTGTTGAAAGTTTGGAGTAGCCAAGTCCTTTGGGCGCTGCTCCTAGTTTTCTTTCAGCTCAGAACACTTGACACAAATTTCTTGACTACTTTCAGCCAGCACTGGATTATTCCACTTCAACTGGAGCCTGGCTGCTGAGTCATAATCTATTAAAAAGACCAAAGATTTTGTAAAAAATTATGAAAAATGAATAATCCTCTCCCAACAAACTTCTAACAAGGTACTTTGAGCAAGAGCTTTTTATTAAATTCAGGACTTCAAAGCTGGCATTCAGTTAAGTATTTCCAATGAGCCAAAGCAGAAAGCAGAAGTATAACCAGCAAAAGCATTGTCAAGTGCTTTTTCATTCAATCAACTGGCTGTGAGTCAAGTAAAAACACAGGAATATTCAACATCTTTCCACAAATGGGAATGTGAAATTGCAGGTTGTATATAGCCTTCTCCAGAGCAGATGCTGCTATTCACACACACCAAGTACACTGAGCAATGGGCTGTTACCACCCCTCAAGGCTTCCAAAAACCAAAACAGGTAACCTTGAACAACAATCTAGGTAAAAATAAGTTCTGAACTGTGAAAATAGCTTTGAAAGTGCAAAGAACCAAATCATTTCAATACATCCTCGTGTATTTCATGAGAAATTTCAGAACTCTTCTGTGGGATGCCATGTATCACTATGGCACACATGGATAAGGAATGAACACAACAGAGGGTGAAAACTTTTCGCCTTTGTTTCAAAGCCAAGTTCCTGTGCAGAGCAGTGTTCATGTGTTTGCTTATCATTTTACTTTCCTAACAATAACTGGGACATTACAGAAATAATTCCTGTGTTATGTACGCAGTAGTCTAAAACTCCAACAGGATATGCAAAAATATTTGTAAATAAATAGCCTGTTGGAAAACAGGGAAGTTCAGAAACTTTGGAAAAATTGAATGATTTTTGCTGTCAGTCATGTTGCTAGTTTTAACTTCTTTGTTGGTCCAGATTTTCCATTACAAAATACATACTGACAAATCTGAAGCAGCTGTAAATTCATATTAATTACAAAACTAATCCTACAAACTATTATTTTTGCAACTTGAAAAATCTGCAAATCCCTTCTGAAAAATAATTTCTTAAAAGAAATAATTTTCTATTATTTCTATTTTTATTCTTTCAATTTTCTAATTTATTGTCTTATAAAGCCAAAATTTACTGCAATTAAATATTCTAATTAAAACTTCATTGGTATTTTTCCCAATTTTTTTTTTTCAAAATTTTCTTCAGCTGTTTAAAACCAATTGTTGCTTGTTTTGATGTCTACCCCCAAAATAAAGATAAGGAATCTTTCACAAAGAAAAGATTTCAAGTTTTGATCAGCCAGAGTTTAAAGCTGCATGCAATGTAAATAGTGGAAGGTTATGGAAGAATATTAATTCAACATCTTTATTCTAATCTGCAGGAATCAAAAGAAAAAACAAATGTTCCCAGAGTATTGTGAAAATTTCTATCTCTTTTCAATAGAGTCCTTCATCAAGAGTTTAAACGTAACTGTCCTAAGAGGCACTGATCCCATATTTCTGCTGTTAGCACCTGCTCCTGGCAGCTTTTGAGAGGTTCAAAACTTGATCACGTGTGACTTTGCCTACACCTTACATTAACCATACCCTGCCTGTGAGCAGGAAGGGATTTTGTGTTCCCTTGTGCAGCCCCACAATGTTTAACACCTTGGCAATGTGTAAGGCTGGGGGTTAGTGAGGATTAAATGATGCTGCTATTAGAAATCTATCATTCAACTAAAACGCTTTGCTGGAATGTTTTTGTTCAAGTTAAATGTCCCTTGTAAATCTTTCTCTGGTTCAAGTGTTTGGGCAGAGAGAGCAGCAATAAACTGCTCCCGAGTTACCAGCTCGGGTCTCGGGCGCTGCTCCTCATGGCCCAGCTGGTTCCCAGGGCTAGCAGACATTTGGGGGGGAGCCTTTCACAATCTCTCCTACTGGAAATGAAACATTTGGAAGAGTAATTGTTGATGAGAGCAGGGAATCCAGACCAAATCTCTTCAGTATTTGAGTGCACCAGACTATTCTGGATTGTGGTTCACTCTATTTTCTTGTCAGAAACTGCTCTGTCCCACCTAGAACTGTATCTGACTAATCAACAGGGGGGTGTCAGGCCAGAAGAGAGAGTTGCTTTCATGGGAAGCAAAAACCAGCAAAATGCATCCAGTGTTGAAAACAAAATCCATGACAAACCAGTCTGACATCTACATAAAGCTGAAAGCCTGAGCAGTTACTGAATGCTCTATTTACAAGCACCGAAACCTAACTAGAAAAAAAAAATCTTTGTGTGGGATGAAACTTAGAAAGGATTTTTCTTCTGGCAGGTAAACCACGTCAAGGCAAGATTGCTAGTAAAGTTTCTTTTGTCTTGCTTCGGAGGTTGATGTTATATATGTTAGTCAGTCTTTAATTTACCTAAGCAGCACAGTTGGCTAAGTGTGGGAGGTTTTTGCATGCTTACAAAATAGTAGAAGAAAACTTTAATACTTCTGCTGCACAACAACAATAATAATAATAATTTAGAATTTCTCCAAGGAAATTTATGATGGATACACAACTCATCATTTTCAAAAGCAATAAAATAACACTCTAAGTAACAAAACAACTATTCCTATACTTTCCAATTAATATCAATTTATGAATTTCCAAATAACATAGCCAAGCATATTTTATTTAGTTATTTATTTTCATCCAAATATCACAGATCATTTCAGCTTCTAGGTACCCTAATATAACAATAAAAAAATCATTACCTTAAACCCAGAACAATAGCCAAATAAAATAAAACAAAACTATCAGATAATAACCTGGACCAGAGAGTCTTATCTCTTCTGACAGCTCCAGGAAAAAACTCACTCTACACATTCTGTGTCCTTTTCAAAAAGCTTGGCACGTTAGTTTTGAAGCCTAGTTTCACCAAGCTCAATTTGATGGGTAAAGGACATCCCAAACTACGAAGCCACTCCTGAGCAGGGAGAAATTGGTGTAAGCATTTCTTGAAATAAACTGTAAATGTACTGTACTGAAACTGTAACCATGCAAGAGGCTGTATCTAAGCAGTAATTTCAAGAAACACACTTCTTTTTACCAAACCCTTACATTTCTACCAGCAAATACCGCAGAGCACTCCTGTAACCTTCTCAGAGGATAATTCCACCAATTGAACAGGTCACCCTGTTGTTTTAGTACCTGTTTGCACACGGACTTTTGAGACACATTTCACAGCACACAACAACCCCTACTTTTAGGCAACAAAAATAAGGTCAGAAGCAATGAAATGTAGCAGGAAATGGTTCAGCCTCTCAAGAGACTGGCATGCGTCTGCAGAAACAGAAAAGGAAGAGCTGTTCATTCACAGATTCCTATTCTAGCTTTAAAATAGGAAATCCAGGTACTAGCAGCATAATCCTGGTAGTAAGGATTACAGCAAGGGGTGGAAATCCCTCTTGGGTGCCAGGAAAATCTTCAGACCATTCTTTACCTACTTTTGTCACCATTAACTTCACTCTGTAATGCCAAAGCCAGGCAGACTATCCCTCTATCTGTGATGTCAATGCAGATCTATTCAAACAAGAAAATGAAATAAAAAGACCCCACAATTAGTATTTTGCTCTGTTTAAGAACCTAGAGCAGGCTGGAAACCAGTAAGCATCTCATTTACCAGCTGTGCAACTGCAGCTGTTATTTGTTTCTGTTCAAGTTCTTGTCAGCCTCTGCAGCCCACCAGTTTAACTGGCCAGAGCTGAAGCCTTCCCCAGCACAGCCTGACGGAGCCAGTGGCACCAGTGCACCTGGCACAGGCAAGGGGCAAACACCTGGGGAATGAGTGAGTGCTTTACCTCTTCATCTGCTCACTCCAACCCCTTGCACACCTGCAAAACAAGAACAGCAGCAGTGCTGGGACTCTGGGGTACTCTAGTCACAGATTTGTTCCTGGGACCAGAGAAGCAACTTAACCACCAGAGAGTATCAAAAATGCACTTCAAACATGCAGACATCTTAAAACTGTGTTCCAGAGAACACTGACTAGCAGATAGCCATTTGTTAAAGGCAAGTGCCATAGCTAATAACAAAATCTAAAGAAAAAGGTGGAAGAAATACAAGCAAACCGAGAATCACATAAACACCACAGTTGCCTATTCTCCAACTCAACACAGGACATAAACCTCACAGTAAATCACTGAGAACACTGCAGGACACTTTAAAGCAGGAGCTAAATGTTATATCACATGCATATCTGCTTGACAAGAAAAAAAAGTCAATTTCCCCCTGCAAAGGACTTTTGGGATTTCTGCAGCCAAAACAGATGAGGCTTTAGAGAGCAGCCCAAGTCTGCAAAAAAGAGGAGAAGGTATCTCGTATCTGTGAAAATAAAAAAGAAGTGTGTAAACAGTGGCTATTCCAGAGTATAGACAGATAAGGACACTGTCCTTTTCCACACATAAGCTGTCAGAGATTCCCACTTTATACTTGCATTATATAAGAAGGAAAGAAAATCTTTGTGCAGCAGTTTGGATAATCCTCTCTTCTCTTTGGGTAAATCTAGGCACAGTACTTTGGTGGGCTTTCAAGCACTTCCAAAAGAGGTGGGAAGGTTTGAGAAAATGTCCATTTTTTTATCCAGAGATGACTCAAAAGATTTTTGAAAGTCTCCATCTATAGAATATGTGTGTGTGCTCACTGCTGCTCAGAGTTGTTGACCGACCTTCAACATATAAATGTCAGGTATTTGTAATCACTAAATAAAGCAAAAAATATTTTTCTGGGTTAAGATTCATTAAGTTTTAATGAAAAAGATTATCATAGCTAGTATAGTCTCTCTTTAAAGTAAAGGAAATTACTACTTTGCTATCACTAAATGGGGGAAAAAAAGTATTTTCAATGCTAAAAGAGTAAATAATGTTATGTAAGTGCAATTTTATTTCCAAAGAGTATTTTTAAACTAAAGCTTGGAATATAATGTTGAAGCTACCCATGAATACTGCATTTTGTTAATTTCAGACACTAATGTTCAATGGTTTGAAAATTTTAATGAGAACTGCCATCTCTGTCAATTGAAGACCCTGGAAAACAGAATTAAAAGCTGAAATCTTGTTCAGCATTTGAAAAACTAACTGCTTTTAAACCTTTTAAAATTCTCATATAAACCTAATTTCTATTCATTTGGCTGCTGTACATTTCCATAAGCCATCTTGCTAAAATCAAGTAGTACAGTGCAGACATGGAGGGTTGCCTCCTTTAGAGAACAAAAGACTTGCTAGATCCCTTAGAGAAAAATATGCCTTAAATTTCAGACTGAAGGTGAAGCCCTTGTCTGCCAGCAAATGCATCTTCCCTCACGATCAACAGAATCAGCAACACTGACTGAAAACCGACTTCTTGTCATTAATTCTCAGGTAACGGCAAGGAAAGTTCTTTCTATATTACCAAAAACTTTATGATTCCCACATTCCCTCACAGAAGAAACACATCATTAGAGAGGTTGAAGAGAGTGTTTAAGGGATAACAAAAGAGCTTTAAATTTTATCACATGTCAGATCTAAGCTGATTTCTCACAGCTAATTCCACACTTCAAGTGTTGGAAACAAGCTTGTGGGACAGGAGCTGAATGCTCGTTCAAGCATTATTTTCTCCCCCCATTAGCAGTGAAGGTTCCTGTGAGTTTCAGGGATGATTGCTAGACTGAGAAAAATAGTACAGGCCATGAAAAATCACCCCATACATGTATACGTTCTTAAATAAAGTTTATGTTCTTAAACAGATTTCTAAAAATAGGAGTTTGGTTTTGTTTTCATGTCTCTATTCCTAATAGAACCCTGATATTGAAAAAGTTGTAAATTGGAAGCCCAGAGAGTTCACATCTGAATGTACTCTGGTCCGAGTTATCTTCATTTCTATATAATAGAATTTTAAAACCTTAGAGAGTCATGAAAACAAAAATAACGATTTCTAAATGCACTCATAGAAGTTATAATAAAAAAACACATTTCAACAGTTTGTCAGGCTGTCTTGCTACCTATAATCACAGTGATTGAAGTTCTGTATTTCAAAGGTAATAATAGCAGTAGTATAATAAGGAAAACCTACTGCAGTTCATTAGTCATGGTACATTAGAAAAAGAGATTCTTCGGCAATTTTATGGCCATTTTAAAAATGGTGCCTTCCCAAAAGAGAAGGTCTTAAGAGATTCATACTTCACTTGTTTTTCAGAGGCTGGGTAAACCACATCTAGAAAAGCAGTGAATTCCAGCCGGCCATGCTTGAAGGAAGAAGTGCTTGGGAGCTGCAGAACCAGTGCACAGATTCGGCATCTTGTTTATTTGTAGTGCCTGACCTACATCTGACTACCCAAACACAGAGGAGAGGATAGTTCAAAAACTTGTTCTGCATTTGAAAGATGTGATATAGTCCTCTATGGAGAACAGTAAACAAGCAAGATAGGGTAGAAAAGCTGCAGATTTTTTCCTCAACAAAGCAGCGTTACATCCTGTAGGAAGCCTTTGCAACTTACACTGACAATTTTATCCAATAATGAAAACAGGGTCTATGGCTGAATTACAGTCACGAGTAAAATGATAAACCCTGCCTTTTTAAACAACAGAATCTCTGTGTAATAAAACAAAAATGTGATTAACTTGATTCCTTCTGATTTACTTCAATGAAATCCCTGTTGAAAGAACCAAGCAAGGGGAGACTGAGTTCCCTGATGTGGACAGCAGTTAAATACTGTTGAATATGCATCCAGTCATCAAGAGAATGTGTTGATTACAGACAAGTATGTTAAGCTCTATAATATTCCTCATAGGCAGCTTTTACAGCCATGTAAAGTGATGCACATGGAAGGGGAGGGAACAACACTGAGCTCCAACCTAATTTTCCATATAAAATTATCCTTACTTGGAAACAACTCCTCAGTGTTGGAAAAGATAATTTTATGAAAATATTAACTCAGTTCACAAAAGGTAGGCTAAAGAAGAAAGCAAATACTAGGAATTACTAGGACAGAAGTAAAAAGCAAAACACTATGAAGTTGCAGTTTTATGAATCTACAATGTGACTGTATCTTGACTGCTCTAAACATTTTCAGTTGCCCTACTTAAAAATTAATGCAGGAGAAATAGGAAACATGCAGAAAAGGAAAAAGATAATAATCAAAATATGTTATTCTTTCCATATTGAATACTATTTAATCATCCTGCAAAAGGAAAAGGAGTGGGGATATGGCACAGATCTGTAAAATCACAAGTAAATACATAAACAGGGATAGGGAATGGCTGTTGAGCATTGCTCCCAATCTGGCAGAATTAGCTAGGCTACCTTTTGCCACTAACTTCAAAATACAGCTATTAAAAAATACAATGATAATTTATTATATTCAATTTAAGCACTGCAACTTAAATTAAAGCATTAAAATGGAAAGGCTGAATAAAGTGAGCTGAGCACCAATGTAAGTACACGCCTTTGGAGAAGAATCAGGCATAGTTTTCTTTTCAACTGGTTTGTGATACAAGATAAAGCAAAATAATTCTCACTAAGCTTTAAATTTTGAATGACAGAGTAAATTATTAATGTTAAAGGTACATTAGTGTTTACTCTTAGCTTCTTCTGCTCCTTTTCTCTGTTTAACTATTCTTAGGAAACACAGACATCTTTATTGAAGGTAAGAAATAATGAGCTCCTTTTACATTATAATTCAACGTACAGACATCCAACCTGGGAGTTTTTCAGGCTCTAGGGGGGACTGCACATGATGACCAGCTCTAGAAACAAATGTTTCATCCAGTCCATGATTTCACTGTCCAAGATCTCTACAAGCTACAGTGAATCACACTGAAGGCAAAGGGAACACACAGATAAAGGGCCTGGTCTTGCAAATACCTGATGTCTGTGCTAAAACTCCTTTCTGATCTCAGTTTCTCTGGAAGGGGGCATCGCTACAATTCCCCACCTTCCTCCTCAGGTTTACCACTTTCAGCAGGGGCTCCCAAGAAAACACCACACTGCGTTTCCCCCTCCTGCTCAGCTGCAGGGAACAGCTTGCTTTTGTGAATAAAACCAGTTTGTACCATGCTTATGATTGCTGAGTACATTTTCTCATGATAGAGAAACTCCATCTGGGGAAACTGTAAACTGCAAGAGTCTTGTGTGAGAGAGAACAGAGGAATTGGGAAAGAAGAAGAATTAGGTCCACTTTAACCCGCACAGTTCCATTATCACTAGCAACCCCCTCAAACTGAAGCATTTAATTTTGCCTGGTATGTGAGCTCTTTCTGATAGTAAATAGTCATTAGAAGTAGAGAGCTAAGAAATCATGGACCATGAAGAATCCAGCCTCTTTTCACTAAAGTTAATCAAAGCTGTGGCACTAAACTTAATGTGAGCAGAATGAAATGAAATTTAGATATTTTTCTATTCTTCTATCATGCAAATTAACTGTGACATGCACGGCTCTATTGCTTATTTCAACAACAGCAGGAAACCCAGGTAAGCTAACACATTTTTCTTTTACAATTTACACTTCAAATTATATGATCACCCCCAGCATGCTGCACTGTAAACTATTGCAGGCTGATAGAACACAAGATGAGGATTTCATTGCTCACAACAAGCATTTCAGGGCTGGGAAGAAAATGACTGGCAAAGTTTCTAAATACAAAATACTGTCACATTATGGTAAATAGTCACTTGGTTTTCTTCTTGGGGATAGCTTTAAAATGTCTTGAACACCCAGTAAAACATATTTATATACGTCATTATGAGCTGCATACAATAACCTACTTCTGAAAGGTTTAGAGACATATTTAAGCTTTTGTAATTAAACACAAACATGAAATAACCTTGTGGCATTTACAATCTTGATTAAATGAAACTGCTCTGTTCTAGTAGTCACTCAGAACTACATCCCAACCCACTTTCAGACCGACTGTCTAAGCAGCTTTACCATCCCTGCTCAGACTGCAAAGAGCACACTGCACGCTTCCTTCAGCCTTTGCTCCACAGGCAGCTCCAACCTGAAAGGACAGCACCACTGCAAAAGAGCCTTACATTTCCCAGGACTTCCTTCATTTATCTTATGGCACAGGGGAAACAATAGCAGGAGGCTAGGAACTGCCACCTAAATTGCCAATGCCAGTCAGAAGGAAAAATCAGAGCTGGATTTTTTAAGGATCCTGCATCCTTTTATAAGGATGTAAATGCATTTACATCCTTAAATGCACGTGCTATCCCTTCCCATTGCACGTGACTCTTCTGTTTCCCAGAATCATTACAACACAAGAGAGCAAAACAGCAGTCTTTGAATAAGAACAAAAGAGATTTCCCATGAAGAATAAAGTAACAGAATCACTGCAGACAATTATACATTTCTAATTGGCAATTATTCAAGTTTGGGGGTTTTTATGTCAAAGATATCTTAACAAAACTATTTTGGTAGGAGATTGGATCCTATCACAACTAGATGACCTCAAATTATTAATTTTCAGTGTTGTCATACACTGTAATCACTTGTGTCATATGCAATACATCCCCTTTGATTCAGGTGCATAGAAAATTATAGAAGTTTCTAGACAGAGGAAAATTTAGTTCAAGCTATAAAGTTAATTGAAGAGGATGAGAGAAAGTGTTTCTTTTCCTGAAAATTCCTCATACACAGTCACTATTGCCGATCAAAGAATGTTGTTTCATTCAGATTTTGAAAATTTAATACAGGGTGAGTTTTGGTCCACTGGTGCTGGTGAGGGAGCTCATGTCACATCAAAGAACAACAACTTGTTGCTGTGAACCCACCTTCCCAGGAATAGTAATTAATAGTACAATAAATAAATCACACTACAAGTGACAACTGGAGGCGGTTCAGTCTCCCTGCCTCTGAAACCAGAAGTAATAATTTAGGAAAATTTTCCTCTGCTTTACTTATGATATCACTTCTGCAAAATAAGGTATCCACAGACTTCACTTCAAGCAAACACCCGACAAGCAGAGCCTAACTTTGAATTTGGCCTTGGATATTTCTGAATGCAGAAAAGATCTGACACTTTGAAATGTGTTTTTATTTACTGAGCCTTGCTTGCTGTCTGATTTCATAAAAAGGATTCAGGGACCATTGTACATGTTTCACATGCAACCAACCCTCCCTGGACCATGATTTATTTTAAATGCATGGTCAGTTAAACTATTTATACTTGTAGATTAGCATTTCCCTTTTGAAAAACAGCTTTTTATAATTTTTGCTTAGTCCTGTTTCCTAACATGTTGAAAACTTATTGCTATCATTATACCATAACAATAAACTGTTACAGTTTCTGATGCCAGGGATCTCCCATTATTCTGCAACAGTGATAGTGAAGGTACTAAACCAAGAAAACAGGCAAAGTTTTGTATTAATTATTTCTCTGTAAATGATCAAAGATTGTCATATACCTCTGCCAAGGTTCCTCTTTATGCTTACAGATTCTAGGTCATCTGACATTTTCTAGACATCTGAAACACCACTAAGTACATGCAAGTCTTGAGAAATTGGTAATTTTTTACAGCCTGAGGAGATGTGGCTTTGGAAGGATGCAACAGCAGCCTCTGAAGGGCATCAGGGAGGTGTAGCCAGGCTCTTCACAGAGGGGGTGTGGTGGGAGAATAGGAGTGGAATAAACTGGAAAGGGAAAAAAAAGGGAAGGACATGGTCCTCCCAAAAGATTTAAGGAAATACTTTTCCCCTGTGAAGAGAGACAAGCAGTGGAACAGAGCTCAGGGAGGCTGTGCTGCCTCTATCCCAGTTTTCAAGACCCAGCTGAATAAAGCCCTGAAAAACCCAAGCTATTCTTTTGCCTGACCTTGCTTTCTGCAGGCAGTTGGACTAGAGACCAACTTGTCAAAATCCACCAGAAAACCTCTAAATTCTTCCTCTTCCTTTTCAAAAGTATGAAAAAAGCAACTGACTTTTATTAAAAGTGATAGATTGACAAATATCCTTGCCCTAATTTCATCATCCTGTTTTTCATCACACAAAATACTTCACCAGTGTCCTTCATTTTGAGATGATTTTCGGATATGTAAGGAAATGCTATTTAAATAACAACTATATTCTATGTTACATTACATATCTGACAAGTATTGCACTGAACTAGCTCTACATGTTTCACCAATAAAAGAAACTGGTTGACTATATATTTCTCTCGAAGATAGCATGCATTTATAAACATAAAACAGTCATGATGGCAGTTAAAAAATGTACAGAAGAATCAACACATTACTATATGATGGATTTTTAAGGATTTTCCTTTTGGTTTCCACTGGTTTTAAGTTTTTTTGTTGATACTAGATTTCTAAGGCAAGGACATGGCTGAATATGAAGAAACACTGCTCAGCTGTATGCAACGCCATCAAATATAAATTCCTCTGCCAGAATGCAGAGAAAGAGGAGGATTGTGATGAATGTGTAGTGCTCCTCTTAAGCCTTACAAGCTGATTGGAGATTTTATTTATAAAATAGGCTTCTGAATGTCTCAGGAAGTCTCACTCAGCCACTCTGGTTGGTAAGAAAAGGTCACCACTGAAGATGGAAAACAAAGCCCTAGACTGCTACAGATTCATTTTCCTAATGATGTAACAGACACTGACCACAGAGCAACTTTTGTATCCATGCTGTCCACATTTGGAATCTACTTATATTTTTTTCCACAAAGCCAGTCTTGATTCTTTTAACCTCATTACTGCTGTCCCCTGCTTCCCTGAGGAGACAGCAATTTGGAAAAGGAGTCAAACAGAAGTGATTCGGATGCACTGAGAATAGAGGCAAGTGCTTAAGAGTTTTTATTTTAGCAGTGGGGTTTTATCCTGACAATGACACCTGCAGAACTAAATTTAGGTATTTATCTGCTTCTGGATATGTCAGAGCACCTCAGGTAGACTTAGTCCATAGAAATCATAGTCCAAGGCTGTTCAAAGTCAGAAATTAAAGAAAAGAGCTCATTTATCAACCAGGACTAATAATAATGGTATACAGTATGTTTATATATCATGAAATTTGTATATCATAAAAATAAGCAAATTATAACTTTAAATTATTAGGGACATATTTTTTTCTCCAGCAGAAAAACGGAGAACAGGAATTTTTTATCTATTTTATTGAAATTAAGAAATATTGTTGAAACACTCTTATAAATGTCTAGAACATAATCAGTAACACTTTCCAAATACCATCCATACACAGTTCTATTTTTAATGTTGGACTGTTCTTGAAAGGTGCTAAGAAAAAAATTTATTCATAACACATAAAGCTATATCCTGACTATGCATTCCTCTCCATTTGGGAGAGAATCCCAAATGTTGACAAAATTTTAGAACTATTTTCAGAATTTTAAGAGAACCCAAGTCCTATCTTTTCATTTTCTTCCAAAACTAACATTTAAGGATCAAGTCCTGTAAACTTGATCTCACATGTAATTTATCAAAATGCAAATAAATCTTTTCAATTCTGCAAACAGGCTCAATAAATACATACCCTCTAGTGATTAAAGTTTTCCCAATCAAACATCACATTTTATTTTAGTGTAAAACATTAACAGGAACTGTTTTGAATCAGTCCTTTTGCTTAGGAAGTCTATTTTCAGGAATGCAGAAAAGTAATTTTCCAAAAATCTGAGTAAATATATCATGTATTTATATATTTAACAAAAAATTTCTTAGCTCTTAGAAGCAGAATTACTGACTATCTTCTGATGGACAATCTTCCGATGCAAATACTTGAATTTGGTAATTCACCATTCCCAAACCAGAACATGTGCTGTGCTGCCTCACAAGTTATCCAGTGTTCTGTGG
Source organism: Sitta carolinensis (assembly GCA_032173965.1). Classification (NCBI taxonomy): domain Eukaryota; kingdom Metazoa; phylum Chordata; class Aves; order Passeriformes; family Sittidae; genus Sitta; species Sitta carolinensis. The sequence goes on along the minus strand of CM063286.1, from coordinate 9,643,935 downwards.
TTTTCTTAGATTATGCACACATCTTTTATCTGTAGGAAGAAACTCCATGGAATTGCCATTCTAAAGCCTGGCACATCTGTAAAATTCTGCAGCTGGTCTTGTAAAGTTCTTTTACCTGTTGCATGGACCTTGATTAGCATATAGAACCCTGGCCTGGAGAGCTGTGCCACTGAAAACACTCACTTGTGTCTCACTTAGGGAAAAGATTTGTTTCACTTTCTTTTTCTCTTCAGTCAAATTCATTAAAACACAATTTTTATTGTTTTTTTTACATACTCTGGTCTTATGCTGATTCCTCAAGGTTTTCTATTGTTTTAGTTACTAAACTTATATCATCAAAACACTGTAATTTGGGAATTCTGTACTTATTTATACCCAGAACAGCACTGAAAATCTGCTTCAATCATTTTGCTTCCCAATTTCCACAAATGCAATAAATAATGCTATAAAAATCAGCTCTGCAGTAACTTTCATAAAAGAACATCACACACACACAAAAATAGAACAAGCCCAGGAACTGCAGTCCTGTGTCAGAAGAAATTCCTGATAACTATCAACACTTTAAAGTTTAAGGAAAATAGCACTAATTTTTTTCGCCATCTATTCTTCACCTCTAATCATCACAAACCTGAGGTTACAGTGTGCATGATTCTGTATCCTGTACTGATGACACACTTGCAGGGTGCATTATCATGTAGTGACTATTTGTTTCAGCTCTATTTCAAGGCTGAGAGAAAACCTTGGATTGGTGCTGACATGGCACCCCAGCCAAGCGGTTACAAGAAGTAATTGGGCAGCAAGCCTGAATGGTCTTTTCATTGCTTTTCTTTAAAATTATATTGGTGAGAGATTATTTCCCTCCTGTTTTAACTTGGTACACAATTTTACATGACACATCTCATCAGCAAGAAGTAACACCACCCTGTGTTTCCAAGGGAACCAAGAGGAGCATTGCTGAGGCAAGGTGAGCGTGCTGTGGCTGCAGTCCCCACCACCACTGCCAAGGGCTGGTACTATCTGGGCTCCAAAGGGGCACAAGGGAGAGGGAAAAGCAGGGGATCCCATGACTGAGACTCCTGCCCTGTGAGACACCTTGCAGCAGGCCCAGGAGCCCCAGGAGAAGCAGCAAGGGCAGATTTCAGATAGTTCTGAACCTCACTCTGCACCACCCTCACTCCCAGCCTGAGCCCTTCCCAAGCTCTTGCAGACAGCCACGGTAAGTTTGGTACAGATCAAAACTTTCCCTTATAAGAAGAATATACCTTTTATGTTTAATATAATACCTTGAAAAAGAAAAGTTGTGCTAGCCTGTCATTTCCCTCTTCCTCCATCTATACATTCATAAGTGATACTTTATATTTTGTTAATCAATGCCAAACTATATTTTAGCTAATATTCGTAAATGCCCTCATGATTATCACCATAAAGGCATGAGATACCCAGACATTAATTAGAAAAACTTGACATACAGATTAAAAAACCCAAACCAAAACAAATTATCAACGCCCCCCACCCTGGCAAAAGAAAAAAAAAAAAACAAACCCACACAAGAAACCCAACATTAGCAGGAAAAGGAAACCCATTTGAGATGGGTTTTGCTCCTCATGAATTTTGAATTAACATCTTTATCCTACTGCTCAAAGAACGTATTTCTCCCAATCTTCCCAACTCTTTTCTGTTCAAAAGATTAAGCTTCACCATCAGTGTGATGTTCAAATGTAGCTTTCTACTTCATTTGAACAAGTGTATTGCATCAGTCTGTTAAACCCCAAATCTTATGAAATACAGAGAATCAGGGGTTTAGTGCCAATCCAGCTCATAAGAGATACTGCTACTCAACAATTCATGCAAAAGGAATCTTTCCTGTATGAAGTAAAGTACATTTTATCATTAACCTACTAAAGAGAATTAATGGAAATCTGTGGAAGTAAGTTTTTCAAATAAAATTGCTTTAATGAAAATAGAAATAAGAAAAACAGGCTCTGAAAGACACTTTTAGCAGGTGGACCTCCAATTATATATTTGTCTATGACGATGATGATTTTTTAAAAAACACTGATTTTTTTCCCCAACGAAGAAGATGCATCTATTAACAAAACTGCTCCTCGGCCAATTTAGTTCCTGTATATCAATTTATCTCCACACGGATACAGAAGTGTAGTGAGCCCCCTATCAGTAAAGCATAAGAAATTTAACTTGAAGCACGTGTGGAATCCATTTTGAACTCCATGTTTAATTGGTTTTCTTTAACAGAGTTCTAATTCAGTGAAATCAATAGATTTATTGCAGACATACTGAAGGTTGAGAGCAGAGATTAACCAAAATATATAGGTTATTTCTAAAGGTCAAGCATATATTCTTCATGTGTATACATTAAGGGAAAATACTGAGCAAATGCTCTCCACTAGTACCAGAGGAAAAAGGAAAGGCTGAAGTTTTCTTGAACCTCCCCACCCAATTCCTACCTGCCTGTAATCAAGTTCTTGTGTCTGATCTGCCCTTCTAATTTCAAGAGAATCCTACAGGAGCTTTCTTTCTAATTTATTAAAGCAGTTTCCTTTGAAAAGCTGTGTGTTAAGCCATTTTTACACCATTTTCAAATACACAATTTCCATCCAAACGATCCCAAATTCTGGAAGTATCCTCACTCTCTGCTTGACAGACTATAAAAACCCAACAAAATAGACCCAACTAAAAAACTCCCCAACAATCCAAACCGAAACCAAACAGAAAAACCAACCAACCAGCCAGGCCCTGCTTTTACTGTTGTAAAAGTCACCTTCTCTCCATGCCTTCATCCCTCTTCATCTGGGATTTAAGATTCCTTTTTATGAGGGTGTGTTGATGTGACACAGCCTGGTTTTTACAGCGCGGGTCACCGAGGTGGTTTCTGTGAGGAGCTGCTGGAAGCTTCCACCGCGTCCGACAGAGCCGATCTCCGGTGGCTCTGCAGAGGGACATGCTGCTGGCCCAGTTACAGAGCCTGGTGACGCCTCTGTGCTGACAGATTTATCTGCTTCAAGACATGGAGAGAGAGGGCCCCGCTTCCAGCCACGGAGAGAGAGGGCCCCGCTTCCAGCCATGGAGAGAGAGGGCCCTGCTTCCAGCCATGGAGAGAGAGGGCCCCGCTTCCAGCCACGGAGAGAGAGGGCCCCGCTTCCAGAGCTGGAGAGAGAGGGCCCCGCTTCCAGCCATGGAGAGAGAGGGCCCGCTTCCAGACGGAGAGAGAGGGCCCGCTTCCAGAGCTGGAGAGAGAGGGCCCCGCTTCCAGCCACGGAGAGAGAGGGCCCCGCTTCCAGCCACGGAGAGAGAGGGCCCCGCTTCCAGCCATGGAGAGAGAGGGCCCCGCTTCCAGCCATGGAGAGGACAGGGCCCCGCTTCCACGAGAGAGCTTCCACGGAGAGACAGGGCCCCGCTTCACCACAAACGAGAGCAGCCTCTCCTTAGAGGACTGCACCCCATGGATGAGTGACCCACACTGCAGCAGTTTTTGGCAGGACTGCTGCTCAAGAAATTGGAGCCACACTGGAGAAGTTCACAGAGAACTGTCTCCTGTGGGAGAGATCCCATGGCAGAGCAAAGCCTCCTCTCCCTGAGTGAACAGAAGGTCTCAGGTGACAAACTGACCCAAACCCCCACACCTTGTCTCCCTGCACTATTGGTGGGAAGAAGGGAGGGACTGGGAGAAAAAAGGTGCTTTAAAGGCTTATTTTCCTTTTCATTATTCTCCTCTGACTCTGTTAATAATAAGTTTACTTTTACCTTTAAATTTGAAGCTGGTTTTCCTTGAGTGTTTTCTTCCATTCCTTATTTCAACTCATGAGCCCTCAGTTAGTATTTTTTTTCCCCTTTCCTCTGCCCCGTTGTAGTAAGAGAGAGTGAGCAGACAGCTTTGGTGGATACCTGGCATTTGGCCAGGGTCAAACCATGACAGAGGGACAGGATTCTATTGCATTCCAAGCACTGCTCAAGGATGCAGCTTTTGGGAAGAACGTAAAAATTAGTGAAAGCACATCTCAAATTCAAATCTCAGCCAAGCAACCCAAAAGGATGCCATTCACGGATCTTTGCTTAATAATCCTGCCACTCTTACCTTCTCTACTCGTCTCTAATTCTCAAAATGTCACCATGCTTGTGGAAGTAAACCACTATAAGAAGCACCATTTATTTTAGGAGGATGCTGCACTGTAACATGGAGACATGTCTTGAGATTCAGTTTCACCTACATACTGCATTCACAGCCTTTTCAGAATTTTATACATAGAACACACAGGTACACCTGTAAGAACATATTCATGGAATGTGGTCTGAATAAAACTGAATAAAATTCAATGCAAGAATGTTCAAAGATATAAATATGCAAGTAGTACAAGATGCAATTCCTAGCTTTTCTAGTTAAATTCATTTTTCTTCAGATCCCCACTCAAATATCACTTTCATCATCATGCATTCAGAACTTGATGAGAAGATCAGGGAACATAAATCTTTAACTGACATTCTTCACTGATTTGGTAGAATCAGCTCATGCAAATTACTGGTCTCTTTTTACCAGTCCCACCTTTTGTCTACCTTGGTCTTTTTGTGTAAAGATTATGCCTTCCCAGCCTGCATGAAGAGGAGGCCCTGAATTGATCTACCAACACCAAATCAATTTTAAAAATATCAGTATAGGTAAATTTTTTTATTTTCTATAAAAACTAAATTAGCATTTATTTCTTGACCACACTTCAAAGGATTTCTGCTATCATGCCTATTACAGTATAACATTTTTGACATGAGCGCTATTGCATTTTAATATTAGAAGTTAAACAAAGCTTTCTGACAAATTGTTTTAAAAAGAGAACATTTTGTTCAAATTAATTAGATGCGCAAAATTTATTTGGTAAAAAGCTTGAAGGTAAAGAACAAAATTTTCACCATTTTAGGTAACCTGGAATAGCAGGCAGTTTGGAGAGAGAGAGCTTCACCTGAGTCAAAGACTTTGTCTCAAATCTCTTCAGTTTCAAAACAGAGATGAGAGTGCATTAGACATACCCCTTGCCCAATTCATAGGCATTGTCCAGGAGAAAACATTCTATGAGCAGTTGTTTTATTTTATTTCGTTCTTAAAGTCTCATATTTATCCTGACAGAGAAAGGGAGCTGTCTGAAATTCTTAAAAATTTTTCAAGACAGAATTTTTTTCCCATCTTCACCCAGTTCTAATTAAATCAGATCCCTGGAACTAACAGAATTATTTTGTAAGTTATATATATATATAAAATATTTTTATTTTAGAAGCATGCTTTGCTGATGCATACTACATCAGTGTTAATTATTCATATAAATTAGTGTGCCCACTGCAACCTCATTTAAGTAATTCATTGTCCTCTTGGCTTTTCTTTGAAATAGTTGAATGAAGAAAACAGTGGTGCCCCAGCATTCAGTGACCTACAGGTTTTGAATTCTGATAAGCAGCTCAATCTGGAACAGTGTTATAATTGCCAAAGGTCTTCCCTGAGAGCATAAGAGTGGTTCAGGAAGTGAGTGGTTCAAGACATAGGAAAACTGATAAGCCATTAGGGCATGCAGAGTTATCTGCATCCAAAAAGAATGTAAACTGTCAAATTCTGGCAGTTCCTATGCAGAGTTTAAGAAATAGTTTCATTCTCTAAGTTCTCTTGACCATGCTGTACAGGACGCTATAACAACAATATCTGTGTGCCTGTTTTAATAGCCCCTATCATTGCAGAGAAAAACACAGAAATGCTCAGGAGTTAAGATAAGGAAGTACATATATTTTTAATCTTTAGATATGCAAGGTCTGATTCATGACTTATATAAAATTAGGCACATCTCAACTGTATCATAAGCTTGAACTTTTTAGGCTGAATGGGATGCTGATGCAGCTTTAAAAAACCTCAACAAAATCTGACTTATCTGGAAAATGATTGCTAAGTGTTCACTTACTGCAGCTGACCTTATTTTGGCCAGTCAGATGAATCCAAATGTTAACATTACATAGCGTCCTTCAGATACAAGAGTATAAACAGTCTTTTCATACCACCAAGAATGAAAACACAGCCCATGCAACTTCAGCATCTGCAATTCATATTCTCTGTAAAGACTGTGTAATCCCCATGTAACTGCTAAGTTTAACATAGCATTTGACAGTAAACCTGAAACCTATTACTGGGAGCCTTGGGAGAGAGACCATTAATGGACCAGGTTTTCATACCCACTATTTACTCACTTGAATAAAATGTATCCTGAGGAAATCTGAAATACAGCCTATTTTTTCCAGGAATGGTGTCTCAACAGAGAGATAGGGAGAAAGTAGATTGGGAGGAAGATTAACATCAAATTCCTCAAGTTTTTGAAATTTTCACTTCTTTCAGAAAGAAGTTGCTGTAGCTTTTGAGCTCACCAGTTCAACACAGAAAGGTCATCAAGAACACTGAACTAGTCCTACTAAATACTTCTGCTCAGTGCTTAAGTGCTGTTTTGATTAGTTCTTGCAATGAGGCTGAACTCTGCAAGCACAGGTCTGGGTACCTGTTATTTTTTCTGATCAATTATACATTTAGAGAACTGCAAAGACAGGATTACTGTCAGTTTAAAATAACAAAAGGATAAGGGACCTTTAACCCCAAACCAAACACCTCGTACTCAGAGGCACCATTTCCACACATTTGATGGTTTATCTGCAAGAAAACCTGCCTTTAACTGAACAGGATGTCACACAGTCTTGAAATACCTGAAGTTATGTTAAATGTCTTTGTTTCTCACAAAGAATTTATCTTAATTTTCTGAGAATAAAAGTCTATTTTTCTTTTTTTTACTATTCCCTTCTACATGTTGCTGTGTCATGTATGTGGCTCCCCTTCCCAAACACAGTAAGATATCACAGGATAAATATGCAAGTCACTTTATTCTACTTAGATTCTGATTAATGATTTGAAGACAAAGACACGCTGAACCCTAACAAGGCAAAAGCTGTATTGTCAGATTTTGGACTTTTTATGAAGCAAGTGTTCAAGGCCAGGTTTTATGGGAGTTGGAGCAACCTGACCTAGTGAAGGTGTCCCTGCCCATGGCAGGGGAGTTGGAATGAGGTGATCTATACAGTCCCTTACAACCCAAACAGTTCTGTCACTCTATGATTCCTACAAGAAGATAAATAAAGAGGTGACACTACACACATTAATGACTTAGAAATTGGAGAAGCTCTAATGTCACACCTTGGAAAAAGAAGACTTAAAGAATATGGTAAACAGAATCTGTTTAACCTTAAAAGCACAAAAAATATACAATGAATGTAGCTTTAATTAGTAGCTGACTTTCAGTATTACATTAGCAGAGCAGTACCAGTGCAGAAGTCTGCAATGAGATTAGCCTGTTAGAGGACCCCAAAATTAAATATGCATCCACTTAACCTGCATTCTAATGTGTGATTTACTGTATAAAAGGCAAATAATAAGATTAATGAGAATTTTTTAATACTGATAAAAATCTCAATATATGCAGGAAGAATTGATGATTATATACACACCTCAAATCCCCAAAAGAAACTATGTTGTTATAAATTTGAATGATGTTGATAATTTAAAGGATTTCCTGATATTTATTTTAAAAACAACAACAAAAACCTCAAACAAAAAAGAAAATACACACACGCACACACACACACACTTATTTGCTTGAGGGTTTTTTTATTAATCTGAGCCTAATATATATAGTGTCTTCCTGGAAAACTACAGGCAGAAATACAAAAAAATCACAACTCTCATCAAAAGAAAAGAGATGTACTTTCTAAGAAAGCCATCACTTCAATTTTAGCCACAACAACCCCCACCTCCTAAAATATGTTTATTATGCTATGTTGCCTAAAAAAAGAAGTTATAAGTGCTATTTTTCTGAAGGTGGTGATTGTCTTCTAAACTTTTGCAATTTACGAAGTTTAGAAATTAAAATCTCCTTGCCCAGAAGGGCAAAGGTTGAGAGAAACAATGTTTTAGCCTACCATAAATTATCAAAATCCAGTTAAGAAGTAGTATCCAAAAGATTTCACACTGGTTAAAATTCAGATATGCTTGAAATTTGCATTCTGAAATGAGTTGTGCAAGCAAAATCATCAGCAGGGAGTTCACGGCCAGTGCACACATTAACAATGTGAACGTGGTCACAGAGAGCTCTGAGCAGGTTCTGTTGGACCTGAAGCAAAGGGAACCATGGTGGAGTCTCGGGGTGAAGTGGGACTGTCCACCAGAAGCCTGCACAACACCAGCTTAATTTGATAGCTCTCCTGGAACACACTTTTTTCTCCATAGAGAGAACTGAACACACACTTCAAAGAGAGTTTCAGTGATTTACACTCTGGAAAGAAAAGACTAAGCTCTCAAATCAAAACAGGTGTGCACTCATAAATACTCGTATATTCAAAGCCCCACAGGATGCTGGTCTCCATTTTCCTCCAAAAATAACCATTTTCTTTTGGCAGAAAATACTGATTCACTGGAACTGAATTTATTTTCTTTTTCTCCTGAAAAACACATATTTAGTGATAGCGTTGGCAAAGTTTTTTCTCAGATCCATTAAGGATTTTTACTCAAAATTATTCAAAAAGAAGGAGATTCAAATTCCTTACAGCCAGCACAGATGATGGCCCAACAGTTACAGTGGACATGGGAGGGGAAAAACACGGCATTAAATCCCTCTCTACCAATTCAACAGCATTTGTCTTCCAGTGAGAGAGCAGTTAAAATATAACTGCAGCAAAAATGTTCTCCTTGCATATTGACAGCAAAAGCAAGGTGAAGGTTGGGAATTCAATCTGATCTCGAGTCTTGGGTATCCCTAGGCAGAGAAGAGGCCTGGAGTGAGAGAGGGGACTGGATGTCCCCCCTCCTCCACCCAGAACGGGGGCTGCTATAGGTAAGCTACCCTCCACAGGCAGTTCAGGATAAATGTTTGTACCAACACTGGCTGTGTTCAGCAGTGTTTAAGTATTAAAAATGGTCTGAAGTCCCTTCAAGCTGATTAAAAACTGTGGAACACTTCTGATCAATTGAGTGCTTACACAAGCTTATTGTATGGCAAATCTGACACCCACCCAAACTGTCCTTAAACGAACCAGGACACTTTGTCAAGAACATTTCTTAGCTGCTTTCTGAACTTATTCCCACAGAAAGTAATATCATTTGTAGAGAAAGTCATCATGTATAATTTTGTGCAACTGCAGCTTATAAAAGTTAATTATAAGAGTTCCTTCTACCCCTGGCACAATGTATGCCTTTTAATAAGCAACGTTGTAATGGAGTGCAATTGTCCACCACAAACCCATTCCATGCACCCAGAGACAATTATATTACTACTTGAAATAAAGGAATCTCAACGATCACATAAATTAAGCTTTAGGAGAAAAAGGCCTTTTACAGACTAGGAGTGCTACAAAATAGCAGTAAACATGAAGGTGTTCCCTTCAGAAGCTCACTGTAAGTGCAGATGAACTGCTCACATTTAGAATTTCTTTACTGCTCACTGCTGTAGCATTTAAATTTTCACACATTAAATAAAAACACCATATGCATCAAGGATGAGTCAGAGGCCATTTTATGAACATTAAATTGTTTCCTGCCATTTCTTTCCCTCCATTCTAAATGGCAAACATCTCATCTGCTATTATAAGACCAGAGAAGCATTAGGAAATACAGGTTCTTTGGGAACCAATATAAAGGCCACATCCAGATACCACCCACCGTCCTCAAAGCAAAATTGCCTCATATTTGAGAGGTAACTATTGATCAAACACTATTTGCATAAGTAAGAATATCTACCTCAGCATTTCTCTACAGTTTTGAATGAAACCAGGAAATCTCTACTGATAGGTAGAATGGCATCAAGCCAGCTTTAGAATTTCCACTCCAGACAGCATTCCTACACCTCCTACATGATCACCTCAGCAAGCACACAGAAAACTTCTCTGTGGAGCTGGATGTGTAAAGAACATACACCATATGTATCCTCCTTAGATGATACAACATAAGTAGTGTACAGGCCTGATGGAAACAGATGATGTGAGATTAACTTGTTTTGCTTTGTGAGACCTTCGTTTTCCTGATGTTTGACATTTTGAAGAAACTTCACATAAACAGCACAACTGTTCAATAGCCCAGTTACAAAAGATAGAGGAAAAGATGGCTGTGTGATCTTGTGATCTTCTGGTTTCAAGTAAAATTTACAACTCTACACCAGAAAACAAGTGAGGTATACACAGCAACTGAACAAATGTGGCACATATCAAGAACTTATCTCCACCAGAATTAAACAAAGGGTATTTTACATTTAGAAACTGAGATGGTCCATAGAATTTTGTTACTACTTCTCAAGAACAAAATGGGGGGGAAAACCCCCACTCCTCCCCCTGTCCCCACAAACCCTTTCTCATATTATAAGGCTCTGGGTTTGTAAGGATGACCATTGTGACTGGCCATACTTCAATATTTCAGACTTAGTCAAGAAATTCTGATATAAAAGTTTTTTAAAAATACCCTCACTGGTTTTTCAATTCAATACATCATAGAACCCTAACTTCAAAAACTGCAATCATTTGCAAGTATGTCCATGTCAAGAGGATTTTAAAGCACCTAAAGCTGCTGGAAAATCTTCTAATGGAGGCCCATAGAATGCAATAGATTGCAATGCCAATTTATACCATGGCTAAGGTAAGAAATTTTATGCATTAAGGGGATATGCTCTGAAGAAAATTGAGGAAACCTGCATGACAATACCTGATCTACAGAACTACAAATGAAATGCTTCATGTTCCCCCAGCATCCCTTCAGATCGTTAATACAGTCAGTGAAATGCAGCTGTAGCTTTGACCTTTGCATTGTTTTATATTTTGAGCAAATGGGCATTCCATTCCTTCCCAGAGGCTAGTGAGACTGTAAACAGGCAGAAACAAGGAATTGCAGCCAACCTAATTACAGAATATTGAAAAGGTCAAAGAAGTATACCAAGATAGTTTAATTTTCAAAATGAAAGTTATTAAGAGCCCTTTGATGTGAAAAGAAAAAAAAAAAAAAAAGGTAATAGAAATAAAGCATGCAGTCAGTGTTAAGCCAGTTGTCCAGGTAGGCAGAGGGAAACCCACAAAAGATGTGCACCAGGAACTGGAAAATGCACACCTGGTTCAATGGTGCATGCTTCAAAGTGCCAGGCAACCTGCTGTTTTTCAAAATTTTCTTTAAGTTGGCTGAAAACTGCTTTCAGTGAAGGTCAATAAAAGTGTGAGGCAAGAGGATATTATGATTCCCAAAGGTTTCCTCAGACCTTACTTTACTTCTTAAATATGAATTTGAGATGCTGCTTTGCTGTTCAATAGCCTCCCTTAGCCTTGCTTTTGTCTATGAACCAGGTCTGTCAAGCCAAGTGACTCCTCAAAGCAACATCAATGATTTATTTGGTTCCACACGGAGCCTCCTGCATTTGTTGCATGAGCAGAGCTACTCTACCAACCCACAAAGTGCTCCAGAGCATAACCGGAGCTATGGGTGATGAGCTGTTAACAACAGTCTCAAGAAATTTACATTTATATCTTGGGACTAGTCCAATTGCTGCCTATTAGGGTTTTTTTAATAATATATATGAATTTAAAGAAAATTGAAGAGGATGAAAGTTATGAAAAGGATCTTAAAAACTGAGGAATTAAGTAATGCTGAAGCAGGAACCATCTCAAATTGTAAAGCATTAACAATAGGAAAAAGAAAACTCTTCAACCACTCCTAAAACCCCAGATTTTTTGAGTCAAAGGTCACTTCATATCATGATTGTAATATGCAACACCAGGAACACGAAGCCCTTTTCTTCAGTACTGGTGTTCCCTCCTTATGCAAATCAAATGTCTCAACTTATTTCTTAAGGTAATGCTTAGGGCATGGGGACAATTTTTTCTTGCTCTTTCTGGAAAGGATATCCCACCCTAAATTAAGTGATCTGTCAGAAGCACAGCAGCAATCATCAATGCCCACAAAGATCAACCAGACTAACTTAATGAAGAGGAAGAAATAAATATGCATGTCCTCTCTCAAGTTTTTATTAACATTTTCTTATAACATCACAGAGCTCATTACTGATGTAATTTAAGAGCTCTCTGTCATTATGGAACCACAGGGAAACTATTTACAGGTCACATAGGTAAATTATGTAAGGAAAGAGTAGAAAAATTGTGCCAGTGAAACCACTTCCAAATATATTCCTTTGAAAGGAAAACTGGACCAAAATCAAATAAATGTATGAGGAAGAATGAAGCTCCACAAACCAGTACTAATCTCTAAATTAATGGGACACAAATATGTCGCATGCGCATCTGTGGAATGTATTTAAACTAATGAAAATAAAGAAATAAAAACTATGAAAGGAGGAGATGGGAGGAGAGAGAGAGCAAGGAAGGTCAAAGAACAAAGCCTGTATTTCCTTTTGAGAAGCACAGAACAACCCAAAAAGGCCTGGGGCAGACAGATACGGTCTTGAAACGTGGCAAGGGATGATTTTACTGGCCCAAGTATTGTCCCGTAAGGAAGAAGGGGAAGAAGAGACACACGCCTGGCATGCTGACTGTGCTGCTCCTGCAGCCCTGGCCCTTTGGGTTTTGGGGAAGGCAGTGGGAACGGGCCCTGCCCGAGCAAGAGTGGGAGCAGCACACGGCTCTGGCTCACAAGGACCCAGCCAGAGCTCTGCACACCCCCACTCAGGGGGGCATCTTGAGAAATACTCAGCTGATGCTAGGACATAACCTGGTGAATTTGTCTGAAACAAAGATACCAACTTCAAGGCTGCATTTTACTCCATTTTTTTTTTTTTCCTAGAAGCATGACAGGTATTTGATAATACATGTGCTATTTACAGCTGAGCTTCACAAATTTGAAAAGAGAAACCCCAAGATTCTGGAAGGACAGGGGAAAGACATGAAAAAAGCCATCTAGTCTCTAAACCAAAATGGGGCTGGCTCCTGTGCATCACCTCCCTTGACCACTGTCATTGTCCAGTATAAGCATGAGAGTTTCAATTCACTGAAAATTACCAAAATGTCAGATCTTACTCTGAGTTTATCCAAACCACTGGGGAATGTGTCCAAGTTATTCCTACTATAGTCATTTCTGTTTTGCTGTTACTTAAAAAACAGGAGGAATTCTTTAGTAAATCTTGCCTAAGATCAGGACGGATCCATGCCACACACACTGAAAATTTGAGTGAAAACACATATATTATGACTTATCACTAACTGCAGTCCTACCCTCTGCTATTTCTCAGTTCTCAAAATATTTGTCATTCACATCTCAGGAGCCATAAGGAGAGAACTCATCCATCTTTATTACCTCAAAGGGAATAGATTACCATCTAAAGTGTCACCTAATTTTCAACACCAACTATGTATTTTCTGATGAACATTTTACATGGAAACCACATCCACAACAGACAGACATGACATTAATGTCCAATCAAACATAACAGTTCCATCCTAACAAACATTTTGTTATCACCAGTCACTATGATTTATTGTGATCTATAAAGATTGTGCTCTCTCCCTCTTTCAAAAGAGGGAAGTACTGAAGTTCCCTCCTACACAAATTCGAAGTCACAACTTACTGCTTTGGGGATGGGGACAAATTGCTTTTGCTCTCTTTTTAAAAATAAATAAATAAACAAGAAAAAGAAAAAAAACCCTAAGATACTATCTTTATAAAATGAATCTCTGTTCCCCACAGGAAAATTCAATTTTTGATCATTTTTAAAATAGATGAAAATAGTATTATGAAGTGTCACAAATCACTCCTTCCTAATAGAAATCCTGGTCTGCAGCAGGCTCTGATATGGCCCTTGTGAAATTGCTCACAGTTGTGGTTCCCATTTTTCTCAGCTTGGTTTTCAGCTCAGTTGCAAAGGAAAATTCTGCTGCCATTATAAATCCTGGGCCAAACCCTGAGGAAGTGCAAAGCAGCAGAGCCCCATTAGCTGGCCCTTCCTCCCTCACAGCATGTCCTGGGCAGCATTCAGGACATGGAGCACTGGGAGAACAGCTCGAGCCACTTGGTCCCCCCACTGACAACAACCCCAGAACCCAAGAGGGGAACCTCTGAGGTCAGGGATCACAGGGACAAAGGGCAGCGACAAGGAACTCCCTGCCATGTAAATAAGGTTACACACCTTAAAGTCCTGCCACTCACCCCTCTGCCCCCCATTCCCCAGGCAATGTTTGGGAATGGTCTGTGTCTCAAGCTAAAGCACAGACCCAGTTTAAGTGCAGCTCCTTCTCTGGGTGGGTGTGAGAGCTCAGCTAAGTGGACATGGCCATGGCACTTCAGATGCTGCAGGGCTGGGAATGGTCCTGGGCAGGTCCAAATAGATGTAACAGGTTCTCTACCCTGGAAGTTCACCCCTGTATTTTTCAGCTTTTCCCCTTGCAATAAAATAAAGGTGATATTTTTTTTTTTACTTTATTAAAATGGTTTGAGACCTTTAAGTGAAAATTGCTGTACAGCTGTAAAGCCCTATTAATAAAGAAAACGGTAACATTTTTGCAGTACATCACCAACAAACTATGAGTTCTAAAGGGACAGCTGACTACTGAATTATTGATTCAGATTTACCAGCTGATAAACTAGCATAAATTGCTCTAGACTCAATGAGAATGCATGGAGTACTGGTTCTTCTCAAAGTAAATGAAGTCCAATTTTACTGTCTCTGATTTATTTTAAAATACAGCAAAAATAAGGGATATAACTACTAAGCAGTCCTTCAAAACTAAACACAGAGGAAAACACAAATTTCAATAGTCATTCTGTCTCTGCACGATAGAAGCATTTCTTTTTTCTTTATAGAAAAACAAACAAATGTCACTTGTAATGATCATGGTTTTAAATAAGAATTCTAACATACAGTGCCTGTGTATTTTTCAAGGTAATGCAGCAGACACAATATTAAAAGAAAAAGCAACTATCCTGAAAACATTTTTCTTGGCCTGAAAAATGCACTCCCTGCAAGAATAACAATTTTATTAAAAAACCAAACTTCCATAAATAAAAGTAGTTTACCTTATTTGGCAAAAAGGGCAGAAGATTAAAGAGCCAAGGCTCCATAAAAGAAAAATTATGGTGAAGAGGAGACTAAACACTTTCCATATGGCAAAACAAAAGCTACTCCAAATGAAAGGGAAGCCAGCAATACCAGGCAGACCGTATTTCTTCACTGCTGAGTTTTTTAAGGAAAGAGCAGGTTCTGAGGGCAGGCTGTGACCCCCTCACCTGCTGAGCAGCTGTGGTGGCCCCAGGCACCGCAGCCCCACAGCCCCGGCAGAGTGCAGCTCACCGAGGGCAAAGCTGGGCTCAGTTGCCACCCCTGGGAGGGGGCGTTCAACCAGCACACTGAACTGGTGCCTTCTGGAGGCCGACCTGCAACAGAGACTAGCCAGAGCAAATGGTCAAAGTAGGGATTTATTAAAAGGCCTCAATGGGCACAGCTGGGCAGCAAAAGAGCCCGGTGGGGCCACAGCCAAGATGAACCCAAAATGGTCACAAAGTGGATGCTCAGTCATGAGGTCTCATACTTTTATAAGTTCTGGTCTATTAGCATATTGGAGTTAACTGTCCAGTTGTAGCTCCAGGTTATGAAGCTCCATCCTCCTTGTTTTTCCTTCTCACTTCACCATTGGTTTTGCTCCTGAGCCTGAAAGTTGCATCGGTTGTCCTTGGTATCAAGCTGGAGAAGGAATTGTTTTGTCTATCTACTCTGTGAAGAGAGCTTAGTTATATTTAATATGAAACCCAGAACTACCCACTAAAACAGCACAGACTCTAAAAAATATAAAAGCTAAAACTTCAGGCATCACCACTTTCCCTGGGAGCAAGGAGCGGGCACTTGCTTTTTTGTTTCACCTGTTCCAAGGCAGCCTGGGGACTTGTGGCAGCAGGGTAGCAGAGAAAGTTAGAGAAGAGTGAGCTGTACTGACACACTAAGGCACCACAGCAAGACTGATGAGGGTGTGTCTAAACTCTCACTTTTGAGCAATGCCATCTTACTTTTAGTAATCTCCACTTTCTCCCCCATGTAGTTCTATTTGAAAATACCAATAGCTGCTGTGTTGCTAAAGGATTTTTACCAAAGCCCAAGACACTGATAATTTGGACGCACAGGTTTGCAGAACTAGCATGAAAGGAAAAGAAGGGACATTATTCCTACTTTTGGAAGCTTTTAGACTTTTCTGCACACATCCTGAAATCTACAACTAATGCTCCACTTACCAAGTAGTATTTCTAAGAGTGGAGTTAAAATAAACATCTATTTAATCACATGATTCCCAGAAAAAGACCTTCTGCAGTAAGTATCTCCAGGAATTAATACCAAAAAACCGAAAGCTATCCTCAGTATAACTAGGACCTGACTAAAAAACCATTTCCTGGCAGCTGCTGAAGTGACTACTCAAAGACAAGCACCAGTGCAGTTGTGCACAAGGCAGTTGATATTCCAGTTAACATATGCAATGGCAGAACACTTTGGCTTTTCTACGTTATTATATTTCCCGCACTTTGAATCTAAACTTCCTCACAATGACATTTTTTAATACAAAAACTCACAGAATTTGCACATTGATCACTGCAAGGTCCTTGCTCTACCTTTCCTCTTCCCTCCCCAGCTCAGTGGCCGACCCAGCCAGACACTTCCCTGCCTGGGGCTGGCAGAGCCCCACAGAAGTCAGAGGAGGATGCCAAGTTAAGTCGGCCCAGGAACCAGTCACCTCCTCCTGCTGAAATTTGTCAGGGAACCAAAAAGTGTTTAAAATAAAAATAAGACAAAATCAACACAGCTGGAATACCTCCACTAAAAAAAATCTATTTAAATACAGGCTTATTTAACGTGAGATACAGAAAGAAAAAGGAATCTGTCTTACAAGCATGGACCGAGATGGGGAGCTGTGGAAGCTGCAGGTCTGCTGTCAGCACTGCAGCTCCACAGGCAAACCAGGCACTACCTTCCTTTCTCCGAGATTTGTTACCTGCCATGCAAGGAAGGTGCTATCAATTAACTCAGAACTTGTCTTCAAAAAGAGTATCTCAAAAGCTCAGGCTAAAGATCACAGCCCTGAAGACACATACAACAGCAACAACGAGCAATGCTTCAAAAGATGCTGTGGTGCAAAAGGGTCTTTTCAAAATCGCTGGACTTTATTTTCACTTCATGATTGGCCAATTCAACTTTCCCCCCACTTGTTCTCTGTTAAACATATAATAATGAATGCCCAAAGATTCATGTAACCATGACCACAGGTCTTAAATCAGAGTCTGTTTCTAATGAAATTAAAATTCTATCACCCCTGTAGTTTCTGTTTTCTGACCTAAGTTTTCAGGCAGCAGAGGTTCCAAGAATGTTATGTGAGTTCTTTTCATTTGCACAGGATAGATCTTGAATTCTAAATACACTACACAATTTATCCTTAAAGTGATTCACCTTCACTGTAGTCTTCCTGGCTCTCTTCACTTTCAAAAGCAGTTATTTTGCTGACATGTTAAAATTTCCCTTACGAAATCATCTTGTCTACTGTAGTGTCTAACTCCACCAATACAAGTACAAAATGACTGAGGTGAGATGATCTGTAAAGCTAGTTATGTTGTGATTTCTATTTAATTTAACCTGACGAAAGTGGGGTAGATCAGAGTGCCTCGAATGCTTAGTTAATGATCCATGTATGAGCAGTACCCTCTCCAAGAACATGTCTGGACAGAGTGTGCTACAGAGAAAGAAACAAGCAATTTCTATTACAGAATTGCATTTTTCATTTCAGACTATCCAATTATGATAAATTACAGACACAACTTAACAATCCTCCTCTGATAAAGGTAGTGTTTCAAAGCTTTTTCTTCAGAAAGTACTTCTCTCTCCAGAGGAACTACAGTTATTCTGAAAGTCCCAAATTAAAAATCCAGTTTAGGTGCAATCAATGACTGGCCAACTTGCCACAGCTTCCCCACTTGCAAAACAGTTTTCTGTAGTTCCTTTTCAGCACTCATGTTTCTCTTGGCTTTTTAAATTTTTATTGAGTCTGCACTGCAGCTACAGCAGAAAAGCTCTGATCTCTGCTGCACCTCCAAACACTATTCTATCACATACAAGATGATTCTGAAACAACTCTCCTGTAATTAAAGCATCTCTCTGAAGCACCTGTAAGCTTTACAGTCAGGCAGGCATTTTAGTTCCATAATGCTCCAGTTGTGTTTACAGCTATTATTTGCATTCTGCTTTATTTAAGGTAACAAGCCTGATAGAAGCATCCAAGGGCAAAGATCTCTGTCACTCCACCTGACTTTATACTACAGTAGATATACAGATCTTGGAAGATCACTCTATACACTAGGAAAATACATTCCAGCTGAAGTATCACCTAACATCTGGTCACAAAGGTCAGTTAGAAGAAAGAGATAATAAAGTGATACAGATGGTAAATTACTGTAACTCTGGCGATTTTCTACTGAACACAATCACAGTCATGCTACTAGTGATAACTGCATACTCAAATGATTTTTCCATATTTAAAGATCATTAAAAGACACTTTTTAAAAAGTACACTAAATTGTCATTGTATTGCAGACCAAACCACTCTAAAGGAACTGAGCTCTGCAAGTAAATTAGTTATATTTCTGCTAAGGCCAAAATCCTTTGTGGCAATGTCTCTTCCATAAGGCTCTTTTCTGCTGAAATACACTGCTTTCTAGGCAATGAGCCGAGGAAGGCCAGAGCCTGTACGAAGGTCTCCTCCAGAAGAATGCAGCCCCAACCATTTACCCAGCAGCCCTCGACACCACACATGTTGGAGTCACCCGATAAGTGAAAAGCTCAGACAAATAATCTTTGTTTTTCTGTTAAGCAACATGCATTTCCAGTTCTTCCTTCAGTATCCACAGCTGTGCAACCAATGCAGGGCACTTAATTTATCAGAAGACAACAGTGCTGACAGAGGTAGTATCACCAGGCAGCCTCTCCCATCTGTTAAATATATGCCTCTCTTCCCCCAGCTTTCTTCTTCCTTCTGCAGGGAGGAGGAGCACAAGCAGTTTTATGGTAAATATTTTGGCCATGTATACAATTTATGCCTTATTCTTCTCTAACTGACAATTCAAATTCCTCATGTTAGACCAGCACAGTCATTTATGCCACTCATTGCTTGCTCACAAAACTATCTATTGAGAATATAATACAGTATTGTCAGATCAGAATGACAGCTGATGATAATGCAAGTTCCTCTGTATTCTGGTTACCAATTTTATAGTTTAAGTCTTACTGAGGCTTAAAACCCAAGGAAAAAGAGAGCAGAACTCTTATTTCAGATTTCAGCTAGTTCCAGTTTAGGAAGAGCATAGCTCAGTGACAGTAAATTAAATTCAAAAGAACAAAGTTTGGAAAAAATTATGAAACAAAAAGATTTATAATACACTCTGAAGATCAATGACTGAAAGTCTCAATATGCACAAGCATCTTTCAAACAAGCTGTTATTTTACTGGTACTGGTACATAGGAAGAAAAACAAATTGGCTCTTGGTGCCATTTCAGAACCCTCATTTGGTCTACAAATGTAGCTCAGATTTGTGGCTAGTGCCACCATAAGGTAAAAAAGAACAAGATTTATTCAACATACAATAGATTCAGACCAGAATACGATCCCTTCTCAGAAGTATAGTATTTTTGAGGAGGACTAGAAACTTCTCAGCTCTTAAATTTACTGCCAGTTGCTTTATAGGGAAAAAAAAAATCCCAGTAAGTAAAACCAGACCTAGACAGTTGGCCTGTGCAGTGGCCCAGCTATTCCAAAGGCTTTGCTCAAAGCTTTCTCTCCCCTTCTCTTCACAGCCTGAACTTACTGCTCAGGCAACTACAACAAAAGCCAGTTCTCTCACAAACTGAACACATTTAAAGGGAACAAAGTAGAAACTGAGTTACAAGCATATGAGTAGACTACAAACACTTCTAAAAGCAAGTGTCAACAGTTTCTCCTCCTATCTTTCTTTGCACTCTCTGGTTATAGCTTTTTCACTATGAATGCCCAAGCCTTCGAAATTTTGGAAGGATGAGCCTCAGAAAATCAACTCTCTAAGGACTTCTTCCTAGATACTAAAACTGTTTGATTCTTTAATATCAGACAGAAGCAGTGTTTGGGAGATACTACCACCTGCAGATTAAGGGATTTCAGGAATCCTTACAGTAAACTGGAGGAAGAAATACTGGGATTGGAAAAACATTCATAAAATGCGATATTAAGAATAATTCATAGAATCACAGAATTGCTTGGGACTTTTAAGATCATCTGATCCCAACACCCCTGCCATGGGCAGGAACACCTTCCAGCCCATCATCAGGCTGCTCAGGGCCACATCCAATCTGGTCTTGAACATTTCCAGGGATGGGGCAATCACAGCTTCTGTGGGCAACCTGTTCCAGTGGCTCACCACCCTCAGAGTAAAGAATCTAATTAATCTAATCTATTCTAATCTGTCAGTTTAAAAACATTATTCCTTGTCCTACTACTACATGTCCCACTAAGAAATTCCTCCAGATTTTTAGTAACTCTTTCAGGTACTGGATGGTACTCTAAAGTTTCCCTGGAGCCTTCTCCAGGCTGAACAAGCCCAACTCTCCCAGCCTGTCTTCATCAGGTAGGTGCTCCAACCCTTTGAAAATTACAACATTAAGAACATTATCATCACATTATTTCAGTGTGTTCTGAGATATTCCAGGGGAATTTAGAAGGGGAACCATCTGCTGGTAAGCAAAAGAATAAAAATAAAATGATATATGTAATATCAATTTCAATTTCATGGGCCATATTCAGTAGTGTGTTTATTTATTCCATCTTTTCCATAGGACATTTCTGTCTTTATCTCCTTACTAACATGACAAAGAGCAAGAATTCTAAAACATAACTCAAAGGTAAAGTTGAAAGCATACAAAATTTTCTCTCTGTCTTCTGAGGAAGGCTACTCAGACAAGTCAGTCCCTGATACAAAAGCGATTAGCTTGGGCAAAGTGCATGGTTATAATGGAAATTTTCTACTTGTTTTACACAGCAGGGGGAAAACAGCTTACTCCAAGGAAAATTTTCAGAGGCTGTTCCCATTTTGCTGCAATTTTATGCTAACATTTCTTGCTATCAGAAGAGCTTCAACACGCATGGGATTAGTTCCCCTTCTCCATTAGCTCATCTTAAAGATCTGAACAATAAATAAGCAATAAACTGTAGCACACTATAGCCAAGCCTCTCCATCCCCTTGGTTCATTCTGGTTTTCTCTGTTGCAGCTCCTGGCAGCACAGTGACTTTCTGGCTGCAGAATCTCTCTGCTGGGAGAGCAGCAGCTCCTAAAGCTCACAACAATCTCTGGGCAGCAGCCAAAATGAACCCTGTGTTTCCCAGTTCCCCTTCCAGGCTTTCTGTACCACAGGGGTGACCAAAAATGAAAAATATCAAAGCCCAGTTTAGTCAGTCAGTTTAGGGAGCTCTGTGACAAAAAGGTTGACTTTTGTAAGCAGCTATAAACCAGGAAATACTCTCTGAATATGAATTTATGAACTTTGGCTGTGACTGACAGATGGAATGGGGTTAATTTTTCTCCTGAAGGGGAAAGAAGAAAGCATGGAAGACAAATCTCAGAACTAACACAGAACAATCATTTATGTCCATCAACACATTTTAACTATGAGGAATACCACAAGGCTGTAGCCAACCCTCCCTCAAGTCAGAGCTTCTAAAGTGCAATACTCTTAAACATGCACACACAATTTCTTCTTTGAAAATGAACCAATCCTCTTTACAGGTATGGTTTCACAGGTTACCTCAGAAGCTTGGTAGCAGACAGCCTGGCACAGGCTTCATGCAGTACATTCCCAGTGCCTGTAAGGCACAGACCATCACCAGGACACGATACTCCCAGTTCCATGCTTTTGCTCTAGAAATGACAGTACTAATAAATGTTCCCTAATGCTACCGTGAACGTGTCTAACGTCAGGCTTTTGATAAGCTATGAAGCACACACATTGCAAAACTGCTGGCTACAGAAACTCAAGTCAAGAATGATTTTGTGATTAATGGAAAGCTGATGCATCTCAGGGAACCTTTAGCAAGAATCTGAATATGAGGAATGCAACAATATGTTGCAAAAAGTTTAATCAATACTTTTTTTGTTAGCACAAACATTAGCTTGTCTTATTACATGATATTACGAACTTCCAACTGTGGGTAATTTTTATGCCCTAAGCATTCAGCTTTAAACAGTTCTTCATGTGAATTGTTCAGCTTGACCAGTTATAAAATAGGGGAAATGTGTATATGCAGGCCCGATTTCACATGGAATTAATTTCTTTTCCACTAATAGGTCTTAATTTTCCTCTGAACATAGTTATATAGTGGGGTTTGAAGGAAAAGACAGATTTCAGAAACTTCATTTCTTTTTAAGATAATTAGAGCCCATGGGACAAATCATACTCTTATCCACGGGCCCCTTCTCATTCACAGTCCTGCCAGATTAATGAGAGCTTTTATGTACCCAAGTGTCATCAGGAGATAAAGCTTCAGGTAGTTTCCTTTGTTACTGGATATAGTCACAGTTTCCCACCCCTCATCACCCCCCAACATTTGTGTCTTGGTTCATGTTTTATGTCCCTTTGTGGCACGCCCAGCAGCAGTCACCCAGCTGCTGGGGGCTGCACAGACACCCTTCCACAGCCTTTCCAGGAGCACAGGGAGAAAAGGAGCACGGGCCTGAAAACCTCTCATCCCTCAGCAGCAGCCAGGCAGAACCTCTGCTGGGCTCTGTGCTGACCATCATGGCCCATTGCACTCATACATCATCTACCAGCCTAGAAACTGCTTCCAGTTAATGGTGCTTCTGACATTTTTCATCTACAACCTTAGTGTCTGAGAAGTTCAACTTTATAAAAATTTCCCAAGCAGTTTTTCAGAAAATGGAAGTACTTTTGCCAACAGGAATTAAAATGGTCGATGCATTTTTTTGTTTTTTTTGTTAAATAGCTTTGATTGATAAAGTTTGACATGTCTTAGCACACTTGTTTTCTTCAGTCTAGGGTGATCAGTTGATTCTTCTCTCTCATACCCGGAAAGATCTCCTAAAGCATAAGATTTCCAGCGTGCTCTGAACCTCACACAAAATTGATTTCAGCACATACAGTACTACTGGTGTCTGATGCTGATGAATTACCCTGCTAGTGAAACACAATTTCTACTAAATCAACAAACAGTTTGCTATAGAGGCCATAAGATTCACTCAGTTTCTACAACAAAAGCTCCCATTTCCTCTTCATTAATCCTTGTAAGTGAGATTCAATAGACAAGAGCCAATTCCTGCTAGCTAGCCTTATGGTGTTCTTAACCGTTTTGAAGATTAAAGAAAACCCAACTATCAAACCAACAGAAGTTAATTTAAGATTTCAGTGACCCAGGGGAGTCTGAGGCCACTATTCAAAACTCTTGTCTCTTATGATCATGGAAAATTATGTGTCCACTGACTAATCTCCCAACACAGATTACTGAAAAGCAATCTTTTAAGCACTGAGAAGACTGCAGAGTTCCTAAAAATCTCCTTCAGAACAAAAGAGAAGTACTAAGTTTGAAGATAACATTTTTAAGAGTTTTCGATTTTTTAAGAGTTTTTTATATTATATACTAGTTTCTCGTATTTTAAAACCTACAATAGCCCAGTTTGTACTCTGCTTTCATAAAAAAACCCAAAGAAAACAAACATTGAGATCCAGGATGGGGAAATTCTTTTTGATGCATCCGTTTTGCTTTGGAGTGAAATACATTCCTGTGATATTTCAGCCAATACAGAAAAGCAGTTCTGTATTCTCTCACTGTTTCTGCTGAGAAAATTTTCATTCCTCCAAAAGACTAGGTAAATATTATTTCAAATCTCAATTTATGGGTGTTACATGAAGCAGAGACACTACACAGGATTTATCAAAATAAGACAGAAAAAATGTATACAGTCACAATTTGTGACATTCTGTAAAACTGCTCCTCCATTAATAAGTTTAAATTCTTATCTAATGCTGTATTATATAAGGCCAAATTTAGTGTAGTACAAGGATATCTAACTAGCATATTCTGTCTGAACTTTATTCCACTTCTCTGCACCTCCACACTCATCTCCAGCCACCAGGAGTTACTTGCCCAAAACAGATGAAGCCAGGTGAAGTGTGGACACAACACACACACATGTGCACTGTGCCAGGACAGGGAAGTCCACTAGAGCTCCAGACCTCAGTGCACAGATGTCACAAATCCCATTTCCATACACTGGAGCCCAGCTCAATTTATCCTATAGTCCCTACCTCACTGCAGTTGTAGAGAATGTACATACTGACAGTGCAAGCCAAAAGTCAGCCACTGCTTTTTACCATCTTAGATACCCTGTCACCTGTCACAACCAAAACAATCTCCAATCCCTACTAAGAGCACTCTCCTATTTGCTGTATTTTCCCTCATAACAGATGGTTTCATACTCAACAGAACATCAGTCCAGACAGACTTTATTTAGGCTATGTCATCCAGAACCTTGCATCCATTTGCTTAGGAGCTCTCTGATACTTTTAGTGATACACACTGCAGGATCAAGTCATCTGGAAAACTACTTTCTCCTCTCAGGTTTTGATAATCTGCCCAGTGAAACATTTCTTCCTCTATCTCCACATACTGCTGTACTTGAATTGGCAAGAAGCAGCATTTAAGTCAATATGAACACAGCAGTACGAATAGTGTTAGAAACAAGTTCTATTGTCTTCAAAAAAGTCAGAAGTCTAGATGCACAGAGAATGCTGATTAGTAGAAGCCAGTGAACTTCAAGTTCACATTTGTAACATCTGGATCAATAAAGCAGGCTTCCAAATATTAACAAAGACCCATCTGTGTCATGAGAAATATCAGATTCTGGCATATCATAAAATAAGGATCCAAACAATAAAGAACACAAAAAATCCCCAACACTACAATGACTTCTGTGTTTGACCAGTGGCTTTACAGTACAGGAAAAAAAAAAAAAAAAAAAAAAAAAAAAAAAAAAAAAAAGCATCACCTTGACTGCACACCATTGACCATGTCTTTTTATCAATCAGAACCGTGAAAATTCAGTTCATCTACCATGTGCTATAGAGATATTGTGCTTACCAACCCAATGCCATGTTGTGCTTCCTACATCACTCTTGGGATTTTCCTGTGAAGAATGAGTTACATAAGTTTACTGAGTGCCAGTTTTATGAAATAAAGCAATCAATCACTCATCATGTAGCTGGACTTGATTTCAATTGGAGCCAAGTTCCCTAAGATCCTTAGTCATCCATTTCCAAGCACCATCTTAAACCAGAGGTCCCTCTACAGTCACCACCTCTACAGAGATGGGCCCTTCCACCCTTAGGGTTCCACAGAAACTTATAAAGTAGGATATATCCAATTATTGGAGTTCCCTGAACTACAGAAATCATCATTCACAGCCTCTAATCAACACCTCTAACAACCAGGCTCTTCAAGGGGAAATTCCTCCTATCCCCCCCACTAAGAGGGGACTTGAGTCTGTCATTGCCAAAATTGCTGCACCATGAGACAATTTTGGCCAGTTTTCCTAAGGTAATGAGCCTTAGAATTCATATAGATAATTTCTGCAGAACGTGTAAGAGTGTAATTCACTGAAGAGTGGCCCACGCTAATGATGCACCACTGCCCAAAAGGGGCTGACCTGAGCTGTTACCCCCTGCTCTCAGCCTGCTCTGCACTTCCCAGTGAGCAGCAGCACTGAGCACTGGCACAGCTGCAATTAAATCTGGAAACAGAGAAAGCTATGGGACAGAAAAGAAAGCCAAAGAAATATACAGCTCAGTTTCACTCTTAATGGAACATGCACTGCTAAAGCAGCAGCTATTTCAGTGTATTCACACAGGAAAGTTGTTTATGTAGCAGTTTTTGTGGACACAGAATTTCACAGTCGGGACATTTGAGTCCTTTTTAAAAATTAGGAGTATGTTAATCCATTAGAGAAGATAACAGAGATCAGATTTCATTTACAGGACATGTTTTAATTTAGTCCTGTGGTGATTTAGATGAGTTAAAAGTATCTTAAAATGCTTCTGAAACTCCATCTGCAAACCTCAGAGTTCAAACCACTTTCCTTTAATAAACTGGTCATTGTTCTTCTTTAAATGTCATTATATTTAACATTTCTACTTTGTTTTCTGTAGCATTAATCTCAGTTATTGACAGTCGCCAGCCAAAGTCAAGATGAAAGGAATTTTTCTTGGCATGAATTAATGCATTTCACATCCTGATAATTCTTTCTTCATTCCTGCTGTTTTAAACAAAACTAGATAGAAGCACCACTTTTGCCTTTTACTTATAACTGCTGGCTGATGAAACAGAAACACATCCTGGGAGTACTTCATTGTGTTATCTTCCCCCAGTTGTTTTTAAGACGATTAATGACTTGTTCACCAAAGCTATATAATGACTACAAAAGTTCTTTGATATTCCTAAACAACAACAATCTCCCTAATTTCTAAGGTCTACTGTATAGACATGACTATGCAGATTGCTGTAAAATTGCTTACAGACAAATGCTTAATAAAGGGCTACTGAAGAACCACTGATTTGTATTTTATCTTACTTGCATTTGGCTCTATTACTTCTTGTTTATTTAAAAGAAGCATTTTAATTGATTGCTGCAACCCCTAAAGCTCTGTTTAATGAATCTTAACTTTAATATATTCAAAAGCACATAAGTACAGACTTTTCTAGTGTTGGCTGTTTAAGCCTTCAGTTTCCTTCCTTTGTTCTTTCTATCATCTCAGATCATGGTAAATCAATACACAGCAGCATTTTTTAAAATATCTTAGAATTTCTTAAAATACAGCTACATTTTCATATTTACTGTGCACAAGCTTCCCATCACTCCCCACTTCATGATCTGGCAGCAGTGCAGATTATACTGAAGAGGAGGGACCAGACCTCATCTTTCCCTACAAGATCCACAGACTCTGATCTTCCATACCTTCTTTCACCTTCTCCATAATCCCTCTGCTTCAGCTTCAGGCTTTAAGCAAGCTGGCAGAGTCCTTGCTCAGAGGGGCAGTGTGGGATGCAGGCTGAGGCAGGTAAGCCTGGCCCTCACTTGCACCGTGCGTGCTGCAGCTCCAGGCACTGGCTTGGCTGAGGATGGTGTAGCGACCAGCAGAGGCTAAATCATGCTGCAGAGTTGTGCACCAGAGAGCATTGCACCAAGCAAAAAGAGAAAAACCAGTTCTCACCCCAAACAGTTTATTTCTGTAACACAAGAGGTGGATACAAACAGATGGGGAAGGAGGAGGGAATGAGAAGACACTCCGATCAGATCATCAGCACCCAAAGTGCTGTCAAGACTCTGGGAGGCAACCTGCCAAAAACAAACTTCAATGACATTTTTAAGGGGGTGGATGCTCATTAATTTTAGACAAAAAATGTAAACATCAAGGGCTTACAAATCCAGTTCAGTTCAGAGAAGAAAATGCCATGCTACTGACTAAGAGGAAGAGGCTTGCCTCTGTGAAGTGGGCACCAGGCAGCAGCTCTCGGCTCAGTGGTGCAGTCTCCAGGCCAGTGCCAGCTGCACACCCAGTGCCCACATGCCTGTGCTGGCCTTCTGCAAAGGACTCTGGACAGCCCTGGAACCTCCTCACCCTCACATCCACACCTCCTCTGCAAACAAAACAACCACCCAGGCCAGGGGGACACTGCAGAGCTACCTGATCTCCTGTGTCCCACGGACAGCTCCTGATCACTGCCCTTTAGTCCTGCAGCTGTTCCAGAGGCCAGTTCAAACTCCTCCAGGGAGGACACTGGCGTTTTGTCACATGATTTTGGGAGTCAAATTTTCCAGATATATCACTGCCCGGGTTGCCAACTCCCAGTTTCAAAAGTGATGCGTACAAACTTATTCCCTTCAAAGACTGGAGGCATAAGAGATGCCTAGATCTCTTTCAGAAAATGAGATCTGGACTTTATTTTTAAATAAAGGTTTCCACTAGGCTTTCAGAAGATCAGGACTTTATAGAATCTCAGGTCCTTCAAATACAGAATGTGTTGATTTAGAATATGAATTAATGTTTAAATTCTTTTTCAACTGCAATTTTCAAATATAATTAAAAGAATTTTTTTTATAAATCTAGAGAGATAGCTAATTTATTTTTTTTTCTGTTCAACACAAGGTTATTGCTGCATGTAAAGAAGC
The DNA here is from genome assembly GCA_032173965.1 of Sitta carolinensis. Lineage (NCBI taxonomy): Eukaryota > Metazoa > Chordata > Aves > Passeriformes > Sittidae > Sitta > Sitta carolinensis. The sequence goes on along the minus strand of CM063286.1, from coordinate 9,615,649 downwards.
AAGATAGATTTGGGGCACTGTTTGCTTAAGGGCTAATTCTCATTCCAAATAATGATTAACAGGAGATCAAAAAAGGGTGAGGTTGAATGTAGTAAAGCAATTAAATGATAAAATACAAATGGAGAATGAAAAGCATTTATAGCCAAGGGAACATACACCGAGTGACCAATGGTTACAGGATATTAGACTCCCATGGTAATAATTACATATTAGTAATCAGTAACAGCATATATTCAATATTCAGCTGAAATGAAATAAGAGAACATACAACTCTCCCACAATGGGCATTCAGTTTAGATAAATTACACCATGGAGAAACTTGGTACTAATGAATGCTCATTTGCAGGGTGATTCTGCTACCTCTATTAGCCTGATCATCATTTTTGAGCACAGTTAGGATCAAGATGGTTTGACCTGTGAATTTTGCAGCTCTGAAAATTCTTGGGGAAAGAGATCATTATTAGATGTGAACACTTTGTTTCATGCAAATTAATTCCTTTTCAACCCTAGCACACATGCTCAAGTTTACACAGTACAGCTCAGAGCAATCAGCTCCATCTTCCTAAGGTTCTCATTTTAACAGAACTGCCCTGAATTTGCTTTAGAAGCCTGTTCCAGACCATGACTAATCAGAAGGTGCTGCAGTTGTGCAACCACAGATTAACATGGTGTACTCTGTGACTGACGCTTTCAATTCTAGATTGATCACAAACAGAGGGCTGTTTTCTTCCTTAAACTAAAGATAAACTGCATCCTTACCATACTATTCATTCATCCTCTTGACAGCTATGCTCTAGAAAGAAGTGCTGCAGTCAGCTCAGCTGTATCTATTTCACTGGCAACTCCTCCAGGGAAACACCCACACACACAGCTCCAAGCTTACAGGACCTCACACACTAAATAAATAAATAAATAGATAAATAGATTTTTATGTTAGATGTTTAAGCAAAATAAAAGTGCTACAGTAAGTGGTATAAGTGGTTCATTAGACAAACTCACTCGTCTTGTGTCAAAAAAGAATGGGAGGCATCTTTGCACTTGTGTTTAGAGGAGGTTAAACGACCTGCCAAGACTTTTTGTCACTGAACACCAGAAATACTCCAATTCTACCTGGACAGAAGACTGTGTTGAACATGGCATTAGTGCATCCTGCCTAGAGCAGGAACTAGAAGCATTGGTCCATAATTGGGATGAGACCTGAAATACATCAACAATGAGAGAGAAAATTGGAAATTTCAAAAATGCCTCTCAGTGCCTCTCACTTCCTAATGACAGCTGTTTCTTGATGCAGCTCCAGCTCACTGGGTACCCTGTGGGGCAGGGAACCAAACACCACAGAGAACCCAGGCTAGGGGAGCAGGAGGGCATCAGGCAGGTACCAAACTAGAGCTCTTCTGAGCAGTTTCTGAACCCAGAATTGACTTCTTGCTTAACAGATAATTCCTTTAAGAAAAAAAAAAAAAAAAAAAAAAAAAAAAAAAAAAAAAAAAAAAGTATTAACCTAAAAGTCAAAGATTTTTATGAAAATGCTATTTTTTCTTACAAATTTTTCAGTCGTTTTCAAGGGTGGGAGAAGACAGTAAGAGTCTATTCACATCATGATTTCCATGATTTTCAACATAGTGCCCTTCAGCCTGTGGCTTAAGCAGTCTCAGCTGAGGCAAGGCTATAATTAGTCTGCACTGCAGCTAAGCAGAGAGTCCACATAGCTTCTAAGTACTTTTCATCTGAGGGAAAGTAACATCCAAATGCCCACAGAAGGACAGACTGCATTTTGTGAGCATACTCTGAGAACCTACAGAGCATTTATGGTACAAGAGAGTCAGCAACTCAAACCTAAACTGCATCAAACCCCCTGGCCATTCGTTCCAGTAGAAAACAGAAAACATATTTAGTAGTTGAAGGTAGAAACAGAAGCAGGAACCTACTGCCACTATCTGCTGTCAGCAGCAGGAAGAGGCTGGAGCAGGAGCTTGGCAATGAATGCTCCAGGCAGGAGAGATGGCAGCAGGGAAAAGGCAGCAGAACTGTCAGTAGCAGACACAGGTATGAGGAATGCTGTCTTAATCAAACCCAAAATAAATCCCTTACTTTTCATGTAAGAACACCATCAAATAAAATTTTAAAAAAGTATAATTTTCATTCTTCTGATGTTCTATGACATCCTGCCCTGCTCCTGGCACTTGTTTGCATATGTGTCATCAGAGCAGATTGGGGCATGGCATTCTGATGCACCATTAGAAAGGACAAAGTCTACTGAGTACAAAAATGTCACCAGCATAAGACAAGTCCCCTCTCTCCTCTTGATCAAATGACAACAAAACTGGGGCTTTGTTTTTTCATCAAATTGGGCCAAGAGAGGGAAGACTATAGAGACAATCAATTACATCATTAAAAGTCCTTTTATAGAAACATAACACAGAGAGTGTTACAAAAGAGTTCAGATTTTGGGAAAGACTGAGGAGTGTGGTAGAGGAACACAAGAGATGTACACATGTCAGCCATTCAGGGAAGTTACCTCTGGTGCCATTTCTTCACAAACAATCTCCTGTTTTTCCCTCTATGTCCAACTATATCCGTGCCATCTCACCTCTGAGCTTGCCCCTTCTCTTCCCCTCAGCCAGTCCTCCTAGCCCTCTTCAGAGAGGTGCTCATGGTGCTTACTAAGCTCACAGCAACTTCTATTTTCTATCCCTAGTTTGCTCTTTCCTTGCAGTTCCTTTCAGCTGTTTTTGGTATTTTCTAGTCTCTCCTCATAGAACACTAGCATGATTCAGTCATTCCCATTTTAAAGCACCTAACCTTCAGCTATAATTGGGTCTCCCACTTCATTTCCTAATATGCTTCTTGCCTATTTCTATCCCTCACTGGCATTTTTCTGAATTTGTTCTAATCAAGATTAATGACAGTCTTACTCAGGTCACAGAAACACCACTCTGCTCCCACTGCTCTGTCCAATATGTGCATCATACATGACCATGTTTCATTTTTAGCAATCCTTCTTCTCTCACTTTTTGAGGTAAAGCTTTGATATTAGGTAGATTATCCTCAAAAATTCTGGCAAGGGTCCACAGTCATGATGACTTTGGCCTTCATTTTTCCCTCTCATAGCACTTTCCCAGCTGCAAACTCACAGTTTGTCAGCAGAGAGGGGATCTGAGTCAGAGATTCATTCCTCCACTCTTTGGTTCAACAACACAAATTTATCTGCATTCTGAAGTATTTGGCCAGCTTTGGCTCTTGTCTGAACACTCCAGCATAATTTAATCAAATCAGCACAGGGTGATTATATTCAGAAATACAAAACAAGGCTCTTAACTACAGATAAATGGTATGATAGTAACTTTACAAAAATACCAATTAAAAATTGTTGATGGAATAAGCAGTAGTGTGAATCAGCACCTGAGATAGCAAATTTAAAAAAAATCTTGAGTGCTGCTTCCTGCTAGTAGGAGGGAATAGCAGTTAGTAGGAGGGTGCATGGAAGGACTATTCTCAACATCTCAATTCCAGCCTAAGCAGCAGACAAAATTATCCAATGTCTCAATGTACAATTTCCTATGCATCATAATATAAAATCGTTGACCAAAATCTTTCCGACTTGACTGTCATTTTAACAAAGAGTACAAATTCAGAAAAAAACATCATCTTAATTTGTGCAGAAAACAAGACAAGTCTTAAGACATGCTTCAGTGGCCTTAACTGAAAGAGCAAAGCAAAAGGAAAAGCATGTCATGACAGAGTTAAAAACTGCTCAGGCTATGAAGCCTCCTACGATGAGTGTCTCCTCCTCACCTGGAGCAGAAATTTTCCATTCTGGGGATGAGCCACAAAATCATTGACAACACATCCCTAACCATGAAAGGATAGAAAAATAATTTAAGACACATCTTCTCTGACTCTGCAAAGTAAAGGAAGTTCTCTTTGTTAGACTTAGAAAAAAATATAGAAACCTGTATGTTTGTTAAGAACTCCTGTATCTAAACCAAGATGAAATATGTTTTGTGAAGATCTACAGTGATGGAAAACCCTTGTAATCCATTTACTGATGTTATCAGAGAAAATGGATAACTGAAACTGCATCTCAAGGTGTTCTAGAAAGCACCAAGAACAAGAAAAAGTCTGGAACTGTAGGGTAATATTCTAAAAAAATTACAGGTTATTTGGAGTCACTGGTTGCAAATCCAAATTAATTCATGGCAAGGTACTGGCCAAGTATTAGTAGGAAGTTGTTCTTCAAGGGGCCTTCTAGAATCCAGTGTATAGGACAAAAATAACACCCATCTGCATCTTTTGTACAACAAAATGAAATGGCCATCACAGTTTCTCCAAGAGATAGAATATGACACAAGTACAGGATTGCAAAATATGCACCTTCAAACTCAGATCCATGGGCAGATAGTTTTTTGCACTTTTACCTGGGAATGTACTGTGTACTTTGGGGATGACACACTGTCAGAACCAGCCTTTGCCACACTGGCACACCTCCTGTAGCTAAATATGAGCTCACAGAGGCTGCACTTCAAGTATTTGAAAGCTGGCAACAAAGCAATGGCAATGATAAGTAAATGATTCGTTGAATTTTCTTTTCACTTGCTAGTGCTACCACTGGCAATTACTCCAAACTTGGAAACATTCCTCACTTGCAATTTTAGACCAGCTTCACCACTGACATAACAGAGCACTGCTTGCATTTTGGTCTTTTTGGCTAACAGCACATCTCCATTTTCCTCCAAGATATCCCCAAAATACTTCATGCTTTCTGGCCAATGGGATTATCAGAAAGAATAAAAATAATTTTGACTTGGATTCAAAAATACTCCAGATGTGAAATAAGCCAGAAACTTACATGAGACAAATACAAAACTACTAATTTAATTCAGCCACACAACAGAATACCTAGGTATCATTTATGATACATTCAATTGTTACTCACATTTTACAAGGCACTAAAGATATTTATAACAGTCACTGATTCATTCCATTTCTTTTAGATTCAATGCCTAAGAACATGAGAGGTTTGAAAGTGATGCAACCATCAAGATTTTAGGCTTCTTTAGGAATTTGTTTTGCTAGAGAGTAGGCTGTGTAAGCCTACACATTCAATAGAAACTCCCACCAGTCAGGCTTGCGTGCAGACTCTGAAAGTCATGGTTTAAGAGAGCCTGAGTAGAGTCTGAAGCAGTCACACAGACTCCCATGCTCCATTCATTACTTCATTAGTATCGTAGCCACAGCCTAAGAATTCAGATAAAGAAGCTGTCAAAGGAATTTGTGTCAATTATCCCTCCCTTTCTTTTTCCAGCACTAGAACTCCAAGACACAGGACCTGAACTATATCTGTGATACTTTGCCTGAGAGTTCGTTCCTGTTCCATTTCAAGAGTAAGGTATTTTTACTTGTCTTCATGGAAGCTGAGCTAGATTCAGTCCACTCTTATTTTCCTCTCGCCCTTGGTCATTTGGCAGCTCATTTAACCTCTCACAAGCCCCCAGCACATGCTGTAGGTGAAGGGGCAATGTTGCTTTTCTGAGTAAAGTCTCTCAACACGACACTCTGGTGGACCTGTGAAAACCTGTCTCATCACCAATGGCTCATTCTGTCATGTGCCAGGGTAGCATCTCACATTTCAGAACAGAACAGACTGTTGCAGATGGAAGAGACCTATGGTGAGCATCCAGTCTGACCAATTTAGGGCTGAACAAAAGTTAAAGCATGGTCCAAATGCCTCTGAAACACTGACAGGCTTGGAGAATTCACCACTTCTCCAGGAAGCCTCTTTCAGTTATTACCCTCTCAGCAAAGAAATGCTTCCTAATCTTGACTGAACTGTATAAACTTGGTGCTGTCCAGATTTAAACGTTCTGATATGCTGACACATCAGCTAGCTTTAAAATGTATTTTCAAAGACATCTCAAAACATCCCTTCAAAATGCAAGAGATTTAAAGAGATCACAGCAAATTAAAAAAAAATACAGAACACAGAAATGCCACAGGGCAGAACACAGCCATGTCCTCAGCTGCTTGTTTAGGACTTCCTAACAGCAGGAGAAAGGCAGTTCAGAAGCGTAGCAACACTTTAGCACATGAAGAACTGAAATGCCTCTCCCTCTGTACTCCAGTTACTAGGAGGAAGGACTGTTTAAACACCAAACTTGGCTCAGATGCACAACATTCTGAAAGTGATCTGAGCCCTCTAGTGATGGAGAAAAATAGTGAACTGGCCACTCCAAGTAAGAAAAAGTTTCTCATTAGACTTAAAGATGAAGCAATGACAAAACTTTGGCGGCTCCTTATGCAAGTTACACCCTGGCATTTTCCTTATACTGAACCATAAGGTAACAATACAGCTGAGCCATACCTGATTAGTACAGAATTTATTATGTACTCTTCACCATTTTATTTTGATCTTGGACATTTTTTTCCTTTATGGGAAGTGCTATGACCCTAGCACTACACTGACTATGAAATCCACTAGTAGATTATAAATTGTTAGCTCTGTTCCAATGATATTCCATGTCATCTCCCACAATTGAAAAATGTTTCATAACAGGAACAAACTAACTGAAGATGAGCGCTGACCACAAAGACTTAAAAACACTGTTAACACACAGATTAACAACATGATATTTTCTTCTCACCCCATTTTCCAGCTCATATAACTGACCTTACACTCCCAGTATTGATCTCTGCCAAAATGAAGCAGGTATGGTTGCATTTTAAGTGTTTTGAGCAAACAACCCTCCATCCACAAGCTTCTATCAATCTTCAGCATTATACATCACCTCAGATAAAAACATATGGTAAATTCTGCCCTGTAGGAATGACTGTTGGTTTAGGGTGGCCCAGTCAGCATCCACAGGCCCAAATCAACCTTGGGAACCCAGAGGGGCACAGCTGGACCCCCAGCCTGACCAGCACTGAGCCACAGCGAGCTGTGCCTGCCCCTCTGCAGCATCCCACAGTGACACTGGCAGGGCTGTGGAAGGGACCCCCAAGAGATGTTCTAATGCTTGTTAAGTGGTCTCATTCCTCATGGCAACCACCACACCAGGCTTCTGAGAACCAGATTTTAACTCTCATGTACAACTTGAGACCATAATTTTTCCAAAGGTAAGAGAATCCATTTTCTTTTACTGCAGAGAGCCCAGGTCATGAACACTCCCTTTAGAAAGCCTTCTTCCAAACAAGTTTTCAGGAACAGCTCCTTGGTGAAAAGCCCTGCTCCATGCCTGGGAAAAAGGTGCTTTGTCTCACATTCAGCATCCCTACCCCCCACAAGCGCCTCCAAGATTAGTATTAGCTGAAGGCTTCTTAGTAACTCAGTTTGGGAGTCAAGTACCTACTGCTGAAGTCTCACTTAAGTATTCCTTTTAATCCATCCCAAAGTGATCAGCAGCACACATTTGAAGAGATGTCAGTAAACTCCCACTGCAGAGAATTCTGAAAATCCCTGTGTGAGACCTCAAAAAGAGACAAGATAAAAATACTTGAGATAAGGGGGGAAAAATCTTGGACCAACAAACATTGCTAGCAACAACTTAATTAATACAGGAGTAACGATTAAGATTAAATTTAGATATACAGATGTAGAGCTTGTGGTGATACTCTTAGTTAATTCAGAGAATACAAATAAACTAGGTGTGCCCCAGAAATACTGACCCTTTGTACTACTTTGCATTATTTGAAGACTAACCTATGTAAAACAGGCTTTGGTTAGACACTCGAAAATGTCATTTTGCATTCTTTTTAGAGCACCCCAGAGGACAACTTCATGTGTGTAAACAAACACTCCTGCATAGTCCTTGCTGATACTAATAGGAGCCTCCATTAACCACCTGGAAAAAGATAATGATTACCTATTTAGACTAGACCTCATTAATTAACAGCACTGCTAATATAAGCAGTTAAATGCTAAACACTAAAACCAAACCAAAAAACAAAAAAACAAACAAAAAAAAAAAAAAAAAACAACAACAAAAAAAAAAAAAAGACAAACAAAAAAGGAAGAAGGTGGCCAGCATGTGAGAGGGACTGTAAGCTGTGCCTGTTACCACAAAGAAGGACTGCAACAAAATAGGACGTTAAATTAGTTTCAAGAGACTGCAGTGGTGCATGAAATTATTTCTTATGGTGTGCTGCATAGATCCATCCCCTGTGGGAATGCAAACCTTGAACAGAGATAGCCACAGAAAAAGGGGCTTGCTTGAATCAAGATGCCTGAAGACACAGGTCATGTGAATTTCACTAACTGCTTTATTCCTGAAACACCAGTTTAAAATACTAATAGTGGTCAAGTTCAGATCACCTTCCATGAATAATTGTCTGGATTTCTTTTCTGCAGAACTGAGTTCATGACTAGATTTCCAATATTGTGAGAACTTTTAACCTTTTCCCATAGTGTTATTATACTGATGGGCCAGGCAAAACAGTATTTTCACCACAGCCATAAAGCAGTAGCAAAGTGAAAACCCATCAAGAGGAAAAGAACGTATTAAACCCATCTCCCAACAAGCATTATGAATGGAGTTTTTTATATAGTCTTACTGGAAGAAAACCTGCATCCATGCCTTCTTCTGGATGCCAGCTGCTCTCACTGCATAGGCAATATCCTTTGGGGAGAAGCAGGCAGCTGCTTACAGGAGCAGTCCCTGCTGAGGCTTGGACAGTGCCCACCACCAGTATCTTTCCACAACAGCCAAACCACAACTTACAGGACCAGGTAAAGCTGCAAGCCCCAGGGGAGAGTGCAGTGACAGGCAAAGCAGTTCAGGCCAGGGAACACAGGGGCTCCACTCCCCATCCTTCCTCAACGCACAGCCTCACCCACACCAGCCCAGGGTCCTTCTTGCTCTCTACTGTGAGGACAGTAACAAGTCCCAGACACAAAGCTGGCAGGAGAGATGGGGTTTGCAGGGGCAGCACCCCCTCACCCTGAAAACGAGTGAGTGCAGCCAGCAATGCAGAGCTGTGCAGGAACCTGTGATGGCTCAGGGCACACTGAGCTCACCAAGCTCCTGCACAGCTGTGCCTCTGTGCTGCCTTAACCCCCGGGGTGCCAGCACACAGCTCCCCACAATTCCCACTACTGTGACTGCCAGGCAGTAACTGATACCACTCTCCTCATTAGAGCCATTTTCAGCAGTGTCTTGTACTGTCCTTTTCCACTGTCTTTTCCAGATATGAACACCTTTTTGACACATTCTCATAGCATCCAAAAAAACAGATATTAATAACTACTATTTCTAGGATTGGTTGTCAACATTTAACAAGAAACGTGACTCATCAAATAATGCAGGAAGAGAGAGTTGAAGTTTTTCTCCAAACAAAGTGGACTATGCTGGCAGATAACCTAAGATACTCTCCTTTTTTCCTAATTTTCCAATTCAATAGAAGTTTTAAAGTGCCTGCAGGACAGTTGTTGATCAAATTTAAATCAAAGCATCAAACAAGAGATACAGAGAAGAATGACATCATGCAAGCCCACCACCCAGCAGCTCAAACTTCACATTCTCCCTAGAGGCCTCACATAAATTCTGTCCAGTTTATAACTACTGGTGGAGTAATGGTCCTAGCTCTCCTGATGGCACTTCTCTGTGTAGAAATTGTACTATCTCAGTGAAGCTAAGGCCACTCCAAGTAAAAGTTAGATCAAGGGCAGCCCTAAGGCCAAGATTAAATGGTAGATGATTCGATGCCCTGTCTTCTTGCATGGCCAAGTAGCAGCAGGGCACAGCAATAGCCTAAGGGTTGGGCAGCTGAGGGGGTTCAGTCCAGGTAATGCTCTGGGTGAGAAAGTTGTTTGAATGGATTAGGGAACAAGCCAGCAGAGCTTTACCATCCTCTCGCAGTCAGCAGAAATTGTCCAACAGCAAACAGAGTCCAGGGAATAAGACTTCACAAATGTGAAACCAGCTACAGGAAGAGTGGAAGGTTCTTTGTAGCTCCACAGATAAACATGGCATGGTCTGAAATGCTGTGTTCAGTTTGGAGCACAGTTCAGTCTGATGAAGACTCAGGATTTGGGCCATAAGGACTGCCTTCCCAAATCTACAAAAGCTGGGTGCTGAAAGGTAAAATCCAGCATTAAATCCACCTGTTAATGCAGATAAAGCTGATGACTCACATCACAGGATTGTAAAGCAATGAAATAGAGAGGCACCAGTTGCATTAATCTTTTTGCAGCCTCATATCTGTTTAGATTGATGTATGAAAACACAACAATCTCCAGCAAGGCTAGACCTTGGGAGACCTTTCACCATTACATTTAATTTAAAAGCTTTATAATGCTAATTAATAAACTCATCCAGTTAATTACACTATATTATTATTACTGAGATAAACCTCTTGTTTGCAAAGGAAGGTCTAGGAAGATAGCAGCATTAAGTGACAAGCATGAGAGATTAATTTATAAAATATTCCTTAATGTCTGACAAACTTTTAGACACTAAGACTTGCTAGACAGTGACTCAAATTGAACTCAGCTTGGATATTTGCCAGGTAAAGGCTCTGTATTATCTAACAGCCCTTTTTCTAAATTGGAACTAGATGTGATTCAATTCTTTTTCCAGCAAAGCACAGAAAACTTTTGCTGAGCATGGTTGATTAAATAAGCTTTTCTAAATAGTTTTGTATTCTGAATACTTTCTTCCTATGCATGTGGCCAATGACTTACAAAAGAGAAAGCACAAGTTATCTTGCCAGGAAAGTGGGAAGGAGACCACTTGTGATAGGGCCTGAATCTACCTGCATTTAAATCTATTGCAAAACTCAAAAACTCAGTGGAAAGGCTTAGACTAATCGATCTCCAATTCACCACAAACACAGATGAACACAAGGATCCTGGCACAAAATTATTTGTATGTTACTCCTGCCCCCAGGAACTCAATGCTGCTAATGCTAGATGTCCTATAGCACACACACAGAGCTCATGAAATGCATAACAAAGTACATTAAATGACTCCACTAATGTCTCTGTCCCTGAACAGCCTCACAATTTAATTTTTAAATTCAAGCCAACTGTCTAAGTTGTCCATATAGATGTAATTCAGAGGACCTGGAGATTTCATTTTTGCTATTGCTAAAGAGAAAACTTCTGAGCCTCTCAGTGACATTTGGAGAGGAAAGAAGAATCATTCTAGTGGCACTACAGTATTTCACAAAAAGTTAAAACCTGATGGTATTCGGCAAGTAAAATGCATTTACTAACATTTTTAATTGGAAATTTGACCAAAGTTATAAACAGCATATAACATTAGCCAACATTAATTATTCTTTCCCTATAGCAGGTTGTTCTCTAAGATATTTAATTTTCAGCATTTTTGACAGCACTGAGAGCAGGTGTAGTACCAAAAATAGTACTGCTTATGGTGGGAGCAAATATCAATTGCAGATTTTGTTGCTTTAAAATATGTGCTTCCAGGCAAAAGCAAATCCTCTACATCTTACATTGCTCCTTGCAAGAATGGATGGCAATACTTCTCCTTCCATAACTGAGGCTGCATATAAGAATGCAATCCTGGAAGTACTGACCTCACCTCTCAGGGTTTCACCATGTAAAGAAAATCTTTGCTTTTTTAATTTTTTTTTTTTCACAAACAACCAAGACCTCAGAAACCAAATCAAGAAAGCTGGCAAAATTTGACATGATGAAACCAATGAAAAATACCTGTTTATACAATTGTTTACAGAAAAAATTTTATACAATTATACAAATAATTACTATTAATGTAATTTAGAAATGTATGTTGAGACAAAGGGATGCTGAGCAAGGTCATACAATGGCAAGCAATAGGATTTGAATAACCAATAAACATCAGGCTCCATTCAAAATCTAGGTTAGCATTAGCCAAGACCAAGCAAAACTTTTTATAATACTGTTACGCAAGATGTGATGTATCCCTCAAGAAATCATGGATTTTTGTTCTTCATGACAAGCTCTGTTCTTCTGAGGTGAAGGTGATAAATTAGTTAAAAGCACAAAGTAGCCAGAGAACTGAAAGATGTAAGCTTCTTCAAGAAGCTGTGAATCTTCAAGAAGCCGCGTTAGAGCCTGAGCCAGCAGCTCTTGCCAAACACAAGCACAATTAACCAAAGTGAGTCTGCAAAAGTCTGCAGGGAAAACAGAAAGGGGCAGGGAGATAAGGAGATGGGAAATGCCCATCAGATCTCATGTGTGAACTATGAGATAGCACAAAATAGGGTGGCCCTGTAGCAGAGAGGAAAAAGCAGGACTATTGAGCAAAACAGAACATGAGAAAAGATGGTAAATGGATACAGAAACATCGTAAGAACAAACAGGTCTGTGACAGTACAGATCTTTTCAAAACCCTGAGGATGTATCACACAGAACAGCAGGAAACAAGGCAGCTCTGTGATTGCATGCCCAAGAGGAAAGCAAAGCTGTAAGGAGGAGTTAACTGGTGAAGGGACAACAGCAGATGTTCTCCCTTAAGGACAGAGCTTGCATGTCACTGAGAACTCGTCGGGAGGGCTGTCGTTTGGTTGCACGGGTGGGGGTGAGTGGGTGGGGTGCTCACAGGGTTTCTTAGACTCCCCTTGGTGATCATATCATGGTACCAAGGAAGAATGGTAGGGGGAACAACAGCAGCAGCAATCTGCATATCCTTGAGTTATTAGTGCGAAGACAGAACTTTGCAGAGCTCAGTACTAATTACCTGGCATAAAGGGGGACAGAATCATACAGCTGTAAAAAACCCCAAACCAGCAAAACAAAAACTGACCCCACAGCACTAAACAGCCTTCTCATCCAGCAAGACTACAACCCCTTGGTACTGCTGATCTTAGGAGTGGCAACACCCAAACACAGGCTGAGGGAAATACATTATTAGAAAGAACTTTATCAGAAAGGTACAGCATAAAGTAGGAAGAAAATAAATAGAAGAGCACTGGAAACATGCAATTTCACAAGCATCTATCAGTGCTGATGCCCTCATGGTCCACCCTGTGACCCTCTCCTTTCCTCTGGTGGATGTTTTTTAAGCCAACACCTTCCCCACAAAAGCACAAGAAACAAGACCATGCAAGGAACTCCCCAGACTGCAGTTTACAAAGCCAGGATATTTGCACAGCTTTACTCTGGGCATCTTCTGCCCCAGGCAGAGACTCCAGGTGCCACCAGAGCACTGCATGACCTGCAGGAGCCCTAGCAGGGAGCAAAGAGCCTGGGGTTAGCTGGAGCTGGTGTCTCCAAGTGCTCGGGCACTGCCCCTGAGTGGGCAGCCTACACTGGCTGTGCCCCACCTGGCAAGGCAGCAGGTCACAGGGGGCTACACGGCCTGTGGCTGGTCACATTCACCATGGTCCTGAAACAAACCTTGTCTGGTGAAATCCTGCTCCCACAAACCAAAGCAAGTTCGGCTTTTGTGTTGAGAGCTGCCTGTGCTTAAAACTCTGCCTGTTTTTGGTAATGATGCAAATAGGGAACCAAGGCGAAAGTGTTAAATTACAAAAGCAAACTAAACAGAAACTGTTTGCTCCTTCATTGCCAACCTCCTCTCTTGCTGCTGCTTCTGCTCCTGAGCCTGGGGACCCACCACAGGTGCATGCTCCAAACAAGCAAGATGCCAGTGCTGTGGCCATACAGAATACAGGATGTTGCCTAAACTGCAAGGTTCACATAGACAGAGCAGGCTTTGATCATCCAAAGAAGGTCAGGAAGCTTCCCCAGTAGGTGGAGTAAGACTAAGTCACAACATAAAACCAAAAATAAAAACCACTTGAAAACCCCAAGCCCGTTTGTTCTGAACTTGAGATAAAGCAACAGATTTTGGAAACATTCCTGAAAAAGATCAGGAGTCACTTTTTGCCTGCAAGCAGCCAACCCTCAACCTTTGTACATCTTGGAAAGCTGAGTAGAGGCCTTTAGGGTCTCCAGCCCAAACCCAGCAATAAAAGTAGCAATAAATAAATATTCCTAAATGGATGGACAGATAGCAGAAGGAAAGACAGGTGCATCTATGTGGACCTTCTCTCTCGTCCTTTACTCTCCTTCATTTTCAAAGGACAGAATTTTTAAAGCAGTGCTATTTTAAAAAGCAACAGTTACTAGAGAGTCTGCACTAATTGGATGATGTCTCTCCAGAGGTTTTCCAACACTGACATGGTGTTAGTATTCCTCTTAACCTTTCAGTATCATAAAGCAAGCTTAAGCTCTAAAGTGAGATAAAGTAAAATACCCATGAAATTAGTAGTTTCATCTAGTGCACTGCAATTCACTACCAATACTGCAGTATGTTTTTCCCTGACAAAGAAATCACAATCAAGTATCAAGGGATTTACCAAGAAACAGAACAAAACTGAAGCAAATAAGGATGAGAGGGAAGAGGATGGTAAAAATTTTTTTCTGAGTGCTGCTGACCCTCCTCTATGCAGGGTATCATGGTCCCCCCAGCATGCCTCTGTCAGTTCTGAGTGTGCTCTGCAGACAGGTCACAGCATGAGTCCATCATGTAGCAGGCAGCTTTGTGATCTTCTGCTATCCAGAGGCAAAATTTTAGATCTAATCAGCATTGCCTATCTTACAGAAATAATGAGAAAGAGTATGCCCATTCCATAACTGAATGTCATTCTGCAGTAGCTTCATTGGTCAATCTTATCTTCAGAATTATAAATCAGAGAGACAGATGTATAGCCTGCAAAGTTTTCCATATTCCTCAAATAAAAAAAGGCAAAACAGAGACTACTCAGCAGTGCCTGCTCTCAGAAGCCAGAAGTATAAAAATGCAACCAGCAGCGCTGAAGATTATTTGAGTCTACTTTGTGTAGGGATCAACTGCAGCAGAGAACACTTTGCTCGAGTTCTAGGTTAGCCAGCTTCTTGATAACCAATAAATTAAAATGTCCTTTCTGACAGCCACTGCACAGACTTCTCAGCAGGGAAATGTTTGTTTTAACTGAATTTATTTCCTAGGCTCACAGAGGAAGGAGAAAGAGAACTTCTAGCTTTAAATGTGCTGTTATAGCATGCTGGTAAATTTACGTTGACCGGTAGAAATGCATTATGGTCAGTGTTCCTCCACTGTTAGTTGCAGGTGTCTTCAGATCTACAAACATTCTGTCACATGTCTTTCCCAGTGCCTCAGAAAAGGAAAATGTTATCCCAAAGCACACTGCTCCATTAAATACAAGGAAGCATTTCTAGCACTCAAGTTAACTTGAGAAATCCAATATCATCTGTGCCTATATATTTCACAGGGACATTTTAATGTTGCACAAGTATGTTATGAGTTTTTTTAAAAAAACCTGAAGCACCAAAACAACAGCAGCAACCCCCCAGCACCCCCCACCAGTTTGTAATAAAGCTATTACTCATCAATTATGTGCTAGAGCACTACTCCACAGCAAATTTTCCAAACAAGAGTACAAATAGGACTCGGATTTTTCTTGAGTTTATAGTCATAGAATTACCAGAATGCCTGAAGCAAACAAAAATAATACACCAGCTAAGAAAGCTCTTCTTGTTTTAGAAAGAAAAGATGGGTCATATAGTCACTACAGAGCTTTTTTGCAGGGCTCATCAAAGGTGCATGATGAATGAGCAGACCCAAGAGCCACAAAAGTGTCTTCACCATGAATGCCCTTCAGATCCCCCAGTGAACAGGACATCCACAGGGAAAAAGATGTATTTCTGCCACTGAAATAGACCTACAGCATTTTCAGTAAAAGATATTTTAAACTGGCTTAAGTTCTGAATTTCTTTTTCAATCCTGCATGTCAAAGGATCAAACATTGGATTATCTTGTGGAAATTCTTCCCTCAGTCTACACTCCAGCCAAACTGTCAGTCTCTTTAGGATTCACCTAATCTAATACAGGCCTGTGGAAATTTGTTGTCTGTGTATAAGCTTGTCACCTTAGGCTATCTTTATCAAGAGGGAGAAACAGGCATTTTCAGAAAGAAATGCACCTTACCTGTGCCTAAGTTAAAATTTATACATGAACCTAACCCTCAGGTACACAACATTTCCTAAGTACAGTTTGTCTCCAAGCTCAGAGTATACCAGTCAGAAACTAGCTATGGTCAGAGGTGAAAGCAAAGGCACCTAACATTAGAAGAAAACAATTTTAAGAAGGTGGTGATTTTGAATTTAATAGCTCCTTGAAACTCATACAGTACTTGGGTCAGAATGATTTAACAACACTGCAAGGCCCTTAACCTTCTCAAGCAAAGAGAAGATAGGGAGTGACTCATCATTTAGCACCAGTTAGAATTAGATTATTCTACCCTGAGATATTAATTCTTTACCCTGTGAAAACAAACATATTCATGTTTGGAGTTCACCATCATATTCTGCCTCCCTGTAAAACTTCACTAATAGCAATTCTAAAGCAGTATTTCCCTACATGACTGCAAATTGGTTTCACTGCACATTTAAATGATGTGAATTTTCCCTTCACGATGGTTCCTTCAGTTCTCATTCAGAATAAGTAGCATCTGGTGTGGTACTTACTGGGGAACTGATGTCCTTTTTTAATGAGTACCAGAAGAGACAGATACACAAAGCATGAGGAAATAGTGATTAACTTTCTGCTGCCCATGCTATCCCAGAGCTTAGCTATATTTCATTTAATGATTATACACTCAAGCAAAGAGAACTGTATATTGTTTATGTAAGGACTATGCCTCCTCTTAAACACAAGATGAGACACTTGATGTTATATCCCAATGTAGAATGAGAGGCAGAGAACTGATTAATCACTGTAAAGGAAATACCATTCTGGAAAAAAAAATGGTTCAGTGGCTCACTGTGACTTGCCATTCCTAGCCAGGAAAAGCTGGCAGGAATAAAACTGCAATTAAATAACCCAGATCAGCCTGAGCAAGCACGGAAGAGAAACAACAACCATTGTGGCTTTTTAGACTGGGCAGAGGCAGCAGAGATCTACTGTCCCTTATGAAACTCTGGTCTGGTGGGAAGAGCATAAACTTCTCAGGAGGTTCAGACCCTGTTCACACTTCATGCTTTGGTAGCAGGGGCTGCTGTCCCAGCACAGCAGCTCCACACAGAGCTCACTGCACCAGCGAGGCCAGACCACCCAGTGGATGTTACAGGGCTAGCTGAAGAGAGTACCCACCAGGACAGACATACTCATAGCTTAAGTGACATTCAACAAAGCCTGAGATCTCAGCCTCCAGGAGTTCTCTTAATGATGTACAAAACATCAATCTCTGGAAGACTTTGTTTTCTTCTTGTAGATAGCAAAGAATGTCTTTATGTCTTCAGCGAGAGCAGGAGAGGTTTACAGGACTGAAAAAATGAGCCCCAGCACCTCTCTGTTTCAAAGTACACATGAGACCCTTCCCTCCTCCTTGTTCTCTGCACAACAGCAGCAGAGATTAGCATCAACATTAATAGCCAACACTTTGACTAGAAGTGACTGTACCAACATAACAATATTGAAATTAAACCTTTTACCAGCAGCTAAACTAACTCAGATATCTTTGTTGCATTCCTGTTGCTGCAGAGCAAGGAAAATGTCTAGAAATGTGAGAGCTAATGAGACCAAAGTTACCAAAGTTGTACCTGCTCATACTATATTGCTTTTATCTCAGCCTTCTACAATTTCATCCAGCTTTTTTTCCAAGAAAGAAAAACTCAAAAATCATAGCTCATTGAATCAGCTACAGAGGAAGGAGAATGAATGGACCCTTCCCCATTCATTTCTGATTATCTGCAGAGGAAATTGTGCTGAATTAGGAGTTTATCAGATACCTCTAGCTGGGTAAGGCCCTGCTGCACCAGTCTACTAAAACAGGCACCCACTGGCATGTAGTTGATCCAGAAAATCCTTTCCCTGATCTGGCAACAGCAGCTATTCTCTTTCCCCTTTGGTTTCTAGATTCACTCTAATCTCTCTTGTCTCAAGCTGGTTTGGGAGCTCCTGGGAGGCAGCTGTGTGGGGACAGTCCTGGGGCTGCTCCTCGGGTCCATGCTCCTCACACTGGGGGCTCCTGGTTGTGATGCATTCTCCCACCATGGCTCTGTCTATCTTCAGCATCTTCTTTTACAGTCTTCTGTGGTTAGCACAGAATATGCTCTCCTGAGTGTTCCATCCACCTCCTCTATAGTTAACACTCTCTCTAGAGTGTTAGCTATAATCTGTACAGCTCAGGCTTTTGTGTAGCTGCTTTCTTTCTCTCCCATCAATTTATTTTTTCATGGTAATTTTGTAAATTTCTCCTATAAACTTTCATTCTCACCTACAATTTAGTTTAGGCTTTAAGTTAATTAAGTGTTCAGTTTATGATAAGTATTTTTCTGTTATATATAACTTCTGTTTACCAGAAAAAAATTAAACTACTTGCTGGTTGAATTCCTCTGTGCCAAGACTGTGCTTAATAAAGCATTTCACCCCTGCTTATCCCACTGGTTTAATATTTGACATCAGACCAAGTGTCAGCTCTCCCCTCTGTGTCAATGCAGTTCACCTACTCAGCTAACATGCTTCCCTACCTGGCTGTATGAACTGTGTGGAGCATAATTACATAATGGATAAGAAGCAGCAAAGCACAAGTGGCTTGAATTTCACAATCCCTAAAAAAGCTGTTTTGTAAAAGCTTTAAAAATGTCAGGTGGTTAGTCAAGCACAAAATATAAAAAATAAGGGCTTTGAGTAATTTACTGCTTTACAAAAGGATCTCTGCCTTTAAAGAGGGCTTCACTCACACACATCTTCACTTTGGAACCTGCGCTACTCTGGGCAAGAACAACATGGAACTTTGTTCAGAGTATTTAATTTTGTTTTCATTAATGAATACATGTGAATAAGAAAAACATAGATGCAGAAGTGCATTTACTTTGAATGTGCCATTTGTTCCATATAACACCTTGACATCAATGCTAAAGCATTTCTTTTTCTCCATTAAAATGGTTATTCAAAGAAAGGCTGTCCTTACCACTAACAAAGTACCTCTGCACTCTGTCTTGAACTGGAAAGAGTAAAATTGTGTGGACTGAAGCAAAGCAAGTGACAGTCATTTACTACTGTGGCTTTCAGCACAAGCCTCAGTCCACATCTTTGATTAGGAACAAAAGAGGGATAGTTTCTGTTCACCTGAACACTTGTTTAATTGCAACACGCAGTAGAAAAGCTACTAAGTTTTATGACACATGTGAAAAACAGAGACATAATTGATGAAAATAGTCTGTTTAATAAGTATGCTGCTGCCAGATGACGTGACTAATGCAGTGCTAGGGGAAAAAAAAACAAAACCTGGCACACTGAGAACATTCAGTTCTGACAAACCCTAGAAAATCTCTTGAAGTGATCCAGGTTCCATACTTCAAAATTGGCTTTAGTTTTTGAGGTGCCCTGCTAGAAGGAAAGATTAATCACTTGTACCATCATGTTTCAGCAGCACAAAGAAGACAGAACAGTGGACATGCTGAGGAGACCATGACAATTTACCCAGTGCCAGTTCCTTTGCTACAGTTGGCCTGATTCCACATTCAAAATCAAGCCAATCCAAAGTAAAGTACAAGCAGAAAGGGAGCCCCTCTCCAAGTCATTAAAAGCATGGTTTCTTCAAACTTAGAAGTCTACCTTTTTAGAATTCTAGAAAAAAAAAAATGTTTCTGTCATTAGGAAAGTTAAGCCTATCTCCAGCCTGAAGCAGAGAGCCTATCTTTTAAACAGAAATGTCCTATTTCACAGTGGGAAAAAAGTTGTTGTTTACTTTCAGAAAACCCTAGAGGAATATGTGATTCATTGGTTGTTTACTTTAACAATTTTTTAAGCTGCTAGAGATTCATCTATTGCTAATTCAAAAGTTGGCACAATTAATGCAAACATTTGTTCCACAGTAGTATAGATTAATGGGAAGGTGGGGAGAGGGGAGAAGTCAAAGGACTATGAAGAAGCAAATATTTTCTGATAATCTAACACTTAACTGTCCTTATTTTTGAAGTGCATTTTGCATAACATTTGAAAGCTAACAGAAACCACCACTTTCATGTAGGCAGCAGGTTTAGGCAGAGGGATGTGACTTGGGAAATTTGTAAGGCAAGAGTAAAGTTGTTTATAGTTAGAAATAAGAGTTTTATATGTGCACAACAGATTTTTTTAATTGCCTGATAAATCATACCATTCCTATTAAAAAGGAAATATTCATACATCTTTTCAGTCTCTGCAAAGGGTAGCTTTCACCACTGAGTTCAAAGGACCAGGCTTTCCTGTTGCTAGGAGGTTTAGAACCTTATCACATTATTTTGTCTCATGACATCCACCTGTAAAGATTCAGAGTCTCCACAACAACTCATCCACAGCTCTGCTGCCCCAAGATTCTGCCTGTCCTTCCCACAAACAGGAATCCTTCTGTTTCTGCGTGGGGCACTGCATGGCCACTGAAAAGAGCACATCAAACACAGCCAAACACAGCTTGGCAAAGCCCCCACAGCCCAGCTGCCCCTCTGGGTGGGATGTGCTGGGTCAGTGTGACATGGCCAGGACACAGCACTGGCCAGCCCAGGCTCTCCAGTCCAGCCTGGCCCTTGCCCACTCAGCCGGGGTGAGCTAACTGGATCTTCTCTGCCACTGCACAGAAATAAATGCCAGCTGCCAAAGAAATCCTGGTTCTGTTGGTGGCTGTGTAGTCATTCAGGAGAGAAACCCAGAGGAAGCTGAGATTTTTACAGCTGAGATTTCCTCCCTGGGCCAGAGAACGACCAACCTAAGCAGCCATTTGTAATTTTTCAAGAAATCTTTTAAGCTGTTATGAGGAACTGCAAGTCTTTACAAAGACTTTATGAAGACCAACCAAGTTGAAAATAAACATGCCACACAAAAAATATTAATCAAGACAACAGAGAGCAAGAAGAAAAACTTTGCAAAAAAAGATACAGGAGTCAGGGAAGAAGCTGAAATAAATTTGGAAGTATAGCTGGCAGTGTTAGATATCAAGAAGCTTTTTCTTAAAGTATAGAAGGGGACTCAGCCAAGGATGAAGAAAGATCATTTCAAAAAGGAATGAGAAATACAGCCACAAAGGATGGCAAAGCAATTCAAGCATTAAATGAATACTTACATGTTTACAACAAAGATGCCTAAAAATCTGTCAGATGACACTGGCTATATATCTGCTATCATGAAAAAATTCAGAAGCAGTTAAGGAAAAGCATTAAGCTAACAGGAGCAGTGGAAATGAAGGACAAGACCACTGGAGAGCCTCAGCTGCATGACAGCCCAAGCAGGCTCCGATGGGATTTGCCAGTCTCATCAGAGCACACAGCAAAGGTGGACTCAGCCTCTGACTGCAGAGCACCACTGGAGACTGCCCAGCACTGGCACCACTCTGCCCACTGGAGCCTGACCCTCACAGAAACTGATGACAAAGTTATATCAACAATCCTCCTTAAAAAATTAAAATAAAATAAAATTAGCCCCCCACAGTTACAGTCAGTTTGATCATGCATACAAACACCCAGGTGGGCAAGACTCATGTTGATCTGAATAGACAATTTTAAAAGGGAAAATTCCCCACAATTGAGCCTCTTAGCAGTTGCAGGGTGTTCCATGTGTGTTCATGCAGACAGTGATGCTCCTTAAGAGGTTTAACTTTACAGGAAGTCTGTTATTGCTTTCACACTAATGACTGAAACTACATGATTACAGTATGGAAAACAAGAAAAAATGTTTAATAAAGAACAACAAAACTGATTCTCATCTTCATCAGGCCTCAAAGCCAGAAGGAACACTGAGCTAATATGTAGTGAATCATTTACTTAATGACTTTAGCCTCCTCCTGTTTACCGATTGTCCAGCAACACTTGGCAGTCTTCGCATGCGCTCCTTATTCAGTTATTTGCAAAACATCTCTTTCAAATAATTCTGATATTCCAGATTGCTCACAAGTACTTCAGTGTGATTATGCAAGATTTAAATAAATAAATAAATAAATAAATAAATTGGCCTGTCTGGTTTGCCCAGTGTTGCTCACACAGCACACTTTCATTTCCCAGATTGGATACCACTTAGTTTCAGTGCTGGGCAGGTCTGTGTCCACTGGCTGAAAGTTCAGTTTTCATGCATTTTTCTAAATGCAGAGTTAAAATCTGTACTTTGCTCCATGCATCCTATATAAAACAACCCTGAAATTAGCTCAGCTGGTTAAAGGATGGTGCTAATAACACCAAGGTTGCAGGTTTGATCCCTCTATGTGCCATTCACTTAAGAGCTGGACTCGATGATCCTCCTGGGTCCCTTCCAACTCTGACTATTCTGTGGTTCTAGTGCTGAAAATCATTTAACAAGCGACTAAATGACTAAAAACTGATATACAAAGGTTTGGGTTCTTTTTAAATACTCAGACTATGATTTCAACTGCTCTCACATTTTAAATTACTACCTTGGACTGTACAGTTTCTCATGGCATTGTATCCTGAAGGCTGACTATTAATGTGCAGGTGCTCAATTTTCTTTCCCCCACACAAGCAGAGCATCACCCCAGAAGCCACAGGATTGTTTCTAGGAATGCAGCCACCTCACCTATGGCTACTGCTATGTTAAAGGGCACTGTATTGATAACTTTATAGACTTCTTTCCTATACAATAAATTATATTTATACAAACAGTAAGTATCAAAGCAAAGATAAGAATCCCTGTAATACACCTTCAGATGAAAGCCTCCACCCCAGAAAGCCTGAAAATATTTCAATGTACTATATAAAGTAGTAAAAAATGTACTGTACTGTCTAAAGTAGCTAAAAGCCCACCAGAAACCACAACCTGATGGTGTGGACCCTTGATCTCCTGTGAGATGAGGGCTTCATCAGTCACACTGAAAGCTGGCCCCACCAATCTAACTTTGGAAAGCAAACCTGTTGAACCAATATCTCTCCTTTCCCTTTACACAGGTTAAAAGAATGAGATGAAGAAAAAAGATTCATTAAACTATGCAGGATTCAACCTGAATCATCCCCATGTATTTCACAAAATTATTCCTGAAAAGATCTTAGTCTTTGTAGAGAAGAATAAAGGTATTTCATGTAATCCTCAGATTCACAGGGCAACTAAATATTTGGTTTTTCACTGTAAGCTATTTATGTATAAGATTCTTTATGTTGTGGATCTAATCACTTTTACAGTAGTCTGTGGGAGAAACTAAGTTGGAATTCCAGGCATGTCCTACAAATATCTCTGGCAGCTCACTCCAACTCATACATTATTTTTATTCTTTTGGTGCCCTCTCCTTAGTGCCAAGTTAGACTTAATTTCTTTTTTTTTTTTTTTTTTTTTTTTAAAAAAAAAAAAAAAGAGAAGTATTCCTCTTTACAATTTCAGACTTCTTATTTTTGACAGAAAGGAGGCAGAAGGGTTCTGCATTTGCTGAGAATATAAGCATCAAGCTAGGCACAACTTCTCTAAATTACAATCTGCTTTGTCAAATATCTAGGCATCCTCAGCTATCATGTTTTAAATAGGGCTGGCTCCTTTTAAACAAATCACTCGAAAGCCTGGTTCAGAGTTATTTAAAGTGGTTGGTATTTTATGACACCACAAATGCTGCACAATGCAACTGCTGAGCTTTAAAAACACAGAAAAATAGAAAGTGGGTACAAGAAACTACCATCTGTCTCTCAAAACAATTATCATCCTGCCATCTGTCTATACACTAGATAATGTTTTTGCTGTCAATAATATTTGATTGAAAAAGCTCTTTATGGATACTAAGAAGAGGAAACCATTTTAAGAAAAACAAAAATATATTGCTGATCATTCAGGTTTCTTTTCCACAAGAAAACCTGCCATTGCACTGTGCTCTACTGTGAGACAAAATATGAAGGGTACATTGCAATGATATTGGACCCCTTTGTAAATAAGAGGGTGCTTCTTTACCATTATTCAATTCTTTATGAACTCCTTACTATAAAAGATGCATGAAAAGTCCAAAACCTAATTCAAACTGGAAATAGAATGAGGAAAAGCATCTTAGATATTTGCTTTGGACTTCCTTCCCCACATTTGTTTTTCTCCATCCCAGAGCAGTCCATAGCAGATGACCAGTTTAAGCCCTTCAATGAAGATGGCTGCAGTCCTTCATTGTCCAACCTGAAAAGGGATTTAGATCCCAGCATGGGAGAGACAGAAAGCAGGACTTATCCTGCAGATCCATAAACTATGGATGCTACTTCTCCCTAGCATGTTTCAGCTAGTCTGGAAGCACAATAACAGGGGCATTACTGTCCAAGGAAATTCCAGGAAAGATACTCTTGAGAAGACTGCTGCCAGATCAGATCATGTTCCTCCCAACATTCCAGGTTTTCCCCTGTACTTTGCAACCTTTGGGACAAATGGCTGTGTAAAAACACACTGCCAAGGATTACGCTGTCTGTCATGGTTTGACACTGGCCCAACACCAGGCACCCACAAGAGTCACTCACTCACCCTCCCCTGCCACAGCTGGGCAGAGGAGAGGGGAAAAAAAAGTTAAAGGCTTCACAAATTGAGATAATAACTGGGAAAAAACACCTCAAGGGCAAAACAGGCTCAACTTAAGGCTGCAAAGTGAAATTTATTACTAACAGAATCAGAGGAGGATAATGAGAAGTAAAATAAAACCTTAAAACCCCTTTTTCCGCAGCCCCTCCCTCCTTCCCACCACAGCACAGGGAGACAGGGTGTGGGGGGGTTGGTCAGTTTGGCACCTGAGGTTTTCTTCTGCTGCTCAGGGAGAGGAATCTTTCCCTGTGAGACCGTGGGGTCCCTCCCACGGGAGACAGCTCTGCAGGAACTTCTCCAGTATGGGTCCACTCCCATGAGCAGCAGCCAAACCACACCCGCTGCAAACGGGAGTCCCTGCCACGGGCACTCAGTCCTGCCAGAACTGCTGTGACTTGGGTCTCTCTTCCGTGGGATTGCAAGGACAGGCTGCTCCAGCCTGGCAGAGGGGCCCCCCCTGTCCATTGGGACTCCAGGGGATCACAGCCCCCTCCAGGCATCCACCCACTCAGTAATCAATTAAGATCCAGTGACAGATGAGAGACATTTAAATCAAGGACTGATGTAAGGCAGGGGTAGCTGTAGGTATGGGATTGTACCTTTTATTTGAATTTCATTTTAGGAGGTTATGGGTTTGGCTGATAGTGGCAGTGAATTTTTTCTCAGTGAACATCATGTTTCATGCAACATTTAAAGAGAATTAATAGTATTTTAACAGATTACCAAAACATTTCCAAAACACACTGTGTACTGAGAATGGAAGTTGACGATGCGTTAAAAGACAAAAAAAGCAAAAAGTTCACTTGTCCTGCAGCAGCAGCAGCCACCGTTATGGTGAAGGGGCACAGGCAGCTTATGTCAAGTGTGCTCTGTGACATGCAGAACACAAGTGCAGAAAATCCTTACTTAGAAAATCATAGTTATTAGTGAAAAGCTGAATAAGCATGGCTGTATTTCCAAATAGGCTTGAGTATAGCAGATGTTCCCTGGAATCTTAGGACTAAATCACAAACACTTTCCTAGCCTGGAAATGCAGAAAACATGAATGTAGACTTAATGTTGGGGGAGGACAGGAGAAAAAAAGAAGAGAAGACAGCATAATGGCACATAGCAGCTGGGTTTCCCAAGGCACGTATTTTATTCATAAGTGTAAGCTGGTGAATAATTCACATGCAGCAGCATGTAGCAGAAGCCAGTTAAAGAACCCTACTGGGGTCATTCCTGGACTTGGCTTTGCCAGTTGTTGCACTGAGTTACTCCAGCTCTTTGCAAACATATCTCCAGTGGAACTGAAACAAAGAGCTCAGCTGTTTTTATTCCAGATCCATAAAGTGGTGATACCTTTGGGAGAGTTACTGGGAAATAATAAATCAGAGTAGCAAACAAAGGTCTTCGGATAGTTTTCAACCAAATGTCTTGGAAAAGCACAAGCACATTTTATCAGGCAAGTTTTCACCAGCAGGCTCCAACTGCTTTGCATCCATGGAGCTGAAAACTGACCAAAAAAGCCAAGAGAACTGCTGAAGGCAACCAGTGTGGTTAAACATATGGCTCTGATTGACTGGTTTAGTCTGCACACTCATTCTGAACTGAACTGGAGAAAACCACATAGTGATCCAGAGCTGGGTGAATAGGCTCAGTTGCTAGAGCTATCTGTGAATCAATGCAAGAGAATATCAGTACCTTCACCAAGCCCTTCTACAGCAAGCTCCACTCACCACAGGCATGGAGGTGGAAGATTAAAATGTTAAAATGAAGAATGTCACTTGGAGAAAGTTTAGTTTAAGCTTTTTTTCATCACTAAACGCAAATTAATCACACTGGATATTTTTTGATAAGAACAGCATATCATATCTAAGTAGTTCAAATGAAATGCTTTCCCTACATTTTGAGTATTAAATCACTGGCTAGTTTCTGATATTTACCCTCTAGGCCACTACTTATCAATTACTTACCTCTTCACTCAAACTCCAAGGCAATAAAAGAAAGAAGGATTTATGCAAATAAACTCTGTCCAACCTCATATCACAGCACAGTTCTTCAGGTTCCAAATTCAAAATCTACACACCTTCCTCACATATGGCACTTATCTCACCACACCATGAGTAAGTATGCTGTGTGGTAGATAAACTTTTATAAGATTATAAAATCTTAACATTTTGTCTTAGTGAAAATAACAGTGAAGCTTGCTGCAAAGGTCCAGGGAGCAGAGCATCCATCTTCTTTGGGACTTTGGGACTGAAGAGGAGGACACAGCCTCCTCAGTTCCTTAATCCTTCTCACAGGCCCCAGTTTTCTTTCATACCCATACCTATAACTCCTCTTGAGTTGAAAACTAATCAAGCCAGTCTATACAGAAAAGAGCAGCTTGATAACAGAGAGGGATTAGACCAAGCTAATAGCACAACTAAGAGAGCAAGATAAAACCAGCCTGTCTGGTATGGAAACAGGAATGGAAAAGGGATAAAGAATGGTTTTTGTCTGATACTTTTCTTCAGACACATAATTTTGAAAATCTCTTGTAAATGAAAGTGGAATAGTGGCAACAGCTGTAGGACTGTTGGTCTGTACAGCCTGTGGCACCATACAAACACCACAGCACTTCACATGTGATAGCCAGGCTATCACATCAAAGTCCCCATGCAGCACTGACACAGAGAGCTAGAGGCCTTTATTTCAATTTAGCACTACTGCCCACAGGAGGTTCACTCTGCCTAGGCAGCTTCCCTGTGACTCTTCCTTGCCCAGGAAAATCAGCTCCCTGAATTCACGACTGCAAAGTTTCCAGTGTGCTTTGTGAGGCACTGCAAGTTTCACTGCTCAGTCCAAGCAGCCAACATGATTGCCGTTAGCACCAGGAGAGTATAGAATGAAAGTGAAGGTTAACTTTGATGCTCACAGCAATAAACTTCTAGTTAGTCCTGAAACAGAGGATAGTTTGTTTATTTCCTCACTGACATTTTTGCTAGAAAACAGAAGCATTCAGGACGGCATAACACAATAGTGAGCTGCTGACTGCAGTCTGTCCCTGTGTAGGCTGGAGGCAGCCAGCAGCTTATGGGAAGCACTTAGCATCCCAATAAAGGTCATCTCTGTTCTCTCTCCTGCCCAGCAAGCAGGAGGGACAGCACAATAAGGTCTCCTGTGCACTTCTCTAGGTACAGGATTCAGTGATGCATCTGCTACAGAGCACCACTAGATAACAAACTGGTATCCACTAGATAACGATCCTGATTCCAAAAGATTCAACCCATAAGTGCCATTGACTCACAAATGGAAGTGGGAGAGGGCTGGGACAAATAGGAGGAATTTTCCTCATTCTTTCCTTTATCATGCCATGCTAATTATGAAGTTCAGATAAGCTAAGGATGTTATGATGTTATAACAGGAGGGATTTAAAGTCCTTTTTTTTTTTTTTTTTAATTCCAATCTCTCTCAGAAGTAGAAAATGAGAAATCAAAAAGCCAGTTATTTTAAGAATTCATAAGTTATTGCACTCTACTGCCCAGTACAATGAACTATTCTCAGTTCATGTCAGTTGTTAATAAGACTTTACCATAATATAGCAACTCAGCATGATTAAAAATACACCACAAAGGACATTCACCTCTAAAAATAGCTCTTTAAAAAATGGACAAAGTCAATCTGAAAATAGATAGGGGGAAAGGAAGAGAAGCAAAATAGATTAAGTAGGGCAAATCATACTGGATGCCAGGAATAAGTGCATTATTTCAAGTTCATAAAACATTTTTAAATAAATGTATAAGTAAAGCATGCAACAGTGCATTAATCCAGCCAAAGTACCCATACACAGTCACTTATTTTGAACCAAAAATAGCAGAAGTTCCTCACAATGGGTTCATTCATGCAAGATAGTGAGAACTCTGGGATTAACAAATTAGGGGCCTCTGTGTGTATTAAAGACATGAGTAATCTTGCCCACTGATTTTAGCTTTTAAAGTTCACATGCGCAAAAAAAAAAAAAAAACCAAAAAAAAAAAAAAAAACAAAAAAACAAAGGAACAAATGCACACCAAAATCCAAAGAAACAAACCAAACACACATACACACATAAAACAACCAAAAAACAAACCCCACCATACAAACCCTGAATCTTTACTGGAATAATTCAAACCAGCTCTGAACTTGCACCATGGAAGTGGACTTCATTAAAAAAAAAACAAATCCATTTTCTCTGAAGTTAAGCAGACACCCAAATACTCTGCTGGTTCAGTACCAGAGCACCCAACACTTGGGCTGTTCCCCCTTAATATAAATGCACTATTCCACCTATTAATTTTGATTGCTATCATACCACATAGAGATAAATGAATGCAAGTATTTAATAGGTTTAGCACTATTCTTTTCAAATATTTCAGAGGAAATACTGTAACATACACTTCAGAAAACATCTGTACAAATCCCTAAACTATTTTAAAAACTAATTCTTTTATTTTCTTCTTTGGAATTCATGTACCAAAAGATACAGTGTCTAAATCTATCTGGACTCATCCTGTCTTAAAAAAAGAGCTTTATTCAACATACAGCTGTGAATATTTCCATGAAATGTGCTTTCCCTTATGGCTTCCTTCCTGAAACCAAGTCACTTAAAAATCAAGTTTAGAATGAAGATTTTTTTTTGGTTCACAGTGATGAAAACCATCAAGAACAGTTAAATTGTTTTAATGCCAAGTGTGTGCAGTTTTCTTGCAAAACCCTTAGGTCTCCAAGTCAGAGAGATTTAACTTTCACAGGTGCCACACAGCCACTTACAAGTTTATTCTGTGCCATAGCTCAGCTCCACTGGGGGGAAAGAGGAGCCAAGATCAGGAGAGTTAAAATTCCTCCAGTGCAAATACTCAGAGATTCAGTGATTCCCTCCTACAGGCAACCTTCTCAGATATATAGTGAAATAAAGAAAAATAACCCCACATTTTGGACAGCTCCAGTAAGTCTGACTCCTGTAACATTGCCAGTGTGAGACCACATGAACTGTGAATTGACAAGTATTTCAATAACTTGCCTACCTTGAATATTAAAAAAAAAAAACAACAAACCAAACGTTTAAAGGATACAGGAACACCTTTAACTAGACCTAAAGACATCCATTGGCTGTGATGGACAAAGCATGCCACAAAACCCACTCCAAACAGCACACACCCTGTCACCCTAATGTATTTCAGCATCCAAAAGAAAGGTTAATAATCTTTAGAAAGATCTTACTGAATCTTGTAAATACTACTCAACAGTGCAAAACTCATTTTCTCTTCTCTACTGATATGGATCTGTTGAGGCAATTGACTGGATTGAATTCCAGTCATTTAAACTGAGCAAACAGGTTAGTGCAAATGCTGATAGGTCCTGCAAGATCTTGTGGCCTTTGCAGAGTGAAGTCGTCTGGACTTTTAAGACCCTCAAATGTTACTATTTGAGGATCTGAAAAGGGCATATGTTAGCAGAAAATTGAACTGTCTCAAGCTTGGTGCATTTCTTGAATTGTAGCAATGAGGAACAACGACTCAGAGACCTCCTTGCTTGCTCTGAAGATCATTTATTGCAGCAAACCAAGCCTTATTTTGTTCTAAACTTCACCAGGACAGGCACACCTTGGCTCCTGCCACTGCAGGGTCACTGTCCAGTGTCCCTTTGCCCAGGCAGCTCTGAGCTCGTGGTGCCCAACGTCTCACCAGCCAGTCCAGGGACAGCCTGTCCTCTGGGTATGGAGCCTGTCCTTCACCTCACTGCTGGCTCAACCTTGCCTAGAGAGCTCTTTGGTGAGCAAGGGTGGACTGAATTCAACAGGATTTTTTATCTCCCACACTGAATAAAATGTCCAAGCTACAATCTTTATAATTTATGCACCAGGGCTTGATCCAAAGCCCATTCAAGCCCCAGAAAGGTGCTCACACATCTGAGCAGATTGCAGCTCAGGTATTAATTGATATATTAAGTTTGATTTTTCTCCCAGAGCAACAAACAGCAAATATGCACCTCTGCCATTACTCTAATTTTTACTTAAAACCAGAATTCAGCTACTTTAGCATCAGAGGCTGGAAACAGATTTTTTTTTTATTTCTATGTGTAACATAGCAAATATTTTCATCTTCACAATTACAAGCTGATAGAAATTTCACAAAAATGAGGAGGCTAATTAAGATATTTCGATCTGAAAATTGTTCCTATTAGACCCTTGAGAAAATATTTTTGGTTTATATTATGCATCTCATGGTTTAGGCATTAGGAAAGGGGATAGGTGAGTGATTAAACAATTACCAAGGATATCAAAAGGATTACATAAAGGTTTGTGAGTTAAACAGTGCTATGTTACCAGTATCTCCAGAACTTCACCTTTCAGGAGCCCTCTGATAAGCACATAGAGTTTACCAAGCAGGCCAGATGAGATCAGTCTGCCAGCAAGACCACACACAGGCTGGATATATTTGCTGGCCATGTGATGGTTCAAGAAAAAATCCAGACATGGCTTCTTGGCTGCCTGAGAAAGTCTCTGTAGTCCTGAAGTAATGCTGCCACAGAGAAGAGAGAAAAGCAAATTCGTGTAGCAAGCAGAAGAGGACACAAGGAAAATGAAAGGAAAGTAAGAAAAATGCCTCCTGCTGTTACCTGTGGAGCAGCAGGCTTTCCACTGCCCTTCACCTGCACCCCTTCCATATCACCACATGTGTCAAAACAAACACAATCCCAATCAGAATGGTGTCAGAAAAAATAAATAGAAAAGCGTGTTCTGTAATCATCACTAACAGGCATTCCTGACTGGTGTGATTACCAACCACCACAAGTTGGGGTCTTTTTTAATAAGTTACTGGAACGTCTCACTGCACTTGGTAACAGTGCCCTCATCTGGGTCAAAAGGCCACAAGAGATGTACACATCCTGCCATATTTGTTCACACAGGGATGTAGCCCATGCTCACAGGAGCAGTCATGAAAGAAAAGTGAATGCATCCCTTCAGATCAATAAAGGCATTATTTAAGAATTCAGAGTTCAGGACTGATATGAAAGAAAAAAATATATGAAGCAAAGAACATGTAATTACATGTGTATATTCCCCCCACACACTTTTATTTCATCTCTTTCTTGTAATACAGGAAATTTATGACCCTCTGCACAAAAAGGAAACATTTCCCTCAAAGGTTTATTTCCTTTTTCAGCAATATAAATATATCTATGTGCACAAACACAATATTCTTACCTCTTAGCAAAACATAACAACTGATGCAGCTAAAAGAGAAAAAGTGAGATCTTGGCTATCAGCCTTCTAATCAAGAGTTTCAAATCCAACCCCGTCCCCCTGTACCACAGCAGGAAGAAGTTTCTGTTTATTTTTTTAATGCAGGCTTACATGCCCCCTGGCTATTGGAATACAAACACAAAAGCAGATGCAGTGTTAATTTAATTCTGTAGCAAGTTTTCAGTGGTGCAGGAGCAACATCAAAGACAGTCTAAGAATATCAAATTAAAGCCATCCATCATTCTTCTTGCACCACATTGTCCAAATGACTTAACCAATATCAATGAGGATTTCACTGTCACCAGCAAGTGGAAACACTGGTATCATAGGCCTCAAATTAGAGTAGATTTCAGTAAATTGAATGATTATTAGAGGGGGGACATGAACACAAGCTTCAATCCAGCAAATTTAAAGCCTGTAATCAATCTTCACCAGGTAATCACCACCCATTTGTCACTGAAAATACTGATGCTTTGTTAGATTACAGGAGAATACCAAAAAGCTCCTAACTTCATTAACATGAAAGTACTAAGCAGATCAAGTCTAATTCAGGATAGCAACTACCCCAGCCACTTGCTCTGTCATTTCGTCTGCAAGCCTCACCTTCCCCAGATGTATAATGTATGATATAATATACCTGCCCTTTGTGGAAAGCTGTCACCACTCTGAAGTCTGCAATTTGTACTTTCTGTGTACCTCCATTTTTATAAATGCATAGACAAGATTTTGGGAAAGATTTATAGACAGAGAATATTAAGAGCAATTAACACCTCAAAAATAATAACAGGCTAAAACACTTGAAGCCACAGAAGGAAACCAGTGTTGAGTATTGTCCTTTCTTTCCCACAGCCCAAAGGATGCACTGAAATGCACACCTGTCTTTATAGCTGGTGATTCCTCACATTTGAGACTTAGCCCATTAAAATACTGCATATTATCCCTAGCATATAAGGGGGTACATAAGTATTTCTGCCAACCTCCTGTTAGTTTCACAGCTTGTGAGTGAAGAAAGTCAAGACAGGCTTCATAACACCCTGTGCAACAGTCTGACCTGCTGCCACCAGTGTGGAGCAGGACCTGGTGCCAAGGAACAGCACTGGACACAGACACCAACTGCATCAGTCAAAGACATCTTCCAGGGCACAGCCAGAGGGGAAACCAGTGAGGAAGTCTTCTTTAAAGGGAAAAAAAAAAACAAAAAAAGGTGTCATCAACTACTGTCCTGGGTTGCCCCTGCCCCATTGCTGGCCCTGGGGCTGCACTCTGAGGAGAGCCAGGGGTGCTCTCTCTGGTGGTGCCTTCAGCAAAGTGAATTTAATAAAGAGCACAATGCAGCTGGCCAGGGAGGCAAAAGTGTGAGAAAAGCCCTGCAGCACCGAGGAGGGTGGAGGAGCTGTCCCAGGGGCCAGCAGAGTCTGCCCTGCAGCACAGCCTCCCATTCCCACTGCAGGTCAGGGGGCAGGAAGGTGGGGACGGGGGCAGTGAGAGAGAGCCTGGGACAAACTGGAGAGGGAAGGTGCTCTATGATTTCTGCCTCTGCTTCTACCATCCTACTCTAGTTTTAACTGGCAATAAATTAAATGAATTTGCCCCAAGTCAGGTATGTTTTGCCTGTGACAATAACTGATAAGTAATGTACCTGCCTTTATCTCAACCTATGAGATTTCTTATCTGATTCTGTCCCCCTGTTGTGGGTCAAGGTGGGATGTAAGAGAATGGCTGGAGGGGGTCTGGCAGACACACAAGGCCAGCCAAATCTGAGAGCACAGCTGTCTTGTGAAAACCCTCACACCTCCTGCCTGAGGAGGAAGACAGAGCAGGAGAGAACTGGGAGGGAGGGAAGCACATATTCTGATTATTCCATCATCCAGAGAGGGACTTCAGGCCTATTTCAAAAGTTTGATAAAATGAAACTACAGCTTTAGAAACTATGCAAAACCACTCATACACACACTCAGACATCTAGGATGTTTTTCAAAGCAAACAAACACAAACCAAATCCACAACCTATATTATATACAGACAACAGAGCAAAAGTTGTATTGAATTCTTTGGCCTCTGTCACTGGAAAAAAAGTTCTGATACCAAGAATTTACCAAGCACTAAAGTGTCTGAGAAGTATTATCCCAGTGCACACAAACAATGAAAAGCAAACAGCAATCACAATTTAAAGTTCAATTTAAATTTCACTTACATTTGGAGTTGGCTGAGCTGTACCACTGCACAAATCACAATTGTTACAGTGGCTGCAAAAGTAACATTTCATCAGATAAGCCTACCATCTTCCAAAGAAAGAAGATGAATTACAAAAATCAATTTTCCACTCATTACAGAAAGTGTAAGGATCACTAAAGATCACCATGACTGCCATAGTGCTTTCTGAAATTTATACAACAATTTCTCAGTTTTTCATGGTGGACAGTCACATATAAGACAGCGTGCAAATGAAGAACATAAAAGTAATTCAAGAAATGCTTCTGAAAACAAAACTGTTGCAGGGGAAAAAAAAAAAAAACAGTTCTTGGAAAGAGATGTGAAAATGCAGACAGAAACCCATAGGTGGTTGCTACAGAAACAGCCAAAGTGTATCACAGTATCATCCACAGTTATCCATACAGATCCCTTAACTGAGACAGCAAATTAAATAGAACCCCTTCTCCACAAGAGAACAAAAATGATACATTGCAGTCAAACAATATCTTTGTGTACTGCCAGCAATACATCAGTTACTCTTTTAAATGAGAAAACAATTATAGACTTGGCTAAGAATTAAACTTTTTACCCCTCTGTGGCTCCTAATACTTCAAATCCTGGAAGCACTGATATGATTTTCATAAATATTTGTCATTAAACAGCTGAAAAACAGTAAAGCTCTTTTAGAAATATTTGAAGCATAAAAGTGCAGCTAATCAAACTATTTAAACTTTTGAAAATATCATTTACAAGAGGTAATTCCAACAGCATATTTCAGAGACAGCCCTCTGACAGTAAATAAACACAAAAACAGTATAAACACTTGCTTCAAACTACTCAGTTCATTTTTTTGATGGTGTAATGAGTTGTGGTACAGAAAAATCATCAGTTTGGAAGATGAGAAATATTTTCAGTCATTTTTGATCATTTATAAAAAGAATTTCACAATTAGAGGACATATTTAATTTTATCAGTCCTGAATGCATAAAGAATTGAGGCTTGTCTCCTAAGGGTGATTATTTCTACATCTTACTATCCTATTACTTCTGCATTTTACAGCAAAAAAGCCCCAGTGATTTCTGAGTGATGGAAATTATTTTTCAACAAACACTGCAAGGAAAGAGCTATGGACAGAGTTTTTCTGTGATTATATTATAGTGATTACTTTTATTTTCTAACATTATTCAGTGACCTTCTTCTAATAGAATATGAACTGTTGACTTTTCCAAAACTAAGCAATCCTGAGGAGCTGAAGTTTGCAACAATTACAGAAGGATCTTGGCATGAATATTATCATGCAGAGCCACAAATATGTTCCTGAAGGCTTATATTGGAACGTGGTCACATGTTTCACCTTCAAACTTCAGTTCTCAATCATAAGACACATAATTTATCTTAGTCTATGTTAAGTACAGGAAGAAAAGCTTTTCCTTGGTGCACAGATAGCAAAACCTTTTGATGTGTTGATTCCTTAAGGAATAATTTTGATCATAGCTAGTTTTATTTGTACCCACACAGAACTTTATAATCAAAAAAAGTGAAGACAAAGCCATATAAAAACATATTAAATGATTCCTTGAATGACAAGTTTAAATTTATTGCAGTTGAATACAAAGGTACACATAAGATAAAAATATATAATAATAATAATAATATAATATGATATATATTATATTATATAATATATATATATAATATATATTAATGGGCATCAAAGAGAAGACCTCACCACTCTCCAGAGCTACCTGTAAGGAGGCTGTAGCATGATGGAAGATGGTCTCCTTCCCCCAGTATCAAGTGCTAGGACAAAAGGAAATGGCCCCAAGTTCCACCAGGGGAGATATATCTTGGATACTAGGAAAAATTTCTTCCCTTGAACAGCCTGCTCAGCTCCATCCCTGGAGGCATTTAAAGTAGTGTAGAAGTGTCACTTGGGGCTTTAAAATGGTTTAGTGGTGAACTTGGTAGTGCTGGATTAATGGCTGCACTTGATGATCTTAAAAGTATTTTCCAAAATT
Source organism: Sitta carolinensis (assembly GCA_032173965.1). NCBI lineage: Eukaryota > Metazoa > Chordata > Aves > Passeriformes > Sittidae > Sitta > Sitta carolinensis. Next base: position 9,579,731 of record CM063286.1, on the reverse strand, counting down.
ATTCTGTGATTCAGTGATCAAATTTCCCTGAAAATGCTGGCAAAATACTGTCATAGGGATACTGTCAAGGGATACTGTCCTTTACTCTTCATGTGGTTGCTCCTTTTACAAGAGAAATGATCCACTGTTTCATGATAATACATAGCATTCAGTGGAAATAAGATTTAAGCCCAATACAAATGTAATATTGGTCTTTGTGGTCCGCATTTACAATACCATTAGTACTTAACCCATAAAAGGGCTCAGGCTTCCTGATATCACTTTAGAGCCAGCTCACAATCTGACACAGGATGTGAAAGAAGCCCTGACATATTTAAGACATACGTGTACTAATAGGAAAAAAGAGTTGTCTATGAAAATCAGAAAGGTGTGCTCAGACAGTCAGCAATGAACTGCACGGTTCTGAAAGCAAATCCTGTACTGAATACAGCTGATGTACTGGCCTCACTCTGGGTGAACATTAATTATTCTCAAAGGCAAAATGATTGTCATTTATGCACAACAAGACCTTTTTCCCCAAAATTGGACAGTAGGTGAGACCTGACACAAGGATTTGAAAGATTTACTCAGAATTATGATCTTTGGCTCTGGTAATTAGCTTGTTCCACCCACCAGCAGTGCAACTTGGTAATTCTGCTCTTAGGACAGGGTATGATGCCATTGTGCTGAGGATTTACATGTTCCTCTGAATGAAGCTAGCGTCTGTTTTCTCTGTTCTTCTGTTTCTAATATTCTTGTCAGATTTAGCACCAATGACCAATACAAAACATATTACTATACATCTCACTGAAAAAACCCAGTGATATGCAGTAACTACGATGAGCAAAATAAAGTATAACTGTGAGAGAGAAAAGCAGAACACTGACTGCCCCAGCATTACCCTTCCTTACAATCACTAGTAAGTGGCCCAGAATAAAATCACAGAAAATATGTTATCTGTTCCAAGGAGCAGATTGCACTAAGAAAATCTTCCTTGAGATAGTCTGCCCTTCCAGGTATGTGAGAGATCAAGTGATGCCAACCTCTGTTGAGTGTTGTGGCTCCTCCAGCCATGCTGCAGGACACGTGGTCTCCATGAAGAGGGAACCCTGAAGTGCACAGCTTGAAAGGGATCTCAGGTACCTCTCTACCAGGTGCCCAAACTTAATGGTACAGAGACCATGACCCCCAGCTCATAAGCAGCAGATTGGGCATGGTTCATGGTGCTCCTGACATCCAGGCACCTTCACCTCTCACCAGAATAACACTCTGTGCCAATATCCACTTCTCAAATACATCACCTTACTTCTGCACCTTTTTCCTCCACAAAAGCAGTTAGTTAGCAGGTAAACAAAGTTCATCTCACACAAATGAAGCCGTTTGCACTCTGAACTCAGAGACAGCTCTCCCAGACCCAGTACCAGCCATCCAGTAGATGCAAGAAACTAATTTTTCTCCATCTTGTTGCACAAGTGTTTGGAGCAAAACATAGCAGCATCCTCTTGCTAATCTCCTAACTAAGGGTTCTCAATTACATTTGTAAGGAAAAAAAGAGTGCTTTAAAATTGCTTAACCTGCTATGATCCCAGCAGGAGAAGCTCGACAGCTAATAAGAGAATATATTTCAAAAGACATATGAAAAGCTGTCCCAGTATGGTTCCTGCAGAAGTTTACTCTTTTCATAAATGTTAAACCAAAAGAAAAAAAAAAAAGTCTGATAGCAAATGTTATCTTTAAAAGAGACCATTTGGACCCACCTTCTGAATAAAAATAAACCTGTGAAGAAGGTTCTGAACACACACATAAACACATATATACTTGAAACACTTTTCACCCTTCTTTGCTGTTTGAAGGTGACCTGCACACATTTTTAGACTCTGGGGAACCCCGAAAGAAAGGATATAAGCAGAAGAGCTGAGGCTACAGCCAGAAATTGAGCAGTTGCCGAGAAGGTTTTGAGAAGGCTGCTCAGCAAAGCTCCATCTCAGCTTTGTTCCCATCCTGCCAGCACCTCCCCAGCCACCCCCACTGCTAAAGGAGGGTGGGGTGGAGAGAGGTTTTGCTGCAGGACCACTGGAGAAAGCTGTCTCTCAGTCAATGAAGGTACATCACTGCATTTCAGGAGACAAATTCCAACTGAGTCACAGTACACCAGCCTTCTCTGCTGCTGCTACTAGCACAGCCATTAATTTTGCCAGTAGTGCTGTTAGTCTTGCACAACTCAGAGGTTTCTGATTTTATTGTTCATGGGGCAGGCAGTGACATTTTGAGGGCAGCAGCTCTTCTCTACTATCTCTTTTCTGGCCTCCTAACTTTGAAGATTACTTCTATGAAAGTAGACCCTTCCTTACCTGCTGCAAGTTTATTGACTGTAGCAGCACTGGCTAAAATTCAGCTGAGTGCAAGAGGTGCTTTGCATTTGTGGCGAGATGAGAATCCCTCAGAGAGAGGGATAAAAATCAAAGTGCTACCAAAATTCCCCCATCTCAGTGAGAAAAGGAGTAGATCTTACAGAGGTACTTAGTAGCAATAAGGGTCAGTTGAACATTTTTTCATCCAGAAGGAGAAACACAATTTAGGAGAACTAGAAAATGCCTGGCTGTGAGAATTATGAGACAAGACTTGGGAAAAGTATGAGTGGACCAAAAGGGCCTCACCTCAAACTGTCTGAAGACACCATGACAAATGTCTCACATCTAAGATACTGGGCAGTTAAGGCTGACCATCCTGTCACCAGAGGCTACTGAGAAAAAAATACTCAATGCCAGGGAGCAGGCCAGTGAAGAAGGACCATCTAGTTTCTCTCCTGGACAAGCAAGAGAATTTCTCTGCTTCGAAATTAGAGTACAGAGAACGTAGATGGCCCAAAGCTCTGCTCCAAATATCAGAATGAGTTTGCCACTGATTTTTTTCCCATTCTCCAAACAGATACTAAGTAAATGTAAAAGCACTTGGCAAAGTAGCCAGAGTACACATCATAGAGAACTCAAACTACTTTCTGAGAAAGGGATTTCTTGATAGTCATTTATTTTACTACAAAAACTTCATTGTTCTCTCCTGCCAACAGCTTGTTCTTCTAACAGGCTTCTAATGTCATACATCCAGCCTGGAAATTCTTGGCAAGATGCAGCAGATTTGCTTATGCAAATCATGACAGGCAGCCCAGCACGGCACAGCCCATCAGGACAGGCAGGGTGGAACAGCACATTACAACGGGCACATTACAATGACTTTTTACTGCCTGCTGTAACAGAAGCTTCCACAATGTGCAAGTTAAACTCTGTGCAATATGCCAGCAGATGGAGAAGGGGAGTTGAAGGGACTCCTTGCCCAAGTTGCTTGGTTATTACTGGCTTCAAAAAGAGAACTCCTTGATGGACTTTTCAAAGCTCATAGCTAGACAGGCACAGGAGGTCCAGCAGGCCCACCACAAAGACAGAAACACACACAAACCTGTGAGCCAGGGCCAACAAAACCCTTAGCTAAGTGCTTCTGCTGCATTAGTTAACTACAACTGGAATTAATGAAGCATGTATAAAAAGAGCTGCAAGGCTTAAATCAGGGTGATTTTTTTAACAAGTACACCACTTTTAAAGGGCTTTGTGACCACTTTTGCCTAAGCAGTGTAACTGCTTTTATGTGCTGGTTACCATTATAAAGCCTGCTTCAACCAGACAAAAAACAATTTCAAAAATACACAGCACTCAGCCAGTGAGGAATCTGGCTGTCCTTGTGCTAGTTCAACTCACTCTGTCATCCCCAGGCTTCTTTGCATGATCACGGCAACAGAAGAATTTGGTAAAAAACGCTGGAGATCCATAAATGCAGCTCAAGCAGTGGCTTCAGCTTTATGCATGATAGGGGAGAATGCTGATCTTTGCCAGCCTATTTGTTCATAGAATCAAAAAGTCAGACTGTTGTTCAGAGAGGGCAGATTTGTGTGCTACAGCTATGATAAGTTTATCCCAGTGTTTTGAAAAGGCTGGGATGAGACAGCCAAAGCAGGAGTCCCTGATTTCAAGGAGGCTACATTATGAACTCCATTACGCTTCCAGACACCAGCAGAGTTTCTGTAGATAATTTACACCTACATCTTCAGAATACATCAACTCAGCCACAAGCCAAACTCACTAGAGAAGTCCTCCTCTTTCTCCCTCACTCTCCGAGTTGGCAGCCCTGCACAGAAGTGGACTGCTCATGGAGAGAATAGTGAGGATGAACACTGAGCTGATGAATTTATTTTTTTCCACCAAAACACAAATTACGAAGCCTTTTTACATGGATTTGCACTTGATTCCAGATAATGGAGAAAAGGGAACTGCTGCACAAATGCACAATGACACAGTATCTTACAACAGCAAAATCTACAGATCTCTTATCACCAAACACTCAGCAATGCTAAAATAATTCACCAACCTGACCCTGAAAATAAACCCACAGTAAAGTAAAAGAGCAACTTGGGAGAGCCAAACTGGGCATTGACACTGAAGAGGAGAATGTACATAAATACTTCTATTAGCAGCTGTGGAAATATGTGACATGTTCTATTTTTTCATATCTTTGACACATGCAAGAGAACCCTGTCAAAGTGCTGATTACTTCAATAGTGTCCAGAACAGGACACTATACAGATAGCATTGCATTGCAGCTTTTTTTTTTCTCCATTACACGTTTGACAAACATTATTGAAAATATGGTATCAAGACTGTCATCTGCAGTATCAACATGCCATCTTTGAGTCCATACACTCATTGTCATTTATGCCAGCTGAAAACCTGGCATTCCATTGCTAAGGTTGGGAATTCTGTGCATTAGTAAGATTGTTTGTCTTCCCATTATAAAAACCTGTTTTCTCTTTCCTCATAGGGTTAGCCAATGTACACAATACTGAATATATTTATATCAGGTCTTATCTTTTATCTGATTTTAATTCCACCCAAATTTCAGCCAAAATAATTAATCTTCACTGTAAAGAAAGCACATGCTTTCTTTTTCTGTGACTCTCAGTCAGAGCTTTGAGATCTGTCAAGATAGTTTTCTCTAGTATGAGGTCTTCCAAAATGATCCAAAGTCAATTTTTTATAGAATAAAGTTGGGATACTTCACTTAAATAGAGAAAAAATCAAAAAGACTACAAAAAAGGGACAGAAATTAGTTGTATGCTCAATTCTCCCATTCACCACATCAGCACAGTACCATCAACTTCTCAATTTTTTTCAAAGCCTTAGAGATGACAATTGTGGAATTCAGTAGGCATAAAATAGGGTCAGATATTCCCTATATTTTCCTCATAAGAGACAATCCAAGTTGGCCAGACTTAGTTTTGAAGAGCTATAAACGGAACACATTCAAGAAAAGGCCCAAATTTTAGTCTATAGAATACTGCATAATCTCATTCTCACCAAGTGTGCTCCATCTTGTCCTACACATAACCATGCCACACACAGTTCTACAGAACTATGACACCTGTGCCAGCATTGAACCTCCCCTGAGACAGTGGTGGAGAAGTCCATAGTGAATTAGACCCTAGAGAACAGGAAAGGAAAGGCAGCTGAATGGTGCTAGCAGCTAGCAGGGACACAGACACAGGTATTCAGTTTGCAGAAAGTGCTCTCACACAGTCACAGTGCAAGGCTGCCACTACAACATCAGATGTTACAGATCTTGAATTGAACACCACAAGATGGCAAAAGACTTTTGACCTTTTCTCTTTAGCTTCAGTTTCCCTGAGTTGCTGTCACTGCTTCATCTCACAGGCTTGTTGTGAAGATAAAGTCATCATTAGTGCTTGTGAAGCTCCCAGACACTGCAGTGGTGACTGCTGTTAAAAAGCCTGTGAGGCGATTTAGATTTCCTTTTCAGAGCAGAGTTTCAATAGTGTGCCATAAATAAAGCATGGGACCACACACTGAACAATGGAGAAAACATAATACTGAATAGCTGCTTATTTAGTGAGTGCTATTCATCCTGCTCACTGAATGAGGCAAGAGGAAAAAAATAGGATATGATCCTGTAATTAAAGACTGTATCATGATGTATACACACAAGGGGTCTGAATCAGGGTTGCACTGACAACTTTATGTTTGATTGCTTAATTTTGCAACGATAATGATGTTTCTTTAATGCAGTTTACCATTACATTTGAGTTCTTTCTTTAAGAACTGTATTAGGCAGCATTTGTCAGTTAATGCAAATAACTCAATGCATTATGTATATTTGGTTCCCTCCAGGTCTTTCAGTATGACAAGAATGGTTGCCAAATAACATGTTTAACAAGGTTTTCCACAAGTTTTTCTGCAAAGTTTTCTCCTGTTTAAACCCTACAGTGGATTTGTTGAAATATCTCTAACACAAAGCTATGAAGCAAAACAACACTTCTATCATAATTATGCAGTGAAATTCAAGTCAGAAGCTTTTGCTTTGCCTCGCTATAGAAACAAGAAAAGTTTCCCTCTGTCCTAGTAGGACTAACTTGATAAAATGGCAGTGAGAATTACTGGTAGCCCTTCAAGAGGACAGTGAAGCCACTACTAACTGAGGAAATAAAGAACTGGTGTGAAGTCCCATCTCTTAGATACGAATAAGTGAAAATATTTTCATTGCTAATGCAACTTGCTGCAATATTTGCTGTACCAACATTCTTGTACTCTCCTGTAGGCTAAAATTTGAGCAACAATGGCACCTGGTACGGCAGAGCTGTTCCATCTTTCAGTTGCACTTGTACCATTTCTAAGGGACTTGAGCATTACTGTCAGGCACATATAGTCATGGGAACCCAAACTCCTACATAATAATAGTAAGACTTCAGCTTTGGGTTTGAATCCTGTTCTAAGGAACCTTCTTTTAGTCAGGAGACAGCATAATTTCTTAAAGGTAGAGCCCCCACAGAACATCCCAAAGAGAAATGCACACTGTGCTCTCCCATAATATGCTCTTTCTTCCTCTCTCTTGCCTTTCACCCTGCTCCCCTCTCCCCTTCTCATTCCCCCATCGCCAGAATATGAGATTCTGGTATTTACAGCAAAACTATTCCCTCCCAATGGATGCTCACATAGGGCACTGGGATGAACAAAGTACACCTCCTCTTTTTGTGCACACCAGCCCCTCAGGTCAGCTGCAATCTGCCAGAAAGCCCTTGAACATCCACCAGCTCTGTCCAAAGAAAACAGCAGCGAGAGGCAGATGGAAGCTACAGTTCTCTGTCAGAACTGATAACCACATTTGAAAACAAATTAACAAAACTCAGAGCCTCTCAGTACCACACTGAGGGGTGGCTGGGTACAGTCTGTTTGCAGACCAGCCACACATAACCATGACAACTCTTGGACTTCTCTTTTGAGGGCCAGGCACAAGTTACTGGCATCCCACCCCTTCTGCAGAAAGTCTCTCTTACATTTTAGCTGTTGTAGCACATCTCTTAGTTGATTTTTCTCCTGATTAGGTTAGAGTTAATTATCACAGAATTCACAGATGATTAATTCCTAAGAGAAAGAGAGTCATGTCCCTCCCCCTTTCTTAAATTTATTTTTTCTTTATTACAAGATTGCAAGGAAGAGCCTTGATTTAGAGGTCTGCATTCCAGTGGAGTCACTAGAACAGCCTTCCAAAATATTTTGGTTGGCTAAGAAAGTGATTTGCTTTACACCTTTGACCAAAAAAACCCACTCTAGACAAAAACCTGAATGAAGTCTAGTCAAAAGCTATTTTATCAGAGGCCACCCAGTAAGTGACACAAATAAGTTACTGACAGCAGTAACAGAAGCACATATGCACAGACCATCCCCTTAAAAAAAATCCATCTGCCCTGCCTTGTGGATTCTATCAAATATTAATAATTTTTTTGTTTATTATGTAGCACATCATACAAACAATATGCAAACAGTCACTATCTGATAGTCCTCAAAGACTGGATGATATTTAGGTGTCAGCTACATCCAGAGAAGGTTTTTTACCACAGATACGAAAAATACTAACAAATTCTTGCAGCACAGAGTTGTAAGTGCCTCCTGTAGGTACAAATCTGCAGGTGTAAAGCAGAAGCCATTTAAGCTCCAAACACAGACTAGGTCCTTCTCACCCTACATATTGTAGAGACTGAGCACAAGATTTCTAGCCAAGGCAGATCACAGTCCTTGGGGAATGACTTTGCTCAGTGTTGTCTTAGAAACATGGAGTATTAGCTGCCTACAGCTGATATGATGAATGGGGACCTCAGCTGAGTGAGGGGCTGGAGAGTTAAGTTACTCATAACCAGGCATGGATGCAGGACTTCAGCCAAAATGTGAAGGCACCACCATTGCAGAGGTGTTGAAGCATCACAACACACAGGTGCACTGGTCAGTGTAAAACTATGAAGAGTTAATCAAATGCACACTGTCATTTGATGTTGCATAGAAAAAGATGTTAAAGCATCTGGGCATCTTTGAAGTATTAGCATCTTACAGCTGGCTACAGAGGAAGAGAGAAGTGAGATCACCTGCCTCTTGCTAATGAGCAATGAGGAGTAACTAATGCCCTGCTCCTAACCCCGGCACACAGGCTGCTGAGAGACACGAGAGCTGCAAGACAGCACTGGAGATGGAGCAAGTGCTTTCCAACATCCAGCTCCAGGGCTGTGGCTGCTGCAGGCAGCTGGTGTTTGAGGGAACCTCTGCCTGCCAGGGCAGAACAAGCACTTCAGTTTCTGATTTTCTTTGTTTATGGCTTGCATTGCCTGCTGTCATTAAAATCTGAATGGTCAACAATAAAACACTGTTTGCAATTACTGCTTCCAGAATGACTGCATTGAATGCTTTCCTGACAAATTGTTAAAGAACTGTACATTGCTATTATTATTATTTTCAAATCAATGCTTAAATGAATAATTTGTATGCATCAGCAAGCTTTGCTTGAAATCTAGTGACATGTCTAAAAATAAATGTTGTGCCAATGGGTAAATTCTGGCAAGTCACTGAATCAAGAGGAGTGTGACAGAGGTGATTGTAAGATTGAAATAATTAAGCTGGGTTTTTTAATTTTCTTTTCATCTTGAAAAAGAAACATTTTGCCTAACGGGCAATTTGAAGTGCTCTGTAGGAGACACCTTTTGTTTTCCCCAATAATAAGCCAGTTCCAACACCCAAACCAACAGCCTAAAAAATAAGGGCATGACTTCTGTGCATTTTTTTTTTTGTTGTTGTTGTTCATTTCTATCTTTTTTTCTTTAAATACAATTTTCAGGGAGCCTGAAATGTAAGAGAGACTCTTGAAGTTCCCCGAGGAAATTTGCACAACAGATGGTAAGATATTGTCGTTTCAGAGGTTTGATTAGAAGAGTCAGCAATGTCTGCTGGGTTGAGTGCAGGCTGGAGAGCCAGGAGCTTTCAAATTGTAATCCTCACTTTCCCAGTTGCTCCCTGCCTGTGGCAAGTGGTGTGGTGTTCTCATCCTGCTTTGCTGCAAAATGCAAACAGGGGTGCTTCTCACAGGATTGCTCAGAAGGATTAATCTAAGGTTTTACTCTGCTTAGATCTTAAATGCTAGCCACACTCTGTAAATGAGACACTACTGTTACACCAAATCAAAATCTGCATTGCTCTACAACCCAAGACTATTTCTGAAAAAGTACATTCCTAACACCTTCGCTGTAAGCAGATCATCCAGAAAATAACTGGTAATCAACTTGAACAAAACATACTGAGAAAAATTCAGTGTGAATTTTTTCATGTGATACTTATACAAATGTGCTGTTTTAAGGATTAATTTTATAAACAGAACTCTGAACAATACAGTAAATAGTAAAAACAAACACAAAACAAACAAACAAAAAACGCCCCAGAAACCCAACTAACCAAACTCTGCAAACAAACTTAAAGCAAAGACATCATTGAAAACAAACATATAATTGTGGGAAGGACTTTGTTCTATTAAGAGCTCATAAAATATCTTAAAAACATGTCTCCAGTCCTGAAGTCCTGATAAGCATTTGAAATACTTAATGCTTACAGTAAACATTTGATTTTGCAATACCTTCTCTCTTACTTTTTTCCCCTCTGAGTTTACATGTGTAATCCACACTTAACTATTTTTAAGCCAAAAGCTAAATAGCTTAATGAAAAAGAGAATGTTATAATTCAAGACTATACCTAAAAAGCTTTTATAGAATTGGTCCAGAAAACACCCGATGTAAAAACATCTTAATTCAGCAAAACTGAGGATTCCTTCAACAACCAAGAGTTAAATTACTTCCATTAAGAGGCCAGCTTCTAGAAGTAATCTTTTGCATAGACCCAATTCTGCGCACTGTAAGAAATTCCTAAGCTTTTTCCTTATGTATTTAAAGCCTGTAGAACAATAATCAGTTAGATATAATTCAGCCCATCATTGGGATTTCTGTCTATTTGACCTCCAGAACCCAGTCTACATGTTTGAACTAGGAGGTGTTTGCTTTGCCCAGTGTCAGTGACACAGCAGAAGGAAGCAGATGTATCACCAAAGGTTGGGATCTCCTCCCTTGGCTGACTCCTCTGCTTGTCCTGCTAATTGAAAGCACAAGCCAGCCTGCTTGACCCACAGGAAGAGCATGAGAGGAGAACATGAATCCTGGCAATAGCTGAGGACAAGGCTGAACAACATCTCACCCGTTGGACTGGTCAGTTCATCAACTCATAAATAAGCATTAAACACTGAGGAAAAGAGCATCAAAATAAGTTGCATAGAGGACATAGCAGTAAAATCCTACAGCCTGAAAACATTAAATACAACTAGTTAAAGCCTAGAAAATGTATCTGCAACAAAAATCCCTCCCAATAATTCATAGGCACACCACAAAGCTTCGACATTTGTTACAGGAATGAAGGGAAGAGGAATATGTAGGAGGGAGAAAAAACACCCCACAAAATAAAAAAGTTCAGCCATATTTCACGGGATGAAAGGTTCCTCCCACATCCATTCAGTAGTAGTTGGTTGCAGGTCTGTTATATTCCCTGGCTCACTATCTGCTACATCATTGCTGAGACATCCCACACATTCCTCCAACGCTTGGCAGCAAAGCCAGAGAGAAATAATGATGACCATCCACAATGCTCATCTTTCCATACTGTCCAGGGCTAGTGGTAGAAAGGATATAAGGCATATGAAATATTACTTACATAAGGAAATGGAGAAGTGTAAGGCTCAGATTTATGTTAGCAAAGAGTATTTATTCACTCTCGCTTTAATAAAAATGAAACTAAAATGTTTGATGCAGAAAACACTCAGTGCATTCTTACAGGGAAAAGAAAACAGATGGAAAGACATTAATCAGCTCAGGGGCAGAAATATTTTCATTTATGCATTCAGAGATCATAGAATTCAAAGAATATAAGTTCCAGGTTTAGAGTGGAATATGAGTCTTCACATTTCAAGGTTGTATAAACATAAAATCAATCAAAACCCTAAAAATAAGTGCTATGGTTGTGGTAATGGTCACGCAGTGCTGTTCCCAAACCAACACATGAGGTCATGAAAGCAGCATAAGCAATTGTCAGAGCTGTCAAAAACATGAGTAAGAGACACTAAAACCCTCACATACCCCCACAGGCTTGAAAACATTTTTGCATGTTTAGCCTTGACATCACTGTGAGTCATTACTTGGAATCTAATTATTAAGAAATTAGGGGCTCTGGCTGTATTGGAGACACCCACTGACAGACCTTCATGCAGCACTCTGTGAACTCGGCTACTTGCTGCCTGCCTTAGAAACCCAGACATACTGTGTTTCACTGGAAAACTGCTTGCCGTGGTTTTAGTTATTTATGTTTCAAAATCATTTTACATTGGGGAATGAAAAAACCAAAGGAACATGAAAAATCAACTTCCAATGCTGTGTTTGTCAGATGTTGGAAAAAGTACAATCTTGCCCCGAACCAGAACCTGAATTCAGATGCTGCTTTGACCTTATATCTCTTATGTACAATCGCATGTAAACGATGCTATTATTTCCAACTACCTTATCATCTATTCTGGATCCAACTGTGTCCACAGAGAGGAGCTGCATTTTGATTTTAAATTTTGGAGCAAAAGGTCAATCTGCATCTGCATCAGCAAGAGAGACAATTAGAAGAGAGCTGAGACTTAATGGGATCCCATTTGTTTGGAAAGCAAATACACAGCTATACAAGAACTGCCTTTTAATTTTATTTCTGTAAAGCAGTAGCATGAAATGCAAATCTGTTTTCCCATAATAAAATAATTTCAGTGATGTATTTTCTCATGCTTAGAATAATGCCTCCTACTTCTTTATTCCATTTTTTAAGATTAATTCAGGGAAATCAGGGGCACCTCTCTCATCAGCTGTAGTCATGTGCTTAACATTTGTTTCATATTACACTGCTTAGTTAGGATTTACATCAACTTCATCCAGAATCATGTTGTGTTTGCTTACAATCTTAAGAAGAAAATAATTCAATTAACTACAGTTACTAAAATAAAAGTTCCTTTAGTGGAGAAAAATTCCTTCCCCTGTGAGTTTCAGGATTCCAGGAGTTATTTCAGATATTCTCAACTGTGTTGTCGCTAAGGCTGTTTCACTAATTTCACAGAAAGTAATTGTAAGCTTAGTAGGAACCAGCAATTTTTGTAATAGAGCTCAGAGCTGAAAAACTGCAAGTGGTCTGGATAAATCTGGGTACCCACTTACACTGCAGAAAAACAGAAGCAAAAACCTTCATCAGGGCAGCCCTAGGTACTGAAACTATTGCAAGGGATGTAGTTTTTTAGAATTACACAGCTACATTCACAGTTTTGGTCACCCAGGACAGTTCATCTCTAGCAAAAATGTGCAATTCTCCTGCCTTTTCTAACAGACTGTCCTGTTCATGTTTTCTTCAATTGCCTGAGTGAAGAAATATGTATCAATTAATTCCATTCACACCCATACTGAATACCAAATTTTTTTTGATGATTGGAAAGGATTTTGTCTTTTACACTGAGAGCAATAAAGGCTTACAACTAGTTAGGTATGTAGTCACTTTTAAGAATGCCATTTTTTATATATAGATAGCACTTCATATAGATTTAAAATCACTTTAGTGAGGAAAATATCTCAGCCAAGAAATTTTCTGTTACAAAATTAATGAAAAACAGAAACCAGATATGCAGTCACTATTGTAAGGATTTACTTGGGAAAGATAGCTCAGTGCCCTTCATGCTCAGAGCTGCTCACTCAAGGAAATTCACTCAATAAAATCTTTGGGTATTAACTCAGTATATCTGTTTTGGGGCAAGTAAGATCACTGCACTAGTGAGCAACTCCTCTAGATGATGTTTATTGAATTCCATGATCACTCACTGGACTAAGTTTTTCTTAGGACTCAAGAATTACTGAGAATCATTAAAATCTTTCTTCAGGCAGGCCTCTGTTAGATAGTCCTTTAGGGTAAATTAGTATGGGTTTATCATTTTCCACAGACATTACCTTAACTAATAAAGTGGTTAAATTCCTCTTTCCTATTTACCCACCTCTTATTCTTGTTTGGCTCAAGGCCCTGACTGCAAGGCTTGGAGATGTACACCACAGTTACTGAGGAGTGGATTATTTTTAACAGTTCCGTCCCTTTCATTTATTGCTTCCTATTACTTGACAGACATTTCCTAGTATAATTTATGAGAGCAATTGGGGGGGGGAAACAGCATGTTTCTTTCCTAAACCAAAATAATAATAGTAATCTAGGCCACTTCTAGACAGTCTGATGTAACGGGAGGGTGGAGCAAGTGAGTCTGTGGTACTGGAAATGGAGGATATTAGACAAACCTAAAAATGCCAGATAAAAGCTAATGCAGATAATCTCAAAGCAAGAAAGATCATGAGAGTCCTAGAAACTTATGCTGAATTGATGAGAAAGGTCTGCAGGTTTTTCTATCATTCACCTTGAAAACTGGATGCAACATTATACTCTAAGCATTGGCTGTTGGTAACCTACAGGGCAGTCAGCAATACTTTCCCTATTCTAATTACAAGGAATTAATTCTGAGGCAATTTGTGCATTTCCTTATACTGCAAAAAAAGCAACAGAAATGTGCATCAAACTGTGGACAATAATTTGCTAATGCACTCTACATCTCCTTCAACTTGATGTCCCTTGCTGCCTGGATCATTTTCCTAGATGCAGACTCTGTTCCTATGCAAAAAAAATGCTCAGAGATATAACTTGACATGACCTAAAGGTTTGTGCCTCATACCTCTGGACCTACTTTGTTTTGACCTAACTTAGTCCTCAGCTCCACACATATCTTCTCATACTCTTGAAAAATTTCTTTTGTGTTTTCTCGAAACCAGGATTCTGAAAGATCAAAATTTGCTATCATAAAATTCACTATGAGAACATGACATTGCACCTAGGTTTTGAACCCAGTGTGCACAGCCTTGGTACAGGCAGAATTTAATCAGCTTCACTGCCAAGCACAGGTTTCAGAAATCAAACTGATTGAGCCTCTAAGGGATTGACTTAAAAGCAAAGTATGCAGCCCTTTTTATTTTAGAATGGCCTCAGGACCATGGGCAGTAATTGCAGCAACACAATATCAGTATCAAAGGCTTCTAGACTCTCTTACAAACCAAATTTATGGTCACTGAGAAAGGTGTCAAGTTAGATTTAACTTTGAAAGAGACATTGAAGGGAAGCTCATAAAAGCAGCTGGATATATGCACAAGAAGATATTTCCAATGATCTTACATATATGCAGAAAGAATACAATAAATAATATTTTTCCCACTTGATTTCCTGTATTATTATTCAAAAACAGAGAGAGTGAGAGAGAAATGTACTCATTATTTCCTGTCCCTTAATTTCCCCTTTCTTAAGAGTCAAATTTCCACAACTATTACATTAGGGAAACTGTAAATGGGGGTTTGTTTGTTTATTTCTTGTTTTGTGCTGGTAGCTGCTGAAATTCAGCTCACTGATAACTCATTGTGGCTGGTGTCTCTTCCTGCTCTTCTAGATACAAGGTTGGGAGATTAATTCTAGCACAAAAAAGGCAAGAGAGGAAGTGACTTCAGAAAGGCAGCACCAGGGCAACTGCAGTGATATAATTATGCTGAAGTACTTCCCCTTCCTAATACAGGCTGGATTTAGATCTTTTAGTATTGGCCTTTGACTAAAAGCCAGGAAGAAAATGTCTTTAAATGCAAACTCATCAGTTGTGAGTCTATGCAAAATGCCAGTTGATACTTCCACTTGGAGTAGATAACACCCCCATATTGACTGTGTGTTTGTTATGCAGACACCTTATTTTAACCCACGAGTTTCAAAATTCTTCTTCAAAATAAATTTACATTCCAAAATAAAAACACAGAATGTTTCTCATCTAAAACAAAAACAAACAGACAACATACCCTTCAAAAACAAACAAAACCCCAAAAACCAAAACCAAACAAACAAAAAACCTGAAAGAGCAACACAACAACAAATAAGGCATTTGCAAGACACTACAGGCTCAGAGATTACTTTTTCCTTCATAAATATTTTGGCATCTCAAATGTAGAAGCTAAGAACATTCTTCCTCTGACAAGCCCTAACATCCCATCAGGCTGAAGTCCTACTGGTGGGTAGGCAGACTTCGTTGTTTATGCTCTGCAAAGCTTTGAAAACAAATTTATCACTAAATTCCTAGTACCTGACTATTTGTAAAATTTGATCGAATAAGATGTAGTGATTTAAATTCAATACCCCAGAGCCACTCACTCCCCTGGACTCAGTGGGATGGGGAGGGGAACTGAAAGAATTTAAACCCTGTGGGCTGAAATAAGAACACTTTAACAACTGAAATAAAGTAAAATACAATGATAATGATGTTGAAATGGAGACTGAGAGACAGAAATAAAACCCAAGAAAGACAAGTGAAGCACAATACAGTTGCTCATCACCTGCTGGCCAATGCCCAGCCCTGAGCATGAATCCGTGCCTCTGAGCAACTCCCCCAGCTGGGAACCTGGGCAGGCCTCCTGTGGGGTGGCAAATCTCCTCGGCCACTTTGGGTCAGCTGTCCTGGCCATGCTCTCTCCTGGCTCTGTGTGCAGCTGCTCCCTGCAGGGCATGAGACACTGAGAAGTCCTTGACTGAGTGAGCACTACTGAGCAACAGCTAAATCATCAGTGTGTTTTCAACATTATACTAAATTCAAAACATACCACGGTAGCAGCTATTAAAACCAAAATTCACTCTATCCCAGCTGAAACCCGGATTTAAAGCTAAATCAGAAAATAAAAATCAGTGTTAAAGCAGCATGTGGTATTAATCATTAATATTCGGGTAGAGAGAAAGTTTTATTTCTAGTATTTCTTAAATTATCACCTCCAACTTTTACACTCTTGTTGAGAATGTTAAAGCTGAGATCAAGTCATACAGGCACTTCTTTAATTTCCTTGTCTTTGAGCTGAAGCTTTGATTGAGGATGACAACTCTTGCAAGGACAATTTAAAACTGACCCTTGGGCCAGCAATTGCCAATCACCCCTTCATATGTGCTAGTCGTGCATTCTGCAGAGCTGTAGGGTTCTGACTTAACCTTATTTCTCTTCTGACAATCTTTACAAAGGAATTATTTGCAGTTGATACGATGTGTGATGGGTTTGAACTTAGGTCAGGGAGATTAAATTAAAGCAGAGGGCATCCTCGTGATGAAATCATACCAACTTTTCCAAATAAAATTACTTATCCACAAACCCCAAAGAATTGAATAATGTAAGGTGTCCTTTTGTGATGGGGATTTTCTTCTCACGAGAACAGGCTACGCTCTACTGTCAAAAATATTTAAAGGTCAGGGGCATCACAACCTACAGCAATTCATTTCAATCTGTGAAAAATGGTTTACATCTCCCCCCACTAAACTAATCTGGCAGCTTGAATTCAGCAGCAGATTTACAGTTCAGCTTCTGACCTCTCAGACTACCTGTGTTTTGTGGTGCACCCCACAGTGTTGCATTACTGGACCCTAGGGTCATTTCCATACTGTTGGGTTGTGAACACAAACTTCAGCTGGCCACAAAGATGTGTTTTCTGAAGGTTTGCATTTAACATGCTGCCCCACTGCTATCCTGTACACACAGAGATGCATCATTAGCACGAGAGCAACTCTGCCTCTTATGAAGGGAACTGACTGTCGTAAAAAGAAACATCAAAACTACATCCTGTCAGATAAATTAAGCACTATAAAGTTAGAAGAGTTAATCTCAGCAGGAATTGGGGGTGTTATGGTCCATAATTGGTGAAGGCACAGAGACACAACCCACAATGAGATACTGTCATCAGCCCTGACACCAAAATAAGGCACACTGTAAACCTCTTTTGAGAGGGTGCAAGGCAGCAGACCTGTTCCCTGCTTTGAGCTGCTGGTCCTGTCTCAAAGAGCAGATCTCAACGGGGGAACTGCTGCATGTGAGACTGCTCCCACTGCCTCTCTGACCTGCCAAGGATTGCCACTGATACATAACCATATTATGGGTGTGTGGAAGTCACAGAACCTTGCTGGACAGGGCTTCTTTTCTGCCTCAGCACTGCCTGTGCTCTCCTCTTTCATTACCTGTCCTTGACAAAAAGTACTAAACACAATTCAGAGCCCTATACAACCCTGCAGATCTCATGTCACTCTGTCCAACCTGTCACAAACAGAGGCCACAAACACTTGATCCTACAGCACTTTAAACATACCATTTTCCCCCATTACACTTTTCTATCTCATAATGGCAAGTCATAGGTGTTTAACACAGAGATGCCACCCTAACACGAAGCCAAAGTTACAGAAATAATCCAAGCTATTTATTAAAGGCACACGACCCCTGCAACCCAGCCACAAGTACTACAATTTTATAGCAGGCTATAAGGACAGCAAAATACTGACTTCAATAACTTCTCTTGCAATGTGCAGGGCAGCATCTAATCAAACTACCATTATTGGATTTCTTCTTTAAAGACACTACGTGTATTATTTCTTTAAAACTCTAACACAGATTCCCAGAACAGCAGAAAAAACCAGTCCTGGAATCTCAAGTGGAGCAGAGGAAGTGACTTTAAAATGTAACCATGTGCCCTATTGGTATAAGCTGCTCCGAGTTACACCAAAACGAGTCATTCCTCAGCACTGTCACACACAAAGTGGGACAAGGATTTCAGCTGTCTACCCCATACAGAACAGACTTAGTAAAATCATTTTGCCTTTAATTCCCAGCCAGAAAGAAGAATGTCATTGTCAATGTGACTTTGGAAAGAAAAAAAACAAACCCACTCCACATGCTCTGCATTACTCAGATTTGTTCTCCTCACATGTTCAAAGTTAAACAAACATTTCTGCATTTCACTCCCGTTATCTCAAAGTCACAGGAGTGAAATCTGGATTCTTCTCTGGCTCTTCCATAAGCAGTAGATGCTCAGTTTCGTATTGCACTCACCTAACAATAAGGAACTTCAGTATTTCCAATAATGTGCAAACAAGAGGGGCCCAGCACTCAGTTTATCTTTGTGCCACTCTTTTTATTTTCCAAAATTAGTATATATTTATTTGCAATCAAGTCTTTTATAAGACAACTACACAAAGCAAATACAGAAATATGAATTAAAACACAGTTTTCACCTCATGCATATTGCAAATACATATTCCAAATTGTAAAGACTCCACTTAATCTAATTAAGTATTAAAAGGGATTGTTCCTCTTTAGCTTGCAGAAATTATTAATTCACATTTTCTGTTTAGTCTGCTTTCTTGAGCATAACGGAAATACCATCTTACACAGACCAGTTCCAGCTCAACTCTAAAAGGCACAGTTTCTTCCTGGTATGAAAATAACTCTGAAAAAGGAATCCAGTTTTTAAAAATGTCCTTATGCATGTCACTAAAGGATTTATCATTTTGCTTTTTTTTCCCCACAGCTGGCATGGATTTCTCTCTCTCAACTTTCATTTCTAGAGTTCTGTGGAATTAAAGTCTGGGGATTGGTCTGTGGGTTGTTTGGATTTTTAAACACTAAAGCAGTTTCTTGTAGTAATGTCAGCCTCGAGTGCAGACTAGAATGAATAAAACCTCAAGTACTGCATTTTAATGGGAATCAAATTAGACTGGTCTCATCCTAGGTGGCACTTGTCAACATGACACACAGAATGCCCACTGGCTGTGCTGGCAATTTACCTTTTTCTCCTTCCTCTGTCCACAAGCAAAGGTCTTTCTGAATCCTCTAACAAAACAGGGAGGCTCTCTCTGCCCAGGAAAGAATTTGTGGACAAGTTTTCAACTCCTCTCATCGACAGCTGAAACACTGACAAGTGTTTTACCTGTCATTATGTAAAACTGTTAAAACATGTTTCCATGCTACTTCTAAATGCAGATCTACATATACAGACTAAATTAACATAGCCTATAATAAGCTTCATTAATCCATCAACTAAGAACAGATTGACATTTAAAACTGTCAAGGAGACTTAATGTCTGAAAAGAATTCATCTGCAGAAGCCCAAACCTTTTCAGCTGCTCAGGATCATAACAGAAGGCTATAAAATGGAAACAAAGACTTGGGAAACCTTGTCTCAGCTGAAGTCAGTAACAGAACTACAAAGTCCTCAGAGGAGCTGTGAGTTCATTCCTGGTCCTTAGGGATGTGCCCAGAGCCAGTGCACATGAGAAGTTCACAATCCTCTGCTCTCTGCCCTTCTCTCCTCTGCTGACTTTCCTGTTTCACAGCATGCCTACACTTAGACATACTCACAATCTTGTGGCTTCCAGGGGCCATTCACCCATGTAACTACAGCAGGCACATATGTGTACACATGTATTCTGCTCACTTGAGCACTGCTGTCCCCTCACCATACATTCACACGATGTCCCAATGAGACCATGGAAACTCTCACCAGAGCCAGTAACAAATGGCACACAAAAAATACCAGCCAGGTTTCCCTTCCCTGCAAAGTTCTTCAGTGCAAGGACTGCCTTTGAATTGTGTACATAATACCCTGAGCCAGACCTCTACAGGATGCTACAATAGAAATAATTTTAAAATCTATGCAAAGCTAATTAGTACAGTGCTGTTATTCCCAGCAAGTAGAGCTAATCTTGTGTGATCCAAGAATATCCCAACTTCTCATATTTCTTTCATATGTGGGGTTTCCCCACTCTCCTTCTACCTGCCCTCCCATCCCCTTGATTTATTTCTGGAAAGCAGTTCTCTCCATACAGTTTGCATGATAGAACTTACCTAGAGAAATTTGATTTCCCAATTAACCCTACATCACTATAAGAAGCTTCCTCTATTGTTTTTTGAAGTAAAATTAAGCTCCTTGGTACTACTGTGCTTCACATGGCCTTAGATTAATGTCTTTTCTACTTTTTCACTGATGAAGGAGTTGTCAAATAAACGTGCCCTTTAGCTAGCTGTCAGGGAAAAATCAAGCCTCCTGTGGCATTCAGGAAAAATAGCACAGAACAGAAAGCAGGATTTCATACCCCAAAGTGGATAAATCTATATAAGCTGAAAGCTGACTTCCACTTGAAACAAAAAAAAAGCAGTTCCCCACTGAAAACCTCAAATCTTTTGCAAATGCATTGTTATTCACAGAAGGTCTCCCTATCCAGCAGTACAAACCTTCACTTTGCTGCTCCCTCCAGATGCTTTACAATTGCTGTACCCTCTGCAAGACACAGCCCAGCCTCCAACAAAAAACAGAAGATATTTCCATCCTGAGTTGTAGCACTGAGGAACAACAGGCTCCATGCTCCCTTCCCCCCTGAGCATGAAGCAGAAATGGCAGAGAGCAGTGGTGGCTCCTCAGCAGCTGAGGTGGTTTGGTTCCTCACCAGGTACAATGAGCCCCAGAGACACAGCCAAGGATACCCAAGAGACACAAACCAGTGATGACACTGAACTGGGTTGTTCTGAATTTATATTTCACACCAAAGAGAAGCAGCATGATTTGACTTCTGCTGCTCAATGAAGCTTAGGAGAAGCCACAGTGCAGAGCCTGCAAGCTCTGCAGGAGCTGCCTAAGAATGATAAATTTTGTGAAAAGGAGTTAAGAGCACAGGGGAGCATTTCCCCATGGGCACCCTGTTCCTTGAGGCCCTGGCCCCAACCACTACACAGCCATTTCTTTGTAAAATTTCCATATCCTGACCTATCTATGTAACACTGCAATCTTCTCCCTCATTTTCCTTTGAAGTTGAGAATAGCAGGAGAGCCAGGGAATTTACTCCTGCAAATGCAGCCTGATCCAGCCACACTAGAGAGACCCCTAATGCTGAAGAGACTGTTCACCCAGCAAAGCAGAACTGCACAAGGAAGGGACAAACAAGTTACAAAACCCTGTGGGCTGCCATCAGGAAGCACACAGTAAGACATTTTACACCGGTTCTCACAATCTATAAAACTAGATGAATATTTTTTACAACCATGTCAATTGAAAACAATTTTGCTAATATCCAACTTGCACCATCTAGTCCTAATTAAAAAGCAATCCAGGTAACTGCAAATGAAGGAGCAACATTTTTTTGTGGTGTGAATTCCCCAGTGAACATAAAAATTAACAGATGTTTTCACAGTACTAGTTATTTATCTGTAGCACCACTTCATTGCTGGGG
Source organism: Sitta carolinensis (assembly GCA_032173965.1). Taxonomy (NCBI): domain Eukaryota; kingdom Metazoa; phylum Chordata; class Aves; order Passeriformes; family Sittidae; genus Sitta; species Sitta carolinensis. The sequence goes on along the minus strand of CM063286.1, from coordinate 9,558,174 downwards.
GACATTCAGTAACAATCTGGGCTTTTACCAGATGTCTGCAAAGTTGCAGCTACTCCTTGATCCACTTGACTTCCCCAACGCCCAAGGATACGTTCTGCATACATTTGGTAAGAGGCATTTGTATTGGTTCTTTGGTTTATGCTGATCATCATCATGCTTGTTGTCATAAATAATAGGGTACTCCAAAAGAGAAATGATTCTGGGTAACAGGACCAAGCAACTGGAAAAAATTCTCCCTAGAATAGGTTTTCAGATTTAAACAGAGATATTGGTTAGACTGTATGTATTTGCAAACCTATTTCTTTAGGCAAAGATTAGAAAGGCAAGGAGAATCACAAAGTCAATTTTAACTGTGAATATGCACTTAAAAAGCACATGAAACTGTATCTTTGTCTGTAGCTCATGCATTTCTCCTGTGCCCTCAAACAAGCTCAACAAGACTGAAATCTGGATGTATTATTTTAAAACTTAAAAGAAGATTTTAACAGTTGGCAGTTTGCAGTGAAGCTGTTCTCATGTGCTCTTGCACATTTGAGAGGGAGGGAGAGAGAGAGAGATGGACTAAAAGAAATCTGCCTTTAATTTTGTATCTTGAGCTCTGAACAAAAATATATTCTAAATAGACAGCACAAATGTTAAAGGCTTCTCCCTGAACTCTGCTCATTTCCAATGCAAAAAATCCTTGACAGCCTCAGTTGAAAGCATGCTATGATAAAACCTGAGGGAAAAAAATGCAAATAGATTGAAATCTCCCAGGTTAACTAAACAATTGTCTGAGACAGAGACCAGTCAAGGGAGTTTTCACTAATTGGAAAAAACAAAACAAAAAAACCAAACCAAACAAAAAAAAAAAAAAAAAAAAAAAAAAAAACACCACCAAAAAAAAAAAAAAGAGAGAGATGCTACTTTTGAATAGCACTGGAAAGTGTAGCCACTTCTTTTCAGACTCAGAAACTGAAAGCTAGGTCTGCTGGGAGCTGTGGAGCCCTGCCCAAAGCAGCATGTGGCTCTGGGTACTGTGCCCACCCCCGGGCTCCAGAGGAGATGGAGCACAGTCGGGTTCATCAAGAGCCTCTCACACTGAACACCCTGCAAGGCACTCAGCTCTTTCTTACCTCCCCCAGAGAAAGGAGAGGGTAAAAGATCACCCCAAAAACCAGAGGAAAGAACCAAAATAGCTGCTTGTGCGGGTCACTCATCCATCAGGCTGTATTTTCATTTTGCAGACGGGCGAGGAGGCTGGGGCAGGGGTGAGTACATTGAGAGGCCGTCCCTTTGTGCAGCTGCGGGTCTGAATTGATGGGACAGGCCTCAAAATGACAGATGGATGCCTGCAGCTACTTGATTTATTCACTGAATGAATAATAAATAAAAAGGCAATGCAGTGGCATTTAAAGGGCCTCGGACTTTACCGTCTCCCAGATAAGCAGGCAACCCAACTTCAGATATTGCTCAACAGAAAGCTTTACAATTCAAGGCCTTGTTTTAATGCTGGGAGTGGGCAAAAATTGATGAAGCAGAATTTTAGTTTCTGCTGCTGAGAAAAAGTTCCTTTTCCACACTTTTATCCTCATCAGAGCTCTCACAGGCTTTATAAGCCTACCAGGAATTGGTACTGCTCTGGCTGTAATTAACCCTTGGCTTCACCAAAAGCCTATTCCACTGCAAGCAGGGGAAGAATTTGAATTAGATTCCTAATACATACAGGTACTCTTCCACACGGTGTAGAAGGATGAAGCATCAACCATAAATACAGGCATTAAATGGGCTCCTTTCTATTACTTGCGGGACAAACTTATATCAGCAAGTTGGATCTATTTAATAAACATCATACCAACTGTAATAGAGCCTGGTAAATCCTAGCCAAATACAAGCTCATTGTTCTCCTCCACTTTCCATTCCCTTAATATCAGAGCAAATATCCTCCCAAAGAAGCTGCAGCTGCTACTCCTGAGATGGTCGAGAAAAACTCATAGCAGCCTCCAACTGTAAACACAAATATGGCACTTAGTTTTGCTACTGATTTACCCCAATCCCCCTCCCAAGCCATTTGCTGTGATGACAAATGCTGCTGTCTGGTGGAAAAGTCATGGCACAAAACAAAATACAGATGTGACTTGACAATTTAATTAAAAAAAAAAAAAAAAAAAAAAAAAAAAAAAAAAAAAACACAAAAAACCCCATATTGATACTTGATTTCTTTTTAAACTATTTAAACTAAATATTCTTTAAATAAGACCTTATTTAAACTACATTATTTTGATCACTAAGTTGCTGCTAGCTAAGCTTGAGGTAACAGCTCTGATACACTACTGTGTTCATGTTGTTTCAGTAAAACGCAGTTTCAGTTAAATTCCATTTTTATCAGAATTGTAGTACCTTGTAAACCAAGCAAATGTAGAGCCAGAACATAATCATTTGCCTTTGCAGGTGTTGGACACTGCCCGGGGTCCTGCTCTCCCCTCTGTGGCAGAGGACAGGACACGGCAGCTGCTCCTTTGCCTTGGATTGCTCTTCCTACCCCGTGCTTTGCACACCAGGAGAAAACTGCTCTGAAGCATGTTCCACTGCTCTCTCTGGGGGACACCAGCACTGAGCACTGCCTCAGGAGACAGCAACACTCCTCAACACTCCCAGGTGACAGCTCTCCTCACAGCCAGCAGCTATCTGCACCTCAGGGCTGTGGCAGCATCCATGAAGGAGCCACAGGATCTCTATCACAGAAAACTGGCAGCCAAAGAGGTCATTTGCAGAAGCCAAATTGGATTTTATTTTCAGAAATGTCAATTAAAAAACTATTTTTGCTTTCCAAGGGAAGAATGGGTACAGCAGTCTACTCTGACTACCCTGTCAAAGAGAATAGATGCTATACTTGCAATAAGGGGAAACACGTCACATTTCCTTTACCAAAGCTGCTCCCAACTGGCATTTCCACCAACAAACAAAAACATCTCTCTTTGAGAGTTTAAAGATCCCCTTACTTTCTGCCAGAAATAGCTCCCTTGCTTACCTGACAGGTAAAAGGCTGTCCAGGCTAGAGAGCACTGTAGCAGTGACAGGCACGAAGCAAACACGGGTGCAGTCCTGGACCCCTGGCAGCCAGAGCAGGTCTGTGTGTCAGAGCCAGTGCTCGTGGCCCCCACTCAGCCTGCCCTGCCAGCACCACTCCCCACGCCCACTGCACCTGCTGCCATTCCACAGGAGAGTCGAAAAGAGAGCAGTGTCAGGTCAAAACCAACCCAGAATTAAAAACTGAAAATCTTGTCAGAAAATCTGCAGTATTTTGCACAATTTAAGCTTTTGATGGAGGAAAAAATGCTTACTCTTGCAGAAATAATATTTTTAGTAGAAGTGGCTTTTTTTTTTTTTTTCAGCAGAGCATCTTCAAGGAAGGGTCCCAGCCATCCTTGCCTTCCTGACACCCAGTTGATGATGCTTCTGCAGCTGCAATAAGTATTAAAACTGTGACTCCCAGGGACTAGCAAAGGTACTGCATCTTCTTGCTCTCATTACAAAATCAAAATAAAGAATAAGAAAAGGTGATTTTAAATTCAAAACCACTTTAAAGGTCACAGAAAGTATTATACTATTACAAGATTAGCTAATTATATTATTTATGGAAAGCATTTGTTCTAGGAACAGAGATTAGGCATAACTACAATTGGATGTGTCTGTGACAAATCTAGAAATTAAACAAAGCTCCCCTAAAGTCAACGCCAAGGGATGTTTTTGTACCATAAAACCACTTTGTACATGCTGTCCTGGCAGGAAAACCTCCTTTGCATTATTTATTACTCTGTGAACTGCTGCTGATGGTTCTAATAGCTCATAGCATTGTGCCCATAGCTGAGCAATTGGTGGATGTGAGATTTCAGGTGAGTTTATTGTCCAGTCTCTAAATAAGGGAAAAAGTTTAGCAACTCTTGAGACTCCGCCCCAGGGAGCTCTCAGCTCATCCTGACACTGCCCTGAGGGGAGAGAAGTTGCCAGCTCTCCCCCTCAGATCTCATTCTGCAAGAGGAAGAAGGCCAGAACAGATGCTCCTCCACAAGCAGCAAGACTTTAACCAAACTTTAGCTCTCACAGTAAAGTTTAAACTTAAAAATTACCCTGACAAAAGCTGGTCACCCTAAAATATTCCTATGTAACCTGGGAAAAAACAGTATTTTCCATGAGTTAATGTGCGTAACCTCTGCTGTGACCTGCTCCCTCTGTGCCACTCTGGTGGTCCATTGCCCTGAGAAAATTTTTTCAGCTGGGAGACAGAAGGATGCTGACCTGTGGGTAAAAGATGGTGCTGGGACTGAGCAGTGCTTACCTGGACTTAAGTGCAGAGCCAGGCACAAAGAATCCAGCATTCTAACACCTATGTTTATCCCCAAGCTCCATTTCAACACCTATAATTATATAGCATAAAATCTGACATTTGGGGCCTCCTTGTAATACACTTTCTTTACATCAAGAGGACCTGTGTCACCTGCCTCCCCCTCCTCCTGCACACATTTGCTTTATTGTTTCCATTCTGAGCCAGAACAGTTGAAGTCTGAGCATGTTGCTTAGCAATGCAGGACTAGGATAAGCTATGCTTAAAGTCGTCTTCCTCTGCTAGATGTCCTGTAGTGGCCATTACTGGAGGAAAAATTGACTTTTTCATTATCTTCTTATTGTTTCCAGGGGACTTTCTCCCTGCTCCTATTGCATTTGCTTTGAATTCCCCCTCCTCCCAATGTTCTTGCATTAATTTTTCTTAGACACAGTAACTACTCTCACCTCTCTCATATATCTAATACATTTCTCAGCTGTAGGCTCTTTAGTGGGAATTTTCCACCTCATTTTTAGATAACTGAATTCATTACAGATTTAAGAAAACAAATCTGGAATGTTACAGGACAATACCTGCAGGAAAAATAACCTTTAAGTAAAATACTTTATTTCTCTCTTTTAGCCCATGTGCAGTTGACTTCATTGTGAAAAACTGCCACACAAAAAGAAAAATAAAAGGTGTCTGAATACCATTTTTGCAGTTCAGGATCCAAAAGAGCTTTCTTTCTGAGCAAAAGCTCTGGTTCTTAATTTCAAAGATGTACAAAAGCAAAATCTGTGTTGTACTCTCTGTTTTGGTGCCTGATATTCAAATGACGTTCACAACAAAATTAAGAGTGAACACAGGAGTCCCTTAGACTGATTTTTATCATGCAGCATCAGCTTCCTGAGACTCTCAGAGGAAGGGGGGTGTCAATCTTTCAGGCCCATTTCTTGACAAAAGCTGGTTTTGATTCAAATATCTGTAGAAATCTTGTCTTGTTCTTTCTGAGAGAGGCTGCAAGAACTTGTATGACTGGTGTTGAGATTTGGTACCAAGTGTAGGTACAGAAGCAAATCCATACCTTAGCTGCAGGTAAATCACATAATGCATTTGTGTACCAGTACTCACTCATCATCATAAAACAGACCCAAGGTTTTGTTTATGCGTTCAGGCTGCAAGCCCTCCTCAGCTTTCTGTTGTGGTGTTTATTAGATTTGCAGTGCCAATAATCATGTTAGCACAAATGTTTAAGGGATAGTCTCCTCAAGAAAGATCACTGCTCAGGAGGGAATTATCCCTATCTAATTACAGTTCATGCTGCTGCTGGACATTCCATTTGCTCTTGCTGACTGACTGCTGCTGTCTCATTTCAAAGAGCACTGACTCTGTTCCAAACATGGGATTGGCTATTTGGAAATCAAAGCTATGGAAATAACTTTTGGGAAAGCTGTGGAAGCAGGCCTAAGAGACAGAATAAAACAGAAAACTTAGAGTTATGCTGTAGATGCTGATTCTGAAAGTAAAAGAGCTACATTAGATAGTGAGGAAGGACATTAAACAATAAGTAGTGTCTTGAATGTAGCTCATGCAAACCTTAGGACAGCAGAAAAATATATCTGACAAGATATAGAAAGTTTTAAGCTTAATAATGGAGTACTGTGCACTGTATTCTAAGGCTTACAAGCAGGCATTGTATTTGAAATAAGCAAGCACTGTTCTAAGCAGGTATATGTGTACTTGTAGTGGTTAGCTAAAGTAGCGAACTGTAAAGCCTCTGCACTCTGCTATGGGCTGAAAAGTTTTTAAATGTATTGTAACAGAGCTCTGCAGCTGATTGCTGTGGATGTGAGATGTTGTCATCTTCCTACTGTCTCAAACATATGAGACTTCTGAAAAATAAAAAGCTCTAGACACATCCCTCAGCAGTCCTGGCCTCTTCATGGTTTGTGCATGAATAAAAACCGTGGCCAGAGCAGAAGTTCCAAAGTGTGACAGCTCATGGTCAGTGAAACACGTGCTGCAGAGCAGCCCTGCAGAAACAGGCTGAGAACACAGCAGGCTCTCTCAGGGAAAGCTGGGAGCCATGGGTGTTCCCCAGGGCTCTGTGAAGCCATCCAGTACCTCCCTGGAGGAACAGGCTCAGGCCAGCAGCACCTTCCCTGCCCTGGCTCTCTGTCCTGCACTGAGCCTCCTGCCGAGAGAGCAGAGCTGCACGGACCCCGGGGGTGACACAGGCACGGGGGGCTCTGCACAGCCAGGGTGTCCAGAGGGGCTCAGACAGCTGCTGAGCAGGGGGGCAATCCCAGAGGCACCAGGGAAGGAGTGCAGCCCCCAGAGGCTTCAGCCTCCCAGTCCATCTGAAGAACACGGTGTGCTGCACAAAATCCTTCTGTGCAGGCTCCTGCATCAGCTTTAATTGCAACTGCTATAAATTTCTAAGTCGCCTGGAGACTTGAGGTCCCACTCATTAACATTTTGGCACAATCTCCCAATCTGGTCTACTTCCAAAACACTCCCATCTCTGGCACAATCAGGCTCTTCGCTTGTCTCTACACAAGAAAATAATTATATGAGACTTTTTTTTTTTTTTTATACTGCAGGCATGACACATCTGAACATTTTGCTGGTTGCAATATATTTTCATAAATTCATAAATCATTAAAGATTTATGTCCAAGGAGTTTTCAGGAAATTAGAATGAACATTAAAGATCACACTATTCAAAGGTTATAATTTCAATATTAAAGTCTTATAAATCCTTGAATGAGTAGTGCTGCTTAAATTGAAATTAAAGCCAAGATAAAAAGATGCATTCACTTATTTATTTCAGAAGACAATGTGGAGAGCTACCACCTTTTGAAACCACTGGTTATCTGAGAACAAACCTGTCTGGGCTTCAAGTTCCTGCATCACACAAAGCTGCAGCACCTTGATGTACTTGGGTTCAGCATACCTGAGCCATCTACCTAATGAAACAGAACAAATAGTACAGAATCTCCTGCTGCTCCTTCTGTAATCCCACCAGTCACACTGCCTGAGGGGCACTCTTATTAGGTGAGAGTCAGATCCACATCTTTTCTTTTACTTATTTTAAAAACCTCTCCTTTTATTCTTACAGTTTCAGATGCTTTTTTCTCTCTCTCCCTACAGATCTTCCAATCATTGCTGTTGCAAATTTTACTTGTGAAGTCTTATATGATATTTTCCTCCACCCATTAAATAGCTTCTATATCTCAAACTCAACATTCAAACTGCATGGTCAGTGCTTTTGAGCAGAAAAGACTGGTAAACAGGGGAGATGGCTTCACTATCCATAATAAATGCTCTGGCACCAATGTCATTTATGCATCTGCTTAATCAAAGAAGACAACATTCAACATGGAAGATAAGGATAAAATATAACAGAAAGGTATTTTAATTAAGCTGCAAAAAGCTTGCTGTCTGATCACTCTCTGAGCAGCCAGTCAGGTGTGGCTGAGGACAGCAGTGGAGGCTCTGTCATTCCAACTGCAAGCACTGGGAATATCAGGAGCAGGTAACAGTTGCCCCAAGGCAAATAAAGCAACATTTTGCCTCATTTTCAAAGGACTTTTTTTGCAGCTACACTGGAACATCACCATAATTCCATTTTAGGGGTAAATACAAGGTTAGAAAACTCAGGCTTCTAATACCTGGAATTTACCTTAGATATCAATTTCTCCTTTTTCTCAAAATTTTATTTGGTTTTATTTGTTTGCTTGTCTGTTTTCTTAAGTACAAGAGAGGCCATGTGAAGGTGAACTGAAAAGTTGATGCAGAATTTTATCTAACTGCAGGAAAAATTGAAGATTTAGATGCCCTCTCTATACGTAAAAAGAAACCACTTCTGAAACATTGCTAATATCACTAGATCCAGAATAAAATGTTATGTATCCCTATGGTATTTCAGAGGAATGAAGGGATAAGATGAACAGTTTGCAAGCTAATTCTCCATATGTAACAGAGTATTTGTCCAGATTTAGACGATGATCTTCAGGGAGGCAAGGGAGGGATGGGTTCCCAAATCCCATTGACAAGCAATGAAAATTCACCTTTTAAAAGAATTCAGATTAAATTTTTTCCTTCTACATTTCATCCTGTTAGCCCCTACCTTGCACAAAATTAGTGAAATTATCTAAAAAGATATTTCAATCAAACAGCTAGAATTTCAATGGTGTATTCAAAAGAATTAAGTCATCAAAAGTACCATCCATGTTAAAGGGAAGTATGAAAATAACCACACAACCCTGACTTGCCATGTGTAAAATGAAAGGACACCAAATTAGCTATTAACATGTTACTAATTGTAAAACAGTAGTGATAGATACAGGAAGGTAAAGGAATGAACTAGGGGTGGGCAATAGGTTAATTGCAGTACAACAGAATAGGAGGAAAAGAGAACTCTAGATGAGGGAAAATCTATTACTTGCATTAGATTTTTTTTTTTCTTCAATGTGCAAAGGGTGAGCAGATGTTTATTTTGTATTTTACAGATAAATTGTGAATGAGAAAAAAATAATTTTCCTGTAGATGCCAAAAACCAGCCTAAGCTACTGCTCTTTCCAAATCAACCACGCCAAATACAGAGCAGAGAGCCAAAGATCTCTTTGAACCACTGAGGTTTAACTTTCAGCATGTCTCAAAAAGGAGGAAATTTTAAAGGACTGCCAGCTTAGTTTGTGCGTTTCAAAGGGCAAAGGCAATGCAGAAAGGGCAGCAGTAACTAGGTTCTTGCAGATGAACAGATAGCATAAACCTGATATATACTGCCAGTTAACTACAGTTAAGTAAAATACATTTTAATACATCACTTTATCATGTAATAAATTTGGAGACAAGTCATAGTGTCAATTCAAAAACAGAAGTACAGGGAAAAGCTGAGGGACTGTCACAGGTAATTGCCTCAAAATGATTTCCCAATAGTGTTCAGTGGCAGAAAACACTGATACTATCCCTGAGTGATTAAAAAGAAGATAACTGAAGAAGAACAAAGCAGAATCACCTCTAAACCCAGCTTCAGTGAAGCTCTTATTAAGCTGTTGCTCCCAGTCTAATTCAAGGAAGATGTGAAAAAGCAATGAACAATTTAAAGTAGAGCCACAAATGTGATTCACCAGCTGGGAAACAAGCCCTACAAGGCAAGGTTTAAGGCATTAAATACACTTAGCTTTCAAGAGAAGCTTCAGCTGTAGCTTGATCACTGTACATACAGTGAAAGACAGAGCTGTGGTGGCAGCTTTTCAAGGTTGTTGACAAAGAAAAACAAGAGCCAACAGATGGGAGCTGAAGTCATACAAATTCAGTCTGGAATAAGAAATAATTTACCATCACAAAGGCTAATTAAACACTGGAACAGTTTTTCACTGAAGGTGATCGACTTCTTCCAATGCAAGCTTTTAAAAGTGCATGAAACACTTTTTAAAAGATGTTCTTTAAACCATGCATCATTTGAAGTGCTGCACAAGATTCACTGCCAATATCCTGGAGGAATTACATTGCCCCTGCACCGACTTCAGTTTCTGCAGCTTTGAATGATGGTATCTCACCTATTTAAATATTGTAATGCCAATGCAGACCCTCTGTAAACTACAGGGATTGTTACTCTTCTTCCCCCTAACAGTACTATAGGGAATCAGTCAGATTCTGATTAATTTATTTTTCATTCCAAGCTCTGAAATTTCAAATATCAGCCAGAGCCAGAGCAAAGACTGCCTTTGAAGTTTCTCAGTGCTCTAACATGGTGCACCAGTCCTTCTCTTCCAAGGTTAAAGAGCCCAGCAATGCTGAAGTCAGACATTCAGCCTCAGCAGAGACAAATTTTACCTCATTATTTTACCTCAGCACCTGCTTTGGGTTCGTTGGGGGGGAGGTGCCTATTCTGCAACTTTGGCTTCTAGAATTATTTAGACAAACTTCCCCCAGTCAAGTCCTTACCACTGAACAGTTTGTGTTCTGGGGACAACTCTCTCTAATTTCCTCTTTCAGTACACAAACTGAAAAACAAAATGCTTAAATGAACCAAGGCCCCAAGGTCAATCCAAGCATACTTTGGTGAAAGGTAAGGAAAACATGACATTTAAAAGAGGAAAAAAAAGGGGGGGGGAGGGGTTTAAAATATTACCTTTCTGCTCTGAAACTGCATGATAAGGATGCCCATAGACAGCACTGAAGGTTTATACACAGATACAGAAATGCATCTTTACAAGTAACAGGGAAAAAAGCCCCACATCTTGTGACCCAGCAGCTCTGTGAGCCTTACTAGGAATGCCATGAGAATGAGCCTTCCATCAGCACCCCACTGAAATGCTCTAATGAGGCACTTTCAGCAAATTACTGTGTTTTGACAAAATCTAAGTTGATGGCACCAAGGACATTTCTACCACTCAAAACAGTTACTAAAATTATCTTGTGTAACACAAATCACTAGGAATTATGTTCCATAAACGGACTTCTCAAACAAGCTTAGGATGATCTTTTACCCTCTCCTTTCACCAGATTGAAAAGGAAAGAGGAGACCCAGTGCAGTGGGGTCACTGCAATGTGTGCAGCATTTGACAACCTGGGCCAAAATCTATTTTGGTTTGCATGGCTAAATAAGTGCAGCAATCCTTACCCCAAATCTCAGATGACTCCCCTGAAGCCACTGCCACCTTAAAGATTAACAACTAAAGATGTAATCTTCCTAACTCAAGCAGAACAAAAGGAGGGAAACAGAGAATGTCAGAGATGGGAACTGCATATGTTTTAAAAATATTCATGGAATCCTATTCACAAAGCCCACTTCAGCTGCTAGTCTCTCTGTTTAAATATTCTACGACGGGAGAAAGCCAATACCTTTGTGCTTACCTCATTCTTGTTTATAATAGGTTATTACATTTTAAGTCATCTAACTGCTCTTCCGGATTTCCAGGCAAATTGTGCTAAAAAGCCCATGTAAGCAAAAAAATATTTTATTAATGTACTAGAATCCATCATCACGGAAGTGAGCATTTGATTTCTCCATTTTTAACACCCCGATTCCCTACTACCCTTGGTTTCTAGATGGTAGCTCTATTTCTAGATTTTCTGTTCTCAGCCACCTTTCTTGCTTATTAATAATAACTATCCTAAACTACCTGCAGGCACCATTAGAAACTGTGATTTTCTCCAACAACCACTCCCTCCAGTGACAGGCAATACAACTCACTACAAATGAAAATCATGAAAAGTAATGAGAGGGAAAGCGGAACAAGCACAACCAAGTCAAATCTTCAGTTAACATAATGAAGGAAAACCACGTGGAAAATTATAGTATCTAAGCTGAAATCAACATATCTCTTTCAACCTACTTTGAGGTCAGATGTTGCCACACCAGTTCCAATCCCAGTCCAGGGCTGAGCAAAATCCCCAGCTCCAACTCCCCTGTGGTACTGAAGTGGTAGCACAGGGTGCCCATCTGGCAGCACCAGGCTCCCAGCTGGTGCCTGCAGCCTGTGCTTCTGCTCCCTTTGTGCACATGGGAAATACCAAGGAATGTGCCCAGGGAAACCCAGGCACACACCATAGGGCAGGAAGCTTAACTCCCTAAGTTTTCATAGGAAAGAGGAAGTAAATATACTTTTCTAGTAAGAACGTAAATATTCATCTACAGCAATATATAGTGGAAAATCCCAGGACTAATGCTTTGATGGCTCCCAAGTACCTCTCTAGATAACTGTGCTGTGACCCTGTAATGTGTGTTTGAAAAAACCCACAGAATTCCTTAACAGGCACATAATACAGCGATTATACAATATAAAACATATATTATATAATATAAAACATAATCATTTATATATAAAAAATATATATTATATGTATATTTTATATATATAAAATATAATTCAGCTCTGTGTCTGCTGTGGACCTGAAAACTACAATCTATTCCTGATGCATAGTGTGTTTCTTCATGATGTGCTCTATTAGTATCAGCTTCTTTTTTAAAATTCAGTACTTTTCTTTCTCACTGCCAAAATTCCAGATACCCAGAATTGTATTTCTGTTTAGTGACCTGCCATACAATTGTTACAATTGTAAGCTTAAATAGTTAGTAGTTTCTTCAGTGCTATATAAATTCTAGACAGTAGTTACAGACTCTTGTGAAAGCTGGAATTTGCTGGCTAATACCAAATTTCTGCAAGAGTTGCTACATATGCAAAAGAGCTTCTGCTCTCCAGTCCCAGATCTGTGGTTGTCACAGTGATTAAAACTCCATGTTTCCTAAACAATTAACTAACATAGTCTATTAAATCTCATTTTATTGCTTTGAATGGATTTAGAGGGTACAATAATCCAGCTCGGAAGCAAGACAGAATTTGCATATCTCTTTCAGAAAATGGATGAGACATAAAATGAACAACATGGTGGATAAAACCAAATCCTAGTGTGTTCTCAGTCTGCTTTGCATTTGATTTTCTCTGCTCTACCATAAACAAGTTTTAGCAGTGATAGACTAGAATATACAGAAATCAAAGATAGAGAAAGCTCTCAGAGGCTACAAAAACAATTCACTTTAAACAGAACAAGCCCATTGCTCAGTATATTTTGACAAATCTGAACGTGAAATCAGACAAAATGTTTGTTTTCTATGACTAGTAGTGCTGGAGACAGCACAGCACATTGTATAACCCATGCTGCAACTTAAATTCAATTTTGTGATTCAGAAAGTTTTTCTTTTAGTGCTTCAAATGGAATATATGACCTGCAATTCATTTATATTTCCTACGTAATTAGTAGCTGGCAAGTAAAACAAATTAGGTGCTTGATAAACACAGACAATTATATTTTCAAAGCAGTTGTATTTATGCTTGGAAGGAAGGACAGTTTTATGAATATGTAATCAAGGATGTAAAATTGGAAAGAAAACAAAATAGAGCATAGTTAATTTGGTGGTAGTGACAAATTAACACTGAGCCAAGCCCCCTGCACATGCACTGCCCTGATAAACTTGTTATTAGCAAAGGTTCACTAAGAGGAGCTTGGTAATCCTTCTTCTGTGTTTGCTCTTCTTTATTAGCCCTCTGAGAAAATATTGTTTATAAAATAAAGATCTGCACAAGCAAAGATAAGAGTCCCTGTTTCCTGACTAACCTGTTTAATGGCTAACGAGCTGGGAATATATAGCTGTTTTCTCCTGTTTCCTTTATATATTTGGCTACAGGTGTGTGCTGCACACCAGTGATTACCAAGCATTTAGGAGCAGCTGTGCCTCCAAATGAAAGATGAAACTGAACTGAAAGTTTGTTTGAAATGGAAGTAAAACCTGGCAGATGGCAGCATCCAGAAATAGCACCACTGAAAGAGAATTTTTTGTGCAGCTACTGCTCCAGAGCACTAGTGAGAACAGGGGGAGGACATCTCAGTAACAATCTACAAGGGGAAAAGGGAAAAAATTAAATAAAGGTAATTTTAGGGGGAAAGAAAATAACAGGGGGGATGGCAAGAAAAGAAGAAAATTAGCTTTATGTGTCAACACCTAAAAAAAGACCAGAAACTTAAAGAAGAGACTATTTAGCAGAATGAAAGAATTATAAGTATCCATCAGCTAGGTTTGCTCTTTGAGCAAAAGAAAAGTTAGTGTAAATACATGGAAAAAAGAATTATTTCAAGAAAGAACATGAAAATTGACCAGTGGTCAGAATCAAGGAAGAATAATAAGCCTTTGATGTATTGTGGAAAGCCACACTTTCTTCAAAGGATTGTGGAAAGTCATTATGCTGAAACAAACGTGGATCCAAGTGTTCAGGAAGATATGGGGCTAAAGGCATATGCCAAAAGGAACATTCAAGGCAGGGGGGTTAGGTATTTTGCAAGAGAAAACTGACTTTGAGTGTTTTAAGAAGCAGACCCTGTACAGAGGCTCGTGGCCAGCCCCTCCACAGAGCTGTCTGCAGTGCCTAAGAGAACCCGTGTTTCTCTTACTCAATCCCCTTGAAAGCCGACTATTTGGGGTAATTATTTGAGCTAATGCTTCTCAGAAACGGTTTAAAACTGAATTTGAGAGGAAATGCAGCCTAAGAGTTTCAGCCTTTGGCCATTCCCCGCTGGGCTGACACTGCATCCTCCCTCCAGTGATGATGACACCTCTGAACAACAGGGCAGTCTGGTAAGAGCAATTCATCTTTATCAGGGATACAGGCTTTTGACTTTGACATATTTATGCATAACTCCACCCTGTAATTCTCAATAACAAGGTCTGAAAGTCTCTAAATCACTTTTCAAAATGGAACTTTGCCCGGGAAAATCCCAGAAATCTTCAGAAAAAGCCCTATATAACCAGGTCCAGTTTGATTGATTGGCATTAAATTAATCCTATTGCTGCTTTCTAGATGAGGAGGCCAGAGGAAATGTGTTCCTCTCTATTCACTGTGTACACACGGGTGGAATAATATAATGTGACAGAGCAATTAGAAACTGTAAATTAAGATCACATCTGGATGTAGAAATAACCTAAACCTTGAACATTTCACTTTGGAAACGTCTTTTTTTATTTAATGTTGTCGTTTGGCTGACCATGCAGTAGGCTGAAATCAGCAGTATCATGGGCAGATTGTCCTGATGACTTTAAGAGATCTCTAATGCTGCTCTTCTATCTCTTTTGCTTTAGGGAAAGCTGACAACCTCACCTTCCTGACAAAAACTGTTCCAGATGATTCAGACGAGTTACTCGTGACAACCACTTTGCAAAAATCTTCTAATATGAGTCATTTTATGGTGACTCATTTACTTTTTCATCATTTTAAAACAAACTTCCCAGTGTGAAAAAGTTTAAAGACCTCTTTGAAGAGACAATTTGCAATTGCAAAGCTCTATTTTTCACTAGAGACAGAATCATTGCTTTACCAAAACAAAGCTCTTCTGAGCAATTTTCATCTATTTCTGGTCCCGTAAACCAAGCCCAGTCTGAGTGCAATGTTGAAAACAGTGACATCAGATATTCTGTACCATGGGTGGGTTACTAGGCGACGCTGCAAAGTTCTGCAATGTTATCCAGAATCCCAAGCTTTCTCAAATCTACAGTCATTACATTATATTCACTCATCTAATAAATATCTGGAGCAATGGCATAAAAAGTTTCCTTTTGAATGAAAGCATTTCCTTCAAAAGTTAATTTTGCAGGTCTTACAAAGCAACTGTGGGTTTTTTTTGCAATGAATATTTGTTTTCTAAGGAAGTGTAGGGTAATCTCTGTATAAAATTGGGAGCTGTTCAGATATTTTGATTAGGGAATTTTACACTGGATTTGAGGTCTAAATTTTTTTTCTCCACTGCCCCAGAAGACCATCATTCTGACCAGCCCCTAACAGAGAGCTACACCAGGAGTGATATATACATACCCTTACAAAAAATATATTGGCATATTTAACCAGTTGCAGTGGCTGAGTGGCAAAATTGTCACACTTATTGGAAAGCCCCTAAGACTGGGAATGTCACTCACATTTAAACTCCCCGAGAGCCATCTATAAGTAATCAACCACAAGTTAGCAGGATTTTGTAGAGACTAAAACCAAAGAAAGTTGTCTTTATTGTTGCTAAACTGATGGCCTTCTTAGCTTCTGTAAATACAGAGAAGGTAAAGGGACAGATGTGGAAATGGCAATTAAGAGTAGGAGTATAACAGGAACACAAAAACCAAAGTCAAATTTGAAACGCTGTCCTCATCAAATGCTGCTTTCCCAAAGGACAAATGATTGCAAAAGAGCAGAAGATTTTACATAACAGGCACGTTTTGCTCTGCAGTTGTTTTGACTCTGGAGGGAGCTGAGGACATTTTTTCAGGAGCCCAGATTTCATACATCACATTTGTAGGTTAGAACCACCATGCCCAGGCAGAAGAGCCTGAGGCTTTTGAAGACACTGAAAGGATCTTCAGCTATACAAACATAATTCAGAAAGATAAGCCATTAGATGTTCTTGTAAAAAAAAAAAAAAGAAAAATTATGTGCAATGTGCAGATATGAATAGTCATTTCAAATGAATTATCTCGTGTACTAAACAGTACAAAATCTCTGTCCTTCTTATACATAAATTAGTGGTTTGCATTTACCCAGTGAAGCAAGACTGAATAATGTATTATAATAATGAATTTGTTGGGAAGATGATCAGCTTCCCTTTTAGATTTGTGCCATTCTAGTAGTTTCACAGTATTTCCAGTGCATCCTCATGTTCTCAGAAATTTGGATTTTAACTCTTTTGTGACATTTTATTAGGGAAACAGAGTTTTCTTCACATTCCCACAGGGGCTGAACTCTAAGCTCAACTAAATCTCTGCAAGTCTCTTCCTGCTAAGAATAAGGTTACATTTCTACATTGTACCTATCTAGGAAAAAAATGTAAGAAAAACCTGGTGCTATTGAGTTCTGTAAAAAAAGAACATTAGCACATGGTTCTGGAGATCTTTCTGGCAAAACTGTTCAGCTATTCCATAATAGGTATGAAAGGCAAGTACTGTTCTTATTTCAAAAATATTCACAAGCAGGACTTGTTTTCTGCCTCGAGCAGCTCGTTTCCCTCAAGCCTGTTGATACAGAGAGCTGTCTATGAATATGTTACTTTTTGGTACCTGCAATACCCATGCTTACAGCCTGAAGCAAAAGGAAGCAAAGATGATGAAGGTGTTTCAAACATTCTCCACTTCAAATATTCTCCCTGATGGTCAGAAAAGCTGAGCAATGGATGCATATAGCACTGCCTAAAAAATGGGACAAGGCAGACACATATGAATAGAAAGAGACACATCGGTGACTTTATCTGGCCCACAGATAAATGTTTCCATGACATGCTAGCATTAATCAAAAGCAGAATTATATACCTCTCTATGTTTATTCCTTATTTCACCTGTACTAAAAAGATGGGCATTTTTGTTGTTCATGCAATACCTATCCAATTTTTAACAAGCTCAGCCACAATCAGCTTCCTGTCAAAACCACAATTTTTTACCTCAAGTTGTTTAGACTTCTTCTTTTTTCCCATTCCTAACCCATCAGTTTCTGCCTCCCAGATGTA
This sequence comes from Sitta carolinensis, assembly GCA_032173965.1. Lineage (NCBI taxonomy): Eukaryota > Metazoa > Chordata > Aves > Passeriformes > Sittidae > Sitta > Sitta carolinensis. Next base: position 9,540,828 of record CM063286.1, on the reverse strand, counting down.
TCTGGTGCAGTTTCTTTAAAGCTCCAGCCCTGGGCTGTAGGATAGCCATAAATTTTGGCATTGTACAAGAGCAGTAACACTCTCCTAACTTAACTTTAACAAAACCCTTTGCAAACACATCCTCTTCTTGTCAGGATCAGTAATGACATACCAAAATATACCTCAACAGAGGTATAACATAGTCAAACACATTTCAAGTTTCTTATTGCTCAGACATACTTTATTGGCTAGGTACTAAAAGTTCCAGTCAGGGACTAAAAACTGCAATGGGAATTATCTCAGTGTGCATTGATTGCTAATCTAAACACACAACTGTTTTCACTCTGTTTAATAATTCTAAAAGACAATTTCAAAATAATGGATTTTATTACTGTGAACCTGCATTCCTCACTATTTTATTCTGTGGGTTTCTCCAGTCACATCTGGGGTTTTGAGCCCCCAGTCCACATTGTTAAGACTTTTGTGAACAGCAGAAGCTCACCCAGTGTAGGGTACATGCCGAGATCAGCACGTACAGATGAAATACACTGCCTGTGCATGACTGCAATCCAGCATGCAAGTTGTGGCACCCTTAAACTCCTAAACTCACAAATTTAACGGAATTTTTATTTTACTCTTCTGAGTATTAGTATCTGTTCAGTAGATATAAAATAAATAGTAGTATAAATCAGTATCTGTTACAGCATCTGCTGACCTGCTACACTATCCCAATTACACACAGCTACTCCTCACCTGATGGGAGCATTCTTATCTCCTGCCAACACAACACTAATTCCACCTCTAGACAATAACCCTCTGTCAGAAGCATATTCTCCAGACTGAATTTTCTAGGGAAATATTTTATTAAAGGCTTCACAGTCTAAGTGCTAACAGCACTAATTCTCTTCACTGCTGAGTTCCCCCAGGGAGGAATAAAAGAGTCAATTTAGCTGACTAGCCTTTGTTTTCAGAAGCTGAGGATATCAAAAAGGGCTGTAAGATAGAGGCTATAATCCTACAATATTAGATTTTTTGATGTTCAGCTCTAAGTGGGTGCTGAAGTTACTAGTATACATAATAGTTGCCCCTTGAAATGACCTATGTAATTAATACAGAAACATGAACACATTAAGTTAAAAGTTAAGTAGCAGCAGCATAAAGCTTGATATTAATGTTGCTTTCATTAAACATCAAGAGGAAGAAAAAGCATATACAGAACTTTTGATTCTCTTTAGCTACTATTATTCTCTCAGCGTCTCTCAGTAGGATATTACCAACATGTATGATCTGGTACACAATGGATTCAATACCCTTGTGTCATAAACTTTAATATACTTCTATTAATATGATAAGCATCTGATTTGATTCACACTACCTTTGTAAATAGCAATACTGTTTGATAAATCCAAAGAAGATGTAGAAGAAGTCATCTCAAACTGCATGAATTATCTTGCACTATACAGGCAAAGCCACACCCTATATGCAAATGTCTTGCAAATCCCATCTGAAAACACTCTGAAAATAGAAACTTATGTTTTATTACAAGGCTTTTGCAATGTAATAAGTTCCCTTGTCTAATTCATTTAAAAATGTCTTATCCAACATGTTGAAATTAGCCCCTTAGAGAATTTGAACAACTCACTAAGACCCAAAATGAAAATCTACTTGGACACAAAACTGCATATTCAGTGCTGTGAAGAGAAATAGATTCATGGGTGAAAGATCATTTCTCATTAAGAATGCCCTGAAAGAAGAATGAACCTTTTCTGAATATCATTCATTATTCTCTACATGGGGCTGGCAGCACCAGCAACCTAACTAGATTCACATCAGAACCTAAATTCACAGCATTTCTGCACAGAAAACTAGGGAGAGACCAATGGGATGACAATCAGGATGAGCTTTTGTGTATTAAATTTCAGGACACAGTACCTAAAAATACAAGAAAATAAAAGACAAGTCTAACTGCAATCTGCCTTGCTGCAACCACCTGGTGAGCACAGTGCAAAGGGGACATCCAGAAAACACAGCAGGCTCATCCAGGCATCTTCAATCTTGGCATCTCCATCCCGAGGATGAAGGATGTCACTGAAGATGAGTCTGGCTGAGGCAAAGACTTTATTCCATCAGGATTGTCAAGGGTTTGCAAGTTTATTTTGGGCAGAATCACTGAAAACTCAGATAATAAAGGCAGCAAATCTAAAAATCTATCGGATACATAAACTATTGTACTACACCTATACATAAATCTAAGTACAATATATAAAACATAATATGCAAGCAGCCACAGCACGGTGGGTGAAAACCCCAGTCAGTAAGCTCTTGGAGGTGGGCAGGAGGACTGGAAGGTAATAAACAGGCAGACAGATTCATTTGGAAGAAGAATAGAGGAAGGATCTGCCTCTAATACACCAGTTTGATGAAATCACTGCACTGAAGTTATTGTGCTGGCAGGCTCCACTCTGACAGTGGAGTAGCACTGACTGTAATCCAGTGAGTTATGAGGAAGCCTCACCAAGAGTGATTATATCTTCCAGGGCTCAAGAGATCCTTGTTTATTAAATTTCTTCCAAAATCTTACACTAAAGCAACTTTACAAAATTTAACACAGTAAATTTAAAAACTGCAGCTTTTAAATTGATTGTACTAAATGTCAAAAACAAAGACAGTTTAAATGCACAGATGTTTAATTAGACCTACCTTACATCTTTTAAGGTAGCACCTGCTAGTCTCCATTAGCGGACTTTGCTAAAGAACAATATTTTGTCTACTTCAGACAACTCAGCAAAACCCATTTTCTTATTTTTACAGTAATATGAAACATCTGTTCTCTGTATGTGTAAGTGCAAACACTGGGCATGTATATACCCTACCATGTATTCCCTTCTCTTGCAATTAGTCTTTTACTAGTACTTAGCAACTATATTCCTCAGTTATGGACCACTTGTATCCTAAAGGAAACAAGGACTAGAACTCCATATCACATACTTCTATTGTGGAGAATAATTAAAATGTCAGACATAAATTTTTCCTTTTGCTTCATCTCTTTGCTAGTCCTATGAATGACAGAGGAAGGAGACAGCTCTTGCTTATTTCTGCTGTGTGCAGGGCGCTGTCATCCTGAAGTGCTGTAGTTAACACATTCCAAAACACGTTATCTCATGGGATGAAACAGTTTCCCAAAATTAAAAAGGGAGGGGGGACTGTTTTAATTAACCTGCTGCTACAAAAAACTAGGGATATTAATTCCATGTCTCTAAGTAGGTATAAGATAAAACTTTTCTTTAGCAGAGGAATTATTCTTGTATTCTTTGCCACAGAAGGACAGTTACAATCCTTTAATATAAGCAGACAGCTTTTCACAAAAATTCAGTCCCATAAATAAAATCCATGCAGCAAAACAAACAGAAACATTCAAACTGTTGCTTTCTTTCAATTAAAATAGAACAAAAGCTGTAGTCACTGTGCAACGGGGAAAAGCAGAGGAAGAGAAAATACATTGTCCATTTTGATATGGTCAGGTACTTGAGGGGAGAGGAAGAGTGAAAAATACGTGACACACTATGTTCATGTGCTGACTTCAGAGAATGGGCACAGAGCCAATTTCAAAATGAAAAATGGCTCCATTAAATTATTTAATCTATTCATCCAGATCTCTAAAATATCCAAATGTGATCCTGCACATTCTCAGTTACAGAAAACTCCCAACTAATTTCAAATATTTAGCACAGCAAAGTCATGTCTTGAGAATGGTTAGGAAATTTTTTTTTTAAATGGTATAGGATTTCAGCTAAGCAGGTTTCTAAAAGTCAAATCCAGAAGGAGCTGGCATGCTTGCACCTGGAAGCTTGCAAAGCACCAGCCAATATCACACAGCTGTAACCAACACTATGAATCTTTCATTTTCAAGAACACCAATTTAAGAGAAAACTGCTTAGTAAAAGGGAATTTAAACCATATGCAACCCAGGATATGCAACCCATTTAAACAATATACAACCCACTCGCTATTTAGCTTTCTAAAGGAGACCTTTAACCCACTATTTATAACAGAGGATGACAGATATATGTTATAACACTAGATACCATAAATTATTTACAGGTAGGTACCATGAGTAACTTCTAATTTTACTCATTCCCTACTTGCAGCTACCGGAGATGGATCCCAGCGTGGTTGGGAACCTTGTCAGAACAAGACAGAAAGATTCAACTCGTCAGAGCTAAGGAATGGAATCAGCCAATTCAGTGAAAATGTGCAGCTCCAAAGGATGGGTAAAACACGAGGCACCTCCTGCTAAAGGTGAAGGACCATGCAGGAGCAGAGCTGGATAGCAAATAGCCAGATTTTGACTTTCTAACCTAGTTTTTTTCCTGTCGTTCTTTGCCATCCCTCTTGAAGTCTATTGTAATGAAGCATTTTTAACCTGTTTCTTCAAGAAATGAGGCATATGTGGCTGCATTGCCTGGCCATCTGTCAGTTTGCTATTTTCCCTCAAGCACATTTTGAACCTGTTGAACAATTTCAGCCAATTTGACAGAGAACTAAAGGTCTCAGACATAGAAATTTCGGCTCATTTCATCAAAAATTAAAGCTAAAAGAAGAGAAAAAGGCAGTGTATTGCTGTGTATGTGGCTGGCAAGGTGGGTGGCACAGCACACAACACTTGGGGGGTGACAGGGAGGCTGCAGACCCCAGAGAGGAGATGGAGCTGGGCTCCACTCATGCAAATCCATTGGAAGCTGCACTTCCTCAGCAGGGATTTACATCAACCAACATCATGTTACTACAGTGGTGTCTGCAGGTTTCAGCCAAAAATCAGGTACTGTTCCCAGAATAATATTTTTTCTTTTGGGTTGGTTCACCTTTTTCCTCCAAGTAGCTTTCAAGCCAAGGAAGAAACCCAGGGGAATGGGATACATTAGTGAGAGAAATGGCAAGACAACCAGAGGTGGTGTGATCATTCCATATGCATGTACTGGAAATGATCACATCACCAGGATGGTCAGAGTGTTGAAAATAATATAACCTCTACATTTTTAAAAAACTTTTTCTCCAGTCAGGTTAGGTTTGCCTTTGCCTTGGGGAAAGGAATTTTAAGGGTTTTTTTAGGAGGATGTTGCACCACTCAACAGAGATGAGGTTAACAGCTCAACTGACTTGGAGTAGGCCAAAAGACAACGACCATCAGCAGAACATCAGTGGCCACCAGCAAACATCTGCTCCAGACACTGCCCTGGCATGGCTGGAGACACCTGGTCCAGAAAAGACTGATAAGGAAATCAAGGAGCGAGGACCTAATTAACATCAGAGGCAAAGAAATCCGGATCCTGTAGGAAACCAAATAGTAAGAACTCTGCAACTTGGGACCAACGAACATTGAACCAATGGATTTCTATGGGTTTGGATTGTATGAAGTTTGGGAAAAATCTAGTGAAACTCATGTGTGTATGGAATATTTTCCATGGCACATCCTGGCCAGAATAAAGTAATGCCTGATTCTCTATCATTCCAATTATAGTGTTAAAGGGTTTTTCTCTCCTTCATGGATTTTGATGACAAGAGGCCCAGAATAACCAGGCACAGAGTTTTCCATCTAGCTCATATAATCTCTGGGTTTGGTCCATAAATACTGGACATTCTGAATTATTCAACAGCACATAAAAATCTTATAACCATCTTTAGTTATTGCATGCTTGTGTCTCTAGGCAAGGCCTGAACAAATATTAATTTGGTCTTAACTGTCCCCAGCTGTGATCAGGAAGGAAGGAGTATAAAACTAAAGGGAGTGATAGTTCCATTGATGTCCACACTCATAACACCCTGGTATCAACAAATTAGGTTTTCCTGAGACAAATAGCATCTGTTTCCAAGCAATCACATTTAATTATCATTGCTGCATCTATTCTCTAGCAAACTAATTCTTTTTATACCTATTTACAGTATTTAAATCTTCCAGCAATAATAATGAATTATGCATCTGAGTATATACAAAAAAACCCCACCTTTTAATTTCTTTAAATATGCTCAACATCTTAAGAAATTTCCTTTTATTTTTTTGTAATGGGAAACAATACATATTTGTTATGCACCTGCCAGCTTCACATTATTTGTAATTTTATAGATTCCCATCATATATTCCCTCAATCATCTCCCCTTCTAGATGGATGAATTCCGGTCCATTTGGTATCTCTTCCCTGAAAAATGTTTTAGTGCTTTTGATCATCCTTGACCATCCATGTTACCCTTTTCCATACATTTCTAATGCTGGGTATATCCTCCCTGAAAGGGCAGAGCCAGCACTGCACACTCAGCTTGTGGACAAACAGGGAATAAGTGATGGTGCAACAATGTCCATAGCTCTGTTCTCATTTCCGTTACTAATAATGCTTCAGATTCTATTTTATTGCTAAGAAACTGATTAATTCTTTAGAGATGTCCACAATGACTAAGATCTCCTCCCTGAACAATAATAGAGGATTTAGAGCCCATTTTTTAAATCTGTAGCTGTTTATTTTTCTCTTGCATGTTAATTTTTGAAACACTAAATTTGATATCATTTTTCTTCCACCCAGTCAATATTAGGTTTCTGTTATTATTTCCCTTTTCCTTCCACTCTCCCATTTTAAACATCCCCATCTTATAAATCTTCTCTAAATTTCAAATTCCAAAGTATATAACCTTATCTTTATGTCCTTGTGACTTGCACCTCCAAGTTTTACCAGCAATATAAAGTAGATCATAAGAGTGAAACTAGTTTGACGTTATCAAGGAAAATGTTAAATCAGCTCTAATAAGATATATTTAAAGTCAAATTAACTTTGTAGATTTCCCTATTTAAGCATTCAATAACATCGTCAGTGCTTTCCTCCACATCCCTCTACAGCTTCTGGTGAGGGTTTTGTGTATCTCATATATATATATATATATAATATATATATATATGGTGTCTATGTTCTGTGTCTTTACATAATGGATATTTTTAAAAGATTTTAGGAAGTCTGTGTCTCTTTCTCAGTCATTCTCAGTAGAATTATCAACATTATTTGCAATGTGATTAGGAAGTCTTAAATACTGTTTTGTGCAATGAAGATACACTATGACAATATTTGAGTGGATTTGATGAGTCACCCAGAGTTTGATTTCATGAGAGCAGGCTGCATATCAAAGCGTGAGGCACAGCTCATTGGCAGTGCAATCACACACTGCCTCCCTCATTGAAAATTCACTCAGGTGCCATTATGCTACTTTTTATACAATATGATATCCACCTATTCTTAGCAAGCATCGCGTTGAACGTAAGTGGAATAAAGTATGGCATGACTGCCCCTTGTGCTATTTTAAACAAATACAGTGAAAGCCAAAGGGTTTTCACAGACAATGGGCTTAGGCAGAAGGGTATTACATTAGGATTCATAAGGACTCCACTTAACCTAGGCTGCATAGATACCTAACAACTGCAATAACTAGAGGTGTTCTGTTTAGTGATACATATTTTAACCAACAAAAAAAAAAGGTAAGGAAAAAATAAATCTATTTTTCAGTTCTTGATTGCAGCTCTTTTAGTGTCAGAGTTTTTGCTTCTGTTTTTTGCAAGAGAGCTGACAATACTAATATGGTTGAAAGAATTTTGCCAAGTTGCAAGAAATTACAGTAACTAATTTCACTAAAAGACAGGATATTTTAAAGGACTGGGAATGTACTGTCATCATCAATTTAAAAAAATTACTGTATTTCTTAAAAGCAAATACAGTCTACTTTGATGGAGTTATGCCCAGCAATGTTTTAAGGATTTTAGGGAGAAGAAAAAAACATTCTTTACTTCAGTCCTAACAATAATAAAAATTAACGTTCAACAGAATCCCTGTCTTTGCAGCACTTCAAGAGAATACCCACTACTTTTATCTTTGAAGAGCTCCAATCCCCATCTGCAGGGGAAAAATAGATAGCTATGGATCTGATACTTCATGAAGGCCAGAGGAGTTGCATCCGTTTACCCAGTTATCAATTTAAAAGAAATGATAGGGTTAGAAGGGATGCTTAGAGGTCATAAGACCATATCCTTGCCTCAAAGAAGTTCAAATGCCCCTTATCCCTCCTCACAGATGGCTGTTTAGGATGTCTAGAGATTAATATGGCATTAATTCTTAAGGAAATTTATTTCAGTGCTGGCACCAGAAATGCTTCTACAGGAATGTTTCTGAGTCAAAAAAATATCAAAGGAAGCTGGCAGGGGTAGAACATACAGTTTAAGATAACAATTCTCCCTGGAGGAAAACTAAAACAGCTCTGTATCCTCCAACAAAGCATAGGACAAATATCAATAAAATTCAAGTAGAAGCATCAAATAAAAGTTGTAACAAAGTCCTAGATTTGAGCCTAAAAATAAGCAATAAAACCAAATATGCATACAGGCTTTTTACTAAAGAATGTCCAAAATAAAACTTGATAAATAAAAAAAGTATGTCAAGGAAGAACAGAATCACTATGGATTGCAACTCCAGTCACTGGTAGCAAAATCGACTTTTATATGAAGTATATATTACTGATTTACCAGAAAGGTGACAATGACTGTTATGAGCACCTTTATGGACAAAAATGTTACAGTAACGGAAGACTTCAACAGCACTCACATACCCTGGGTAGGTGTCAGTGTAGGTGATACTGAGAGAGTCTTTGCAAAACATGAGCATTTGTTTTTTGGAAAAAATTGTTAAGTACAAAAAAAAAAAGCCTAACTCTTGACTTGGCACAAAAGGTATCTGTGACCTAATTCAGGATATTTGCTTTTAAAGGCAAGTGTTTCTACACACAACCATATCATATAATAGTGAGGAAAGGAAAGCACAAGTACAGGAACAAACCTATCATAATAAAAATGAATGAACAGTTCTCATAGAGGTAATTCACAGCAGTCCAACTTGTTAGAATTATCTGTAGGGCAAGGACAAGGCAGTTTACAGGCTGTGCTTGAATTTTCTAAAGGCTTACAGGAAGATTTCTTGAACAAAAGTTCATAAAATGCCATGGGAATGTCTTCCTATGGATTAATAACAGATTAAAAGGATAGGAAAGTAAAGTAGGAATAAATAGTAGAACTTCAAATGAAGCATCTGGCCTGAGGCTTATGCTATTTAGTATTTTTGCAAATGATCTGGAAAAGGGATGGCAGGGTAGCAAGATTTGCTACTGGTGACAAATTATTCAGGGCAGTAAAAAGGCAAGCAAACTGCAAAGACTTACATAGGAATTTCATGATTCAGAAAGATTAGGCAATAAACATACAGAAAAAAAACTCAGTATAAGTAAATGTAAAGTAACACATGGAAAAGTAACTTTAACTGTGGATATTCAGTGACTGAGCCTAAAGTAGCTATTATCTTTCAGGAAAGCTATCCCAGAGTTATAACACACAGCGCCATGAAAACATCATCTTGATACTCAGTAGCACTTAAAAAGGCAAATAAAACATTACGAATTTTTAGAAAGGAAGAGAAAATGAGAGTGAAAACATGATTATGCTATTTTATGGCTCCAAAGCAAGACTGCTGCTGCATGAAATCCAATTTCCCCATCTTGGAAAGCACCAAAGACCAGAGAAGGTACAGAGAACTGCAGCAAGAGTGATCCAAACTCTCCAGCACTCAGAGACAAAACAGAGGAAATTCTGACATTTCAGGATCCCCATAAAGTGGGAATCTTAGGGTAGAGGAGAAACTAATTTTTGAAATGCCAGCATATGTTGATTCTGAAACACAATATGCTTCTGGGGACTCTGACAGCTGCTACTGGCATTACAGCTAAACTGCTGAAGTTTCAAGGCTCAAACAGACTGAGGGCAGCTCTGCTGCTCAGGGGATCTTGGTCCCTGAGAGCAGTGGCTACTGCAGCCCCAGCCCTGGCTGCCCTGGGTGGATGTGATCTCTTCTGCTGCAGAAACCTGAGCCTCAAAATTCCCACTAAAGACGAACCGAGGTCCTGGAGGGCTCGCCACCCTGTTCCAGGCTTCCAGAAATCCCCACTCTGGGACCTGGATAGGAGAACTTAAGGAAGCTCCCCTTGAAACTTAGACACTAGTTTGTCAAGCAATTGTCATAAAGGAATTAAAGCTTGAAAATTATTATTTTCAACAATATACACAGTCTGAAAGATAAGACTACACAGAAACATGGAAGGTAGAAGTGCTCATGTATGCATAGGTATGGACAGATTTAGAAAAGAAATTGAAGACCAGCTTCAAATCTTTTCTTTTCTGCCATCTGAGAATCATGTTTAAAGTAGATAATTTTGCTACCTTGCTTAAGGTCTGGAAAACCAGCAGTATTGTTGGCCAGTCTTCCTGAGTGAACAAATGTGGTGATAGAGAACTTCCCAGTTACACAGATCCTACTTCTCAAGTGTCTCTCCAAGGAAATTCAGAAGAAACTTTTAGTCACAAAGAAACAGAGAAAATTAAAACCATTCTGTTTTACATTGAAGTTTACAGTAATAACGTGACCTCAGTCCAGCAGGTAAAGACAGAATAGGTTACAACATCAGACCAGGAGCATTTTTCACATTGAGATTAGATACACCTGGTAGCAGCTCACCAAGAAATATTTAATATCTTTATATGCCCATTTCCTAGAAGACATGTTCTTCTGCAAACAGAAACTACTACTGTAACCTGTGGTACACCAGAGGTCAGGCTGGACAATCCCAGTCCACTCTTCTGCTTTTATAATCTGTGAAACTGCAAATGTCAGAGAAAATATCTAATAAACTTCAAAGCAGTTTGTTAAATATATATATATCTCCCAAATTCCTATGGCTAATACACCATAACTCTAGACACTTAGTCTTTGCATAATTGTTTTTGTATTTTTTCAAATACATTAAATTCATTATCGCAATCAGTAATTTAACAAGCAAGACCATACAGGTAAAGAAAGTTATAACTTGAATTTTTAAAAGTTTACAATTAATATGCTGCCCTTACATATCTTCTCATCTTTCATACATTTACTTCATTACCAATCCTTCAATTGAAATTAAAGATTACTATGTATTTCCTGTTTTCCTTAGAAGGAATGGAAGACGTTGGTTTCTTATTTACTCACCATGCCTCATTTCTTTCACATGGGTGTATCATAGACACAAGATTTCATGCATTTCCAAAAAAAGTAATTTCTGACCTTTTCACCACTCTTTTTGTTATAAAGAAAGCAAAACAACAATTTAGGAACTGTTACTGACAGACAGCCACAGTAGCAATAGCATGGGATTTACTGGATGGAGATTCTTTCAGCTTGAAAGAATTCAGGCAAAATTTCATCCAATAGCAGCTGACAGCAATCCTTTCTAGCTTTAATCAGTCTCAGATTGGAACAGAAATTCAGCTGAAGCCATCAAGATCCTCCCATTTTGATCAAAGTCATTATTTATCTCATGGTTTCTGACCAAAATCTCAAACAACCGAGTGTTCTCAAAATTTATGAACTCCTTCTTTCACTTCTACCCTATTTTGCTGAGATGAAAGAAATCAGCCTCCAATTTTACAGATTTCATTAAATGCTCACACAGCTTTAGAACAAATAGTGGCCAATTTGAAGCCCAGACTAACACAGCTGTTCTTTGGACTGATCCCTAACCCTCAACATGGTGTGGCACCACTTTGAAAAATTAGTATTTATAGCTGGTAAACGACTTACTGCAGTTGAAACTTCAGCCCATTTGAAGTCAATGGGAATACTGCCATGAGCTCAATTTGGACTTCAGTTTCATCATTTTTGTAATATTGCACCAAAGTTTCATATTTTTTACAATAAAAAAGCAATTTTTTATTATTTATGGGGGTTAAATCTGTGTATATATCAAAACCAACCTATTAAGCATTTTTGAAGTAAAAATTCAAAGGAATTACTTTACCATGGGTACAGCAAACCATCCTTTTATATATAATTTGTAGCCACATTACTCTAAAGTTCAGAGCCCATCAATTAGTAATTATTTCAGTGTGTTGCAGTCATTGGAGGAACAGAGAAGGCCCAAAAGCACAGCTGTTCTTCCTCTCCCTTAATTTGATTCAGTCAGGGGCTTTCCAATGAATTTGCAGCTGGGTCAGACTCTGTTCACTCAGTTATAGGTATATTTAATATATTGGAGACCAATTCATACAGGATATGAATAACCAGCCCCTTACTCAGGAATGACAGCTCTTCCCTGGGGTGAGCTAGACACACAGAACAGACCTGCTCACTTCCCTGATCATCTTTTGATTTACAAAAATTATCTAAAGTTTCATAGATTAAGTTTTTATAATCAGTCTTTAATATTGTGTTAAATATAATGACTCAATCATTTTTTGTTGCTGTCGATGGGCAAAATTTCAAAGTCCTCAGGTTAATCTTTTGTATGGGTACAAATTCAGACAAGTAGACATATATTTCTTGAAAGAAAAGATGAAGAGAATTGCAGAACATGCAAAGTAAACATGCCAGGATTATAGGAGACATGTGATGACTCAAGATATATCATGTATGTAACTAAAAGTGTTATAAGCATAATGAGTAATTTAAAGATGCATCATCAATGCTGATTACTTGAACAACCAACAAGGATGGGTGTACATGGGTGGCCATGGGGGCTGACAGATTTCACTGAGCCCTTGGCATGTCTCTTGCCTATCTGCATTTGCTGTATTTTAGTGAACTTTCTGCTGTGCCAGCAGCAACCCAGGCATATAATTACAACATCTTTGAAAAACCTCATCTGAGAAACAAATAAGCTTGCTTAAAAAAAATCCTCATATTGCCCTGACTCATAAATCCATGATGCACTTAATTAAATTCAATAGGCAATTTTAGGGAGAGATAAACAAATTAAAGAACCTCTACTAAATGACAGAAAATTCCAAATAAACATAACCCATTTTGCATTTTAATTCCAGAGTTGTTTGTCCTTGTCAGGGGTGATACCTGCTTTACAAATACTTTTCCTCTTGAAAAGAGTTCTCACATAATGATATTAAAGAAATGTACCAAAAAATGCTTTTTAAAATCAGATAACTCACTCCATCATCCATGGACACATAAGAGAAAGCTGAAAAAGACAATGAATGGCAATTTTTTTTATTATGCCAAGAAATCCTTCTGTAAAGATTTTTCTCCTCCTAACTCCTCTGGAGAGCAGCAATTAGTATGCTGTTTGTCCAGATTCATCAGCAATGGCACATATAAAGCTGTAAATACGCCACACGTGTTAGATTTATAATGGTACCCTCCAGTCTGACAGATTTATACATTGTCTTTTTCTTGTAAAAGGTAGACCTGCTGTACAAAACAAAGAAAATAATTTGCAAGCAGCAGCCATCAGCGATGTGTGAGAACCCATCTGAGTCTATCCAGATTGTAGTGTTATTCTCCATTCCCTTGGAATCCCCATTTCCACCACCTCTAGAGCAGACCATCCCTTGCTGTCATGTCTCACCATATGGGTTTGTCACTCCAGAACCCCGTTTAATGTACCATCAGGGAAGAGAGAGCAGTTCAGGCACAAGTTGTGAATTCTGCTCAGGAGAGCTCTTTTCCATCTAGGTGTCATGGAAAGTTTTCTCTGGGCAGACTGAACCAGCCCTCCAGTCTCTCAAGCCTGAGAATCAGCAGACAGTTCCTACCTCCCCTTTTCTCCTGCCCACGTTCCTCTTCACAGATTGTTCTTCCAGGCAACAAAAAGCCAAGTTCTGTCACTCCTGTCCCTACCCCACTGCTGAGCACAGCAGACAAACGTGTTCTGTGGGCAGGGGGGGATTTCTGTCAGGAAGTGCTACCCCAGGCCCTGCCCGTTCACTGCGCTGCTGCGGGAGGCCAGGGGTGGGCAGAGAGAGATGGCAAAAAATGACAGAGAGCATTTGTTTTCAACAACTGAAAAAGCAAAGGCAAAAAATCATCTAGAGGAGCTGACAGGTGGTAAATCATGAAATGTTTCATATGGAATTTTTAAAAGATAGAGGAAAGCACCATGTGGTGCTCCCACGCACAGTTTTTAATATATGTGTGTCTATCGATGAAAGAGGGAGCAGAGAAGGTGTGCTCACTGCTGAAATGTTATAGGAATGCTTCTCAGCTCCTTGTCACTGGGCTTCTTTCACTCCACCTACCCAGCCTGGAATAGCATCCCTGTTTTTCTAAGTCTGGCATCTTCTCTGTTCTTCTCCTCCCTTTATTCAGCTCATAGTCAACCACTCCTAATTTCTTAGCTCTTTGTTCTGCTCATCTTCAGGGGCTCTGTCTCCTCTAGAGACCTGGGGTAGTTTAAGACCCAATTAAACCCTGTACTAAGTAATTATTTCACACCCTCTTTCATGCTTTTTTTCATTAACTTCCTAGTTTAACTACATTCTGCACAGATTAAGACTTTCTTGATGCCTGTGATATGAGGTAGCTGAAAAGAGAAAATTTATGGATATTTATAAATAATAATTTTGTTGAATAAGGACAGGGTCTGCAATGTTTAAGAGGAAAGCCTATTTCTTGTTTAAATTGTTCATTTTCCAAGGTCTTTAAAACTTTTAACTGTGGATATTTATATTTTCAATCAATTAGATCATTTCCAAGTGTCTGAATGTAAAACTGCCTCCTGACATGCATGATGAACAGGAAGTTTCTAAGACTAGGCTGTGTTATTCAGTAGACAAGATGTTGCACTGTCAACTGACTGGAGCTCTTGCACTATCATTTGATCTACTGAAATTGCTACTTTCCAAGGCTACTCTGGCCATTTTTCAGATACTTCATGGTGAACAGGTATTTCTCACACTTGGATTTCAGCACAGTTGCTTTTTCATATAATAGGAGCTAGGCTCTTCTGTGTAAGGATCTTGGTGATCGTGAGATGCAAAGCTAAATGTCAGACATATAATATTTATTAGAAGCAGCAAAAGAAAAGGTTGCAGTCACCCTATGAAAAATCCTGAACTGAATGGAAAACACCATAGCTCCCAACGGATGAAGTGTCAACAGTTACATACTGCAAAATTATTAATAAAATCCTTTAAAATACAAGAAAGGCTCCGTTTTGCCCATCCAGAAGCTGCGGTTATGAAGGAGTTAAATTCAAAAGGTCCAAAGAACATGAATAAGTTCAAGATGTTATTTGAGGATCCAAGTAAAGAATGCAGAGTGAAGTACAGCAAAACATCTGTAAGAGCAGCACTGAGATGCTTCCTGCTTCCCAAACGAGGAATATCAGACCTGCATCCTCTTTCATTGTGTTCTGCACTAAAGGAAAATATAAAGGAGGGAAACCACAATTGTAAGGGAAAGTTAAGCTGCAACATGGGTTGTATTTCATATTCCTGAACAACCCACATAACCCTCACGAGAGATAACCCTACTGCAATAACACAGCTGGATTATGGCAGTGCAAAATAATCCAACACTACACAGCTGTTACAAGTTCTCTAGGAGCATTTTGAAAACTTGAATATGCTTGTGAGAAAAGGAATTTCATTCATTCCTAACGATGGTAAATTGGTGTCTGAATTAATGTTACAGAAATTTTTCAAATATTTCAGTGCAAGTTATCCAGACCAGTAAAACTGATCCCTCCTTTTATTGTTTCCCATTCAGAGCCAAAACTGTTGTGGTGTCTGATTAAGATATTCATAAGTCCAAATTTCACCTTGAAATGTCATAGATGAAAGTTTTAAAAAATGAAATCAAAGACCCTTATTGTTGAGTAGAAAACTACTTTGAATCCTGCATTTCTCTGCCTTCTGTTCCTTGGAATAACTTATTCCATATAGCAAGAGCTGCATGTGTGAAAAACAAATTTATCTCCCAAATGCACATACTTCCAATGATCTCAAAGAACAGTGATTCAAACAGATTCAAATACTCAGCAGCAGTAATAATACTACAATGATTGGGTAAGAATCCTATAGAATTCTGCTAAAAGAAGAAATATGTGAACAATAACTGCGAACAATCCTTCCCATGTGAAGCATGCAGAAAGCTATTCGTGATGGAGAGAAATTTTCAGTACACTCAGCTTAATTTAGGAAATAATTTGCCAAAATAATTAGAAGAAATCATACAAACTCTTCAACCCAGGCAGAATCCTTTCATTTAATGAGTTAAAGGAATGACAAATCTCTTGATGAGTGTGAATTTTAAGTACTGTCTAGTCCTGGCTCAAAGCCAGGACCCTCTTCTTGTGTGTGGTATGAAATTCCAAGTATCACACTGCCATCCCCACAGTAACCAATGGACCACCAAAATTTCAGGGACTAAACAAAGTACATACTCCTACTTGCCTCATTATGCACTGAGGAAGATAACTTTTTACTCCCATAGTATGGTAGTATAGTGACAAAGCTGATGTGAAACACAGCCACTCCATGTCCAAATGTTAAATAAATTCAAGACAACCACTGAGATCAATCATCCCTGGTCACAAGCACGGCTCTAGTTGGCAGTGGAGGTAGCATATCTGGGAACACTGAGCTGGGAGACAAATAGCTTCTCAGAGTATTTTAAATATATTTGGAGCCTTAAATCAAGAGTCCAGAACAATCAGGAGACAACCCTAACTAGTGAAGCTATAGCCCAGGTTACTGACTGGAGCAGGGCCTTTGCCCAGGTCCCTCCTTTGGCCCTCCAGAGGTACAGGCAGCATCTTTCCAGAGGCAGAACAACAGTCATGTCAGAACTGCAGCTGAGGAGGAAATGTGAGGTGAAGTTACCCATACGTGCAATGCAGCAAAAGGTTTTTCCTCTAAAGAATGAACACTTAAGCCGAATTGCATAAAAGATACTATAATGCTCATGAATACTCTCATGGCAGCTGCCACTTGCAGGTCTGCTCTCTCTCTCCATAGAAATAGATCAGAGCTTTAAGTGAGTTCAATCCTGAGAGCTTAGTAACAAACCAGGGTTCACTATACCAACAAGCATGGGCAAGTTCCCATCTGACCACAGCTGGAAGAAACTATCTACCAGGTAACCTACTCTGCCAAGACAGAGCTGCAGCCCAGCCTGAACACCAGAAATGATGCCTGAGTACAGAAAATAGAGTAAAGCTCTTATCTACAGCTCCAAATCCATTTATATTCTCACTGTATATTCCCATTTATATTCTCACATGACTTATGTTGGCTTCAGTGGGTGGCAATTCTACTTCTCTGACAGCATTTTATAATAAGAAATCTATCCAAAGTAAAGAGGGAAATACATTCTGATTCCAACAGTGCATTCAGGATGGAAGCAGAGTTTCAGCTAAAGATGTACTTGTAGATGTATTTTATTAGTTTAATAAAGCATCGACAGTAAAATACATGGAATTTATCAATTAACTTACATGAGCATAAGACAAATATTCAGCACCTCATGACAGGCTGCAGTGGCTCCCTCACCTGCAGTGCTGTTGGATGCATTCTACCAGCTCTACACTAGCTCTTTTCAAGCAATTTTCATTTTTGTGATTGTAAATAGTTTTGATTCTTATGCAGAACCACTTTTAAGTGAGCAAAAAAAAAAAAAAAAAAAAAAAGACGTCTGGATGTGCTTGCATTGTATCTCTATTTTTTATGGCTTTTCCTTGTAATGCCAAAGTACTACACATTAATTTGCTTTGACCTAATTAAGGAATACATGAAAACCTACTTTGTTAAAGTTCACTAATGCCAGCCAGCTGCTGCGGCAAATGACAAACACAAGGACTTCCTGGGTTACTGCTGCACACCGAAATGTAATCAAAGGCTGAAATGCAAAAACATACAATAAAAAATGCAACTGGCTTCAAAAAAGAATTTACTACTAGTGAGAATTCATTCTACATTCCACTAAATACAAACACAACATTTTTACTTGAGAAGTTGTAAAAGGTAATGAGTGAAGTTACATAAATTCTTATGCAATGAGGTTATATTGCGAACGTACAAACCTTGGGAAAGGTATATTAGAGTACTGACAGTAGAGTAGAAATTCACAGAGACAATAAATCTAGAATAGCAGCACCTAATCATAACACACGGACACACAAATTCTGGTCAGCAGCATCAATGAATGTCTAAGGGCATCGATAAGTAAACTGCTGCTTTTTTGACTAGAAATTCATTCTGGAAAAGCCACTCTTCTTGTCTCTATCCTTTTTCACCATTTCTTGCTAGAAGACTGGCAAATAGAAAATACATTAGTGGCACTTTAACATCTTTGTGTATAATTCACAGGTGCCATAAAGCTCATGTCCAAAAAACAGATGCACCTGCATTTACCTGCATTTGTAAAAGTGAAGCATGCATATGGTAAACTGCTTACTTCCACACAAGCAAGCAGCTCTCTAAGCGTCCTGAGCTGTGTCGACCCCTGCCAAGCTCCACATTCCTCTTGGCTTTAGTTCTGTCACTTTGCTCTAAGCTCAAAGAACTATGATAGGAGTCATTATACTTGGTTATATGAGACACAGTGACCGTCACCAGAGAAAATGCTAAATAACACTGGAGAAGAAAAAAAAAAAACATCTAAAAATTTTAGCTTGAAATAAACTACAAGACAATCAATCCTAATAGAACCAACCAATACTTTAGCCTTAGCTATGCATGTGCTAGAGACAAGCATGAACATCCCTGTTAATGGCAGCAGCAGACTCCCTGCTGTGTGAGCAGGGTGCTGGTGATGGCAGGATGGGATGTTGGGCTGGAGTACTGCCCCTTGTACCTCATCTCTGCTTGGCCAGTATAAAGAACACAATCAAAAGACAAGGAGCATCCCAGAGTGTGGGATGACAGAGCCAGCACACAAGAAGCTGTGGTTTGTCACAAAGAACTGCAAATACCAATATAGCAGCTACAGCTCTCATGGGCTTTCATGTTTAAGCACAGTCTCATGGTCAGTCCCTCACAGCTCCCCGAGGAATGAGACTGATACATTGCACCATTGCAGCAGAAACACAGGATTAGGAAACACAGCCTTAAGATTGTTGCTCCTTTCCTTTCAAACACTTAATACGAAATAACTACACTTAATAATAAACAATGTTGGGCTACTATCTTCAGTTTCACTTGAAATTCTTTGTCAGAAGCATAAACCACACAAGATGAAGCAACCACGTCCAGAGGAGCAGCTCTTGGCTTTCCAGCTCCAGCATAGAAGATAATGATAACACTGGCAAAGGCTCCAAATGGGTTTTTGGGACTGTGACTATTTAAAATGGGATTAGTGCCTCTCTGCTCTCATCTCCTTCGTGTACATGTGGATTCATCACTTCTGAGGCCATTCCCACTACCCAGCTGCTCCTGCTCTCGATGACACAGTGGAAGGCAGTTCAGAGGGATGTCTCAGAAACCTTTCACAAATCGGTGGGGCCTTCCCAGGGGATATAACAGCATGATTGCTACAAAGCATCAGGGAGGTGCTCAGAGCTTTGCTTTCCCCAGAGGGCTGAGCCATACAGGATTGCAGGCAAGGAGAGCCCCAGCTTGCTGGGTGTGCTGCTTTGCTAATTGGGGCTGATGAAGATGGAATAGCTGCTCTCTCTGTTGGTCAGCAGCAATGCTGTGGCCAGCACGGGAGCAGATATTGTGCATACAACCCTACAGGGCACCTTTCTCTCCAAAGACACCTCAGACATTCGTGCTGAGGCTTTTTCTTTCACTGCTCTGTTTTTTGCTGCTTTTCAAAGCTGCTCTAAGGGATTGCTGAAGTGAGTCACTGCCCTTGCACAGCAGCAGGAGTAACTAACAACCCCAGAGGAGGCTCCCCAGCAGAGTATCCGTGCTGGGGTCCCGAGAAAGGATCCTGCCAGGATGCAGTCAGATGGTGTGCTCCATGCAAACCTGTGCCCTCGGGGGGGGCATCCAGGAAAAACGATGCATTATTGGGCATACAGAAGAAAATTCTGTTTACATGGATGTTTTTAGGTATTAGAGAATTTTACTTGTGACACAAGTGTGGTCAAGCTATGTTTATATAACTTTGCCTTTTAGTGTCAAAGTTCCCACATTTATTTGGCTTGACTTAATTAAGAAATATATGAAAACCTACTTGGCTCACTCTAATCTTGAGCTCCTAAGGAATCACAAAGAGAGATTCCTGCACTTCTGAAAACATTTAAATCTTATTTTAGATATTGTCATCACAGCAAAATTAGAGTCTCTGAAAAGTATTATACATTGTTTCATCTCTATTTCTCTTTGTACTGGCATTCTCATAGTAAATGCACAATGACATTATACCCTTGTCATCAGTTGAAAATGAACAATGCACTCCACAGATATACAGCTGTCATTTTGTTCCTGCATGACATATATTGAAAGGGCATTACAGACTTTCAGAGTTTTGAGCTTGATATATGTAAATATTTTTAAAGGTTTATTGACAAGGGAACTTCATTCTGTGGACTATACATCACTAAACTGATGTCAGAGAACCTGACATTAACTTTCACTCATTTTGGCAGGCCATCTTCTAGTGATGCAACAAAGAACTTGGGTAAGCAATCAAGCAGCTTCCACTTTAATTTACAACAGGTCCTTTGACACCACACCAAACAGAGCACATCTCAGTTAAAAACGGTGCATGGAAGTTCATTTCCCAGTTCCTTTGGTGACTTCCAGCAGTACTAAAGAGCTGGTTTCCCAGTTCTGCTCTGGAATACATGTACAGATAAATTTCAATAGAAACAATATTGGGAAAGAAATTCAAAACCACATATCCATGATTTGCTTTTAGATTTGTTAAAAATGTGAGTCCTTACTTACTAACCTTTACATAACAGCACATCTTGCTATTCTTCTCTGGCACAATGATGTTCTCAGCTGTGCAAATTTGAATAACTATCTTCAAGTGGCAGCTATATCAAAATTCACTAATTTCATCATCAAAAATAAAAGTCAGTAATTTCAGTCAATCTTTGCATTGTTCAAAGTCACACTGACCAATTACATGGCAGCTTTTTTGCTGATTAGAACTTTGTGCCTTCATTACACAAAGTGGATCATACAATAATCATCAGTCACTTCTGTCCTGCTTCCCAATCCTCTCCCGAATTGTGCTAGGCAATTACTCTCCTCTCATCCTTGCCTTGTCTGACAGTGAAGCACAAGTTCCAGTAGGTAAAAATGATAAAAACATCACTGCCTGGACCAGATTTACAACTCTTTATAAATCCCCATAAAGAAGAATCACAGTTAACCAGAAGTGGAGCTGCTGTTTGCTGCTCCCACAGTGCTGCAGGACAAAGTACACACCCCTCCACAGCTCAGGGTGCAGCAGCAAGAAAAGGCTTTCCCCTCTTCGAGTACTATCAGCATCATGGGAATAACTTTAGAGACTGACATCATGGTGAAAACAGCTCAGTTTACACCAAGAGTTACACTCCCCAAATCCAAATCTAAAATTGAAAGAAGCTTTCTTATGTGCTATGTGTACTTTAAAGTAACTGTTTGGGAAACCAAGCCCACTGCAAAATACAGTCTGAGTTTCAAAGAGATCTTTGGCAAAACATCAGTAAATTTGAAGTAGGACATAAGCCCATTAGTGGGCCAGTTTCACACACACATTTAGATTTTTAGACTGTAAATGTCACACAGCTCATGCAGTCATTAGTCATCCCTGTGTACAATGCATACATACAGAGGCAAAATGAATGTGGTTGCTGATTTATAGCAAAGAGCTCCTATGAACACCTATCTTGAACATAAATATTGATAAAAGTATCATTAATAATATGGGATAGCACAGTAAATGGGTTTCAGTATATAAACTCTCAAACTTTTTCCTACAGCTGGAGTTGACTCTCTGCTAATATTTAAATAAAGTCAACTCTTGTTGGGGTTTTTTTTATATCTTGGCAATTTCTGTTGCATCTGTACTTAGAGTCCAGATAAGCAGGGATTGAATGGTGAAATACTTAGAGAAAAGCAACCAACATAAGGTTCCAGCCCCAGGCTGAAGAAGGAAAAGGACTGGAGAAGCTGATTAGGACCCAGAGATAATTCCATACCCAAATGCAGCTCCACTGGGTGGAGTCCAGCCCTGCAACTGCTGATCGAAACTGAATCCATTCTCCTACAGTCTATTGCAGAAGAGGCCTGACAGCACCTTGCAGTTGCTTTTACAAGGTCAGAGCTAGAATGAGATAAAAGACCACATCAGAAACCATCACATTCCAGTTTATCTCCTCAGCCAACCCCTGCCTGCCATATCATGTCTTCTCCCACAGTTCTTGCAATATTTGCTGCGGTTTAAATGACTCATCCACTTCTCCATCGGGAGAGAACATCTTCTTAGTATTCTTCTGAGGAGGGCTAATACACTGCCTGAGTCATCACCATTTTTCACATGGTCTGGTCTCAATGTTTCAATACTCCAATTTAGACAATATCCACTTGGAGGAGTTCTTTGCTCAGCAGCAGGAGAGAAAATAACTTGACTCCCTAATGAAAACCTTGAAAACATCCCAACTACTAAAGAGTAATGAGACATGGCCCTGATTCATTGCCTAATAACCTTTATCTAGATACTAATGAATGTAATAAATTGTGGGATTTATGGGCAGCCCCTGCTCAGAGACCATCTTTTAAAGCACCTGCTTGGAGAATGCTAAGCTGTGACATGACTTCCAGCTTCAGTTTCACCAGGGAAAAAAAGGCCTGTGTAATGTGTAGATTTGAACTGACAAGGAATCAGCTGAGATGCTAAAGTGAAACACTCAAGGAGAATAAAATAGTATTAAGTAAAATTTGAATATTATTGGGAAAAAACCCTGCAATTATAAATTCAGACATACTTTGGAGGTCACAAGGGCCAACCTGAATAATAATATGATTTTATCATTATGGTTATTTATTAAAATATTTAATAATTAATTAATATCTTGAAATCAAGTCCCAATCAGAAATTTTTTATAACAGGTTAGATTGAAACATTTGCAAAAAAAAAAAAAAAAAATCTCAAAGCAACTTGGGATATTAAATCCCACCTCCAAAAGCTACAATTTCATATATCCACATTTCAAAGATACGTATCTACCTCTCATACAAATCAATGTTCTGATTATAAGACCTTAGCATGTTAAGTGTTTTCAACAACACTCAGACTTCCCAGGATTTGGAAAGTAGGACTCTCAGGCTCACTAATTTTTGTTTGCCATGTAAACTCTTACCCCTTATACTTCTGTTTTAAAACAGGAAAAAGGAATAAGAGATGGGGATAAAAGCAGGGTAAGACAGCCTGGAGATTCCATTTGGATTGCCAGTTCTCATATTTAAGGGCAGAAAATGCCTTGGGATTTTTGGTGTTACTTGGCATCTCCAGGTCTGTTTCGTTCCTCTGCATCTTTCGGTCATGAACCTGGGGCCATTTTCAAAGGGGTTTTTGTAGCTAGAGCAGTGCTGCTGGATCCAGGCATTTCTCCAGGGCAGGTAGTACAAATCTCAGAGTCAAACTGCAGCTGATCATCACCCATGTGCCAGGAACAGACCAAGAGTTCTGGCCCTTTCCCCTCCAGCTCAAGGACGCTGGCCATGCCAGAGGAGCACCTGGCAGCTCCCCCAGGCAATGGGCTCTGCTCCAGTCTCATTAAGAAAACCAGTGCGTAGGAGGAACCCAGCAGGATAGAAGTGGGTCTGAAATGCTTGGGGGTAGACTGATGGTAGCAGAGCATCTCTCCATGAGACAGAGCACAGCCCATAGCTCTTGATGTGACACGCCAAGAGTAAGCATTAGCCCGTGATTGCTGTGAATAGATCCTCTGCATTTGGGGAACAGTTTCAACATTAGCTCCTTCCAAAAGAAATTGTATAACACTCAGGATGTTCATTGCAAAATCACTGCAAAATTTTTCCTTGCTCTTTATAAACCTAAGTCCTAAGGGCTCTCAGTAAACTGAAACATCTCATAAGAAGGGAAGAACAGCAACATCAATGAAGACTATCTGCAGCAGCACTTATGAATCATCAGTGCTTCATGCTCATTTTGATAACACAAATATTAACAAGCCTTTTACTTCTTATGCTAGCATTGCTCGCTACCCAAAATCAATATCAGTACAAATACCAGCGTAAAAGAAAAAGTTCTGAAACTGTCTCCACTTAAAGATTCCAGTGCTGGCTTCCAACTTTCAGAAAGATTCAATATAAATTGGTAGTAACTTTGTGGCAATATTGATGGCCGTGATTACAAATATTCATAGAAACAGTAAGAGAAAGAGCTTTATTTTCCCAAAGGAAATTGTCTCTCTTGTAGAATTTACTGATCTGTACTACAGACCATCTAGTTTTCATTCTTTGAGAGAGAACATATAACTCTTACAGTGGTCTCTGCATGACTACCCATTCCCTGTGTTGGGAAGAGCAGTGTCTCAGATACTTTGTGTGGAGTTAACAAACAAAGCCTGCTCAGGACTGCAGGGTTAGCCACAATCGCTTTGCAGCGGTGATTTATGAGCAGTGTGCAGCCACACAGCCTCACCACAAAGCAGCACTCAGTCTGCAGCTCTCAGGCTTTTACAAACACCTGTGCCTGCAGCCTGGTTTTCCTGCTCCTGAAAGAACTTAAGCTACAACTACTCCCCAGCTCAGATGCTGCCAGTGCAGATGCACCCCCAGGACAGGGCTCACAGGGGAGGCTGGCACAGCACAGTGGGAGGAACCCCGAGGCGAGCGGGTGTCAGCAGAGTTACAAAGGAGACCTTGCTGAGGAAAGGCAAAGCTCATTTATCACTTCTTTTACCAAGCTGTCCCCAAAGGTTTAATTTTTTCCAACTTCCTTTTCCTTTTGAAACCTTGAAAAACAAATAACCTGCAAGCCCTGGAAAGTATGAAAATGTTTCCAAGAAGGAATCTCAGATACTAATCGAAGTGAAAAATACTATTATTTTTTAAAATCCCACATTAACAGCTATTTCCAGAACAGGAAACCTCAGGGTATTGACAGATTTATTTTCTGGAGGCATGCATAAAGTACAAATTAAACAAACATAGAATTTACAAAATATTTTAACTTCTAAAAACAGAGCTAAGATTCAATTGTTAAGACACAGATACTGCCTTCTCAACACTATCATTCCAAACCACAAAACTGTATTGTAATTTTCTCACTATACAGAGGGGGAGGAAATAAGAAACCCATTTTGTATTTTATGGCATCTAAACACATGCTCCTCCTTCTAAACACAGAGCATAAACATAAATGTACCACACACTATGATTTCAATTATATTGCAGCTCTGTCAAACAACAGAGCTTTAAAACAGTGACATAACCACCAGAATGTGCTCTAAATCACCACACAATCCTACCATAAATACTATCTGCTTCATCTTCACTCACCTTGTTTGTTAAGTTTAACCACTGTACTCAAAGCATATTCCACAATGTCACTTTCTAAGCTGAGGGCTTTGCCTTTCATTACTCTTCAAAAATTCACTGACCAGGAAGTTAAAATTATAATAGAAAACATAAAGAGGTATCATATTAACTAATTAGATATTAAATCAACTGTTAGTAAGGGCACAGTACTTTTTATGTTGTTGCTAAATATCAGAAAAACAGAACCACTAAAAATCTCTGCATTGCCATTAATTAATGCTCTGGGAATGGGGAGAGATAAAGGATGTTATCCTGGTTTGTACATTAAAGTTTGGCCTTTCTGCTTTCTAATATCTAAAATTATTGTTGCAACATTTACAGCAACCACTAAGGATTAGGAAAGTGATACTGCAACAAGGGAGATACATGTGGGTGCCACCAGTTCAGCAACAGCATGTCCCTGTACAAATAATAGGCTCTGAGCTAGATTCTTCAAAGGGACCATAGGAAGATGTCTTAAAAGGGAAAGAGGGAAAATTAATTCAATGAATCTTCTAAGTGGCAGCCTATGTCTTGAGGGGAGAGTTCTACATACTGTGAGTGTGTTACATGCAGAATTTCATTGGGAAATGCTGGAGAAAAGAGCTAAGAAACAACCTCTTGGTGGGCACAGCACCTCGGTGGTTTCAATTCAGGGCTCACAAACACTTCTGAACCAGGCTGGGAGGGGCACCACTGGGGCTCAGACTTCCACAGTTTTCAGGGGTTGTTTTGGTCAGGATGTCCCTGAGATATATAAAATCTCTTGTCTCTAAACCCTGCTGTTAAAGGAATTAGTTGTAAGTCTTTGGCTGATGTTCTCAAGGTTGTTTTGTTGTTTCTTATCTAAGATGTTTTTTGTCTGGCTGCCGAGGTCTGTTCAGTAGGGCAGCCCGAGGCACACGCTCTTATCTCAGGGGTAGGCACTAACTTTTATACTACAAACTACGTGTGAGTTATTTACAATCACGATCCGATGCCTATCACCTATGTTAGACAGTTGCATTCTACTCTAACCCAATTCCTAAGTGCTAACATCACTAAAAAGATGGGAGTTAGGAAGAAGAAAGGAGGACAGGACAATGCCCAAGTCCTTCCATCTTGCCCCCTAAGCTCCTATGCTAAAATCCCCAAAAATTCCCTTTTCACTCTATAACTACTACTATCATGATATCTAAAATTTTGTGACTTTTAGTTCTTCATTCACAGAATTTAGTTCTTCATACACAGAATTTGTTCCACAGGTCAAACTCAAAGCCACAGGAGTCCTGGCTCCATGCCAGGGTCTCTGACCCCCTGCCAGGGCTTTGTAGCCCCTTGGCTGGAGCTCAGATCATCCAGGACTGGCACAGAGACATCCTGGGTTCCAACACACAGTCTCCTCTGCAAGGCACCATCTCAGAGAAGAACATAAATACAGGGCTGCAGATGCACTTTATAAAGGTCATTATTTTGCCCCGAAGCTCTGGTCAATCCCAGATCAAAATGCAGCAGACAGTCCTTTGTGTAATTTCTGGAAACTCTTTGCAGCATTTTTCCCACTCAAATGCATAGTACAGTTAGGCATTTTCATTTATGGACTAAAACTCACTGAATAATTTAGAGAACCAATGTCACACAATATTTGTGAAAAATATGGTACTGGGCCAGTTAATATAGATGCTGACAGGACACATGTTCATCTTTCTTTTTCCTCCTTCTTACGAAAGAGGAAGAAGGTGAAAAAGAGCTGCAGTCTGCCATCCATCCCATAAAAACAATTCTTTCAGCACCCAGGCTGCCTACCAGAGCCCCGAGTCTCCCTCTTTTTCAGTGGGCCCAGGCTTCCTTCCAGTGCCAATACAGGTGTACAGGTGGATCTCTGCATTCAAAGCCTGGTTCCACCTGGAGAAAGGAGCTAGAATTCATTCACAGATCCTCCCCATTTAGGATTATCCCGTGACTGTTCACATTGAGAAAGTTATTTGGAAGCTCAAGAGCCACTGAGAGACAGGTGCAAAACCATCACATCACTGATTGCATCATATGATCAGCAAACCACACAGAGCAATCCCTGCCACAGATTGCAGGGCTGATAATTTATAAGCAACTCACAGGCTCAGTTGTTTTAATTGCATAGGCATTCAGTGAATAATTTTAAATTAATGAACATACTTAAAACCTTTTCAGAGATCATTCACACACACAAAGGGCTTCAGAAGCCTCACAAGAACTTCTGGGATATAGGTTTTCACTGTGAGTGGGGTTTATAAGTTGAAATTTTCAGTGATGCTTTGTTAAATTGAAAGAAGGAAAGTTTCTCAGCTAGATTTAGGTTGCACATTCTGCTGGATTATCAGAGGGTCTAAATGAAGCTCATGCTATTGGATTCAATAGAAGAAAACCCTGTTAGATACATTTAGCATCTAGCTCAGTAGTGTGAGCCACCTTCTTTAAGACAGGGTCTCAGCTCTAGGGGCAAAAGGGTTTACAACCACTTCTCTCCACAAAGCCCTGCTTAAACAGCAGCAACTATTTTAGAAAATTATGTTCCATTTTGCCCTAACACTGCAGCTGACAATGAGCTGGGACAAAACCAATTACCTATGAAGCCTAAATAACATTTCAGGAACAGCCTTTGGCCTTGCAGACATCTTATATTCTTTGCTGGGGTAGAAAATTAAATTCATTAGATATATCGCAACCTTTTTCCACTACTGAGCCTTTTCTTTCTACTACCTGGCTGGAAGGCTCTGCCCCATGTTGTTAGATAAGCACCTAGTCAAAGAAATTTAATAATGTGTAGTTTCTGGAATTGATTATTGCCAAGCATTACAAGTGTTCTGCTAAAGAAGAAAAACTAGAGCTGTAGCTGGTGCCAAGACAGGAAATAGAAGCTCTGTCACTTTTATACTTCCTTCTATCCTCCAGTTATCCATGGGGAAGAACAATTGGAAGTCTTAAAAGAACTCTGAAACACTTTCAAAGGCCTCTCTGGTGTTTCCAGAGGCCACTTCTTTTTCAAAGTCTGAAGCAGAGTTAGGCAGGATTAGAAAGGATATTCTAGGTAATTAATTTTCTGACAGCAAAGGAACAATAGAAGTGCATACAAATTCATAGATCACAAGGCTTAAGCATGTAGTTTTTTGAAGAATCAGAAGACAGGAAATAGGATGGCAAACATTTCTAATAATGTCTTCATCTCAGAAAATTGGCACGCAGTAAATTTTAAGGTTCCACCTGTATTTAATTGCAGATAGTCATGCCAGCCTGAACAATGCACTGAAAGTTTGACAGATCATAGAGATTTTCCATGGGTAAAATAGTGGCTGCTGAAACCACAAGTGCAGGAGCTTTAATTTTAAACCATACATTTTTTCTCTTTAACCTGAACATCCCCTTTTACTGCAAAATAAAAGAACTCTATAATATAGCTGACCTATTTTTTATCACACTTCAGTGGGATATCTACCCAGTCTATGATGATTTACATTGATTTGAACAAAAAAACAAAAGTTAAATGTGGACTGCCAGGGGAGAATACCTGGCTTGTTGTCTTGTAATACAACAAAATAGAAGACAAAATAATTTAAAAAAAAACATTGATGGCAGTATTTAGGACATACAAAGGATATTTGGTGAACCCATGGCTGAGTAAAATCAACAAGCTCAGAGCTTAGAAAAATACAAAGAAGAAATAAATACTTGTGTCATCATATATTCAACTTTGTCACCTAAAACTGATTCAGCCAATACCTCTAAATTAATCACTTTGCCTCTCTTCACTTTCAATATACTTTCCACATAAGAATACATTGCCCAAGGTTTCATAGGAATCACAAGCTATCCCAGGTGTCTATAAAGGGCTGACAGAATTCCTGACTCACATTGGAGTATATTTCTAGATCAGGTCTAAGTTACATCACAAAAAAAGATCCATCCAAACTGTGGTGGGAGTCAGTGCTAAAACTAAATGGAAAAAGAAATTACAATTATCATCACTTCTAAAAATAATAAAACATCTCAGAAGACAGTGAGAATTTTAACTTCCTTTCTTCAATTTTCCCTTTAAGCTGTTAACCCATTCCAGCCTAGATGATGATATACAAGCCCTACAAAAAACTTAAGTATGGAAGGTGACAGCACTCTTCCAACTGGGGTAGAATTTCTCTCTGTGAGAGGCAAAGCAGGGGCAGCAGCACACCTGGCTGAGCTGATCATACAGATGTGGTGGCTGCTGCCTTCTGCCTGCCACATGACACGGAGCAAGAACCTACCGAGGAACATTAACGAGGTGAGGGAATAGGATCACATCCATGTTTCTTTCAGAAACCTGCTTTGAGGCTCAGCAAGAATGTTTACAAGGAGTCATAAGACTTAACTATTAGAGAGCAGTATAGCTACATTCACAAATAACCCCTGACCTGCAGGCTGAACAACCAGCCCCTTTAGGATTCATCACCTTTGGATCCAAGCACTACAAAACGTAGACTGCTGCCCAGGATCACAGAAACAACAGAGAGAAAACATGCAATCATCTTTTCCACTGAAAATTCTTCTACAAGCTGTAATTTTGGTAGGAAAAACTACACATTTTTGGAAGCCAGGAAGAAAGCAGATGAAAACCTACTACATAGATCCCATGATAACTACTCTCCAGTCATTTGGTAAAGTCAAGAACACTTGTCATACTTTTCCTTTTCATTTTACTGATCTTAGAGAACATAGTAAAAGAAACACCTGTGAAAACAAACGCAAGTGTGATTGCACATTCAGACACAGTTATGTTCTGCCATCCAGCAAAATCACTGATGAAAATTTACAGCTGGAGGTCAGGCAGTGACAGCTGCTGCTGTTGGACAGGCAGAGCTGCTATTTCTGTAACACAGCAGAGACACCTACACCTCTCAGACTAGAGCTGGCCACATCCTACACATTCGCCATGTAATTTGGTAAATTCCATCTTCTTGACTTCATATTCCCAAAAAAAGGTGCCCTGAATCCCCCTTCACACATTTCTTTGTACAAATTTACTGTGTACTCTCCATGCTCTTCAAAGCATGTCTTGGGGAGGACTGGGTGGTGATGGTGAGAGGATGGCTTTGTAACACATCCTCTGCATAGAGATGGGCACATGGGTACAGTGATCAACTGATGTCTCAGTCCATGCCCCTAAGCAAGGCCTTGATGTGTCAAGAAAGAAAATTGGGGAAAGAAAACTTAGTATCTTTACCTTCAAATGGCACACCTCATCTCAGGAACTGAACCCACTGAATCATATTAGCAAAATCCTATTTTAGAAATGCAGAAACTAATCAAAGAAGGAAAGTAATTTTGCAAAGCTCATATCCAATTCCATCATGTCTCCCTGGATAAAGTGGCAGTAACTGTGCAAAGCCTGAATTTAAATCCTAAGCTCTTTTTGAAGCCAGTAATGACAACTGGCAAAACTTGACATGTTTTAACAGG
Organism: Sitta carolinensis; assembly: GCA_032173965.1. Taxonomy (NCBI): domain Eukaryota; kingdom Metazoa; phylum Chordata; class Aves; order Passeriformes; family Sittidae; genus Sitta; species Sitta carolinensis. The sequence continues at coordinate 9,510,077 of CM063286.1, read as the reverse complement.
AAGACAAAGAAAATAATTGAATAGCATCCAAATGTTCTTTAACCAAATCTCTACATATACATTATGTCTGTTCCTTCCTCCTTCTTTAATTTTTTACACCTATAAAGCAAGTCTTTCCAAGTCTCTTTTTGCTTTGCATTAGCTGAATTTAATTGTAAGTGCTAAGAAGTCAGTCTCTCAGCTCATTAGTGAAATGCATCAACAGAGTTAAGTAGACAACTGACATTTTATCATTTTTTACCTTTAAGCTTATTTTAATGAGAACAGATCAGTTTTTTTAGTAAATTCATAAATAACTTTCCTCATAATGAATTAACTCTCCATAAAATTTTAAGATGGATTTGAATTTTCCAGGAGAAGGATGATTTCCTTCATAATTAACTAATGCATCAAAAGGGATCATTTATAATATCTGTGGTCGATCAGAACTGTTAAACAGCAGCACACTAAGGCATGACTAACAAGTACATGATGGAATCAAAAACCTGATAGACAGAAGACTCATAAATCTTTAGTTGACATCCTGAAATTCACATTTGAAATGGGCAGTTTTTATCAAAATGTGCTTTTGTGGACAAGCTACAAGCTCAAAGTCAATGTCACATCTGGAATATGTAGCCAGCCTTTCCTCCCTTCAGAGACAAGAACAGAGCAGTGGCTCTCAGAGTATCCTCCGGCACCCTTGTGCATAGAAAGGCACCAGGACCTAGTCCACTTCCATCAACAGATTTTCTAAAATGTTATGTTTCTCATGAGTGCCTCTGCAAATGGAAACACTGATTACAGAATATATTAAAGAGATGGGTACTCTATAAATGCCTATGATTGACAGCATTCTTATCCTCCTTATCCAGGACATCAACAGTCCACATCTCCACTCTAAATATTGACTCCTCTCATATTAGCTCCTCTGTCTAACCCAATTTGTTCCAGCCCAGCAACTTTTTTACCCAGTCCAAAACCACTCTCAAAATTAGGCTGCTAGAGCACCGGTCACTTATTCTTATGGAAGTCCTGGCAGCTCCTCTCAGTGCCTCCAAATCCTTCCATGAATGGTTATGAACAGGTTGTGTTATCCCTTGGAAAAGAAACATTGCAGCGTTTGCTCATTTTTGAACTTTAGTTCAAGGAAGTTTTGTTTAAACTTTTGGTCAGTGCTAGAGAGGATGTTGGCCTGAAAGACCACATCTGCCTTTATGACTGTTCAATACAAAGTGCTGGGAGAAGCATAAAAGTCAGTAAGAGATGGGGTCACACGTAAGGAGAGGAAGAAAGGGTGACAAACCTGGTCTCATGTTGAAGTCAAACCAAATAACTTTTTAAGGCCCAACTTCAGTTAGGTCTGAGCAAGCTCTATTGCACTGATTTCATTTTTATCATGACAGAAAAAGATTATAATACTATAAAAAAAGCCTCCAGTATAATCCTTTATTGAATTTCCCTTCTAATATTTCTTTATCTCTGATCCAACCTGCTTCCTGGTTTTTTAGCCTTAGTAGATAAAACCTTATTATTCACAGTCAATATTACTATTAAAAAAAAGTGTGACAGTTTGTGTTTTTCTGGCATAAAGGTTTTCTCCAGGACCACAAGGTGCCAGGCCTAACCTATAGCTCAAGAGGCAGGACATTGATGCTCAGAGTTTTGCACACCATATGGAAAGAGCAAAAAATAACCAGGAAGCACACAAAGGGACTGGGAACAGTGCCAGTATTTAGAGAAAGTATTCCCTCAAGTTTGGGGCGTGCAGCAGATGAAGGAGAAAGGCTTTTTGGGTCAAGGCCTCCTGTACTATACAGCATGGGCTCATTTTGGCTCTCCTTGCCTTAGAGGTAAAATCTTGATTATCAGCTGCCACTCTGTGTTTAAAAAGCAATCATTCAAACTTGATTTCTAAACAGGGATAGCTCACCCAACAAGAGGATTAAATAAGACCTGAGAGACAAGAATTCTACTTTGTCACTATCAGGTGACTACTCTTAATATTATAGCAAGGATTTACTCCTAATGAGAGCAACTGGTGTACATGGCTACATGCAGTACTTATGAAGCTCTTTTACAAATATCCTCAATGGTTCCAAGCTGGAAACACCCTAATAGAAATGTATTCTGTAATCTACATGCTAAATCATCCTTCTGAAGGTCATGTTTTTCCACCTCATTGTGTTTGAGTCAGCTCCTGGTAGACAGCCATATTTCCTGAGATGCAATGCCACAGAGAGCAAAATAAAGGGAACATTTTGGCCTATATGCAGAATAATTTTGCTTTCAGGGATTTAAATGCTCTAATTGCTACTTGGAGTCTTGTGTAGGGCAAGAAATAATGAGGTGTGTAAGGAGCAGTCAAATAAAGAAAAATAAAACCAACTATATTTGTTGCATTACTCTTCAGTAGAAGACTTTTTTCACCTAGAATTTTTGGGAATGTGATAACTAGTTCAAAAACACATTTTAAAGAGGCATATCTGGGTTTTTTATTTCATCTTTATGAGCCTGCTGAAACACAAACAAGAAAGGATTTTAAGCTCTCGCACTAAATATTCATTTCAGGACACAATACTTGAATATTCTGTAGTACAAAATCAAATGTATGTCATCTTGGGTTTAAGATACCAGATTTTCATTTACAATGTCTGTATTTTTACTGTAGATCTTTATAATCTATTTACCACTGTCTCCAGAGGTGTATGACACTCAGTGTGGGAGACCAAAAAGACACACTGAAGCATTTTGGGGTTGTTTTTTTGTGAGTTTTTTGGGGTTTGTTTGTTTGTTTTTTCATGTCTAAACACAAAAGCATTACATTAAAGCCAATTCAAAACCTATGGTAATCAATAAATACTCCCAATTTATAATTCAGTCAAATATAACTATTGGCAAATCACACTGAATTAACTGATCTGTTTCAATCTAAATCCAGACATCTATTTTTTAAAGTAAAAATATTATTTCTAGTAATTTTAAAAAGCATTCTTTTTTATGCATCAAAGTTAGGTGATATTGAAGGTCCTTTCCAACCCAAACCAATTTTTGGCTCTATAAATTTAAGCCTACATTAAATTCTAGTGGGTTTTATTCTATTAGCAATTTTGCCTGTATTTTAATAATTTTGCAAGCCAAACTATCAGTTGCTCAAGCAGCTCAGGGTGCATCTAATCCTACACAAGCCCAAAAGAAAGTCATCATATTTTCCATGAGATAATGTCTCCTCCTAGAACCATAAGTACACATGGATATGAATGTGTAATCACTAAATCTAGCATAATCTGATTTAATCAATTCAGACAGCACCTAATATCGCTCACTTCCACTCTGCTGAGCAATTATTCAAATTGTACATTAGAAAAGATGCTCTTAGAACCATGGAAATTTTGATTTGGCTGGTACCCCTGAAGGTCCACTCATCATGCCAGGGGTATCTGATAGACTGGCTCTCTTTAAATAAGATCTGAAAGATAATCAACTGCCACATGACGTGTAAACTGGGTCCTAAGTAATTGTACAAAAAGGCTAAATTTAGTCAAACACCACTTCTGTCCACAATGGATCTATTGTTCTATTTGTCAAACACATTTCATTTCTCTATGTATTTCTCTACTTGCACTTTAAATCCCGGCAATGATTCCAGTCTTTGCAATGCAACAAATAATTATCACTGCATTAATTATCATAGTACTGCTCCTTAACCCCACACAAAAGAGGATTATCTGAGAAATCCACTCACAGAAGCAAGAGGGGCTGAGTGACCTGTCAGGCTCTCTCTATCTCCTACCCCACCAGCAAACTGGGGATCTCCACTGAACAGCAGGCTGCTCACTGCAAGGAGCTGAGCCACAGAGCCCAGCTGACCCTGCCCCAAAGCACAGGCAGTGAGGACAGGGAAGGAGGCTGCTGCAAAAGGGTGCAAAGAAAGCTTGCTGTGAACACAAACCCCAAGAGAAGCATTTGTGTCACTGCAGAGCAATGTTCTGAAGGCACTTACCCTGAGGACATATCTGTCCATTTCCCAGTTGTGATGAGGATGTCACTCAGCACCTAATGGATTTCAGTGCCAGGGTCCTGGCAGGTTTTGTGTCATTCCTATCAGGGTGTTCCCTGCTCTGAGGAACCCCTGGCACCTCGGGAATGCTCTTTGTGCAGCTGGACACACACACTTCTCACTGACAGGGTAAGAGCACCACAGGCAAACTATCTTTTGAGTAAAGACTACAACCTGTTATAGCTACTAAATGTCCTACTTTTTCATTTCAAGAACTTTCATAAGCATTTTAGAGGAAATGACTCCTGAAATCCATAAACAAATGATGAAATTTTGCACTTATCTCCAAAGTAATTTTACAATTCTGTTGCTAAGCTCTTTAATTGTAATTGATTATGTCCAATTTTCCCTGAGAATTTAATCCTACGATTCAGCTCAGTTACTCTATTTTTGACTGACCTTGACTACAAGAGATGCAACACTTATTGTTGAAATTGAACAAAATTGTTTCCCCCTTTTGAATGTTTTGAAAGATTAAGTGTGAAATTATGGATTGAATACCAACCAGAGTAATACCAAGGTCACACAAGTTAAATCAGTTGCATCTGAGCACTCAGGATGAAATTGCACATTAAAGGCTTTTACCGTGGTTTTTTTGATGCACAAAGCACTTGACTTTCCTGAAGAAGAGGAGAACAGCACAGGGGTAGCAACACAAGCTGCATGAAGCTGTTCAGGCAACTCAATAACCACAAACTGCCAAACACTCCTGCCATAGATTAAAAACTAGTTAAAGAAAGTTGACCCCTATTATGACCAAACTGCTAGCTCTGATTTAAAAATAACAAAAGAATCAAACTTAGTAACAGCCTAGGCAACAGCACAAGCTGAACCTCATTCCTGAGGCACACTTTCATATGCAGGTAACAGAGTTACAGTAGGGCACAGAGAAAGGAAGACATTCAAGGGATTAACACAGAGGAAACCATAACCTTCCCTTCAGCACAGACATACCCAAGCAGCCTGTAAATTACCTAGGTGTGCCAGAGAAGCGACCAGATCAGTGCAGCACAGAGCTGAGGGGAGGCTGCTGCTTTACTCTGCTTTTTCAAGCCCTAAAGTCAAAAGGATTCAGGACAGGATGAGGATACACAGTGCACAGAGCCCTTACACTGCTACACAACTCATGGATTCTTGGATTTGGTCCTCCTGCATGTCGAGTCTTTTCCTACTACAACTGGCATTGTATTGATCAGTTCTTTGTCTGTTGAGTAAATCAAGGTTGAGACCACCTGTGAGCCCCTAACCAGTGCAGATCCTAAATCCTGTTAGTCCAAGTAACCCACATGTCTTTCAAGCCTCACTGACGAAAGCACAGAGGTACAAAATAAAGAATTCTCCAAGGTGCCACCTTTTTCATTCACCTTCCCTGAACATTAAATCCTCACCACCTGCCTCGGTGCAGGTTTTCTGCAGGCTGCTGTTGTGCTTTATTTTGGAGAACTTCTTGAGCAATGGGCCCAGGAGGTTTCCTGGTTGCCATGACAGCAAGTTTACAAGCCACATCCTTAAGTCAGGGGAGCATATGCTGTCCTTGGAAAGAAACCTAACCCAGCTGCACCTTGCCTTTTCTTTCCCCACAAAAAGAATTCGTTTCCAGTCCTGCAGCGGGGTGAGGCTCCAAGGAAGGCAGGGCCATCCCTGCCTTGCAGCTCTTGGTGGGCTGGTGGTGGCTCCACGTGCCCCAAGCTTTCCCTCTGCCTTCAGCAAGGCTTAGCTGAATCACCCTGTGTCACTCTCCAAACTAACAAATTCAAAATACTAAACCCTGGGACAGTACAACACAGCACAGCACAGAGATGTGCTTTGATAGCAAATAAAGCTTCTGCATTATCTGGATCAATAAAATCAATACCAAAACACAAAACTGATTTGTGCATCTCACTACACTCAGATTTATATTTTATGCAGTTCAAGTATTTCCTACTAGGTTTGCTCTTGCTTCTGACACTTTCTTCTTTCTCCCATGAAAACTGTAATGTAAAGCTCTTTGGCTACTAACCCTGATGCCAAAGAACATAAAGCTGAAAAACTTTTTGCTCTGAGATCAATAACATTTGGTAAGGAACCATAATCCTTCTTAAAGGCAATACAAATAGAGTACAGCACTCTCAAATTCTTCAGGTTTCTGCAGTTATTTAATCAAACTCTTCTTACATTTAATTTCCACTACAGAATTTCTTGTACCACACAGTTCCATCAGTGTACATTCTGTCATTGGCAAATATAATTTCAATTTTATAAATAGATTTTGTCTCATGTCCTTATAATTCTTCAACTGAAGCAATCCTATTCTGAAAATACGGCATGGGATATACTTCTAAAACTCAAAGGCTACCAATATCTGCAGATGACAAGACAAAAAATGCCTGGATTTGCATATCAGCCAGCTGATATCTTAATATTCAGGGCTGAAATTCCCAGCTGATGGACACTGTCACTGGAAATTACATGGGGTTTGCCACTAAAGTTCCTGAGTTGATCACTATTTTCATATATCTGTCCTCACAGTTAGCAATAAACTCTGGAGTCCTCGGGCTCCTCTTTAAATCAGTGCAACCTCACTGACTTAATCCAGCACTAACAAAAGAATTCAGCACAAAGTTTGGCATTACAAAGTTCAGCTGTGCCTTCAATGCCCAGTGACCCCCTAAAAGTAGAGCCAACAGTACCACTAAGAGATATTTAATATATTAAGAGGGGGAAAAATCTGGTACATTTACTTTGTAGACCAAAATGAGTTTCCAGAAATTACACACGTATACAGATAATGTACAGGAATAATTTGTTCAAGATATTTGTCTGACAAACATGCTACTTTCTCTTAACCCTGATAAAATACCATCAGAAACAGGATTAAAAGCAAATTCTCCAAAACAAAGATTGTCCATTGCAAATAGATAATATTTAGAAAGTGGACCAAGCTTTGTCTTTTTATTAATGAAAAAATTCCAGTAAGAAAACCATGGATTTCCAGGTAGATCAATTACTTAAAATACAAATAAAGGCTTCTATTAAGAAGTAGTATTATAGATCATTTATAGTGACATTCAAAAAATTTTTTTAAATTAGTATAAAAATTTGGTTATTTATACTTATTTATATTATGCACAAATACCTAGTCTTACTAGTTGGGGGTTTTTAGGGTTTTTTTCATTAAAACTACATACAATATTTTTTAAAAGGCATATTACTTCATTTTATAAACTCCCAGTAATACTTTCTTTATTGGCATGTTCCTGTGTTTGGTTTTATGAATTACTAGCAAATTCATTCATGATCTCTTTAATTCAGTATGAGAAACATTCAATTTCTGTAAAGACGCTTTGACTGAAATTTATGCAAAGTAATTTCTGTTTACTGGTTGGTGGTTTCTATTTCATATCATTTATACTCTAATCAGATTTTTTCCCCTTTTTAATAGGGTTTATGAATTCATCACAAAGACCAAGTTGTGAAAACCACCTTAAGACAGAGGTTTTATTACCATTATGGACAGAAGAACAAGTATCAGAAAATTTTCTGCCTTCATCATGCTTGCTGAGAATTCGAATCTGAGAGATCACATGCTGGACCCTCCTTCTCCCTAAACACTAGCTTTGAATTCTGGCAAAATTTAAATCCACGAAGGAAAAAAGGATCTTTCTTTTCCAGGTTGTCCTACAGCAAAGAAAGAAGAAAGCAAAATTCCTGCTACAACTCACTGCCCTGTTTGTTCCACATCACTGCAGTGCTTTAAATAAGTGAACTTCCATTAAACAGGCTTTTATATGAGTGTAACAGCTGAAATCAATGATATTAATGTCTGATTCTTATCAGGTAGCAGCCAGAGGGAAATTAACCTTGTAGCTGAGAAGTGCACGTAAATCTGCTTTCCAAAACTTTACACTTGATGGACTACCTTGGGGGGAAATTTAGGTGGGTAAATGTACAGCGTTTCCATTGCAAATTTCTATTTAGTTTAGCAGTACTGCGTACAAAACATCTGCATGGAAATGAATCATGAATACAGATGTTGTAAATTAAACTCCCTCTGAGATTTTTTAGACAAACCAATGAATGATTTTCCCCGTATTCTTCAATAAAGCCCTAATTAGGAGTATATATCCCAAAAGATTTTCAATGAAATGCCAGATCATGCTAAAATAGGAGTGCTAGTTTTTTTAAAAAACATGGTAAGTACAATTCTCTCTCAGTAAAATCTTTTGCTAACTCTGAAAACTTTTTGCCATTCAATATATTTGAGATCAATCATGTTGATGTGGATCACTAAAGAGAACTAGAAAGCAAGAAATCACTCAGATTAGTGAAACCGTCACCCTGTTTTATGATCATTTGCTGAAAGGAACTACTGCAATTGTCCTTTACTGGTTCTCGCACTTATAGGTGACTATGGTAGTTTTTCAGAGGAACTTTCCATAAAAAGGAACTTCCTTTTATGACAGAATCAATAAAAAGTCATTTTCATTCATAGCTAGAAAAAAAGGATTTGGAGAATTTAAAATACAGCAATTTTCCCTGACTGCCATTTTGAAATAGAAAGAGGGGCAGTTGTTGCATCCAAAACTGGAACAGGCACACCACAATGTCTTTTAGTCAATCTGCTAACACTGGGTTGATGACTGTAAAATGCTAGGACATCTTCAAATTCATTCCTGAGCACCATAAGTAAAGCAGAAAGTATTTTTCTTTCTAAGGAAGACCATAAGTAACTGTATAAACTCCTTTTCATATGGAGTCAAAAATGTCAACTCTTCACTGTGCTACCTGTAATTCTAATAAAGACTATAGTTCCTTTAATTTGAAAGGTGCTTCAATGCTTCTTAGTACACTGCATTTTAATTTTTAACATTCCAGAAAAAAATTTGGTTTGGGTTAAAAATATTCAAGTTGGACTAAAAATCTTGAAAGAAAATGTTCGAATTTATTCTCAGTTGTAAATAATTTTTACTAAGTTCCTTTAAAAATTAGATTTACCATGTCTTGGTATTGCTAAATCTGCACTGAACTCCTAGCTGAAAGAAGTTCTCTTGGAAATAAGAAGCAAATATCAAACTATATTGATATTTGAGAAAATCAAGAACAAAAATTTCTACTCAACATTACCCATATTTTACTTCTAAATTCATAAAAAATACTGAATGTTTTTTCTTTTAATTCAACTCAAAATTGTATTTTCATTATTTTGATGAATTGGTGATCTTTACAACACAAGTGACCATCAGCCAAGTGACTTAAAACAGAAATCCAACTTCACTACTGGTTGGCATCAGCTAAGAACATGAGTATATACTAAAATGCTTGGATGAATAAAATATATTCTTAACTCCTCTGCTAGCTCAAAGATTTAAAAGTAAAATCCTAACTGAAATAACAGAGATAAACTTTTTTCTCTTGTCAGTAATGGACAGTTGGACTACAGACATTGCTTCCTTGGTTTTTCTCATTTTAAAGAAGAACACAGAGAATAATTTACTATCATCTACCATAGAAAACAGTGGCAACTATTTTTGCATTGTTATAAAAATATTCTAACTTGAAAGAAAACATTTAAAGGATTTTTAAATCCTTTTTTTAAAATTAAGTAGGGGTTCCAGGGGTCACCCTGAGTGGTGCAGGCAAACACTGTATTGGCATTCAGGGCATTTATCACGGGTGGCATCAGACCATGACATAAACAAAACCTGCCCACAGAGTGGGCTGAGCTCATGCTGAGCACTGGGAAAATTGTAATTGGGAGTATAGATTTTCAGCAATACACACTCACTGTGAGAAGGTGACTGCATGCTCCATCACACTGACCTTTAGGAAAGGAAAGGCTTGGAAGGCTTATGGGAATAGTCCTGGCTCTGGTATTTAACTCCTCTAAACACATTCTTGTTAAGACATAATGACTTTAGATAAATTCATGGTGAGACTCCCCGGTTTATAGTTGTGCTTATTCATTTCCTTTGCCTTGTTTTCATCTGTTATCATTCAGTGCTCTACTCAGCTGATACTGCTGTTTTGTTTTTTCTGCTGCCTTCTCGGATTTTTTGCACTTTTTTAATGGTTTTCAGTAGCATAACCTTGAAAACTCTCTTCATGTTTAAGTTAATCAAAAATATCTTTCACACCCAGTAAGCAAGATGTGACTCCATACTATGTGTGCTTAATGGAAGAAATATGCTTTACACGCTTCATTAAGTTATTTGCGAAATTGCATTAGTGCCATTCCATTACTGTACCTCTTTCAGCTAAGTCTGTGGCCTGCTTTTGACAGACAAATTACCAGTTTCATAAGTTTATTTTGCGTTAGTAATGATCTTCTAATATGTTGAAAAATATCCATCCTAATAGTAATGGGAAAAGAAAATAATAATGTATTTTTCAAACTAACAGGAACAAAATTATCTGCTGTGGGGCAAAATAGTTATCAGATTTCTTTAAAAAAGCAATTACAGGTTATTCTGGATATTTCATTAAAATTACAACCTTACACAATACAAGAACATTAACCTTGAAATAAGATGTCATAATGAAGTCAATATTGATTAGAAGATGTGAAAGGAAAGTGTTTACTGCATCAAAATCTTTTAAGACACCTGCAGAATTTTTAAACAGTAAAAATGATATTACATTGACTATGTACTAAATTGTGAGAACATTTTGACACCTTTTTAATCTGCACAGTAAAAATTCCTTTAGGAGAAGTAAAACATTATTAACCCTGGGTGTGGGCATCAGTTAGAAGGCCAGATTTAAAACAAGAGTTACTTTTTATCCACTGGTTCATAATGAGATCCTATTTTAAATCATACCGAGCTAGGAGTCTAAGTCATGAGATGCTATTTTCCAACTTCCAAGATAAATGATAATGCACTGTTTGTTTTCAATTAGCTGTTCACTTAAGATCAAGGTCTCGTTGTGTTAAGCATCATAAACACAAGCAGTTACAGCCCTGGCCTGGAGAACTTGCAGTCAAAGCCTCTGGACTGTCCTCATCTATGCTGTGCCTGTCTGCTGTGCTGGTGCAGAAGGAACCATGCATTATACATACTTCAGAATTGTTTTTAAACACATCACATGTGGCTACAACCTGCCAGAGTGAATAGGGAAAAGAGGAGGACAGCTGGAAAACTCATTTAATGTTCCTTCTGATAGCTCTTTATCTACAGATGATCGGGTGATGATGATTCTGATATAGGAACAGGTATCTACATTAACCATTGCCCTGTCTAACATATTGACTATTCCTGTCTTTCTTCTTGTCTGGTTTCTGACCTTCAATATGAATTTGGACCTTGTGTCAGGATTTAATTCAGTCATATTATGTGTGCTAATATAGGGAGTAGATAGTAGCTGTCTCACTACACTAACAAAAATAACCTGAAGGGGAAAAAAGCACCTAAATTAATATTTATTAGAGTCCTTCATAGTTGTATAATAAATCTGTATGCCAAAACCCGCGTTTAGGAGCAGAAGCACACTATGTCAATTTTCTGAGGGTCTTCTGATAGTCAAGGAATGTATACTGAGTGGAAAACATACTACAGGGAAAAGTATCAATGACTGAGAAAACACAACAATTACAGCATCAGTTGAAGGCAGCTGTCTCTAAACATGTTGATTTCACTCTAAAATGAAAGACTTGGCAGGATTCTGTCAATGACAAAAATACAACAAGCTGAATGGCTGGTTTAGAGCACTAAACTAGCAAAGTAGGACAATTAGGCACACCACAATTTAAACTGAATAGTAAATAGGTCAGGCTTGTTCCGCAGCTTCTCTGGAAACTGAAGTACTGCCCTTCAATGTCTAGAAGTACATGAAGCTGAGAAGCCTTTTAAATTGATCAACTCACAAGTCTGTTGTGACTGTTCACTTACTACATCTTGTTGTCCATCATAGAAGAGCACAATATGTCTCACATGGAGGAAGGAATATAAATAGCCTTGTTAAGCTGAGCCTCTATATTTATAATAATCTCATTCATTTTATCTCCCCATATGACAACTAGGACATCTGTATTTGGTATCACAGGGTTTCCAGACTCTGAAGCAAATCAGGCTGATCTACAATTTTGCACCTCCACCGTAAGGAGTTTCAGCTTTTGATTGTATTACTTTGGGATATGTGGTAGATACACACATAATAAAAGCCAATCAGGTTTTATGTGTCCCTCTAATACAAAACCTCCCTGTGCTCTACAATTCTTGCCATGATCTGACACCTCCTGTTCTTCAGCTTTTGCTACAAGGCTGGACCCCAAGTGCTGTGAGAGAAGCCCCATTATAAAGGCATGAGCTGAGAATTACTGCCGTTCCCTAGCTTTACTCCTTGAACATTTTGTAACCTTTCATTAACTCACCTACCCTGGACTTATGGTCACTTACTTTTACTCATAAAATTAAAGACTGACACCTCAAATGGCATATATAAAACGCCTCACTTATTTAGAGCAGTGAACCACATTTGTGACACATTCATGCAGCTTGGGCAGCTTTAAAGGGTTTCAGGTAAGAGCAGTGCCACTGAGAATTTCCTCATGTAAAGCCATATGCCAGGTTCATTAGTATATTTGCTTCTGCCATTTATGAGCACAACTGTAAATTGCACTCTTCCTGCCCTCACAGATTTTAGAGAATATTGACATAGGAGGGTGTCTGGCCCAGTAACAGCTCACAAAAGTCAAAGCTACAAGACTCATAAACACTTGGGACAAATGAACTGCAGGGAAAGAAGAGTGCCATTCAGGGAAGGCTGGAAATGACTATTAATAGCTACAGACTCGTGGCACTAGAAGAGCAGCACACATGGGTAGACAACAGTGCCCTATATTCACATAAAGGTTACAGAGAGCACCAGCAGGCAGTGAATCACACTCACAAACAGAAAAGCTGCTTCACAAATAAGTGGGTTTGGGGTTTTGCCTTTTTTTTTTTTTTTTCAATTCTTTGTGATAAAATGCTATTCTCTTCAATTATTGAACCCAAGAGTACTAAATGTTTCATCAGTAACACAAAAGCATAGAAATATATAAAACTCAATATTTAAATAAGATACTGATTTACAGACAGCATATAAACTTTCATACTCCTCTTGAATCTTACAGACAACTCCTCCATGAAATATGTTCATTTTTATAATACAGTGTAAGATTTTATGTTTTACAGAACAAGCATTACTCATCACACTTGGGATAGGAACAAAAAGACACATGAAGGTGGGTGAAGAGGTGAGTCTGGGCAAGGCAGTGTGGGGTGACACCTGAAAATAGATACTCTGCAAGTCGGAATATTCCTGATGTAACACCCATAAAGGGCCCTCTGGAAAGCCTTTTAAGGACAGTAGGATCTGAAACATGATTTTTTTTTTTTTTTTTTACAGTACTAAATCTTGAAGTAGAGTGGTTTTCAGTTTTGTGGATAGTCTTTTCCCTTCAAAGACTGAAGCAGACTTTAGTCAGAGGAGCAGGAATCACAGCACTGTTAATGTACAACATATTTTAACGCTCTGACTCCACTCAGGTACCAGAATAATTATGTGTATTTATAGAAGCACTTTTAAGAACCAGAGATTTGGATTTTGGCATGTGAGCAAAGTAATCCAATAAGAAGTATCAAGGCCAGAATTTCTTGACCTTTATATTTGTCAAAGTTGTTGGTTCAATAAAGGTCAAGATGTGTGACAAAATTCAAACCTGTCTAAGCCAATTAATGACAAGTAACCAGACCATTAAAAATCTCATTTATGCTGAGCAGTCAAGTGGGTTATGTGAGGGCAGTCTGTACCTTAGCCTACACACTTGGTTACAGGCTTGCTATAGGACAATAAAGGGCAGAAGGCAGCAGAATGAGAGAACACTTAAAATTTTAAGATGAATAGGATAATCTATCCAGCTTGCACAGCAGGGAGAGAATCACAAATAAATAAAATTGTAACACTTCCTTATTTAATTGCAAATATTGGTACTTCTCAAGAAAATTATGAGAAAAAAAAGTTAAACATTAAGAATTTGTGGATATACTGCATTGATAAAATGCAGGGGAATAAACTCTTCAACACCAGCTATACCTAGTTCATAAGCATAAGTGTTATGCACAAAGATACTAAAGAAATAATTTGAAAGCACCAAATTGCTCCGGGATTTCTTTCAAAGTGCCAGAGAATTGAACAAATAAAACACATGTTCTGGTTTTCTCTAGGATAGAGTTCACTTTCTTCTCAGTAGCTGGTATCGTGCTGTGTTTTGGGCTTAGTATGAGAATAATGTTGATAACACACTGATGATTTAGCTGTTGCTCAGTAGTGCTCACTCAGTCAAGGACTTCTCAGTGTCTCATGCCCTGCAGGGAGCAGCTGCACACGGAGCCAGGAGAGAGCATGGCCAGGACAGCTGACCCAAAGTGGCCAGAGGAGATTTGAAAACAAAGGACACAAAAATAAGCACATTTTTTTTCTTTAGACACCCTGAATTTTTCCATGGCAGCAAAATGGTTTCACTGGTTCAGCTAACAGTTTCTCCTGCTAGCAGCAGCAATCTCCCATTCATAAAAACATAACGTCCTAGGTTACAATGTAAGATACAACCCAAAGTACATATTCTATTACCATCTACATAAGCTGTTAAAACAGGTGGGGCAGAGTTCTTTGTCTTCTCCATAAGTCAGCCCTGATAACTCCTGCTGGGGAAGCAGCTAACACCCCAGAGAGCCATTTTCACTGATGGACCCTTCAAGGTCTCACAGCACGACTCATAGAATTACAGCATCATATTGTGAGGTGCCCCACTCTGAGGGAAGGAACTAAATATTCCTACCTGTATATAATCTGAGGTTGGACCACTATGGGCAGCACCTACCACTGGATTCCCAGAGGACAAGAGCTAAATAACCACCACTGGACTTCCAGAGAAGGACCAGATCTTTCTACAGGATCACCGCTTGGACAAGATGCCACCCCATCACTCCAAAGCCATCATTTCATCACCACCCTGACCAACACGGTGTCAAGTCATATTCTGGCTCTGTCAGCTTAAGCCAGTGTTTCTGTATCATTGTCTTTATTTTAATTTTCTTATTAAAATGTAGTTCTGCCTTGGAATCTTCCACTGGTTTGCTTTCAAACTAGTACACATAAGAAATCCTGCTTTACAAGATAAGGTGTGATGCTGGTGAAAGGAATATGTCCAAAAATAAAAGCCAGTTTGTACATATTTTCTGTTAAATAGGGGCATATAAACTGTGGTTTTTATTTCAACTCACATATAACTCTGTTAAAACCACTGCTAAATATTGCAAACTATCAGTTGTATTTTTAGTAAGATTGTGTTCCAAATGGGTAGAATAAAAATTCCTTTCACCACCACCTTTGCAGGCAAACTCCTGCACTGGGAATCTCTCTGTGAAGAGGGAGAATCTGTGTTGTGACACTCACAATCAAAGGCCTTGGCAAGGACAGACTGACATTCTATCCATACTGCCTGCACAGGCATCAACCATGGGCTCAAACACAGGCAGGAGAGAGCATCTGCCAGGGGCTGAGCTGCAGAGCTGGGAGAACAGCTAAGACATGCACAGGGCCATGGGAGGCTTTGGGACGGAGGGCACAGCATGGCTGGAGCCTGCAGAAACCTCAGCACAAGGAGCTGCAGCCCCAGGTCAACCCTCACCCAAGGTCCACAAGAAAGCAGGAGCTAACCTCTTGCTGGGATAAAGAATGCACCTGCCCACAGCAGCACAGCCCCTGGCAGCAAGGAAGAGCTCTGGAACAGAAGAGAGGCATCAGTATTCTCTCACCCTCAAACACCAAAAGAGGACACATTAGCAGCATTAAAAAGCAAAACAAAACAAAACAAAAACTTAAAATATATATATATATATTTAAGTGTTTTTTTTCTCAAAGTTGCTTAAATTATCTGACAGTGCCCTTTCTTTTAATGGGTCATCATAACCTCCCTGAAGGCATTTCATTAGCTCAGTAAATTCCAGTTTGCCCTGCATTATTTTTAAAGCAGACTGACAGATACCTTCACAGCAGGGTAAGTAGCTTTCAAGTTTTATACAGCAAACAAATTTTATGTAGGTAATTGAGCACTCTGAATTACATCTGCAGCGCTTCTGTGACCAGAGGCAGCAGGGCTGGCAGGGCTATGCCCCAGCCCCACCCATGGAATTCACACATGGAATGCAGGGTGCTGCATTGGCTTAGGCTTCACTCATTTGCTACTTCTCACACGCAGAAACTTAAGCACATATGACTGTGCCTTATAAGTAAACATAATGATATATAATTCGATATGCAACTCAAATGTATAATGCTCAGTGCACTGTATAAGCAGCTACTGATATTTGGGGCTGGGATATGTCAAAGCCTCCAGCTCTGGCACTTTCTGGAAAAGTCCTCCAAACAAAAAGGCATCTCCACACAAAGCAGATACTTGCCTCACACTTTCCTTCTTTCTTCTTGTCACCACATGTCCCACATAGCTGTTTGAGCACTAAAGCAGTAACCTTCTCCCTTCCCAGTGTGTTCCCTTTAATGTAAAATTTACACCTGTTCCTTACCCACCTCCTTGCAGCCTCTCCTCAGCCTTGGCCAGCTCTTTCTGGCCCTCTTCTGTCCTGCTGCCTCTTCTCACTCCTCTCCCCCTTCTCCTCAGCTTTCTCTCATTAATAAAATAAGGAAGAATCTTCTTTATGCATTTTTCCCACTTTGCTATAGCTGAATAAGTGGAATTTTAATCTTTGAAAAAAAATTGTCTTCCAATATTTGTAAGATTTATAAACTAGTTCTATACTTGATATTTTATGATGGATACAATAGTATTTTATCCTGCATTCCATCTGTGACAGTAAAGCAATTCCTCACTAAGGAAATACAGTCACCACAACACAGGAATTTGAAGTAAACACATGGAACTGTTCCTTTACAGCTGTTATTTTTGTGAGTTCTGCCAGACATGAAATACACCAAAACATATCTTTTCATAGCCTTCTGCCACACTTGAACTTTTCTTCAAATAAGACCCAGACAGGAGAGTATGCATAAAACCCCCAAAGATGCAACTCTGGAGTGTACTATTCTTCTACTTCAGCCTCTACCAGGAAAGCTGCAAGCAAATTATCAGCCTAAACTTCTTACAGTGTTTCAGAGTTTGGGAGGGTGTGAGGCCAGGCATTTCTATTGTCGATTGGTTGGTGGGTGTGGTTTCTTGGTAATAACACACAGCAGCAATTGCACTTGGAGGATCTGAAAATTAATTCTACAAAATCTCACCTCTGCTTTTTACAAGGCAGGGCTACCCACATTCATGAACTTATTTATGACAAAGAAATACTATTGGAAGAGAACATCTCAGAATTAAAGAAAAATTAAAGGTCCTGAACAAGTTCCAAACTCCTCACACAACCCAACAGCAAGATGCAAATTATTCACAAGATGCAAAATATATTTCTAGGGATGAGACGGAAATAATTTTATAGTGTAGGAAAGCCCCTGATAATTTCAGACTCTAGATAGCAGAATTAAAATTCCATTTGGTTGAGGTTGTACTCTAATCTGGAGAATCTTAGTGACAATACAACTATGCAATTTTATATTTTCTTTAATCCAGAAGACACATTAACTAGTGGAGAATCTGCAACATCGAAACTGCAGAACTCTGCAGAACACCAGTCTATTCATAAAGACTTGATTTGCACATTCTCAGCACTTAGCTTCCTTGGAATGGTATGACTAAAGAAACTGAAAACCCTCTATTAGTATTTCTGTAATGCAATTTAATACATGACCCTCTCTGCTTTTACAGGGATTAGGTAGGACAATCTCTTTTCACACTGCATGGAGCTGAAGCTCCAGCTTCACAAATAGATACAACCCTGAGCATCCCAAAATGAAAGGTAATAATGTATTTATATTTCTTTCCAAGCTTAATTTCTTTACTCATCCAACTTCAGAATGATTGAGGAACAAACAAGCTGCAGGTAAGCTGGCAGGTTTTCAGTTTAGAAATGCACTTTTTGTATTCTTCACCTTACCTGGCATTTTATTTTGCTGACAGTTTCCTTTAACAGAATGCAACTTAATTATATTCAGCATTACCTGACCAGCAGGAGTTTGCTTCTTTGGAACTTTTTTTGTTTACTAAATGTATGAATTAAATCTGGCCCATAGCTACCTTTACAATCTGCAATGCTTAATTTAACAGCCCATATTACATTATGTGCGTACTCAAAAAGAAACGGAATCTCAAAATTATTCATAGATGCTCACAGTTGCCTACATAATGAGCAATCAGAAGACTAACAAAAATTGATTGTGCCCTGGGAATTGGTCTACAACATATGAAATATCTGTACAGCCTGAGACAGTCTGCAAGCTCCATATTGATGGCACAGCTCACCCTTTCTATTCCTTATTCTGAACCACTTCAAAAGGGTGATGGGACAGGATCAACATACAAGGAGCAACTTTGGGTGTCTCTGTTGTAACAGACACACACCTGGATCATCTCTCATCCTACGTAAATCAGCTTAAAATTTGAGTTCTGTGTGGGATGGCAACTACAACAAAGACCACTTGGCCAAAGAACTCATGAGAAGGGACAAGAGTAGCAGAGAATGCCACAGGAACAGAGAAATAAACATTCTAAATCAAGCAGTCTCTCGGTACAAAGTTAAGCTGACTTGCAGCAAAATCAGTCAGGCAAGACTCCGGGTGCCTGAAGAAACACTGCACAAAAGAAAGGAGTGTTCCTGACCTTTCAGGGGACTTTGCCCTCAGTCTGGATGCTCCTGAAGAGTGAGGAGATCAAGGCAGCTCAATACCCTGTATTGTCTCAAGCACTGCTGCTCTCTGTGTTCCCAAGAGCAGGAAGTAATTTGCTGTAGAATCTCTTTTTGACTAACACTGCTTCAAAGCAGACAAGAGTTATTCCCAGAGCATGGATTTGACCAGACTGTCAAACAGAAGCTAGCATTCTACTAAAGCCACAGCCTGAGCTTGGCAGCTCCCCCAGAGCGGGGGTAGAGGCTCACAAAAGGAGGTAGGAAGGGTCACAGAAGGAGACTGGGAAATTTAGAGCCTCCCTGTGCCCTCTCCACAGGAACACAGCACTCAGCTGGGACATGGTGAACTGGTTTCAGTTCTACCTCCTGATGCCAAGTCAGACATGCCTGCCTGCCTTCCAGAAAGCACCTTTAATTGGACTTAAAAAGTCCTAAACTGTGTATTCAGCCTTGCCATTTTGACCTTTTATGATTTGAATAATCTCCCCATCACCTTTATTTTTCAAGCCCACCTTCCCACTGTGTGGCTGTAGCATATGATGATGACATTTGCTTTCTGTTCCTTCTCTCAAAGCTGTTCTACTTTGCAGACCAGTTTTCAGAAGGAGAGAGAACAGCATGGGGCGCTGCTCTGTAGGCCTAGAGCACTAAGCATAGAGGGCTGTACTTTCCATACTCTACTCCAAGGCCACTTAAAAATATCATACACTAAATTATTGTCTCATTGTCTCACAACTTAGAAAAATGTCTCCATAATTAGCTCTAGAACTTTAGCAAGCCCACCAGGTCCTGCCAGAGTATCAATTATAATAACAATGCCAGTAGTGGTTTCACAACTTCCAGTTCAGCCAAGCAGTATACACTTACAGCTTCCCAACACTGTTCTGAGGAGTCTAGCTCCAGTGTGCATCTATTCAATCCCAGCCACGATTCTGGTAGACAATTCCAGACTCTCCCTAATTAAATTAAGACATGGTATTTTGCTCTTCTTGAGTATGTCAGACTTACTGGGAGCAGTTGTATCCAGGCTGCATTAATGCTCTTGATTTATTGCTCATCTGCTTCAAAGGACACATACACATAATACCAATGACTTCAGCACCTCATATTAGAGCAGAGTTTAAGCATCTACTTATGTGGGAAGATTTTCTTAAATCAGGGCCATATCTTTTATGATAAACATAGATTGAAGTCCTATATCTGATAATGCTTAAGTGCTGTCTTAAGCATGGAGGATTTAACTGCACATTAGCACACTGCTGTGCTCAGAGGGAGTTTGCTTTCAGCCATCATGTCCAGCAGGCCATACTCAGGAAGATAGCTTACAGGTATAAGAGAAATCAGCCATCCTTTCAACAAGCTGCCTGCCTGTACCCATGTGCAGAAACTCAATACCACCACATCTGCCGCACTCCGAATATAATTGCTACAAATTGAAAATAACAACATTTCCTTTCTACATTGTTTCAGCCTCAATAGCTGCACAGACACCAGAGATTGAAATCAAGAGTTGTAGATGAGAAATTTAGATATAATTGAGCATGAAGCATCTCATTTCAGACAAATTGTTTTGCTTTAATGCATACAAGTGTACTGGTAAAAGATGCTTTGAATTGCAAAATCCAATCAATGAAAGAGTAAAAGAAATTAGTTACATTTTGCAAGACACATAGGAAAAATGTTTTCTATTGAAGTAAAAAGAACATTTCCTCTCTTGTCAAACAGGAGGTTTTTTTAGTAACTATTCTATGGTACATAAATCATGTTCAGGCTAAAAGTACATTTACTACAAGAAAGAATTTCAGTAGCCAGTAGAGCTCCAGAAGTTCTTACCTTTGCTGAATAGCTAATTAGAGCACTCATTGGCCATTCAAAAAGTCTCAGAAAAGGATAAAAAGGGAGGAAAACAAAAGAAACAATAAATACATGTGGTGGTGAGACAGCTGAATAAGCAATGTCCTCACTTGAATTTAGTAAGTCTCAAAATTTAATGCCAAGGGAAACAGCGAAAAGATCATTGCAGGGAGGATCTGCAGCATGGCTCAGGAGGTGCAGGAGCCTCTTGGGAGCTCAGAAGCAGCCACTGTGCAAAAACTCAGCCCTTTCACTCAGTTTTACCTTTGCCATATTGGGACTGGCAGGATTTTGTGATAAGCTGATTAAATTAATGGACTGTTTTACCTAGGGCTCATTTCTTCTTAGACAACTATCCACTTAAACGAAGAGGTCTATGACTGTTTGTAACAGTGAGGTTTTACAGAACTTAGAGAAAGGCATATTCCTGTCCAATACTTTACTGAAAACTTGGAGAGTTGCTATCCCTTAAGTACAACACCCAGCCCAGAAGTGTTTAATGGTTTGAATCACCAATGCCTACACCTTCCCTTCTACTTTTTTCTATTAGAAACATTGTCCAGAGTATCTTTTGGGGAGTTTGTTGTGCAAGATGCTCCAGTTTTGGTAGATAATAAAAATCAGTTCATAAAACCCCATCTTTGAGATGTCCTAATCTCTCGGTAAAAGTCTATGTAAAAGAAAGGAGTCAGAGAAGAAGCAGGAGGGAAGGAGTCAACATATGAAACACTGAAAAAATTTCAGAGTCCTGGAGCAGGTAAATAAATAGAAATGAGCTGAAAAGCTCATGAGCAACTGCCCCATTCCCTTTTCTGATAAACTGTTCTGGTGGTGACACTGCTGGAGAGCACTGATCAAATCTGCAGGATTTGCAGGGCAGCCGGGCAAGTTGTTCTCTGTAATGGAATCCATTATAAAAATATGTGCACCTATCCACAAAATTCTGGCTATAACCAACAATCTTTTATAGAAAAAAGTAGCAATGAGATTTTATTAACTAAAATAAGCAGCATACACACCTGCAAGCTGCTACAGCTACATAATCTATTGCATTGTAATTAAAGACTATACAAGTGCTTGTTATCTCAAGCCATGTAAGGACCACAAATTCTAGACCTAAACCAGCCATTTGTAAACTCAGGGTTGCTTTTGGAAATCCTTATTATAGAAAGACTGATTCATCTGGTGTGCAAGCAACAATTCAGCACAATGGCAAGCATAAAGCAAACAATATATTTTGCAAGATTCACTGTATGTATGATGTGGTACAGTTTTTAAACCTCCTTACTACATTGTGGCTCTAATGTAAAATTTAGACAATGACAGTTAATTTTTTGAATGCAAAAATCTACGCTCTCCCTTTTCTTTTTCCTTTAAAAAGACCAGATAAGTTGTTAGCCAGTCACATCTCCAGGGAAAAAAAGCTCTTGATTCATAAAACCTCTACCAATAATTTGACACCATTTAGCAATTTCTGCTTATTGAAGCTGAATTAATTCACAATGTACATGAATTACAACACTTGTTACCTGACCAGCAAATGTGCCCATACAACCACTACTGAGTTCAATGAAGGGACACTAACAGTGCCTACAACTTATTAGTTTGCACATAAAAATTTCCACCTCAGTTTCTTTAAGCCCCTGTGCATAAGTATCTGAAATACATGAAAATAAAAAACAAATGTAAAGTAAAATTATCAAGGTGAAGTGTCCTTAACTTTTCAGAGATGAGGAGACAGCTAGTTTTGACTGAAAATAGAATTATTTTAGGGTGGTTGGTATTATTCAATATGGAAGTTTTATTATTTTTCAGATGCACAAATACCCATGGCTGTCTTAGGTATGGACCAGGTGTTCAAGTGTCTCCCTTTAAACTATGAAGTTCTCCTGTCTCCTCCTATCTCTTCATTAATAAATTTCCAATTCACAATATCCACGGAAAGATCATTTTTGATGAATGATGATGTCTTTCAAATAACAATAGGATATGGCAGACAACAATAGCATCCCTTTAGTAAATGGCACATGAGCACAAATGCCTCTTTATTGGTATACACTTCAATTTCTTATCTGTTAAAAACTTAGCACAAGTGATTTAATACTGTTTTTGGTTACTTTAACTATTTGTTTAAGTGTAAAATAAACTTACTTGCACTTGTGTCTGAGCCTAACCTTCCTCACACACTGCAAAACTGCAAATTTTCAGTAGTTTATTTTTCTTAGGTTAGATAACTGCTACATCAATGAAAAATGGCATTGTGAACTGAAAAGATTTTTGTTACTTTATGACAGACTCTTCTTCTATCCATAATATGTTGTCTTTACAGATACAGATTAGCACCTACACATATCCACCCACATGCCAGGCTGAAAAGGGAACGAGAAAAGGAGAAAAATGGATATTTTGGATATTTGCCAACAATTGCCAGCTAAGAAAACGCCATGAGCAGAAGGTAGAGCAGGAAGCTCCCTCCCAAGTGAGGGCTGAGGCAAGATCAATCTGCTTCTTGAGGAACTGGGGCCTTTCACACAAATGAAAAATCATCAGCACACATCCCGGGAAAATTCCAGATAAAACCTCCCCACAGCATGGCAATGCTTAACTACTCAGTTGAAACAACTGCTACATCACGTCCCCGAGGCAACAAGAAGTCAGCCAAGATCAAACAATTCTTTTGTACACTTGTTTTGCCGTGGGCTTGAGGATCCATCTGCCTGGAAGGTGTGTGAAAAACGAAAGCTGTTGTCTTGTTTTTAATTGTTATGAATGTTCTTGATCAGTTACAGAACAAACACAGTTATTGTCCTATAACACTAACACACTAACTATTCGCTGGGTTTTTTTAGAAATTTAAAATAAATATTTAAACCAAATGAGATGCAAAATTTCCCTGTTTAGTGTAAGCCCCCAATTTCATATTGAAATGCATCAATTTTGGTGCACCAGGCAAAAAACACCCTTTTCTTTAACAGCCTCAGCAGCAAAAACATGAGAAACATGCTCAGGTCTGGAGTGTTATAATTCAACAACAAGCAATGTGCCTTGGGCTGATACTGTCAGGGGAGGTCATGAACTGGGAAGAATATTTAAAAAAATCAATCCTCTAGGCAAGTTCAAGAGTGTAAAGGGAGTAATGTAAGAGCTTTAAAGTCTCCTAGATCTATAATGTTTGTGTAGTGAAGTGAAAGAGCAGGAAGGTAGATTACTGGACACAGAAGGGAAGTTTTATTTGGTTAAGAATTACCAAAATACACCATGTGAATAATATTGAGAATCTTAGCCAAGGAGCTAAAAAAAGCAAGGCAGCCATCACTTGATTTTTGGCGAGAGTTTCTCAAACAATGAAGGGCAAGCAAGTCACCAGGTAAAGACAAAGCACAGCCATGACAACAGGCATTAAATAAAGCTTACAATTGGATGGGGACTCAAAGGTGCCACAGCCAGGCTCTCACAATTTATGCCCTACTACAAGGAGGTGTAGCAATTCTGACATTCTCCTGTCTCTCTAAAGCCAGCTGTGCTGTCAGACACTGAGGGCCAAGGGACTGGTACTCAAACATTCATTTCCCTTCCCTCACTGGAGCTGACCCATGCTACACTTCCTCTTGTCTTACATCCCTTTCTGCCCAGCTGTTGGCAGATGAGAATTCCCTGTACCTGGATGTAAAGATACATCCACCATGTTAACACTAACAGGAGCACCACTGATTTAAATCATGTCCTGTACAGAATATGATGCCTTAAATTTTACCCTTTATATTTTTCAAATCCTGTACTGCATTAGTGCATAACCCTAAACTCCATATAAAGTGTTAAACAGTTTTCACATTTTGGTCAGATAATCCCTCTGGGCCTGAGATCCAAGACATCCTACAGCCTCAGGCCCCAAAATGTATAAACAAAAGTGAATTGGGGAGGAGCAAACTTCAGATAATGACTTCATTACCTGAAGCCATAATTGGAGGAATACATAAATAGACCAAACTTATATCTGTCTGAAAAACTCATGACCATCTTGGGTGTAGCATCCAAGGCCTCTAACTGCCCAAGGTGCACCTTTTGAAGGCCTTTAATAAATACCTCCTTTTATTCTCTTAACCTTGTCCAGCCTCTGTTCTAGGAAGCCACTCTAAGGCATCAAATGTACTCCCAGTCCTTGTGTTATGCATATCTATAATTGGGGATATTTCTCTCTCCATTTCAGAAAGCTGGTGACAATGAGGCCGTTTAGAGCTACTGCAAAGGTGAGTATAGAGGGTTGATATACATTTAAAGTATTCGATAAAAACCTTTGAGATTTATGACTAAAAATTGTCAGGGAGCCTTTACTGATCTTGGTACAATTCCTACTACATTACTTGTTTTATTCAATTAAATAAAACAACACCTAGAGAGTAAATGAAACCGTTTCCGATCTTTATAGTAGAAGGTTTCCCCTCCATCTTTAATTCATGGGTTTTTTTCAGTGATGACTGCAACTTGAGTCATCAGATTACTTGGTGATCACACTCTCTACAACATGCAGGCACAATGGAGTAAGTCAAAACCAAGGGACAGTTGCAGTTCACTCCCACATTATTTCTCAGATTTTTTAACTTCCTTCATCCTTTTAACCCCAAACTGATGCTTCTAATTTGCACACTTATTTCAAAAGCACACAGCTCACCCTGACCACTTAATAAACCTCAGCAAAGCCCCATTGCTTTAGTGCTAAGAGATCCATATAGACTTCAGAGGATGTTTTTCTGAACTTGTTTAATGACAATGAGCCTTCAGTAATAGCTGGCCGAAACAGCTATTCTGCACTCCACCCTCTTCCTTTAAGTCATGTTCCACCCTCAATTTCGAGTTTGGAAATCCCCACCACACTACAGAAGGGTTGTGGGAAAGCAATGAGTTCCACTTAAAATAATAGAGGCAGATTGATAATAAAAACTATTATCAAGTTTTTAAGACCAAGACATAGCCTCCTTTTAAACCAAGTGAGACCTTCAGCAAGAGCAGCAGATTATGATCCTCTTCATCTAAGTTTTGTTCTGGCCTTAAATATTATAAAAGAAAGGTTGCTCTGAGTTTACCATTATCCTTTTCTCCCCTTTCAGGAAATGCTTTCAGGTGTTGATTATATTTCTGTGCCGAGTTCCTGGAAATGTTTAATCTAAAACAACAATTTGACTAAATACAGTGGCTGCCATTTTACAGAACTGCAAGAGAGGTGAAAAAGTCAGTCTGCTGCTTTGCTTTGTGAAATGGATAATATAATTCAGAGAATAGACATACAACATTTTCTGTCCATCAGTCTATGCTTCCATTTTACAGTTTTATCTGCTATCTAAAAGCTAGTTGTTTACCAAGTCACCCTTATCTTTCTTCTTTGTGAAGCTGCACTGCAATAAATAAAATGCCCTGTGTTTGCTGTGCCTACAGATCATTTTGATTTCAAACACACTCAAGATTTCATTTTGATTGCCCTTCCAAAAATTATATTTCATATTATGTTATAGCATCAAAATATTCCAATAGAGAATACTATTTCTGCGTTGGTTTTTTTTCCTGTTTGTTTCCCAAACAAAATTAAATATGTCTATCTTACAAAATTTTCACTGAATTAAAATGGACCAGAATTAATGGAGCTGCAGAGGGTAGATCCAGAAATAAATAGAAAGATGACCACAAACTATGTTGATTACCAATAATTTCCTATAAGAGAAACTATTGTATTAATTAATCCATTAGTGAGGCAGGTCTTAGAAATATTATTTTCACTGTTCACTAAACATCATGCAATATTTAGATGAGTTCAGAACTTCTTCAGCTGACAAACACACTGATAGCAATGAGAGAAGTTTTAGTCTGATATAATGATTCTAGAAATAAAAACTAAGAAGTTCCTCTATCATAGTGTTAGAAATTAGCTCCTTTGCACAAACCTAGGAATATAATTTAGCTTTTTCCATTCACATGTGAATACACTATTCCTAGTGCACAAAAGATATCCCAGAGAAGAAATTAAAACATTAGAGAATCTAATAGCAGGGTTATTACATGTCAACAAAGTTTTGTGCTATGCTTTGTTTCAGGTTCTGTATGATATGACAGCTGCTTCTGTTCAGATGTTATTTTAAGGGAAACATTTTCTGTAATTTCAGCTGACTCATTCAAACTAGCAATACTCCATTTTAAAATTCCATTGAGAAAATGCAAAGTATTTCTTCACTGGAGACAGCACTCACTGTTCTAATCTAATGCAAATGTTAGTTAGAATCAACAAGCTTGCACAAATGCCAAATCGCTTGTCCCCCTTTAGATGATTTCACATCTAACACAGCAACACACTATTTGCCAGAAAACACATTGAAAAGCATTTTAAAATGTATCACTGTGTATTATCTCTATGGTAAATAGCACAGTAGGTCCCAAATGGCTGCTCCAAAGAAAAAACACAAAACCAATCCTAAAACACAAGGCCTGTGATACAAATTCAGCTGGGGCTAATATTGCAAACCCTAATAGAGACAGCACTCTGACATGAATAAAAGCTTCTTCCTAGTAAGGGACAGCCAACAGGTTGTTAAAAATGTCTTCCAACGATAAAAATCTTAATTTAAGTAATAAAACTATTATTTCCAGCTACTCCTGGCTATGTCCCAGAAGAGACATGTATGAACTGATAAAAAAATTTAGGTAAAAATGAGGAATTCACAGATGTCTGAGGGAAGGACACAGTGCTGGGATCACTTTGCCTTCTCAGAAGTCGTTCCAGCCATATCCCCGGACAGGACAAACAGCACTGTGCCTGTGAGTAAAAGGCAGAAAAGCTTGTGGGCTCACCAGTGCCAGACTGTGGATGAGGCACTGAGGGATGAGCCATATGGTGATAAGAAAGTGGCAGCCATTTAGGTGGCCATAGGAGGATCATTTGTTTTGTGGGCAGTGATCAAAGCTGAAACAAAAAAAAAGCAGGAAGACTGAGGAAAGCACCTGGTGCTGTCAGCTGGAACAGCCGATGCCATAAACCAGGTTGGTGATTATGCAGATAGAATCCTTTATAAATCTGTCCCAGCATATGGTGAACAGGAGAAGAAAGATGGCCAAAATACTAGAGCATAGTTTCTATTGGTGCTCCTGGAGATATCCAAGAGCTGTAAAGGAGTAGGACCAGACATGATTCTAAGACTGGTGAAGGTTCTTTCAAGATGAGGATGGTAAAGATCAAAACTGTTGCTCTCAGTGGGGAACTGTTTATAGGACAGCAAACAAAAAAGTAAAAAGGGAGTTGAACAAAAAAAAAAGCACACCAACACCAAACTGAGGGTCTATATCCATGTTAAGATGTGACCCTGGGCACTGATGGGATGGTTTTCAGGGCTTCACAACCTTCCCCATGCACACCAGTTTGACCCATCTGAGACGCATAAGCCAGAATTGCACACAGCAAATACTGACATAACAGTGCTGGCACCTGCTTTTACCTAAGCACAGTACCCCTTTCATCTCAGCACCCCCTGAGCCTTTTACTTTAACATGGTGACTGTTCCTTGCCCTTTCATCCTCCTGCTTACTTACAGGAATACAACCTCAGCTGCTAACTCTCAGTCTAGCTTTGTGCACTCCCCAGGCTCTCCTTTCACAAAACCTCCCATATGTTATTCATCTTGAGGCTCAGGAAGGTGCTGCAGCAAGAATGGCAAACACTGATAGCTCAGTGGCAGGGAAGGTGAGCCCCCAATATGCTTGGCAGATCCTGGCCAGTCTGTGTCAGCTCTTTCTCCACCTAGCAGCACAGATCCTGTGTGTCACACTGTGAAATACTGATCACGTTAACTAAATCAGAACTTCCCAGCACATCAGCTGGTTACCAACCAGCACTTAGATGGCTCTGAACTGAAGACACTCCTTGGGAGATCTCGCCTGAATGAAGTTTGCTTTGTTAGCTTCTACTTGTAATGTTTACCTCATTTTATACTATGCATAACTGTGCTTCCTAAAAGCATCAGGATTTGTATTCTAGCCTTCCTAGAATAAACAAAAGCCAGTGTACCCAATGAGAACAAAAAAATTACTGTAAATTTGACTTAAGTATGTCTGAACTTTCTGCATAGAGCAGATCATCAGTATGCATAGCAAATAATACTGCAGGACACAAAAACACACTCCCAAGGCTGTGTCAAATCCATCATCAGCTCTGCTAATTGATAAAAGAATGTTTGAGGCTGGAAGCTAGTTCAGGTTCATGTCACATACCCCTCCCAGTCGGCACTGAAACATGATACTGGTGCTTGGAGGAGCAACAACACGATTCTCCTCAAAGACCTGTTGCCATCTGTTGCCAAACCACATCAGAAGAGGATGACAAGAGTCTTTAGTCCATCACCCTCTCATGTGCTAAGCAGAGAGACAGAAAGCAGCAGAGATATTCACATGCTGTCAAAAATTTCAGGAACAGATTAATTGAAGCTGGCAGAAAGGGATGTGCTGGTACAGACTGACTGTAGTGAAATTACTCAATATTTGGCCAATGCAAGTACGTGTAATTTTCATAGAATGTTTTTGTAAGAAGTTTTCATTGAGTTTTAATTATCCCAAAGAGGTCAGATGGGTGAGGAAAGAGACAGAGAAGTAAAGCTACACACAGAACACCAGTGTCATGACTTGTGCAGACCCTAAAGCAGAACCCAGGACATGAGTTCTGTGTCCTTTGCTCCAGGCTGGGACACAGAGATTCTTCCTCAAGTGAGCTCAGAACTAACACATTTCAGAAGGAAACACAAATCCATTAAGGACTATCCTTGGAGAGGAGAAAGTCATTATTTTATTCCAAATTCTCATTATATTTGCTTCCATACCAGCTTGGGTTTTTAGGAATTTTTTTCAGGTCTTAATAGAGCGTAAAAGTTACAACTTGCCTCCAGTTTGAATTTTTTTTCTAGTCTATTATAAATATTTATTGGGCAAGAAATACAAAGTAGTGAGAATGAAAAGAGGTAGTATTAAAGTATAAGATAAATCATAATATCAAAAAGCTTGCAAAAAGAATCGAGTATTCAATTACTCCAGATGTCTGTTTGTCCTTTCTGACAACAGAGTTGCTTGACAGGCCTACATTTATAACAGACACAAATTAAATTGAGAAACACAAAAGCAACTTGTGCAAATATTTATAATTTCAGATTATAAATCAAAATATTATCTGCCAAAAGCACTCACTGGAGTTTCAGTCACATGACACTGAAAACTGATTACCAAAGTCATTACCACACCAAATGGTGCCTGTTAGATTGAAAGCAAAAACCAAAATGTAAAATTTTTATCCCATCTCATTAAATGGCTATTAAATAATAGAAATGCACCAGTAAGTATTTCAGAATGGCATGCACAAACAATAAAGCACAGAAGACAAGGCAGAAGATTTTTCTTCCAAGTGTATTAGTGTAACAGAGGGATGGTTTTTAGAAAGATGCTAAGGGGCAACAGCAGGTCACTCCCAGTATGATGGGTTTGTGCTATTTCTTACAGCTTCACTTTACATAGTTACTCTTCACACCTTGTCACTACAGACAAGAGTGACAGAGTGCCCAGACACAGATGACATCACACATTTACAGCCATAAAGCAAAGGTCACCAACCAAATTGCTCTGTCATTGCTAAAATGACCACCACCATCTCTGTCCCAGTGCCCAGAGGCAGACTGGACATGCTGGCAGACACTGCCCTCCCCCAAAAAGCACAAAATCCAGAGGATACTTAAGCAACAAGTAAGGAGGGACACTCGGCTCAGCTGTGTTGGGAAGCCCTTCCAGCCACATCTCTGCCATCCTTCCCACATGAAGCTGTTTTGAAGCAGCCCAATCCAAGGCCACCTCCTCAGAGCCAGCTGTCCACCCCACCACCAGCACCCTCCATGAGAGAGATGTACCAGCCACATTAGAAAAATGAAAAGTGAAACAAAAGGGGTGAGACAGTAGATTGCAGAGGGGGCAAGGAGGCTTCTGCATCAAAACCAGCCCAGGAGCAGTAACAATCAAGGAAGGAAAATCAACAGCTTCAACCACTGGAGTTTTCTTGCCGGCACCCGAGCCCTGGAAGTCACTCAGTATTGCATCCCTGAGAGGCATGGAGCATTGTCCCCTATTCACTTATCCCAAGTGAATCAAACTTACTGAACACAGGGAAAATTCAGCTGAGAGAGTCCTTGGAGCAATGAAACAGAAATGCAGAACACTTGGGCCATGCTGCTGTGGCATTCCCCACTGCTGTAGATGAACCTGCAGCAGTGCATTTCTGGGCTTTGCACAGTGCCTGCCTGCCAGAGGCTTTGTTATCGGTATGTAGCGAATGGCCCTTGTTAAACAATGAGATATTTCCCTTTGTATTTGTAGAAGAACTGATACAAAGGAATGCAAAAAAACAGTACAGCACCACCAAAGCGAGTGAGGAAGTAAGCAGATGTGCCTCAGCAGCACACGAGCTGCCTGGCCATTTACTGTTTTCATTTGCATGATGTTTTCAGCTACAGCTGAAAGCATGCAGAGCTTAAGTGTGTCATCGCTTTGTAAATTAACCAAGGCCCTTTCTCCTTTGTGTGATTTCTCTGGAATCACTCCCTCACTTGCCGCATCTCTAAAGACTGTCTTTGCTGAGCAAGAAGTATGAGGATTTTACTTGAGCATTCAAACAGGACTGAACCACTCCTTGGTGGTTCTTGTCACAATCGCCATTTGCACTAACTGTTATGACACAAGGATTATCTGCAGAGGCTGACTGCTCTCCATGCATTTTGCCTTTCACTCAACTTTACCCAGTGCCATAAAGCATTTCAGAATAGTAGGCTCATCACAGACATCCTTCTGCAATAACCCAGGACCACCTCAGACCTCTTGGGCTCGGACTCCACAGAGGAATACCTGGCCTCTGAGAAACAGCAATATCTGACACTCAGCAGACACTAAACAGATGCACATGTACACTGCCATGAGGTGTTGCTTCTCATTAATTACTTCCCAGATACTTGGCTGATCTGTTTTCTCTACAGCTATGCAACCTAGCTGCTTCATTTTTCTTACTGGCCCCGATTTAACAAGAGGCTAAAGCACATCAGGACAAACAGAGCTCAAAGTCACATACGAGCTCATGAAACTCTGGCTGATAGTTTAGCCTCGTCAGCTCTGCCTTCATTGTTGAGTTGTATGATGAGCTGGAAGCAACAGAGAGAGCTTCTCTTTGAATAACTTAGCAATTAAGAAACCAAAAGACACTCTGAAATGTGCTCTGTATATAGATGTTTTCCACAGACTGTTGTTGCTGTCTTGTCTTGGAAGAAACATGTCACAAAATGAGCATTTCCTTTTTCACTGTGGCATCGCCATGATTTGATATTTGTATCAGCAAGTAATGCAAATACTTCATAAAAGCCTTTAATAGTGTAATTCAGCTAACAGTGGCAACAGTAATCAGCAGCTTGCTTCAGACACTGAGAAATATGACAGATTTGATTGCATCTCAATATTTTGCTAAAAGCAGGGTTGGTGTAAAGGGGTGGATTCAAAGAGCAGCATGATTGAACAGGTGAGTACAGGAGATGATCACGATCTCTGTGAACTATTCATACTGTGCAAGAGAAAACAAATGAGAAAGAAAATGAAGAAAAATGAGTATCTTCAAATGTTGTCCATATTAAATGAATATCTATTGTACCCACTTCAATGAACAAGTTCTGCCAGTAAGTAGATTTATATATGTATGCTTTGAGATGGTACTGAATAATCTTCTTATTAACAAAAATAGCTCAAACATGACAGACTTATATTCTGTTTTATTGCCACTAACAATATTTTGCATGTTTAAAAAATCATATAAACACATACGTACTGGCTCTAACAGAGGAGGATATTTGAAAAAAATAAAGTTAACAAAATCAGGAGTAGCATTATTTATTCATTCATACTTTTAAAGGTGACATGCCGAACTGAGCAGTAAGTTGTCTTCACTTAGTTATACCTCCTCTGTATTTAGCAAGGCATAACCCTAAAATGTTTTCACAAAATATCTCCTGTGTTTTCCTAACCTAAAGCTTCACCAGTTGTGTAACACCCCTTAACTGTAATTATACTTCCTCTGGAATTGCACCCTAAATAGAAATTGAAGTATTCATGCTGCAAATTGAAATTCTTCAATGCAAAGCCATACAAATAACTTGCATTAGCATTAACCTCCTCCCAAAATTTGATAAGATCTTTCCTGTTTCTCAAAAAGATCATACTAATTGCTGTTATTTTTTATCAAGTCCAGGCAAACACATCCAAACCAACAAGTAAATGCTTGAGTGACCCAGAAAAACTTCCCTTTAACCTTTACAGTAAGAGGATGACCTCCTGTGAAGCCCCAGCCAGAGGTGCTGTCTGTATTTGGGAGCCAACAGAGTGAGAGCAGGCGGCATTTCACACATCACAATCAGCGTCGGCAGGTACAGAACAAAACAAAACCACTTTAGGGATTGTACGGCAAACGAGGAAGAAACACCCAAGCACAGTGTCCCAGGTTTTCCTTGGCCAAGGTACAAAGCACCCTCAGACCAGTGATGCTAAGCTGCAATCCTGCTGCCTGTCTCCAGCCCTCTCTGAGCCCCTGACATGGGCTCACCCCTCACATGGGCAGCTCCCCAGGGAGGGCTCCACCAGCACCTGCCCCAGCCTCTCTGACAGCTTAGCTTTCATTAAAGGACACAGTTAATTACTACTTCATCCCCACGGTTTGTCTCTTCTGGTCTCCTGTACCCTGCCTTCCACTCTTCTGCTAGTCTGTGCCACTGTAACTCATTAAAGGGCCCCTTGGGTCAGGCTCAGATCTTCCTCATCATCACAGCTACAACAGACACCTGTAGCAGTAATAATAGGAAAAATACTAGATTCCCTTTTTCCCCTAGAAAATATGACTGTTGCATGTTAATTAATTATTATTTTTCCTAAATACTGGTATCAACAACATATTTTACTGGTCAGATGCTCAACTTTTGTCATGGGTGTTCAGGGAGCAGGACATGCACAGACAAGACATGGTCCTTCTGCATTTCCATGGGGAAGACACATTCCCCCATCCCACCACACATCTGAGCCAGAGTAAGGAGAATTCCTAATTCTTCGCTTGTTATGCTTAACATTATTGCTGATTACCTACTAAAGAAATCATCACTCAATAAAATGAAAACCTCTGATGTAAGTAGCATCAGATTCTAATGCACTGCGTGCAAAATAAATAGGAAAACTCCTTTGCAGTAGGAAAACCAGAATATAGTTTTAGAAATACCAATCCTCCAAGAGAAAGGAATGAGGCTGCAGGAATAATCACAGAGTTTTCACCTCTAATTTCTAAAACTTCATTATGGAAAACTATGTAAATGTATTGTTTCTGTGAACTATCAGGGCTAGAATTAAATTATTTCAACAGAAAAATTGTATTAACATTTGTTCTTGAAATGCAGCATTATGATAACACACTTTACACTGGGAGCATTTCTACAAACATTTTTTTTTTAAAATAACAGTGCCAGTTCTCCTCCTGAACAGGCTATTAATAGCCTCAGGTAATTCATTACTAAGAGAGTACAACTAATTAATTGTTACACACTGTTATATTTGTTAAAGGGACACGGTCGTGATAACATTCACTAACCAAATTCACATTATTCATCTATAGAAAGTGGTAAATTTACAACAGAACCAACTTTAGCCTGAAAAAGAAAATTCAAAGAGACATTAACATGGCCTTACATCAGGGACATAATTTACTTCCTAAGCTAGAAGCAAAGCTTTCATTCATGAAATGACTGGAAATGCCTTTCCTTGGCTAAGGAAGAAGACACAGTAACTTTATAACTCCTTCTGAATATTTCTCAACAACAGAGCTTGATAATTAGGGATTATTTACATGTAATTGTACATGTTCATGGTACGCATCTTAAAACCCAGCAACTCTTCTGCCACACATCCAGGTGTGGAGCCAGGTGTCCCCTACCTTATGAGGGACTCACTGTAGGGTCAGCAGGGCAAGGTGACCCCTGAAATCAGCCCCAGGTAGGCAAGTGAGGCAGCTGTATTGGCTGAAGAAAGGCAATTCGTTTTGTCTCCTTTGTGAGGGTGGGTCTGTTGTTTGAAGCAATAAACAGGGCCTTCCAAAAAGCCTGAAAAGTGATGTGAGCATGTTGTTTAATCCTTCCTGCCTGTTTCCCCAGCAGTCTATGCTAATCATACCCTGCCCCACCTGAAATCTCAAACACACAAATACCTGCCTGCCATACTTATATTTACTAGCTAAAACAGCCACCTGGAAAAAGACAGATCTTAACAGTACTGCACATAAGCCTGGGACAGAGAAGTATGCAGTATTCATACAGACATTTTTCAGGTTAGATTTGTGCTCTTTAATTAAGCAAAACACAAAAAGGACAAGAACAAAAGGCTGTAGAAAGTGCCTGTGGAATCAGCTCACGATACCTTTCCTGCTAATTGTACAGCTGAATTTTAACAGCTCATCCTGCAATTCTCTCTGCTCCAGTTTCAAAATCACATGACAGGAAAGTACAGTGTAAGGTCAGCATCTTCAAGAGTCCTTTGCAACTTGTTTTTCAATAAACAGCATCTGTGAATGTGATTGTTACCTCAATCCTTGTGTTATTCTACATCAGCTGTGAGACTGTTCATGCTAACTGGGAATAACAGAACATTTCCCTCAGATTTGTGAGCTCCAGCTCCAAAGGCTGCCTATAGACACATCACACCCAGTCTCCTTTGTGAGCTATTTCATACAAAGGCATGAGAGCAACAAGAGGATCCTAAATGTAATCTCCATAAATTTCTATGCAGCAACACTGGGAAACTTTGCTTGTTGAAGAGCACTACTAACGCCATTTGGAAAGAGAAAAATATCTGAAACGTCCCTAACTGGGCTGAAGTATTCACATGCTCAGAAATGGGAGGTACGAAAAGAGTAATTTTCACTTAAAGATGTAACATGACTTAAGATTTAAATGCAAGCCATGGGGAAAGAACATCTCTTATATAAAAGGAACTTAAAAGGGATCTTTTTCACATCTTCAGGTAATCCAACTGAGAAAAGCAGAACATTTCTATCACTGTTAAACCACTTTTTCCTTGCTCTGGCAACAACCCTACATATCTGAGCTCACAAAAAATTAGGAAACAGCCAGATAACCACAGTTCTATGACTGGTATTAAAAAACAGTGTTGGGGGGAAGATGAGAATCTTCGCAGAAGCTGCCTGGGTGAAAGTCACCCCCACGGTGAGTAGCAACTGAGATAAAACTTTAATGGGGGACAGATCGTTCCCACCTACTTATTTAGGACAGCTCCTCTAAATGAATTGGACAAGTGCAGGTTGCTCCAAGGGCTGGAGAGCAGTCCCAGCCTCCTGGCTCACTCCAGCACCCCAGGGAGCCTAAGTCAGTGAGCCACTTGTTCAGACCTCTCCCCTCTCTTCCCTGCCCAGCTTCCAAACCTCAGGCTAAGGCAGGAAAACATGGTTTTCCCTGCTCTGCTGAGAAGTGTTGAACCAGTCTGAGAAACCCTACAGAGTTTTTGCACCTTCAGTTGCAACTTCTGGGCTATTTACTCAGTTTGCCAGTGCAAAATGCCCAGGCACTACACACCCAAGGCTGCAGGACAGTGTCACAGGGTGGTTGGTTGGGCTAGGGATGGCCTGCACGGCCTTTTGTGTTGCTAAGCACACTTGGGTGTTGCTGCAGAGATAACATACACAACACAGACTCTTGTGATTCTTTTCAGGCCCTGTGAAGAAAGAATGACTTCATTTTTAGCAATCATTCCCCTTATATACAATTTTCTACAGACTACTGTGATTGGTGAAAGAAAGACACTCTTCACTCACATTGGTCAAACTAGAGGGACATCAAAAGAGATCTCTCCCACAGAAAAGAATTCTCAACATGAACACCATTACAAAAACAATGTCCTGGTGTTTATGTTCTTGTCTCAGGAACAAGTTTCAGTAAACCAAAACATCAGAAAAACAGAGCTTCAGAAACTCAGAAACTTCAGGCTTGAAAACCAGACTACACTTGGGAAAACCAAGTCCTTAGCAACAAAACTGTCTCCCAAATACTACCACAGCACCAAGTAATGAAATACTCAGCACATAAACAGCTGGTTCCTGGACTCAGTGGGTACCCAGACTCCCCTGCCTGACCTGCATCTGGTCCTCATCACTCTGGTCCTGAGTACATGGGACAGAAATCAGCCACAGAGGCTACAAAACAGAGCTCACTGGGGATAAAACTGCCCACCTCAATTCACCCAGCAATTTCTTCCACAGAAAACTCTTTCCATACCAGAACAGCTTTCTGCAATATAATCCAAATGCATATTTCAGTCAAAGTAATGATGTCTCAAGAACAAAAAGAATAATTATCATTGCAAACAAAAGCACTGGGTTTTAAATGGGCTACAGCAGTTACTAGCTTCTTTTAATGGTGTATTATATATCTTACTTTTTCTTTTTTTAATTAAAATAATTTTCATTGTTTGAGTATGTATAAAAGAATAAACAGGAATGGATTATTCAACATTTTCAGAGACACTCTGCATTGATAACAGTGTTGTGAAGCAGCAAGTAAAAAGTTGCAACTAGGTGAATTCAGTCTTTTTTCTTTTCCCAGGTGTCAAACAGACAGTATTATGCCTTTTTTCTTCTCTTGGTTAATGATTATTGCCATCAACCCACTGGATGGGAGGGTAGTATATATTTTAGTGAAAGTGCCATTAGGCTATTTAATACATATACTCTATGACAAGTAATAATTTAAATTCACTTGAAGGCTATTTTGTTTTTCACATAAGTTAATTCAGTTGTGACAACAAATACGTAAAAATGTAGCCAATGAACATTAACTACATGTCTCTGCTATTTTGCATTTTACCAGGTTGTCAAGGAACAGATTTACAGCAGTAGGCAAAAAATGAACACTTCTGATGTCCAAACATGTTTAGATGGTACTTTACCTGACACAAATAAGAAATGGTTCATAATTTGCATTTATAAGGCTCAGTTGGAGCAACGAAGACTTTATATGAATTTATATGCATCAAAAGCCTATTTTAGTATTTTGTGTGAGA
The DNA here is from genome assembly GCA_032173965.1 of Sitta carolinensis. Lineage (NCBI taxonomy): Eukaryota > Metazoa > Chordata > Aves > Passeriformes > Sittidae > Sitta > Sitta carolinensis. The sequence goes on along the minus strand of CM063286.1, from coordinate 9,472,265 downwards.
GGCACTGTTTCATTACTGACAATTCCCTGGTTTTAATGGGTTCTGTACTCTATAAAATGCATGTTCTGAATTTAATGGGAAAATGCACTTCAGGATATGAATGTATCAACAGAAATACATCACTGTAAATTATTCTTAAATCAAACAGGACATCTTTCTGGCTTTAGTCAGCAGCAGCAAACAGGACAAACAGCACAAAGACAACCAATGACTTCAGTTGTTTGTAGAAAATGAAAGTTGATAAAGGAAATCTTAAAATTCTGACCAAGTCACAGGTAAGAATGTGTTTTTAGAAAGGATTCCACTTTTTTCTATATCACAAAATTATGATAATTCATGCTAAAAAAAATTTTAAAAAACCCAGAGTACTCAAATTTATATTACTGCCACATAAATTGCTCTTAAGGCAAGAATTAGGTATTAGTATTTATTTTCATGAAACATCTAAAACTGTTTGAAATATGTAATGAAAGGAAATACAGAAGAGCACAAAATCACTTTTTCTTTAGATTATTAAGTGTGCAAACATGTTTACTGGCTTTTGAGGCAAAAATAAATGCATAAAGGAATTGCATCAGCAGTTTGTTATACAGGGATTTACTGAAAGGAACAATTACATATGGGTTTTGTTCTGAAAATTGAGAGACATACTGTACTAAAACAAGATGCTTACCTTGGGCAACATGAATTTACAGTACAGAGCAGAGAGATGATTTAAGTCTCCTCAGTGGCTTTATAAGCAGATATTCTACTACAACACTGGTCCAACGTTTCCTTTAGCAGGCCAACAAAAACCAAAAACTGCAAAGTAAGCCTGAATATTGAATGCTGAACATGCAGATGAGATACTGGGAACTACACTGCAGAAATAGAAGAGTCCAACAGTGCTTAGAGAGCCAATTTATAAACAACCTTTATTGCTCTCCCCCACTTCATTCTATGCAATAAATCACTACAGTTCATCCTAACATCTGTGATCAGGGATCCTCAGAGAGCTCAGACAAGCATAACAAGGGCAGATCTACCTGTACCAGTGAGAAAACAGCTACAGGTGCAGGTTGAGGCATCCAAAACCAACTGATACATTACTTAAATATCTCTTCCTACCTCTAAAAAGTCTTAGAGAATTGCATCACTGTGAACTATTTTCTGAGTCAGTTCTTTCCCAGTTCTTTCCTCAGTGTAGGAAATGAGCTCAAGACAGCAGGTGGGTAGAAGGAGAACAGTTCAGGGCAATATGACCCATAATGTGCTCTGCAAGAAAGGAAATCAAAGTGCTTCACTTAACACATCACAGCAGTCCCTCTGAAGGTCTGATCTTCCCAAGAGCTAGAAAATCTCACTTCCCAAAACCTACAAGATGGAGTTCTACATGGAGCCCTTAGCATTTAAGGAGCTACAGCAAGGGAGGAAAAAAATCCAGCTCCCCTAAATATGGCCTTCAAAGAGAAAAAGTGGGAAGAGAAGGGTCATTCCTTATGTCAAACCTCAACACAGCAGAGCAATAAATTCAAGTGTCTGGTGTAGGATGTGCCAAATTCAGACAAAATTCCAGTGCAGGGAGCTCTGACCTGGCAGGTGGGTTGGATGGGACACAGAGTGAGCAGGAGCTGACCCAGAGGGTTCAAGCTTTGCCTTGTCTTGCAGGAAAGCAGGTATGGCTATCTCCATTTTAGTTGTGCAAAAAGAGAGGAAGCACATTGCTCCTAGAAGCAAATAGGTCTGGTAGAAGAATAAATTGCAAGAAGAAAAAAATAAAGCCACAAATCTCCCAGTGTGCAGATTCAATGAAAGGCTCCTGCTCATGGTCACAATTCTCCCTTATCCCACTGAACTGGATTATTTGAAAAATGCTGCTTTTTATTTCTTTTCCCAATAGAAAATAACTCCATTTGCTCTAACACATCACAACAAAACATTAACAAAATGTTGGCAATCACTAGAGAAAAGTGTCCTCCAAAATTAGCTCTGTATAAACCAAAAGTAACTCTTGTTATACATGAAGGAAGCCTCGATCTTGAAAAAAACAAGTGTCTGGTCACTAAGCATTCAAGGTTACTCCCTATTTCTTAAGGAACTGAAACATTGTTTTCCTCTAGGTTTTTGCTGAAAATCCCCATCCCTGAAAAGGAATGCCCATCGTAACTGCTTAAGCACAGCTTTACAGCAAAAGCTCACTGCCACCTTTCAGATTTTCATACTTTGGAGCTCTGCAGCAACGCTGCGGCACACACAGGAACCTCTCGTGGTTATGGGTCCCTCTGGAAATGGCTGTGCCAGGAAAATGAAAGGAAAATGGACCAGGATTTATTACACAAACACATTATCTGCTTCCTTCACTGACCTCCCCTTCAGTGTGTGCTATTTTCCAGCCTCTGCATCATCCAAAGCCCAAACACTGCAGGACCAGCCTCTCCTGCAAACACAGGGAGACCAGATGGAGCCAGGGTACCTGAATGTGGTTTCCAGACAGAACTCTAGTGCTCCTGGCTCTGTGATGCATCACCTGCATGACCCCAGCTGCCAGGGCTGAGGAAGGGCATTTCTGACCCCACCAATGCATGTACCTTAGCATAGGCAGGGAAGTAGGTGAGCCTGAAGGGGAAAAAGGACATTGAGGTAGAGAGATGAGGAAGGTATCATGAAGAAAGCAAAAGAAAATTACTTAAGCCAGAAATTCAACTTGCTAACTGTTGAATTCAACTTGGTCTCAGTGTTGTCTCAAACAATGGTCCATTTAAAAAAAACAGATTTAAACTCAGCTGATCTTTCCCAGTTGCACTCTCAGAAAATATTTTTTCAATGATAAATCAGGTTTTTCCATCTAGTAACCATCAAGGCACTTAATAACTAAACATTGCCTTTGTACTCTCTCTGACCCAACTTTTTAAGCCACCAAAAAGATACGCTATGCACACAGCACAGCATTTATGCAGCTTGACAGATGGACTTAGAGCAGTTCTTACATTTCATTAGCAGAAAAATTGAGACTGTATCAGGGAGCTTTGAATGAAAACTGGAACTCAGTTCTTCTAGCCTTTCTCTATCTCCTCCTGCTGTGAGGCCAAAAGCACATATTGGGACAGAAAGCCCAGAACAAGAAAGAGACATGAAGGAAGATGAAAAGGGACCTGGCCCCTCTTGGCAGGATGCAGAGCTGGAGTGGTGGATTTTCCTCCACCTTCACTCAAGACCTGGCAATCACACACTTCCCCAGCTTGCTCGTCCTTCTCAATGCCAGCCATCTCAAGAACCGAGGGGTGAGACATCCCAAACTCTTCCTGGATATTCTAAGCTAACCAATTGTAGAAACCACTCTGCCACATGATCTTGCTGGTAAAACAGTCTGTGTAAAGTCTTCATAAACCTTCCTGTTTAGAGATTTTTACACCTGGGTTTGATACCAACTCCCACAAACACTGCATAGGTGTGCCTGGTATTTTTCAAAGCTGGTTCATACTCAAAGACTAAAATTGACCTTTCAATTGTTCTATGTACAAAAGCACACATACAATTGTGGGCTTGCATCTGCTCCATGGCTCTCCTTGGCTGCAGGCTTAGGGAAAAAAAGAGAGAAAGAGCTCACAGAATTTTGCCCAGGTTGTTTTCCTTGCAACATCTGAACTACTGCACATGTTTTATTGGCAAAGGCAGATGGTCAAACTGGTGACATGAAAAATCTCCCAAATGCAATTACCTGAGGGTCCCTGAGCCACTGGGAAAAATTGAAGTGAAATCTCTGATCAAATCAGGAAAACCTCTAAATTCAACCAACTGTAAACTGCTTACACAGACTTCTGCAAAAAGAGACCAGTAAAACTTCCCAACATCATTCAAAGTCACAATGATACCCTCAGGCCTCTTTCATCCTCCAACTATTCTTTAATATGCTGAGAAGTTTTTCAGTTGTTCCATTTTCTTCTTGCCCTCATTGGGCTGCAAGAGGAAACTGAATTAGTTTCTTCTCAGAATGTACAGAATTTGTGAGCAGAGGGGGGTGTGGGGGTGGTGAGGTAATGGGAGACCATCTCCCTAACAGATGGGCAGCTATTCTTCTACTCACAAATCTCTGTCTCAAAATGAATATATGAGCCAAAGCCCTGAGGGAAATGGGCTTGAGGTGTTGAGAGGGTTTTTTCCATATGTTTTTGGTGAGCTCAGGTAAAGGGAGAATAAACTTCTGTCCCCATGCATTCAACCGCAGCACTGAATACAAATGCCCCGAAATAATTTCAAAAGTAGATGCTAAAAAAAAAATCTTTTCTTACCCTGCACCAGCACAGGATTCCTCCCTGCCTGTCACAGAGATGTGGATCTCTCTGGGATGGACACCCATCTTTCAGGAGAGCCCACCACAGGCTATGCTGACAGCTCCATCCTGCCACTTATTTACAAGTTAGAGTTTTTATCCAAGTTTCCTCCCATTTCCTAATCCTCAATGAGCATTCAGGGAGAAATAATCAGGACTCCCCTTTTTAGGAAAAGACAGCTATCACAGAGGAACACTGTTTCCTGGCTGCCATAGCTGGAAAACAAGAGAAAGGAAAAATTCAAAATCCTTAGGCTGCAGGAATGCTCCTACCCACAAATCCAGCTCTCCATCTGCCAGACTGGCCACAGGACCAGCCAAATAGGCAAAGATATTCATTTACCATGTTAAGCCTTAATCATGCCTGTCTCCTCCACCTCCATTTTGACTGTACAAAGACAGAAGTCAGAATCCTTACAGTGGGAAATTATAAAGAACAGCACTTCAATATATAAAAAAAAGTCCTTTTCCATCCAGTGTTACAAATTGCAGCAGGGCAGGAGCTCTTGCTCACACAAGAGCACAGTTCCTACCAACAGTGCTGCTATTAGGCTGAAGGGAACAAATACTACTCTTCTTTCAAAAAGATACAGGCCAAGGTCAAAGCTTATGTCATCACAAACGCAAAACATGAGAAACCTACACATTGCTTTCAGCAGGAGTACATTTTGCTGACATGCAGTTTCTATTCATTTAGGACATTTCCATCTAAAATTAAAAGCCAGAGGGTACAGTCTGTGCTGACCTTCCTCTAACAATTAAATAGAACACAAAATCTTCAGGCTTCAGGGGAAAAATTGATGCCAATTTAGTCTTAGATAACACAGCATCAATGAGCCCAATCAATAGAGCACACAAGACAGTCAGCAATTTAGGCATCTTGTTCCATTTCTTTTTTGGGGGTATGCATACTAGCAAAGGAAAAAAATTGCTATAAGGATTAAAGCATGGTAGACAAAAGCTGATAATTGACTACAATTGTGGCTCAGTATTACATTTCTAAAAAGATACTACCAAAGCAATTCACAGCATTGTCTGAGACTCATTTCCTCCACCAATATCTTGAAAAAGTATTCTTCTCTTTTGGTTAGCTATTAATTGTACTGGGGACTTATTTATACTAAAGAATAGCCAATCCAGCACAAAAGGATTTTATTGAATATTTTCATTTGAATAAAAAGCATAGTTCTGTCTGGGAGCAGAGCTATGCTGGCTGCATTACATTATTCTCAAAGTCAAATTCAACACATCGGTTTTCCAAGACTGTAAAAAAAATAAAGGGACAGAAATTGAAAGTACATTTAAGATCCCATAAAGCATGATTTATAAGGCAAATGCACATGATTACCCCGCATTAGAGGCATTTTATTTTATTATGTTTCAATTTCAGTAGATTTAGATTTTATTTTTCCTCTCCAGAGAGGGAAGTTCTGATTCATCACAATTTATGTGACTATTCTGACTGTTACTTTATGGCTGCCTGACCCAGCTGTGTCTAGCTGGAGGGTCAGCTGAGTTCTACCATTTGGCTCTTTTTCTCTTTTATGCAGAAGGTCCCCAGTGTCAAGAAAATTCAGAGTCAGACCACAGTGGAAGCATCTGAAACACCTCTTCCCTTACATCTAAATGACTTTTTGTTGGAAGAGCTCTAGCTGACCAAATTTCAAACCCTAGTTTATCATTTCTGAAAGTGCTGGCCTCCACTAAATTTCTTTCAAACAAACTGAAAGTTATCATATCAGGCTTTGAGTACATTTTATTCTAAAATAAAACTTTGAAGCCAAGGCCTTTCAGTGCCAGGCACATGTGACAAAGCCTTGACAAAAGGACTGCAGTAGTGATAACAAATAACCCAAACCAACCTGTTTAACAGGGAAGATGCAGCAGCAGTCCCAGTTCCCACAGCTGGGGGCTGCCAGGATGAGATCTAAAGCAGAACACACACAGTCCAAGGCAGGTATTCCAGTGTTAACCATTTAGACCCTTAGTTCCCAGGACTGAGACTTAAGCCTCTATGCAGGCACTAACCCTACACAGTCCTGTAAGTCTAGATGACTTCACACAGCCTGGATCCAAAGAAGCTTTCCTAAGAACAGGCACCGACTGCTTTTGTAAGAAGTAAGGTGTCTCAAAATGGGCCTACCAGTACAGAAAATATATTATCAAACAGAGATAATAGCAAGTACTTCTAACCCTGTCAATGAGGTGTATGCTCATGTTCTAGCTCCACACCTCAGGGTGTTCCTGTGCCCTCTAAGACAGGACACCATTTCTAAGATAGGACACCATTTAACTGGGCAGTCACAGACCATTATTACTACAAGTTCCTGTTCCTGACAGCCCAGATAGGACAAGAAGTATTTTGAGATCAAAACAGCTACCTCATTTCCCCAAGAAATGAGAGGCTTCACCTCTGAGTTGCTGCTTTGGTGGAGTTAGGTGAGCAACAGGAAAGCTCAATCCCCCAGAAACAAGACATTGACAAAATATGATGGACACAAATTGGTGTCCATCCTCCCTGGTGCACCTGCAACATTTAAAAGCATTCTGCTTACATTATGCACATTACATACCTGCAAGAACAGCTCATTTCTCAAACAGTTACTGTCAAGGAAGTAAATTAGGAAAAGTTACTAATTAAGAGACATTAATGTTGTCTAGTAGATCTTTCTAGAAAGGTAATAACACAAACAAATGCAAGCTCTCACTGAAGTACAGTGTTGTATTAAGGAGATATTAACACGGAGAAACACAAGTTTATAACCTCCATTAAAAAAACCCAAATCCACATATGACATATCTCTGACTGCCTGCTTGAGAAACAATTGAGAACTAGACCAGCAAGACCAGACTCCTTCCACATGTTTCAAGTGTACCTTGATTGGAAATGTCAGATTCAAAATCTCATTAACAGGAATTTGTCCTGCATTGATCTGACCGTCTTTCCAGTGAGCAGAAGTGTTGGGTTGTGTTTCTGAAGTGGAGAAATACCATAAATGGATGGTTAAGCAAAGGAGCAAAATATATTAAGCAGGAAGACAGACACATTTTTAGCCTCAGACAAAGCAACAGATCTATGATTATTTCATTATTGAAAGTTTTATCATCCAAGCAGGCTGTGGGGTTGTTTGGGGTTTTTTTTTTAAGCTATGAAGATGATTTATTAATCCAGTTACATGGTTACTATCACACACTGAAGAGCTATTAAGCCTGAGTCTGCTCCCACTCAGACATGGTATAAAACTGAGGTGAAGATGAAGAGAAACAGGCTTTCAAATGGCATCAGTCACATACCTTCCTCCAGTGGGAACACTATACATGGTAGCTCACCACTAGGCGAAGAGTTTAGGAGGTTTCAAAGCACAGAGGCAGTTTTTAAACACTTGAACAACTCATGCAAATCCACATAGCTCCCAATATCACCTCATGCCAATAGGAAATGTCATTAAATTTTTCTAAAAATAAATTTGTTGAATAGCCAAATAAAATTTGACTGCAGTTAAAAATAAAGTTTCTATTTCCCAAAACAGATGAATTAAATAATTTGCTGATATGAAAAAGAAGTGAAGCATTGAATTTCTTGACCTCCGTTGAGGTACTAGATATTACCAGTACTGTGCCCTCCTTTGCCTAAGGAAGCAAATCGTTGTTTTCTCCTGATTTCTGCCACAGGTGTCCCCACTTGATGGCTCAAGCCTCCCCAAAGAGCCCCTTATTTTTTCTATTGAAAGGAAGCATCTGCACTGATATTTGCTCCACTGAAATATTCTCTTTTGTGACTTCCTACATGTCTCCAGGTGCTGCCTTTTTCTTGCTGCACCATCTCCCCAATCCTTTCTTTTTAGTACACACACTTCTCAACCTAGACCATCTCTCAAAACCCCTCACAGCCACATTTCCTCCTATTCATTTCTTATTCATTCCTCTGCTCCACCATCTTTTCTTCCAGGTTATTTTTTCCATCTTGTAAAGCTGTCTGTTTTTCATCTTTCAGCAGACAGTCCATGCCTGATCTGAAGATGTTCAGTTATTCTACCAGAATACCACCCAGACACCACCCCAAGCTCCCTGACTCTCATGAGCTGCAGCTGCTGGAGCCAATCTTCATTCGCTTTGTTAGATGTGTCCCATTTTGAAAATAATTCCACTAAAATTTTGTTGCTCTTCTTTCTAATGTGCCTCCTCCATCTGCTTTGGGAGACCATTGCTATAACCTTACACTTCCTAATTTTGCCCCTCCTCCCATCCTGAATATTTCCTGCTGGATGCTCATACCTCTAATATACTCATCTGATTATATAAAAGACTCATCATTGTCATTTAGCTAACTCATATGTCAGACTCTTCTTCCTTCCTAGTGTGAACTGTATTCCCAAGTGAGTTTATTTCTGAGATGGTCACTGTCCAGGAATGAAAGCCACAGAAAGATTTTAATTGTAGGTTATGATAGTGCAATCGCTAAAAAATATATATGGCTACCTCTAGCTGTTAAAAATTATACAAGTTTAAAGGCTTATTTTTGGTCTTCAGAGCAAACCAGGTGTCTAGTTAACACCATGCAGCCCAAATTCATGGCCCACAGAGAGTGAAATATTTTCACGCTCTCTACCTGCTGCTCTCTAGAAATTCTGCTCATGTTTGTTGCCAAGCACCGAGTGACTGCTGCTCCTTGCTGTTTCCCTGTGGTCAGTGCCTCTTAAGTCAGGAAGCTTATAAAACATTTAAATGCACATTAGTGTGTCAAAAATTTTACAGCAATAAATTAGATAGTACACACAGAACGAGAAGTCAAACCCCACCCCTGATCCTTACAACCAGCCATGGAGTCCCGCTTTGTAGAAGATGCTCCAATGACACAACCTAGAGCCCAGCCCAACCACTTGCTCTGTAACTTGACAGATTTGTCACCAGAATCTGATGAAATCACAGACAAGAACAAGAGACTGGTTGCAAATTCGTTTCTTAATTATAAACAAAAGATAATAAGACTTCCCTCTTTCGCAAGGATTTAGAGAGTATAACTACCTTGATGATTACAAGGTGCTCAAAACTATGGTAACGGGCTAATATAAAATCTGAAAATAGTGATACCATGAGAAATAGTGCATAACATTAATTTTGAAAATGTGACCTTTTGTCATCAATCCTTCTTAAGCTAGAAAGGGCAGATCAGGATTTTTCAATTTACAAGCTTGAAAATTGAAAAGAATTCACTTCTGTCCTCTACTGTGTGATAACCAAGCATGAGTGACAAGAAGACATGTTCCAATTTTATTTTCCTTTGAAATCCATTTGCAAAGACTCTTGTTCTCTACAATTCTTACAGTGAATCATTCTGAGGTAGAAGACAAGCCCTCAATAGTGATAAGAAGATGATGAGTAGACATGCATTTCCATCAAACACATTCTTCAAATATGGCATTTTGTAACAAAGCAATTATTTTGTGATTTTCCAAATTAATGAGCCAAAACAGAATAATTAATGTAAATGGTTGATGATGAACCCTTAGAGGTAGTAGGAAACTAGTTGCCATTAACACACACTATTGCATCTAATTACACTGATTTTAAAAAGTTCCTGTAAAAGAAACTGCATGACCACACGGAATTATTTATATTCTCTACACATCAAGAATGAATCAGTAACAAGACCTTTGTTTCAATGTATTTGATTTGTGATAGAATTAATGTTGTGGAATTGATATTCAGTTCCATATATTTCTTTGTTTGATTTTCAAACTCACGAGCATTACTGGTTTTCAGGTTATGATTGAATACAGCTGTATCTGAGAATGCAGGTTTAAATACTGTGGAAATATCAAATAGTCCTCCAACAATATTTTGTCTTTTAACAGCTAGGATCCTATAGAAAAATGCTCATAAATAATGGGAAATATTGTTTTGCTGTGGACTCTACCCTGATTAGCATGATCTAAACTTAATTGTAAATCACACTTTAGTGTATAAACTGAGCTTTACTCAAAAGACATACTTTAAAACTATCAAAGCTAAAATTCATGCGTGGAGCTACAAGGCCCACATGCTCTCCCCACCCTTCCCTACTCCATTGTCTATCCCACATTATGTCTTCCAAAACCAGTTCCCTTCTCAGTACTCCTACCAAATATTCAAGGTAGAGCATGTTATGCACTCACAGACACATTGCTCTATGGTGAAATTCTACCTTTCTTTGGTCTGAGTGGAGATAAATTCAAACATTCTCCGTGCTGCCAGCTAGGTATGGAAATTCCCATAGATGTAGATAGTGCCTGTTTTTTCTGACAAAGTAAGGAACCAGAGATACCCAAGAGAGCTTCCAAAAGCCACACTAGGCCCTAGAAGTCACAGATGAGCACAACACAGTGTCAAGTCAGGTACCATAAATACCACTACATTCCCTCCTGTACCACTGCTGGCACAATGGGCACATACTCACTCATGGGGACCAAACCTGCCAGCCAATGCCAACACAGTGAATTTCACTCAGCAGAGACCCTGGGGTGAAAAATACACGAGGCAACTGTAAAATCTAGCTTTGTTCCTAGGGACATCAGAGAAAACCAGCAAAGACAGGACCTCCCAACCACTCTGTGATTCTGTGACTTTGTTTCCAAAGTACAGGGAGAAGTTTCAGACTTGTTCTTAGAAGGTTCAGAATATATGAGGTGTTTGCTCTGTTAGAGACATCGAGCAGAGAGGAAAAGGTCACATTCAAACTAAGTAGCACATTAGGCTACCTTTGCTAGTTCAAAGCAATCATGTGTCTAACATGCATGTTTCTGGGAAAAAAATAGCAGCTGTTTGACTGCAATTAGTTGTAGGACTTCCAATAAATTGAAGATTAAGTAGTTCAAGGGCAGACAGAACAAATCTTCTGTAGGTCATTAGTAAGATCAAACACAAAACTGTCAGCATTTATGCACTCAAGGTTTGCAGGGAAAAAGAACAGACTTTAGCAAATGGCAACATTAACATTGCTAAGGTCACTTAAAAAGGACACCCCCACACAAACCCAGGGCATTTCCCAGGTAAGTGCTACCCAGACCAGGTTAGCACAATTGCTTTCAGACAGATGTTCACTACTCCTCCACCTCCTTTCCACTCTTCACACCCAGGTTACAGGACAGGATGAGCAGGTGTCCCAACATTTGCTGCAGAAAATTCCGAGGAGAGCCCAACTGGTCCAAGACAGGAAATTTCAGCTTGCACCCACAGATGTCCCAGGGCCACATAGACTGGAAAGAAAGCTCACATTTTGCATCTTTCTCTCAGTCAAGCTCCATGGAATCCAAGAGAAGCTCTCACAAGTCCACAGAAGACACAGAGCCTGAATTCACATGATGCCAGGTCTTGGATCCTCAACAAGGGCACAGTCCCAATGTGCCAAGCAAGGGTAGCAGAGCAGGGCTGTCGTGGCCACAGGGATCACCCAAAGCAGGTCAGCAGGGCAAGACAAGGAGTCAAGTCAGCAAGACAAGGGCAGGATCAGCAAGGCACAAGCATACCTACAGCACAGCTCAGACCAGAGCCAAAGGCAAGGTGGTGGAGCTGACAAACACCTCCTGATCCCTTTCATCTGATTCTAATTTTATGGACTCATTGATCCCCCCATCTTTGCATCCTGCAAATATCTTGACACACCCACACCCAAAGCATCCTAATTTGTGATTCTTAACCTTTCCAAGGAACAAATACTCTCCTGATAAATTCACGTGGCATTCAACTCATTAATCTCCCTACTTGCCAAGGGCAATCAGAATTGAGCAATAGCACCAAAAACATCCATCCTTTTGTCATGAACCACCCCCTGGGATCAGCATAAACACCCACTCACAGCAAGAGGCCAAACCAGAGTTCATAGAAAACAGACTTGCACGATCCCAACACACCTACTTCTAACCTTTCTCTCAGACATACAACAGGGAAATTGGCATAAGGGATGTCCTTTGTAGATTTCCATGCATTTGGGGGGGAACTGGCCTGTTTTCCTGTCTTCATTCATCTCCTCCTACTCTTTTACGTTTATAGAGGCAGTTAATCTTTCTTCAGTGGGAACTGTAGCAGCATCTTATTTTTATGCTATTGATCATTGCAATGTCTGTGTGGAACACCTAATGTAATATAGTTCAGTCATGGAAAGTATGAACACTGTCAGTCAGGAAAGTCTCTAAATGTTTTGATAGGAGCCTTACACCACAAAAATAAGAACAGTAAAAAAAGGAAAAGTAAAGAGGAAAAGGAAGAATTTTCAAATATTTGCCCTAGCTGCTTCCTAAAGACCTTGCGAAAGGCCAGGAGAAGGGAAGCAATAAATTACATGCAGGAATAACCTTTCTAACAAAGATGGCTCTTTCTGCAGCTAATTTCAATAGCAGACATGGTACTGGTCTGGGATTCAAATGGCAGATGCCTTTCCATACCTACCGATCTCCCGGATGTTCTCAATCAAGCCCCTTTATCTCAGTTCCTCTTCCCATCATTGCCTGCTCTTGCCTTTCAAAATGAAAACTTTCAAATAAAATAACCACCAAAAAAAAAAAAAAAAAAAAAAAAAAAAAAAAAAAAAAAAAAAGCTTTGAGAGCAAAGACTTGCTTGTTCACTCCTCTTCACTCTTCACTTAACTGCATCTTCAATGGGAGTTGTATCTTCAACATGTTACCAGAACATATTTACTCAAAATGTATGATAGTGGAGAAATTAAAACTGAAGCTCTTGTGACCACAAGGTCTGTTCAGTTAGAACAGGAATTCCACTATTCTTCATCTCCCACTGTCTCCGTGAAGAGCTCAAGAGAAGGGCTGCCTGCCAAAAGGCAGGCACCTCTCCTCTGCCTTGACAAAATCAATTACTCACATGCCATGTGAGGTGTCATCTCCATAATACTTGGGGAAGCACTCCTGGCAGGCAGAGCTGCTGCTAAGGCAAAATTGAGAGCAGAGGCTACACTGCTGTCACTGCTGTGGTGACACCTAAGGCACCTCTGCTTGTAGGTACACATCCAACCTAGGAAAGCAGCCCCAGCACCATGGAGGATGGTATAGGCTCAGTTTAAGACTGGCTTCTATAATTTTGTTGCCATTAATTTAAAAAAAAAAAAATAGATTGTAAAAGCAAATAGGGATTTAGGGTTTGTTAGAGGAATTTTTTTTAATTCTTTTCTTCTATGTCCTAGGTTCAAGAATAGCCTAAGAAATTTTCTTTAAAATTGTTTCAAGACTGGTTAAAGCTGACAAGAAACTTCAGGTAGAGGAAATCATACTAAATTCAGAAGTTAGTCAAAGACCTTACATTGTATTTGAAATCAATAATTCTGCATGATTTGCAGCCTAAGTTCCTTCCTCCTCTCTCACAGCAACAAAAACACATTTGGGAGAATGCTGTCTAGATCTCTCTATGATCCAGCATAACCGATAGTATCAGAGCCCTGAGACAACTGCAGCTTTAGCAGATGCTCACAAACAGAGAACGCACCATAACCACTGACACCAAGCAGTCACCAGTGCTGGTGGGGGTGGCTGTGCTACTGAAGGGCCAAGTTCACTCCAAGAACAGCTCACCTACCTCAAACCAAACCTACAGAGCCATTCTTTGGTTTTCTTGCTATTTTGGAAATTTGCTGTCTTTCCCAACACTTTTGACCAAAAGAGGCATTTGAGAATCTCAAATCCAGCCCTGGATGATACAAGGTAAACCTTGAGGCTTCTGTGTCAAAAGATCTGTACTACTTCAGTCAGGGGATACATCTCCAGTTGGGTTACTTCTGCTCAGTCAAGATGCAAAACTATTCTTGCTAAGACTTGTCTGTCTCATTGTTCATTTCTTTGACAAATAAATGCTTTTAGAATGATCTATTTGTTCAACACATTCAGTGTTTGCATTCAGGAGAATGTAAAAAATAGAAAAGGTTCTGTGGATTTTCATGACACTATCACCTCACAATAAAAGACTATGGGATATGAAAATCCATGTATTTTCTACTTCTTACTAGGGTAGTAAATAAAATAAGATGTTTTTAATCTAAACAAAGGAGTTTGTAGTGGTTTTACCTCTTATTTGTCTAGCTTGCTTCTAGCAGTTTCAAAGCCACCATTGGTTTTCACAAAAGCAAAACTAAAGGTGAAGGATAGGACAGTCCCATCAACTGACATTTCCACTCACACATAGACATATTTCATTTCTAACTTCAGAAATAAATGACAGCATCTATTAAATTATAAATTTTCCTGATCAGGAAAACACAATTAAGCAGAGTAAAACTAGCATAATCTAAAATATTTCACAAGTAAACCAATTTCAAGCTGGAATGAATTCAGGATCAAAATAGCAAGCAAAGTAGCAACACAGAGCTGGACACTAGATCAAAGGCTCTCTGCCTCCAGATCCATTTGAGATATATTTGCATTGCTACCTACAAGACAACCATTTACTTGTCATTATTGTCACCAGGTCATGAAAGAAATTATTATCTTAACTGTAACACATATTATTTAGTAGGAGCCCTTGTATGATTCTCTCACAATAATTCATGCTTAAATTTATGGGAGGCATAAAATTCCTGTGGCACAGTGCCTGTAAGGGAACTAACGTATCTTGTATGACAGTTATTGACAGCAAAAAGGACTCTTAACTTGCAATACTTCCTTGTTAATTGGTACCTTTGGTCTCAAAGAAGATGTATTAAATAAATGTTTTTCAGTAATTTCCCTTTGTTTGAAATCTGCAGTGAAGGTAACAGTGATGTCATTTGGACTTCATCAGCAGCTTTCTATAGCAAATTCCTTTAATCCACACTGGATAGATTATAATGGACCTTTAGAAAAAAATCACTTACAAAGTACCATCTCCAAGTTTCCAGAGACACTCAAAAATCAAATTGCAGCAGGTGCTCGCTGTGGGTTGAAGGTGGCTTCCTCTCTACGTCTACATACAGAAACACGAAGCTAGAGCAGGAATAAACAATTTAATAAGAACATCGCCTTAGCAAAAGAACCTGTACGAACAAACAAATACAAAACCACTGCTGTGACTCATTATAGTGTCAGTCTGAGAGGAAAGGAGAAAGTAATGTTTTTCTCTACGAGATCTGTGCAAGTCTTTTTACTCTCAAATGCCAGCTTTCATAAATGAATGACGTGTTACAGAGACTGCTCGAACCTTCAGCCCCTGTGCATGTGCAGATTCCCTGGTGCTCCCTACAGCCAGGGAAGACACGCACTAGCTAGAGTTAAGAGCTGTGCTAACCTGACACGGCCTGGTTTTTACAGCGCGGGTCACCGAGGTGGTTTCTGTGAGGAGCTGCTGGAAGCTTCCACCGTGTCCAACAGAGCCGATCTCCGGTGGCTCTGCAGAGGGACATGCTGCTGGCCCAGTTACAGAGCCTGGTGACGCCTCTGTGCTGACAGATTTATCTGCTTCCAGAGCTGGAGAGAGGGCCCTGCTTCAGCCATGGAGAGAGGCCCTGCTCAAAAGAGAGCAGCCTCTCCTTAGAGGACTGAACCCCATGGATGAGTGACCCATGCCACAGCAGTTTTGGGAAGACTGTTTGCCTATGGGAGAGATCCCATGGCATAGCAAAGACTCCTTTCCCTGGATGGACAGAAGATCTTGGGTGATGAACTGACCAAAACCCCTACACCATGTCTCCCTGCACTATTGGTGGGAAGGAGGCAGGGGCTAGGGGAAAACGTGTTTTAAAGGCCTATTTTACTTCTCATTATCCTCCCCTGGCTCTGTTAACAATAAATTTACTTTATACTGTTAAATTGGAACCTATTGCACCCCTAGAGTGTTTTCTCCTAATCCTCATCTCAACTCATGATCCCTTGGTTATTTTTTTTCCCCCTCCTCTGCCCCGCTGAGAGCAAGAGGGTGAGCGAATGGCTTCCATGGGTGCCTGGCATTTGGCCAGTGTCAAACCACAACATCCAAAAATATTTGCAGGATCAAGGAAACTTTTTTCAGTTTTGGTAAGTACAACTTAATGTTTCCCATATATATAACATTTCCCTTGACATCTTGAGGAAGAATTAAGAGAGAACATGAAAGGCAGAAACCAAGTGAAGAACAATGGCTGGAAGCTGCAGATGCAACCTGAGTTTAGCCTATGCACTTAGATATCTATAGTCACAACTTCTGTTTCTGCAAAAGTTGAGCAACAGGTTGTTTAAGGCACGGACTCAGGACTACAGTGAAACTTGGGACTCAGGACTACAGTGAAACTTGGAGCAAGATATAGATAAGATGAATGTAGGACCAGGGAGAAGAGGCCTGTCTCCCTCTAGAAGAGAATGGCAGGAAAAGCATTTGTCTGGAGAAATGATGTGCAGCAAAGGCTGCAGTTTCAGTGCTGGAAAATGCTAATACCCACCCATCTGAATATGTCCACCTGATTACTTTTTTTGGTGTATCAACATTTTATGCAAAAGTTGCTTGGTGTTGATTTGAACCAGGAATTCCACACACCTAATGAAGCCTCAAAGGCAGTGATAAAGCTCAGCACCCTACAGGCACTGGAAAGCTGAGCACAGAGCTGACAGCAAAGGGAGCCCAGAGTGGCCCCAAAACCTTCTTTATGAACTCAGTGTTGGGCTGCAAGATCTAAAATAAAAACAAGCCACCCCAGCCAGCAACTAATTGGCCAATTGGTATAAAGTAGTTCTTTGAGAGCTATGAGTTTACCAAGGAAGAGAACTTTCTTGTGTTTTAACACTCCTCTGCACAGGCACAAAGATCCCATTGAAAGAGGCGGTGAGAGCAACAGCCCCAGCTGACAAAGTTACAACAGGAAAAACAGAAGAATAAAAACCCTCAAGCCTTACAAGTGGATGTGGGCTCTAGACCTTTCTTCACCTACTTTAATACAAAAGAATAATTAAAATGTCAAATAGAGACACCAAACATCATAGGCTTAAATTCCATTCTGGACAAGGACTTATAGCCTTGTTCCCCCCAAGCAGCTCCTTGAGGACTGGTGTGCTCTTTTCCCTTGCTGTGGGGCAAAAGGCTTCCAGTACCTCAGAGGGGAGCAGGCAGATGACATCTCACATGGGAAGTTTTAAAACTGGCAACAAAAAATGAAAAAGATGACCTAATAAAGCTTTACCCCCTGAGCTGGGTCTCACAGGGACTGAGGCAGATTTTAGAGACCACATATCTGAGAAAGGACAAATGTGAAATGAGATAGTCTGGCATTTCTGCTGAAGATCAGAAAAGTACACTGTTCCAAGCACAGAAAGAGCCCTTACATTTTTAGGGAACACACCATTACATCACTATAATATACATTACTATGCACTGCCTGCTACGAAAGGGCAAAGAATATTTGATTTGGCATAAAACTGGGACACTGGAAGATATAAACCTTGAACTTGCACAAGCCCCATTGCTCTCAGTTAAACCAGCAAAACACTTTGAAGCAACAAGGCTGCCATGAGTTGATGCTGTACCCCCACACCTGTGGCACTTCTCAAATGGCTGCAGCTTCAGAGGAGCTGGATTTATTGTACTATAAACCATATGGCACTAAGAGCTTATATAATGCATTGATATCCGAGGTTTGCAGTTAACCAATCGACTCCTGCAGGCTTTGGATTAACCTTAACTAAACTGAAAGGAGTACTATCCCCAGGCCACCTTCTGCTCATATACTGATAGCCACATGTATTCATACCTGCCCCTTCATGGCAGTCACAGCTGAGATAATTTTTCCTATCTTTGCATGATCAACACCATGTATCAGAACTCTTCCTTGAACTCACAGATTCTCTACAAACAGGTCATGGCTTTCGAGAGCTCCCTCATTACACATCCAACTCTGATAGCATTTTGTGCAAATTAGAAGAAAAAAAACCAATCTATTCAAAAGGACTAACTCACTTCTAGTGGGAATACCTCCGAAATCTACACAAGTGTCCATGCTGGTTTTGTCATCTGTGTTTTGTTCTTGTGAATAAGAATTAGC
The DNA here is from genome assembly GCA_032173965.1 of Sitta carolinensis. Lineage (NCBI taxonomy): Eukaryota > Metazoa > Chordata > Aves > Passeriformes > Sittidae > Sitta > Sitta carolinensis. Next base: position 9,453,995 of record CM063286.1, on the reverse strand, counting down.
TGAACCAGATGTTAGTAAGTGATTAAAATGGTAGGCAATAGCAGCAAATCAAATCAGCAGCTTTTAGAGGAATATCTGCAGATACTTTATTGCTATATTCACTCAACTGCAATCTGAGCTTCCTTGGCTCTACTACTTTTCTTCCACTAGCTACTACTTCTCTTGATAGCTTTTAACAGATTTGTTGAACTTTTATTCCTGCTGCAAGTCTCAGTTTCTCTTAGTATTAAATCTGGTCCTGTGTTAACTGCATACTCAACATTTTCAAAGAAAATTCCTTTACACTTTAATCTTAATGAGTGTCTTAAGCATCCTTTATCTTCTGCAGCCAAGTACTAGAAGTTCTGTCACTCAGTTTTCATTCTCTTTTCCCTCAGTATATATTTTCAAACAAAACTAACTTCAGAAATGGGGGTTACAACATTTCGAGAAAATTAGCCACGATGGAACCACAATGCTTTCATCTCTCTATGAATCATCCAATAGAAGAAAACAAGGACACTGATTAGGCTTTTTGTGACGGGAAGCAGGGTGAATGTTCTGCAGGTTACATCTAATGAGGATACAATTTCACAATAGGCCCATTCTTTCCTGAGCACCTGGTAATGTCAGTCAGGTGCTCAGCTGCGGAGATTGTGTGAACTTTACAACACAATAACTCAAAGAAACAACATAGGATAGTGACTATGCCATGCTGCACTGCAACATCGGCAGTGTCCCCAAATTCACTGGTTTATTTTTGTGTGATAAAGGGCTTTTGCTTTTGTCCCTGAGGAAAAATGACTCACTGGCCTCTTAGCTTCCTGCAGAGAAGTTTGTATTCTACTCTGCTCCACACCATCTGTTACTACTTTGTTTTCTTTAGCCTTTTGCTGTTGTCCAGTCTAAGCCTTCAGGAATAACATAAGACAGCAGGTTTTTTGTTATCCTTGGGCATTTTACAACCTAAATCAAGGTGGGGTGTTGGTTTTTCTAAGAAAACCACCACAGCCCAGTATCTCCTCCAAGTCACAGCAGAAGGGAAAGCAAAGCCATAGTAACACTTGTGCAACTCCAGTGGCTTTTAGGATACCGGATATGATGCAACATTTTGGGAAGAAACTTATACAAAGCAGTGACAGAGAAGAGGAAAAATGTCTGAAACAAGGCTGGCAGCCTAATGATTTATATCAGAATTTACTACAACAGCATACTCCAAAGAAGAGTAGAAGAATGGGAAGCCACAGGAAGGAGTGAGGGGAAAAAAACTCAGAATGTTTTATTCCTAACAGACCTCCCAGTCATGGCTGGAGCATTTTCAAGAAGAATCCTCCTTGCAGCCTGTGTTTTAACCCCACCTGGTAACTCAGCCCCTCATAGACACTTCCCTCTCCCTCCCAGCAGGATCAGGGAGAGAAAAAGAAAAGTAAACATAAGAAAGCTTGTTGAGATAAAGACAGTTGAAGAAGTAAGAGACAATCAGACAAGCAAAGCAGAAAAAGGAATTCATTCCCCACTTCCCCAGGGCAGGCAGGTGTTCTGCATCCCGAGGACAGGAGGAATAGCAGTGACTCAGGAAGACAAACCCCATCACTCTAAATGCCCCCCTTCCTCCTTCTCCTCTAGCTTTATGGCTGAGCACGGTGCCCCATGGTCTGGGGGATCCCTGGCTCAGCTGTCCTGGCTGTGTCCCCTCCCAGCTCCTCGTGCACCCCCAGCCCCTCACAGCTGGGTGGGGAGAGGAGCAGAGAAGGCCTTGACTCAGGGTAAACCCTGCTCAGCACTAAAACAAAATCTGAGTTACCAGCACTGTGTCCAGCATAAATCTGAACCTCAGCCCCATACCAGCTACTGTGAAGAAAACAAACTCCATCGAGAATCAGCACACAGCCTATTTCCAATAAGAGTAGCTTATTGGAAGACCACAGGAGTAGCTCTTAGATGTTTGCAGGGTGCTCTAGCCCAAATGACTTAACATGTCAAGGTCGCCTGAGTATTGTTTATTTTTTAAAGACAATTTTCAAAAGATTTTATTTGTAGCCTAAGGTTAAGAAACACTGAAAACTAATGATTTGCAACCAAAATTAAATACATGTCTCCTATTGATTTTGTTTTATTTACTTGGAAACAATATTGATTCCCAAGAGACACATTTAAACACAAAGGCTGAGGTCCAAAGAATTTCCATACCATTGATTAATAGATGCTATCTGTCTCTTTCACTTTTAATGAGACACTGTATTCTATCGAAAGGTCAAATGTGCATTCTGTACGAGAGAGAAAAGCTCACAAATAGCCACGACGCCAGAACAGCTGATTCCTTTGCTTCTTTAATTAAATCAGGAATAATTGTTTTCCTTCCTATCCCCAAAAGTTTTTTTATTAACATGCTTTGTTCTTTTGATAGTCAGCTCTGTTAACATTTAACCTATGCTTTGGTTGGAATTAGTTTAAAACTAAGACTCCTTTTTCCCTGTGGGTTTTATGGTACACAATAAAAGCCTGATTCATGACCAGGTCAGTGCATTACAAATAATAACAAACCTCATAAAAGAAATCCCCATTATTCTTTGAGGCATCTTTCCTTTGGGCCAAATGCCATTATCTGTGCAATGCTCCTAAACAAAACCAGCAAAACTAGAAGTGACAGTCAATACAAAGACATTCATAAAGGAAGATGATTTGCAACGATATCCACCAGCCCATTGGGAAATACATAGCACTAGGAATTCAGTAAGTGATACAAGTGCTTATTATGCATTCAGCTTGGTAAATTATGAGAAAATGTCTTCCAGGCCTCAGAGAGAACAGCTTTTAATAAATCCTTACGGATTACCAATACTTCCAGTAGTACTTGGCAGCACACAGACAGAATACACAAGTTATAATGGGAAGGCTGAAAAATCGGGAATTTGCATCCACGGAAGTTCAGGGTGACTGGGTAGCAGGGCCCAGACATTATCAGCTGGATGCAAACTCACAGACAGGAGCAGCAGAGCTGTATAACTACTGAAAGGAAAACCAGGCTGAAATGCCTTGGGAGGGCTCTACCCCAAACACCTGCTGCCTCTTGCCCTTCAAGGAGCACCTCCAAGAAAGTCCTGTCTCAAGCTCCCCTGAGCCATCCCTTTGGGTGGCTGATTTTAGATCCTCCCTGGCTGCCAGCATCCCTCAGCAGACACTCTACCATGTGGCCAACGATGGCTGCTCCTGGAGCACCCCCACAAAAAGTTCTCTCAGTAAACATCAGCTCTGCTGCACAGCAGGGGACTTGGCATCTGCCTAATCATTTATGCATGCATAAAAGCCCCAATTTATGAACAGGGCAATTTGATGCTCTGAAGATGAGGAAATCCTGACTGGAAACTGGTCAACTAATGACCAGCATTTACCAATTCAAGGGATTCTCCACACCTCAACAATGATTAAGAGAAGCTGGTGTTATTTAAAATATTTCAGCCTAAAATACACATTTTTCTTCATAATAAGCACTTTCAATATATTATGAAAGCATTCAACATCTAAAGTTACTGGACTTCTGAAGCAAAGTAACAAATTAAATATTATCCTGCCATAATTCAATCCTGAGAGAATATATTTTCTAAATAGTGTATTAGGTCAATTATCAGCAAAAAATAAAAAGCGAGATAGTGACATGAACAATTATATCTTGGCTGGAAAGACAAAGAATACAAGTAGTTTCTTTAATTGTATCTTGGCAGTTCCATTCACACTGATATAATCAGGTTGCATCAGCAATTGGATCATGATCTCCCTTTAAAGGTTCGTGATCTGCCTCAAAGAAAGGCTTTCTAGCACCAATACTTGGTATTTGAGGTGCATATTACCAGCCTTCCTGTTCGTGCAGTAAGAGGAAACATTGAATAGTCAAAATCCCAGGCTTCCCTTGCTATAACATGATAGCAGCTTTTTTTCCTCCTGTGCAGTTTTTTCACAGCACTACAAATGCAGGGAAAAGCTGGAAAGAGAAAATCATTGACGGGAGCAGCAACAGCCAATCCATCTGCAAAGCCCAGCTCCCTCCCACAGCCACAGGAAAGCAGGGCTCCACCACATCAGCCAAGCCCCAATTTAGAGCCATGGTCCCAACTGTTAGTAGGTGAGCACTTTACTAACAGGAGCCAAAAAAATCCAATTACTCCCAAACTCTTAGGATGGGAATGATTACTACTTTTATAATGGTTATCATGGGTTTAGGATAACTGTTAATCTAAATAAGGTACCACAGATCAAAACAAATGAGTTTGCAGGAACGGCGTTGAAAATAAATGCTCTAATGAAATTCTCCTTGAAAGCACTTCACCTTCAAGAGCTCATTCTTAAAGTTCTCCCTTAATTCATCCACCTGCCCACATATCCCATGGTTTCTGCTGCCAGCTCCTGCAGTCTCAAGGGCCAGATCCACCAAAACACAGGGCAAGTTACAAGGTACTCACAAAACTTAACTGGACAAATCCCAGTTACCAAACAAACACAAAAGAAAAAGTTACCCTGTTGTGTACAGAAACATCAGACAAATTGTCTTTAAAGAACAAAATGTTAATGACAAAATACTATTATCAGACAGATTGTGTGACATTTCAACCAACTAAAAAACCATCATGTGCTATTAGAAAGGTAATTAAAGGTAATGAAGTTCCATCTCTGTATTACGGAAGCATGCAATAATGGGAACCTGGAACTTGGGAACGATCAGAAATATTCCAGGCATACTTATCTGGACAAAAAACTGAATAAATAGCATATCTTACAAAAAAATTAGATGTTCTTACACACTGTTTAAAGATAGAAATACTCAAAATGTATCATTTATAAGCACATACTCTAGGAGCAAAAATTTATAGAAAAGAAAATCGGTTTCAGAGCAGTTTTAGATAAAGGGTGCTTAGCAATGCTGAAAAACACCAATGGCATGAACTTTAATTTTCTCATAAATTCAAAAACTCACACAAAGCTTCTAAGCCATTTAAATTGCCATTGTGTGGAACTGTTTCCATGGATTAATCCAGGTTTATACAGGACACAGGCTGGTTGAGCAAGCTTAACACATGGATATTTCAGCATTCAAATTCTGTCAAATACATAGAGTTTTTAGAAGATTTTTCTTCCTCACTTCAAAAAGAGACAAGAGGGGGCTTTGAGATATTTTTCTATTCAGATCATTAGGTTTGTCGCAGCTGGCAGGGCCCTTCTTATATTCAGAGGTCATCAGGATGCTAGGATACCTGAAGAGAGACGTAGATGCATATGTGACATTAATTCCAGAGTTTTAAGTTAAGCTAAGTGCTTAAGATGTTACCAACTTACATTTCACTTCAGTTTCCATTGGTAAACAGGCAGCTTCTCTAAAAGAATCAGACTAGGTATGCATACGTGTTGTAGTACTACTACCTACCACACAGCTTGTATTTTGGAAAAAATAAGAAATACAAAATGGACAAGAAATACTAGATATCTACAAAGGTGATTATGAAACAGTCCCTAGCTCCAATGTTACCTGGCACTCAGTCATTAACTGCTGAGGAACAGCCTGCTCTCCTTCCAGCATTGTCTTTTTGCAGTGACAGTAAAGTTTCTGTTCAATCTTTTAAAACTTCAGCAGAGTGAAGAAAGGAGAACAGACAGTTTCCAGTTACCTTCCCTGTAGTATGGGTGCTATTACCAAAAAGAAGAAAAAATAAAATGCTGAAAAGTAATTTCCCTTTTAAAAGGGTGAGATATTTATGTCAGCCTTTATCATCCTGCCTGGAAAAAGACATCTCCCATGAGATGGTACAAATTGTTTTCATTTGCTTAAGGGATATTGGTTGAAGCTAGACCTCCTCTTCCTCTGCCCATATTATTTATTCAGTGTATAGCTGTGAATCTCAGAGTTTCCAAAGGAAAATCTTGTAAGTGCTTGTTTATGCTTTTGCTCTTCTGTGGAAGCTGGTCATTTACAAAAAACACAGACATTAAACGTGATGCTTATCTCAAAAGGGTTTGCCAAGTGTCCTATATATGCTTATATCCGGTTGGTTTGTTGGTTTTTTCTAGAGTGTGCATCATAGCACACTAAATTTTATACATTTTACCAACATTTACACCATCTTCCTCACAGCATTGAATTTGCAAAGTCAAATTGTTCTGTTTTAAACATAAGGAAGACATGCAGAACAGCTACTGAACTGAAACCAAGAATGTTTCAATGCTTTTAATTTATATTGTGATTCAGTTGGGAATTTCTAAAACCAGGGGACTAAGGATAGACAGTACTGGAGGTCTGGGGTACACCCAGCCATGGGCACGATGTGGGGACAAAAAGATGAGGAAAGGGAGAGGTGGCCAGGGCTGTCCCAGAACCCTCCTTTACCAGGGTCATCCTCCTCCGGAGAATGCCACAGGAGATACCAGCTACTGCAGCCTAGAGACAGCTGTTAATCACCCTCAGAAAATGAGATGCAGAGAGAGCAAAGGCAAGGCCTTCCTCTTCTAATAACCTGCCTTGTTATTTTAACACTTTCTTTAACCTTTATTCCACTAGAATTGGGGGTTGCAAGCATTACCTCTATATTTGCTATATATATATAAAAAACCCAGGCCACTTTGGATCATCAAACCAAGGTACAGGAACCTGTCTACAGAAACCAGCTGAGAAATTCTCCTCAGCACCCAAAGGTGAGAGAGTGCACTCTGTAAATTTCACAAACTCATCTGAGAGCTGTAAGGTGCTGTCTGAGAGGTGGAATTGTATTTAGGGGCTAGCACCAGTAAAGGAAACACCTATGCAGAGGAAGATGGATGATTGGGCCAGGAGGTCAAGCCTTGCAAGAGCACCACACAGGCTGCTCTGCTCACAGAAAAGCCAGAGCAGTGAAGTCAGATGCAGCAGAAACCACTTAACCCTTGCTAGCATGAAAGCTAGGAAAGCATTCAAGTCCAGCTTGCTGGAGTGCAACAAGTGTCTGGAGAGAGAGCACTGCATAATTCCCAGCTCTCCATGCTTCCAGAAAAGGCCTCTTCTCTGAGAAGTTGTTCTCTGACACTGGAGTGTAGCTCCCATCTAAACAAATAGGCCTGTCCAAGGTTATCCATAATGCTGTTTCTCTGCTAACACTGGAAAAACATTAAAGATGCTCGTAAGAAAGGTGTTTGGATATTAGTTCTGCCTTGAAGCGTTCTGCAGTACTCATAGCTCTAATGCAAGCCTGAAAAAGTCAGTAGTTTCCCACTGACTTTGATGGTATCTGGGCTTGGTCTTTGATGGGAAGAAAAACACAGCCATCAGGTTTTTAAAAGATCTCCAGTAAATAGAGCTATTGCTACATTACAGGACAAGTAAACAAAATCATTACAGGTAATTCATCTATCTCCAAGGGAACTTCCCTTTAAGAACTACAGATCTGTGACAGAAAAAGAACATTATTATCCCTTTTATTACAGATCTTGGGAGAAGGAAATATGCCATAAAGACACAATTTGTTTCCACTAGAAAAATGAAAGAATGACTCATCAGATGGCTGCTCTGAATAAAAAGTTCATGTTCACAGTAAAGGGGAAAAATCCTACCCTGGGCTTAGGCATTACATGGTGAGAAAAGAGATTTACAGATATCCTTAATAAACTGATGAGATACATCAGAGAAATATGAAATCCTAGTCAAAGATTTAAGTAAAAACAGATTTGAGAAAGGAATTCATGTTGTTTAAGGACTTTTGTTTGCCTTTTAAAGGTTTCACAGTTTTTAATACCCAAAAAACCCATGGCTCTTGTCAAGATAAAACCTCCAAAGTTTCCTTTCCTAGAGGAGCAATGTCCTTGATGTGCTCAGCACTGCAAAGCCATTTGAACACAGCACTCGTTTCCACCTGCAGGAAGCAGAGCTCTACACAGACCCTAAGCAGCAGTGGATTTCACAGAAGTGAGGTATGAGAGAGGAGACACGTAAATATTGCTAAAACAACATCCCATCATTTTTATCTTCCTAAACAGCACTCGGACATGATGGATGTGCTGCTGACACCCAGTGTTATATTGGTTGCCACTTTTAAAGATCATGTTTTAAATCAAAAGTGCAGATGCAGCTACATTGTAGGCACTAATAAATAAAGGGCTTTTTGACAGCTATGGAAAGGAAGAATTCAGACACATACTGCCAAGTTAAATTAAACTCAAAATTCAGGGCTCATAACAAGTTGTAGCAAAACTAAGGCAATCAAAAAGCTTCCAGGACGTTATTTCTTTCATTTTAATGAAATCAGTAACCAAGCACTTCTCTCAACATGCAAGTCCTTGATCTCTAGTCTACCAAGAACATCACTAAAATTGGTGCTGCAGTAACAAGCCAGTGTTTTATATAGAGCTGGTATGAAGGAAAGGCTGGATGAACACAGAATAAACCAAAACTTCAAGATTTTCACAGAGGTACCCAACATTCCCACCTCAGCCACTGCTTACAGTCATGGCCTCACCACCCTGGACCAGATTCAAAGGCAAGTATTGGGTTCCAAGTACCATAAACATATCCCAATTCACATTGCTTTTCTGTGTTACAATAATTTACTGTTCATGCACAAAATTTAACTGGATGGAATTTATAGGCTGGGAGAGAAAGAATGCCTGTAGTAGTTCCTAGAGTTATATATTTCTACTAAAAATTGAAAGACATTGGAAAACCTGCTTTGTTAAACAATATTTTGTGTTGGGAAACACTTGACAGGCAGAACACTCAAATACTTATCCAGCAGTATTTGTGGGCTGTTTAGATGGACAAAAAATATAAAGAGCATGAGTCAAGGCCATAAATTTTCATTTATAAGGGGATGCCATTGTATTAGTAAAAAGCCGTTCAATCAACATCCAGGAAACTTTGAAGTAAATATAACTTACAAGTAAATAAGAACAAGTTGTAAAATTTTATACACTCTGCCACTGAAAATCATACAACAAAGCAATTTTTACAAGTGGCCTGATACAATAACTGTTGAATGGTTAATTCCAAGATGGGTTACAAATGCATATTGCTAAATACAGCTCTCTCTGCTTATTCTTTCCACAGGGAACATACATTTAATTTTTTTCTCCAGAGACAACAGCTCTGTCAGTACCAAGGAACAGAGCAGAACTCGATGTGTACAGCCCAGGGACAGCAGCAGTCAAGTTCATGGGATGGGCACAACTGGAAAGCACAGAGACACAAAGCAAACACTTATCAAGAACAGAAGCTTAGTAAAGCTTTGTAATTCAGGAAAGCACCTCAGGGGGTACCTCAGTGCATGAAGTTAAAGCTATAACAGTGTGATTTCATGTAATTTTCTATCACCATTAGAACCTTCCTGAATTTCTTGCAGGATATGACTTCCCAGTACCATCTGATTAACCTACCTCTTTAATCTCCCTTCACTGAAGCAAGGGAGACTTGGTGACAGCAACACTTCCTGCCTCTGCCCTTCCCTTCTGTGTCTCCACCTTCCCTGACACACAGCAAGGGTGAGCAGAGTCACACACTGCAGGACCTGCAGCAGCCACCATCAGCTTCCCAGGGCTTGTCCCTGCTGGAATAGTGACATGTTGGGGCAGAAGATGGGAATGAAGGCACATCTGCTGGAGCCCAGAGGCTCCCTGCACCACAAGTGCATTCACCACACTAGTACAGGGCAGGATCACTAAGCTTTTCCCCTCACAGGGGGCTCTGTGCCTTGAGACTGAGCTGCAGCAAACAAGGACTGAGCATCACCATCATGACATGAGCCACAGGTCCAGTTGTGAACTGCAATTAGTTATTCTGGGGCCTCATAGCTAACACAGCATTAGCCACAGATACTAATATGAGTCATGCTCTTGGAAATCTCACCTATTCCTCCAAGTACACAAATTTCTACTTTACAAACAGCAATATCACCTTTCAAGCACCATCTAAAAAAAAAAAAAAAAAAAAAAAAGGTTATACAAATATGCCTGTTACTGTCTTTCAGCAGTGCCAATCCTTGACTTTCGCAGCATAAGAGGATATTGAAAATCCAGCCAGACATCAAGAGTTATGGAGCTGCTTGTAATTCGTGTTTAACAGAAGCTGCAGCAGCACAACATGACAGATGGACCCCAGAGGAACACAGGAGGTGCAGGTTCTGCTCCTACATCTGCTGCTGGCCCTTTAGGTGACCTTGAGCTAGTCCAGAAACTTCAGCATCATGTGTACAAAGCTAAGCCAGTGCACCTGATCTCCCTCAAGGTGTGCTTTGAGCTCCACCCCTGAACAGTGCAGGAGCACAGGACTATCTCATTATTGCTGCAGGGATCAGTTTACAACACGGGCAGAGAAAAACAGCTCAAGCCAGCCCTAGTGAAGGGACACTTTCCAAGCAGTTACAGAAGAAATGCCAGGTCTCTGAACGCAGGAGCCCAGAGCACTGGGCAGGATTTGAAAGGACTCTGAGAGGAAATTCAGCACAGGTCCACAGGAACAACAATGGCAGTGTCTTGAGGTCAGCAGGATTGGATTTTCTGGGTTTTGTGTACTATTATTACTATTAGTACTATTTTAAGGTGGTTTTGTTTCATTTTGATTTTCACTGATTTAACTCATATTTCTATAAAGTCTCTTCATTTCTGGCAAACACACCACTCTTCTGTTTTAAAGAAAATGTTGGACAAACACTCATATAGGAAAGAAACTTCATCAAAACCAGTTGGTTCTTCAAGACAAAGCCTATCTAGGACAGTAAATTTTCATTTCATTTTAAGAGCCTCTCTTCTGCTATCCTGAGCTGTGAAAAGCCAAGACCTGTGACCCACAGAATACAGCCTCAAAGGTCAGCAGTCACACAGATCCAAGAGATGACAGTCTACTTTTCCCCTATCACTTTCCAGGACTGGTAAAAGCTGTTTTCAAAATGGCCTTTGCAAGCCTCTGAAGGATGACCTTACACTAAACCATTAAAAGCCATTCCAAGCATCAAACTGAGACCTGAGGAGCAATTAGAAAACTGGAGAGTTTCTCAAAAAAACAACATGAAATAGTTGAAAAGCCAATAATGTCAAAGGAACAGTAGTAAGGCCTGAAAATAAACAGAAACAAAAATTTCAGAAGAAAGAACAGCCAAAACATTTTTTCTGTAACTTGTAGCACAAGAATGATAACAATAAAGTGGATAATAAAGAGAAGAGCAATTTTTCCATATTACAGTAAACCGTGTTTTTGACATTCGTGTCAGATGAAGAAAATCTGCACAGACAAATTATTAATATTTTAATAGAATATAAATACCCCCTTCTTTTTTCATTTTAAAGTAAACACCCTTATTTCCTTAGGATTAGACACTGTCCTCAAAAGCACTGTGGCAAGGAGACCAGACTGCTCAGTTCCTCTCGAGATCGACCTTTTCAGGTCCAACCAATGCCTACAGATGATAGAAAACCCACAAATACAGGGGTAAAAAAACCGGCAACAGCCAACAGCCTCCTGCTTTAGTCCTTTAAAGTGACTTAAGACCAGCCACACACAGGAAAATCTGTTATTCTCCCATGAGCCAATTCCTGTCTGATTAACTCATACCTGCAACTCCAGTAGCTCTCCTGAGAGCTCAGGGCTGAAACACAGCTCAGGGCTGTAAATGGAAGTTCCCATTTGTACAGAGAAAAACACTCATTTTCAACTAATGCCAGCACAGCTCCTGCTAGTGCCAGGGGGACTTCCTCCCTTCCAGGGAGCCCCAGGGTCTTGCACATAACAGCTAAGGGAGCAACAAAGGCTGCTGCTTTTCTCTGGGGGGTTGTGATTTCACCACTCTCAGTTTCCATGGGCAGCTCCAGTTACCCAACAGCATGCTGACAGAGGTGCCAATTCACTGGAAGGGGAGAGGCAAGCCACACCTTTCCAAGGATTTTTATAACATTCATACACTGCTGGTATCTAGTCAGATAGTTTTTCCAGCTATTTTTACAATCAGTAATAAAACATTGCTGCTGCTTTTCAAGTGCATAAATCCACTTAGTTCTACAAATAATTGAGATAAAAACAAGCACGACATCTTTATTTTTTCCTAAATTGTGTCCAGTTCAGAGTATGAAAGAGATAACATAAACTGTTTTAAAGTTTTTTCTGTCATTGTACTCATGCACCAAATAATAGTACTTTCAACTTGGAAAAATTCAATTCATACTCTGAAAATTTCCAGGCATCTGATACAACAGTACCTGCTCTTCCTTGCTACATGCCCAAAATCCTTTACTTGGGAGTCCAATTACCAGTCCCTCAGCAGTCATATGAATACAAATAGTAGTAGCTGTAGCTCCCAAAATAGAGATAATTCTGAACCTTGTAAAACACCTTGTTTGAGATGATGTCTTGCTGCTCTGGTCAGCTGATTAATGAATCCAGAGGTCCCTGAAACACCAGCGCACAGAAACCTTGGTAAAGCTTTGTCCCCTATCACTAGTTAAAGAATTACACTGTACCTGGTCCTAGAGACTTCCTGTACCCAAGGTGGGGAAGCAAGCCTTGAGGAGCGGTATTGGAATAGGCTTCCCAGGGAAGTGGCAGAATCACCATCCCTTGAGATATTTAAAGCAAGTGTGGGTGGAGCACTTGGGGATATGGTTTAGAGATGAATGTGGCACTGCTGGGTTAACAGCTGAACTCAACCATCTTAGAGATCTTGGCCAACCTTAACAATTTTACAACCAGTCTGACCAAAACATTTCTAAGGGAAGTCCAAGAAAGCAGTTAAGAGGTGCCTATACCCATGTAAGATTTCACAACACTGGCCAAGGCCAGGGTCCTGCCATTTGCCACACACATGAGTTACACCTGCCCTTGAATAGAGAGCCAAGGAGCAAAGCATTCCCCAGGACTCTCCTTCCCTTGGAGGTACAAGAAAGGCTTTTAAGAAAGCCTAAGCAAAACTTTGTATATTTCCCTAGCATTAGAAATCATCACTTTGAAAATTGCATATGGATAAGAAAAGCATAGTGGGCTGTAGAAGTCACAGCCCTGCAAGTGTCTTAGCTCCATTACAAATCCTACATAACACACCCCAATCCACTGGCTTAGGGAGACCACACACTGCTGGAGGCTGCCAAGGGACAGGTTCCTGTTCCTCCCACTGCCACAGCCTGTTGTGAATAGTCACTGGTAAGGACAGGCCAAGGGGAGATGCTACCCCAGACTGCACCTTGGTCTCATTCGTTCTTCTGCCTTAACGCTCCCTTCAGCCCTAGAAAGGGGTTCAAAACAAGGCTTTGCAAAATAGATTAGCAACAACCACAGCACCCTCCTTGAATATTTGAAGAAACTTGTTTGTTTATGGAAAGCTACATCACTGGTTTCACCTCTGACAGCAATCAGAATCCAGAGTGGGAGATCACATTCCCTCCCTCTGCAGCTGCACCTGCACGGGCAGTCTGGAGGGTCAGCCTCCCACACAACCCTGACACTGCAAGAGGGGCTTTGCATTGAAGAGGTGAGCTTCAGAAAAAAGCACTACTAAAGCTCCCTGACAAAGAACTACAGAATGCTTGAAAACAGGACTCCAGGGTGCCTCTAAGATCATTTGTGGATTTTTATAAAAGATTGTGAAAAAAAAAAAACTGTTGAGAACTTTTTGTATTAAAACCTGCCCAGCAGATATCAATTTAATTTGATGTTGTAACCAACTGCTTTTACAAACTGTAGGAAGAGACAAGTGTGAAAATTACAGTTATTTATATTCTGGCAAACAGCTGACAAGACTGCACAGCAGCCCAGTAGCACAATAGCAATGGCTCAGAGTGAAACAAATTAGTCTGGCATTCATAATTTTAAATTTTTTTTTCTTTTCTGGAATGCATCAATTTTCATCTCTTCCTCCATACCACACATTAACACAGTATCTTTAATTACTTTTATGCAACAAACTATTCACATATTAAAAGCAGAAAAGTATTTAAATTAGTTGTTTTATCTTCAGAGGCTTTTCTTTGACATACATGCTGTAATTGAAATTTTGAATTATGTATGCTACAATAAATTAAAGGGTGGAGAAATTTGAAGCTGCCTTTGACAGGTAAATTGAGGGAGGTTGTTTCTTTTTCATTATTTTTAGAGTCCAGGTAGTCAAACTCACTTAGAACTTACTCTGCATTTTAGATAAAGTTATGTTATTCTCTTACCAAATTGTTTTGGTGCTGTGATGAAATACTTGCAATGTGATAAAATGCTGCTAACTTGTGGCCTGTGTTATTTTTCTTCAAGTTAAAGTTCCTGAGAGATTTTCAAGTTCCAGTTTGTTTTAAGAATCCTTTCAGCTTTGTTGGCTTCAGAAAAGGGAGTTAACCCTTAAGCAGTCCAAAACTGGAAAACAATCTTAACATTTTGAGCACTCCCTTAAAACCTAAGCCAATGTTATCATTTTCTCAATGCCCAGTGCAGGAGTTTGCAGTACTGTTACAAGTCTCAAAACATAAGAGAGTGCAGTGACCTTCTGAGCTTATCACTGTACTAATATCATAATAAATACTAGAAAGTCTCATTTTTTGCAAAATTATAGTTGTCATCTGCCACAAATCAGTCAATTATTTCTCAGTTTCGGGAAATGCCCACCTGCCATTTCTCTCCACTTTGTTTAAATGCAGGCTTCAGGGGATTTAATAAATTGAGGCAGCTGCACAGTGAAACCAAACACATTCAGGTTGAGTTGGTGGGAACAAAATCGTGCAGCAGTATAGTTCTCTTCTGGGAAAGCAAGTCATTTTTCTAGCTCTAAATCAACTTCTTATCCTGAAAAAAACATTATGAACATGCTGGTATTTCTATTTCTCATAGCCTATACAAAACCCACACAAACTAAGGAAACTATGCATTATCTTCCTTCCTCCCTGTTTTAGCAGGGATTTGAATATTTTGGGGTGTGAAAATTAAAGCATGTATATTGAGGAAGATAGTACTTACTTGCTCTGAGACTGTACCAAAAACAAAACCATTACTTAAATTGAGCTTAATTACTCCACTTTAATTCACTTTTTAAAAAATTTAAAATGTGTTGGCCTTTTTCTATCCCAAAAGAACAGCAGAGATTTCTAACCTTCATCAAAATTAATTAAATATCATGCAAGATATTCTTGAGTACAGAATTATGCAGACTGGAAGGGACCCTCCATGCCTTTCAGTCCAGGACACACCTGAGGGGCTGTATGACACATGGAACCATAGCAAATACAGACAGAAAACACCTGCACTTCCCAATGCGCATGGACAAGCACACAAAACAGCGTGATGGACAGGGAAGGGAAAACTAAACACAAAAAATTAACATACAGTAAAGCTATTTTCTCTTGTATTGAGAATGCAAATCCACCATGGCAGTATTGCACAAACCAGTCCCAGATGCATTTGAACTTCTCCTCAGAAAAGTTAGCCAGTCCTTTGATTAAGAAGTGTTGATCACGTCTATCTCTCCCACAAGCTGGTGGAATGCTCAAGGTTGCAATCACCTCTGCTGGCATTGACACAGTAGGTGTGCTACTGCTGACTGACTTTTCTTCTCAGGCAAGTTGTGACTGCCCAATAAGGGCTGCAAAATTTTTTATTATGAGGAATTAGGCGCTGGAAGAATTTTTGGCATTTCGCATACTATCAAACCATCTATGAAATGTTTTCATGTAGCTGCACCAATTGCCTGATCCACTTAGTCCCCCCATTAATCCCTCTGATTTTGATACTACACAATAAATTATGAATATTTTTTCTTACAGAGGCTTAATGCACAAACTATCAAGTACGAATGAAATAAACCAGTACAAATCCCCATATAAAACACACACTGAGCTCTAACTCAAACACAGCTACACATGATTTAAAGTGAGCCATACTCATAAACGAAACAATGTGCCTTAAATCAAGCACTTCATCCTAATGAAAGCAGAGGAGAAGGAATATAAAAAGGTCAATTTTTTTATCTAATTTGATACCATAAACACCAATTATTTTTATTTTTCTTACCAAGCAGCATTGTTACTTTAATGTTACTTGGATCCCTTAATATTGTATTTCCACATTTGAAGTGTTAAGATTTCCTTTGACAGAAAAATATTTTTTATATGCAGTACTTGTATGGGGGATAACTAATATCCCTCACTGAGAGTTTTTTGCTCTTAAATGGTTACAAGCATGTCAGCCTGAACTCCATCTCACCACAGGATTTTATATAGCTGTGAGCAAAAACATTCAATCGAGTACTCTGATTTTTTTTTTCTAGCAGGATTACTTCGATGAGGGTATTTGTTCCGTATTTTGTAACCATCTACATTGGATAATTTTTGGCATTGTCAATACTGTGTTTTCCAACTATAAAACATAGGGGGGAGTTTGTTTTTTTTTTTTTTATAGATGGCTAGGAAACCAGGCATCAGCTGGAAAGGTAACACATCTTCAAGTTCAGAGCACTAATGAGTCCCAAATGCCCTGCAACACCATTCTGCTTGTTAGTCTTACCATTAAACAGTCTTGCTGGAAAGCCTGAATATTTGCTTCCAATTACCAACAGCATGTGAAAAATATGCTCATATCCTTTTCATTATCTCCAAGACACTGTTTCTGCTCCAGCATCCCCCGCACGAGCTGGAGGATGGGGCAGACCTGAGGCAGAACCCTGCTCTGACCAGTCCAGAGCATGAGAAAACATCACTCATCTCACCCCTCGAAATCTGAAGGTTTACAGGAAACCTGGTGTCAATCATTTGCAGATGACCTGACTCTGCAACCCCTGTCCTGTCAGGAGAGGCTCAGACAGCTGAGCTCATTCAGCCTAGAAAGCAGCTGCTTCAGAGGGCCCAATGTCCCTGCCCCATCCTCACACCAAGGTTGTTAAAGACATGGTTCTTCCAACACTATGTGCCTTTAGCAATACCTGTGATTGCATCATGGATTACCTCCATAAAAATAACCAACTTCATAAGAGTGTACCAACTGAGTGCTCAACTGAAAACTATACTCATAAATACCCCAGATAAGCAGACATGGCACAGGCCATGCCTAAAGCATACAAGAGACAACAGCAGGGACAACAGTATTGAACTGCAGGCAACCTAGAGGCAGAGAAACAAGATGCCTGCAAGCTCACAGCAGTGATTAACCAGGTTCAAACATCACCAAGACTGCTGACATCTTCCCTGGTGCACTTCAGCACCCCCTTGCCTCAGCTGAGCACAGCCAGAAGATATTCCTCATAAACAATATAGAGCAGGCCACATTACTGGGCAAGGGAGAGGAAGAGATAACGTGTGCTGCTCTGTGCCATTTGATCTTAGTGCTAAAGAGTGGCCCTCACCAATTTTATTCACCATTACACCTGCTTTGCTTACTACCCTGGATGAAGGTTATCCACCAGCAGCCTTTAAGTTCTGAGCACTCTTGCTTCTCTACCTTGTTTGTTATCACATTTTTTTCTGCAGTGATTAGAGGAAAAATTATTAAAAGAGACCTATAAATTAATTCAGTGAGCACATAAGATAGTAACACAACAATATTTAGTTTCCTCTCTACAATGAAGTCGTATTGCTGCTGATCTTCTGCAAACCTTGCTCACCATCATCCAATTTAATGCCAATCTTGGCTAACTTTTGCTTATAAAGAATTTGCATTTACTAGAACTTTGCTATCATTCATACAGTGACGTCTACATCACTATTTGCATGCAAGGCTCATAGGAACAGAATAACCTAGCTCTTGATGTCATTTTATCTCTTGAATCCAGCCTTCAACCTAACTCATATTAGATGAAAACAAATCTTAAAATATTCCATCCAGTGCCAGCACAGCATCTTTAAGCAGCACCACATTTCTATCACACCTTATTTCTCTTTTCACTTAAGGTAGTACTGTCAGTAATCATTCAGAATTTTCCTTTATTCCATCCTTACTAAAAAAAAAACCAAACCAAACAAAAAAAAAAAAAAAAAAAAAAAAAAAAAAAAAAAAAACCAACACCAGCAAATTAAACAGAAGCAGAGTTGCCAGGAAAGAAGCAAAACAGCAAGTTTGCCAAATAAATCATTATGTACTTCGTCAAATGAAAACTACTTAGCTAATTCTGAACCCTCCATTTTATGCATGCTGGGTCACATTATAGCAAATTAAAACCTCTATATGGCAATATTAATGCAGTTACATCTATGTGAAAAATGAAGAGAGCTGTGGCTGGATAAATTAGAGATGAGTAAAGTAAAAACTTGTACAGAACTCTCCAAAATGCATCTGAAGTTATAATAAAAACGTCTTGATGTTCCCAGTGCTTCTTCAATCCAAATACTCTGAAAGCAGCCCCAGAGATTTGGTTTCACACAGAGGTGGGCCCAGATGGCAAGCTTCCAGTTTGAGTGTGGGTGTACTTGAATTCATAGCTTTGGCTTATGTTAATAAGCATTTTAACACTTAGACCTCCTGTCAGAAAAGGAAAAAGAAAATAACAGGCTGAGCTATTGCAGGAGAAACAGGAACAAAGAAAGAAAGAAAAAGAAAGAACAGCAAAATGAAACCAATCTCAAAGAAGTTTAGGGATGAGTTCAGCTGAGCTCCAAGCAGGGATGATACTTCTTGCTATCCTCATACAGATTGTCTTCCTGGGGAGCTTAATGATGTCTACTAATTTGAGAAAGGTCACCACTGAACTGACTCTTAGATTGAATACTAAGAGGGCAGCATCTTCATTAGTTGCAACAATAAATTAAAGGCTTAAAATATTGAAAAGCGTTCCCCACACAAAACTGTATATCAAGGTAGAGAGGGGAATGAAAAAAAAAGGAGTTTATATCAACATCCAAACTCAGATGAGGATTGATGGCACCTTTGATTCTAGCAAGGATTAGGAAAGGAAGTCATATTCTGTTAAGAATGGCCTTAAACTGACTTTCTATGTAGGTAAATGACAGCAGCACAAGTAGTCAGGAAAAAAAGTGTCACAGTTTGATTAATATGCAAACCTTTAGATCTTTTTATCTTACATTCAAGGTTTCAGTTCACTCTGGGGTGGTTTCTCTTAATTTATCTCCATTTGAAGTAAAACCAAATCATTTTTCATACACTGACATGTCTTTGCCTTTGAAAATTATACCTGATTCAGCAAGAGGTACAAATAAACATGAGTCCCCTCCATCCATTCAAAAAGCACATTTCTGCTCCGTTCATTTCTCTTGCAGAGTTCTGGTGCTCTCTCACACTAATTATGGACTACTGTTTCACAGAAAGATGAGCAAGATTTTTATGTGCAGGGATGAAGATATTTAATCCTTCTTTAGGAAGCCATGTCCACTACTGAAGTCCACCAACTTGTCAAAGCTCTCACTCAATCCTCAACCAAGTTTTTTTCCAGTGTAAATCTGGACAAATGCACATTTGCCAATCTCAGTCCTCAGCAATACCTGCCCAGTCACTTACACAGCTCTTTCCTCTTCTGAAGAGCATCTGATTTTTTTTTCCTTAGATGACTCCTGCATCCATTGCACTGGAGCCTCCTTGCTAAGGCATCTATAACTTGCAGTTTTGTCTCAGCTCCCCCTCCCCCAGTAAGTCTATCCATTATCTGCTACTATCTAGAAAACCATTTTACATGACAATATATAATCAGTAAGCAATATATGAAACTTCAATTTCATCAACAGTGAGTGTCCAACTTGATTGTATATTTTATTCTTAATTTTTAATTGGTGTTAAGCATCTAGCAGTGGCAGCACCCTTCAAAATCTCAGGATCATTCATCTTTCTCCTCCTCTCCCCTTGCTGTCTTCTAATATCCTTTTACCTGCATCTGATGGCATTAACTGTACTTATCCAGCCCAGGAGATCAGGGAAAAAATATTTGACTTATATTCCACATCACTGACAATTTTCAGGCCAAGAGTTAGGCTAAGCCTTTAACAAAAGGCTACAAACACAGCACAAGATAAATAGCCATTTCTTATAAGCCTCTTTCCCCTGCAAGATCCCTATCATCATTCTCCACCAGCAATAAATTTCTGTGAGAATTAAACATCTCTCACACTACCCCATTGATCAGTGTAACAGGCAGATGCTTCTAAGTTCTGCCCCAAGGGAGAGTGCTGTATTTCCAAAGTCCCATTATCACCAGGAATGGGAAAAGCCCTACATTGCCAAGCATGAGAGAACTCTGAAAAGATCCCCTCTGCCTCACAGCCACTATATTAAAAGCAGCAAGAGTTGATCTTCTTTTCTTTCAGTGCCTTTTTCTCCCCTTCCTATTACCTTGTGCACTTCACTACGTTAGACATTATCAGACAGTTAACAGCCCAAGAAAGGCTTTTACCCCTCAAACACCAGAAAATCCAGACATGCTCTCTCCGTCTGGCAACCTCTCTCGTTTTTTAGTACACTGAATTCAATAACTGACATATCAGGTCAGAGACCTCGGGTTTGTTCACCATCATCCTAAAAAATTCCCATCTCTCTTCTCAAAGGTCAGAGTAAGGTGCCCAGCGTGGGAATTTCTGCTGCCCAAATTTCAGTTCACTTTTTGCCATTTTACACCATGAAGAAATCTTGGCAAATCCTTTCTGACAATGACTGGATTTTCTGAGTTTTAATTTATTTTTGGTGAACAGTTGTAATCAGATACCCTCATTTCAAAGACTAGTGCAGATAATTAAAGAAAGGGCTCATTTACTCCTAAGTAGCTTGCAGAAAACTTTCTTCTCAATATGTGGCCTTCCTCTCCTCCCCTCCTTTCTTCCATAATCACTATTTGCAATTTGTTATATGTGCCTAATTAAACGTGGGACGAAACAGATCTTAGGTCTCAAATTTCAGCTTATCTTGGTATTTGTACAAGATGTTCTCATTTTATAAATTAACTGACCTAAAACACGGAGAAATTATAAATCTTCTGCTGGTTAGTACAGCCTAATATAACTATTGTTGCATTCAATGTATTACAAGAGTATTTTCATTTCATAGTCACACTTCTAACATATGCCAGAAAGGGGAAACAATAAAACGTATTTGCCTTCCCAGCCACCAGGTAAGGATAAGGTTAAAAGGCTTAGAGTGAAGAAAAAAAACTAGCAAAATGACATGAGAAACAGTATATACATGTCCAACTGCTTTGCCTGTTAAATATTGTCTGCAGGGTGAAGAAAAGGCAAGAAAATAAAACTCCTGTTGTTTGTCTCTTCTGTACAACTTCCCTGTATCAGTTATCAAACACAAAAAGCTTCGTATAGAAAAGGGTATTTTTCCAAAATTTAAAACATTTCATTGAAATGAAGGGGGAGGTGGGGAACAAAAGATATTTAGTAACAGCAAATTATTTAAAACAAGGCTCTCTTTAGGAACATACTGGTCTATAAAAGAAAAGGAAGGCATTGGGGCTGCTTCCCTCAAGCCTCCACATCTGGCAGCCAAGGAGCAGAGCATGGGCTGTCAAAGCACTTGAATTAGGTGAAGTTTCATAAACCGCTCTGTTAGACTTAGGCACCTACATTTGGTCCAAAAGGAAAAGATGAGCCCCAGACTTTCTTTTTTAGGATCTTGGGCTGTAGTTTCTGAATCAAAACATCAGGCCTAAGTAGTGGGCTGTGCCTGCAGCACCAGCCTTGGCGTTTCTCTCTCGGCCAGCCTGAAGAAAGCCCCGGTGAGCACCGTGAGATGATCCAGCGGTCTGGTGTCACCACACCCCCCAGAGAATGGAGAGGCTGGAAAAACCAAGCCAGACATGAAAGGGAAAGAGACAAACTGATGAGCTGCCTGGCTTTGGAAGAGCAGTGTTACTCACTGGCTGTCCCTGAAGACCCTCAGAGTTCCTGTGGTCTGGTGCCTGGTTAGAAAGGGGGAAACTCCCTCCATCCTGCCGCAGAAATGTCAGGGCTGCAGCTCCCACCCAATCACACGCTATTGTTTTATCAAGGCAAGGTTATCTCATCAGGACAAAAGCATGCTCTAGCTGCTAGCCAGAGTAACCCAGAGCTTTGCTGCACTTGCTGATAAATCTATAAGAAGTCTGGGAATCACATCCCTGGATCATCACTTATCCAACAACACCCTGGACTATTCAAGGAGTGGGAACACTAACTCAGGGAAACACAATGTCTCAAACACATTAGCTATAAAGGGTATACAGCAGGGAGGCAAATCAAATTAGAAATAGATTTTTCCTCAAATTTCAGCCAAAATTCTTGAAATCATTTCAAAAGGTGATTCCCATTCAGATTTGCTTTTGAATTCTACATACTGTGAAATACCTGGAGTTTCTAACACTGGATTTAGCAATTACAGACTTCATGGCAATACACGCCAATATAAATAAACAATAATTTGGGAACCAACACACCACACCTACTTTTGAATAATATGTGAAATATTATTTTTGTACACTTTAAGTCAATGTTGAAGATCTCACAGGCTGCAATAATGTGTCAAAGACTTGAAAGTACAATCCAGTAAAAGCTGTAATTGTTTTATAATTTAATAATATATTTCAACATTGAAGACTACTCAGAAGCTTTAACAAACACACAAATTAGTTATCTACTTATCTGTTAGAGACACAAGAATTATTACAGTTATTCCCTGAAGTTTTCCCTACCTTACAATTTTCTTCCAAAGTGCTGTTCAGAGACATAATTTTTATGCTTAAAATTCTATCTGATTTGGGATAGGTTCCTGGGGACAAGAATGAATGTAATATGACCTTCTATAAGGGAAGAATATATTTAGAAAAGCTATTAATCCTCCCTCTTTCTGGCCTTATTTTACTCCTTTTCACTTATTAAGGCAGGAGGCAACGCTGTCCATCCTCCAGCCCCACAAGGACATTGACATTTCATTCACTTTCTCCCCTACTGAAATGCAGCAGCTGAAAAGTAATTAAACTGCAGGCAAGCCTTCAGTTTTTGTCTAAGAAAAAAATAAGGGGGGGGGGGGGGGGGGAGTGGAGAAAAATACTTCTGTGCATTCTTATTATAACCTTGCATTATGTCCTACATCAGCAGAAAGGAAATCCTGTTTGAACCATGAACTTACCAGCTTTTAACAGGCAGACACAGGTTATCAGACTTGATTAACTATATTATTTTGGAGGTGAGTTTACAGAACAGAACTATTCCTGCCAGAACTAGCAGAGGAGCTGGTGAACACTGTTGATTAAACAGATTTTCAGTAGGACTTTTTTCTGTTTGTAGTTGCCAAAAATAATTTCTGCTCTCTAGTTTGACTTAGTTCTTTTGAACCCAATTGATGTAGAGACTCAAAGTGACCATTTTATTCATTGCCTTCATGCCCTGACAGCACAGACTGAGCTGAGCTGGGACAACAGCAGTGTTGCACAGAGATCAGGACTCTGGGGGAGAAATAGAAGTGATCGATTTTGGTATTATTTTTCTATGATAATCTGTGAAGACAGACAAGATATCTTTATGGCTGAAATCTAATTTTCCCCTCTAAAAGTAATGTCACACATTTCATCTAGCAAGAAAAACCATATGCCTGTTAACACATCTTGTAAATCCTGGTTCACAGGAAGAATTCATCAAGTAATTGCCCCAACACAGCTGCACTAAAAGGCCAAGACGTCCACTGGCAACTATTTGAAGAAAGGAAAAAAAGAAAAAACCCCAAACTTTTGCCTAGATGCTTTGCCATTCAGATTCTGCTTCTGTTTGTATTGTTTCTCTCATTGTTCCACCTACAGTTGTCAGTATAAATCTGCAGTAGCTCTATCAGGAAGCTGTAGCTAATAAAGCAATTCAGTTACAAAGAGAATCAAGAGTCCCCCTAAAACTTAATCTTTCAGGACTGTTTCAAAATTCAGTCGCTGTGCAGAACATATTCCTATATTGGTTCCCCAACAAGAAAAAGAAGCATGTTGCTAGGGTCTTGTGAGAGGAAGGATAAATACAATTATCCTCTATCAGTCTAAAGAAACTTTAGAAC
This sequence comes from Sitta carolinensis, assembly GCA_032173965.1. Taxonomy (NCBI): domain Eukaryota; kingdom Metazoa; phylum Chordata; class Aves; order Passeriformes; family Sittidae; genus Sitta; species Sitta carolinensis. The sequence goes on along the minus strand of CM063286.1, from coordinate 9,430,102 downwards.
CACGGTGAGTTCTTTAGAACCACGGTGTTTCAACAGATCAGATCTTTACAGCTGCCTGTAGGAAATACAGACCAGCAAGAACAAAGAAGCACCTGAATAGAAGAAATTACACCTGTTCTCTCATTCCTTCAATGTTTAAATCAAGTTAAACTAAGATATGAAACTGCTTAAAGTAAGATGTTGAAATTCTTAGTAATTAAAATATTCATCAACTATTCCCTGTCTGCAAGGAGAGAGATATGTATTTAGATTCTGCTTTCCTGAATGTACAGTGAACACTGATGACAGGCACCACTCTCCAGACTTGCCACCTGCTCCCAAAATGCTGGTGCCCAGACCCCACAGCAGGAATCCCAAACAGGTTATCACTAATCCCAGTCAAAATGCACAGAGGACAATGGAAACTTCTGCAGAATAGGAACAGAACGTGGAAAAACATGGGGAAGAAACCTGAGATTGAAAGGATACACTCTGGCTTCTTACAGTAGGAATACTTGTTTTTTGCAAAAAAAGTTGTCAGCCAAAAAGGGAATTGATGCCAAACAGGCACCATTTTTCTCCTAAGCACTGATTTTCACAGGCCTTCTGGCTGAGGAGAACAAACCACCTGGGCAGAACTGGGATGCAGCTGATGTGGTGCCACTATTTATTTCCCTTTGCGTATGTGAAACATGTTTGCTTAGGCAAGATTTACTTCTTTATTTCCAGCCTCTAGAATACAGTAAATCAATGGGAGACAAGAGATAAATATCAAAAATAGAAACCCCAATAATACTCAAAATCAACAGTAGTCTTATTCCTTTACATATAAATGTAAGAGCTACTGTTAGGTTTCACAACCTTTGACAATTTCCCATCTTCCTTGGCCTTTAGGCATCTTCTTCTTGTTTTATTAAGTGGGAAAGAGTCCAGAAGTACATTTTGTTGGGCACATTAAAAACTGAGCTATTCAAAAGTACTGATTCAAAATTATTTAACTATGCAACCTTGTGGAAATGCTGTAAAACACATAAGAGAAAGATGATCATCCAGGTTCATTTGATTTAAAACCATTTCTTACTTCTCCAGAAGAAATTTATCATTCCAAGTAATTTAATTTATTAGAGCAACACCTCTACTTGTAGAATTTTTTCCCAAAACAAACACAGGAAATACTTGGCATAAAAAAAAAGTTATATTTCACTGGTAATGGCAACCCATAGCCTGAATCTATAATGAATTTATTAATTATGCATTGTTCTCAATGCATAATTATGCAAAGTGTAACAAATTTGGTCTGATTTAGTTTTCCCTTATGTAGCAAGAGTACATCCATATTTTATAAGACCATTGTAGCAAAAGTGAAAGTCTAAACACTCTGCACTGTCCATAGTTATGAAGACAGTAAAGTAGAGCTTCAGCACGGGTCCTTTGAGAAAATGCAACAATTAAAGACTGTACCCAAAAATTACTTTTTTAAGTGGAGAAATAAAAATACTAAACACTACGCTCCAACATTTTTTGCTACAACACCAGTGATATTTTCCAATCTACATCAATGACATTTATTATATATAAGCTTTCAGGTAAGACACTAAAAATATAATATTGTTCCAATCCTGCAATCAGCCAGTCACATTTTAAAGTATTCTACCCAAAGCTTCCAAGCATTCTTTCTAACAGCAGTTCAGCTCCCTTCACCTGGCATTTGAAACCATGCCCAGATTTCTCCAGAACCTCTTTATTTAGACCCTTAATTTGTCAGTTGTATAGCTTTAGTCACTGTTTCAGATAGAAAATCCAGAAGACTGACCCACAGATAAAGGACCAGCTCTGGAGGCAGGAAGCCCAGGAGCACAGCAAAATGTTTGTGCAGGAAACATGCCAGGAAGTCACATCACAAACAGGCCAGAAGGTTGCAATCAGCTGAGATGTAAGGTGATGGGGGAAAAAAGGACTGCAGCACAACCAAAACAGAGAAAGGGCAAAACAATATGATAAATTTCCAAACTAAGGCTCGTTTCTCTCTGTAATGCTCAAATATAAAAATCCTCAGACTTCTGCCTCCAAAAACTCCAACTTCAGTTTGCGAGAAAAGTTCCTCACCCACATTATCCTTATCAGGCTTTCTTCTGAAGCAGTGTCAAATGTGCATCTCATGCACCAAAAAAGTGAACCTATCATAAATAATTTTAAAACAAAAAATAAGAAAAATCACACCATAAAGATAATAAAAATTTACATGTCCTGCTACAGCAGATGCACCATCAGGGAGTTTGAAGAACTTTGTGTTCTAACACCAAGTTCTGATTGAATTTTCCTAAGGACACTAAAAGGATAGTTTCAAAAGTGCAAAACTTTTGCAGTTCTTCCTCCAAAAGGAACTCAAAATCCTGACATATTCTATTCAGTCTAATACAGCCCCATACTTAAAGCTTTGCCAACACCTTGGAAAGCAGTTTTGAGAAAGTTCTTAGCAGTTCTTTCCGTGATATCCAGTTTCCACAGATTTCCATTTTGAAAACGCCCCAGAATAGGAACAGAACAGAGAAGGACTCTGGTGGCTGATTTCTACAGGGGCTCCCTGAGCAACAGCTGAGGTGGTCTAAGCTCCCACATGCAATATTCCTGTAAGACTTGGCTTTTTCTGGATCCCCTCTACCATTTCTATACCAAATATCTTCATGAAAGCAAGTCTAGCAATAACAGACTTATGAGAATGTAAATCTGTTCATTTGATTAAAGTCAGCCTGGGTACATCAAAACAAACCCAGAAATAACTCAGTATGTTTCTGGTAAATGATGCTTTGCAGCCATATTCCACCCATGCTTTTCTCTGCAACTTCCCAAACTAAAAGTTTATTCCTCTACTGCATGAAAAGTAAAATCCACTGTAGATTTTCTTCCCTTAAGATATTTTTCATTTTAAGCACCACTGAGTGCATGAAATTTGGCACATGAAATATCAGAGTGCAAAATAGCCTTCAAGGCCCTCAACATAAAAATCAAATCTAATATTTATAGCTTAAAAAAAAAAAAAGCTGGAGATGATGCATAAGGAAAACTCAGAAGAAACCTGAAAGCATAAAAAATATTAAATTAAAACCATTTATCTGAAGCAGAAGATAAGTTGAAGGAGTTTACAAAAGGAGGGAAAGCCAACAGTGATGAATATAGCAATTTGGAAACTGAGAAAGAAAGAAAAGCATAAGGAGGAAAAGTCACAGAGGAGGAAAGCAGGAGTACTAATAAAATGAGAGACTTCAGAAGGAGGAAAGGAAACTCAGGGTAGCCCTGCATGTATCAAATTGCTTTCCATGGAAGTAAAACAGAAATGAGCAACCTCATCCCCCCTCTGACCTTAGTGACTTCACTAGAGCTAAAATGATAAAACAGACTGCCAAATATTAAGCTGAAGTCTCTGCTCTAAAACCCTCTCAAACCATTGCATAAATTGACATATTTACGGCTTTAACACTGAGGAAGGCAACAATCTGGATTGCTCAGGAAAGTCTCAGGCTTCCAGGGACTGTAAGGTTGCAGTGGAGTTGGAGACACCTTTCTCCTACTGCAGCATTTGACATACAGCATGTGAGACTTTATGGTCTTTGTACTAAACATTTTCATTATTTTAACAGACATGGAGGCCATTTACTGATCTGCTTGCAGTGGCTTAGGAGACATTTAAGAATGGACGTTTCTATTAAATTCTCTGAATTCAGCATCTGTTCTATAGCTGCCTGTGACTGCAGCAGAATGCCTTCAACAACTCATGTGTTCCTGGCTATCCTGTGGTTTCAGTCATTTCTTTCCTGCTGCAAGGTAGGGCTATGATTTTTGTGCTCTGCTAAGACAGCAAAGAAACGAGACGCACAACGCGCACGTTGAAGAATTTCTCCATAGCCCAAGGTTCTTCACTCCCACAAAATCAGAAATCAACTGCTTAACAATGGCAATCACTGACAGAACAGATGTTAATGTTCATTACCACATTAAAAAACTGGCTAGGCTGTTAAACAAGCCTGAAACCATATGAACATTACCCCACAAAAGTAATTTTAATTCAACTAAAATTTTCGAGTACTTATGTTGCATCTTGGGATTGCTGACAGCTGTGTCCAGCCTCAGCCCATCTAATCAATACACCTTTTCCTGATCATCTACAGACGAGTTGGCTATTTATCCCAAGATTCCTTGGAAAGCAGCAAACACAAGGCACTGTTGGAAGTATTTAACTTTGCAAGAGGCTGAAGGACATGAAAGTGCTTTGAAAACTATTCTATTCAAGTTGCTAGAGCTACAACTCTGGCTTCTTAATAACCTTGAATAGCACATTGAATTTGTTTCTTCATCCAACAGCTTTTCTGTACTTTTTATCCTGCACTTCCCTCAAAAGCCACCCACCCACCTTCTTCCATGCTGGCCCATACACACCACGTGTTCTAGCTGAGTGTGAAAACAGAACCTTTTCATGCCACCAAACTGACCAAGGACACCCTCAAAAAAGCAAAGACAAGTGCAATCCAAACAGGCGGCCAATCCAAACCAGTGATGCTCTGGCCCCATGGTTTCTCCAGCTGCTGGAAACATCAGACACAGATGGAAACACAAGAACCAAGGTGTACAATTTTAAGAGAATACAACATTTTTCTGCTACTCTGTATTCATTAAACTAGCTTTTTTTCACCTCTCTCCTTATATTCTTGGCAGGTATTTATTGCAGGGGAGGGTTGGGGTGGGTTTTTTGTTTCTATACCTCCTATATTGTGCTCTCTTCACTTTGAGGGGTTCAATGTTTATTTTTCCTTCCTCTCTTATACATTGATTCTTCTCATGCTGTTCAGTATTAACAGCAATGACCTGAAAAAACAAGTGACTAACAATTAACTTCTAATTATACCATCTCAGTAAAAAAATTTTGTGCCAGACCAGATAATGGAAGTGGTGATTATCCAGCACTTGGGAAGCAGCACTGTGGGATAAGCCACAGTCTCAGTGGACAAAAGGCTCCTTTGCAACTGCCATGAACAAGTCACCATGACAGAAGCTTTAGAAGGTTTTGAGACTTAGCAGTGAATTCAATCCAACTATTACATTCCTACATAAAACATGGGAACAATCAGGAGAATTTTAACCCATCCATCTTCTTACAGCCAAGCACAGACTGGAGGCCCCTCTGTATATAAAATGAAAAAATCAGCATATGAAACTTATGAAAATGTTTTCCTTCCTTTAGTACCAAGGGAATTTATATAATAACTTGGACTTCAAGCACATTCCAAATTCACCAGACACTTGGACCACATGCTGCTTCCTGCAAGCCCTGCTGGCTGGGGCAAAACGTGTACCTTCCCTTCCAGCCAAGTTAATGCTGCATTTTGGATCCTTGGCTGAGCAAAGAGTTGACACAGTGTCAACATGAAGACACCAATTAGCACATTTTACCATGACAGCCACTGCATCTTCCAAAGAACCTAGGGATGCTTGAACATCTTTTCTGGGAATTGAGTTGTTAGCAAACCCAGCAGGTTCACGTTCCTCTCAAGAAAAGCTAAATACTCTTCCACACCAGAGATGCAAAAGGGTGGAAATCAGAAATGGGTCACAAAGAGATTTTAATGCTGAGGTGGAACAAAAATTACAAACGAGTAAAGAGCAAATTAAGTCCTTTTTGGAAATTAACTCATTAATGTAGAGACACACAGAGTTTGCTGCTGTCATTTTGCTTTTTGGAGGATTTGCAACACCCTTGATGCAACCTACTTGTGACTGACAGATACCTATATGTGATTTGCATCTCTATAAGGAGAAAGAAGAGCAACAACCCAGTAAAAAGCAGAGCAATGTGTTACTCTTTCCAACAGACATTCCACCACGGACATTGCAAAGGATGATCGTAAAGTAGACTGTCACCAATCATTTGAGCAACTTGTTTTCTAGTTCACCAAGGTTTAGAAATCCCTAAGTCTAGGATGGAAGACAGTATCTGGGAAAAGACAGGTGTCACTTACATCTTCATGATAAAGGTACATCATGGGGCTGAATAGCTTAAGAGAAAATAAAATAGAAATTTTCCTGCAGAGTTTTCTTATAATCATTGAAAACATTCTGGCTTGGGGCCTCCAAGCCAAGACACACTGAAGGACAAGCACCTTCTGTCTGCTTTGAGCCTGAGGCAGCTCCACCAGGAGCTTCTGTGCTCAGCTACAGACATGCAGAACCTCTGTCCAGCTCACAGGGATTCCTTCCATCTTGTGCTTTCCTTGGAGTAGTGCAAAAATTCATTCTGATGCTTCAAGAATACAAAAAAAAGTGAAATACAATGATGAGATGCTATTATTTAACCAATCAGCAAATGGACTTTTCCATACTGCCTCCTGTAAACTCATCTTCCAGTGTGCAGCAGGATGTAGAGAAACATCTCAAGAATCTTACAGGCAGTAAGAACTAGCAGCTGTTGTTAAGAATCTACTAAATACTATATGTTTTCCTATATGGGTTATACTGTTTTGAGCTGAGTGGCTTGAATTTAATTTCATCAGTCAGCCTGAGGCCAGGGGAGTGCAGGAGTGATCTATTATGTGTCTTGAAGTCATTATAAGAACTGTTACCAATTTTTGAGGCAGTTTTATTTAATGGCATCCATCACAGCCCTGCATCCCCTCATCAGTTCCTGCCTCAGCACAGCCCTCTCTCAGGCAGGATAACCAAGCCTTCAGACTCCAGAGAGCACTGGCAACATGCACCCTGCAGCAGCACCTCAAAGGTCAAGGTTTAAAATTAGGTTGTGCTGTTTCACTTCATATAAGCAATTTTGGACTAATAGCTGTCCCATCTCTTATTCCCTCGGCGCGGTAAGTCAGACTGTGAAAGCCCTGCAAGGCACATCTAACAACAATTTCATTTTTTACTACTAACATGTTCAGGCATTCTCCTTGAGCCAGCACAAAAATATTATTTACATTACAGTTAGGAAGCAGACAGATGCTGCATGTTGATTGGTTTCACATATTGTATTTCTAGGATTCTGAATTTGCACTCAGCTAAGTGGCTGAATACCCCTAAGACTCGTTACTAAATACAGAGCCGTGTAGACAAATGTTACTGTTCTAATCATTTGTACTCCTCAAAGGCATCAGCCATGCAACCGCAGAGCAACAGTTTCAAGGTAGATGTAAAAGACTTGTCATGCTTATCAATCTGCATATTGGAAATGGCAATATTCTTCCTTCCAGTTAACAAATGAGATGCTCAATTTACTGCTGATGTTTTTACAGGTTGGCATTCGCAATTCACTACATTGAAATCAAAGTGTAAACGATGGCCTTATGACGTTTAGCAGAGAGGTTTCCAGCACTATATATATCAGCAGCAACATTTCTCCTAAATAACCACTGTCACTTGCAACAGTAGGCTCAATTCTGACTTCATCCAGATGCACGGGGGTTTATGCATGAGCTCCTGATTATGCCTAGATTTTTCACTTTAGCATAGAATGTGTGCACCTCCATATCATCAGATAGTGGCAGTCCTTGTAATTATCTTGTCTTCTTCGATTTTTCTTAGGCTTTTCAAAGATTACTCTCCCTCTCAGAAATTATTACACCCAAGAAAATTATATTCATTAAATACAATGAGGCAATGCTATATCAAGGACAAGGAAGGAAAAGGGGTTGAGCTTTTATCCTTTTCATTCAGGAAAGCTGAATGAAACTATTTTTATTGTAATCCTGGAATGGAAAAAGAGCAGTCTCAAGTTTTAAATTCTATAAATCTCCAGAGCACTATTTTTTTCCACACTTCTTAAGCTTATCTTCAAGATTTCAAATTTCTTCTCTGAATGAAAATTTATCTGTGTCTTCCAAAAAACATGATTCCTGGGCTAAACAAGTACCTATGTAATACCCACTCAATGCATTCAAATATCCAGCAAGATAATTCGTACTTCTCCCATTTGCCATTTGCATTTAAATAGCCTGGCATTTTGCTGGGAAGAAAATTTTGTTTAAAAGGCTATAACCTGTATTAGTTATACTTTTGTGAAGAGAAAATTAGAATTACTAAAATAATTATACAAAAGCTCTTGAGAAGCCAAGAGACACCAATAACAAAGGCCAAAGCTGAGCTAATGCAAAAGTTCTTTGACTCCCTAAGACATACTCAGTATTATCTGCAACTTTGGAAGTGATGTTATTCCTCTGTAAGTCCAGTAGCTGTATTAAACTGATAACACATGTCTATATATCTTAGGGAAAAGCAATAAACCCTGCTGTGAAACACTATTTCCGTAGTATCTTGGAGGAAAGATAACTTTCTCCACAAACTCATTTTTCATTTCCACAGCATTGTCTTCTCTTTCAAACAGGATATAACATGATTCCACAGACAACTTCAAAAATGAGTGTTTATCCAAGCCCACTTCTTACACAAAAGCTGCCCACCTCGAGAAATTAATAAGAACAGAAATGCATTACATTTCCCCAGAAAGTGTAAGCCAACACCCAGATCAGCAGAGCTGAACTATTTCAAGTTATTTTCCAGGCAGAAAAATCACCTCCCATGGGTTAAAAGAAGAAGCTAGCTGAGAAATAGCATTTTCACAAATAGTAATTTTTATTCTCACTTTTCCCTTAGAAAAATAAGTAATTTGAAATGCTAACTGGATCACAAGACCTTATGAATGGTGATTTCCCACTTTTTCCCATAGCAGTTGTCTTTCCACCATTGCTCAAACACAACATTGTTACTGTATCTTCTCCACTTTCTCTAGAAATATTTAGAAAAAGCTTTATATATGGGTAGTAATGGTGCAAAGACAAAGGCAGCAGCTTCCATAATGAAGGGAACTCTTCAGTGCACGAGACCCTCCAGCCCTCTTCATGCTATGAGCATCACTGACATCCACAAGGACAAATTGTTACTGTACTTTTATAACTTCCTTTTCATTTAATTTCCCACTGAAGATTTTTCTAAGTATTAACACTACTGTAATGAGATAATATGTTACTATAATCCTATTGAATCAGAACTCAGAAATCATAGCTGTCAGCAGTACAACTGCAGAGGTAATGCTGCTGCTCAGCTGCTGGGGTGGGAGGGAAGCAGAGCCCCACAGCCCATCCAAACTTCTGCTCCAGCACAGACAGGGACACCAGACTCGGTCTGGGCTCCAACAACAGCAGTAGAAAAGTTCTCCTCTAGCCCAGCAACAATCACCTTCTGCTCAGCACTTGGAGTCCTCACCAAAGGCAGGGTCTGTGGTACTGCCTGCACACAGGGCAAATGTCCTTGATCTGCTACAGACCTGTCTGGAGGCTGGGGGAGGTCTTTGTCCCACAGACTGAATATCAGGACAGTCCCACACAGTAAGTGGGGAAAAAGAAGAAGAGGAGGGAGTTCAAAGAAATTTCCAGAGTGAAGATAATAAGGTCCCAGGTTAATCACTTAGTTCTAATAAAGGGAGAGACTAGGGAACTGCATAAAGCCAAGACTTACACAAGGGATTCCTGAGCGTAAGGAGTGTCTGAGCTCAGTCTCTGCTGTGACTGGTTCAAGCCAGGGATTTGAATGTAGGCCTAGCACAAGCCAGTAAGAAATATAATCCAGTTATCAGTGCCTGACAGGGACAGGACTCCTTTGGAGCTGTGCTACTTTTATAAATAAATGTTTACTGCTGGCAAGATACAAAGATAAGTCATGACTTCAAGCCAGTTTATGACAGACTACAAGGCACAGTGTGCTTCCCACAAAGTTTTAATTTATTTACATGAAGAGTTGCAGCTGCCGAGTTTGAGACCAAACCCTTAGAGTATCCTAGAACACAGCCTTCCTTTCTTTTTACTTAATCAAAAAAGTGTTGCAAACAAAAAACTTAAAAAAGTGCACCTAGAGGAAAATTTGATAGCAAGCTTACAACCTTCGCAAATGCAAAGAGATACAGTTTACAGAGGGACAAAATAAAGCAGAGAGCTCCCAAAATCTCCTGAGATTTTTAAGAAGCTAGATATCTTACAATTATTTTAATTCTGAAAATTACTGTTAAAGTTTTAAAAATGTAGATACTGCTTTCTCTGAAGGTACTGCTGAAATAGAGTCCTGAGATTCATATCATGATATACTATGAAAACATACACATTTTGTATGCTACTCTGTACTCAAAACCTGGGTCAAGCACAGACAGAACTAATACTCCTATTTTACAGTACCTGAAATAGTTTTATTATAGCATCCTGGAGTTTTGCTTTTGTTATTCACTTTCAAGGACACACTGAAACTCAGGTGGTTTTTTTTCTCTTAAAATTGTAACACTTGGGCCAAACGGGAAGCGCTCTTAACCCTGGAGATAAAACTTAATGTATGTTTTTCAGCCTATTTTCCAGATCCCCTATAGGTACAGTTTAGGTCAGTTTCTTTTACCCAGTCCCAAAAGTCTTGGCTGACTATTGTCCTTAGCCAGATGCCCCCAGCCACATGCATGTCCAGCCTGGAGGCAGGCAAGGGTAACAGGGTGATCTGTCCTACATATACATTGAACAAGCAGGGAATGAAAGTGGTATAAATGGATATAAGTGGTACAGCCCTGTTGCAACAAGAAGCAGCACAACATTCAACACTGACATTAGGGGGCAAAGTGGTCCTTGTTCCACTTGGGGAGACTGAACCATTTTTCTGCCTTGGAAAGAAAACATCCCCTAAAATCTCTTGACCCAGACAGAGATTTATGTTCTGCAGACTTCAGATATTGGATATACAGTATACATTCATGCATGTCATTTTCATTTCAGGTAAATTATGCTTTTACAAATCATATTACTGGAACAGAAATCCTCAGACATAAATTAAAATAAGAGAAATAATACTTCGGAGAAATAGCATTAATGTACATGGGACAGCCTGTGACAAAACCCAGTAACATGAAATCTTTATGTGCTCAGAACTGGTTCCAGCTGTCTTAATAGATAAGGCACTGGGAATTTGTGTAACACACCAGTATATCTCACTTCTAATGGCTTCACTACCCATGTTTTGAACAGCTCTTTGCTGCTCTTCAATTAGTCTGCACTGTGGGCAGCACTGTGCCATTACCAAGATGAGCTTTCCTGCTACCTGCCTCAATCCCCAGTTTTATTTTTCCACATAAAATGGAGATGCAGAGAAAGTTATACCCATCTCTGTTTCAATACACTTCTTCTGCCAAGACCTTTCTTGCAGTCCAGAAAGTGAACACAGTAGAGCCACAAGACAAGAAATAAAGTGTGTAAACATGACCTGACACAGGCCAGTAACTTTGAGGCTCAGAGCAACTGATTTCTAGCTCTTGCCATATTCAAGTACTAAGTCTGCCTTAAAATGAGTTATTTTCATACCACCTGCACTGGCAACCAACTGTTCCAAAGGACAGCTTATCAGAGACACCCTCTAGGTTGACTTTGCTTATAAACAAACCAAAAATACCAACCTGTTGTATGAAGATAAACCTTATGCCTCAGCATCATGGAATGGCTTGGACTGGCAGGCACCTTTAAAGATCATGTAGTCCTACCCCCTGTAATAAGCTGGTACATTTTCAACTAGATCAGGTTTCACCACCCTTATAAAAATCTCTTCTTTATAGCCAGTCTAAATCTAACCTCTTTTAGTATAAAACAATAAATCATTGTCTTATTGCTACGAGCCCCACCTTTCTTATAAATCTACTTTAAAACTGCTACAAGGTCTCGACCAAGCCTTCTCTATCCCAGGCTGGACAGCCCAAGCTCTGTTTCTTCATAGGAGAGGTGTTCCATCCTTTGATCATTTTTATGGCCTTCCCCTGGACCCACTTCGACAGGACAATATAATCTATATAATTTTAATTTATCTTTATCAACTACAAAAAAATTAAAATATATGCTGTAAAATAAAAAATAAGAACAACCTATCAAAAAAAAAAAAAAGTGAGATGACAAATAATGACAAATGCCAGCCAAGAGGTTATTTTAACAAACATCTTTGAGACAAGTTTGCAGTAGTCATTAAAAAGGTATGAGGGAGGACACAGGTGGTTCCACAGACTTGCATGCAAAGACATCTCTGTAAAGCTTTGGCAATCCTTCTCTTCGCCAGAAACTAAGGACACACGCAAAGCTTGCATATATATGAGACAGCAGTTCACTGAGATAGATTCCTGCACTGGAGACTAGGAAAGTTAGCTCTGAGAAACCATCCATAAAACACTGTTGTGCCTGCATGGCTAACCCTGGCATCCCTTCCTTCAGAGGGTAGAGGAAAACAACCTAATAAAGATTCCCTGCAGCAGTGGTTAACCTTAACACTAACCCAAGACAGAAACTTTTCACAGAGGGTGAGGGAAAGAGAAAGTGCAATCGTCATCATTTAACACTGGCCAAATGCCAGGCACCCACAAAAGCAGTTCACTCATCCTCTCACTCTCAGCAGGGCAGAGGAGAGGGAAAAAGTTATCAAAGGCTTCATGAGTTGAGATGAGAACTGGGATAAACACTAAGGGTAAAACAGGTTCAAATTTACAGGTAAAAAGTAAATTTATTATTAACAGAGTCAGAGGAGGATAATAAGATGTAAAATAAGCCTTTAAAATATCTTTTTCCCCACAGCCTCTCCCTCCTTCCAACTGATAGTACAAAGAGACAGGGTGTGGAGATTTTGGTCAGTTCATCATCTGAGATCATCTTCTATCCATTCAGGGAGAGGAGTCTTTGTTCTGCTATGGCATGGGAACTCTCCCAAAGGCAAACAGTCTTCCCAAAACTGCTGTGGCATGGGTCACTCATCCACAGCGTGCAGTCCTCTAAGGACAGGCTGCTCTCTTTTGGAAGCAGGGCCCTCTCTCCAGCTCTGGAAGCAGATAAATCTGTCAGCACAGAGGCGTCACCAGGCTCTGTAACTGGGCCAGCAGCATGTCCCTCTGCAGAGCCACCGGAGATCGGCTCTGTTGGACACGGTGGAAGCTTCCAGCAGCTCCTCACAGAAACCACCTCGGTGACCCGCGCTGTAAAAACCAGGCCGTGTCAGGTCAACACAGTAATTTAACAAAACATACAAATCCAATCATGACCATGGTTAAGTATGTCAAAGGGGAGAAATATATCTCCCACTTAAAAGGCACAGTGGTATGTGGTGATGACAAAAAAGAAAATCTTCAATAGGTTTACATGTAAAATACCCCACTGAAAAATCTGGTTTCCCACTCAACAGCCTCTGTTAGAAATATGTGATGGTCATAACACTCAGAATGGACAGACTCACACTGAAAAGGAGGAAAAAAGCACACAGCTCATTCAAGTCTGCTTGAAAAATACACAACACAGCATCCAGCTCTTTAAATTCAGCACCATACTCCTTTTGCTGCCTGATGCAATACCTTACGCAAAACCAGCACAGGGATACAATGAACAGCCCCTCAGGCAGGGCAGGTGGAAGGGATAAAATACTACCAAAAAAACACATGCCACTTACTCAGGCTACTGAGACTGCAAAGGAGAATAGCCTGTGACAGCAGCCTTGATGCCTGCAACGCACCAGAGGGCAGGTTTATTTGAACAAGCACCTTTTCATCTCAGAGAAAATAACAGTCAATAAGCTTTTGGGGGGATGGGAGAGGTTTGAGAGAAAAAGAGCAAATCCCTGAAGAAAACACAGAGAGACCATTGTGCCTATTTCCCTTGCTCATTTAAAAAAAAAAAAAAAAAAAAAAAAAAAGTTAAAATTTTAAGAAAACACCAACAACCCATACCACCCACTATAATACACACCAATTCTTTTTTTTTTTTTTAAATCTAAGCTATGTTTTGTGGTAATGAGGACAGCTCATCTCCATTACAGGCAGTCAGAACCTAGAACTTGCTGAACCAGTGTGGTCCATCAGACAAGACCTTATTGTCTACAGGAGTGTTTGGTGCCCAGACACACTGAGACTGGCAGAGGAGGGGGAGCCCAGTTAACCCCAAGACAGTTGGTGTCCAGGAGAAACTCCTACCCATACTTCTGGAAAAGCCAAAACCAGGAGACAACACCATCCAGACAGTTGCCACTCCTTTCCATCCACGATGTAGTGATGAACAGCAAGGAGAATATGGTGAAACTGTTCAGGTCAGGGTTAGGAAACAGCTGGAAGGGAAGCCCCTTGTGAGGGAATGGTTCAGGGCTGCAGCTGATCATTGGCAGCACAGACCCCAAACAGCCAACAAGCTCCCATTTCTTATGAAATCTGTTGGCCCAGCACACATAGCATCAAGAAGGAACACTGGATGCAACAGCTTGGCAAAGCAGACATGGCTTCAGACTTCCAGAGTTACTCTTGAACCAGGACCTTCAGGTACTCTTATTCAAGAGCAAATCAGAGTTGAAAAACCTCACTGTGCCTTGTCATGGACAGCCAGAAGCAAAAGAATCTTGCCCTCTGTTTTATTTGCTCAGATGCAGGATCGCCTATCTGAGGAGGTACAGGACATCTCTTTCCAGGTCACCTAACTCTTTTAACATGATCCAGATCAGCCCTATGAGATGTAGGGACAGGGAATACAAAACTCATTTACAGAGCCCTGCAAGCAGCAGCAGCCAGTGGGTGACTGTAGTGCAGCTCCACTCTCATAGCCAGGCTCTGGGCAGAGCACACCAGTGATTCAACTCTGTGCTGCTATCACCAGAGTTAGAACAACTGGCCCAAGAAGAGACTTCACTGGATGCTCACTCTTTTCTGTTGAGTCATTTCAGCAGTTTACAATCCAGGGGAGAAGGCAGCTTAGCTATAATGTTAATTTGGCAGAAAACACAAGACACTTGCTTTATCCTCACCAAAGGCAGCAAATACTTGCTTTGTTTAGTTTAATCGATAGCAGGTTCTACACACTGCAGATATAAACGACTTTCATGGACTTGGCTTAGCACCTAGAACAAAGAGACATCTAAACGCAGAAGACTATTATTTGTAAAACAAAATTGCATCCTGTATTTATAAACTCTGTGCTATGTCCATACATCAGTGAGTTCAGTAATAAGTAGCCTTAGCTTCAAGTTTCTGCAACCTGATTTTATTTACTTCTGTTCACAATGTTCTCATAACAATATAAGCCCTAATTTTATCCTAAAGAATTAGGAACAAGGCCTGAAATAATATTTGCTTTTGTTGCCTAACCTATTTAATTGTCCTCCCCTGCAACAACTGTCACCAGAGATTTTCGTGTCCTGTACCACTGCAAATATAGCAGGAGAAAACTCCCCTCCCGCACAGTTTTCACTTTTCCAATAAACTAGGCATGAAAGGCAATCCATGTACCAAGCAGCGTTTTTCACCTGCAGCAGCCTCCCACTGCTTGATCTGGAAAGCTTCACATCCTAACCATAAACCTCCCACCTACAGTAGAGCAAGATATAAAGGAAGTGAGTCAGGAACATTTCTCAGGCTTAAAAACTTAAAGATGAATTCATACATAGAGATGTAGAAAACTGCAGCCCAGCTTGCAGAAACATCACTAAATTCTGAATGGCAAAACATTTGGTTAAGAGCAAAAGAAACTACTAACAATCAAAATTGATTATCATAAAATGTGAGAGAGACTTCTTATTTTATAATTATTGTGTAGCTACAAAATAGTAGTCCTGTCATAGGTACAGTACCACTAAATACAAGAAAAAAAATTCTATAATGACCAGCTTAGTCATCAGCCCATCACAAACTGAAGCAGGGGAAATTCAGATTATAGACTAGAGCAAAAGAAGACCCACTGAACATTGTGTCAAACTAACAAAAAAATAAAACCAAAAGAGAAACTTTGTAAATGGTCAGAGCACAAGGAGATTACTTCAAGGGTTGATCCAAAAACTGTGTCACTAAGTCCATCATGAGGTAGGGAGAGACCAGCTGGACCAATAGAAGATGTTCAATCAGATGGTCCGAAGTAATTATATAATCCACAGTTTAAAACATACCAGAAGTGATAGAGATCATCTTGCTTCTATTCCCATCTGTCCCTGGCTCATTCACACAATGCTTCAGAGACTCTTTCCAAAGGGAAGTGCTGCTGTTCCCAGGCATACAGAATGCACCAGGTAATAAGCCTGCATGGCTTGAGCTCACCTCCACAAAATACTTTGAAATATGTCAGAATTCCTGAAATAAAGACTTTACAGATACTGTCCAAACAATTTGGGTTCTAACACCATTCCAGCCAAGGCAAATGTAGATTTCAGGCACAACTGAAGGTCAGTGTAATTCTTACTAGCACACTCTGAATGAACAGAACAAATGAGTCACTGGAAGTGGTAGTTTCCAGCCATTTCTTTTAAAAAAACCCAACAAAACATGGCTACACTGGTTCTTCTATAGTTTCAGTGGTCCTTTTGTGCTCTACTCATATTTTCTATTGCATATCAGACACAGCCAGTGGTTCTTTCACTACTAACCCAGATAACCTGGGCCACCTACACACCTAACCTCTGAACTAACACCCATAAGCCCAGCAGGGCTCTGACATCCACAGGACAGTTTGCTTCCTGCCAGCCACAGACCACAAAGCCTGTTTCTCAGCTCGCCCTCAGCAGGCAGCCTCCCTTCCACAGACTTCAGCTGTCGGCATTCAGTGCAGAACATAAAAGGTTACAGACCACTGCTCTAAGGAGCAAGTTGCTGGAAGGGAGAAAAGAAGCAGAAAAGAAGCATCAGGATGAGTGTCCTGCAAAGCTGCCTGCATCAGCTGGGCTGGACAAAGAGCAGTCAGCTTTATCCAAAATATTTGCATGTGGACAGGGTGCATAAGAGAACAATCACCCACGTGAAGACTGTTACCTTTTTTCTTATGTCACCTCAGTCCCAGACCAGTAGGAATGCAGCCTGTAACCAGTTCCCATGCAAGTGGGATATTTGAGGAGAGTGTTGATGAACAGGAATTCTATTTTGAGGGAGGCTATCAGCTTTAAAGATGGGCCTTGCTCGTTGTACAGACCATCCAACAACACATCTGACACAATTTTCCTTAATTTTTAACTAACTCGTGCATTTTATTCCTATCTCCTGCATTCAGCATTCCCTTCCCTGCTGCAGTTACTGTGGCCAGGCTATTTGCAATGGCACATGATCCCTTCCTCCAGCTTTCCTGTCCTACTTCCTTGCAGACTGAGCTGCCTGACCTGCAACTGAGCCTTCCACTGTGATCAGCTTCATCGGGGATCCCGCTGCCTCGCTGTCTAATGAGCTTAGAGAAACCCTGAACATCTTGTCATGGTTTCACTTGAACAAATTATTTTTTCTTAACTGAGATGGGCAGGAGACATTACCTCCCATAGCTGCCCTTCAGATGCCAAGGCTGAGCTGCTGAATTCAAAATCAAGGGGTGGATCCCCCTCCCTTTCCATTTCTGCTGTTCCATTCGACATTTTGGAGTTCAGAGGGCTCTATATGCCAGCAAAAGAAATAATTTATCACGTGGCCAGCAGAAGGTTCCTAATGAGAACAACAAATTAGCAGTAGTAATGGATTACAAGAAGTAAACTGGGTTTTGCTCATCTGCAGCAATGCTCTGCCCCCAAGGGACAATTTTTATAAATACAATATTGTTGATATTCAAACATTTCCTCTCAAATCCAGACTCTCACCTCTTTATCAGTGGCAGGTATTATTGTCAGTGTAAATGAACCATCACAATAATCCAAGGGGGCAAAGAGAAGACTGGAATTGTAAACAGTTTGCACATCAGCTCCAAAGCAGGCCTTGTGTAATCTGCAAGTTTCCTACTCATCTTCATAAAATTATGATTTTATACAGCAATAGTGTAAAGACAAGAAAGATTTTATAGGTTTCCAGAGAGCTGATGTCATTTGGGAACAGTGCACTCCATTTATGCATTACATCTTAAAAAAACAGAGATACAAATCACAAAGAAACACAGTGAGTGTTTTATGTGTTCATAAATTTAAGGGTATGGATATGCAGGGACCAAAATTTTAATCTTTAACCACCATAATTTATGGACACAAAAAGATTCATTTTAACTTTTCAGTATTTAGAACGTGAGCAGAACACACTGCAGCAGAAACAAATATATCATGCACTAAAATAGCACTAACTAAAAATATTTTATTATCATTGCTCCATTGCACAAGTTCAAAGGCAGTAGCCTTAGCATGTAACAGTGCATATTAATGAGAGATGCTGTGAGAACACAGCACAGGTGCAGTCCCTAACATATGCTCTAGTTTAGCTGATTATTCCATAAATTTCTATTTTCTCTTCCCCCTTTTGATCTCCATCAAGAAGGAGCAGGAAGAAAGAAGGCACAATGCAGGGTACCAATTTCCAGCAGGTGAAATTCAATGTTATGTTCTTCAGGACTGTACATTCCTCTGCTGCCTATCAACACAAGTGCTGCTCAAATGTGTAACAGCAGTTTAATCAGCACTCATCTGCAGCCAGGAGGCATGCAAGTACACAGACCAGCAAAGATAACGTGCTCCCAAAATTCAACTTTAAAAAACATAAAACTTGGACATAATTTTACTTTTTTTAACCCAAATTTTATCACTGCTCCCAGCTGCATCTGTCCTGCAGTAAAGCATCTCTATGTGACAGCAGCTGAAAGCTATGTCAGCCATGCTTCAGTGGGGCAGAAAAGTACCTTCTGTTTAAAGAAGCAGGACTTGAGTCATCTTAACAGGCAAGATTTAACACTAAATTGCTCACCAGCTTCTGGGGTGACACAAGCAACTGTATGTGGAAATGTTGTCAATAATGGCTAAGGTTCAAATAGCAAAGAGTACTCAGAGGTACTTGAGATATGGCACAACACAGGATTCCACACACATGTACCTGCATGGACACAGAAAGAAGGCACCACACGTGCTTTAGAGGAGATTCACACTATGGCCAGAACACAGACCCCTGGTGAGACAGAGCAAACACACCTAATGTGAAGGTGTAAGGATCACAGAAATTCCTCAGTGCACAAAGGGGATGCTTAGGTGCTCTACTGACTTTGTTTAAACCCTAACCCAGTTTCAAACCTGGAGGCAATGAGAACACAGAAGACACATTTAAGGCCTCACCACACACCAGAGCAAGGAATCAGCCATGCATATCCCTGACCTTGGCCTTTGCCCCAATCCCATTTCATTCACCACAGTGCTATTATTGCCTCATGAGCTTACTTTGAGAGAGGCCAGGAAGCAATAACGTGTAATCACAGAACCCATTGATCAGAAGCCATCCTTATTCAGCACTGCACCAGTTGGAGTCAGCAACACCTGGGTCTGAACTAAATTTCACCAAAACACACAGAAAACTTCTTCCTATAGATCACTAACATGAGGCACAGGGCGTTCCCACAAGTGGGCCTAATATCTATTTTGTAAATAAGAAAAGTGACACACAGATGGGTTGATGTCCATCTCTCACCTCCATGGTATCTCAAGTAGCACTTTCAGCTGTGACTCCCAGCTGCTTGATGTGGTCTCGCAGTGCAGCAAAGCCAGTTTCAAGTAAAGCAAAACACAGGGCCTTAGCTGGGACCAATTAGCAATGGCTCACTAGCTCTGTAATGATCAGGGATGTGCCACAACTGGCAATCCTCCATCTAAACAGAATGTAGATATGATCTGAATAGTTCTAGCTATTTCTCTCCTATTTCTTTCTTTCCCTCATCTTTCTATCTTTGTCACACATTGCTACCAATTTTGTTCAGTTTTAAGATGTCATTCACATTTTCCTTACTACCACTTTCACTGCAATGCCTAACTAACAGCACTTAAACAATCATAGTAGGTTTTCCAGACGAAATATTTCCATCAGGAAATCACCAAGCTTCAAATGGCTGTTTGTATAATCCCCTGTTTAGAGGAGGAGAAACAGATCCAGAAGAATAAAGTGACTCATGGACCATCCAGCAAACTAATAGCAGGACTAGATATAGAAACCAGATATTCCCAGTGCCCCTATACTGTGCTCTCAGGCTGCTCTCCCAGTAAAGCAGCAGCTTGCTTTCTCTTCTCACAAATTAGAATGTCCCCTGGATGCAATAAAGAGTTTTCTTTGCATTCAAACCTGTTCCAGTCACCACTTCACATGTTTTGGCCCTGGCCTCTGTTAAGTTTGAAAAAGCAATTCACAAAAAAAGTTTAAGAGCTAGCTTAGGACTGGAAACAAAGCAGCAATATGGAGAAATGCTAAAAATGAAATACAGGTGGGATCTTGAGAGACAGAACACACACAAACAAATAAATTTAAGGTGGAAGAAAACACCTATATATCATAACTATCAATGCAATCATACATACAGCTTATTTTAGCATTTGACCAATGAAGTAGGGCATGAACCATTAAAACACTTTCCCTTATTTTTTCAAGGGCAATTTTGCTTTCCAGTGCAACATGTTACAGAAATTTTGCACAGCATATTCAAAGCTACTGTAGTTAAAACAAATTGCATGTTTGGATTCAATTATGAGACCCTGATGAGTCATAGTCCCCATGTGGCATTTACTTGGGGAAAAAAAGGGTTGGAAGCCTCTAGCACCACAACAAAAATTCAAAGGGAGAGTGAATTCAAGCATTTGAAATAAAATGAGAGGTGCATTAATCAGCAGGCTCAACCTCCCAAGGCAGGAAAAAAATTTATTGCTTGTCTCAGGCATCCTTCAATCTGACCTGCAAAGCAAGCAAATTTAAAGTAACATCCAGTGCATTACTGAGCCTCACAGGCTGTGAGCCAAAGACTCACAAGCTGTGAGCTTCCATTATTTGCATTTCCCACACACATATAGACAAGTGTCTTAACCACATCAAGGTCATTCAATACCAAGACCATTAAACTCAGTTTTCCTCCAAAATGGGGACTCATTACCAAGACTAATTAAAGGATGACAAATCCTTCTGAACAGTTTCAATCCTCAGCACAGGCTTATTCATGAGTAGAGCATTCTTCAGAAATAAAGTTGAATCAAATTATTAAAAGCTGGTTTAGTGCCTTTGTGTCTCTGACTCTCAAAATTAGAACTGTATAAAAATGCTCAGATGTATGATTTTTCTATCTACACTTCCACCGTATGCTTTTTATTGATCTGGACTCACTAGTTCCCTGGTTTTAGCAATTATCCATCAATGTTTGGAAGTCAGAATATATGGGGAAAAGGCAGAATGCTTCATTTCTTCCCCAGGGCCACTGGGATGTTCACAGTGGTAGACTGGACTACAGGACTACTTACAGGAGCATTCATTAGGATTTTATATTTCTGAATCGGATATGGTGTCAAAACCAGGTTGAGTGGCTCTCAGTGCTGGAACAGACACAAGCAAATTTCTCAGTGGCTTGTACAGGTAAGCATTATTTAGACAGCACCAGGCACATAAGCAGTCTTTTGTGAGCTCATCCAAGATCTGAATCTCCCATCCCAAGATAGAACACAAAGAATGTAAAAGGAATTGCATTCCTCTCCAGAGTCCACTGTTGGCCTTAGACCTCAGGAAGAAGTTATACACCCTATTTGTAGTCTCTCTGAAATAGAAGCCATTTCCCTTCTTCTCCTTATCCACAGTTCTCCTAAAGAAATGTCTCCCATGCACTTCCCTCCTCTGAACCTCCCACCCACTACTCACAACAGAGAGATTTCCATCATGTGTTTGAAATGATATTGAGAGTCCTAGACTACAAAATCATTTTCAAGATGCACAAAGCTATGAAATTGTGATACATAGGAAAGCTCTTATATGGCTCTTATAAGTTTTATATGGCTCTTATATGTTTTTTCTTTTCCAGAGCAAGAATGGATTATTGGGGGCATATAGAAATAACAAGGAGCCCACAAAGTCCCCTCTACAACAAGACTGTGAACAATAACCAGCTCCCTCCTAGCTGAGGAATCTCATTCAGACTTTGCCACAAGCCCCACGTCCCAGAGGGACTCTCCCTCCACCTCCTACCAGGGCTGTGCTCACCACTGAGCTTCCTCAGCCTTAGCAGAACTCAGCCCCCAGGCTGCTGCCCATCAGTCTTCTCAGCCTAACTGAACTGGCCTTGCCATATACATGTCCCCAGGCCTGAAACAGCAACTTCCCAGCATTTCCACCACCACATGTGGGGTGAAACCACCTCATCCATTCAGGCTGAAGCAGGAAGGGCTATCACATCCATCTGCTCCAACCAGGCCTTTGAGGAGTGGCTACCATGAAGGCCTTTCACCTGCAGACAAATTATTGTTCATTTTCCTTATTTTATCACAGCTTATTGCTCATTGCTTCTCACTTCTCAGCAGGAAACATTGGTGGAACATCCATGTAGCTCACAACAGCATTTTCACTGTGCCTGGGGAAGCTGAAAGCAGCTGGAAATGCTGCAAGACAACCTATGAAAGACTTCATGCTGCATTTCTCAGACACATGTTGAGGGAAAGGATGTGGTCTGTTTTCCATAATCAGGTGTTCCTGTTGCATTATCAAGAACACAGGGATAAATCAATTTAATTCTCAGAATTTTCAAAAGAAAGTTTTTCAATTGAGTAATAGCAATGGGGTTCTTAAGTACTGAACCTACCTGTGAGCAGGGAAAATGCTGCAGAAAGGAAGCTAATCCAGAGCAGCAGGCACAGGGATATTAGAGAAAAGCATGCCCAGACATTTGTAAGGCACAGCCCCATGGTAGCAATTTGGAAAAAGGTGCAAAGCTTCTAAGAGGGGATTTTTTCACTTGTTCTGTTTGAGGGGAGATGGTTCCAAGAATGAAAAGAGACTTATTAGGGCTCTGAAGAATGTGGAAAATCCTGACCCCAGACCACCTTCTAGCACATGAAAATTAAATTGATAAATTTGCGCCCCAGGATACTTTTTTAAACAATGCATACCTCTGGAAGAGGATCCTTTACCTCATCTTTTTCTTTTCTTCTGCCCTGCTGGGTCTCTTCCATCCTCACATAAACCTCTCCCTCTGCCTGTCCCTAGGCTTTAATTCTTCTTATGAACTTCTCTTTGCCTAACACTGACCTATCTTTCTACCTTGGAGAAAAACATCCCATAGAGGTAAAACACAAAGAAGAAGAAAGGATAATAATGGGCTGTCACTATAAAATGTATTTACTCCATTCTCTATGCTTTACATCAAAAATTCACTCAAAATCCAAGTCATCAATCAATTCTCCATTATTACAAAACACATTATAATACACCTGTATGCTTTGCCAATTTTAAGATTAAAAATTATACTGCCAAGACATTTTTATAGCTTTTAATTTTATTGTTTTAATCCATTTTTTTTAATACATTCTCATTAGGCTTGAAAGGCAATGTCTTTCTCTATTGAATCTGTTCCTTCCCTTTTGCAAGCACCAATTTATTTTTTTCCCCATGTTACAAATAAATCAAAAATTAACATGTCTGTTCTGTTCCATGATAACAGTTTCTCAGTATCAACTCTTCCCACCCCTCCCAGCTTGCTAAAAATTTCATCATTCATGACTCAGCACGATAAAGGGTGACTAAGCACCCCTTACACCACTACTTTTGCTACAAAGTCTGAACAAACCACCTGAGACAGTTTATAAAAAATACTACCTAGTGTTGGCTTTAGCTAAAATTGTGATTGTCTAAAGGACAAAGAAGTCCTCTGAAAACCTACGCGTTCCCAAGAAGAGGCAACATGACTCAGGAGAGCAGCACACCATCTGCTTTGCCAAGCTCACTTGAGACTATTCTTCAACAGTAAATCCACGTTGATCTCCAGAGCTGGGTGTGGAAGGAATGCACTGAACACAAGTGTGCACATGTTCATGCACACACCGAGGGTCGGGTCAGATCCCCCCCTCCAGAGCCACGAGCAGCCCCCCAGTGCTGTGCTCACCTGAGTAAGCCTCAGGACATTATAAGGAAAACAATCCCATGATGTTTTCCTTGCTGTGGTTGACCTCAAGAAACAATAGAAGACTTTGGATAAGAAGTAAGGTTAGCATGGTCCCTCTCCTGCCATCCACTAGTTTGCCAGCATTAATTTCCTACTTTGTTAAGCAATTTGCTTTTGGGTTACATAAGGATCCACAGTACTCTGATTGTGGGGATATAGCTAACAAGTATGGAAAGGAGGTGAAATTGGTCTGGTGTTTCTGAAGGCTGAAAAGACATCAGGAGTTGCTAAAAAAGCAAGGTACTGTTTTGTCTTCAACAAAATCTTCACGCAATCTTCTGTACGCCTACAGAATCCAGGAAGATAAGTCTTGGCAGAAAAGTAGCAAGAAGAAAAAGCAGATATTAACGACAGGGGGGAAAAAAAAAGCAGGAAAGAGTCTCTCCAAAGCACCTCAAGAGATAAAGAATGTCCTTAACGACACACAACAGCAATTTCCCCTAGAAGAAGCTGAAGGTGCAAGTCTTGAAAAGAGTAATTATTCCCTGAACAACTGAAGAGATCTCTGTGGAAGTTAGAGTTGGGGAAGATCAGAGACAACAGAGAAGGTCTGAACCCACCATGAGCAACTATCAGAGCTGATCCCTTTGGAAGCATATGGAGAGATGGGTAGCAACAGGGTGGAGAAAGCACAGTGGGGTTTAAACAGGCACACCAACAGGCTGAGTCAAGCTCAGGGCAATGCAGTGGAGTTAAAAACAGGAGCTGGACAAGGATTTTTAAGTACTAAATTCTGGAGCTAAGTGCATATCACAGCACTTTGAGGACCAAATCTCTTCAGAGTTCTGGGAATATAGGGAAAACCAACTCCATCTACTTTCAAGTCAAACCTGAAGCCTACAGAAATCACAAGTCATGCCTATCTGCCTCTTGTCAATACAGATATGAACTTTACCTGTTACCACCTCAAAAAACAGCCAGAATCCTGTTAGAAATGTCTCAGGCTCACTATCTACTGTCTCACTCAAACTGTGGCTTGATGCAACACAGGAAGGAAACAGATCACCTCCATCTGTAACTGTGTGAACAGCACCGTTGTAACCTGGCTAAGCACAAAGAGATAATAATTCAAGAAGGGATGGCAGGGTGAGGGGGAAGTGCTTTCACTGGTCACCGCATGAAACAATTTCTTTACATTGAATAAATATAGTGCCTGACTGTCAAAGAGTGTCTGCCAGGGAGCCCAGAATCCTTTCAGAAGATATTAAACAGGCCATCCTAGATGTTTATATAATACTTCATACCTGAGGTAAGACTCAAGGCCAATATTAATGCTTTTCATATGATGAACAGAAAAAAAAAGCTCCAAAACACAAATGGCTGGAGGGATTAAAAACAGTGCCAGCATAACTGGTCACTGGCTTGCCCGCTGTTAAGGAAGTCATCCTCACACATTTTGTACTACACTTGACACCTCCCTGGAATTTCAGAGTATTTCACTCCCTAGGGCAGCTAAGACTTTGACATGTTTTACATTAGTATTTTCAGATTTTTTTTTTTCTTTCTTACCTGCTCTTTCACCAAAATCAATATGCTTTTTACCACACATAAAAGCCCAGCTAGTAAATTCTTCACATAAATAACTGCTGACAGGTATCATTGAGAAGCTAAGGAAGGAAAAGGTATGTGGGAAATAATCCTGAAGTATAAAGTCTTCGGTAAATATACTAAGGGCTGCGGGAAAAGGAAAAAAATTACAAAAACACACAACAGCAACAACAAAACACACACACAACACACCACTAGTTTGTGGCCTTCACTTTAGATGCTGAGGATAAACACTGTTCAGTTAATGGCCCACTATTTCAGCAAATCAAAGATCTTCCTCGTAACATAACACAGCAAGTTTTACACTGTCAGTCCACAGAGCAAAGTTCCATTTCATTTAGGTGCAAGTCCACTGCCTTTCAGCTCCACAATGAGCACATCCTCAACTCTGAAAGGTCACACCACATGGAGAAGTGTTGAAATGACAGGACTGCGCAAGGAATAAGGACACTGAAGCAGAAGTTCGGAAAAATGAGCAGAGCAGCCACGGGGAAAAACAGCAACAAAGCCTGAAATGAATTTTGTATCTGGGCAGACTCTGATCTTTCATGCCACAACACAGTCATTCCCCAAGAAATGCCTGCTTTGACTGCCAAAACCATGTAACCTTTCTCCAAATGACACCAGCCTGCTTTGGAGCTCTGTGTGAAAGCAGCCTTTATGCATGTGTGTCTTTCTGGCACAATCACATACAAACCTCATTATTGATGGCATTCCACTTGGGCAGAGGTCTTCAAATGTACTATATCCCTCAACTTCCATTAAAGATAAACAATCCACTTGAGGGAAAAAATATGTTTAAAAAGGTGTTATGGTAAATAAAGAAGGTAAGATATCAGTATGAGCTCAGCCTTTATTAAGAAACCTTTGTGGGAAAACCTGGCTTTGAGTATCCTAATTCCTGAAAAAGTGTCTCTCAAAAACTTTGCAGTTATGACACATGAGAGATTCTAACTTTTATTCACATTTTTACACTACTATGAATCCTCCAAAGCTCATTCTTAGTTCTAAACTCACTTCAAATTGTTCCCATGGACAAAATACTCTATTCAACCCTTTCCCACTTTTTGTGAATTTTCTGATGTCTTATAAATCTCTACCTCACTACTGTAGCTTTAGAATAATTTAGTTAAAAAGCCAATCATCCATGAGACACAAAGCCATAGGAAATGAGTTTTCATTAGTTCTGCTAGTCACAAAAGTATTTGTTTATTATTATAGAAGCAGTTGGAATAAATTTGGTTTATGTACAATGTCTCTCAAATTTTACTCTCAAAACCAAGAACAGCTGGGACTTAAGATTACTGACAGTTGCCTCTAACATTATTAGGAAAAGGATAGCATCAAAAGATAAAGCCCCAATCTGTTGAGGAAAAGCACACTTGGGGTGAGGCAAGAAATCTGCCAAAAAGCAAGCTGTAATTCTGCAATCTTTACTAGCACTCTAGAAAAAGAATAGACATGCTAATGAAAGCAGGCAGGTGATGAGTGCCAGGGGCATGCTGTCAACAACAGAAAAATCCAGCTCTGTTCAGAGCAAAGCAAGGAAAATGCTATGAGAAAATGTCCCAAGTTATAACTCTTATCTTAAAAGTGAACTCCCTTTAATGTGGCTCTCCACAACGTGGATGATGGAAGGTTTAGCTCTGCATACAAGACTACCTGTCTACACTCTGCTATCCATATGTGAAGCAGTCTGTTCAACAGTACAGCATAATAGACTAAGACAAAAGAGCTTTCCAACCCTCTTCCATCAGCCTGATGCATCAGCAAGTTAACCAGGACAGAGAGCAAGCAGTAGCAAAAACTTTATTACCAGACAGTCAGAAAATGTCTCTGCACAAACACACAAAGTGAGTATAGAAAACAGCTCCTCAAGGGCCAGAGACAGCCTGCATGACTGAACAGGCTCTGTAGAAGGGAAGGTGATCCACTGTGAAGACACCAGTCCAGACTTTATCAATGCCCTTCTCCAACCCAGATTTCTGCATAGCAGTGAACAATGTATTAAACAGACATCTAACTCCTTTTCAAGTCAACTGAAATGAAGGAGTTGAGTACTTCAGAAATTCTCTCCATAGTCAGATTGTCATCAGTGACATAGTCAGGTAATAAGGAGAGACAGCAGAAAGGTCCAAGACACTCCCTCACAGGAGCAGGTGACTGGGTCTTGCTGTACACTTGGGGCTCCAGGGTTCAGTGGAAGGACTTCCCAAGCTTCTCTAGGAAATCAGAGAGCAGTGGGAGAACCTCTAGAGCACAGAAATTAAGAAAAGCAAGAGGCTGTACTTAATGCTGGCATGTGTTTCTGTTTCACTATGGAAGATTTCTGAACTGAGAAATTCAGAACTGCCACATTCCCTCTTCAGGGAGATGATGATTGTCACAGTGAACTCTGGCCACAAAGAGCCAAGGGATTACTACAGCTAAGACATTTTTCCCCATGGGCCTAAAGGTATATAACAACCTATATAGGTGTCTACAAAAGGCTAAGAAAACCCAAGTCTAAATGGAACCATTTAGCAGTGATAAAATCTGTCAGATGATATTACTGTTGTCACATACAGTAATAACTACCATGATCTAAATATCCTAGGGACAAACTAGCCAAGTGCCAGTCAGCCAAACATGAACCTCAGCAAGGAAATCTTAGATTTATAGAAAATCTCAAGCTGCAATTGACCCATAAGGACTATCAAAGCAAATTGCTGCTTCTCACTGAATTGACCTAAAACCAAACCACATGACTAAGAAGTGCCAGATGCTCCTTGAACTCTCACATGCTTGGTGCTCTGACCTCTTCCCTGGGCAACCTGTTCTAGTGACAACCTTCTCAGAGAAGAACTTTTTCCTGCCACCTAATAGCCCTGATGCAGCTTCATTCCATTTCCTTTCATCAAAGAGAAAAGATCAGCACCTTGCTCACCTCTGTCCCCCTCGAGAAAGCTGCAAACTGCAATGAAGCTGCCCTCACCCTTCTCTTCTCCAGGCTGAACAAGCCAAGTGACCTCAGCCACTCCAGAGAAGTCTTGCCCCTGAGGCCCTTCACATCTCAGTTGTCCTTCCCCTGAACACACTAAAAGTATGGCGGCCTTCTTTTCTTGTTGATCCCAAAACTGCCCCCAGGACTCGAGGCAAGGCCACCCCAGTGCAGAGCAGATCAGGACAATCCCTGCCTTGCCTGGCTGGCAATGCTGTGTCTGATGCCCCCAGAACAGGGATGTCCCCCCCTGGCAGCCAGGGCACTGCTGGCTCATGTTCAGCTGCCCACTGACCAGGACCCCCAGAGCTCTTCCCATAAGGCTGCACTCCAGGCCCTTGTCCCCCAGTTTGTATGAATAACCAGGACTACATCCTGGTATGTATGAACATCCAAGGACAAGATAGAATATTACAGCTGAGCCCATGTGAAGGTGGCAGGAATGTGGAGGGAAGCATATCAGCTTCCTGGAGCTTCATCTTCTCTCCCAAATCACAGATAACAGGCAGAAACACCACTGTGTTGTTTGATGAAGTTTGTGGAGGTTGTGTAAGGAGAGTGAAGCCAACACATTACACTACATCTTGGTAGAACTGCCTGAACTTATAAAACAGCCCAGGAAAAATGTTTATTGTCATTATAACTAGGAAGTACAAGCTACTATTCATCCTCATCCAACAGAAAGTAATAGCCACAGTTCCTAAGAAGGGGGCCTGTTCCTCATACTATTTTCTCCTCTGAACAACAAGTCTTATTTTTCTCTGCCAATGCAGTAGGTTAATGAGTTATTTTTACAGGACTACCCTGCACCAAAGGAAAAAAAAAAGCAACAAGGAAAAAATGCCTTGGATGATAACATCTACAGCTCTTCTAAAAACCTGAGCAGCTTTGTATCAACAGAGTCCCAACATCCCATACAAATGAATTTTCTATTCCTATATCCCATGAGATAGAGGAAGCTATTACTTTTGCAAATGAGAAATGAAGCAGAGACTTATTCCTAGACGGCTGGCAAGAGCTCATACCTGAAATGCATTTTGCTACAGGGTAGTCTGGCAGGACTATGAAGAGAGGAAAAAAATAAAGTCATCATTTTGAAAAATCCACTGAGCTCACAACAGGGGCATGGAATAACTCAGCAGGCCTGAGGACAGCAGACAAAATGAGGCAGACGTGAAAAGGGAAGAACTAGGAGGCACAGTCGTTGGGACCAGGAGGAACTAAAGCTCACAGACCTGGATTTTTGGACATTTGGACAGAACAGCAGCACTGGTTTTGCACAGAACTTGACCATCTCTTGTACAGTCTTCCACAATCTACAGGAAAAGGGATTGTCCAAATATTCCTATATCACTAAGCCATTTCTTCCTCTACTACTTCTCACAGTCCTTGCCACACCAAGAATTTAAGCATGAGAAATTAAGGCTACAAACATTTAGCTCATCTTAAGACAGGAAAAGGATTCTAGATACTAGTACAAGAATTCCTTTATCAATAAACCATACATCATTCAGGCAATAATAAATGCCTTCAGTTATTATTGCCCAGCTTTAAGAACCTCAAATCTCAGACCAACATTACACAGTTGAAAAGCAAATTAACAAATTTAAAAAAGAAAAAAGTCTGCCAAAGTGTGCTGTCTCTGGTTTGGTGTTTTTCTGCATTCTCCTTCCCCCGCCTCAGGGAAAACCAAGACTGCAGTTAAATTCTGTGCCTTTCAGACAAAGAGGAAACTTAATTGCAGTCTTCAGGAGACTGAATTTCTATTGAACGAGATAATGAAGCATAACCAATAGCATTTCAGTGCCAAGGCTCAGAAGGCAATTTGCTAAGATGCAGAAGTGTAGAGCAACCTCCTCAGCAGAGTGATTCACTGAAGCACCACAACTGGCAGAGACAATCAGTCTGGATAGGAGAGTTTCATGGATGACAGTAAGCTTGAAGCTTGTAAAAGGCTCCGGCTCAGGTAAACTGAGAAAGACATATCACCACTGAACAGCTAAATAATAAAACATTACTGTTAAAATTAACAACACACAGGTACAGTCCCTTCCCTAAGAACATTGAAGCAAAAATCTTTACTGTGAGCATAACCACTGAATTAGTTGTGCAGTCTCTAAGTAGCCCCTGCTGTCAGCAGCACCTGGATCCAACAAAACAGGAAGCTGCTCAGGAATGTTCAACTCTAGCCCTAAATAAATGGATTCTTAAAACGCTTGCTAACTCACTGCACAATACCTAGTACTAGATCACCAGAAGCCTTGTTTTCTACTGCTAGAAAGGACCAGTTAAACAGCTTTATTTTTCAGAGTATTTTTGAAATGTGCTTCTTATGAGCTTAAATGATGGTCTTGAGTCATAAGCTCTGGTTTTCATCTATTCTGCCTGTGCTCAGCTATCTGGAATGCAAAAGGCTGGAAAGAGAGATATGAGTTATTGGCTCCTTACCAATTCAGTATGTCCTATAGTCCACCATATATTCTCTCCCCAAAAGCAACTTACAGAAAAACTTAAGCAATCTAGAGATATACCCCTTCATCTAACATACTGCTGCAGAAACACCTGACATACTGGGAAAACCAAAATGAGCTCTACAAAAATAGCTGATCTCACACAAGAAACCAATTTTTTTATCATTGGTGAAGAAAATACAGTTCTTCCTTCAACTTGGCATCAGCTCCAAGTTGTGAGAATCTGGTGGCTCTATCACCCAGGATCACTTGTCCACTTAAATACCAGATGAACCAAACATTCATAAACAAAACCAAGAGCAGGACCAGAAACTTCTGTGAGCATGTAAAGAACCAGCCAACCTACCACTTAAACAAGATAGCTGTTCCTTCAA
The DNA here is from genome assembly GCA_032173965.1 of Sitta carolinensis. Classification (NCBI taxonomy): domain Eukaryota; kingdom Metazoa; phylum Chordata; class Aves; order Passeriformes; family Sittidae; genus Sitta; species Sitta carolinensis. The sequence continues at coordinate 9,398,856 of CM063286.1, read as the reverse complement.
GAATACCCACCACATTTATGTTCCTCTGACACCATCACCTCAAAGAAAAATTCCTTGGCTGAAAGTAGGATGGACTACAGGAAAAAGAATTCACATTCTTCTAGACAACTGTCTAGATAGACCCAGATAGTGTTGGGTCACATAACCTTCTCTTGCTGAAGCAGAATGGAAAGAAGAGAAAGGAGAAAGATCTGACACTTTTCTGTCCTTCTCTGTGCTGATTTCTTTCAGACCCTTCCTGGTACAAGACAATTTGACAGAGCAAAGTCTCCAACACATACTTCTCAGACTGACAAGATCTAAAGAAGATTTAAATTAAGGAAGAAATTGTACAGCCTTGGTCTCAACTGTGAGACCTCAAACACAACATCATTCTGCAAAGACATTCATAAAATGGAATCTCAGTGGATGTCAGGAAGAAAGGGCTAGGGATTTGTAGCAAAAGACAATTCAATGGCTTCCACCTCAACTCTCCAAGCATCTGAGATTCCAGCCAGAAGAGGGTGTCTAACCACATCCAACTGTGACAAAAAACATGAAGCAAAATATTCAATTACTCTAACTTCACAGTGCTAACAGGAAAGGGAACCCAAATTTACACTTCTAGTTTCTAGTAACTCTGGATTACAATGTACAGGAGTTCACAGTCCATTCTTAACCAATTAAACAACAAAAGCAAGACCTTAAACGAAAACAATGTTCCTGAGCTTTGGAGAGCATCTATTACAGATCTTGCCTGGTTTAGCTGTACAGATATAGTACAGAGTAGCTACACAGAGCAAAGGATGGGTTAAGAGAACACACTGTTGTCATCAGCAAATTCCCAAACAATTCAGTTTCTCTACACTTTTTAGACAGTGCCCTTTTCAAGACAGAATAGAGAGTTTCTGGACAGCATTATTTTATGTTACAAAGCATTGGTGTTTTTTTAATGAATTAGAAAAACAGAACTTCTTGTCACTAACACTTTGCACACAACCAATATCACAGATTATACAATGCCACGGACTTGAAGTAGAATTTGTGGAGGATGGCAATGTGCCAAATTCCAGCATCATGGGTGGAAAAATGACATTAACAAGCATTGAGGGTTTGTATTTTTTTCACCCACGCTTCATCCACAAACAAACAGTGTAAATAACACACTGCTGCCTTGGCACAAAAACCTACCTTTGCCCTGCAAGTGGCCACAGGCCAAAGTCAGCATTCAGAGGCACTCCAGCAGTGGCATAAGCATGTTTCCACTGAAATCAATGGGAATTTCCTCACTGTGCTAATGAGAGGAGACCACAGCCAACACCAGTCCCATCTGTACTGAGTATAATCCATCATTCTAACAAAGCAGAAAATTCATTCATACACAAACAAATGAATACTCAGCACAATGATACATGACACTGAGTCCAGGAGCATTATCAGCTCTATGACAGTCATAAGTAGAAAAAACAACATTCTTGCAGATCCTCACTAAATCTGAACAGGCGAAAGGTACATTATTTGTTACCAGTCTCTAAGCCATGCAGTATCTTAACAGATTTTTTAAGTCTTTTAATTTCTTGAAAATCTCAGCTATTGTTTATCTGTCATCCCCATCTTCTAAAACACTAGTTTGCTCCCCCCAGCTCTGACTGAGAATGTTGTGACTTCTAATATCATTCTCTTAGTCCATTTTCTAGCTGGAAGATTCACCCCCCAGCATAACCATTTTACAGAGAACTAAAACATAATTTAATCTGTCAGATTCCTTGAAATATATTAAGGAATTTCTGCATTTCCCATAGGGTCCAAAAGCCTTAAATTATTGAATTTCTGAGAGTGTTCATAATAGGCAGAAAACTGAAGTGTATTTACTCTGTTCCATGTATTCTTTCAATAGGCATCCTCTTTTTGGCCACAGTCAGACTACGTGCTCAGTGGAAAATAGGATCTGTGTGGAAGTATCTACATCCCACAATGAGTCTGAAATGAAAGGCAGATCATATTTGCTTATACTGCTCGTCTTCTGCAGTGACCAGGTGCATCCTCTATTTTATCCTTCCACTGTGTTCATAGACACTATATTCAGTACTATGTAATTGAGACAGAATTGCCACATATATTAATATAAACCTATGTGCTAATTTGAGATTGAACAGAGCAAGCACCAGAAAACAGCATTAAATCAGCAAAGCTGCCCAAAACAATTACTTGCTTCTCTTTCCAGTGAAATTAATATAACAGTTCATCAACAGCATTCAGGGAGAAAATTCTCAGAAAGGGAATAGTCATTCTCCAATTTCAAATATTTTTTTACTTAGGTGGTAAAAAGCAAAGTCAAATCTGTCCACAGATCTCTAGAAAATCTCTCCTGTAAGAGATGTCATGCAATACTTGTGAACTCCCTCCATTTCACAGCCAATATCTGCTTCAGCAAGAAATTCTCAGCCGTACAACATCATCATTTCATCCTGGCTGAGTTCCCTGTGCTGCCCTTATCTCCAGCTGCTGAACCTGCCTCACCTTTTCAGAATCTATTTATATCACATGCCAGAAGGCAGCAGGGATTGTCAGCTCCCACCTGCATGGGACACAGCTCTGTAGAGACAGAGGACATGATTTTTACAATAGGAAAATTGTTTGCTCCTTCCAGAAGAAAAGGCAACAAAACTCTCGTGTTGAAGGGTAAACCAAAGCAAGGAGTAGTTGCTGATGTAAGGCAGCAGTCCTCACAGGGGAATACTTTTGCTCAGAGCACTGCAATGAAACCCAGGACAGTGAGAGTACTGCAGGAAGCCTGTGTGCCAGGAGCCAGGGCAAGGGCAGTGCCCAGCTGGGCACACTGAGAGACCCTCAGCAGAGCCACAACAGAGCAGGCTTTCCTCCTCTGCCTTCACACACGGCAGCTTCCAGGGGAAAATGTGTCCATGCCACTCCTAGACAGTGTCCCAGCCACCCTGCAAACCAAACAGCAGCAACAGAAAGCTCTCTGTACCTTGTACCTTTCCTCTCCCTACCTAAGTACAAAGTGATGAAGACCCATTTGTTATTATGTGCTTTAAGTGGTTTAATACATGCCAAGAAACTGGTTAAACACAATAAGAAAATACAGCTCATCAAAGCCTCAGTATAATAATTAGCAAGCAGAAGTAAAAATTATCTACTATAACATATCCAGCAGATTAGTCTCGCTGCTTCAACATAAATATATATTTTTCAGTGTCACCCAGTCTTTCTAAGCACTTCAGAGTTTGCCCCAGATGCTAGTATGATGGCGACATTTTCTTCTCAACTCTATGATCCATTTGCAAAACTGTTACTTGAAAACCAGTGTTAAAGAAGTTAAAATGTACTTATAGTATATATTTTTGGCTTGTGGTGTGCAGCGAATTGATAAATCATCTATTATGCCTAGTGATGGCTTTATTTAGTGATGACGTTCAAAATAAATTTTGTAACAGTCCAATATAAATACCAAAAAATCCCACTGCATTTCAACAGCTTCACTTGGATAAAACCAAATTTCACAATTATGAAACTGACCCCAAGGCAGCAAGAGATCATAAATGCTTTTGTGTTATGCCAGGAGCATCTTTAAGGGACCCTCCCACCTGATGACTTACAGATGGCTTATTCTCATAGCAGGAATGCTCCTAGGGGAAGAGCAGCAAGTCAAACACACTCAGGGGATGCAACCAAAAATCACCACAGGAGTGTTGTCAGAGCAGACAAAGAGCACAAATCCCTAATAGATGCTGTGTTAGCAAGTGAAACACCCTGTGCTAGCCAGCAAGATTATCCTCTCTGAATCATCCATCTGCAAAGCATGCCTTGTCCCACTCAAGTCACACCCCACAGTTTTGAAGCGGATGGTGAAGAACAGACCTTTGGCTGAGCAATGCCCTGGAGGAAAACCCATGGAGCAGACATCCTGGGCAGCAGGAAAGAGCAGGCAGATGCATGGTGGACAAAACAGGATTTTGCAAGAGTCACTGATGGCCTCTGTACCAGCAAAAGAAACTCCTGACAGCTTTCGTGCAAGGCACAGATCAGGAGAACCACTGTGCTCACCCTCCCTCACCTCCCAGATCCAGCACCAGGGTGGCAGGAGCTCAGCTCCCTCCCAGCAAACTGCAGCTCCATTACTCTGAATTTGATCTCGTTATTCAAGAGTATTTAAATTGATCTTGGATCCAGCTCTGACTTGATGCCAGGAAGCTCTATCAGGAAACAGTTTGGAAGTGTGATCTGCTCTTTAATTAACAGTAATTAGGAAGCCTCAATTCTTTTTTTGCCATTTAATTCAAACAGTAGAAGTTTAATCTTGAAATTCAAAACAATAGCATTACCTCCCCAAGTAAAAAGGTAGGAAAGACCTCTCTAGAGATGCAACTTCTCAGGGAATCATTCTAAACATGTACTAATATTTTTCCCTCTTTCCTCCTGTCAAACACCTTTGTTGCCCAATTTTAGTAGGAGTTACTATTACATTGATTTTCCATTACTCAGTGTTTGTCTTCATGAGCTGCAGTTTTAATAATGGTAACAAAAATAAACACATGATCTCCCTGTTGCACTTGTATTTCACTAGAATTCATCCAAATTTATGAATTTATGAGCTTCAACTGGCTACAAAAATATAGAAAGAAAACGGTGATATACAGTATTATTTTTGGTTGTCCTAGAACACAGCCACTACATTGCAACTAAGCAAACAATTCTAGGGAAATATCTCCTACATTAACTAGAAATATTCACTACTTTATTACTAGCAATCCAAAAGCATAATTCATTTTCATATTCACATATCTGCCAGGAGTATTTGCTTGTTCTTTAATAACAAGAAGTCATTCAGCTGGTCCTGCTTTTTTCCCTAATTATGAAAAATGCTGTCCTTCTAATTTTGAGTTATAATGAAAGGACTGCCCAGAGTAGTTCAAATTCCCATCTTTCTATATGTGAATTGTCCTTGAACAAATGCAAGGTAACTAATGCATCAGCTTGTAAAAAACCTTCCCAGGTAAGAACTGAGGAAACACATCAGCACGTGTCCTTGAGGCACACTGGGACACCACCTTTCAATGAGAAATCTGTTTGCAGCCTTAGCTGATGAGGCACAAAATACACTTTAGTAGGTATTCTGTCCTAGTCTCTTCCCCTTTATATCAGCAGAGAACACTCTCTGCAGATATTCTACTAACATTTCACACATTCTAAAGCATTTCACTTTTCCATACGTGCTGCAGTGCATTAGGGGAACATCTAAAGCCTACAGTCTTATCACAGCCTGTGCTTGGAAAATTTCTCCTTGAATTAAGTGACTTATAAAGCACAGACAGCTTCACATCTATGCTGCTTTGCACTGGGCAGAGCTTCACATTTGGAATTATCTATACCACCACAAATCACAGCACTAAAATGTGGAGAACTTCTTTGTTTTTTTTCGATTCAGAGTTCTAACACTGAAACACTGATGAGTTTTACATCCATGACTGATCATCACCATATTTTCACCACTGAAACATCAAAGTTTTAAACACATTTAATTCAAGAGGGTTTAAGATTACTCTGAATTTAAGCTAATTACACTTCACAGCATTTTCATTTGGCAAATTCAGTGAAGACTTCTTAAAAGTCTCAGGCCTGGATACTGAAGTCATGTGCATGAAGAACATCCACTGCCACAAAGGATATTTTAAAGCAGGGAATACACTCTTCAAGAGATCATCTAGATCAACAGTGAAAAGCAGATGTATTTGGGATAAGAGGATGAAAAAGGGACAGAGACATGAATAGTTGTAACTGCCAACACAAAGGACAAAAAGAAGAATGCTGTATTTGTATTTAATTGCACAGAAAAATCATTTCATTATACACAAAAAATAAAGTTTTTAAAAACCTGGGTTTTAATACTTCCTGTGCCAGTTTAATAAAGCATAAGTGGACAAAACATCTTGCCACATGGCTGTTCCAGTGTCCTGGGCTGCCCTGCACAGTGGTATTCCAGGGGAATGTGCATCTCAGATATGCTAAAGTCCAGGATAATGTCCAGGGAATGTCCACTTGACGCAGCCAAGGTCCAAGAAAGCCAAAACATATATAGTCATATTCATGCATTGCTGAGTCCAAGTTCTCTAAATTTTTGCTAATAAATGTTTGTTCACCTACTTGTTACAATTTGTTAGAGGTACAGCATGGTAGCTGCCACAGCCATATGATTTTTTGTTGGCACAAAGAGGAGCTCCCATCCACAGCAGCTTTCTCCCTCACGGCACATTGATCAGAACGGTTTGCACATCATACAACACAATTTCTAAGTTCATGTTGTTCTAACTTCACCTCATATTCCAGTGGCCCAGCAGACATGCTCTGCTAAGTTAGAGAGATGAGCCTCATCTTCCCCATCTTATTCCTTCCACAAGGATTTTTCCTCTCTGCAGCCTGACTGTGGTATTCACCCCTGGCCATCACATGAAGCTGCTCACTTGGTCAAGAGAAAAGTCTCCAGGCAGATTGGCAGAAGAGTGTGTTAGTCTCAATGGTCTCATCTAAGGGAAAAGTTGTACCTGAAGAGTCATCCCCCTCTGCAGCAGAGTGTGGATTTCCGCAGTGACTCAAGTACAAGTGCTTAACTGGGATGCCCCTGCTTCTTTTGCCAAATCACAGCCTAGGACAGTACAGCTTCAGGCACTTGGAGATATCTGGGGTTTTGCTTGTGTTTGACTTTTGCCTCATTTCTGACACAGGTTCATGCTCCCAGAAGCAAGTAATTTCATAAGCCCTTCTACAAGATAGTAAGTAAATACATTATGGTTCTGCATGAAGGAACTGCAATATATACTGAAAATCAATGCCTGCATAATTCTGAGGGCAAGAACTTCAAGATGTAATTTTACTTCAATACCTTATGTATTTACATGCTCTCACTGGGTACCAATAAAAGCTTAACAGCATTCAGTTTGAATACAGCTCTGCTATGGGTATGTACATTTGACAAAAAGTGTACTATTAAAGCAGCTTTGATCTATTCACTGTATGACCTGTTCTTGTTTTCTACTTAGAGAACAAAGTCAGAATCATAGAAATTACAGTCAGCAGATTCAAAAATACAAGCAGCTGTGGGATAGCAGGCAAGCAGCCTGTGGCCAGCACAGGAAATGAAGTGCCACTGGATTCTTATCCTTCTGTTTTATCTTCACATGGTAGCCAGTCCCATGATGGTTTTAACCTATTATAAGACAGCAAGGGCCCTTGAAATGGGCCTCCCCAGTTCAAGAGCAGTGGGGTTTCCATGCAGCAGAGAAGAAAAAGAGCAAATCACGCAGGAGCAAAGAGCAGCAGAACCCTGAGCAGTGCTCAGTGTCTGAAGCTGGAGCACACAGACCTTGCTGCCCAACAGCTCTGCAAGACAAAACCCAGGGACAGCACTACAGATAGACAGACAAGCAGAAGCCAGCCTGAGCAGCCCTCCATGCCCTTACAAACACCCTTCTGGGTGTGAGGTGTACTGCCATCCACTTCACTACTGCAGGCTATTTGCCAGTGTTTCAAAACAGGTACTGCAAAGCTCAGTTCCTCTGACTAGGGTTATATGCAAGCAGCAGAGATGAGTCATTTTTCCCAGGAAGCACTTGCTTGATATATCTTATTTCAAATCAGATTGAAAAGCTTGGTCTTCAGCTTCAAAGATACTAGACAAGCAGCATAAGATTACATACAGGGCTTGGCTTACAAGAGACTGTGTGCCTGTCAGCCATCTTTCACAGCAGAGTCTCTCTAATGCATCTAAACAAACATAGCTGAGTGAAGGCTGAAAGAATGAAAAGCAATCTCTGCACTCACATGTCACTTGCAAATCAGTGTGTCAGTCAGACTTAAGGAGTGACATCTCCATAATGAAAGAAGGTCCAATTTAAATATTCACAGACTTCACAATTAAGTCCACCTGATAAAATATCAGCACAAGGGCAATTAACAAAGAAAATTAAGTATTGTGTTGCTTCCTTTGGGTTTTATGAGATTTAGGAGATTATTTTATTTTAGTTTTAAGTCTGAAGTTAAATAAGGCCTGGAAATTTCTGGTGGATTATACTGTGATGAACCGAAGACAGACAAAATCTTGTATGGTTTCACTGCAACTGATAAAAGAACTGTAGCACACTATGATATTACAGCACAGTTTTGTACATGTTTGTGCAAATTTGCACATGCAACATGTACCTGGAGTCTGCTGTGACCTGTCCAAGAGGATATTCCACAGAATTTACCCATAAAATCAGGAAATAAATGTGTAAAAAAAAAAATCTTGGAAAAAAGTAAATTTTCACACATCAATATTTTTAGAAGGTTTGGTTAAAAATACATAATTTTCCTTAAAATAACGAACTAGTTATTTTTTACATTCTTCTAGTAGAAATGCAATAGCTGCCTTCTCATAAGCTTTACACATAAGCCTTTGAAATCTCCCTGTTTGGAATCCTCTGAATACCAGGCAATTTTAAGTATCTCATCAGCTAGGAAATGCAGGTGGCAAAAGAGGGTTGATTGAGAACAGAGATTGAACTGTAACTCTGAACAGTTTCTCCTGTGAAGGAGACAGAAGAACAAATTGCAATACAGTTCACATGAGTGAAGCTGTATAATTGCAAAATGCAATCTCTCCCCATGGATGAGAACAAAGTTTCCCTATCAATATTTATAAGCTTGGTATTTCTGAATCTCATTAGAACATGTCTGATACCTCGCAGGTTTGTAGAAAATAAAAATAATGGCATATTTGCCATGGTTTTTGAGAAATGCCAACTTCTTTTTAAATAAACACCACCCTGCATGCACCACCCTGTGCTCACGGAACGTTCTGTCTGATGTTCTGCTTTAGGGAGTGTTTGTTGCTGCGTGGAGCAAGACATGTCACAGGAAAGTTCATGCTTCAAAAAAGTCAAGGCTGCCTAACATATGTTGTTCTCCAACCTAGTAGAAATAAATATTTTAGTTACTTCCCCTCTTCTGCAGTGAGGCTGATGCTTTTCTTCTGCTTCTAGACATGGTCTTTCCCTTTGGGTCTCTTTCATTTACACAATTTGATAAAAGAAACACTCTTCCAAATAACTTCACTTAAATGAAAAGCTTGGTTGGCATTTCCTTCTCTTTTGTGCAAGATCACCAAATCCACCAAGGAGATCTCAAATAAAAAATTTAAAAAGACATTTGAAACCACTATTCAAACTTTTGTACAACTCAGGGGATGGGAAGGAACAAACAAACAACAAACACAGACATTTTCAAAACTATAGAAGCCTCAGAGGCAGGTCACAGATTCCTGAAAGGGAAATGTACACAAGTGTACACTCACCTTTGCACATGCAAATCAACTGTGCAGGAACAAAACATCCTCCTTCCATCCCCACATTAATGCAAGTGTAAATATCAAAGTCTAATAACATGCACAAGCAACATTCTTGCTCAAGCAAATCGTCTCTACCCTCTATCACTCTCTTTATAACAAAACCATTTTTAAAGCTCATTTTGAGCCAATAAGAGTGACAGAGTATATTAAAGGCACTAAAATAATGAAAATCCTGCATTATTAAAGCAGATATATCAATAGAGGCAACACCCAAGAATAGCTATCTCTGTGTTATCGCTCTTCCTTGAGCAGATCAGAACAAATATGAGCACTGCACATCATTCAGCATGAGGATATGGCTCAGCATGGTCAAACCTGGGCAGGAACAGTAATAATAAGGGAACTCTTACAATAGAAAAATCTTCACAACAAATTCCATGTTGAACAACTCCACTGTTAAAAGAGATCTTAACACAGCTTCACATCTTCAAGTCCATTCTAAAACTTTATCCCTGCTCTGCTAAACACCAAGAACTCCCCCTTGGATCTCCAGGACTGCTTGGTATAAAATACACTCCCCTTCTGACTTTAAAAACAAATACTTAACTACTGCCGAAGAAGAGAGAAATTAAGGATGAAATTCCTCTAAAAACAAACAGCACAAATCACCACTGCTGAACACAGAGAACCACTCTGGTTGTTGTAATGCGCTGCCAGAAACATTTCACATCTCCCTGATATAGAAACAGCATACAACAATAATGCCTTTTTTTCCTTTGACACAAGTGTTTAGATATATAAATCCCTAAAAGGCACAAAAGAAATCTAAAACAGGACAAGAACAGCAAAATGAAAAGTAAATATGAAAAACTGTCATTTTAGTATGATCTCTCCTAATTAGGAGTAAACAATAAAATGTTATGTAAAGAGCACTATATTTTCCTTCTGTTAGTTCCACAGAAACTGATCTAGAACAGGAATGTTTCAGTGACATGTCAGCTTCTTTCTTTCCTTCCTTGAGTTGCTCCAGGCACTAATTAATGCTACTGTAGGAACTCAAGTCATTCCCTTTAACCAGGGAAGTCTCAGCAACCATTCTCCTTTTGAGCCTCAGAATCGATCTCAATAAAGCAAATCAGGGATTTGCCCTCCACAGCAGAGGTCAAAATCCCACCACATTAAGTGAAACTTTTCTATATTGTAAGGAATAGTTTGCTTATCTAAATTCACCTCCAGAACACAATTAAAGCAACAGTAATCACAATCAAAAACTTCCAACCACTTTTAATATTACAGCTGCCACACATCAAACTCTTTCAGAAAGGAAGAAAAAAAAATATACATATACATACACATTTCCCCACTGTAAGAGATTTAAAAGACAATGAGCTAGTACAATATTTAGTATTCATTATAGACAAAAACATCCCTCAGCAGATATGTGTGTTTTAGGGACACATGACTACACTGAAAGACATTTAACAGTTTTACTACCATCCTGAAATCAAATGACTCCATTATCATCAAGCGGAGTCTAGAAACTTCCAAAACCATGTTTTCTTCATAAAAATAGCACTCTCATGCGAAAAACTATGCATATGCAACATTACCCATGCCAACACCCAACAGCAGGATATTCACAGGGGCCTGTAAGCTAAAATAGTCCCAAAAACACACAGCAGGCCTTCTCCCCCAGCTGGCTAACAAAGGTAGCAAAGTCCCAGAGGCTTGGATGAGTGACTAAACAAAGAACTTTTTTTAAAAGGCTTTTTTTTCTTTCAGAATTTTCCAGACAAATACTGAAGTCAGTAATGGCCAAGAAATAATTAAATGCCTGTGGTGTGATAAAAGCTGGATTTGAAGGCACAGCAAGGTGGAAGAGAAGATGCCCAGTTTAAGCACTAACCCACTGGGAGCCCCCAGTTTCAATCCTTATGTCACTGGTGCTGTCACTTGGCCCACTGCTGGGGACAGCAGCAGCACTGCACCTCACAGAGCACTCAGCAGATACACTCACTGGACACTGGAAGAAATTCAATAGTGTCCACAGGGCACAGGAACCCTGCAACAAGGATGGGTGCTGGAACAAGTCAGGAGGTGGTGTCTCATGAGGCAGCCTTTCATCCTGAAGTCAGGAGTCAAAAGACAGCTGAAGCTACAGTTCACAACATTTACCCTTTTTTAACCTTTTTATTATGCCCACGCTGAGTCATTCCCACCCAACCTTCTCAGCATGCAAGGTTTGCAGCAGTGAGGAGTTTGTCCCAAAAATTCAGGAAGGTATACTGGATGATGACAATGTAGCTCATTGCAAGTTGTCCTTCTGCTCTAAAATAAGTATGCACAGCCCCTGGGTGCCAGAAGGAAAAGTTTGCACTGGACTTTCAGATACCTTACAAGAGGCACAGAATTAAGCCCTTGCAGCACAGTTCACAGACACCACGGTTCCCCATGGCTCCTGGGTGCCCATCTTCCTCAAATCTCAGTAATAGTTGTCATTTACAAACCAAAATATTGCTAGGCACTGTCCACCTCTCTTGAACAGCATCTGTGACACAAAACTGTTGATCAAAGTGGTGGTGTCTGAAGAAGTAACAACATTTTGCCTCATTTTCCTTCCCAAAATTCAGGTAGCAAAGTCAGGGTACCTGTCACATACTCTGCTCTTACCATTTAAAAACATACCAATAACATTTTCTGTAAAAGATGACTTTGGGCAAACTGCATGTCCAGTAAACAGCATCTTTATATTTTGCTCGGTGGTAAAATAACTGCCTTGGAGAAGGCTCTGAATGCAGGTGAAACTGAGGGAGCTGCACGCAGGTCTCACTCGAGCCATAGCAGGAGGAGAAGTCTGGCTGAACAGTCAGACACCCAGTAAGCACAACACTGCAAACTCCTTCCACCCCCCAACACAGGCAGGGTTGAAAAGAAAGCACTCACCATCAAAAAAAATACCAGCAGCTGACACTAGTAATGTATTCCTTTGATATTTAAGTGCATAATCGCCACAAATTAGGCTTTTACTTTAGCACCTGCTGAGGACAGAGGTGTTAAGCACCAACAAAGCTTCTCTCAATTGCCTATGTGACCTGTGACCATCCAAGGTCTGGGGATGATTTCCAAGGAGTAAGGATAGATACGAAAGTTACAGGAAAAAATTAATTATTTCTCCTCTGCAACTTCTCAGTGAACTCCTAGATTCAAACCCCACTTACTGGCAAAAATAAACACATCAAAACATTTAGACTCTCAAAAAATTCTCAAAAAAGCTGAAAATTGAAGGGACCATCCATTAGAAGTATAGTTGTTTAGGATTTTCACTTTGGTGTGGAACAAAGCTCTCATATCTCAGGACAGTGTGAAATAATTCTACACTTCTGTTCAGCCTCCAGAGCTCCAGTTACTCACAGTGCTTACACTGCAGACTGGCACTGTAGGCTGCCTCTCTCAAGGCCAAGCCTCCAACAAACCATTCCTCATGCTCTACTGCCAAAAACTGCTCCTTGTGGCTGGTAAATAAAGCAGAGAATTTCTAGAGGGAAATATTGTGCTGGTGACCTGGTGAGTACTTAACTCCTGCTCTTGCATACCGTGTTGATTAACAGTTCAGTCATGCCTGAACTGGACTGGTCTGCATGCACCTCATCCTGCACCCTGATTATATCAGGATTTGCTCTCAGTCATGACAGCAGGCATTGGAATATTAATGCATTCTGACACGTACCATATCTACTGCCAGCTACAACTTCTGAGGAAAACAGGTAATATTATCACTCTTTGGAAGTAAGTGGATGGTGAGACAACACTTGCAATGTCTGAGCAAAAAGCTTTCCTGTACAGAACTTCTCATTTTATATCATTCCAAAAATTACTATATAACAGAAGGTGCAAACCCCAATCTGTTTTAATTAACAGTTCCAGAGTTTTATAATGGGCATACCACATTTGGGACGACTATCCTTCAAAAAAGCACTTTAGTAGGAAAGTGTTATTGATCTAATGGAAAGAATTACTATCCCTAAGGATTACTGCAAGCAAGTCTAATAATATTATATCAAATATACATCCAGCACAGAAAGAAAAAAGCCTGAAATACCTAGGAGCAAGCCACAAGAATTTGCTAAGTTTGGCTACAGGGTAAAACCAACACATTATTTCCAAAATTAACAACTCTCTTAATGAAAATCAGCATCATATCTCTGAAGTTATCCACTAGCTTAACTTTCACAGTTATTGTTCCAGTTTTTCAGAAAGGTGGGGAGACTGTATTTGAGTATTTCAAGAGTACTTGTCCAGGCTTAGCCAAGACAAAAATGTTATGTAAGGTCAAGTCAACACTGATTTGCATCATACTGTCCTGCTTACCAGGGAGTTGACCCAGCAACATAAGGCAGGTTACAGCTGTATTTCAAGCCTGTCCCTATCACTTGATAAGAACAAACTGTCCTTGGGATTCAGAGAAAATAATTCCAAAAGTTCTTCCCCCCCACCCCAGCAGCATATTCAGAGTGAGGATGACCCAAACAAGGGCACAATTTCTTTACTGCAGATAAACTACCTGAAAACAGGCATCTATTGAGCTACCCAGAGAGCAGAGGTGCCTAGGAAAGAATGGTTTGAACAGACAGCCTGCCTGCCACTCTTACTGTCACCTGTAAGGATGAAGCCCTTCACTACAGAAGGAGCTGAGCACTGGCACAAAAAGTGCCAAGACATTTGAGTGCACTTGTACCTGAACACAAAAGGAAAAGAGGACAAGTCCAGAGGCTCTTCTGCCTGCCTTTGGGACTGGTACTCCAGCAGATGATTGGAAAAGTCAAAACACTTGTAACTAAAAAAATGCTTGTAACTACCTGTGGGCACTCCACTAGTGTCAGTCACAGATCTTCATTCAGAATTCTCCCAGTACAAACTCTAAAAGGTTGAAGCAATTCTGAAGACTCTGACTGCCTTTTGTCCATGGATCTTTTGCAGAGAACCTGGCAACCATTAAACATCCCAATGACCCCACTAGGCAAGCCCGTCCCTACCAGGGAATACAGCAGGAAAGCCATGAAGCCCTGAAAAGCTCTCAAACTAAAAACTCCATCCTAGGAATTAACATTACACAACTCACTTGTAGACCCATCATCCCCTTTTGCTGTGTAACAGAGGGCCAAATTTAGCCCTGATTTTAAGTGGGTATATAGCTTCCAGAAAGCATGGAACCCTTAAAAAGGGATTCTATCTGTCCTTCACAACAAATAAACTGACAAGACCACTGTTTTCCCTTGATTTAATTCTTTTAAAATATATCTTACTCCCCTCTATGTCCTGTACACTGGTTATCCCCTTAGTCACTTTTGACTCTTCTAGGTTTCCAGACAGGTGCTCCAGAGGGCTGTCCTGAATGCACTGCAAAAGAACTAACTGGATGTGAGAAAGATAATTACCATGTCCGGGGAATGTTTTGTTTTCACTTCCATTTCAAAAGCATCCTGAGGTGCAAACCATGAGCACTCTCCCGCTACTAGAGCCCACAAAACAGAGAATTCTCTCCAGAAAAGCACTGCCTGCTGACACTGAAAGCAGAAAACACAGGAATAGAAAAAGAAGCAGGGAGCAGAAATTGCCCATGATCGTGAGGAGGTTCACAGTAATGCAAAGTTAGATCCTACAATTTCCACTTGGGGGGTAACCTGCCTTTTGCCAAGGATCCTATACTGCTAACCTTCACAATTCCTGAAGATGAGCTGCATTTCTTGGTGTGCTGAATACTTACTTCAAACACTGAAAAGCCTTTCTGAAGAAACATTTAAAAAGTTCTGCTCAGCCGAACCTTTCACAGAGAAGCCTCAAAGTTGACATATTTAAAACAATAGATTTGAGTACTGACAACCTTCATATATTCCACAGGATTATCTTGGCACTGAAAGAATTCCTGCCTCAGAGAGGTTCTTTGCGTCCAGCTCTGAAGGGCTCGGGTAACAGGCCTCCTCTGACAAGTAGGAAAGTACGATGGGAACAGATCTTCAGAGTAATAGATGGTGTTAAAGACCAAATAATGGCAATACACACATTTCTGAGAGATTCCACTTCAGTTCAAATCTTGTTGATTCTACTGACAAAAAGACTTTTTGGTCATCAGAGCATATTAAATGGAATCCTAGACTGGATGAAACTGAACTGCAGAATACAAAAGAAAACTAGACTAGAATATATGCTCCAAGACAGTCCCACGATGCAAACAAAAGTACTCTAACCAAGGACAGTTTAGGTACAAAACTCAAAAATTCACTCTTAAAGGCAAAATGCTAATGTAGAGAGAACACGTGCTCTCCTGCAGCAAACTTCCAAAATATGCAGCATACCTGTCCTTTGGACATCAATTCTTGCAAGAGGCAAAAAAGTACAGAGGTAATGGATTCCTGAGCCTCCAAGTTCTCCTGGGACACACAGGTTTTGCCCCTCCTAAGGAATTTCTTCCAAGTTACAGCAACCCTAAGAACCCAGCAGATGAGATCCTGTTTCAGCTCAATCACAGCCATAGAGATTGAGTAAATGAAGGCCTGACCAGGTGTGAAATTTTAGGAGGCACTGATTCACAATCAGCTCTCACAGATGATTCACAAATGCAGAACAAATTCTTCAATGCAAACAGGATGCAATTAGTGGTTTGGGATCAAGATATCTCTTCTAGCAATACAGTTAACTCAGCAGTGTTTTTGTAAAGGAAAAAGATCATTCCCTAAGGTGCTGGAGTAACATGATCATCAAGCTAAAATTAAATTTCAATTCAACATGGAAAATTGGACACACACTTCCTACAGGAAACAGGATCTGTAGTGGTCCAAAGCTTGGATATAACCCAGAAAATCTTTCCAGAGAGAGGACTTCTCTCTTTATTTTTCTCTCTGTTGTGAAGCACTTTCCCTGGGAGTTGCTCTGTATGGATCTCTAAATCAGTTTTCAATTGAAAGGGGCTCCTGGTGACAGAATCTTGGCCCAGGCAGAGTTCAGTGTCTGTGTGCAGATACACTCACAGGGCAAAAACCACTTCACTTAAATTATTGGCAATTAGTGGCATGGAAAGAGAACAGCCTCTGCACAGGGGCTTTCCCATAGTCCCTTTTGAAAAACCTGTATTTGCTTTAGAAATCCTTGAGCTGCCCATGGTTAGACAGCAAGACAGACCCTCCTACAAGTGTATTCCATTTGTCAAAGACAGGAAGGTCCTTGTGCATCATAACCAGTCTGGTCAGAGGGCTGGCCTGCCCCCCTCCCCTGAAACTTTGCTCTAGTTTTTGCAGGCCCTTTCACCTGTCAGCCCTTTGCTGACTGATCACCACCTTCAACATTGTGCTTCATGTGCCCCCACTGCCCTCGGACAGCAACACCAGGGCTTTTGCTTTCACAGCCAGCAAAACAAGAGGAGTTTTATACCCCTGAAAAGGCAACAGCCTTTACCAAGGAACTAAGCTTTAGCTGGTCCCCAGCTGGAGCCTTTCCCCTGCCTGATATTTATCTCCTAGATATATTTACAGGCAAACATATCCCCCTCTTGGCCTTTGCAATACTATGCTAAGCAAACAAGCCAACCTCTTCTAGTCTCCTCTCATAAAGTAAGCTCTCTGTTTTCCTTACCACACTAGCAAGTTTTCTTTGCACCAGTTTATTTTCCTTGGACACGGGTCATCAGATCTGTACACAGTATTCCATGAGAAATCAATTCAGATTCTTGTTAAGTAGCATTTATGTTCCCCACTGGAAGCAACTTCCAACCACTCATTCTCCTGCAGACAGTCCATTCCCATTTTCTGAACTCTTGTCCCCACAAATACAAAGCCCACAGCCACCATTTCCCTACCCAAGGCACAAGTCTCCAGAAAGCAAAGTGTCCTCCCAGGGAAGGCAAGACCCAGCTGACATTCCCCATTCGCAATAGTCAGGGATATCAGGACACAGATGGTAAAGTCCTGTCCCAGCTGGAATTCTAGTGTTTGAGAGCACAGTCTGACCAAATTTGGGCAAATCTCCCCCAACTAGGAACCTTGACATAAAAATTGCAACCATGAATTTGGTTTTCTACATTTCCTCCACACCAGGCGCAGAAATACCAAGACAAGTTAAAGGACTGCCCTACCTGACTCACCTATAGCATTTTCAGAGTTTCTTATATGGAATATTACCAACACATTTCTTTCACAAGAAACCTTCCCTACAATTTTTTTATTAGAATTCCTCATCTTTTTCAGTTACGACTGATAATATTACTGACCTGTTTAAATTTTAACTAGAATGCTGGAAAAAAGTCACTAAAGTGAGTATGCAGCAACAAGCACTCTGCAAGGTTTAACTTCTGGCACTGGGCAGTCAGAGCATGTTGCATTCAAGTCCTATTTACACCTTATTCCATTAACTGAAAGATTTCACTGGACAGATGCAGTTGTCTGGAAGCCCAGTATGGAATGCAATGCCTACTATCTTTAAAAAACATACACAGGAGTATCAGTTAACTATGTTTCACATTGTAATACACACAGCATACCTGTTTTGGAAAGAATGTGTACCTGTTACATATATTTTAACCAGTAGCCTTCACGTAACACAAGAATTCATCTCCACAACTCATCATAAGCTCCAAAACTTGATGCTTTTAAGCCTCTTTCATTTTCAAAACATATTTTAGGTTTGGCAAAGGAGAATCTAATTAGAATGCTCAGTGCCCTTCAAATCAGACTTTTGAAAAAAATCAGATCTTAATGAGATGATGCAATTAAAGATACATATATTGTTCAAAAATCATGTTCTACAGTTATAGCCTTCTGCTATTAACAGAAGCCTTCTCTGAGCTTCAGTTATCCCATTAAGAAACATTAATTGAACTACATAAGTCCTTGGTCAAGATACCACTTACAAACATGGGAAGTACCAAAAGCATGCAGAATTATTCTGTGCTTCTCGTGAATATCATTTGGCAATACACTATGCCCACAAGTCAAAAAGAACCTGAAACTCAGAGTTTCAAATGTATAGCAGGTATCTACAATCCTGTAATTGAATTTGCAGGGGTTTTTTGTGGGAAGATACAAGGTCACAGAGGGAATTTTGTTAAGAATGAGGAAAAACTGGCTATTAGGAACTATTTCATTGAAGTATACAAGACTTATCTTTTCAGACGCGAAGTCCCAATTTAGAAAGCATACTTCTCCCCTTGCGGTGAAAGAATCAAACCTTGACTGAAACGCTCTCAGCAGGACAGTCAGCAGCACTGTGCTAGTTAAACACTGACATCTACAGTCGTGTCTTGGGAAAAAGAGCCGGATCGGGAGCAGGATCCGGAGCAGGATCCACCAGAACCATGAGCCCGCTCTCCCCCCGGCAGGCACCTCCACCGCCAAGCAGGCGGGGTGAGCTCGCTGCACAGGGTCACGCCGCACTGTGACATCAGCCCTGCCACCCTCACTGTCTGTAGTAACGGTGGAAGCCCAGACGTGCACAACGCCTCGTCCAGGAGACGGGGACAACAGAGAAATTAAAGCCAGGCCCGTGCCTTGGTTTTTCACTGCTTGGACTTCCATGGTTTCTACTGATGTTCTTTGTGTGCTGGCACTACCAAGAGGAGGAAACACCTTGCAGTTTCTACTGCTTCAAATGTTTTTGGCGGTTTTTTTTGTTTGTTTTTTTTTTGGTTTTTTTTGGGGGGGGGGGCGGGGCTAATCATACTATTCATTAGACCAGTAATTGGAATTAAAAGGGAAAATAGTCAATTTGATAAATTATATAGTAGCAGAATGCCATACTGCCAACCTGGATGAGAGGCACAAGTTTATTAATATTTCATGCTGAAAAAAAGAATAAACAACTTTCACAGCCAGACTGTAATCTTTAAATTAGATAACTAACACTAGCTTGACTTTGAACTTTCCTCAGATAAGACAAATGCCTGGGTCCACACAAATCCTTCCAGATACATATATTTTGATCTAGCTTCAGAACAAGCTTTAAATTTTTAAAAATAGCAAGGCAAAATAAAGCTGCAAAAAAGTCCAGGACAACAGTTATTCTCAGGCTCTCTGCATTCATCTCATGCCATATTTTCACTCCACTGTCAGCTCACCATTCCTTGCTTTGTCACTCCAGCACATCACTGGATCACAAAAGCATCTCAGAAGTTCACTCCTACTAAAGTCTGGTAGCTGACAAAGTTGTTTAAAACCAGAAAATAATGTGGATGGAGGACTATTCTTGATGTTATCTTATTACATCATGTCAGAGGCCTTGATGTGTAGAGGAAAAAAGCTCCTAAGATGCTCCAGGATACCTCTGCAGGCATCACCACTCAAGTGATCATTAGGTCAGGACTGATGAGGGGTGGCATTTGTAGCTTGACCAAAGTTCATGCCTTTGACCTTCATGTCTTATATCACAGCTAAATCTTCCCTGTCAATTCTTTTCTAGCTCTGTTTATTGTTTCTTAATTTCTTGACATTAACGAAGCTTCCTCCTATCCCCAGGTTTTTTACCTGCCCAACACTGTGTCCCTCCAAAGACATCTCCCTTATCACCTCAAAAAGTAGTCAAAGGAGCAGGAAACACAAGTATCCTTTCACAGATCATACAAAGGAGGCACATTACTGACAAAAATTAATACTAGCACTTCCATTTGATTTGAAGACTTGTACTGTCAAGCATCTCAGCATGTGCCAAACAAGCTATTTGCTGGAATACTGCAAAAACACAGACTGCTGACAGTCTTGGAGGTATTCACCTTTGCTACACTCACAGCAGTTGGCATTATCTGGCCCAGATATTTGCATCCCCTATGATTTGTCAGACAATGATTGCTGTAGCCTCTGGATCAGCTTCCCCTTATTGCTTCCTTTAACAGCCTCTTGGGGGTTACATGGTCAGACACAGCACACAGGAAAGCTAATATCACTGGGAAACACATGAAATTTGATCTGAAAAACAAGACCTAAGAAGGGTTAGCAGCTAGGGGCTTGCTCGAGATACCTGCTTGTGAAACCTTCTCTACCCACACCTAATTTCAGAAACATGCAAATCCAGCACAAGGGTCTAATCGTCAGGTAGGATATCACCCCAGAAGGCAATATCAGCCACAACAGTGCAGCCAAACCTGCAACAGACATGACAAAAACCATTCCAGCCACCAGAGTAACACATCACTCTGATCTGCCAGTGAATGGATAGCACTTCTATTAAGACACAGCAATACATTTCACACCCCACTGTTATTTTAATAGCATTTATTAAATACAGAGTTCAACATCCATGACAAAAAAAAAAATACAGCTTTGCTGCATGTTGTAGGATACTTATTGTTTTAAACAAAATCTATCTACTGCTGTTTTTCTGAAATTCCTCAAGGTACAAACACTGAGATTACTGGAGCTCTAAAGATCCCTCCCATCTTCCCTGGAAAGCTGCTCAGGGCTGGTCAGTGGAGCCCCCCAGTTCTGACCAACAGCCACACCTGCTAGAGTTCACCTCACCAAAAGCAGCAAAAATCTCCAAATTTTTGCTGTCATTGGAATAGCAACTTAGCCTAGGAATAAAAAGAGAATTATTTTTAAGAGTGCCATAAAAAAGCCTATTCTTTCATATATCCTCATATATAGCTTCTCTATCTCAATTAAACAGTTTCAGTAAACCAATGGCATAACAGAAACTCATCTTATGTATATTTAAGAGACCAAATCAGGCAGATTTGGCAATAATAGCCCCATTACTATATTCACCATGACTGCTACATATAGTCAAAAGATATCTTTGAGGGTGCATCAATTTTTAGTTTCCATCAGCTATGAGAACAAGAGGTTAAACCTGGGACACAGGATGTTTATTATTTTTTGCCAACTACCACAGCTACAGCTCATAATATTTGAATTACCTTATTAATGCTCAAATTCTTAACAGAAATATAAAATTAATATTCTTAGAACTGCAAAGGAAATGTTTCCAAAGGAGAAGCAATATTGTATGCACCAAGAAAGATCTAGAGTACAGCATTATGCCAAGATCTAGAGGATTGTGAAAATACTCACAAAACAAGCACTGTCAACAGGCTGCATAGAGAAAAGCAGAGAGTAAACTGATCTCTGAACACACCAAGTCTCATTCCTCCCCATCCAAGTACAAGCACCCATCCCAGCAGTGACTCTACTGCAACACTGGCTTTTCCAGAAGTCCTGGAAGCATTGCAGCTTCTTGAGATGGGCTGTTCTCTTCCAGCCAGCTTCTACTGCCTCTTTCTTCTCCTTTCCTTCCAGTAGCAGCAATAGCTCTGGGCTTTTTACATCATTGTCCTGGATCAGGGCAAATTTGGGAGGAAACCTCTGAATGGGTCCCTCAAGAGAACAAATTCAAGCAGCCCCTCCCCCCAGCTGGTTTGGGAAAAAGATTTCCTTGGAAAAAAAGTGAAAAAACTGTTTATTTAACAAGCAAAGTATTCACAAGCATAAAAATTGAATAATATTAAACAATAAAACCTCTCATTGTTCTGAAGAGAAGGCAAATTCAGAAAGTCCTTGTCGTGGGGTGTAGCTCCGTTCACTCGGACCAACATGGGGCCCCAGGAGAGTCATTCACCACAGACTCATCCACACACTGACGTGAGAAATGCAAAAGAGCAAAACACCCTCAGAATAGTTTTGAGGGGATAAGAAAAACTGTTACCACAAATAATGCAGGATCCAGGGGAGTCAGCTTAGAAACCATTACTCTGAGCAATTCTTCAGATGTATGAGGAGGCCGGGCACTTACGTTCAGCTCTTGACTAATGAAATTGGTATGCACAGCAAACCCAAAAGACAAACTATAGACAAAGCTCTAATTGCCCTGATTACAGTTCTCCAAGAAGCTTCCAACAAAATAACATGCAGCAGTTTTCCTTTATTTATAACTGACACTGAAGAACATCACAGGCAATCCATTTTTAAAATCTCTCCTGAAGAAGCTATCAGCAGAAGCAAAGAGTAATAAAAGCAGGAGATGAAAAAGCAGTGATCTAGTCACTACCCTGAAGTATATCCTGTCTGCTTTAATGCTATTTTGCTTTATTTATGAAGGTGTAGGTTTCCTAAAAAAATGCATAACAGTTTTAATGACAAAATAGCAATTTATGATATAATTTCTCAATGACATAATATAGCATGAAAATCTTTCCTGAGATATAAAGAAACGTTTTCTCTCAGTAAATAGACTCACAAAGCAGGGTGTGCAGAACAAACATTACCTCCAACTTGAACTGAATTTCTCCCACTACTTCTGACATAAATGTCAACTTATTCAATAGCTTATACTGAACTGTCAAAGCCTTTTCTACACTTACTTTTCCTTCCTCCACGAACAATTGAAGAGCAAGAAAGCATATGAGCTATCTAAGCCAACATAAAGCCAAACATCAGAGAGGAGGGGAGGGGGAAAAAAAGCACCTTCCAGAACCTTCAAAGATTAAATTCTGTCCCAGCTCTTTTCATGCTGCTGTGCAAAGGAGAGGTGTGCAGGGCAGCAACACCTTTCACCCCAATCCCACGTGCATCCATCAAAAGCAGGACACAATGCTATGTCATGCACAAAGGAAACCCTTCCTCTACCACAAAGGTCTGTTTCATCTCTGGTTCACAAGGTGTCTGTATGAAGTACTTCATATTTGCACATGGACCAGAACAAGTACAGAGAAAGCACTGAGATCCTTAAATTTTCAAAACTGTTATTTACATATCCCACTTGCCAGGTATCCTACAACACAAAGGGGAATGCACTGTCCTGAGAGTCAGCCTTGTCCTGCCACTGCAGAAGGTTACCAGTTCAGATACTGACCACTGCTCTCACCAGTAACAGTGGGTGGACCTCTCCTTCTTTCAGGTATTTGTGATCTTAATATTGAATCATATCATACTCACCAACAGCATTACTTAGCCGGTGTAATCAGTCTTCATCACTTTTACCACTTTAACAGACTGACCAGTGAAATACAGCCTGGCACATGCTAATCATTTGGAATCAAAGAAGGCTAAAAGACACCTTGATCAATATGCAAATTATGACCCCAAATCAGCAAGCCAGAGCTGGCACATCCTGGCCTCCAAATGGGAAAGTCACCAGCTAGAACAGAGAAATCTAGGTGGAAATTCCTGATCCATTCCAGTGTGATTTGGAAAAATACATCTGTCCACAGATGATTTTCCCAAATGGTACTAGGTAGCTTTCCGGCACACCACTCACTCCCAAAACCCATGGCAAGGAAACACGACCTCCTTAGACATTTGTAAATCCACAAGGCTGTTGATCTGCAGAGCTAAGTACCTGAAAACAGCTTGTCCTTCCTTTCCCTGTCTTAACTGCCTCCCACCAAAATGAGAGACTGAATCAGAAGCTCTGCTGGCATAAGTCTGGCACACATTTACTTGGCATAAACTAGGTCCAGCAGATTTGTTGTCTCAAAGTTTAAAATAAACTAAAAACAAAGCTGCAGAGTCAAAGCTTCATACTTCATTCTTGGAAGCCTGTGATAGTTCTGGAGAATAACTGTGAAAGCTACAAATGGCGATAATACATTTTTAATAAAATTGCTGGTTTAAATCACCTGCTTTTAGCATCTATTTTGCAAGTCTCAAAGGAAACCAAAAGCCATTTTGTGGCAGCTTCCTCATCTTTATATATTATGAAAAATCTCCAGCTATAAATATATGTTATGAATGGAGTTTGGTACTGAGGACAATAGCTGGAAAATAATGCCTGGGGGAATGAAAAATGTACTGAGGCTTTGATATAATGCTGTCAGGAAGAGGCCCAATGCATTATTTCAGCATCAAGGTAAATTTTCTGTCCCAAGGACAATATTTTACACAGTGATTGCTTGAAAAAAACACCAATATTTCTTTTATTACACTTGTTTGTATTTTTCCACACACACAGATATTGAAATTGCTATAAATCCTATTTGCTCAGGGGAACATTACCCATTTCATTCATTTGAAATGTTATTAATTTGAATATTTTTCCTTTCTTCTGCCTAAGTTTTCCAGAAAAATCTGTGTATTGGATTATTTTAGCCAGTTAAGGTACAGGGGAGAGAAGTAAGACGCTCTGAACAGAGTTGTAGTGATCCTGTCACCTAAGATTACACATATTTCATGTACAGTACATGAGATCAATACTCTCCCCTACCACAGTCACGAATTCTGCATGTGACATAGGTGCTGTGCAAATTGCCAGCTGCAAACATGGTGCAGCACAGACTTAAGACACAAGCAGTAATTCTTGTCTTTCAAGAGACACTGGAGGAAACAAATGCATACATACTCTCAGCTCAGCAGTGCTGTGATTCCCCACAACATCAGGACATGACACCACTAAAAGCAACTTGCTCTGTGCCCCAGCAGGAAACCTTTCAGACAATTGCAAGGACTTCCTCCTGCAAGGCAGCACGTTGAGCAGCTGCAGTAGCAACTGCTTTTACACAAATTTCCAAATGCAAGAGCCATTAAGGGAAGCCTGGTCAGCCCAGGATTTCTGCCAAGAATGCAGAGATCACACTGGAACACAGTGCCAGCTGGACACTGGCTGTACCCTGCACACTCCAGCTGCACAGCAGAAGACTGCTGGGCTCAACCCCACTCTCCTCTCACCTGTTCTCCATTCAGGAGCTGCAGATAACCTTGGAAAGTTTTCCTCTTGTGGTATTTCCTTACATGAAGACTTCTCCTAACTAAGCACTTTTCTAATTCTAAATCCATTTTGTCTGATTCCCTCATGCTAACACTGAAGCATGCAGACACAAAGAATGCACTGCAGGTCTAAGGGGCACTTCCAGAGCTACAGATTCCTCTGAAAGGAGGCTGGCAGGCTCCTTGGGAAGTTACAAAGCTCCACGGGCAGTGGCAGAGTCAGTTGTTGCTGTACAGAGCTGACTGCAGTAGGTTACTGCACTGGCCAGGAGCAGGAGAACTAGACAATTTATATTTGCCAATGTTTGCTATAATTCTGACTGTATTCCAACCAGGAACTACAAACTCCCTTGGCTACATTTCTCAAAGTTGCTACATCTTGAGTTTTAGTCACTGCCATCTGGGGGTCTTTTCCATTTCCATCACCTGCAGGGTAATGTCTGTCTGTGTAGGCAGAAACATCAGCAACCATGGTAAATGTCACCAAAACCTTCCAGCTTCAATCCAGGAAGAAGTTCCCACACTCACTGTTGCTTGCAATGGCACTATGGCCAATAAAACAAATTGGGACAAGGAAGACTGAGTGCTTTTTGTGATCAAATTACAAAAACCAAAATCAACAGCAGCTGAAGGGAACAGAGGAGATACAATATCTTGACTTTCATCAAACATCCATTACAATGCCTCACAAACTGCTTGAATCAAATTGGTTTGGACAGAAGCATTGTCAGATGGCTGGAAAGTTAACTGGAAATCATAAGCAGTGAATGACATTGGACAGCAATGTTTTGAGTAAGAATGACATTTGTAAGAGTGCTTCCACAAAGATTAACATTAGACTCCATTTTATATAACATTTCTACTGAAGCATCTGGAAAAACAAACAAGTAGAGTATTAAATTTCTGAATAGTAACTGCATAGAACAAACAAAAGCCAGTTTGAATTGAAAGTATGACCACACAACTACTTACAATGCAACAAAACCATACTATTTTAACAAGCATAAAAACATTACAGCAAGAAAAATAGCACAAAAGCAGTAAAATCAAGAGATGCCTCCTCATTTGGCCAGCAGAGTTGTAGAACCATGACTAAAGCCATCTGTTTTCCAAATATGCTGCCATTTTCCTAAGCAGACTAGAGATCACAGTAGACATGACAGCTATTTATGAAATGTACCATCTTTTGGTAATATCTGAAGACTAGACACCTCCCAGTAAAGCTGTAAAGTTACAAAGAAAGGTCTCTATGTTTATTACATGTTGGGAGATTTTTCCTTTTAATTAGCAAGTGATTTTCCCTGAGCAGCAAGGAAGATGGAATGCAATAAAAGCTGACACTTGCCAACACAAGGCAAGAAACAGATGGTCCTGTGCTCAGTCAGAGAGACCAGGCTATGGACTTGGACTCTTAATGTGTAAACACTCTCCCCGTTCTTTTGCATTATATTAATCTGGAAATAAGGTTCCCATAATATAGTCTAGACATCATGCTCAAAGCTGGGTTTACTGCTCTCAAACTCACCTTCTGTCAAGTCTCTAGCTGAAACACAAATTTTCCTTTAATTTCTGTCTGCTGTCAACACACCTCAGGTCTTACACATATCAGAGAAGTCTTCATCAACAGCCTATGACCTGTTTTGCACAGCTAGCCCTGAAGACGATTAAGTTACTAGATAAAGCACATTTAATTTCAAGTTCTAATTCCTTTAACCAACCATAAGAAAACACTCCACATGATAAAATAACAAGTCTTACAGTTAATCTTCAGTAGCACTTACAAAGTTTCAGATATTAGGGAGATTCACACCTCCTGCAGTAATGCAAAGCATCAAAACGTTCTGCAATCTCTCCCTGGCTGGGTTTGGCCACTCAAAGCCTGCTCTGACCTGGCACAGTGATCCCAGCAGCCAGACCTCAGGGTAAAAGCCACGAGGGAAAAGATATAGGAGAGGTCTCACTCACCCTTGGTTTGGGAAGTCATTGCTCTGCCAGGCTCAGCATCACCCTTGGTTCCCCAGCTCACCTGCCCTTGCAGAGCAGTCTGACCTCACTGATCCCTGACATCTCACTTGCTTACCCACCACTAGGGCAGAGCACCTGGTATCCAAAGCAATTAACAGGAGCTAAGTAACCTCCATTTGTTTGTACTAAACTGCATTAGTGCTAAAGCAAACCATTCCCACACCCTGCTCTATAACCAACCCTGACCCTGGGGCCGTCATCAGTAAATGAACACAGACAGGAGAGAGTAAAAGCACTGAGTCCAAACAGAGCTGTGGTGGATTTTACTGCTGATATTCTGGGCATGTTACCTTCCTCACACCTGTCCAACCCCATCCTGACCCCCTGGTCCTAGTGATACTTTGCTCACAAACCCACAAAAGCTGCAGTTGCTGAGAATTTGTTGTTCCCAAACTACAAGTCACACAATGCACAGAATGGCCTGTTCTCATCGGTGCTCTGCAAAGGAAGGGGGGAGAAAAAAAAAATAGAAAAAGGGACCCTCAGGCCAGTAGTGCTAAACTGCAGAGGCTGCTCACTAAGATATATTTCAATGTCAGTTATGACTGGGTGGCTCACAAAGTGATGTACTGTTCACATGGCTTACCTGCATTATTTTCCAGAGGGGAGGGCACAGTGGATGTCAGACAACAAGAGCAGGAAATAAATCCAGGCACACTAAACACAACAGGGTGAAACATGTCAGTCATCACCGGATGCCCTATCCCTATAAACACATCAAACTGGCTTAACTGAAAAGCCACAACCTTGTGATCAACAGCACCACATCCAACTGGTGCCACTAGTAGCATTCCTGAGACAGATACTAGAATCAATGCTATCTAAAATCTTTTTTTAAATGAACTAGACAACACTCTCCACAAGTTGGCAGACAACACCAAATTAAGATCAGTGCTTAAAATTCTGATCAGATATGTGCATGTTTGGTTGGGTTTTGTTGGTTTTTTTCTACCATGCAGGTGATCAGACACCAAAACAGGGGACAGAGTGGTCAGGGAAGCTTTATCCTTGGTGATATCTAAAACTCAACTAGATAGGCCCTGTGCTTTTATAAGCAATACTACTACAATGAGTTATGGAAGCCTGGACATCCAGAGCAACATCCTATCTTCAGGCTTCCTTCTGCTTGAAGAATCTGCCTTCTGACATAAAGTAAATAGGATTTTACTCAAGACTAAGCAGCCCTGAACAGACTACCTAGTGGGTACAGGCACATCCAAACCACCTTGCCTCTTCTTGTTGGCAGCTGTTACAATGGCACATTTTGCATTCAGCAGCCACTTTCAGAGCAAGTTATGCAAACTACACAGATTCTCCTCAGAATGAGGTACAAACCTTAGGTCAGCTACTCTATGGATTAAAAAGAAAAATAATGCACAATAAAACTCCTGATGGCCAGTGTAAGTAGCTACTTATCTAACCAAAAGCACATATTTCCCCCTCTCCTCTCTGGGTCCTGAGTGTAGAGAGATTGCCTGCCCATGGGTTTTGTGAGCAGAGCAATCCTCAGCCTGCCATTCTTTGCCTACACTAGCTCAAACTGCTGTGATAAATTGTAACCTGTAGATGCCCTGAATCTGCAGGAATTAAAAATTAAAAAAAAAAAAAAAAAAAAAAAAAAAAAAAAAAAAGTGGAACCTCTACTTACAGTAATACTGCTAGAAAAGAGCAAATCACAAAAACATTCATTTCAGCCATAGTGCAATGAGTAATGACAGAATAAATCACAATTGATTAAATTATTGATGTCTATCATTTAGGAATGTTCTTGCTCAGCAGTAGATGTTTGCTTCTTGTAGCTATTTGTGATGTGTGGGTGGAGCAGAGGTAGAGGGTGATATATTTGCAGCAGTATTTGGATGGAAAAATTTGCAACAATTCAGTATTCTACTGAGATTTGAAAGTTGGTGACACCATGTAGCTGTTACGAGTTCAGTAGGGTCTGACTGTCCTAAAGCCTTGCTCTAAGGAAGCTTGCAGCTTATTAACATGATACCAGTTTTCAAAATAAATACAGAGGGATCTCCTTGCTTATAAGTACATAGCAGCATTATATGTACTGAAGCCTGAAACTCAATCAGCATTTTTCTGGTTAGTTGGCATTTTTCTTTATCATTGTGATACTAATAATTCCATTAAGCAAGTAATGTTGAGAAACATTCAGGAAATGTATTCTGTGGAATGGACTGTACTGTCTCTCCTTAAGGATGAGGTTCTATGAAAATATAGGCCATAAACCTTCCCTTTTGATAGAAAAATACCATGCTTTGCAGGATATTAAGGCTAAACAGTTACCAGAAAAATAAGGCCCAACTAATTACAATACTGTGTTCTTTCAGCACAACATTAAAATGCAACAATTCAAAATAAATTAAATCTGCAGCCACAAAATATCACCGCCTTATAAAGGAGCATGTGGCACCTGAACAACATTCCCAGGGTCCCTACATCCCACACAAACCTTGGTGTCCTGCACCAGGGGAAGCACCACAACTCATTCACTGAACACAGAGCCCCTGGTGAGGCTTCAGCTGAACCCAATTGTATCACACAGCAGGACCAGGGCCACCACTCACTACAGAGTCTAGAAGCAATATAACTAAAAACCACAGCAGGAGGAACCTGGGAGGGAGTGGTGGTGTTATCTGTGATGTTCAGGGTTCTCAATCATTACAAGTCTGACTCCTGTGATAAGTAATGGCAACTCCCAAGAGCACAAGAAGTCCCCAAAGGACTAGCAGGGGGAAGGACTAAGAGAGCAGAAAGCCCATTTCTCCAAAGTGCTTTCTTTTTCAGGTGCAGACATGGACTTCTCTACATAAGCTAAAAGGTCTCACTAAGTTCTTCAACAAAAAGAAGCTTTTTTTGAAGCACCAGTCGTTCCTTCTTGGTTGCTCTCTGAACACCTTCCCCCCAGATATTTCTACAATCTGCAATGGTTTCTACTCACACAAAAAGCTGTTGACCTGGCCAGAAAAGAGCAATTACAGAGTCACTAGGGACTTTAAGCTCTACTATAAAGAAGTGAAACTAACCCTGTGATCAAGCTCACAGAAAGTCATAAGTTCAGACTCCTCTTTGCCAGAGGAAATCAAGCACACTCTTTCAAGAATGATATTCTAGTAATGGGATGCTTAGGGCAAAGAAGAAAAAGCATTGCTTGCTCTCTTACAAACTGAGGCAGATCTCCTTCGTGTTGAGGAGCTAAACAACCACTGACCAGAGAGGAGCACAGTACACTAGCAGAGGAAACAAACTTAGACTGCAGTTCTTCTTTTCTTCCTCCATCACTCACTCAATTTACTTCTGTTCTATATATAGCTTAAGGTTCCCAGTTTCTCCTCATCCCAACGTGCCCAAATCCCAAAGTGAAAACATTGTACTCACTCTGACATCTCACAGCAGCTCCTGGCTGGGAACTGTCTGTTTCCTTCTCTAAAGGAATGGGGTTCAGCACTCAGAACACTCACCCACAAGCTGGGGCAGTTCATTAATATTAATCCTCCCTTAACACCACTTTTCCTTTCTGTAAGACAGCAAAGAATTCCTTCCCAGGCCCTACAAACTATTTATTAGATCAGTGGCCCCAATAAAGCCACCCAGCACAGCTGGGACTGATCTCTCTCTGAGACAAATAGCAGAATTTAGGGCACCTGTGGCACTTCAGTAACAATACCCAGATCCACCTGAAGACATAAACTCCTCCAGGGTTAACAGTTATATGGATTTTAGCTTTGGGCTTCCAGGTTGCAAAAGTAGCATCTTGTCCCATATCTGCCTTCTTGAGGATCTAAGCCCAAGTAAATTCAGAAAGAAAGAAATAAGCCTTTGCTAGATACCACTGCCTCCCTTTAAGTATTATTCATTTAGGGTTTGGTGTGGTGGAATGTGGGTGAAAGCTCAGACCCTCAAGGAATAACCACCACCAGCCATGTCCTGTATGCAGTGACCTTGACAACTTTACACCACCAGTCACAGGTGATGGATTAATGAAGACTGATTTGAACCAGCTGCACTCCATCAGAGCATTTGATCTTCATGCTGGCATAACTTTCCATTTTAACTGACTCTGCCAGGGAAGAGGCTATTAAGGCAACAAAGCACTTGCCAGAAAAAAAAGTGTCAAATTTCACTACTTCTATTAAGGTATTTTTCACAATAGTGAGAAGACTGATGTGACATAACCAATTTACTATCAAATGCTTGCATGTACCCATGTTATTGAGGCTTCAAAAACTGAACTAAAATTTTAGGGTGAGAAGACTAGGCAATACAAGGAGATGCTTATGCCACAAACAAACTCACATCCACAAAAGATTATTGACAGGTTTCCCAGATCTTTCTGTACAACTTAGAGTTTGCTGTCTTTCAAGGAAAAAATTTAGTAGTGCCCCAGGCTGCATCATGTACTGTAACAGTTGCCATAGGAATGCAACTCTCACTGCTTACCTGTCACAAAAAGCACATTTTGTGGAGGCTTGTATGTCCACAAAGCCTAAAGCTAAAGCTGGTATTGAACTCTGCTCTCCAGTTCCCAGCATGTACATGTGCACAAGCACAGGCTTGCCTGCTAATACCAGTTTTAGATTAACACAGTCTCATGGAAAAGGTACTGGATTTAGTGAGGCAGGAGCACAGTGGAGTATATGCAGGATCCAGGAGGGATGAGGCTGGCATGTCAGCCACTGGGTCACGGGCTCTGCTTACAGCCTGCACTCCCACCAGAGGGCAGGAGCTGCAGATCACTCCCCAGACAACCCCCTCAGCTGCTGTTCCATAGTCTCAGACAGGTCCTTTAGGAACTCTGACAAAAGTTGCTCCCTTTCCCCTTGTATGGGTAAACAGAAATCCTTCCCAAAGCATCAGAAGTTATCTGTTTCAGATTTTAGTTGCAGCGACCCTGCTGTCATATGGAGAACAACAGTTTCAGAAAAGAGATGATCTCTGGTGTCTCCTTCTCCCACAGTAGGCCATCCAGCATTGGAAACACTCCTCTTGCTGCTTGCTGGCATCCTGCTTCTTTTAAGTATGCTTTCATTTCTCACACCAGGCTTAGCACACAACAGACCATTTTGCATTACAATCCAGCCTCTCATTCACCTGATTGCTGCTGTCCACTCCAAAAATACCTGAGATCACAAGTTATCACCTCTTGTTACCAGGTACAGAAACACTGCCAGTAAACTGAGGATTAAGAGTAATTTCACTGACACAGGTGCTTAGAGAATTAGATCCTGGGAGGATCAGAGAAATCAGCAGTACTTACCAACTGCTAAATTAAACTGTTTATGGCCTCCCTGCACAGGCCCTAATTTATGCTGTTCTCTGCAGGGTAGCATATAAAGGAGTATCAGCGCTGAAGCTGGCAGGCACTCAGCACTGCTAAAGCACCTGCAGCACCACTGACTCCAGGAGAGTGGCTGTGTCACTCAGTGGATGACCTCAGCAGCTTTCCTGAGCTGAAATTGGACCTGTCCTACAGATCCCAGTACATATTCCCATCCCCATGTGCCAACAAATCTTCCCGACCAGATTCACTGACTTTATTTCAGTTTAAATACTGGAGTGCATAATTACATCAAGAAAGAGTTCTGGCCCTCTGCAGCCAACTCTTTTCAACTTTCCCATTTCTTCAGAGAACTTTGAAAATTCTAAAGACTGTACAGACAAATATTATCATAATACCAAAGCAAAACTAAAATAGTTACTCAAACTTACTAAGACATAACCAGCAGTAGACAAGAGAGAATATATTAAGATCACTCCTTTCAAATGCTACAGTAGAAGAAGCCAGTCTGAAACATGCAATTCTGACAAAGCCAGAGCCCTGAGGGGACATTGGAAGGCTCCTCAGAAAAAAATATCATTAAATGATAGCCTCCAGCAGGTGACTGAATGTGTATGTTTGCACCACAGATCAGCTGCAAGACAGCTCTTCCCTGTGTGATCCAGGCAAGGATCAACATGGAGAGAAAGGGGATTCACATCTAACCAATATCCATTCCCTCTGATGCAGGAGATGTGAGAAGTACAGCCTCTTCTAGGATGCTAATGTGCCCACCCTGCTCATTTCTTGCCTCATTTGACTGGAAGAGAAACATTTCCTAGGCACCATCCAAGTCTTCATGACAGTGTTTTGAACCAACCCATCATTGCAGATACACCTTCAGTCCAGTCCTGTCTAATACTTATGTCAAGAATAAGGCATTTATTACATGCACATCATGATCTGGATATTAACTTCCAAGCCATAAAGAGCAGATACATTTAAATTTAACCAAGAGTGTAGCTTTTAGGACACAAAATAATAGCTTCCAGAATAAAGAATAAAAAAAAACTTTTTGCAGCCTGTACTGTGCCCCAGATTGATCTGAAAGCCAACACCTGAGCAAATGCTGCAATCCCAGCAGCCATCTGAATCAAGACAAGGAACTTAATCACGCTGTGCCTCCATCCTCTCATAGGAATAATGCAAAGCTGATTTCATTAGCATTCATAAACTGCTTTCTGCCCAGCAGAGGAAAGTATTAGGGGAAATGTTAAGAATCTCTACTGCTGGGCTTCTCTTCTAAACTAGCTCTTTTCATAAGTTATGTTTTACCAAGCATACAAAAATTTCTCAGAACCTTCTTAATCAAGAAAGCAAACATACCCTCATTTGCCAAATGCAGCCTTGTAATTATGTGGAAATGAGGCAGAAACAGCACATACATGCATTAACATTGACATGATCAAGAGATAACAACACCATTAATACATCCGTTTGGAAATGACAGTTTTCAGCCACACAAACAGTTGCAAAATCACAAGTGGGACTCATTAAACAATTTCTTTTTCAAAATTAATTAAATAAAACAGAGAAAATGCTGCAGTAACTCAAGGGAGAAAAGGAGCCATGGTGCTTAAATGCACTAAATTCATTCTAAGCTGTCCATCCCAATGGACCCACAGGTCTTATGTAGTCAGAGCAGACATTTAATGGACTGTTGGATGGCTGTAAACATCCAGCTGACCTTGTACAAGCTCCTTCACCCACCTCACAAAGAAAAAAAGATAAAAAGCACAGGCACCAGAGTAATCAATGCTTGCACCAAGGAATGGTATGGGATCAGGAAGCCAAGCAGCAGAACTGGGCATACAAACAGAGCAGTCCATAAAACATTTGCCATTAAAACACAGTTACCTGAAGGAAAGCACTGGAGACACACCTACATCTGTGTTGGATTAAAAATCAGGGTAGAGTATAATCCACTCTCAGTCTGTAACACTGAAGATATTCCTACTCTTACCATAGCATAGACACCCAAATAACTTCATAATGTACTGCCATATGCTGAATTAATTTCTTTTTCTTCTTCTTTTTGTGGTTTTTTCCCCTTTTTTTTAATTAGAACAGGTTTATCTTTCCAATTATCATTTTTCAGCATCACAAGTCACCATTCTAACTCTCATTATTTTCAACTATGTTGACATTGAGAAATAGAGAAGCAGTTCCTCTGTTGTTTCTTTACTTCCATACTCCATTGTATTGTAACCAGAGGTGACCATTTTTTTCCAAAAGTGACATATTTGGTAAATATTTTTGTGTGACATTTAAGACAAAGCACTTTCATTTTAGCCATGGTTAAGATTGCATTAGGTTAAACAAATGCAAAGCACTTGGATCATTTTCTAAAACAAATTAAGGATCCAATATACTTTATTAGATCTGGGAAATACAGTATATTTCTCTAGACTAAAAGCTATATTGCTTCTGTTGGGTGATATTGGTACAGCTCAGGGGCTCAGAATTTGTATTAACACCTTCCAATATCTTTAAAGTTCCAGCATGTTGTGAAACTTTAATTATCTTCTTGACATTTTACCATTGTAGATCTGCTACACAGAACAGAGATGTGACATGGGCAGATAGTACTGATGGGGAGTTCTGGCAAAAAAAAATCTCCTTAGTTACATTAATAAGCTTTCCCTCCCTATAAAGCAAACTCAGCTCAAGCTGCTGCAGTCTTGATTTCTAATTTGTTTGGAATCTGTTTTGATTTTCTGTCTCCTGTTAAATATAATTCTCTTCTGGGCTCTGTTTTATGCATTGATTTTTGCAATTGCATCTATATTACATTGGGACCCAAATCCCCAGTTCTTGAATTCAGGTTATACAGAAAAATTTAGACAAATAATCACACTTTTTTTTTTTACTTAAACAGACACTTTGCCTATTTGAGCAAGGATGAAACTCAGAGTAGTTACAGCACCATTTGTCACCACAGTCAAGGATATACACAAGTAAGCAATGGACTGTTGACTTCTTAAGAGTACACTAAAAAAAACTCTCTAGGCTATACTTTGTATGGGAGAAACTTAAAGTTTAACGAAGTGAAACTATTATTTTAAATCACTGTGCTCCAGAGTAGCAATCAGTGCTGGCCTGAGAATACAGAGAATCTCCTAAAACTCTCTGCTGCACAGGCTTCATCATTAACACAGCACATGGTGACTATTTCCATTTAAATAATCACAAGTGGGGCTGACATTTTTATTTCAAAAAAGTAATTTTTACTGATTTTTATGGCTACTGGGTAAGTTTTAACGTGTTCATCTCAAAAATACATGCAGAGAAGAGAAACATCATAAACACAGCACAGACCCGGTTTCTATTCCTAGCAAGTCTTTTAGGGCTTTCTGGGAAATGTAGGCGTAGGCAGAGACAAAATTTCCTGTTGCTGCTCTCAGCTGGAACAACACAACACCACACCCAACCAAACCCAGCTGAATCCTCTCTTAGAAAAAGCTTCTCCAGCTACCCTTGTCCTCAACTGGAAAATAAGAATGCAACAGCTCTGATACTAAGAATTCAAAATTACCTGAGCTTGAGACCCTCCCGATTGTAAGGGGCAAATATTAATAACTACTTTTGGTGGTTTGCCAGCTGAAGTCACTTGGAGCTTGTAGAATTACTTTGTGGGTATGAAATAGAGAATGATATATAAAAGTTGAGAACCATGAAAGTGGGTTTTGGTTTTAGATGTTTTGTCTGTTTTACATAAAAGCAATTAAGAATTCTGACTAGCAACAGACAATTTCTGCTGCTAGAAAACACTACTTCAAAGGCAATTAAGTCTTTGTACCTATACACCCTTTCTTTACCCCCCTTTGCTCAAAGGGTGTGATCCCCTCAGTTCAAATAAATATTTTCAAACTCATTTTATACAGACAAGGAGAATACTGACATGAGTCTCCTTTCTCCTCTCCACCTCCAGTTTCTTCCTACAGTGAATATGCCTCAAGATAGATACCCATGGCACTAGTCCACTGATATTAAGAAATTTGTGTTCCTTTCTCTCAAAAACCAGCTGATTAGAGCTAGATGCATGACAGACTGTTTGCTTTCAAATTAGACAAGAAATAGTCTGCCTGTTTGGGGGCTTGGTTTTGGTGATTTTGGGGAATGAGGAAGAGTTCCCTTCTCACTCCTCTCAAGTAGAGCATAATAAATATGGTTTTCTGATATACTGCTCCTTGTCTAAGTTTACTCATCACGTTGACCAAAGAGTCTGTAATGCTTTTAAGTGCCTTTACTGTGTTCTCATTTTCATTTCAGACATGGCCTTCCCCATCACCTCAGATGGAAGAAAGCAGAGCAGTCCTGTGATGTGCTACTCTGCCATTGTGCTGGCCACTTTGTACATAAGAAGACAGAGTTTTCTATTGCTCCAGCAGAGTGATCATTTTTGTGCCTCATTATTTCAAACCCTTTCCACTTCATTATAAAAACACCATTTGCTACAGCTAAGGTAAGTAGCACAATGGCATTTCAAGGCAGCATGAACTAATCAATACAGCCTGTACAGCTGAGAAGTACAATGTCACTCTCACTGGACAGTGTAGGTTTCATGTCAAGTTGCTCTCCATCCTTCTAATTAAGTACTTTATAACTCATTTTCTACAAAAAGCCTCAGCTCCCAGGTATAAAAACAAACATCTCTGTTGAGAAACAAATGTGAATATAACTAAAGTAGAAACAAAATAACCCATCTATAGGAAGAACAAAAAGGAGAAAAAGAAAAATTGAGTCAAACATGTTAGTCCCTACTCCATCTAGAATAGTTGGGCTTGACCCATATACTCCTGCTATTCTACAGTATTCTCAAGCCTCAGGGTCATTTGTTTGATCTGGCAAGAAGAAAGGAAGCAAGGAACAAGAGAGCTTTCCTAGCCATCCTTTTCACTGCCTAACACCTCATCTCATTGTCAAAGAGCACAATCAGCTTGCAGCCTGGCACTCACCAGAACTCCGAAAGAGATTTTTATTTCTAGGGCCACTATTGAACAGGAAGCTGTCAGGGTTTAAGGCTCATGATGCTATTTCAGCTTCACTGAGTGACCCGTGCGGGCTCTACATCCAACATTCAGTCCATTAGCTGTACTTACAAAAATTTGATTTAAGCTACTGTGCTCCATTGTGTATTGTGAGTGGAGATAATTTCCACCACCCACCCAGAGCAAACCAGACCAGTGGGAGCCAGCAGAGTTCTGGGTTAATTGCTGTAGGAGCTGCCTCACAAACTCCTGCACAGCCCCACCAACACAGCCATCCTTTGTCATTCACAGCCCCTCGATCCATGCAACTTGCAACTCAGCCTCTCCAGTTAAGAGAAATGTTTTACAGCAAATAAGTCAGCCCCGGTACTTTCTACTTTCAAGACATTATTTTCAGATGTAAAAGAAGCCAGGCTCAGGGACTGTAGTCAAATACTAGATCGTTCTAATGGCAAGACTAGGAAATGGGAGAAGTCCAGAGCAGGAGTTCATCCCTTCCTGCAGTACAGCAGTACTGTCATCTTCTCCTCCAGAAGGCACAGAGGCACTAACCAAGAGCTAGCACTCACCTATTTGTGCCTTACCATGCTGAGGTGGATCCAGCATACACTTTTACCTCCACTGATCATACAGAAAAAAAGCAGAAACATGGGAAAACATCGATTCCCCTGTTACTCCCAAATCTTCTGTCTATTCTGCAGTCAAGTTCTAAAGCAAAGACTTTAAAGCAATAGCCAGTTTGTTCATTAACAAGAGGTCTCACCCAAATTGCTTTTGTTCAGATGTGTCATTTACAGATCTGGTTTGAAGTCTTGTAGAAGGCACTGCAGAGCTGACAGAGATAGAATAAATGCCTTGAATAAGGAAATGTTGTGCAATTTTTTTTAATTTACTTTGTGGGAATCCTCCTTGCAGACCAAGATTAATGCTGTGCCAAGAGCCTTATACATACAGCACTGCAGTACATTCTGTAAGATGCTGCTAGTTTTCCACTGTAATTTAATGTATGGGATTTTATCACAAGTCTTTCAACTTCAGATCTCAAGCAGAACAAAACAGCTTACAACATCTCTTACTGGCAAGAGTTTAGATGTCTGCTTGAAAGGCAACTGGAGTTAAAATATGACAGGCAGTAGACTAACCTTAGCCAAGGATGAAGCTTTCAAACATTTATTTCTCTCCCAAAACACAGTCAGCTTCTCTGGGTTCTGCTTTTCTTCTATGTTATAAAGGCTTGTAACAGGGTACTAATCCAGCCTTGGGGGTGGCTCACAACAGAAATGGTGCTGAGTGCAGGCTTAGGCAAGGGCAGCACAGATCTTTTGACTGAGGTGAAGCTGCTGGCTTGTTATTTGCTTTCTGCCATATGAAGATATTTGCTTAAAAACAAATGCAATCAAGACAACAGTCTACTGACCTCGTGGCAGATGGAAAGCAACTCAGCTTTAGTGACAATGTCCCGGAAAAGTTTCATTTTGTTCAGTTTATAAGTCTATCTAAAAGGACATCCAGTAGAAACTTGCCTCCATAAAGTTAATCATGAAGGAAGATGTGTTGATTTTGCCTGGGATAGAGTTAATTTTTTTCACAGTGGCTGGTATGGGGCTACCTTTTGGATTTGCTGAACACAGGGCTGATAATACAGAGATGGTTTTGTTATTGCTGAGCAGGGCTTACACAGAGCCAGAGTCTTTCCTGCTTTCTGTACTGCCAGACTGATGAGGACATTCCCCCAGTCCCAACTGTGAGTACTCATCAACCCAGCCTGAGCACAATGTAAAAGGAGGGGATAGAGCTCAACATGCAAAGGCTTTTTGTGAGGGTGCCCCACCATGCAGCATGGACACAAGTCCCCTGTGTTTGGTTAGCTGGGTCAGTTCCCCAGTTTCAGCCTGGGAAGGGTCAGAGAGCACCGTGACATCTCCCACTGTGCCAGGCTGACCGTGTGTGCACACAGCCCTGACGCCTCCTGAGCAAATGCGCTCTGTTCCCAACGTGCAGAACAGTTCCTTCAGCTGGGGAAACGTGCTGGCTTTGCTGCACAGCTGAAGTGCAGACAGGTGCAAATCCTGTGGATGCCTGCCAGCACATAGAATGGTGACTGCAAATGCCCAGCACCGTCCTGCCACAGCAGAGAAGGCAGGGTGGCACTGGAAGGGCAGAGTCAGGGGTGGGCTGGTAGCAGCACAGCCCCCTTGCTCTGAGGACAGCTCCCAGAGGGAGAGCCTGAGCCACAGCAGGCCTCCCTCCATGGGGCAGCCTGAGCAGCCCTGCCCTAAAAATGGGAAGCACTTACGTAGCACTTTACTCAACAGGCAAGATATCTATCCTGCCAGCAATGCTCTTCCTGATGCTGGACAACATCAGAGCTACTCAGCTGAAATCCAATTTTAGCCCTTTTGCAGAGTGAGTTTACGTAAGTTCAAAAAGGACTTCTCTATCATTGTTACAGACCTCATCTCTTGCGACAAGGGGAGGCAAGTTAATCAAAAAGGTATGGTTACCAAAGCACAGGAGAAACTGGTATATTGGGACTGAGAGGTTTTTTTAACTGCAGCTTTGATTCACCTATTTTTCTCAAGCCTATCTCATCTGTCAGGCTTTCTGAAATGGCACCAATTCAATGCCTAGCTGGGCTATCAACTTTCCACTATTCCTCTTTCACTTCATGTAGCACTTAAGCCTCTACATTAAAAACACTGGCACCACATAGAGAGAATAGATAGTTTAAGTTTAATGCTCACTATGGCTAAGAGTCATTTATGTTAATAGACATTTTGTTCCTTGGAATTAATCTTCCTCTGTGTTTTTTGGGGAGTTTTTTTAGTGGCATAAATCAGAACAAATCATTTCCCTTACAATTTAGAATACTCTTCTTTCTCAGATACTAAGAGCAGAGAAAGATAATCAAAAGCAATCAAATTACCATATCCTAATGAACTACCATTTGTCAGCTGAGCCAGGATTACTATTTCCTTGAATGTAGCAGGAAAACATTAGAAAGGCTTGAGGATGGTGATTAAAGGCAGTATGTTTAATTCTGCATTTTTAAGAGGCACTCTCAACCACTTGCCTTCAAATCTCCATCAATTGCAATCTCTTACTCTGCATTTTCATTTCAGCCTTTTCCAACTCTCCCAACACTTGCTACTCCAGCCAGTCCCTGCTGAATTCCCCGCTGGACTCTGAGTGCTGAGCAATAAAGGTTTCTGCACCACCAGCACTGGAAGGTGAAGAGGCTTGCCTAGTGTTCTAGGAAGCCAGAGGGCAGTTCTATCCTCACATCTGACAGAGACATTTTGACATTTTTTATGTCTCTTTTTCATCACATCTGGACTGATAATAACTTTTTTAAACATTCTGAGGTCCTTGGTAAGGGAATAAGAGAAGATGCCTAAATGTGACATCTTAGATGACTGCAGCATATATAGATATTTGAAACTTAGGTTACTACAAAAAAAAAATCATCCTTTCCTATTTAATAAAGGTCTAAGGACTCAAAAGAAATGGCAATCTTAGAAATTTTGTGTGCAATATTAATTCAGATATAGGAGTTGAATCCACAGCATATTAACAATTCCCAACAAGGAAACAATTTCAGGAGCTATTCATTTAAGCAATAGTTTCATTCTATCTGAATGCTGGAAGCAATAAAGGCTCCTATGCACCCAGTAGAATAGATGAGGAAATGGCATAGTATGAAAATCAGAGAATAGAAGACAGATGTCAGAGTTAGAAAGAACAGAAAGTAGCATTTTTATTTTTCCTGATACAGCTTTCTGTGCATGAAGGTGCACACACAGAGCCTGCTTTGGTTTTCAATACATTATCCAAAGAAAGGGGCTTGTGCTCCCCTCAGAAGTACACAAGGTGAAAGAGGGGGGTGATTCCAACATGGGTGGTCAGAAGACTAAAGCATTATGTGTCTAAAACAGGGAAGGGTTGGTTAATTCCTTTCACTTGAAGGAAGGCAGCAGGACTTGCCTCATAATCTGCTACTGTTTTGAAGCTAATATAATAAAAAAGTTTGTGGGTGTTTTTGTATCCTATTATTTGGAGCTGCATCCAATCCAGGATGAAGGACAGTATTCTCCACTGACATGAAGGGCAGCAGAGACCTGGAGCCATTTCATCTTATTACCATCAGACCAGCCCACCAATTATAACAGGACTGAACAGAGACTGAGATTTTGTCCTGGCTCCTGTTATCCAGAATTTGAGTAAACTGAAATACTGCAGTATAATTTCCAAAAAAGCCTAGGCTGTCACAGGCAGCAATGATCACTTCTCTCTCTCCAGAAGGATGTATGCAGATTGCTGGGGACTCAAAAAGGAAATGCATTCCTGAACAGCAAAATGAGTGAAATGCTTTACTTTATTCAGCTCACTGCTGAACCATCCTATTTGGCCACATATGAGGGCAGGTACTGTACTACTGCTCTTTAAGGAATTTATATTTACAATTTTTCTTCAAAAAAACCAGTAAGAAAACTTAAATATCCAAAAGCTCTCAGGCATTCAGGAAGCTTAAAGTGCACCTGGCACTGCCCTCTCAATGCAGCAGTGTTAGTGGATTTTGTCTTCCCTCTGCCCTTTCCCATCAGATGGGTTGTGTGTACTCACCTGAGCTGCACTGTCAACTCCAGTGACTTCTGGGATCACCTTAGGTACTTTTCTTGTTCAAGCAACTCTGCAGCAGCAATACCTTCCTCAACAGTATTTCAGCCTTGCTACCACCTCTTCAGATTAAACAGATCAGCATTCAGTTTCCCCTGAGTCTTTAGAAATGGTGTTTATTCTAAGAAAATGCTAGGGGCTTCTGATAAACTGGATTAATATCATTGCCTATCTTGAGGAAAATTCTGTCTACATTAAGCCAGGTTCTATGGCAGGATGTGCATGTGTCATACAGAAGAGCCTAATAATTCTCTTACAGTGTCTTTAAGGCTGTTGTTGGAAAAAAACCCAAAACAATCAGACCAACAGAAGTCTGGGGTTTTACCATTGCCTGAAAACTGGCAAAAAGCCCTGCCCACAGCCCCTGAAAAGGCTTTCCTTCATGAGCTACAAAACTTTTCACTTTTCTTTAAAGTTCAAAGAGCTTTCTGCTGTGTCACTTTCATGTCCTGTTTTCCACCATCTGTGTTCTGCCCACTCCATCTGAGGGTTCCCCCTGATTCCCTCCTCCAGATCTGGGTCCCCTTTAAACAGCCTTTCTATTCAGGCAGCTGGGACAGGAAAAACACCCTCCCCTCTTCTCATCTCATCTCATCTCTTCCCATTCCCCATCAGCTGTGTTTCCCTCTCTGCCCAGAAAACTGCCAGTGTGGAACAACCCTCTGTGTTGGGGAAGAGCTGCTCTGGGTGGAACATCCTGGGCCTTGGGTAGGTGAGGGAGACAGCAGGAAAGCCAGGCTCCCTCAGGCTGCTTCACACGCCTGCCTTCGGTACAAGGCACGTCTCCCAGGGCACAGCCTGACACCCTGCAAAAAGCAGAGCAGCAGGAGCTGGGTGCAGAAAGGAGGGAAGATCCTGACACCCTGTCTAAAGGATGAAAAATATCATCACTGGTAGGGAGATGGTGTTGCCTGTGTGTTGATATTTGACATACAGACCTAGCAAACAGACCCTCCAAAGCAAACACCACCCATATTGGAAGCTGACTTCTGTAAGCTGCAATTTCCTGTCCTTGGCTGGCAGTTACAGGAATGCTGTCAGTATACTCATGCCAAAAAGTCCAACCACAAAAGCAAATAATTGAAGAAAAAGGACATTGCCAAAGAAAATCTGACTATTCTGAGACTAACGAGTACTGTAGATGTTGGATGGCTCTGCTTCTAAAAAACACCTGAAGTCAACCACTAAATATTGCACAAGAAAACTGCCCCATACTGAAGGTTTTGCCCAAGCCTTAGAGGCCACCCACCCTCTAGAGAAGCATTTCCATTCAGCAGAATTACAGGACCACCACAGACAAATAAAACAAATCTGTTAGCAGAGAGTTAGGTGACCTTCAGGAGAACATCACCTTCTAAGAAACATACAGATATAAAACTCAAAATTAGTGGGGTTAAAAGACCTCACAGGCTTTTGTGTCCTTAATTGCTTCCTCTGAGCCAAGTCATGCATGGAGATGAAGGACTGAGCATATTAATTTCCATGGAACTCACTGTCCTGGCTATATTTCTTACTGATTTGAGTAATTTCTTAGAACTGTTATTCTTTTAGTGATCATAATCTTGCAGGAACCCTGGCCATAGGGTAGAAGAGACCTCATGAATGACTGAATCCAGCCTCCTTTTCTTGAAATAGTGCATAGTGCCACATAATCCCACTCACAAGACTTGCCAACCCAGGTTTTAAACTAAAAGGCATCCTGTTCCCTGT
This sequence comes from Sitta carolinensis, assembly GCA_032173965.1. NCBI lineage: Eukaryota > Metazoa > Chordata > Aves > Passeriformes > Sittidae > Sitta > Sitta carolinensis. The sequence continues at coordinate 9,355,128 of CM063286.1, read as the reverse complement.
GGATATGGCTTTCCAACATAGTGCCCTGATGCTTAACTGGTTCTGTTGTGGGTTTAGCAAGTTTTATAGAGTACTTACTGTCCTTACAGCTCCACCTGCAAAGCACTTCAACAAATTCTCTGTTAAGACTTACCACAGTAAACCTGCTGACTCCATAATTCAAATTCAGAGTAATTCCAGGTCAAACCTTTAATCAGGGAGACCTCTGTAAGCTGCTTCTCACCCTTATTAAAGAGATTTACAAAACCATGAAGGAGGTTGGAGAGTTACTGATGTGCCATTTAAAAAGGCTCCATTAAGATTTGGGTATTTTTATCTTTTAGAAAAAAGCATTTGCAGATTATAACTCTAAGGAGACAATTATAAGAGCATTCTGAGAGTCTTTTCACTTGAACTATATGGGGGAGAAATGGTACAGCAAAGTATGGGAAAGAAAATACATTGCCTAAGCCTTTTTCTTGAATAGGATCCTAACTAGCCATGTCACAGCTGCAGTGAAGTGTCTCATGTTCCTGTGATTTATTACTATAAGGGCCACATCATCTGCCAAAGTGTGCTTGTAAGAAATTAAATGGTTCCCAAAGGAAACTTTAGAAAGAGACAGATTTTAGATTCGCATTTTTACCCTGATTAGTGTCTATGAAGCTCCTTTGAAAACTTTTGTATCAAGCACAAATACAAAATTATTGCAAATGCTGGGCAGGTTTCAGGAAGGAAGCCCAGTTACCCACAGAAAGGGATGAAGAGACTGTTTACAGGACTGAGAAGGCAGAACAGTACTGAAAGAGAAAGGAAGTGGCAAAGTTTCAACATGCTATGCCTTGGACCTAATTGCTTTCTGTCTAACAAGATGAGCTTGTTCACAGGCCTGAGTTATTCTGTTACCCTTTTAGCTTGACATTGGACAATAAACCTCAAATCAACTGTAAGTAACAATTTAAGGGCTTGATCCTACACTCCCAGTTCCCTTTCACTTCAAGCTGAGGAGGGAGAACGTTATAAGACCATTATAAGGTATATTAATGTGTGCTGAGGCCCATGGGCCTGCCAGGGAGTCAATGGCCTTGCCCTGGGGAGATAGGGAAGGATTGACAGCAGGCTCTGGGCATTCCCCAGGCTACGGCGAGACAAAAGGCTTGCCCCGTGGTGCCCTGCAGGTTCATGTTAATTTACCCCAGTTCGGTGCCTCTTGTCGGCCTGTTGGCCTTGTCTTCCCTATACAGCAATTCTCTAGAATGTTCTCCCCTCTCCTGGTCCTAATTGGGCCCAGTGTGCTGCATTGCTCCGCCCCTGTTACCCCATTGTTCTCTCCCCACCTCTGCACCACTTTTTCTCGTTCCCATTGGCCTTTTACCCTCAGATCAGCCCCTTTCGTCCCGTATTTAACCCTGTGCCCTCAGCTCCATCTTGTCTGTTGTCCCTGGCCCCCTGGGGTCTGTGGTGTTGATGAACCCCACTGGAACTCCACAGAGCAGACCCTCTTGTCTCTCCTTGTTGACAGGCTATCCAGTGAGTGTGCAGACTGAGTTGTTGTGTATCAGCTTCAGTGCCTTCAACCCCAGAGACCCTTTGGGGAAGGTAGCAGCAACTGACCATCTGTGTGGTAATCAAATATTGAGTTGGTTAAGCTGTTCACCCTCTCTCTGTTAACCCCCCAATGGGCTTGGTTTATCCCTGGCTGGCCACACCCTGTCTCATTGTACCTGTCCCCCTATAGTAACATCCCCAGGAGGGCTCAGGTTAAAAGCTTGGGCTTTGGGGTCCTGCCTCCTCTTTTGCACCCCCATCAGAAGAATAAAGTTCCATGCAAAAGTGCCTTCTCTGATCATTACTTCAAATCTCAGCACAAGGGATCAGGAGACCAGTGGGAGGCAGAGAGCCTTCTGCTCTGTCATTCCTAGACTGTTCTCAGCCTGGGAATGATTGCCCCTGGTGGACAGGACCAGCAGGGCTCCCTCTGGGCCCCCGGCCACCCATCTGTGCCCGTAGGGCTGCAGCAGTGTCAGTCCTGACGGACATCCATCCAGAAAAACCCCAGGAGAGAAAACTCCCACAATTAGCCTAGCTACTACAGACAGACAATTTCAGACCACAGGAAAAATGAAGCAACAATATTTCCATTGTTCCCAATAGCCTCAGAGAACCTCAGAGTCAGCCTTTCCAGACTCTTGTTTGCATATGAGTGTTTCTGCCAACTTGTATCCAGTTCTCATTTTCAAAGGGAAAGAAATTTAACCTCACAATATTTGTCCATTGCTGTAAGATTGCTCTGTTTTCCTGATGCAAGTCAGCAAAACTGAGTACAACTGTAAAGAAGTCCCAACATTTCCATCAGAAACACTTTGGAAACTTAAAATATGAATCTGTTACACCTGTTTTGTCATTAAAAGTATGGAAAGAGCCAAAACAAAATACAGATACATGGAAAAGGAAAAGTATGTAATAATCTAAACTCTCTGGCAGGCTGTAACACTGGGTATTTTCTGTAGAATGCCCAGAAATTACTACTTACTAACAGGACAAACAAACATCTTGGTCAGTCTTGACTTGACTTAGGTTACATGAAATTCCAAAACACTAGCAGTGAGGAAGGACTGGCATCTTGCTGGCCTAAAGAGCTGACTTGATTTTCAGATGTGCCAGAAAGTTGCTGATGGTAAATTACTGTTGTGTCAAATAACATGCACTCTGTAGAATAAATGCTTTAAGTAAGCGACTTTAGTTCTCTAGCATCAGAATCAAAAAGCACAGATAGTTGCCATGAGACACTGGGAACAAAGCAGCTTTGAAAATTTAACACCAAGGAAGAGATTCTCCCCTGAATTATAGAGTCTTCAGAGGGGATGTAAAAAAATTCCAGGGAATAACCAGATGCATGAACAGATGAAAATATGTGGCTAAGAATAAAAACAGAAGGGTTGTTTTTGTTGGTTTTTTTTAACTTGGTCTTCCTAACTTTATCTGTATTCCTCCCAGAAAGGTTTTGCAGAGCTTCTGCAAGAGTTTATCTCTGATTTTGCATTTGCAACAGCAGTTGTTCCAAATAATACCTCTGTGTAAAGCATGAATACCCATTCAAGGAGCACGAGTTACCCCACCACAGTACCTCAATCCATTTGCTTTAGCACCAACCTGTAAAAGGATGATGCACAACTGTTCAGTCTTCTACTTGCTTCCTTTTCTTCCTTCCAAGATAAAACAAGCATTTCACCTAAACTACTGCAAATTTCCTTGGGGAGACAGGATCATATTATAATGAAGCCCATCAAAATTTTTTTTGGAACTATAAAATGCTGGGATCAGGCCAAAAGAATCCCTCCAGGCATATGCATATTTCTCTTCCTATGCATTATATCTACAGTCTCATTCCAATACCATGTACCAAGGCCTTTTTCTCATGCAGAGAAGCCAACTAACACATGACAATCCACAGAGAACATTTCTGACAGCTTCTTTGACAGATCTCAAGACATGCTGTTGACACTAAGTTTTTTACCTGGTTGAGATTAATAATTAAAACTGATTCAGCACTGAGATTCTTCTAACTTTGTACTGATCAGGAAAAAACATACTCAACTATGAGATGACTAGAATCATTAAAATTCTATTTCAGAGAACTGCTGTTTAGTGATAATTTTGCTCTTCAAATTAGAAGAGAGGATTAATAATTGAATCCAAAGACTTAGTTATATATATTTGGTGGGTTTGTTTTGTAACAGAAAGAATGACTTGAGCAGAAATCCATTAAAATTTTTAGTATTCCCATGCTAGTCTGATTCTAAGCTTTTCCATTAAGTAGCACAGTCATAATGGCATTAACCTACTTAAGCAGCAAAACCAGCACATAATTATCACTTTCAATTCAACCTTTTAGCGTGTGAATAGATACTGTACATCACTGATAATTCACATTCCTAAAGAGATTTTTATATTCTGTCACAGCAGCCTCACCTCCTCTTGTACTGATATAACTGATCCAAGTATCTATAATTTTTTCTTCAAAAAAAATTTCTCATATTAATGAGATAGCAAATTTAAACCCAGAGGTGTAGCAATCAGCTATTGCTTTATTTACCTTAAGATAGATGTTTAGATAGGAGCAGGAACTAGAGCATAATTACCCATGTACCAGCATATCAGCATCTTAAACCACAAGCATACTCTCTAAATTATGAGTATGTTAGATATTGCACATATTAAAAACAAAAGTTCCTCACAGAGAGTATAAAGTATATGGCAGCTCTACAGAAATTAGGGGAGAAGAGAGAAGACTAGCAACACATAGCATCCTTCCCTTGCCTCTCTGAAAAACCCTCTATTTACTGCCTTGGGACCTCCTTTTCTTGGGAATTAGGAAGTGTGACATATTTGTACCTGCAGCCCCATCCAGCAGTGGCAATAGCTTGCTCCCTGTCCTCACAAGACTGCTGGGAGGAGTTGCTGGTGCAAACAAACGAAAATTCACTTCCCATCACTGCCATTCTTGGTGCCAGCCCTGCAGGGAGACAGGAGTATTGGAGTATACAGCAGGAGTATACAATACTCACTACTGAGGATTGTAGGCTCAGGGGTCTCCAGGGGCCTTGCTCTTGGTGCCCTCTCCCATACAACTGTGCCTCTGTCACACTGTAGATATTACCATCAAGCTATTGAGCAGTGGCACCTTTGCATCTTTATATATTTATTAAAGGACTCCATAAAGGCCAGTAAAAGGCAGAGCACAGGAGTGCTGTGGTTTAGTTGTTAACAGTACAGCTTTTGCAAAAAGCTGCAGCACAGCAGCTGTGCAAGTGACAAGTCGAAATACAGCCCACTATTTCCAAACCAAACAAAAAGAAACTGGGCAGCAGGCTTGGTTCTGAGCCCTTGTGAGGCAACACAGCACTGTCAACATCTGTTTTAAAGATAATGAGGCTGAAATCTAACACATCACTGATCTCAGAGGCAGCAATCTCAGACCTTGTCTCCTCTTCTCTCTTGCCCGCAGTCTGTGCCACTCCCTGCTCCCGTGTGCCTGCTATTGGCGGTGCTTACATCGCCGCTTCCCCAGAAACTGAGCAGCTTCTACCCCTGATCACAGCGCCGCAGTGACAGCATCCCCTCCTACACGGAACAAGCTCTCTCTTTCACAGGTGCTCAGCTGGCAGGGAAAGAAGAAACAGTTCTTCCCACACCCCAGGAGCAGGCATTTATTGTCCATGGTCCATCTCCTCTCCATCACAGATCTACAGTTGCAGCAGAGGGCTCTGAGTTTTGCTCTAACAGTATTAGTAATTCCAGTTTGTTGCAAACACATATCTAGCAGACATTTCTGCCTCTACATATACAGCTCTCCAATTTCAACATTGCTATAAGAAAGCAAATGTCTGCTTGGAGAATCTGATACTTCAAAGCCTCAATTTCCTTAGCAAAATGAAGAGATGTCATTGATATACGAAAACATTTTGTGGAAGCTACTGACATTCAGGTCTGTCACATGCTCTATTTCCATCCTTCCTCTTTCTTCTCTTCCCTTAGTGGGTTAATGTCAACATAAATTCACAGGTAGCAATAATAAATATAATAAATTCATCTAGTAACAACAACCACTTACTCACCATAAGCCCTTTTACAGAACATACCATGCCAGAAGCTTTTGTGTCTCTCCAGGCTGCAGGTGGCCAAACCAAGGCAATGTCTAAAATAGATTTCCTCAGACACTGGAACAGAATCCATGTTAACCAAAAACAAGCCTATAAACTGTCCATAAATGACATCAAGGCAGCTCCAGAAGAGCAAAGTTCCTTTTCTGGCTTCTCAGCCTATGTCACTGCTGTTCACAATAGTGCTTCTTACCTATGCAATCTGAGTCTGCAAAATCATAATTTGCAACCATAATTTTCTGCAGAGGGCCTTTTTCAAATAATCCCAGACTGACAAAACTAAGCTCCTTAAAGATGCTGCAAAATCACTTAATCAATGTTTCATGCATTTTATTTTAAAGGTCTATTAAGAACCATTCTTTCTAGTAGAATGCTATTTTCATCTCAACTTCTTTTTTCATTTGGTAGCTTGAAAATGAGATTTCCCTACCATTGCCTTTTTTTTTTTTTTTTGTCTCTTTCTATTTGATCAATGATGATTTGTTTTTTCCTGTGCTTCTAAGAGAGTTGACATTAAAATGTCTAGTTGCTATCCTCTTTCTGTTGTATTTGTGCATTGGAGCCATTCACAATGATGTCAGCTCAGCTCTAGGCATTGTCTCTGATAGTTCAATTCCAGCTGAATTGCTGGAGCCAGCAGGACATTAACATTCATTTGATTGATTTAGCATACTCAGAGAATAAGATGGGGTTTGTATGCAGCAACACACATGAAAAACTAAAGAAATTATAAAGCAGTCCAAAGTTCTTTTAGAGTCACATATCTTTTCCTTCTCACATACCTTCCTGTGCCTGAGGGTACCATCTAAAAAACGGCCATTTCAATATGAGCCCTTCCTTGACAGTGCTCCTGGAAGAAAGAGGAGAGGAAAGGGATTTAAAACTATTGTTGAACACAGTTCGTCAATTTAACAGATTTCAAGGCTAAAAGATCATATTATTCATTACCTCCTTTCCACTGCAATTTCCACATTTTGTCCAACAATTTGAGAGAACACTTTTTCAAAGGTAAATACTTCAATCTGAGTCTGAAATAAGTATTTAAAATATAACACTTGATGGCTTTAAAACCTTCTTCCCTTGTCCAGCCTACCCTTATGATAAGGTTTTGGTGTTGTATGTGACTAAAGATGCACATGACCTGCAAAGAGTTTGTGTCTTTTCAGATTCCAGATTCTTGAATGTAAAACTAAAGTGAAGAAGACAATGCAGAGCAAAATTTTCAGAAGATATGGCTAAAGTGTGGCTCAGGAATCCATCTGCCTCCAAAAGCAATGCTGAGCCACAGGCGCCTGTGAACTGAATGAATAAATATGGCTTTATTTTCATGCAAACTAGAATCTCCACCTCACTATTTTATGACTTCAAAACAGGAATTCCCAGACTTTTTAAAAATAGGACTAAAGAACTCAGCAGATATGTCTGTTCAATGATACACTTTATGGGCTGCATGAAAATTAGAAGGACCATACCATAACAGAACATAGCTGGCCTTTTCTTCAAAGCCCTTCTCCTGCCCCATCTCTGTTCAGCTACTCCAGGTGAGTTGGCAGCCTCCAGACCATAACCATACTTGACTCCTGTGACAGGACCTTTCACCCCCCCATACAGCAAAAGGTTATCTCTACTTCTCTCATGGCTAAACTAGGCCAGAATGGTTTGTCTTGGGATGAATTATCTCAGCTGAAAACACCCTTAGCCAGCATTAAACATCCTTCCTTGAATGTTGGGAAAGGATAAGCCAGAAATAAGTGACTGACAGACAAGCATTTTTTACAGCTATAAAAGACCACTATGATTTTCATGAAATCAGAACTCTCCTATACACTCTCTGAGTGCATAGAGGGTTCTCCTCAATGTGGAAACGTTCATATTGAGATACTTCCCTGGGACTGAGAGAAATTAGGAGACTCTTTGCATGCCACCATCATTCATTGGTAAGAGTGACATTGGCTCCTAATCTATACTATTTTTTTGCTACCTGTAACATAAGTACCTTTCTTATCCTGCACTGTATTTTTATCTACTCATAGTCCTTTTTTTTTATCCTGTGTTGAAAGTAAGACTGTTAAAGTCTTGTGTCTGTTTTCCTTATGTCTATTCAATAAATAATTCATGTTGTAATAGGCCTGATTGGTCATTATTAAGGACTTGCAAGTGAGAGTGGGTTTTGCTGTGCTAGCTGCCTCAATAAAGCTACTGCCTACTGCCAGAGACCTGAGCAGAGGCAGGGACTTGTCTAAGCTCTCCCCTTTCATTCCTAGCAGCCCCCTCTTCTGATGTAGTCAAATGGACAGGTAGAATTTGGGCATTTTCCAGTAGCTTCAGCGTTATAAATACATGGATGATGTGACAACAAGGTCAGCTGTCCCAGTTCAACTTCACCTTTGCATTTCTCTTAATTCCAAGGGTATCTCCTAATTAGGGGTTCTTTCTATATGACATGTAGCTCAGCTGGAGTTTTAACTGCTCAGAAACACCTGCAAGAGCTCTCCCCTGACTTCAGTTACCTGCTCTGAGTGCAGCTGCAGGCTCCAGCCCAGCCTCCCTGCTGCGCACATACTTATCAGGAAGACAGATGGGTCTGGACACTCATTTGTGATCATTAACAAGCAGTGCCTGTAAAAGATGACAACTCATGTGTCAGCTGAAACATTTCGCATTAATTGGAACCAAGTTCCTATCAAATATATTTTGATAATAGCCAATCTCTCAAGGATATTTTGTACCACACAGCAAGAACATGTTTGATGTCTTTCCTTGGAGGCAAGAAAGAGAACCAGAAGGCTAATGCAGCTACAGCCAGTGAAGAAAGATGAACAGAAAATAACAAAGAAAGAGTTCTGTCTGTGGAAATAAGCAATGAATCCTGGAGCTTATCAGCTCTGTCAGCAGGGTAGATCCTGACACAGGTCTGTGGGTTCTGAAGGCTGCTCTTGTTCCAGAAGTAGAGACACTATGAAGGAGCAGTAGGAAGTAAGGGATGAAGTTGCAGCTAATGAATGTCTCCACGGACAGTGAGTCAGTAATCAAAGCTGAAATCTGGCAAATCTCTCTATGAATACAGGAGTGCATGTTTTAATACAAAACTAATGCAAGGCCATTTCCAGTGATCTTAGAGGAGTCAGTTCTCCTGGTTCATTCCCATGATGTGACTGAGCATTTCCCTTGACTTTCCTCACTTAACTTCCATCTTAGGGCTGGCCCTTTCTTGGTTACAAGATTTGGTTGGTACCCAGCTGACAGTGGAGTGACTTCAAATATTTATTCCCTCAAGTCCTTAAGAATAGTTTTTTGTAGTAATGTTTTTGAGATGTAACAGTTTGTGAGATGGATAATTAACAGGACTGCATGTGTGTCTAAATGAGCTCCAAAATACTTGATAATCACTGTTGTGTACCTTAGGCATTATGATGCCACTTTAGTCTTTTTAATACCAAGCAACAATTTCAGAAGCCAGAGAGTCTCTCTGGGTTTATAGCATGCTTTCCATGCTGCTTAGACTTTCTCTCCACTGATCTACTGCTGGATAAAAGCAATGTTGAAAAGACATTAAAGCAACAGTCAAGATCTGTAGCTACATTAGTCATGCTGTCAGAGACCTGGAAAGAACCTCACTGAAGTTAAGCAGGAAAACAATTTGTTGAAGCATCTGCTGAAGCAGTGAGTTGCAACTCATTCAAATCTCTCTAAAGTACATGATCAAGCAACTGCTGAAGCCCTGAAAGCCACAATTGATTCTGCAAACAGGAGATACTAAAAAAAAACTTTGATCTCCAGTCTCTGGTATGTGATAAAAACCTGACTGTCCACATATTTATTCCTTTAAAGCAGTCAGGTGGGAAAATACAGGATGAGTGACATTCCCCTAGTGCAGCAACAGAACTACCTGTACAATCTGACAATTCTCTGCTATCACTGTGTGTAATTGGCATTTAGTTCCACTGAACCGAGCCGTTTTGGACATGCACTGACCCAACCAAAGGAATTATTTTGTGACGTTTGTACCTGAACCTCACCCAATTGCTCCCCAGGCCCAGAAGAGCTAAGCAGTCAATCATCTTCAGGTCTTTTTGCCAAATATAACATTGTTAAGCCTTGAATTCTTCAGTACAACCAGGAGTCTAAAAAAAAGCCTTACCAAATAACTGAGGCATCTGAGGCACCCAGACAGATGCCATAAAATCCAGAGCACCTCAGTTGTAAATTGACTCATATAAAACCTGCTAAATTCATCCATCCAGGATATAACTTACAATATAGGAAAAACCTATATAGGACTTTATATAACTTTTTTAATCACTGTGTTAGCCTAAAAGGCACAGTTTGATCAGCTAACAAAGAGACAAAACATGTAAAACCTATTTTTTCTTTTCCCAAGAGGCAGGTGGAAAAAGAGAGCCAACTGTTGTTCTGTGATGCTCGTTCATTTCAGGTGTCAGCTTCTTGAGAGTTTGATGTGTAGAGATTCTGACAATCTTAAGATCAGAACAATTATCACTAAAGGAAAGAAAAAGTTATATTAGTTGAAAATAAAGGGTTTTGTTTATTCTAAATATTAACTAACTTTGTGCGTGTTGTCTCTGCCAGGGAGGCAGAGAAACAAGTTAAATGTACTGTGCTTTATGCACAGTTTATTGTACTGGTTAGGAAATTTATAGCAGTATCTCCAGGATTTGACCCTGGATATACCTGAGATACTGATATACTTGATATATATTTGATTCTAGATATACTTGGACATATTTAATTTGATCCTGGATACAGTTCAAGGCCAGTTCTGCCTTTACTATTCTGTCCCCATTCATATACCTTCTCATTTAAAAGGAGAGTTTGTGCTGAAAAGTCGAACCTTCTTGCAAGGGTTGAGATGCAGATTGAGCTCTGGTTGGGAGCCCGAGGCGAGAGCCTTTGGGATAACAAAGGGCATAAAGATGGGTGATGCCGGCCAGGTGAGAGGACACAGACATAGCAGGAGCCGGGAGCTGCCGATCTTTTTAGATAGCAAAGCCGACGAGGACGGGTGCCAGTGAGGCGGATGGACACAGAGACGAATGCAGGAGCAGGACTGAGGAGGGAGAGTGGGACTTGTGGGAGGGGACACTGTGACGGGATGAAAGCCCAGGGCTTACTTAATTGGGATTCTCTTCGGGGGCACTAGATCGAGCTTATGTGTTGCTGTGCCGGGAATAAATCCCTCTATGGGACCAGACATCTGAGACTCACCTATGGGAAACCTGGGGTCGAACCGGTGAGGAAACCTGGTCTGACTGTGGGAGCGGGAAGCCAAGCGGGAGACCCGTCATGGCCCGGGGGCCGCCGTGAAGAGGCTTCTGTCCCAGCAGGGCTGCTCTGGCGCTGGGAGCGGGACTGCCAAGGGGCTCGGGAACGGGCAGGCTGGGAAGGTTCTCGGGCACGGCAGGGCCCGCGGGTGTGCCCGCAGCGCTCGGCAGCGGCTTGGGAGAGGCGGGGGGCACCGGGCACCCTGAGGGGAGCGGCGGGCGGCACCGGGCACCCTGAGGGGAGCGGCGGGGGGCACCGGGCACCCTGAGGGGAGAGGCGGGGGGCACCGAGCACCCTGAGGGGAACGCACGGGGCACCCTGAGGGGAGCGGCGGGGAGCACCGGGCATCCTGAGGGGAGCGGCGGGGGGCACCGGGCACCCTGAGGGGAGCGGCGGGGGGCACCGAGCACCCTGAGGGGAGAGGCGGGGCGCACCAGGCACCCTGAGAGGAGAGGCGAGGGGAGCGGCGGGGGGCACCGAGCACCCTGAGGGGAGAGGCGAGGCGCACCAGGCACCCTGAGAGGAGAGGCGAGGGGAGCGGCGGGGGGCACCGAGCGCCCTGAGGGGAGCGCACGGGGCACCGGGCACCCTGAGGGGAGCGGCGGGGCCCTGAAGGACGCAGCGCCGCGTGCGCACCGCCAGGCGGCGCCCCCGCCCCACCGAGCGCGCGGAACCCGGGGCGGCCGCGCGACTCTTCCGGCAGCGCAGGAAGGGGCGGTGCGCGCGGCTCCGGGGAGCGGCGGGAGCGGCGAGGCCGCGGGTAGGGGAGCTCGGGGGGCGGCGGGAATGCCGGGGCCGCGGCTCGGGGAGCTCGGGCAGCGGCGGGAATGCCGGGGTCACGGGTAGGGGAGCTCGGGGGGCGGCGGGAATGCCGGGGCCGCGGCTCGGGCGGCGCCGTGTAGGGGTGCAGGAGGGGCCGGGCTCCGGGAGCGCTCCCCGGGAAACGCCGCCGCGCGCGGGCCGCGGTGTTGCCGCATCAGCGCCCGACCCCGTCCCGCGGCCTCTCGGTGCTGTGGGCGAGGAGGGCACAGGGCTCGTGTCGTACCGTTACCGAGAGCCGGGAACCGGGATATCGCCACCGCTTTCACCAGCCTTGCCCTGATGCGGAGATACGGGAACTGCAGCTGGGTTTAGAAATTGAGGACTGGGCTAGACCCGTACGGAACCCGCGGTAGTGCACTTATTCCTTTAAGGTCTTAGAGTGAGTCTCTTTTCTAGGAAAAATGATTTCTGAAAGCAGCTCCTTCATCAAGGGTGTGGTGCTTGGAGGAGTATTCTGCATGTTGGTTACGCTCCTCGGACACATTAAGGTGGGCCACGGGACCAAAGCACATCACCACGAGCATCATCACATCCAGGCTCCCAACAAGGAAGATGTCTTAAACCTTTCAGAAGGTGAACGTGTGGAGCTTAGTAAAAGCATCCATGTTTACTGTATCATCCTTGTCAAACCAAAAGATCTGGGGCACTGGGCTGCAGCAAGAGAGACCTGGAGCAAGCACTGCGACAAGGCAGAATTCTACAGCTCAGAAAAGGTCAAAGTGTTCGATTCTGTAGCTGTCAATGCAAATGACCCTTGGGTGATGATGCGGAAAGCTTACAAGATAGCGTATGAACGCTATAAGGATGAATTCAACTGGTTCTTCCTTGCTTATCCAACAACATTTGCTATAATTGAAAATCTCAAGTATTTCTTACTGAAAAAAGACCCCTCGCAGCCTTATTACATAGGCCACACTGTGAAATCTGGTGACCTTGAGTATGTAGACGGCGAGGGAGGAATTGTCTTAAGCATTGAGTCACTAAGACGACTCGCCCATGTTCTTGGAGACCCTGACAAGTGTCCAGAGCACGGAGGTATGATTTGGAAACTCGCAGAGGACAAACAGCTGGCAATCTGCCTGAAGTACACGGCGTGTTTGCCGAAAACGCCGAAGATTCAGAAGGCAAAGACGTCTTTAACACGAAATCCGTGGGGGCCCTCATTAAGGAGGCCATGTCCACTCACCCTCAGCAGGTGGTGGACGGCTGCTGCTCCGACATGGCCATCACCTTCAGCGGACTGGCCCCCAACCACATGCACGTGATGATGTACGGGGTGTACAGGCTCAGGCCCTACGGCCACTCCTACAGTGACGCCCTGGTCTTCCTGCCCCCGCCGGGCTCTGACAATGACTGACGTGTCCGCAGGGAAGGCCTGGAGTTGGCTCTTCTCACAGCACACGGTTGTACTGACACATTCTGATACTGGTGTACAGGTTTTTTTGCACATTGAGGATTGGTAAAGCTCTTAATTTTAAAAGTGGAAGGAGAATTTTTTTCTGTATCTTTTATAGAGAAATGCTTCTGGCTTTTGACAGTGCTGGAATGAAACGATAAAAAGAAGATGTTAATGTTTATTATAAAAGGAAATTAAGTTTATAGGGGGGGTTTGTACATGTAAATATTTATTAATGAAAACTCAAATGAACTTTAGTCTACTCTTACAAATATATTTTTGCAAGACTTTGATTATTTCCGTTCTTCTAGGCATTTCTAGAATGTCTTTATATCTTTCTAAGATGTATGAATAAAACGGACTACAGATCCAGTCTCAAAGACTGTAACTTTAAGCTGTTTCTTTTACACTGAACTACACAATAGCTTGAGCTTATACAGAACCTGCCACCTCACGTACAGCCTTCTAACAGCAGGAAGCAAGGTGACAAGAAATCTTGCAGCAGGTAGTATCAAGTGCCCTTTGGACTACTGTTTCTAAGCAGACAAAAGAAAAAGATAAACTCTGTTTGAATAGGTATTAACATGGTCAGGGAGTCTGTTAGCATAAGATTAATTGCTCATTTAAATTTTCACTCCATCTATAAGCATGTTAGAATAAAGGTTCAGTATTATTTAGTCCTGTAAGTAGGTGCTAATAGTGTTTACAAGGGAGTACGTTAGTGTTTGGAGTTTTTTGATGCCTTTTTTTTTTTGGCTTTGTTTTGGGGTTTTGTTTATAATAGAGTGCTAAGTTTTACACAAGTTCCTGGATCACACTTCTGTCCACTCACAGCATTTGCAGACAAACTGCCTTGAGTACTCACTCCACTGAGAATTCGCTGACCTGACATGGGTGTTTCAAGACTTGAAGAAGGTACTCAGATCCATCTGTTAGATCTAGGACTATCACAGGCTTTGTTGGTACTACAATATCCATAGAACATGGGAGCAGACTGTGTTCTCATCTTTAACCAACCAGTTGTAACAACCTACCCTGAGCTGCAAGCAGGCAGGTGGGGAAGTGAAACAGTTGCTTTTTTTGTTTTATGCATCAGGTTTTTGACAAGAAAGGTGAGACAACTGCTCAGACCCCCTCCCACAGCTCAGCTGCTTTTTGAAAGCTGAGACAAGATGCACCTTCTCATCCTGTCAGTCAGAGCTCAGCTGACAGCAACACAAACATGCACAATCACTGCCAAAACCTACGTAAAACTTGGACCGTTGATGTTTTACTAACGTGGTATATAAATTAAGCTTGATTTGGCTTGTATCTTCCTACAGGTTAGTACATCTGCAAAAACTGACAAAACCAGATAAAGAAAGCAAAACTTTCTTTTTAGTGTTTTTGTATTTAAAAGTTCTGACCCCCTGCAGCAACAGCAGTCATAGGAGAATGAGAGTGAACAATTCCAACAAGAAAAAAAAATCATTTGTCAGAGATTTGAGGTGCTGTAGGACAACAGGAAGAGATAAGATGGAAGGGGAAAAAGCAAACCACAAAAGACAAGATTAGCTCATTTTACACCACCACGAAAAACAAACAAACAAAAAAAAAAAAAAAAAAAACAACCTGAAGCATAAACTGACTTCACCTAGTACTAACCAGAAATCAGTACATTTACAATGAAATCTTTAAGATGCACAGAAACGTTCACCAGAATTCTGAAGATCTGAGGTGTAATCAGAACTCTTTCTGGAACACTGCTTAAATTTTGTCTTCCTACATTGATAGTTTCAGATTTACCCTGTCACTTTCAGAAGTAGTCTTGTAAATAATTCTAGAGAATTTTAAAAGCAGCACATATTAGGCAATAAATTCCTTCTGCCATGTATGTCTTAATTTGGCTTTAGAATCAGATGGAGAAACACCTTGGCTACTGTTGTCTGTTAAGGTCCCAGGGTGGAGAAACCCAGGACACCGAGTGAGCAGAACAGCACCAAAACAAGGCACTGGCACAAAAAGTTACATTCTGCTGTTGTAAAATGCATATGTTAGACTAAAGACTTGAAATATTAATAAATGCTTCCAGAGACAGTTATGAGTGGTAGACCTTAGAAGTTTCCTTAATTTATTACAGTATTCCACTTTTCCATAGGCATAGCTTTGGATGTGCTGGATGAAGGACTGGATTATCCAGACAGATACACAGTGCTCTGAACCCATTCTGTAGCTGGAGAGGTGGCAGTATGCACAAGCTGAGAGCTCTTCAAGTTTCACCTGAAAAAGTTGTTCCTGGCTATACTGAAAAATGTGTTTTGCTGTCATGCCTTTATTTAACAGTGATTTTGTTCTGCTCCTAAAATAAGGCGGCACCCAGGGAGTAGAGAGCGTCAGGCACCAGGGTGGCACACACCGCTCGGGGAGTGTGCCCACCATTACTACAAACTCCACTAGGAGAGCAGTATCAAAGGGCTGGCAGGTAGAAATCTGAACATATGTACAGTCCGCAGCTATGAGCCACCATAAAATAAGAGTTTATAAATCCTATACAGATAAATGCATATTAAAAAGAAAATCCTTAAGTAAAATTATGTTAATGCTCTTAATAAGTTAAAAAATAATGTCAAAAAACCTGATTTCTCCACATTCAAGAAACTAGATGGACTAACAAGATGTCAATCAGAAGAAAAAATCTGAAATGTTTCAGAGGTTTTATAAACCATTTATATTTCACACACACTTTATATTACTCTTTTAAAAGAGCACAAAAATGTAAACATTTCTTGGCTTTTTCGTCCTTTCCATTTGAAAGTCTACTCACAATCCATGCACAATCTTTCATCAAGTATCTTCAGTCACTGAAGACTCAGGTTTAAGACAAAACAAAATAACTATAATAAAAAGAAATCTAGAAAACTATTGTAGCCTAACAGTACTTTTGCATTCAACTGATTTATTTAGCATAGCCACAGAACAAAATAATTTGTACATTCAGTCACATTAAAAACAAGGAATTACAAAGCAGTCCACATTTAATCTAAGTGCATTCCTTTGGAGTAACAGTTCCTGTTGTTTCACTTGTATGTCTTCATATGCCAAAGGCCGTCATTTAAATAGTGGATATTTTCAATACCAATCCCTTTGTTGACCTTCTCACTGTAGGAGGAAAATGTACAGAAGTATTAGCTAGGTTAAATAGGAGAGCACTAGAAAATATATTATTTCAAGCAGAAACTGCAACATTTGTCAATTGGAAGGGGAAAACCATCAAGTCGTTATCTTCCATAGCAGGTGGACAAGAAACAATATTTGTTATTACATGTGCCTACATTGCTGACTGATAAGAGGTCAATATTTGCCTTCCACATTTTTTCAACAGTATTTGTACAGCTTTGTACAGCTTTCCACAATATTTGTACTACTGCTTTGTGGGACACAGTTCTTCAGACAACACTTCTGCTACTTTTCTTAACTGTACCATTTCTCCAACAAAGTAGCACAGCAGTTGTGAGCCTCCCCACTCCCAGCACAGAATATGGTACAAAATTATTGGAATGTGGAATCTAACAAGTTCTGGTGGGACTGACACCATCAAATGCAGGTGAGCTGCCTCACTTCTAGCTGCAGGTCACCTACCCACTTAATAAAGAATTAAGAATGCTAAATTTATGTGCCAAGGACTTCCCACTTGTTACAGACATGCTATCCTCTATAGTATGGACTATCTTTTGAGTCATGTCATCTTTCAAAAATTACTGGTTTGTGTCTGCATTAAATGTGTTTATTTTTTCAGTTAAAAAAAGCCCAAAACAAACACACCTAGTTTTCCCACAATAAACAAGACAAATCTCTTTCTAGGAGTGAGAACAGGTTTCACCAAGTGTTCTATTACTTACACAATCTGTCCAAAAGTAACCAGGAAGGAAAATGCTGCTAACACAATATTAACACATTGGTGTGATTAGTAATCACACCAAGAGATTGAAATCCCACTGCCAAAACAAGAAAACTGTAGGAAAATGTCACAGAAAAAAAGCAGCTAACAGGCTGCAGAGAGGAGTATAATTTCATTTTCCTCTCCAGTTCATGTTGCTTCTCACAGGAACAGGATATTCAGCTGCAAGGCTGGTGGATTTGAAGTTAGGTATACAAAGGCCCTTGGTTTGCAATGATCACAGCATGTCATTGCACTCTTAGGACTGTGACCCAAGGAGCTTTCCTTTCCACTTGGAGTCTTTTGAAGCACCACAAAGAATCCTGAAGAGTATCATTCCTCAACAGCTACAGCAGGCCCGAATCCAGGTTTCTGCAGTCCCACTCTATCCCCGTCCTCTAAGACATTCCCACCTCTCTGCCTCATGCTACTATCACAGCTTAGGACAGGCTTCTGCTGAGAATGAACCACACAAAAAAGAGTGACTTGTTTTCACCAAGAAAGCTTCCTCACTGCCACAAGTGACAGACAGGTCTGGAAACCAACACAGTCCAAACCTGCTGGGTGCATCTCACATCATGCAAAACGTTAGTAGAACTTAAGATGACAAAGTAATTTAGCTGCTTATAATTTAGCACTATCTGAAAGGCAAGAACAACTAACATCCATTTCCATTTTTTATATCTCTTTTCCTTCTCAAACAGTTTTCAGTTTATCCCCTGAGCAGACCTCTGAATTTCACAAGAGGCTCAGCTAAATTACTCAGCATATCAAGCAGAAATGCTGCATATGGGTACACCCTAAAGAAAAAGAGCAGGCCACAGAGGAAAAATCCAGCAGGACTTGAGTCTCTGCTGTCCCAGCAAACAAAAATCTCTTCAATGTTTTTAATCCTCTCAAACCCAAATTACATCTCTTGCCTAGCCTAGGTAGTAAATACTTGATAAAAGTATGTTTTTGTTGAACAAGATCTTTGAGAAAGTATGATCTGAGCACTAGAAATAATAACATTCAGTACTAGTATTAATGTTGTCTTAAAATCCATATTCACACGAAAAGAACTATTCTGATTCCCAATAAAGACAGAAGACATTCCCTGCTTTCTCTTCTTTCCCTGAATACCAGTCAACAAAATGAAATGTTACAAACTCTGTACTTGAACAATGCATGCTACAACAGCAATGCAGTAACCTTGACAGTGGTGCTTATATTCCAAACTAACATAAGAATAATAACATGGGACAGGTTATAAAAGGTTATATTTTAGCTTTTAAAACACTTACATGTCCTCAGCTGACATCTTCATTACTCCCACACATAATGCGTGTTGTTTTCCCTCTGCCATTATTGCCTAAAAATTATTGCTAAGGAAAACATTTCTTTTTAAACTATTTCAAAAAAAGTAAAAGCAATATGAATAAATTACTTCCAAAAACTCTTTCAAAAGAGAATGGTGAACTTTTAACCTTTTAGTAATTCTAGAGCTCCAGTTCTTAAAGATAAGCAAAACAATGCACTGAATTTAACAACTGAATCAGTGTGTAGAACAAAGCATGTATTTATGAACTTGGAACAGCAATTACAGAAAAAATCTCCCAATGCTACATTTCTTCCCTTGTGCCTACACAGAGTTGACAGTTTCTGCCTTTCTAGAACAAAACAGCACACACTTGTGGGACCATTTTAGATTCCAAGGCACAGAAGAACTGAGACACCAATTTAAAAACCAAAAGTACTGAAATCGCATGTGTCCTTTTCAGAGCTTAGCAATACACAATGTTAACTGCTGATCTTTTCCTATAGCATCTAACTAACAACAAAAGCAGCACAGCTTGGTGTTATAAATGCTGTATTGGTTCAGGGTTCTTTTTTTCAGTAATATAATGAGTGAACTAGCACACTTTCCTCATTTTACATAAGCCAACTTCATCAGACACATAAAGCAAGTCCTGACTGCAGTAAAGCAGATCCTAAACATCTTTCCTAATTCCCTAGGAACTGGAGAGAATTCTTCTGAAGGGAATATAAGACTAACGAAGCAGGGGACAAATTACAGTGCAGCTCATCTACTTTTACCATTCTACATAAAATCACTAAGGAGCTCCACTTACCAATGAGATTAATGGAACAGCATCCAACCCAATGGTACAGCAGGAACAGTTATGAGGTTTGGAAAATACAGTAAGTGAAAAAATACCAACAATTTTAACCTTGCCAAGCAATATCTAAACCTCTGCAGCTCCTTTCTGATTACTAGTTATTTCATGAAACCAAATTAAAATCTAAAGTAACACAGATAACAATCAACAAGAACAGAAATTTAACTCATCTCACAGTGAGCAATAACTCATAGTTAAAAAGGATACAACGACAGTGTCAACAGCAGCAGGGTAAAGCTTTGCTCCAGGAGACGTGAGGCCAGGGCACATTATATTAGCTCCACTCAGGACAAATTTAATGGCACCTTTATCAACCTGCTGATGCGGGAGAATAAATGGGTCTAGGAGGGGAAAGAGACAGCATTGCAGTTAATACAGCACCATGAACACATAAATAGCTCATTATCAAGTCAGTTTAAATGAGGCAATTAGATACAGCAAGGGTAGGAAGTTTGACAACTACCAGAGCTCCTGCTGGGCAGTACCATCCCAAAAGGACACAAATACTGACCCAAAAGGACACAGGTGCTGTCCTCCCAGACCACATCTTTTATGTGAGAACCAAAGGTAACCCAGCACTTCAGGCTATGGCTCCTGCACACTCACAGACCCATAGACTGAGCAAGAATTCTCCCCTAGGGGAAACAACCACCCAAGTACCCATCCTAGGAGATCTTAAAAACAAGGAGTCTTAAATCCCACAAACTCTATGGAGTCTTACAAATTACTCTAACATGAAAGAAAAACAGTTTAATGTTAACAGAACAAAAAAGGCAAATATGGACAAAATTCATGAAAGCTGTCATCTCTCCAAGCCATCCTTCAAGTACAGGGACCCTCTTGAAGTATTTCCAACACTGAGATCTGACTGAATAATGTTTTTTGGTATCCAAAACAGAGAAACACAATCAAGCAGAACAGCCAGAAAAAAAATTGCAAGAGTAAATTGTGAAAAGTAAAAAGCATACAGCATAAGTTCCTATAGGAGACAGATACACATTACATCATTAAACTCAGGAAGACAAAATATTTTTTCTAGTAAGAACTTACAAGTATTTGTATAACAAGACTTGAAAGAAAAAAGATAGGGACCAACAACAGCAAATATATCTCTGTCCTAGGGGAGCATCTCCAGGTTTTTTTACAAAGCTTTGCACAATTTAATTCTTACTTATCAAAGTTCAGATTGCTTAACACAAGGCATGGAAGCAATTCACATAGACATGTGAAACAGAAAATTAATAAATTCCAGTTAAGAAAGTATACTGTATCTTTAAGACCTATTCTGGAATATGCATGTGCATGGAATACATGGAATGGAAGCTCTTTTTAATTTGGTTCTACAGATGTCCTGTGGAATCACAGTTACCCTTCTCTTCCCAGCACAACCACCCTCAGGAAACTTACATTTGTGAAGCAACCTTAGCGTTGGGTAAAAAATCCCTTCTCTTTGCCTGAAGAACAGCAACTCCCCATTCACAGTGAGGATTTCTATATGTTCATGACTGCAAGATTTAAAAAAAAAAAATCCAAAAGTTACTTAACCCTTCTGTAGTTTAAATACAGTATTTTACTTTACGGAGTCAGGTCTATCTCAGCACCTGAGAATAAAAACAGTCAATTAGCAACAAAATTTAAAACTAAAAATATTATCTTTTTGTATGACTTGTTCTTCAGCAGTGCTCTCCTGTTCACTTCTTCTCCCTTTGAGAAAAAAAGAAACCTACTGACAGAACACACAAACTGCATTTCTTCGGCGTTGCTTTTTGAATGCAATACAAGAAGTGAATGAGAAGAACTCGGCAAAAATGTACTATCCTTTATTTAGAAAAAGGGAAAATAATCAAGATAATATATGGAAGCCCAAAAATAGTACAAAATGTTACTGACAGGAATCCAAACAATTTTGAGCTTCCATGCCCATAAAGCTGAAGGCTTCCCTTCAACAACAGGAGATCCTTGGAGAGAGCCTGAATGCACTGCACATTAACTACTAGGCAGCATTTTTAAGTTCCTCAAGCATCCTACTAGCATGTGCCTTTAAAGCACGATGAGCACATGCCAACTTTCTGGTTTGGCCATAACACAGACTACTAGCTATTAAGAGATGATGGATGCCAATCTAAATTTGTGCTAGGTTTATCTACTGTACAAAGTAAACGTACAAAGGAAGCAATCCTAGCACCTTGAAAGCAAAGTTTAAGAGAAAAGATACTTACCATCTTACTATTTTGACTGGATCTTTCTTTGGCATGATTTGGTTTAGCCATGGTTCAATTACAGGGAATTGGTCTATCAGTTGATTCTTGATACCTTTAATAACTGAAGTCTTCAGCTGGATACAGTTTGAGACATTCTCCTTTTCATCAAATCTGTCAAGTGAGTGAAAGTATTTTAGAAATGCACGATTCGCTGCACAAAATAGGCATTTTTCAGCAGCTGTGTTTATAAATTCACTGTAAAAGTCTAATAGCAGACTGACTGCCCAACTTTCAAATGCAGTATTTCATAGGGCTTAAATCTGTCCCCTAGGAACACTGGGCTGGGGGAAGGCAGGGGGTCGCCCCCTTAGTAGCCTGTCTTCATCCCTAAACTTTTTGTACGGCCGCAAAACATGTGTTTAGTCTCACAGACAAACCCAAGAGTACTTTTCTGTTAACACAAACACCCACAGCCCTGTTCCGATGCGAATCCTTCACGTCCACCGCAGAAATACGAACGGCGCTTTCTACCGCCCGAAGTTGGTACAAGTTCGTGACTCAGCTCCACCGAAGGAGCGAGTGCCCGAGGCAAAGCCGAGGGCTGCGGGCGGCGCTGCCCGAGGAGGCCGCGGGGCCACTCCCGCCAGCGCAGCGCCGAGCCCGGGGCGCGGGGCAGCGCCCGGCCCCTTCCCCTCCCTTCCCCCGCGCCCCCCACGGCCCCAGCCCGGCCACACTCACTTCTTGAACATCCTGCGGGCGGGGGGCGCCGGGCGGGCAGGCCGGGGCCGGCGGGCGGGCGGGCACCCACAGCCTCGGCGCTGCTCACACGCGGCTCCGGCCGGGCCGTGCCTGCCTGCGCGCCCGCCGGAAGCGCCGCTCCATGCCGCGGAACGGGCGGGGCCAGCCGGCAGCGCGCCGTGCGCCCGGGCGGGGCCAGCGCTGCCCGGCGGGGCGGACCGGCCCCGTGCGCACCGGCACTGCCCCGGCGGGGCCGGCCCGCACCGTGAGCGCCATCGCTGCCCCGGGCGGGACCGTGCGCCTCGTGCGCGACCGGCACTGCCCCGTGCGGGGGCCGGCCCGCACCGTGGCGCCATCGCTGCCCCGGCGGGACCGGCCCGCACCGTGAGCGCCATCGCTGCCCCGGCGGGACCGGCCCCGTGCGCATCACCGGCACGTGCCCCGGCGGGACCGGCCCCGTGCGCACCGGCACTGCCCCGGCGAGGCCACCCGGCCCCGTGCGCACCGGCACTGCCCGGCGGGGCCGGCCTGTCCCGTGCGCGCCATCGCTGCCCCGGCGGGGTTTTCTCGGCACCCGGGTGCTGGGTGCTTACAGGCACGGCGCTGTTTTCCCAGTGTTATAAATACATATTTTGGTATTAGCTTTATATAAATATTAGAATAAATGTTATAAATATTATGTTTATTTCTGTAGTTTTTAGTGTGTTTTAACTACCTGAATAGATGTATAAAGTTTTTTCTTTGCTGTAGTCTAGAATTTAGGTGTAGTGTGTTTCAGCTACCTGAATAGATAACTTCTGAAAGAAGCCCAAGTGACTCTCAGCATTCACCACTTGTGAAAGAAAGGACCAAAGCCCAAATCAAAAGACGATAAGAACCGAATAAAAGTGGGATTGCGCTTGACGGACCCAAGGAGTGACCATGCAGAGCAGTTCCTGGAAAAATGAATATGCATAAGTCCATGCATGAAGAGCAGGATAAAAAGAGGTGATTCCAAAACACCGGGGTGCTCTTGGCAGTGTGCCAAGATGCCTAGTCGGCAGTATTTCTTTGCTTTATCTGTTTCTTATTGTCTTTATTGAACATTTTTTAAACTTTGCCAAGAAAGTGAACTTTGTTTTTCACACCAGGTAATATGTCACTTTTCGGTAAAATAAGAAGAGCAAAGTGCTAATAGCTATTGACATCGTTTAAACACAAAATACATTTAACTGGAAAAAACAAAGCCATCTTCAAACTAGCAGAGCAGAAGCTATGTGAACTTCCATCAATACTTCGCCATGCAAACAACCACATTTTTAAAGATTGTAATGAAAAATTCATCATACTCTACCTCAAAGGATAGAAACACAGGGTAAATTTCTACCCTTCTTGAGAAAGACAGCACATCTCACTGAAATCACCTGAGCCACTGGTTTCATGTCTGCTTAAAACAGCAAGATTAGGCCCAAATTTTTAAAAATTGCCTTTGTCAAGAGGAAGGTCTTACTTCTATACTTCTACTACCTTAAAGCAATTGGATCATCGCTTCTATTCAGGGCTGAGCTAACCTTGAGTCTGGTCTCAGCTCTTCCATCTGCTCTTCCAAATGCTTTTTGCTGGGGTAGCTGCAGATTTCAGGGCCAGGTAACTGCTCAGTCAATCTACAAGTGCTTGTACATGCTTGGAGCCTTCTTCAAAAATCCTCTTGGGATTTTTGAAGAAGGCTCCAAGGACCTAGGCTGGACTTCGTTAACACAGCTCTCGGTGTTACTGTTCAGCCTCAACACCAAAAGACTGGACACATTTGCTCTGGTTGCAGGGTCACTTTAAAGTACCAAAATTTTAAAAGCACAGTACCTGGACAAGACTGACAGAGCAAGGGGAACATCGAGCAAGTGCTCTGACAGAAACCACCCTCAGGATCACATGCTCATGATTTATAGAGAGGATTTAGGACTTCACCCCCTATAAGTTTCAGTAGAAGGGGAAAATCCATCACACCTGGCTTCTTCCTAGATCCCCAGAACTCTACCTTGTCTCCACCTGCTCTCTCATATCCAAAAGCTGAATATTCTAACTGATGGGGAAAAGTTATTGACTGTTCCAAACCTGAATGATTGCATAGACAGCAACTTCAGGAAAAGGAACTCTTACTCATATCTTTTTTATAAATCAAATCCTTTCAATCCAACCAAGAATGAATCCAGCCAAGAACCAAGGATGGGTAGAAATTTGGCATCGCTTACAACTCTACACCTCTTATCAAACTTGGCTTAAGTGAACATGACAGTAAGGAGGAACAGAGGAAAACTTTACAGAACACTCATGAAATTTCATTTACTTCGCAAACCTGTTTATTTCTGTTACATCTGACTTTGAATATAATTTATTGCTCTTGGGAACCATACAACCTGTTCTAAGACCACTCAAAACCAAATTGAGGCTTTGTTTTGCTGGGTTTTTTTTTAAACTGGAAAAGGTACTTTTCTACACACCACAAGCATGATGTTCCAGGCCTCAGGAGTTGTCTGACAGTGACTCAGTCACAAAACATTCTCCAGAAGAGCCTTGGTAACATTACATTCCTATCTCTATGTACCAGTTTCTGTCAAGACAAGTCAGTTCATCTTTTCCTATCCAACAAACAAGTGCCACTAGACTTCCCCTGAGGAGCTCTGCTGTCAGGCAGGCAGGTGTGCGCTCTTGGCTGAAGTCCACAGAGAATCTCCTGGAACAAAACCTCATCACTTGGTTTGTTACTTTTTCCACAGCCGTTTCTCAACGGTGTTTGAATGCCAACAACGTTCCGGGAGAGTTTTACGGTCCCTTTGGTAACCGTCCACCAACATCAAAAGAGATTCTAAAGGCCTACGACTTCAGTTCTTGCTTCCAAAAGTTACAAAACAAACAAAACACAAGCAAACCACAGACTGTAGCCCAGTGCAAGTCCGTATGTATTTAAATCATGTCAAAAAGCTGATGCTAAATGATTGTTTATAAATAAGTGTAAGAAAAATAATTTTCAAACCAAGCTAACAGGCCTCGGCCCAGGCCGCAGGCTCCGGGGGGGCCGAGCTCCGCGAACCCCGCCGCGCAGCGCACTGAGCGCGGCCGGAGCCCGAGGGGTCCGGGGCGGCTGAGGCAGGGCGGGACTGCCCGGCACGGGACTGCGCACCGCCCCAGGAAAAAGCACCCCGGCGCGGAGGGCGCCGAGCCGCGATCAATTCCGGCGGGGCCGCGGGCGGGTCGCGGGGAGGATCGCGGGGCGGTCCCGCCGCTTCCCGGCCGCGCTTCCGTGCGCCGCGCCCCGTCATGCACGGCGGGCGGATGCGCCGCCATTTTTGCGCTCCCTCTGCCGTGCAGTGACAATAACAACCCGGCCGGGCCGTCCCCCTCAGGGAGCGCGGGCACAGCGGAGAGGGGGGAGCGGGGCCCGAGCGCAGCGGCCGCGGGGCAGAGCGGGAGCCGTGTGGGGCCAGGGGCTGGAGCCGAGGCCAGCGAGAGCCGCGCTCAGCCCGCCCCGCTGCTGCTCGGCGCAGACGAGGCGGCCGGAGCAGGAGGGGAGCGCAAGGAGAAGCCGGGGGAGCGGGCAGCCGTGGGGAATTCTGCTGCTGGAAAGGAGAATCGAAAGGAACTGGTGGGCGGCGAGAGGCAGGCACGGAAACGCTCCGCTAGGAAAGGAGTAAAAGCAGGAAGGCAAACTACGAGAAGAACCAAAGTAATAAAAGGGGAAGAGGAGGTAAAGTGTTTCCTCCGATAAAGAAGAACGCGAAGGAGAAGGAATACGGAAGGACTTCCCTGATGCGAAGGAGGAGTTGAAAGATCCCCCCGACAGACAGCAAACAGACACTGACTCTAAAACTCTCCCCCTCTCTTTGTCACACCACAAGGATTTGATGCCCCTCAGCCTGTTCACTTCTGTGTGTTCATGTTTCCCACAGGTTTCTCTTCCCCCAACCCCCCAGCTGCAGCCCAGGAGGTCAGACCTGCCACTGATGGTAACACTAGCAGCAGCTCCTCCTGCAAGAAGAGAAAGTTAAATAACAGCAGCAACAGCAATTCCGAAAAAGAAGAATTTGATTCCATTTCCTCCTGCACCTCTTCTCCTTCCAAAAACACCTCCTCATCATCTTCCTCTGTCATCACCACTTCCTCGTGCTCCTCCTCAGGGGTTGCTTCCTCCAACCATCACCTCCAGAAGAAGCTGCGCTTTGAGGACTCCGTGGATTTTATTGGACTCGATGTGAAGATGGCTGAAGAGTCTTCTTCTTCCTCCTCCTCTCCTGCTGCCTCTTCTCAGCAGCAGCACCAGCAACAGCTTAAAAATAAAAGCCTTTTAATTTCGTCAGTGGCTGTGGGGCACCATGCAAATGGCCTGACCAAAGCTGCCTCCTCTACTGTTTCCAGTTTCGCCAACAGTAAACCTGGCTCTGCCAAGAAATTAGTGATCAAGAACTTTAAAGGTAACAGGCCATAATTTGTCACAACCTTTGGGGAGCTGACCCTCGACTTTGTGTTTTGTTTTCAGCCTGAAAACCAGTTCTTTTCAAATAGCTCCAGGTTTTTCGGGAATTGCTTTCCTGTGGTGAACATTTCTATACTTACATAAAGTGGAATAATGATTTCTGATGTGTGCTTGCCTGGTCATGTACACATCCTGAGCTACACTTTGCTGCTTGGAATTATTTTTCAGACTTCCTTCACTCTGTCTCTTGAGAAGGACTTAATTTGTATGTTAGGTGTAAGGTTTTACTACCTAAGTGTGTAAATCACCTTTGTTTAACATTTGATACCTCTTTTCTAGTAATCCTGATTCAGAGCTTAGTGTATATTTTAGCCCAGTTTGTGATAAGTCTTTGCATAGAATGTGTTTTTTTTTTAAATTGGCCTTGAATCTGCATGTCTTGCCTCTATCCGTGTTGTCTGTTTATAGGATAATCTGCCTGAGCTTAGTTTTAAATGTTGAAACTAAGGTGATTATCAGGCTATTATGGTGGATTTCCTTTCTGGTTTCCCCAGTTGCCTTTAAAGTAGGTAGTTTGGATTTTTGCAGAGATATTTCCTTGTAATGTCTTCGCTGTAATTTTTAATTGTGGTATCTTTTCTCTGTCTTAGCTTACTCGTACTTTACAAGTTTACATTATTTTATAAATTCTCTCCAAACGCGTTTGAGATTTTTGAGTAGTGTTACTAGAGACCAAGCTGAAGAAGAGAAATTAAACTTTTCTGATGTGATGCTGCTTCATTTTCTAGTAAACAAAAATACAAATAGGTAAGCAGAAAGCCTAGCTAAAATGCTGCCATTTTTCCCCTATAAAGATCAGGATATCTTGGGCCTTTTTTATTTCCTGCCTCTTGCTGTCTTCCAAGATAGTCCACTATCTTGTTTTCTTGGGTTGTTTTTTTTCTCCTCAGGTGTTTGGGTTTGTGGAGGAGTAAAAGATATTACCGAAATTAAAATTAATTTCTAAATGCATAATTGACACAAATGTTCTGTAGATATATTGCATTAGGGAAGGATTAGGATTATTTGACCCACTGTAATGTTTTGCAGGAATTCATGATCACACTGTAACTCTTTACTTTAAGGTTCCAATTCTGAAAAATATTCTCCGCCCATCACAGTATCGTCATTTAATTTGGTTATTTTAAAATACGAAACCCGTGATGCATTCTAGGCTGCTCTTCAGTTACTTGTGCACTGTTATCTTTAAGGGAAGTTAACTTCTCACATTTAAAATACCTGTTAAATGTCATGGATTGCATGGTGCTGTGATCATCACTGCTTATGAATTAGTATTTGAACCACTTACTTAAAAAGGATGTCTTGGTGTCCTGATAGCCTTGCTTTTTATTTACTTCCAGATACTAAACTGAGTAATAATCTTAAGATTTTTGTCTCTATCTTAGTGTGATAGCAATAACATCCTCTACACCTTAAAAAACTTCCTAAAATCCATAACCTTGGTGTTGGCTGCTGAGCAGCATGCTCAGGAACTGCTAGTGAAAATAGGCAAGTCAGTTGTCTCTAGAGCTGGATGATGCAGCTAATGTTGGGATATTGCCAATATTGTAGGGAAATGCTTGGAAGAACTAAATAATTGCTTCTCTCTGTTAGTTATTTCTAAGGAAATCATAAAGCTTTCAAATTAGTTTTTTGCTTTTAGGCATGTAAAAGTCAATTTTAATAGAGTATAAACTCCAGACCAGTTTCACCTGTTGGAGTGTGAATGTGCATGTGTCATCTTCCTCCTCAGGTTTTCATCTGTCTTCTCCATCTGAGAATGTGCTTATTAGAACAGAAATGGCCACTTTAGGTAGTTACAAAATTATAAAATTTAAAATAGTTCTTATATTCTGAGGAGGAACCTGGGGAATATCTTAGCATATTGTAAATGCTTTAATCTTGCTGAAGGTGCTGCAGACCAGGGACATCTCTAGAAAAGAGCCAGCAAAAAATAATAGGGTCAGATCTGGAGCTGTTTGAACATTAAAAGAGGCTTAACTCTAAAAAATATCCACTGGCCCAACCCAAGAGAGATATAATTGCCTTCCTTTAAAATTGGAAGGTTTTCCTTGGGACCATAAAGCCTGTACAATAATTACAGTGTTTCCATGAGTGTTTCTTGAGGAGTTTTTTCCAACTGTTAATACAGAGTAGAATTAATGGGCAGTAAATTAAAAACCAAGATACACACAACTGTATATCTTTAATGCATCATTTTCCTTTATGTTCCTTTCTTTTGGCTCTGCAGGCCTGGTGATGAGAGTGTAACATAGGTAGAGATCATTCTTGCTGGTTTTAGCCCTTCTTGAGCTGCTCAGGCACAGGAGTGTGATTTTTGTAAACCACAGATTCTGTTTGGGTTATAAGTGCTGTGGTGTGTATGTGAAGAGCAGTGCTGAATTTCTTCAATATGTCCTTTTTCAAATATGAATAAGATACTACTTTTACACAAATGCTTTGTTTTCATGTAAGTATAAATTAAAAGCTGGACCATCAGCCAGCCCATACCTCTTTCCCCTCAAAGCTACATCCTTTTCATTTCTGTAAAAGGTTCAGCTTTATCTAAAAACATTCTCAAACTTTATATATTTTCTTTTAAAGATAAACCCAAATTGCCTGAAAACTACACAGATGAGACCTGGCAAAAACTGAAAGAAGCTGTAGAAGCTATCCAGAACAGTACTTCAATTAAGTACAATTTAGAAGAGCTCTATCAGGTAAGTGTGTTAAGTAAAAGGAATGGGTTTGGGCTTTTTTTATTTGCTCTCATATTTCTTTGCTTAAAACACTTGATATGGTGATAAGAATATGGCATTTTGCTTGATAGCTGCTTTTGTCATTGAAAAACTTTCATTAAAACATAGTTTCATCATTTTAAAATCATAAGTAAAAATTTCACAAGACCTAGCATCGAATGTTTTTTGGGGTTTTTTTTTGCATGTTACCACAAAACCCAAGGTATGGTTTCCCTTGTGGTAGTTGACAAGAATTAACTAAGGCATGGAGCTATATTCCCTTTTCTCTTTGGGGGTTGTGGTGTTTATCTGCTAAAGGAGAAATGTGAAATCCTCAAATATTGGTGTTTAAGAATAAGATGATTTATACTAAAATATCCTTTCTTTTCTGAAGAAAATATCTGTTCATGATCAAATATCACAAATCACTTAAAAACCAGAACTTTCTGTTGACTTCTAGTAGCTAAATAGAACACCACTTTTCCTTCATGAATTGTTGTCAGATGGGTTTGGTTGTGATTTTCAGGCATTGCAGCATTCTTTCTATTCTAGCAACTGAGAATCAAACTTTATTGCCAGCAACAGCTCTGATTGTGTTTTCTTAAATATTTTAGGAAGTGATCAGATTGAACTGCATTTCCTAATGCTTTTTTTATAAGCACCACTTCTACTTTTTCAGCTGAATGTGTTGGGGAGATTTCCCCCTGCTTACCTTTTCCCTACTAACGTCACTTGTGGTTTTAGCAGCATAGCAACGGTGCTGCTTTAGCTGGGTATTAAGAAGCACTTGAACTTTTTACTCTCTTTTAAAGCCTTTATTACCTGGTGAGTTGTTTAATTTGTTCCTCTCTGTGTGTATACAGCCTTCTCACCATCACTTTTCAGTGTCTCTTCCGCTCTTCAACAAAAGCTGTATTTGTCTATGGGGCAGAAATCCTGTTTGTACAAGGCATGGGGACAGATTTAATGAAGAATTTATTACTGTTCCTCAGTCCATGGCATTCTTAAGATCACTATAGTCTTTTGAAATGTTCAATTAATTAAAAATACTGCTTTTTTAAGTTTGTCAGAATAATAGATAGTGTAGTTATTTTGGCAAAACTTGGTGGAATTTGATAGAAAATTACAACTGATTGTACTGGGCGGTGTTGTAAATTACTTACTCTAGACTGAATAACAGTTAATTAAATAACTATTAATTAAGTGCTTGAAGGCTATGCAAAATTGTTTAAAAATACAGAGTTCTATTGAAATACTTGCTTCTGTTTAACAGTGTTGCTTAAATTTCTGCGCATTCTTACCACAAGCTGAATTTAATGTTGCTTGTGATCAGAAAACAAAAAATAAGCTTTTTTGTTTTAAATCTCAGTGATTCAACCTTGTTATTACTTAGATGCTTCTCAGTGAAACAGAGTGCAATCAAGTATGGGTGTTTTTTTTTATATAAATCCAAAAATAAATGTCTTGATTTAAAAATAGTAATAGGAATCACTAGTGTTTTTAGATGCTAACTAAACTAGTGTCATTTCTGAACAGCTGCTTGGTAAAAAGATCTGATCCCAAATATGCCTTGGCAGACACCATTATCCAACACAGAGGGAATTATTAAAGAGTCTGCAGAAGTTCTGCTGCACACCTCAAAAAAAGATGATTGTTTTTTTAATGGAGTTAAACCTCTTGCATTTGGTTTAACTCTTCTCTGGGCTGGAAATATCCCACTGGGCAAACATTTTGGTCCTGCTACATTTCTTTGCTGGACCAAAGCTTTGTACTTGCTTTGTTCCTCCTCAGCAAACAAAATGATTCCCATCCTTGAGTAGCTGAAGTGCTACAGAATTGAATGCTTCTTTCATGGAATAGTTTCCTTATATTAGTACCTGTAAGTAGAGATCAAGATCTTTGGTACCTAATACATAGCTATTTTTTAAATCAATCAGAATTAAGTACTGCAGGAAAGGTCTGATTTTCACTCATCAGAGTTTTGTTCAGTTCTTTTTCCTTATCACACAAATCCAGGTGTGAATGCTGCAGTTAAAAAAAAAAAAAAAAAAAAACAAACAAAAACCCCCACACCTGAAAACCACATCCAACTGTATATATGTTACAGAAAGGAAATAGGGCTTTTCTTCAGATTTTCTGACCATCCTTAGGGCACAGATTCCCTGATCAGAAACATTTCTTCCACTAATTCAGACTAAGATAATTTTCCGAACTAGAGGCCCTAAAGTTTTTACAAGTATCAGTGCTGATACATTTTAGATCCAATCAGCATTGTCTAGCAGTAGTAATTAAACAAAGCATAATATTGCAGTATGGGGTTAATCTCTTAAAAATTGAACATTTCTGTGCATGTCATCAACAACGATGCATGTGTTTTGTACTTTATGCTCATTCAATCCTAGCAGACATGTTTAGCACTTTGGAATTTCTGATAAACAAATGTAAAAGCTCAGCTTTATATGACCACTCCATAAAAATAGGTGTATATTAATGGATGTTTATTTCACTAAGAATTAATTGTATGCACATTGTCCAGCTACAGTGCAGAAGCTAATTCTTTTAAGGCTTTAGAGCAGCATGGTTCAAGAGTCCTCATTTGATGGGCAGCAGTGTAACAGTGTTGGGATGAGGTGGCCAGAAGGCCAGGAAAGAGGCTGCTGCTGGATTGAAGCCAGAGTAACTGGTTCTGCAGGTGACAGACAAGTTCCATCCAAAGCATTCCCCTTCCCAGCTCTCAGTTGGCTTCTCAAAAGTGGAAGAAATTAAGAATCCAGCACTTGCTGAAGTTCTAACCAGGCTCTTCAAGCTCGGTGTTTTCCATCCCCTTGTTCAAGAATCGGGTTATATCCTGGTGTGCTGGCTCCAGCTGGTTCTACAGTAGCAGAAGAGAGTTGAGCAGTGCCCATAACCTGCTCTGAGCAGTGAACTATAGAACACATTTTCCTATCACTTGATTCTATTTGTTTGGTGTTTCTTAAGTGTTGAGGCTGATAGTTAAACATGTTGCTATTTCCAAATATTAAGATATGTATACTTGGGTGATAATTTAGGCTTTCCTTACAGTCTTCATTCAGACCTGTTTTAGTTAATTGGCACATTCACTCTCTTGTTCTACCTGTTTAATTCAGACAGTAAGCTCATGCAGGTTTGGGGGGTTTTGTGGTTATTGTTGTGTGGGACGGTTTTGTTGTGAGGTTTTGGTTTTCACAGAGTTTGGATTGTGTTTGGTTGGGGGTTTTGAACTCCTCTGTGTGCTAGAGCCAGTATTAGATTTAGTGCACTTGCACTCAGGATGATTCCTGTTGATATCCTGGGATGAACCAAAGAACTCCTGTTTAGCTATTTTGATTGTTGCTGTGTTTTTATTGGTGACTGCTGACTGTCTGCTTCCATTTGGACTGCTGAGAAAAATTATGGGGGATTTTCAGTGTGATGGCATAGATCTGCTCTGTACACTTCTGAGCTATGCAGTCCCTCCATGGTTGTCTGCAGGTGCTGGGGGACAAACTTTACCTTCCAGTCCTTTTTGTTTTCCCATGGAGCTGCTCATACTACCAACTGAAGTCTTTTCAATAAGTAATTAATAGCACAAAGCATTAATTGAAAATCAAATATGCTTCTCTTCTAGCTTCTATAGGTGTTTTACAGAATAATCACTTACTGTGTCTTTCACTGGCCTGCTAAGAGTTAAAGTTGTTTAGTTGCTTTCAAATTCTGGACAATGGATACAAATTTTAGAAGTCTGGAGATAGACTCATGGACTTAAGAATGATTGAGTGTTTGCTTGCTCAGTCTCCAAGACATGGCCCTATTAAACTTTTCACTTCTTACTGTGAGCACAGTGATAATTCTTCTAATACTTGAGATCTAGAAATCTGGGATTGTCACTGTGAATGTAGTCATGCTACTAATATTCAGGATTATAATTAAACTTATTCAGGCACAGAGTTGGTGGATGGATAGATAAGATAGATAGCATATGTATATATATGTACTTTGGGGGATGAGGGAAGCTTAATCAAGGAAAGGACTGCAAAAGGAAATTAATCTGGCTGTACTTTTCCACTAATATCAGTGTGACTTGCAGAGCACAGCAGTTAATAAAATTAATACCTTAAGTGACTGCTTTGAGGTATGCAGCCCAGCAAGCTACTGGAAGATAATCAAGTGCCATCCTTGGGTTTAGTGATGCCAGTCCTACAGTTCCATGTGAGAGATTGACACTCCAGCTAAACTGACAGTCTGTGAGCTGTTCAGGGCACAGCCTGCCTTTACCTCCTGTTGCCATTGCAGGGCCATGTCTGTCTGGTGTTTTGCATGCAGCAGTTAACTGTGTTAAAAGCTGTGAGAAACAGAATTCTTGTCTGGGAGGGGATGTCCTCCTTTCTTGTAAAACCTCATGTAAGAATATAGCAAGATTTTTTTGTTTCTCTTTCTCTTTACTTCAGGCTGTTGAAAATCTCTGCTCCTACAAGATCTCTGCAAATTTGTACAAACAATTGAGGCAGATCTGTGAAGACCACATTAAAGCACAAATTCACCAATTCAGAGAATATCCTTTTCTTAGCTGTTGACAAGTCAAAATTGTTTTACCTGCAAGTATATAGTGATGGATTTCTTTGACTAGTTCGTGACATTAGGCTATAGTTAGTAATCTGAATTCCTAGATTTTGTGTAATTGGTTTTGCTTTTATTTCTTTGTGGGACCTAGGAGAACACTGCTTGTTCCTTTATGTCTGTAACCATTGAGAAGTTTCAGAGGAAGTTTCACTGGTATTTATGAAACACTTTGACATCTTACAGAAGCTTGTATTAGATTTGCAGCAAGGCTTTAAAAGCCTTTATTGGCTGTATCATGTCAGGCTTTTTTATATTGAATTTGCCAAGCTTAGATAAAGTGAAAAGTCTTCCAACAAGTAGCTGTTGGGGTTTTTTGGAAAAGTAATGATGGTCTGGCAGCATGTCAGGTTCTGAGGATCCAAATGTTTTATTTTCAGAAGTTTGGAGTTGCATCAGATTAACATCCTATTAAGTGGAACTATGCAGTGAGCTGAACAAAAGATAAATTTGAAGGACAGAATTTGTTTCTTAAGGTTAACTCTTAACATGAGCTGAAATTACAGTGTAGTGGTGAGCTCTTACATGTATTGGGTATTGTTGGGTTTTGAGGTATGGGGATATGTATGTTTGTTCTGTTCCCCAGGGATGAGAGATTAAACAAAATATTCAAAACTATTTAGGTAATTTTTAAAAATTTGTTCAGATAATTTTAATTTCTCATTATTAACACAAAGACCCTCATTAAAAATAAAAGTAAATGTTGCAAGAAGTTAACTGGTTCTCTCTGAGATTAGGTGAGTTTGTTGTGCTCTCTAAGTGTCTTTAAAAAGTAATAAAGTTGGTTCACTTCATTGTTTACACCATCTATTAATCATTATTTTCTTAATGATTTCTTCATGGATTCATTGGATAGTGTCCTTTTTCTAAAGAAAATTGACAAATGTTGGCAAGATCACTGCAGACAAATGGTAAGTTTTTATTTTTAAGGAAAACCAGTTGCTTTGTCAGCCTGTTTTGCTTAACCTTGTTCCTTTTGT
Source organism: Sitta carolinensis (assembly GCA_032173965.1). Classification (NCBI taxonomy): domain Eukaryota; kingdom Metazoa; phylum Chordata; class Aves; order Passeriformes; family Sittidae; genus Sitta; species Sitta carolinensis. Next base: position 9,320,150 of record CM063286.1, on the reverse strand, counting down.
TCCATTCTGAAATCTCTTAAATTTATGTAAGCTCTATCTAGTTTGTTACAACTCAAGCCTTGAAAATACTTGTCTGTAGTGTGTTTCTTGGCACATGGGTCTGATCTTGGACACACACCCCTAACTCCTCATTGTCAGTTTTAGACAAACCTTTCTCCTTTATACCTATTTTTAAAGAAGCTGTTCTGTTATACAGAAATATGCAAAGTGTCCCATTGATCACCTTGCAGGGTTTGGCAGAAGATATTAAATAAATTAGCAGTGTCCAAAAAAGCACTGCCTGAAACCAATTGGTGGGATTTCTTCTTGTTGTTGAGTGTAATTGGTGTTGCTCTTCGGTTTTAAGAGTAAAATGATTGTGGCTATTTTATTCCTTCTCGTGACAGATTATGATTAGAAGTATCTTTCTGTTCTTGGATCGAACTTACGTGCTTCAGAATTCAATGCTGCCATCTATTTGGTAAGGGCACAAAGAATTTAATTATTTGGAGGTGTGGAAATAAAATTATTTGGGGGTGTGTTTCAATATTGCTTAGATCTTGCTGATTTTCAGGTGGATTTTTTTAATATAAATCTCATACTGTAAATTACATGGTGCATACACGAGTGTTTGTTGCAAAGGAAGACTTTTCATTTATTTGCCATAAATTGTAGGATTGTAGAATATCTGTGATCTCAAATTTCAGTGAAGTAGATATCAGCCTCCAGTTTGCACAGTTAGAGGAAGGGGTCTGGTCAACAACTGAAGTGCAAGAATTTGGGGTGCCCAGTAACTGTCTTAGCAGGCACAGTATTTCAAGTTCTGTAAGTAATTTGAGGAAAAAGTTACTTAAAATAAAAGCACAATATGCTTTTTTGGACTTCAGCTTCTGCTCCTTGTATTATTAATAATTAGGATATGCCTTACTGTTCTTTGGTACCTGAATTACTTTGCAAGAGATTGATGGAGGGCCTGACTTTTCCTAAGAGTGACAATACCCATAGTTTCAAATTCCTGGAAGGTTTTAACTGGGACAGTCATTGCAGAGATCCTTGTCTGTCACATCACTGACTTCTTGTAAGCCAAGCCTTAGAATTAGAGATTAGTGAGTGATGGACAAAAAAAGGAATATTGTCCAACACCATAACTGGAACCCAGGAAGATATTTTTCTTTTCTCGTGAAGGTTGGCGTTCCAATATCCTGTCAACCAACTGAAAAATAAAGATGTTGCAAAAGTTACATGGTTATTTAGGCAAAAAAAATATCTGCATTGGTGTTTAAAATATGTAGCTTCCTGTTGGTGCAGTGTCATGGTTTATTTTAGTGTACATGTATTTGTTCATCTTGAGTGATTTGAGGCAGAGGAATGAGGAATTGAAAGAATGCTGGTATTGGCCTCTTTATTAGCTCTAGATCATGTTTTAATAAGAGATATTATCTGGGATTTATTCTTAAACAATTTACTGAGCAGCCTTTGCTTTCTTTTTAGGGATATGGGGCTAGAATTGTTCAGAACTCATATAATCAGTGATCAGAAGGTTCAGAACAAAACTATTGATGGCATTCTTTTGCTGATTGAGAGGGAAAGAAATGGTGAGGCTATCGACAGGAGTTTACTGCGAAGCCTTCTGAGCATGCTTTCTGACTTGCAGGTGAGTAAATTTGTTTCACCTTTAAACCACTAAATAGCTCAAATTCTTGCTCAGTACTCAGTGAGCTTTACCCTGGATTGCTGTCGTGTTGTTTCCCCAGATTTATCAGGACTCTTTCGAACATAGATTCTTGGAAGAGACAAATCGCCTGTATGCAGCAGAGGGACAGAGGCTTATGCAGGAACGAGAGGTATTTTGGATGTTTAACCATGTTTATTGTGCCCAATGTCAAAGCATGTGTCAGGGAGTAGAAATATTCTGCTGCCTTAGTGTACAAGGCAGTAATGTGACCTTCATTTTACAGTATTCTGAAAAAGGAAATGCACATACAGTTGCCTTCGGTCACAGTGCTAATAATTTCTGCTTAAAACTGGAGCTGCTACTTCTCTCAGACCAGTACAGTCTCTCTTTTTCCCTTGTCGTTTGGTTTTTTAACATACAAAACTGCTCTGGCATTTTCAGGTTCCAGAATATCTTCACCATGTCAACAAGCGCTTGGAAGAAGAAGCAGACAGAATAATCACTTATTTAGATCAGAGCACACAGTAAGTGCAATCTCTGTTTGCCTGGTTGTATGAGCTGTTTGGCTCCTCTTCTGTTGAGGGCCGTATGAGTAGCTGCAGTTTATTTCTGTTATTGACTGACCTTCAAATGCTTTTCACTTCCCACGGTTCCATGTTTACAATGAAGCACTGTCTTGGCTCACACAGCTAATAGCCTTCTTCTAAGTCACTGCTATTTTGGCATAAATGTTACTAAGTATTTGCTTGAAGAAAAATAGGGTGCCACTCCCAGCCCAGATGTCTCTTTCCTGCTGAAATATAATTAATCAACTGTTGTCCTACCTGAAAAAGATAAGACTTGGCATAGAAAATTCTAAAGCTAAAGCATCTGAATATTTGCAAAAAATAGTTGCATCTGGAGTTTGAGAAATTATTGAATAATGTAATTCTTCAATATTTTCAGCTTAGAGGTAGCATTTCCTCCAACACAGTCAGATGGAGGTCTTCTAACATAAAACTACAGCTGTTGTGTCTGAGAGAAAATGTAGGTCACTGATATCAAGACCTTTCTGAGAGAGAGGTGTTTTATTGCTACTGTCATATGTTTTGATTTCCTTCCTCTTTCAGCTGTTAAAAGCATTTAGCTTATTTAGTGGCTTCCTTCTTCCATGCTAGTATTAGTGGCCAATTTCCTGTTTTAATACCTCTTGACTTGAGGTGTATTTTTATTTCTCCTTGGTTTGTCTCCCAAGACACGAATGTCCTCCCGCAGCACAGGATCAGGCATATTATTTGATGAATTCTCCCTAGCTTCTTCATTGTCCAGCTGCCTACAGGTCATGTACAACAGGCTTATTGTGTGAATTAAAATCATCAGTCAGTAAACAGAGAAAAAAAAGATTGTTTACTGGGGAGAAAAAGGATAAATATGTTTATAATCAGTTTAGGTCTTTGGCCGCAGATAATTAGAGCACTCCCAATCATAATGTAATTAACATAATCTCAAAAGAAGAATTTAAAACTGTCAGTAATGGAAAAAGGAAAAGTAATTCTAAACATTTCTTCTGTAGGAAGCCACTAATTGCTACTGTAGAAAAGCAACTTCTAGGTGAACATTTAACAGCCATTCTTCAGAAAGGTAATCTTTTGTCTTTTTGGAAATGTTTCTAATTTCTGCTTCGGGGCTCTCAGTTCCTGTGCTGAAAGAAAGCGATGGATTCGGGTGCTGGGGAGGAATCATTCTCTAACTCCCTTTGCTCCTCAGTTCCCAAAATAGCACTGACCACTCTCCTTGCTGGAGATAAGGGGACACTGTGCTGTCTTCTGATACACAGCAAAGCAAAAGGAAAATTAGAATGGGAAGCTCAGGTTCAGTGTGTTAAGGGGCATTTTGAAGACTTGGAGGTAAAGAAAGGAGTACACTTTGAATTATGTCTGTAATAAAAAAAAGGAGATACTGGGTACTTGCTGCTGACAAAAAGCAGCTTGTTTTTAAAATGTGGCATAATTTGAGCTATGGAATACATTGCCTCAGTTCTACAGTAGTCTCTGTGGAGTCAAGTGACCCTCTGTTTATCTCAGAGATAATCTGGAAATAGAAACGGGTGCAGCAAGAGTTGAATAATAAAACAGTCGAGTCTTTAGTAGCCAAATTCTGAATGAAACAGGTGTGTGAGCATCTTCCTGCACATCTGTAACAAACTGCTCATGGAGGGGAGTATCAGTCTTACCCATCTCCTTTCTTAGAGCCTTGCTGTAGAGCATCAGGCTTTCTCCAGGAAGTTAAAAAGTGAATGGTGAAAATATTTCTTGAATTTCTTGAAGCTGCTTGTCTTCAAGGATCTGTAAAATTTATTTTACACCTGGAGTTGAGATTCAGAGCTGTCTTGCCAAGGAACTTTTCCTGCAGATCACTACAGTGTAACCTTTTCAAATCTTCATGGAATAGTAAAGAAAAAGTAAGCAAAGATGTTGTGATAAGGTTGTTATGTAAAGTACATGTACCCTAAGTGCAATAAAATCATGTGCAATAATAAGATTTTTAATGTTACAGCCAGATATTTTGTGTTTCACTGTTAAATTAGGTACTTTAAAATAAAATTTAAAAAAAAAAAAACACTACCACTGATGGTTTGATTAAAAAATACTAGTTTTGAAGAGGCCTCACTGTAGTAGTAAGCTGTGTGTGCTTCCTTTGGGTTACTCTGGTTTTAATTTCTATTAAAATTCTCACTTTTGCAGGTCTCAATCACCTTCTTGATGAAAACCGCATTCAAGACCTGTCTCTTCTCTATCAGTTATTCAGCCGTGTGAGAGGTGGAGTACAGGTTCTCTTGCAGCACTGGATTGAATACATAAAGGTACTGTTCCTAGAGCTCTGGAACAGATACCACTGTTGTATCAGTGGGGTTTATACACAGATACTTGAGTCATCTCTGTAAACTATTGCATTTTTCTAAAAGTGGAAGATATTTGCTTATAAATATGTATTTAATAGGCAGCCTTTGAAACATCCCAGGAAAGGAACAGTAACTTCTCTGGCCTTGTTGAAGAAAACATGGAACATTCAGTTGAATGATCGAATTCCAAATAAATTTGGATTTTATATTCTTGCTTATAGTTAGTTTGTGGGACAAGTATATTTCTTCAGTAGTTATTTTGGTAATGGCAGAATGCTTGTCTTCCTAATAAAATTTCCTGTGAGAATGAGTGGTAGTTTAAGTTACCAACCAGTTGAAGTTCAAAAAGCACTTGAATGTCAGTTAGGATGATTCATTTTACTTCTCAGTGAAAATGTCACAGAAAATATAGTTGTTGTGAAGGAAGGCTTTGGAGTGGCATAAAAGTGAATTTAGTGGGACCATTACCTGTGTAAAACCTGAGGATATAGATGATTAAAAAGGGTGTGTTAATTTTGTCGTGCAAAACTTTATTTCTTTAGACAGAAGTTCTGAATCCATTCACTTTTTCATCAGTTGCTTTTGAATTAGTATGCAGGGCCTAGGGATGCTTATATAGTAAATACTTCCTAATAGAGTAATACATAATTAAGTTGTTACTTTGAACTAATATGAGTACCAGAAGCAACACATTTCAACGGTAACTTAAGATTTTAGAAGTCTCGTCATTTAAATTAATTATTCAGGTTAATTGAAAGATATGTTTTATTTTGCAGGCATTTGGTAGCACCATAGTAATTAATCCTGAAAAAGACAAAACCATGGTCCAAGAACTTCTTGATTTTAAAGACAAAGTTGACCATATTATTGATGTTTGCTTTCTCAAGAATGAGAAGTTTGTAAATGCCATGAAAGAAGCCTTTGAAACATTCATTAACAAAAGACCAAATAAGCCAGCTGAACTCATAGGTATTGTTCTTCAATTTCTTTCCTGTGAGAATTGGGGTGCTGAGTTGCTGATGCACTTACAGATGGGATGTGCTGGAATCCTGTGGTAATACATGCACAGTGCACATCAGACTGGGGATCTGCTCTGCCACCTCATGCAAGGGAATTGTTTGGGGAGGCAGCATCAAACATTAAAAGCAAACTGTTCTTCACTTCACTGGCTATGCTATAGAAAAGTGCAGAACATCAGAATTTGGGCATCCAGCAATTGGCTGGTGTCCAGACATGAGAATACTGCTAATAATTAGATTTTTTCAGAAGCTTACATAACTGTGCCACCAGCACGTGTGCACAGAGTTGTTAGGGGTTTAATAAGTGAAAGGGAAGAGAGCTGAGGATGCACTGAACCTCTCATGGTGTAGGAATCATCTCTGGTTTGCCAAGATTACTTACAGATATGTGCATCACATGCCTGGTACCCTGCACTTTTGAATCATTTTCAAAATGAATAATAGCTGCTTTGCAGTTAATTGTGCTGTTAGGCTTGTGGAGTGATACTTTCTGCCCTCCTTTTTTTTTGTATTAATTCCCTAACTGTAATGTGCTTACCAGCCCATTTGAAATTAAAACAAACAATCTAGTTTGATTGAAACTGGAAATTAAAACAAAGTAATGATCTGCTAGAGAAATTCAGCAGTATAATGAACACATTTAAATAACTGATTCACATAGTTTCCTTCTGATCTATTTGCTTCTGTTACAGCCATGTCAGTCTGCAACAGCAGTGACTTTAGTTTGAGATCACAACATAAAAGCAAAATGTTTTTAACATTGTGTGTGAAAATAAAGTTAAGGTGCAGTCACTGCTTATCTGAGAAAAGATTCTAAGTTATACGTTTTTTATAACTTTATAGCCTCTATGAAAATGTATCAAGGTAGCTGTTATGAGGCTGCTAGAAAGTGATTACAGGATCCTTTACTTTTTCAAGATTTCAGAATATCAGATTTAGTGGGTTTTGTTTCACTGTGATATTAAGCATGTGCTAAGCTCTATTCTTCAACGCTCTTGTAGCTAAATATGTAGATTCAAAGCTTCGTGCAGGCAACAAAGAAGCTACTGATGAAGAACTTGAAAAAATGCTGGATAAAATCATGATCATATTTAGATTCATATATGGTAAGTATTGGGGGTTTTTGGTGGGGATATAGTTGTTTAACCAGTAACATAAAGATACTTTGAAATATTTTTGCAGTCTGAGCATTTTCAGGTGTTTGTTCTCTATGGGTGTGGTTTGTTGGTGTAGTGCTCCTTTAACTATTTTGTTAAATTGCAAATAACAAAACCTGTGGAAGTCTTCATATGAAGGCCTTTTATGTTTTTCTGAGCTTTGAATTGGGTCTCTTGTAAGTAATGTTTGTTTAAAACCAGCAATGCTTTGTGATCACTTTCAAATCTCATCTCTTACAGGAAAAGATGTCTTTGAGGCCTTTTATAAAAAAGATCTAGCAAAGAGACTATTAGTTGGGAAGAGTGCATCAGTGGATGCTGAAAAATCTATGCTTTCCAAACTCAAACATGGTAAATTATCTCTCTCTCCCTGTTTATCTCTCTCCCCCTCTTTCTCTCTCATTTCTGTCCATCAGCTTCCTTTTAAAAGTAGTTGTTTTAACAGGCCTTCACAGAAAGTGCTGTTTGTGTTAACCCTTTCCATGAGGGCAAAAGCCTCTTTGCAGGTCCTGAATGACTGGTGGGTTTTGAGGAGATTGATTTGCTTTTAGTTTTGTAATTATAACAGGAAAAGCCAAAACCCAGGAACTTTAAGTGCACAGTGTATCTCGCCTGTGGGATAGAGTTGAGGTTCCCTGCTGAGTAAATCAAGTGATGTGCTCAGAGAACTTCAAGATGCCTTCCAATTGTTATCCACTGCCAGTTAGTCATTCTCTAGTCTGGTCTGTTTAATTGGATGGAGCCTTAGGGTGGTGAGGGTAAGATTTTTAGAGCTTGATTTGTTCTGCCATCAGGATACAGTTTGTAAGGCAGCTGATAAGGATTAGAATTGCCATCTGAGTGACCACTGGCCACCATAGTCCAAGGATGAACAGTCGGGTCCATTGGAAAAACAACTGGGTTGCAAAATAGCTATCACATTAAAAATCATTTTCTCTTTCTTGTTTGTAACCTTTTCTGTACCTTAATTATAGAATCTAGGTCTTTATGTAAGAAAATCTGCTGGAAAATGGTCCTCTTGCTTAAAAGTACACTCTGGCACTTAGAATAACTACTCTGAGATGTTGAAAATAAACAGATTAATTTCTAATATTTACATTTTCTCTTTTATAGAATGTGGAGCTGCTTTCACCAGCAAACTTGAAGGAATGTTTAAAGATATGGAGCTTTCAAAAGACATAATGATACAATTCAAACAGGTACTGAGGGGAAGCCTGCTGTCTGTCCTTTCTGTGCTTTGGAAGATTTTACTGAATTTATTAAAGGTTTTTCCTGAACAATGTAACAAAAAACTGATACAAGTGTCTTCAAACAAACAAAACATCACCTGTGGCAATAAGAGAATTGTAAACTTACGAAACATTTTAACACCAGCTCTAAGACATTTTTAACACCACTGTATTCTGATGACCGAGTTCCAAGTTTTTGCACATTTAGTTCTGGTGATTTTGTAATGTTTTAATTGCACACAATTTTATCATTCTTTCCTCCATTCACACTTAATTAGATAGATCTGCACCTCAGCCTGCTAAAACATACTTTTGCTGTTTTCTTCCTGTATGGAAGTGCCTTTTGAACTTCAGGAGAGTGCTTGTTCTTATCTGAATTTTCTTGTATGTAACTTGCATTTTATACAACAAACACATCATGTGGTCACTTGTCTTCTCTGCTCCCACAGTGCCTGTTCTAACTTTTCAGTTCTGCCCAAAATATGTGTAATAAACATAGCTCTATTTCAATTTATTTTCTTTCTTTTTGCAGTATATGCAAAATCAGAATGTCCCTGGCAACATTGAACTAACAGTGAATATTCTGACTATGGGTTACTGGCCAACCTACGTGCCTATGGAGGTCCACCTGCCCCCAGAGGTAATGAACATCATGGGTTACACAAGTATTGGCCTGTCAGAAATGCATCTTGGGATCCACTGACACTTGGTTTTCAATATGCTTAGAGAAGGAAATGCAGAACTATCTTTTTAAAATGAAATTTGCTTTCTTGTAATTGCCTTTATCATTCTGAGCCTTGATTTAAGGCTTAATTAATTGTGGAGGAGGGAAGGATGCTTTTAAAGTAGAAATTGTGTTTTAGTGTTTTGGGATTTTTCTTTCTTTAGATGGTAAAACTGCAGGAGATTTTCAAGACCTTTTATTTAGGAAAACACAGTGGTAGGAAACTTCAGTGGCAGTCAACACTAGGACACTGTGTACTAAAAGCAGAATTTAAAGAGGTGAGTCTGTTGTTTCTATTACTCCTGTTATTTTGTTGATTCCGAGTTTGAGTTGTACCTTAGGGATATATAGGGAAGCTTTTTTGTGCTGTAATGGAAAACTTAATACTGTGTTTGCAATTACTTTTAACCTGCTAGCTTTTCCAGAGTTGGTAGTTTCTGAAAGAGATGTGTTAATATCTAAGAACATGCACACAATTTCTGTATTGGTGGGCAAAGAAAAGCCTATTGGGAAAATATCCAGTGGCTTTAGCTCCAGATTAAAAATGGCTCTCATTTTTATAGTGGGGAGGAACAAGAAAGGGGCCATGTTTCTTTGATGGCCTTACATCAACTGATAGCATTAAGCGTCTTCTGTAAGCTTTTCAGTACTGAAATAAAGAGAAAATCTGGATTGTACAAGAACACAACTCTTTTTGAAGGGTTTCCAGTTATTCCCCTTCAGAATTTCTTTGTGGACACAAAATTTTCTCATGAAATAAGAATGCTTACTGCTTCCATTTTCAGAAAAAGTTAATGGTAAAACAAGTATTATCAAACTTGATTATTTCAAAGATTCTATGGTTCCTTATACTGTATTCCTTAAACTAATGTTTGTGTTAGATTTTGACTTAAAGGTCTTCCAAATTGTAATTTTAAGCACTCAGTGCTTTGAGACTTGTCTGGAGTCATCTGATGCATATCTTGGGTGAGTTTTGTCACTGGATAGAATAGTCCAGCCTTGTGACCTCAAGCTTGTATTGCTTTTTGTAGTAAACACAAGTGACCAGGAATTTCTGTTCTTCTGTATTCTCAGGTGAATAAAATTACACATTGTTAGTGAAATAACTGACATGCAGGAGTGACTTGTTTCTCATGTTCCACTCATTCCTTTCCCTCCACCCCCCAGAAAAAACAACCTGCTGATGTCTGTTTATTTCCCTTGTGACAGGGCAAAAAAGAACTTCAGGTCTCCTTGTTCCAGACACTGGTGCTGCTCATGTTTAATGAAGGAGAGGAGTTCAGTTTAGAGGAGATAAAGCAAGCCACTGGGATAGGTTGGTATCAAAAACAACCGAGTACTTCCAAGTGTTCTTACTAAAAAAAAAACCTAAACAACTTGTTTCTGCTTTAGAGGATGGAGAGCTGAGAAGGACACTTCAATCTCTGGCTTGTGGCAAAGCCAGAGTACTGACTAAAAGCCCCAAAGGCAAAGATGTGGAAGATGGTGATAAATTCACATGTAATGATGATTTCAGACATAAGCTCTTCAGGATAAAAATCAACCAAATTCAGATGAAAGAAACGGTATATTTTTTTTTAATCCTCTGGGGTTTAGATCCTTGGGTTAAGAACTTTGTTGCCTGCCCTTTTGCAAGCTTTTTTCCTCCTGGTTGTCATGTACCTACTGATATCTCTGTCAGAGTTGCACATGTAATTTGGATGATGGCACATACCTAACAGTGATGATTTAAATCTGTACTAAGACACCAGTGATGCTGGATGTCTCTAAGTAAGGTTAAGAGAGGTTCCAATTCTGAAATGCTCTTTTCGTCCTTTATCATTCCATGGAGCTTTACTGACTGTTTGTGAACATGGAAAATTCACTGTGGACTTGTTTCTCTGACAGCCATCCAGTGTCCAATCTGTGCAAAGGTTTTAATTCTTGGTGCCAGTGTGTTTTTCAATAGACAATAAGCCTTCGTATCTGTAAAGGCTTTATGTCAGATATTTGACAACAGGCATTTCACTGTCTTACACTGAGAATTGTCTTGGAGACAGAATTGTTTTGACAGTGCTGATAGTCTCATTAAAACTTTTCTGAACGGGTCCCTCAGGTGGAGGAACAGGCAAGCACTACAGAGCGGGTGTTCCAGGACCGGCAGTACCAGATCGACGCCGCCATCGTGCGGATCATGAAGATGCGCAAGACACTGAGCCACAACCTGCTCGTGTCAGAGGTCTACAACCAGCTGAAATTCCCAGTCAAGGTGCTCTACTGGTTTTTCTACTACTAAAATTTTATTAGTTCTTTTTATATTCCCTGGCCTGCTCTCAGTTGAACAGTGCTTCTGTCGAAATTATGCATCTTTTTAGTATTAGAAAGGGCAAATACTCATTTTAGGGAATTTTTAAAGTGGCAGTTGTTACTAAAACGTATTTCCAAATTATTTCAGCCCTGGAGTTTGTTAGCAGTGAGGGAGCAGCTGGCTCTCCTTGTATGCTGCTGTTCCACTGTTTGCAGTATTCTGGCAAGGCATTCTTGGGCAAAGGAGAAAATGCTTCCAGTCTCAAAACCAGTTCTGCATTACAATCTTAACTTGGTTGATGCTTTTGAAATACAGTGGTTTTTCTGGATAGATTATACTAGTTAATATATATACACACATATATAGGAATAAAAATAAAATATTGGTGAATGTCTCGGAGCTGAAGAAGCTCACAGTTGCAATATAAAATGACTGGCTTATTGTGTACAAATGGAAATGGGTTTTCAAACAGACAGTGAGGCATTGTTCAAATTCAAATATATGGTGCTTTCCATCAATGGAAATGCAAAATAAAATGTCCTGCTATTTCATTCCATTGTATTTCCATGTTGAGTGCCTGCAGGTCTGTATGTATTGCATAAACTGCTGTTGGGCTTTGTAAGTTTATAGCAGATTATTTAAATAATTCTCTTCACTTGTTATCATGAGGCATTTTTATAAAGTTCCACACCCAGCAAAATCATGGGGCGCCCAAGCTATTGCAAAACTCATTTTCTTCAAAGGGAAATGAAACTTGTACCATCTTTTACTGGCTAAATGTCAGAAATAGAAACACTTTGGTACATGATGCACAAACTGCCCTTATTTAGAGTTCAATTCAAACAGCAGCAAATATCTTTCCTTTCTGTAAAAATCTGTTTAGCTGCAGGTGATGAGCGCACTTTATAACTTTATCTTCTGTCAGTTATACACTGCAGACTTTAGAAGCTCTGATACTTTAAAGGATTTTTTTTTTTTTTTAACTGGGATTTCTGTTTCCTCAGTCATCTGGAACAATAAAGATATTTGGCTCAAGTGGAAAGAAAGAACCAAGAAGCATTGACTGCAAAGTAATAATGCTGACATGTGCTTTATTTTACAGCCTGCTGACCTTAAGAAGAGAATAGAATCCTTGATTGACAGGGACTACATGGAAAGAGATAAAGAAAACCCGAATCAGTACAACTATATTGCATAAACATATGTTGGCCTTTGTTTTACTGCACACTTGGTGTCCTACACAGTTGCCAGTGGATAAACTAGCCTGTTGATCCCGTTAATTGACTTTTTATACTACCGATGATTGAATGAAAGCAGTGTAATGGAAAAGTATAGTAGAGTGGACTTCTTTCAGTGGTTAACATGCCCATTTAAAGAGTAATATTTACATTTTAAGAAGAATGCTGTTGAACTCTTTGCATGTTATTTAGTAAGATGTGCAGAAAGCTGAAAGAAAGTACCTGGTCTTTCTGATTCCATTTGTCTCTGGGTCTGAAGAGGAGTCCCTTGATATATGACAGATATCTTTCACATCTTTAAATGGAAACAGAAGGTTCATTAAAATAAGAAAATAGCCTTTAAAATGCTTAAACTGCATGCAAACTTTTAATTTACTGTACAGAATGCAATTCAGTTATACATACCATTGGTTTGGTTGATGCCCACACTTGGATTTTTTTTCTCTTGAGGGGGGAAAATGGGGAATAAGCCAAGCTATGCTTATTGCTGATCTAATGGAAAATATTCTTGGTTGCAATTAAGACAAAATGGTGCCAATATAAAACAATGTATAAAGTTTGCAATGTGGGCATATATACTGTATATACAAACACCATTCTTAAATAACTGCTACAACAAAACAAGTTCAGATTAGATTTATATGGCTTGCCTGTGAGACTTGGTGTTCACTTTTGGGAATTTTAAGCATAAAACAGCCATAATGGAAGAAGTGACAGTTTTTACTAGTCATGGGTCGGAGGCCTTCACCTCTTGGCAGCAATACTCTAGAATAAAGAGAATCTATTAACAGATGAAAAGCCACACTGCTATTGTGGTAAAGCTGTAAGAACAAAAATTGCAAATGGATTTTAATACTTGTTTTGCTTTGCAACATTCTAAACTTGAACTAACCTCAAGGTTTAGACAGGGCAGCTTTTCTGAGGCTGCCCTGCTTTGGATTGCTTTAACTTAAAGCTTTAAGAACTCGGCCCTAGAGCCTAGCAGGCCTCCTAGAACCCAGAAGCCTACCTCTCATATAGTGAGTTAAGTATTGCTACAAGGCATCTAAAATATATTTTCTTAGATGACCAGAGAGCATTCTTTGCATCTTTATAAGAAATGGGAGAGTAAGTCACTTGAATGTAGAGCTTTGTTTCAACAAAATACATTTTTTTATTGCTTATAGCAGCATGTGCCAGGAATATATGGAAAAAAAAAAAAAAGGTGTCAGCAGAAAAGGAACTCCTCCACGTACCAGTTCTTCCTTACCCAGCCAGGCTTTAGACCTATGATCAGCTGTGTTGCAGAGCACAATGAAAAACCTCGTCCTCTTTCAGGCACTGATAGTCCTGGGGAATACCAGATCTCTCTTGAAAGTAAGATGTTACTTTTGTTTAATGGCAGTGTAACTTAGCTCTCTATGACCTATAACTTCTATCACTGTGATCCCACATTCAGGGGTGTGCATGTGTGAGTGTGTGTGTGTGTTTTCTATCTGACACATCCCATCCTTAGTGCTTTCTTTTATCTACTGTTTAGTTCCATATATTCTCCAGCCATGTTTTCTCTCAGGCTCTTTTTTATGCAGTCCTCAGCTGACAAATGAAATAAATGTGGGTGGGTTTTTTTCCTACTAAATTATTTGCAGTCACCCTCAACTAACTGTCATACAGCTCTTTGTGATTGCAGAAAATCTACCTTGCCCCTTGACACTATTGCAGCATAACCACTGGTAGACATCCAGGGCCACCCCTGCCTCTGTGAGACAGATACTGACAGTAGAGTTATGTGGTAAGAACCTTGAAGCCTCCTCCTGCAAATCTTCAAGTATTAGTTCAAACAGAGATCCCCTGGGGAGGAAAGAATGCCCCCCACCATTAAAAAAAACCTTCCATGTTTCACATTCAATGTTCCTTTTCTTGCATGTGTCTCATATCTTCAGCCAATAAAAATTCCTTTTAAAGAGAATTGGAGAAGAAGCATAATACTTAACTCTTTGGGAAACAGGAGCTGATGTATTGAGCTGGTTCCATTCAGTCTGTTGTAGCATATAAATCTAACACCACTACATGTGTGAACACCTGTTGTGGTAAAACCCTCCCTCATTACACAAGTGTCACATTCAGTCAAACAAATTGCAAAGGACTGTGGGTTTATTTCGTTTTTATCCTGTCTATTTCAGCAACTTTAATGCAGAAATTATTATACAGAAAATGTCCTCAAATCTCATCAGAATTCACAATCTGAGGCAGACCCTACGCGCAATCCAGTTAAAGCAACCCAAAGAATGGACTTTGAGAACCCTGGCTAGACTGGGAGAGGGGTGAGCGAGGGGAGGGGAGAAGCTTCTCCTTGTAGCTTCATGGGTTTTCCCCAGGAACTTGTTCATCTCTTCTGCTAAGGTCTTGCTCATTCCTGGTTAATGACAAAGCTGCAGCCAAGATTTGTCGTCGTACAACTCCGCAAATTCTTGCTGGGATCATGTGCCTGCTTCTTGAGCCATATATATCTCTGTAAGAAAAAACTGAGATGGGCTTGGACCACAACTCATCAGGCTAGAACACAGCTTGTCTTTTTGGCCACACATTTTTAATCTTGACTCTTGCATGCAGTTTATAGCACCTTGTTCATAAGAAATTGCAGTTTATTCTTAGAAATATATATTTTAGGTTTTTTAATCTTTATACCCATAAATGGACTATTTTTTTGTCTTGGCTGGTTTCAAAAGTGACCATTTTGTTTAAATGCTGTAATTGCAAATGTGTTGTAAACGTTGTTTTGTTCTATAGTTTACACAAAGGTGCCAAAGTAAATAGTTAATAAAAAAAACAAAAAAACAAACCCAAGCAAATTGTTAAGTTGCTTTTAGCTGTTCTTCATATTTTGGTCTCAGCTTTTTTTTTTTCTTCTTTTGGTCAGCCTTTCATTTTTCCCTAGACATATCATTTGCCCTAACGCTTTCTTTTAAAACAAAAAAAAAAAGTGCATCTAAAAAAATGTTCAAATACCACCTTTTTTTTAGTGCTCTCATATAGTAGGAAGAACATTTTCTTTGAAATGTTACACTAAAATTGTAAGAGTACAGCAGCATTCAAAAATGTAATATACTTTTTGTATAACAGTCTTGAGAGTGTGTCTGGAGTGGGGGGAAAAAACTAACCCTGTTACTTTTCAGAAGCCTCTTCCCTCAGCTACCAGAATAAGAAATTGTGCTTTTTCACAGCATCAAAAACTTACAGTTTATGCAGACTTGCAAACAGGGCATGTATCACCATTGCATCCTTCGATGCAAAAAGCAGCAAAACCTTTTTTATGTTTCATAAGTCTGATATGGGTACAGAGAGTCTTTCTTAAGTTGGTAAATAATGTAAATACATGTCCTTTCAGAGAGTGAGTCTGTTATCTAGGTATTTTGTGTCATTTAATAAATATTAAACAGTTTTGTGTTGATAAACTCTTGTGTGTAAAATGCCTTCTTACTCCAAGTTCTGTATGTTGGGCTTACTAATGTTTATGGCTTCTTTAAATTCTTTAGCTTGTGCTTTGATAGCAAAATACTTGTTTGCTACTTAAATATAATAAGTAGTTCCTTATTCATTCAGTCATTAAAATCCCTTGAGTTTTCTAAGTGGCTTCCATTCCTGAATTTTTATTATTTGGGGGTTTTTGCTAAGTTTTCTATGGTTCTTGGAGGGGAAGGAAATAAGCATCCTCATAGACTCTGAACTGGGATTACAATGTGTACAAGTGGCAGAAATACACAAAAATACCACAGGTGCTGGCTTGTTGCTCCTGAAGGAGGCACCTCTCCTGGTGTGTGAATATTCTCCCACTTAATCATTATTTTAACGATATTCCAAGTGTGAAGAATGATTATTAAAGTGTGAAGGACAGAGGTGTATAGGGAATTTGCTTCCCTTATAAAGAATGGCCCATTGGCCATTTCTTGATTTTTCTTCTTCACCCTGAACAGCTGGGTTCGATCTGAGCAGGACTGTGTCCAGCCTGGCCCTCCCCAGTTCAGGAGCACTCAGGACTTGGTGGAGGGGGGAGCTGCAGTGTTTTGGATTTCTGAACTCTGGAAACTGGGCTGGCTGCAGCAGAGCAGGAGCTGTCCCTGTGAGCTGCTCAGGCAGCTCTGGGGGGCGCCTGCCCCCATCCTGCTCGGGGGCTGCCTTCCTGCCTTACAGCTTGCAGGCATCTAAATGCATGGGATGGTTTCTCCACCAACACTTTATCCTTGAAGAAAATATTTCCTATATTCTTCACTGGGGGAAAAAAAAAAAAAGTCCTACAGAAACAGATGACTCTTTGGAGACGGATAGATTATCTGTCTACTCTGAGAAAAAAGTACAGAGCAGTAAATTCTTTCATTCCTTTTCCTGTGTGAAGGGCAATATATGCCACTGTACTTTCTCTTGATTGAGAAAAACTGATGACAAGTCAAATTTAAGATGGTAGCTTTGGATTTGCCTTTTTTTTCCCCCTTAGAGAGGCCAGGGCCTGTGGACATACTGTGGCACAAACAATGAACACCTCAAAACTTACTGGAGTGGTTGAGAGACATTGAACTTTGTGTAAAGCGAATCTTGTAATACATGGAGTTAACTGGGAAGAGAAACAATGGATGTCGATTAACCTACAAAGGAGCAGGTTTTTCTCCTGCTTAAGTAATTGTTTCCTGGTACAAGGTCACCTTTCAAATGACTCATAGCTTGACTTGCTGCTGCTTATAGAAAATTAGCATTAGGATATAAATTAAACAAAAAAAGTAACTTTGAATTTTCTAAAATCAGTAGGACATTGCAGCACTACAAATAAACCTCTTAAGCTGAGGAAAAGTATTTCACATTCAGCAAATACTAAATTTCTACCAATTGCTAGAGATTTACAAAGACCAGCCACAGTAATTGTGTCTGACCTTAGGAGCCCGCTAAGAATGCCAAGTCCGAGTAAATGTTTCCATTAATCTTCTGTTACTTCTTTGGTAACAGCTCGAGCTGGTGCCTCTGGAGAGGGACCCCTACCCCAATTCACACCTCTCAGTGTGACACTCATCACCCAATCCAAGTCAAACACAAAATTCCAGTCAGTGGACTCTTGATTTCTTGCTGGGTTCATTGTTACTGGGCTGGCTGCCTCTTCATGTAACTTTTTCTCTTGGAATTTTCTCCTTGATCTTATTCATGTCCCTTCTGCTTGTACCTGCTGAATTCCGAGAGTTACCAGCATTGTTACACTTGTTAGATCAAAAGTTTGGTCAACTCTTGCAGCCTAAGGAGACTATTCAGATAGGACAATACAAGTGACCTAATTTTCTCTATAACTGTTGATAGCTCTTTATCTTACTCCTTAAAACAATCAGTTGTTTGTCCACTCGCAACACCTGTATTTTAGAGCTGGAGGGAAACAGGGATGACACTAGTTAATTCTGTGTTAAAATGCCTGAGTAATCATAACTTAACTATGAAATTTTGTCTTTTCAAAAAAAAACCCTACAGATTCTGTTCCATCTAATGATATTTGCAGTAACAAGGAAGTTGCAGTAATTGCTTTCCACTAGATCCAACATTTAGATGTGTTATGCAATGAAGAAATGCAGAGGGTCATTTCCCAGGCCTTTGCAGGCTCCTGTGCTTCTTTGCAAAGCTTAGTCACTATGACTCTGCAGAGAGGGGCCAGCATGCAAGTAAATTGCATCTGAAATGATATGGAATAGATTGCTTGTTACTATTTGGAGCAGTAAGTAGTTTTAATTCAGTGTAAAATATCAGTGCTGGACTATTAGCAACATGTTCACTTAATATATTTCTTTATTTTCCCTTTCTGGACTGAATTTCCTATGAAATAATCACAGTTTCTGTTCTGTTTTACCCTTGTGTAGTCTCTGAAGTTGAGGTCTAGCTGAAAAAAATTCATTATCGTGGCCAAAACCAGATAGCTTTGTCAAAAGCAGGCGCTTAATTACATCCACAAAGTCCTTCAGCTGGTGCTAGTTTTAGGCTCAAGGCAAAGCTGCTCTATTAATTTTCAGTGAAGGCTGGGCAGGGCACTGCACAGGCCAAGTTCTGCCACGTGCATGCTGGGGAGAAGGTGCAGCTTTCAAGCATGAGACAGGAACAAAAATTACAAAACACAGCCTCTGCTGAGGTGAGCTGAAACCTTGTCATTGCACAGGTAAAACCTGTTTATAGGCTGTAGCTGGGGAGTAGGTCAGAACTGGTTCTGCAACCAGGGCTGGGATTCTGTCACCTGCTGAACTGGCACTGTGTGTGTACCTCTTCAGTTTCTCCCTTTCTATTCCTGCAGCAGCAGTTGCTGCTTCAAATCCTAGCTCCAAAAGCACAAAGCAAACACACGACCTCAAACTGGAGAGAGCTCATTCCCCCAAAGAGCTCTGTTTCAGGACAAGGCAGAGAACAGGCATTAGCTTGGTGTTTGCCACACCTGGTTTCTGATCTCTGTCAGGACTGGAAACTATAGACTAACTACAAATACCATTATGTTCTCTGTAAAAGGGATGTAATGTTATTCTAGGTCACAAGGGAACCTGTAGTCCTGCAGTAAAAATATCCAGTTGTGAAAATTAATGTATAATATAATTTCCCTCCTAGCCTTGTATTTTAGATGTAACTTCTTTTTCTGCTGAAATCTCTCAGAAAATGTTACAGCCAACACATCTTTCATAAGAGCTGGAAGTGGGAGGTGCTTCCTGTGCAGAGCCATTTTCAGGCAGTAATTTCTGCTCTGAAGCTGACAGATGTATCTCCAGCAAGCTAGCACTGTGTGTCGATCAAACCACAAAAGCGAAGGTATTGACACACCTCTACTTCGCTGAAACGAGCCCAAAGAACACGTTGTCAGTCAAACAAGTTCTTTTTTTTCACATTAAACAAAACTACATCTACAAGCAGCTGGGTCTGACTCACAAAACGCATAAATCTCATCCGCTGCCACATGTTAACCCAGCTGCTGAGCGCTGCAGTAGCATCACAGCAGCAGCAGCTGGAAACGCTTCTGAGCACCGCGGGGCATCCAGCACGGCCGGCAGCCCTGACCTGAGCCCGCGGCACCGAGGGGAGAGCGGCAGGGCCGAGGGGAGAAACGGCACAGCACCGAGGGGAGAGGCACAGCACCGAGGGGAGAGGCACAGCACCGAGCGGACAGGCACAGCACCGAGGGGAGAGGCACAGCACCGAGGGGAGAGCGGGACAGCACCGAGGGGACAGGCACAGCACCGAGGGGAGAGGCACAGCACCGAGGGGAGAGGCACAGCACCGAGGGGAGAGGCACAGCACCGAGGGGAGAGAGGCACAGCACCGAGGGGAGAGGCACAGCACCGAGGGGAGAGAGGCACAGCACCGAGCGGACAGGCACAGCACCGAGGGGAGAGAGGCACAGCACCGAGGGGAGAGAGGCACAGCACCGAGGGGAGAGAGGTACAGCACCGAGGGGAGAGGCACAGCACCGAGGGGAGAGAGGTACAGCACCGAGGGACAGAGCGGCACAGCACCGAGGGGAGAGAGGTACAGCACAGAGGGGCAGCTGCTGCCCAGCACCGGGCCAGGGCCCGGCTCCTGCCTGGCTTTCCCCGCTGAGCCCGCAGCGCAAGCTTAGCCCGAGCGGTGTGCGAGCCGTGCTTGTGTAACAGGCGGCGAGGAAACGCCCGAGCCTCCGCTCCAGCCGCGCCGGGAATGTGTTTTTCCAGCTGCGTCGCGACACGAGCACTTTCACAGGAAGTTTCGCAGCTCTGTGCTGCAGCTGCTCTCTGATCCCTTCACCTCACAGCAAGCTTTCTTTTCTCGGCTTTTCACGTGATTTCCCCAGTCTTGACTCAGCAGTTTCTCGCAGCAGCGTTTATTCGTGTGGTTTCCTCCCCCACCTGCCCGGAAAGCCGGCAGACGGGACGGGACGGGACGGGACGGGACGGGACGGGACGGGACGGGACGGGACGGGATGGGATGGGACGGGACGGGACGGGACGGGACGGGATGGGACGGGACGGGACGGGACGGGACGGGACGGGACAGAACGAGTTTCCCGAGCTATCAGCTGCCGGGAGCCGGTCCTCCCCTGCCGCAGAGCAGGCTGACACGCCGCTGAGATGTCACCCTGTGCTGGGCAGTCCGTGGTCTTCATTCCGGACCCCAAATCCTCAGTCCACAGGCTACAAACGGGCTGTGTGAGAAGGAAATCTCGTGAATAGCTGGAACTCTCAGTTGCTGGCACAGTCCCAAGAAGGTCCCCGTGGTTCGTCCCCCTCTGCCTAGTGAATCTGGACCTCTCTGGACAGCATTAATGCATTCCTCTTTCCACCCTTCCACATGAAATGGAACAAAATCCTTTCTCTGCCTCCTGGGAAGGAATAATCTGTTCTGCCATAATCTTTCTCCTGGAAAAAAATACAGGAATTACCCTTTTGTTTAGAGGTATCTAAAAGAATAAACAAAAATACATTAGAATAAAGTAATGATTGCTGCATGTCCTAGGGATTCTCTCTTTCTTCTTTTTATCACACCCTCTACTTGTCTGCACCAGGAATCAGAAACATTAAGTTACTCAGTGCTTCATTAAACAGTGGACACTTTGCTTCTGACCACACACATCCATCAGTTTTGGCAAGTCCCAGGGCTAAGAAAAGTTTGATTACAGATATAGTATCTAAACTGCTGAAACTGCTAAAGGATTCTTGAAGGATTAAGCATATGATGCAAATGAAATTAGGCATGAAATTATATTCCTTAATGAAGAAAACCTTTAAAAAGAAATTATAAATTTTTGCATATTTGCTCTCAGTACATGTCAATACCTTCTTAAAACAAATTCTGTCAGGCAGTATAACATGCTGTAATGCTGTCAGAAACATTACAGTCCTCCTTCTCACATCCAGCAATAAACAAAGGAAATGTGAATGTCTTAGAAAACCAGGATCAGCTTGCCATCCTACAGTGGCTCCTAAAATCATGCCAAATGCAACATCATTTCTCTCGACTAAGCAAGAGGGTAAGGCATTTTCTCTGCATTACAGTAACAATCTATTTCTCTGCAATACAATAACTCTTCTCTCATCAAAAGGAAACAGCTGAGAATGTGAGTTTGAGCTTATGTTACTGAAGTCCAACTATCGTGTAAATTGTATTGTTAAGACTGCCACAATCAATAAAGAAATTACTCATTATAAAGAATATGCAGTGGATATTTGTTAGAGGTTGAATCCTATGAGCACGGAATATAATAATTTATGGAATTAAAGATAAATCAGACATCTGACCCTAACTATTAAAGTTTTTTCTAAGGACAGCTGAAGAATTTGTTAAACATGAGAGGAACAGAGCTTCATTT
Source organism: Sitta carolinensis (assembly GCA_032173965.1). NCBI lineage: Eukaryota > Metazoa > Chordata > Aves > Passeriformes > Sittidae > Sitta > Sitta carolinensis. The sequence continues at coordinate 9,298,639 of CM063286.1, read as the reverse complement.
TGCTCTCTCCAGAGCTACAAATAGGAGATAGGCCTTGGGAACTGCCAAAAAAAATTCTGTTTAGAGAGAACAGTGCCAAAATCAAGCTTCTGTCAGTTGGCTGAGCAAGAGGAGAATCTCACTGTGAAAACACAAGAGTACATTGCTTTTAACAACCGTTTATCACGTCCAGATTGCTGGAGCACGTGAGCTTAGTTGGACAAACCTCTTCCTGTAGGTGAACACGAGGCGTTTGTACCAACCCCTCGGAGGTGGAATTTGATCCTTTGGTCTCCGAGGATTCCACAGAAGGGCAGAAACCCCTTGGGCAGCCTTTGCGGCTGTGCCATCTCTTCCTGCACCCGCAGGTGCATCAGCCCCTCTGTGACTGTGACACTGACAATAAACCACCACTGAGTCCGCCAAGATCGTGTACAATGACATCAGCCCACCACATGCCTGAGTAAGGCTCTTATATGGCGGGGATGGAGGGCAGGGATGGGCGGAGTAACCACATGCAAACAGAGAAATAATCTGTTTTCTAGTATTAATGACGATATTTCTGGTGCAAAGCAAGACATTTTCCATTCTGCTAAATTGAATAAACTCTACCGTTCTTTTAATCACACACCGGTTGCTATTTTTCTTGTGTTATTAAACAGAAAAGGATTTGCCTGTTATGATTGCTGCCATTAGATTTCATTTCAAGCTTCACTAAATTGGCATAAAGGAAACAAGTTAATCAACCTTCCCACTATGTCTGCAGAACATCCACTTCGTTCAGAGCCCATTTCCTATGTGCAAGAAAGAGATCCCAATATTCAGAATTCTTCACTCAGAACAAGAGAGCATTGGAACATACCAATGCATATACATAAGTCCTGAAGTAAATATTCCAGCAGATACAAAATGTGTCATTCCACAACATGAACTACCTGAACAGACCAATGATTTCTTCCAAATAATTAAAGCTTAATTCAATGTCTGTCTCCTTAATAGTCCAAGCCTCCTAATTTGATTGTTCCTAACGCCTCATGAGATCACATTTTAAAAACAGAACTTTGAAATATAGGAATGAAGCCTGAGGAAATACAAAATCTTCAGAGCGGGACTCTCCCTAGCCTCTGAAATGCTCCATTCTTTGTGGTGGAGCTGAGAAAGACTTGCTGCTTTCAGAATTGTTGGTTTCATCTGTGCTGCTGTTCTGACATTTCTCTACAGCCTACAGCAAGTCAGTTATTAAATATAAAGTCTAGTTCTTCAAATAATTTTTGTAATTAAGCCCAAAGGATAAATATAAATTTACTCTAAGTGTTTTGAAATTATGTGAGTCTGAGGGTCACATGCAACCACGCTTACACGAGTGCATGCAGAGGTGTGTAACACGTTTTGGGAGCGGGCTCTAGGTGTAGTTATGAAGCACAAAAAGAAATGCAAAGAAGCAGTGGACTTGTCTGACCACAAAAGCCCTTGTGTGTGGGACCCTCCTTTGTTCGATGCCCTGGTTTCTGTGGTGGCCCTGTCATGTCAGCTTTGGTTTTGTGACACTCTATGGGAAAGTACAGGATTGCAAGCACACAACTGAGAGAAATTTACTGCCCTTTGATAACAGATTGCATTATTTCCACTTCCTCAAGACTGCATAACTGCTTTCCTATTGACACCATCTACACTCTAACTGTCTCATTATTAGGCCAATGTGTTTTATTGTCTCCTTCAAGACTTCACTTTCTTCCCTCATGGCTGGGGATGCCTCTCAGAGCCCGATCATTCAAAATCCTCGGTTCTTCCACACATGAGGAGCAGCAGTGTGCCATTCCAGAAGGCCCCTCCTCGCTGAGCTCCGGTCTCTTCAGGCTATCCTCCTCGCTGATGGACTAATGCCTACTAACAATAGATTTTTTTCTCTCAGTGTCTTCTTCCATTTCCCCCTTCTCTGCCAAGACAGCCTTTCTCACTCGTTTGGTTTGGGTGTGGGGTTTTGAGTTTTTTTTCCTCTAATCAATAGCGCCAGGGTGCAATCCAACACCCATCACATTTTATACCACCTTTCAGACACAAATCCGCCAAGGTTTTTGTCCAGCCGTCTTCTCCCCGCTACACACCGCGGGCTCTTCTCTCCCTCGTTTGCGCCAAACTTCTGCCTTCTCCCATGGTTTTCTGCCCCACTTTCTACCTTCCAGCACCAGAGCAAACTCGTGAAAGCTCCGGGCGCCGGTGCCGCGCCCGCCCCGCCGCAGGGGCCGCGCCCGCGGGGGCTCCTGCCCGGCACCGACAGCCGGCTCAGCCAGCGACAGCGTGTCGGGAGAGGAGCACCCCGAGCACACGGACCCTTTGTATTTATTGCAAACACGGGCAATAGCTTTATGCTTTATTTTTTACTCAGCGACAGCCTCTATATTGAACTTCTCTGGACGTGCATCTCTTGTAAGCTACCCCCTCCCAGACTGGAGCAGCCCCAGCGCAAACCGCAAACACTGCCGAGGGCCAGAACAAGGCTCCGCTACCCTGCCCCTGCAGAGGCCCCGGTAGCACGGCCCCGGTGGCACGGCCCCGCTGCCGGTGCCGGTCAGGGACCGGAACGGAGCTGAGCGGAGCAGACGCGCCCGCCCGAGGCGGCGCGCGACGAGCGGCCCGTCCGCGATCCAGAGAATCGAGCGGCGGCGCTGCGCGGCGATTGGCGGCGCGCGGGCGGCCCCGCCCCGCTCCTCACATGACCGCTGGCGAGGGTTTTGTCGCGCCCGCTCGCCCCGGCCGCTCGCCGTGCCCCGGTGTCCCCGCCGCCGCCGGCAGCAGCAGCCGCCCCGCCGCCGCCATGGGCCCGCGCCGCTCCGCCGCCTGCTCCTGCCGCCGCCTGCTCCTGCCGCTGCTGCTGCTCGGCGTCTCCGGTGAGCGGGGCGGCGCCGGGGCCCGGGGCAGGGCGGTGGGTGTCGGGTGTCCCCGCGGGCACGCCCGGGCCGAGCCGCGCGGGCAGCGGGGGGCCCGGGGGGTGTCCCGGGGCAGCCTCGGCCCCGCGGCGCTGCAGGGGCGGCAGCCCCGGGGCGGAGGCGCCGCCGCCCCGCGCTGCCACCCACGGGTGGGGAGGGGACAGCGGCGGGGCCCGCGGGCCCGGCGGGCGGAGCGGCCGCGCCGGGGGCCGGGAGCCGCGGGGCGGGCGCCCAGGGCCGCGGCCGGCGGCGGCTCCGCGGGCCCGCCCGCTCGGCCCGGCCGCGCCGCTCGGGCCGCGGGCAGCGCAGCGGCTCTGCCGGGGTTCGCTAGAATACGACAGCTGGGAAAAGTTCTCGTGAAACGCGGAGGGGATTTAACGGCCGTGTCTTTCGAGCTGGAAATCGGGGAAGCACAATGAAGGCGTGCTAAGCCCATCTCCTAGGGGTCAGCTTGAGTCTAATCACTGATACAACACGTAAAATCATAGACCCTGGTCTATAAGTAGCACGTTGTTCAAGTGCTGTTTTCGTGCCCTTTGGTTTACCAGTGTGTCACCAGAAAGCTGATGCGTGTTTCAGGCAGTCAGAACTCGAGGTTGGAATGGACCTCAAGGATCAGCCGGTCCAGCCTTTCTTGGCAAAGGCACGGTCTAGGCAAGATGGCCCAACACCCTGTCCAGCCAAATCTTAAAAGTGTCCGCTCTTGGACAGTCAACACTTCGCGATTATTAGTATATGTCAGATAAACAGACTATAAAACATTCAGTTTTTGCCAGCTTTGATAGTTTTGTGGTGTGCTTCCTGTTTTTGATACTTCTTAGAAATCTAGCTTGTCTTTCAGTGTCTGGTAAATTGAATATAGTCCTGACATAATGTAGTGTTTTGTGTTGAGCTGTCCTCATAAGTGGTTCTAGAAAATGAAGTAAAAACAATGTCTTAATAGCTAATAATCCTATCTTACAGGGTTTTTCCAGTCCTATGCAGTTGAAGTAAATATAAAGGATGCTTCTAATGCTACATGCCTGTATGCAGATTGGATGATGAGGTTCTTGATAACATATGAATCAAACAATGGTGATTATGTAAGTATTTGGGAGTAACTCTTGCTGAGAACTGGATTTTGACCTCGATAAAAGTTTAAGCTCTTTTACCTAGGGTGTTTAATCTCTTTTTTTGTTTTTGCTAAGTCACTTGAGAAGAATATTCCTACATAGTCCTTATAAAATACAGAATAAGTTCTCAGTCTTACAAATGACTGAAAGTACCCTGTTGCTTTACTTAAATGATGTACACAAAACTCACCAAGTCTAACCAGTATCAGTGTAGTTATGTTCTTAGCCCAAGCAGTAAATGTAATTGTAGCTCAGCATGATTTACAGCCATGTTAGAGTTGTACTTTTGTACTTGAATCTGATATGGCTCCTTTCTCAGGCAGGTACCAGGGAGCCTTTAGCATAATTTTCCAGAATAAGCTAAAATAATCACTTATCTTGTGCAAGGTTTCAGCTAACTCCAGCAAGTTTAGAATGCCATGGGGAAGAGCTGCATGTGAATGCATTTAAAATTATCCTTTTCTTCTAGAAAAGCACAACCCTGAATTTGTCATCGGGTGTGACACACAATGGAAGCGTCTGTGGCAATGACACACAAGCTGCCCTTGTGGCAGTGCAGTTTGGAGAAGGTCATTCTTGGAGCATTAACATCACAAAAACCGATGAAACTTACCAGGGAGACTTCATCACACTGACCTACAACACCAATGACACAGCTGTATTTCCTGATGCTAAAAGAAAAGGTAATGTTCAGTGCAGAATCTGACTTGCAAAGCAGTCTCAGCCAGAAGTGTCAGACTTCATGTACCTGACCTGGCTTGGCTTTTTCGAAGAAGGGAGGAATACAGGAGTTAGTAATGAATGTAATGAGTTCTGTGCCACGTGCTGCCAACTGCTGTTCCTTGTACTTGCCTGCTGGGTAACAATGCAGGCCAAATGGCTTCACTGAATGTGTAATTCCTGTAAGTGGAAGAGAAGAAGGATAAACAGCTTTGATCAGTGAGGTGCTGGTAGACAGCAGGCACATGGAAGATTAATTTTAGTGTGCACTGCTTGACCTTCTACCTTGCCAAGCAATACAGTGTTAGGCTGTCTGTGTACTAATGCCTACTACTAATCAATTTTTTTTCTCCTTAAAAACTTAAATAAAAGGATTCACCTTTCTAAATGCCTCTCTAGTTCTGTAAATTTGGTTACTCCTGCATTACTTAGCACTTCAGCTCAGGACACAAAGAAAACATTGAAGAGAGCTTAAGATTTTTAAACTTAATTCTCTCTTAGTCTTTGTTATATGAAATTATATAAAATGTAACACTGCCTCTCAGTTCTTGTAGTTCATAAGGCATTAAAACATTTGTGCTTGTTTGTAGGACCAGTTACTGTTCTTGTGAAGGATCCTATGCATCCAGTTCAACTCAACACTGTCTTCGTGTGTCACAATTCCTTCTTGATTGAAGCAGAAAACGTAACACAGATTTTCTGGAATGTTACTATGCAGGCTTTTGTTCAGAATGGCACAGTCAGTAAAAAAGGTGAGCATTTCCATTTGTGAAAGAGCTTTTTTGTATTGCACTTTAGTGCAAGGAGCAAAGTCCCATAATAACAAGTCCAGCAATTCTAAGATGTGCTGTGTTTAATAATATTCATGTAAATATCCTCTAGTATTTCTTTCCTTGTTTCTGGAAAAATAGATTAGAAGAACAGATTTAGTAGTGTGCTGTAATGTCCATTGTTTGTGCGCCAAGGTGGGATTCTTCTCAAGTGTGTACTCCAGCAATTAGGGTATTAAGAATAAGCACTGCAGAACTACTGTTGCTGAGTAAATCATTTGAGTTTGAGGGGGTTTAGCTGACTGCCTTCCACTCCCAGTGGTGGCCTCTGCTGTTGCATTTGAATAGTCCCGAGCCTGTTGTCTCATCTCATAGCTCAGAAAAGAGACGAGCACATCATCCTGCTGCCCGCAGCATAACAGGGTCACTTGCTTTGTCTGCAGCAAATGCATGTCACACTTTTATAACAACTGCCTTGTTTTGTTTTGCTTCCATGTGTCAGAGACAAGTGGTACTGAGTGCGTTACAGGATTTCTGAGAATAAATGGCAGCTTTACTTTGAGTAATAGGACTTCAATAAAATTTCAGCAATGAAATGGTGATTAAAATATCTTTTCAGAGTCTAGATGTCCTGCTGATGCACCTACTTCTGCACCTACTGTTCCACCTACAATTGCCAACGTAACTACTGCATCTACCACTACATTGTCTCCTGCTCCAACAAGTCCTCCCAAACCTGTGGAGAATCCAGACACGGGGAACTACTCTCTTAAAAGTGGAAATAAAACTTGTTTCCTGGCAACTGTGGGGCTGCAACTGAATATTTCCCAAGACAAGGTGCTTCTTTTTCTTTTTGAACAATAAAAGTTGCTGTAGTTATTTGGTGTGAAACCTGAATGCGAGGTATTTGCTTTGTATACACTGCTGGCTGTCCAGAACTGCTTTGAAGTATTGTATGTAGCACTTCTGTAACATCAGAATAGTTTTGTCACATAATACTTGTCTTCAAACACCTTACATGGAGTTAACAGAATTTATTATTGGGAATACTTCTACCATGATTGGAAGTCTGGAACTTTCTTAGCTGTTATGGCTGTTGTTCCCTGCAGATATTGTCTTTCCCCTCAGAGGGTAGCCTGTTGTGTAAGGGAACAAAGTAACAGCAATTTGTTTGTTCCAGTACTGCCAGCATGTAAATTTAACTCAGCCTTGGTTCCATAGCAGCCAAGCTCAGCTCTTCCTGCTGTCATATTTATGACAAGCTCTTCTAATCCAAGACTGTTCCTCACTGAGACAATGTATTCCAAAGGCAGCTGAATGTCTTTGATGTTTTGCCTGTATTTCAGCCTCTTCTGATCAACATCAATCCAAAGACAACTATCGCAGATGGTGCCTGTGGTAACACAACAGCCACTCTGAAATTGAATGATGGAAATAGCACACTGATTGGTTTCACATTTGCTGTAGTAAGTAACTTCTTTTATTTTAAACTAATTTTTCATTTAACAGCATGCATGGTGATCACTTAATAGTAAGATCCTCCTGTTGCTGGTGGTAGGCCATTCCCATAGGGGAAGTGGAACTGGTCAGCTGAGTGCCTCAAGACCAATGGAGAACTGGATTAAAGTTGTAGAAAATGCATGACTGGTAAATGTGTTGGCTTTTGTAAAGCATGTGTTCTTAAAGTTACAAATGCAGAATTGCACACTGACACTTGGTTCTTGCTTCTTGAACAGAAAAATACAAGTGCAAGCGTACAAAAATTCTATCTGAAGGAGGTGAATGTTACACTGCTCAACCATCTGAATGGTTCTGGTAAGAAACAGTATCTGCCTTAAACAAGTGTAATATTTTATTCAATGTCTGCATCAAATACTTCTGGCTTTTTTTTTTTTTTTAGCGTTGTTCATGCTTACTGTTAGCTCCTGCTTTGTGTTTAGAAGTTGGTATGAACAAAAATAATAAGCAGAAAAGGTTGTTAGAGTTACTTTAAACAGCAGTGTGGGACCACTCTGTGATTCCTGAAACTTCTGCTAATGGAGTCTCTGTAAATTAAGAGGGATTCTTTATAATGCTTTTCAGTAATGTAATTTTTTGTGGTGTGAAATAGTTGTACCAACTTTGAAGCTTTTTTCCTAAACCAGCTGTTGTCTTCTTTGATTGAAGATGCTGCTGTATCTTCCAACCACTTGTACTTAACTCTCACTAAAATAAGGGCAGTCTTTCAAAAACTAAAGCGTATTTTTTCCCAACAAATGTACGTTTTCTCTTTTTTTTCCTTCTTTAATTGCTTATCATAGCTACAGCAATTAAAGAGCATTAAAGCTAAAACACTTGCAGCTCTGCAGCACTGAGATGAGTGGAGGTACAAGGAAAACGTAATGTCATGTACAGATGAAAGAGAGGTTACTGCAAAGTACTGTAATAACTTCAGTCTCTGATTTCTGATTACGCAGATCAATCCCATTTGCACTACTTTGTTTTTCAGACTAGTCAGTGTTGAAGTGTTGGCCCCTCTAGATTCAGCTTCTCAGTCTTACTCAACTGTCTTGCATTTTAAGTGAACATGCAAATTCCCTTTCTTTTTTGTTTTCCTTCTTTGATTAGTCATTTCAAGTGCAGATAACAGCAATTTCAGCAAGTGGGATGCTTTCCTTGGTAGCTCTTACATGTGCCGAAAAGAGCAAACTCTACAGATTAATGAAGATGTTCAAGTACACACTTTTAATCTATGGATTCAGCCATTTCTTGTGGAGGCAAATAAGTTTGCTACAGGTAAGAGTTATATTTTTGTTTTAGTGATGCTTGCAAAATTCTTACCTGCTAAAAAGCACCACCAGCATTAGGTGCAAGCACTCTATCTCAGAAGCTCTTGTTCCAATTTTTAAAAAATATGTTTAAATATACATGGAATGAAGAGAAGTTCTGAGACTGACATTCAAGTTCAAGTAAAGCTCTGTTCTCACTTAAAAAACGTCTGCTAAGTGTGTAGTTCTCCTTCACAAAACTTGAATGAGCTAGACACTGAAGGAGGACTTAAGCATTGCCATGCAGAATAGGTTAGAAGTTACCTGACAATATCTTGTTGTCGTACAGCTTTTTGTGGCTCAGACACATAAGACAGAACTTTTGCAGAAATGGACTTTGGGAATACTTTTAGGTGTTTTGTTTCTTTTTACCTGTCAGTGTGAGGAATTGGAGTTTTGGGGAAGAGTGAACCGTCAGAACTTCCTTCAGAGGCAGTCTTGAATAGCCAGAACTAAAGGGATTTCGAAATGTTTGTTTGTTGCATTATCTTGATCTTGTCTGCAGAAAACCGAAATGTCTTAAATTACCTCTGTATTTAATGCAAACTGGTCTTTGTGCTTAATGCTTATACTTGCAGTACGGTCTTATTGGACTAGACTGATCTGTAGACACACAGATTGAGAAGTTGCAGTTTTAGACAGAAGTAAGAGAACTCTCCAGATGTATGTAGGGTAAACAGTCTTTCTAAAGAGTTAGGGACCCATTTCACTCTGTAGTTAAAGTTGCAGCTAGCTTTCACCTAATTATACTTATTTTATCTGTGCAACATGTCTTCATTCTGGATAGATTCTTGATACCAAATCTAGGTCAATTTTTATCCCTAATGAGTGAAAGCACCAATCAGACTTGCCTTAAGTATGAAATAGATAAGCCTGGTTCTTGAATGTAAAAGAATGGCTGCTCCCTTGCCTAGTGCAGATCTTGTGCACAGGAAAACTCATACACCCTTAACTTGTTATCAATGCTTAAAATAATTATAATGCTTAAATGCATTAAATATATCGATGAGACCTCTGCAGTTCTTTTGCTATTGGTTTAAATAGTACTTGATTTTTTAAACACCTTCGTATTAAGGAAGACAATAGGAAAAAGTAACAGATTTTTATACCACATTTGGCAAGCATTCTGTCTTTATTTATTCCTTATTGCAACCTTTTTCTCACCTACAGCTCAGGAGTGTTCGCTGGATGATGACAGCATTCTAATCCCAATTGTAGTTGGTGCAGCACTTGCTGTCTTGATTGCCATTATAGTGGTTGCTTACATAATTGGCAGAAGAAAAAGCTATGCTGGATATCAAACCTTGTGAATCTAAGTGTGATTCCTGTTATGATTTCACTCTAAACAAAGCAAGTGCAAGTTCTGAAGTCCAAAAAAGACCCAAAACTTAGGAGTAATTACTAGCCACAACTAATTGGAGTTGAGAAACAAAGGGAGAATGTTTATCTCAGATGAAGCAGAACTACACTTTGTTTTCCTGCCCTAAGAAGATGATGTGCATTTCATAGCTGTTTTGAAGATGTCAAATACTGGATGAATTGGTAGGCTAAGGATTTTATCTTGCAAAAATCCTAAAGCATTTAGGATTTTATTTCTGCTTTTACAAATACTAGCCTGAAACAAGAACATGTTCTGAACTGATGTGCTTTGGGCATCTCCCAGAATAGCATAGAATTTGTACTTGCTTCTCTCCTCCACGTCCCTTAATTGTTGTCATAATTGTGGGTTAAGCTGGCAGCATTAGTCACTCTGTTGACTTGTATAGTATTTAACAAGGATTGTCTAATGCCCAAGAGCAACTTCGTTTTCCAGAGGATCGAACTTCAGGCTGGTGATTGAAGTGATGTCTTGAAGTGGCAGCAGTAACTTACTTGCCTTTGCTAGGATTTGAGTAATTTACTCCTGCCTTGGTGTAATTTTAGGAATCATTCCTATACCATGGGCTGTACAAACAAAATGAGTAATTTGCCAAATGGTGAATATATGGGAAGACTTCAGTGCCGTTTCCAGTTGCTTTCAAAAAAAACCCTGTTAGGCACTGAATTCTTTATTATACCTTGGCAGTCATCTAAAATACTCACCTAAGGCAGACTTCTGCTGAATTAATGCAAGCTTTTTTTTGCTGGCATCAGTTTAAAGGGAATAACCTTTCTAAATATTCCAGAACTTTAAAGTGCACTTAACTTCATGCCATACTCTGCACAGAACTGGTCTGTCTTGTTGCTTTGAATGACCATTGTTTAAAGATGCTTTCATTTAATGAGCCAGTATCTGTTCTTGCAGCTTGAGCTGTTTTTACATCTTCCTGTAGAATGGTTCTCTGCCAGTCCAAGTTCCCATTGTGACTGCCCGCCACTGGCACTCTGAATGTTTAACGTACTTTGTGTTGGATTGTTTGCCGTGTAGCATTTATTAATGGTAAGAATGCAAAAGCCAAACAAGTCTGAGGTGGACCCACAACACCTGTTTTTCCTTGCTGTATGGAAAGAATAACTAGGTTAAAAATGTGCAGTGCAACTGGGCTGTTCTTAAACTGCAGCTCTGTAGAGACTAACCCTTGATGCACAACTTTTCTCTGGGCTCCTTGTGCTGCAACACAAATTTTTACTGCATGGGGAAAAAAAAAAAGAAGTCTTTTAGACTTTTAGGTAATTGTGGCTTTTTTGCATATGTCATAACATGAGCTGCCTAAACTAGTTATTTAATGAACATAACATTGTCTCCCCCTTTAGAATGGGTTTAGCCTGCATCAAAGCTGCTCTAGTGTTTTATTAGTGTTCTCTAGGGTTGTAGAGATGTCTGTGGCATGTTTGTATACAAATCATAAAATACACTTCTTTCAGTAATGTTTTGGGTTTGGTTTTTTTTTTTTTTTTGTAAAGACAGTTTTTTCTTGACTCTAGCCAAGGAAGCATGTATGGGTGGATAATGCTTACTATAGCTTATAGTCTACAGCTTGAATTTTGCATCAGTTACTGAAATGCATTTTAATGAAAGTGGGGAACTGCTATAAGTTTAATCATGAAACAAGCTTCAAGACTTACCATTTTAATTTAAAAAAATGGATCTAATGACTTTCATATTAATATATCCTCAAATGCAGAAGTTCATATAGATTTTTTAGCTTTTTTTTTTTTTTTTTTTTTTTTGCTTTTTTTTTTTTTAAGTGATATTGAGTGCCACCAGTTAAACATGCATTTCTGTTAAGGAGTAATCATCACACTATTCTTCTGACCTTGCAAATTTTTGAATTGTACACAGTTTCCAAGTGATAATATAGAAAATTCATGTAAACTGCTTCCTAAAATCAACACTAGAAATACCATTGCAAAAACCTGTATGTATATTGCTCAGAGTTTTAAGTACTCCTAGACTGATGTGCAGGTAACTGGTTCAAAAAACATCAGTTTTACCTGATTTCCTGTTGTTATAAAGCCACTAGTTTTCCTGTATGTATTGCTCCATAGGGAACTGTCAATCTGTTTAACCTGTGCTCTAAAAAATAAAGATTGTTCTATTTCTTAAGGAAACTTGTTCATATTTTTTAATTGATTTGAAAACAGACGTCTTGTATTGTCTTTTTTTTTAAAGAAAATAAACTCAATGAGTAAGGTGAACTTTAATCAGTCTGTATCTGAGATTCTGTTACATAGCTGGTCTTGTTCTGATCTGTGGAAACAGCATTGAAATTGTGGATGTATTTAACACCTGTGGATGTGGAATATTAATGTTGTATATAACCTGTTATGGAGTGTGATTGGTTTAGTACCTTATAAACAATTTACTAAATATTGTATTCTAAAATGTCAAGATTTCTGATATTTTAGGTTAAAGATGTCATGGTAATAGTCCTCAAAAGAAGCATTTCTAGCCAGTGAATGATGGGATTTGCAAATGGCATTTTATTTGTTCCTTGTTTTGATTTTTTGTTTGGCTGGGTTTTAAATTTTTTTTTTTTTTTTAATTTACCAGTGTTCTCTATTCCTTAGCATATCTTAATAAAAGACCAACTTTGGGGCTATTGGTTGAATCTCATGATTGAAATTAAAAGGGAAGGCAGCTTTTATACTGGGGCTAAAAATTTTTTGGGCCAAAAATTTCTGACTTTTTTTGAATGGAGACCCATTTGGCCACGTCTCTTGACAATGCTGTTCCTGCTGGCCCTGCTGTGTGCTGGGCAGTAGTTACCAGTTCTGCACCTGAAGACACCTCTGAAGCTTCTAACCACTGTTCAGTAGCCAGTCCTGGATAGACATGTGCCAGCAAGGATGGAATGTTCCCGGTATGAAACCTTAACCCCTTTTTCACCCTGGGAATTCAGTGATTCTGGTGCAGCAGGGCTTAGTGTGATGTTTTCTGCAGCCACCTCCTTCCTTTGAAGAAGAGAGGGAATTTCTGTCACTTCCTGCTGGGTACCTTCATCCTAAGCAAATCCCTTCAAATTTAGTGTTAATGACCCATTACCCAATATCCAGCAAATTGTCTGTGTTGGTATTTAGTGAACCAAGGTGACTAAACAGCAAATGCATGTCTCTCTTTAAGATCTTTAAGGATTTTCTCAGTCAGAATATTTTGAAATAGCTGTAAAGGTGCATAGTTCATTTCCTCTTGTGTTTTGTTTTTGTTGTTTTTTTTTTTCCTTCCAAGTGTTGCTTTACTTGGCAGTAGGTGCCTTCAGATAATCTGAGTTCAGTATTTTCGGCTGTTGAGCTGCCATGTGTTGTTGTCCTTGCTCTTATTCTCAAAGGCTTCACATAGTATTTCAGGAAGGGGCCAGGGCAAATGTGTGCTGGATTGCAATAAGCTAAAGCAAGACAATACCTTTCCCATAATAAATGCTGATTCGATGAAAAACAGCAGCCAACTTTTGAGGCAGCACTGACTCTGTGTGTGATGTGCTGTCCTAATTAAAAACTCCCAAGTAGTTTTACGGGGAGTGCTGCTTTATGGAACACAAAAAACTCAGGCATTGTTCCAGTGCTGGAGCAGCCAGGCACGGCTTCCTGCCTTACCAAGCCTCTCCTGGCACAGGCACGTGGAGCTCTGCTCTCCTTACAAACAGGTTACCTGCCAAGCCCTGCCCCCGAGTCTGGGACCAGTTCCCAGCGTGGTTTGCTAATCATTGATGGGTGTTTTTACCAGCAAGGAGCTCCTCATGTGTTTTACAGCCTGATGATGAAAAGCCACTGCAGTGTTACAGATGCCTTCTATTTTTTCCCTCTGATCTGGATTTCAGTGGGGCCTATGTAGTTCTCAGCTGAAACAAAAACCCCTTTTGCATGGGAAATAAAGTTGCCTTTATTTACCTCTCTGTGACAGTCCTGGATGATCTGAGCTCCAGCCAAGGGGCTTCAAAGCCCTGGCAGGGGGCTTGGAGACCCTGGCATGGAGCCAGGGACTCCTGCAGCTTTGAGTTTGACCCGTGGAACAAATTACCACCCGTGAATGAAGAACTAAAGGTCACAGAAGTTTAGATAGTATAATGGTAGTAGTTGTAGAGTGAAAAGTGAAATTTTGGGGATTTTTACCATGGGGGCTTAGGAGCGTAAGATGGAGGGACTTGGGTGTTGTCCTGTCCTCCTTCCTTCTTCTTCCTAGCTTCCATCTTCTTGGTGATGTTGGCATTGGGGATTGGATTAGAGTAGAATGTAACTGTCTAACATAGGTGGTAGGCACTGGATCATAATTGTAAATAACTAACACGTAGTTTGTAGTATAAAAACCAGTGCCTGCCCCAGGGGAGGGCAGTGTGCCTCGGGCTGCCCTGCTGAACAGACCTCAGCAGGCCAGACAGAAAATAGTTTAGATAAGAAACAATAAAACAACCTTGAGAGTATCAGCTGAAGACTTCTGACTCATTCTTTGACAGCTGGGTTGGGAAACAGAATTTTTTATGCATCTCAGGATCATCTTGACCAAAGGAAACCCCGAGATTACCCACCCCACCAGAGCCTTTCAGTGTTTCCCATGCAGTGCCTGGAGGCACATTTATCTTGGCTGTCTCTTGTAGGTGTTAGGAAGTTTCTGCTTTGTTCTTGGATTGTCCCTTCTGTCTTCGTGTCTAGAACCCAGGGTGTACTGGGGAAGGGAAGACCCCTGGACAAGGCAGTAATACCCACAAGTGTGGGGTTTTATTGCTGCTAACTCTGGGATGTGATCAGCTACTGCATGCTCAGACTGCTGGTTTGTCTTCACATTTCTAATCTATCCTCTGCTTGCTAGAGGAAGATGAAATCTAATGTCCAACTTAAATGTACAAGTCAGAAGAAGTATATTACCAATATAAAGGATGTGTGTGGTAAATGTGTTTAAAGAAATCAATCTTTCCATCACTTCTTTACTCAATACTGATTTTACTTTACATATATTATTGTATCTAATGCAGTATAATTTCTCAAAAATGCCTGTTTGCTCCTTGCGTTCTTTGGTATCTAATGCTTGATTTCCCTTACTAATTTATTCTCCCTTGCTTTTTTTTTTGTTTTTCTTCCTTCTGCAGCTGAAGAATGCCTTGCTGATTCTGACCTGAACTTTCTTATTCCCATCGCAGTGGGCATGGCACTTGGATTCCTTATCATTCTTGTCTTTGTATCTTACATCATTGGAAGAAGAAAAAGTCGTACTGGCTATCAGTCTGTATAATCTGTCAATTCCATCTCTGTTACCCACCTTCCCTGTTCTTTTCCCTTGCCCAGACTTCCTGACCTGCTCCTTAAAAGAAAAAAACAACCAACAAATTAATTCAAGGTTTCTTTATTTTAAAAAGTTTAAATCATTTCATGACAGAATAACAGTCACTTCATGAGAGAATAATATGCCATGAATCTGAAGATGAGTTGCAGAAGCTACTGCATGACTTTGGAAAGGACCAGGGAATTGAGCAGAGTTGATGTGTCCCTGTGGGAAATGTGATTATTTTTTAGTAAAGGAGACATCTACAAAACTTTCTGTCACTTAATATTTTTATACAAGAAAATTTCTAGATGCCTGCAGCTTGTCTTGGTTAGTGCTACAGTTAAAACTATAATTAAAAGTGTGAATGCTGTCTCAAAAGGGACTGCACATGCAGTGGAAAAATAAATACCCAGCTCTCAGCAGACTCCTGTTGGGAACTTGGCCTATGGCTGTTCTTGTGAGCCAGCCTGGGTTTCCTATTCCTTCTGAATGTAAAAGTAGTACCTGCTCTCACTAATACCCTGGCATAATATGAAAAGAACATCTGATTCTTCTAGTAAATTAATTGTTTAGCATCCTGTGGAGAAGCTGATTGCTAATATAAGTTGAATAGCTTTGCACTACCATGGTGTCTAATTTGCCATGATAAGGATCAGGTCTGGAGTACTTTGACTACTCGGAAAAGGCAACAGAAGGAAATGTCTCCTATGCTATTTCGTTGAACCGCATTTTTCCTTTTGTTCTGAGCTCAATTGTGAAATGAGGGTGGGAGGCTGGAATTTCACTAGCTGCAGTTTCAGCTTTGATTCTGAACATAAAAGAAACTACACAGCATTGGTCCGTGTGAGGCACAAAAGTATTTTGAGACCACTCAGACTGAGTAAGAACACAGATTGCTCAGAGATTCCTGCAGTTCCTTTGGACAGCTTTCATAGGTTAACAGGGGATCACTGCAAAGCTGTGATCTCTGAATGCAAGTGGAGATATAGAACATTTCAGGTTTGATGGAATTAATCTGCTTTTAACCTCCCCATTATCGCTGTCTTAGTGTAAGAGCACAATTTCTAGCATGAGGAATGCTGATCATAAGGCAGAAATGAATATATATATAGTGAAGAAAGTGACTTCCAAAGGAATAGGAGCATCTTACCTGTTTGAAGATGCTTTCTTTGTTATTAGTGCCATACCTTTGCAATTCTATGTTCCATATCTAAACTGCACCACAATCAAATTTAGTAGTTTGTGGTTGTGTTCTGCTTCATTCCCATCAGTTCATGTTGAGGGAATGAAAGAAGCCTCTTGCTCTTTAAACCTTTTTGGTCCATCTTGGCAAAAGCCTTTTGCAGGCAATAAACCTTGAGGGCACACAAAGTTCTGTCCTCTGCAGCAAGTGTTTACTAAAGCTGCTTCAATATTTAATCTCTTTGTGCATTGACCCTTTATCTATGTTGTGGGCAAAGCACCTTCAGTAATTCACATATCCAAAGGTGACAGTCAGCACTGGTGCTTAAGCAACTCACAACAGCTGTGTATTCAGGGAAGGGAGTTTTCCAAAGAGTTACTCTAATGTTTGAGAAATACCTGTACATTCAATTATTCTTGTCCTCACAGTGACCAAAGACACACTCTACCTGATTCTGACAAAAGTGATTCCATAGTACAAATGGGCTCTTGGACCAAGTTGTCTTGGTTTTTTTAGTTTGTTGTTTTTTTTTTTTTTTTATTAGGAATGTAATTAAATTCTGCTGAGTTGGACTGTGTGCTTTAGGTTTGGTCGTCTTGGTCTCTTGTATTGTACCTTTGCTCTTGCAATCCTTGATTTCCCTGCCAGTGTTAAATGGAATTATTTCAGGTGGCATTTTATGAGTACGCCCACTTGTCAGTGTGGTGCTTCTCTGCTGCCAGCAGATGGATCACAACTATGTTTCATGCTAAGATTGCAGACTGAAGTATTTAATATCACTTTTGCAAGGCTATCTTAGTGAAATGTGGTCATTTCCTGGATGCAAACACACACACACACATATATATTTTGTATACACATAGAAAGTATTATTTTGATCTTCAAGAGAAGTCAAAAATTGATCCAGCACTTTAAGGTTGTTGGAGCATGAAGAGTGGTGCGTACAATTTTCCAGATCTTAAAATGTCTGTACAAATATGCTGACAGCAGAATATGTGTATGGAAAATAAAGTTAATTATTGTGTTTATAAAGCTTTGTTTCAGTGTAAGTAAACACGAATGCCATTTCTGAGAGCTTTTCCAGAGGAGTTGTCAGTGTGCTTGGATCTGGATGTTTGTGGGGAAACAGAAGCTTTTGCTTCTAAGCTATTCACACATTTACATCCAAATCAGTTGATTTTTGTGTTTTTTTGGTCAAAGCATGGGTCCAGCATCTGCTAAAGAACCTCCTCTTCCAACAGACAATAGGGAATAGATATTAAATAGTTTTATCTTGTTGCTAGTGTGAAGGCTGTTAATTTGATAGCATGAAACACAATGAGTTTAGTTTCAAGACCCCACAAATACAAATGCTCTAAAAGAGCTGAAGCAATTGGCAGACAGAGAAATTTTTGTCGTTTAAACTTATTTCTGATGTCAAAAGAAAAGCCACTCCCCCAGCAGCATCCTCCTTGGCAGAAGCCAGTTCCTGTTGGTCAGAAGATGCCCTTGCAGATAATTTGTGCAGGCAGAATGGTTCTATTAATTGCCATCTGGATAATGACAACTGGGCAGAGTTAGTTCCTAAACTACCTCTGGTTCAGGTATTTAACAGTTCTTAATAAATAGTTTTTGCCAGATGGTTGGTTGTGATGCTTGGTGAAGAGTGATTGTTATTGTACTGGGCTCCTGAACTCTGGCCTGGGGAAGTTCATGAAGTGCTCAGAATTCTAGGGTGTTGTTACATGCTGCTTGGAAATTCAATCCCTAACTGGCAGCACAAACTGCATCTCTTAACACCAGTGTTTCAAGAATGCCACCACAGAGTTAATTTTACTGTAGTCACTTTATTTTAAATACAAAAAAAATCACTTCTTAGAGACTGATATAGATCAGGAAATGACGGCAGATGAAGTTCCTTGGCTGTGGATGTAGGACAAACTCACCACAGTGCCCCTGTTCAGTCAGTAATTTTAGTAAGTGTGCCTTCCAAGTAGTGCATCCTCCCAAGGTGTCCTGTCCTGCTGTGCTCTCACAGCTCCCACCAAGCAGAGTGCAGCTGCTCTGTCACAGCCGAGGGCTCTGTTCCATCAGCCTTTGGGGGCAAACACTGGTGCCTTCCTCACCCCAGCACTGACTCCTTACCCAGGAAAGGACTGAGCATTTCCCTGCATTCTGCTGCAGCTTTATAGCTGTGGCCTCTCTGGAACGGGGAAGAACAGGTCTGAAAGCTTTGAGCACTTCTGTGCCTGATCAGGAGGCACTGCCAACCTGTGGACCGTGACAAGGAGCTCCTCTCACTCATCCCTGTCCAAGAGACTGGGTGAGGATTCCTGGGGCAGAGAGAAGTACTGGAGTGAGGAGGAGGGAGGGAGAAATGCATTAATCTTCCCACTTTAGAAAGGAACAGCTGGAAGGATTCAAGGGCAAACGATTTTCTGTGGCCCTTGCTCAACACCTTGGGTGTGCTGAACAAGCTATGTAAAATGCTGCAGTCAAGATCCTTCTGGGACTGGAGATTCTAGAAAGCATTTTGAGATTTTCTGCCATTTTCACTTTTCAACTCTGTTATTGCAGGCATAATCCAGAATTTTTACTGTTTATTATTTTAACAAGAATAGTGCTAATAAACTACCTCATTTTTAGCTTTTGCCTGAGAAATGCACATAAAACTATGCTAAAAAATAAAATCTAAAGCTAGGAAAGGTGTATTCCACAGGGATCACTCATAAAAGACCTTATGAAAATAACATTTGGATACCAGAGGGTTTTTTCAATCAAAAGTGAAATATTTTGCAGGTTCTCTCCCCTGGGGAAAACTTTTCATTTTTACTAATAATGATTTACATCAGAAGATGAAAAATGTAGATCCACGCTCCATTTTATCTCATTGGTTTCCTAGCTATGAGCAAAAATAAATTAACAATAATCTCCATGTGCCTGTTTTTCCTAGCAGAAAAAAATGCTGGCTTGATGCTTTAAAAAGGAAAAAGCCTCTGACTGACTTAAGTGCCTGGTGTTGGCAGGGACTACTTCCCAATGTTGAGTGTGAAGATGATTCGGCCCAGGAAGCGATCACTGTTCAGGTCATTGATGATTCCTTTCCCATTCAGACTGCACTGGATGGGGACCAAGAAATTCTTCTGCACATCTGTAAAGTGCATAGCCACCAATGGGGAGGTGTAGTTGACCTGGAAAGAAGGGACATTTAAGTGTAATTTTTGAGGGAGCAGAAAAGCAGACAGGGGTTTTATGTTCAGTGAAATAATCTGTAAATGGTTCATGGTTCCAGGCACGTGAGAGTGCCTGCCTGCTGTCCCTCAGCACACGGAGCCTTCGTGCCTGTGCAGGGTGGGAGCTCTGCACATTGCCCCCAGGACCACTGCCCAGCACAGGGGACACAGCACGGGACATGAGTGCCTTCTGTGTCCTGAAACACACCCACACACAGTTACACACACACAGTTGGTTACACACACAGAGTTACAGCCACACAGAGTTGCACACACTCTCACATGCAGTTACACACACACAGTTACACACACTCTTACACAGTTACACACACACAGAGTTAGATTTACACACTCAGTTATACACAGAGTTACACACACAATTGCACACTCACACTGACACACAGTTACACACACTGTTACACTCACACAGTTATTTACACACACAGTTACACACAGTTGCACACACACAGAGTTACACAACTACACTCATGCACTGTTATGCATGCTGTTACACACACATACACACACTGTTGCACACTTGGTTACACACACACAGTTTCTTACACACACACACTGGACACACACTTACACACATACTGTACACACACACACTGTACACACACACAGAGTTTGTCAGACACAGAGCACTGTGATCCCAGTGCCCGTGGCCGCTGTCCTGCCGTGCCTGCCCGAACTCCCCTGGAAGCACTCCCGGCCTCAGCGCAGCAGCTCCTGCCGCCCCCAGGAGGCACAGCAGAGATGCCAGACCCTCACTCACGTGGGTGAACTTGCCGTAGTAGGGATAATACATCAGGTCAAACGTCCCGTTCCCAGGGTAGAAGTCCACCGACCTGAGGAGACTCTCATTGCCTTTCTGTGATCAGAAAAAACACAGAGGCCCACACAGACACACAGGACATAAACCAGAGCTCTTTTCAGAGCCTGTCTCAGATCAAGTGTCCCTTGCCAGCCCCTGGCTGAGCTCAGCTGTGCTGTGCTTGCTGTGAACCCAGTCACCGCCCTGCTTCCAGCCAGGGAAGAGTGGAGCTATGGAGGCATGGGCAGGGTCACAGTTTGCTGCCTGTTGATTCCCTGCTGCACCTTTGCCCTCTAAGGGTGTGACCCAGCAGCTGCCCGGGCAGTGGGAGCCCTTCCTTCACCCCTTTGCTGTTGGCCTGCAGGGTGCCCCAGGGCTGAGGATGCTGCTGAGCAGCTGGGGATGGATATGAGCAGTCCCTGTATCTTCCCACTAAGCTCCAGACTCTTGCTGGACCTGGTACCCAGGCCCACAAGCTGCCCCAGGGGCTCAGCATGGTGGTGCCCGTGAGGCTGGGAAACAGGAGACTGGTGACCTCTATCACCCTCAGCAGACTGGCCTCCAGTTGTGCCCAGACACATGGGCAGCACTGGGTCCTGTGAGTGTTTGGGGCTAAAATGAGGACAAATTGTGCTGAGGTCCATCAGGAGGAGACATTGGCCTTGTACCCCCACGCTGCCAAGCATAGAGGAGAGCAGTACCTGCACTTTGCACTCCACACTCACGGGGACCCCGGCACCAGGGCGGTAGCCTATGATCTGCAAAAGCAAAAGACATCCCTGCTGGATGAGATGCAGTGACAAGCACATGCTGCCTGCCTTCTCCAGGGCTTACACCTTTCTAGGTGCCAGTCACATTGCTCGAGACAGGAGCTGTGTGTCCCTGCAGCAGGGTCTGCCACCCCACACAGGGCAACCTGCCCATGGCCTGAAAGCAGGGGCAGAGCCGAGAACACAGGGAGAGCCCAGCCCCCCTGGAGTAACACAGCCTCCTCCCCACACAGTCCACATCCCCCCCATGCTTATTTTCCCAGCAGTGAGCACTGAGCCACTGTGCTATTAGACTTCAATTAAATTAAATTCTAAGAAAACTCCCTTTGTAAAGTATCTGGGGTTTCCCTAAAGCTCAGTTTCTCATGAAGAAAGGCCTGGCAGAAGACCCTCCACATACTAAGGCCTCAGCAAATCAAATGGAGCAAGTTTTATGTGGGTTTTTTTTTATGTCTTCTAGCAGATATGGTCGGCAGGTTTGGGGATTCTAGTTCCCTTTGTCCCTGGGCCTGGGAAGTGAAGGAGCTTCAGTCCCTGTGTTCATCACACTGGGATGCCCCAAAGGCAGGAGTTAAAGCAAGGAGCTGCCTCTGTACCCGGTTCATCTTCAGCAGGATGCAGGGCTGGCCTCTCGAGTAGCCGAACGTTGGGTCCTCGAGGCCGGAGCAGTTCTGCAGCAGCGAGCGCTTGAACTGGCAGGCTTTCTTCTCCTCACTGTCACTTCCCCCTTGGAGGAAGTACTGCCCTGGGACACACTCGATATTCTTCTCCTCCTGAACTTTGTCATCGTAAGCTGGTGGGGACCAAGAGACTCGTTAAAACTCACCTGAGACCTGCACAGACCCAAACTCTCAGAGGACATCCATGTGCCAAGGGCATTAGGAAGTCACACCTGAAGAGGCAAAGCTCCCTCCCACAGAAGCTCCCATGACCTTGTGAGCCTCCCTTTCCAGATGTGGTTCGTGAGGCACCCAGAAGGAGACCCCTGCACTGCATGCATGTATCCATGGATAAAAAACAACCTCACCATGACCCCCAGGGTGACAAAGGGCTCACCTTCTAGGAAGTGGTGCATGCTGTCCACATAGGGCTGCCACGTGCTGGGCTGGGAGACGTTGAAGGCAATGGTGAACCCATTCAAGTATGGTCTGATCATCACTCCTGAAGGAGACAGAACCTGATAGAGCACATGTGGGTGGACCAGCCATGGGCTTGGGCTGTGAGCTGCAGGGGCTGGTGCATCGTGACTGGGCTTGGGCTGGGCACAGGTGTGAGAGAGGCAGCACCATCTCACAAATCAACTCTCTCCCCAACCTACTGACCTTCACTTCACCCCTGCAGAACACCACACATGTCAAAATATCCCAGAAAGCATGGGAGATATGGAAAGCCTCAGTAGTGATGTCCTTGGGGTTGCACAGAGTGGCTGCAGGTCCCTCATGTTCCCAGCTGTGAAGGCAGTTACAGACAAGGAGCAGGGCAAGGGGTCCTTCTGTTCCACACCAACACAAAAATCTGGGCAAAATTCTGCATCTGACATAAGGAAAGGATTTTCTGAACATTCTCTTGCCAGAACTCCCCCAAATAATAATGCATAAAAGCTCCTTTGATTTGCATTTTATTTTGAAAGCATGAGGTATAAAGGGCCAGCAGATGAAATGCATTAGCATCACCTATGAAATACCTAGACTTGGCATTTGCCTTGAGAATAATGATAACAATAAACAGTGCAATTAGAATAACAATTAGTATCATCAGGGTGAATGTTTCTTAGGGGGCTTTTTAAGATGTCTGACTCTCTGCACAGGACCTGCATCTCTGTCAGTGCCCTGAGGTGAGAACACCCTGCGTTAGGGAGGGCTGGGTGACTCTAGGAGTGCACAGCTCCAGCAGAGCTTTGCCTGAGGTCCCAGCCATGCCATTTTGTTGGGACACTGATGGGCAGAGGTGCCCGAGGCCAGACTGGCTGGGGTACGTACCTGGCGGAGACACGCGGTCCCGGAACCTGGGCGTGTAGGGGCTCAGCGTGAGCAGCATCACATACAGGCAAAAGGCAAACATTCCCGCCAGGCACGTGTAGAAAATGAAGTAAAACAGTAAGATCAGGCCTGCAAAAGAGACAGGCACGTCGCTGTTACGGCAACCAGAGCACGCCCTGTGGGATGTGTCCCCCAGGGATGCACAGACGTGCTCAGCACGGCGTCCTCGGCAGCTCCGAGTCCGTGGGGAGGTGGGAGCTTGCACCCCAGCCCTGCACACGGACTCTGCTGTTTCGGGGTGCAGGACTGTCAGCTGCTCCAGAGCTGGGGTAGCTGCTGTTTGCTTCTGTATCCCTTTTGCTGCATGGCTCTTCCCAGAGCTGTGACAGGACCAGGTCTGTGTGTCCACCTGCCTCAGCTCTCTCTGATAGATGGACCCAACATTCCCTCTTGCCCTTCCCATCCCCTCCTGGCATAGTAACATGCAAAGGTACCCAGTGGCTTCAGCCAAGCTCCTGATGGGGCTGTGGGGTGATGTTCCTGCCCTGATTCCTGTTCCCTGCATGGGAGGAACGCTGGTGCTGGGACTGGGCAGGCAGCATTGCTCCAGGCTGCAGCACCACCGACTGTTTCATAGCCCAGACATTCAGGGAATGGGTTTGTTTTTCCTCTGGACCAGGCTGATGGCTGAGGATGTCTCAAGAGGCCACAGCCTATGAATAAAACCCAGCAGCTCAGAAAGCAAAGCGAAGCCCTAACCCAAATATTTCCCAGGAGAAACGTTCCAGCAGCTTGGAGAGAGCCCTGGGAACACAGATGTGCACTCCTGCCGTGCTGCTGCCAGGGCCACCGTGCTGGGAACCACAGTGGGGCTGTGTCCTGCTCAGGGCTATGCTGGGGCAGATGGGACCACCACTGCTGCTGCTGGCACACAAGGGGCAATGTCCTGCCCTGCCCGAGTGATGCTGGATGGTGCCTCTGCCCCAGGCTGGCAGAGTTGGAGCTGCTGCTGCTGCTGGAGCACCAAATTGATGCTTGTTGGGACATCTTTACACTACTGCTCCCATTTTTATGTTTTCTGCAGTGCAGCACAGAGTGTTGTCACCAGCAGAGATGGGGGTGCAGCCTTTCCCAGGGGCTGGGGCCTCCAGTGATGACCTTGTGGCCAGTTGTCCCCTTGAATTTGGTGAGTGCAAGTCCCCTGAGGCATCCATCCCAGGGACACCTTTAGAGCCAGCACAGGGGAGCAGCCTCAGGCTGGGCAAATTCCCTCCTCCCCACCCATGAGATGAGAATGGGAAAGTCCAGCTCCACTTACCTCCAAATGCTCTCACTTTAAACAAAATTCTAATTTTCATAGTAGCTTCCCCTGCCCCCATGCAGAGACGCGTGAGCACGTGTGTGCACCAAGGAAGGGCACATATGCTCATGGGAAGGGGGGTCATAGAGCAGAGCACAGTGATCCCAGGGCACAGGAGGGTGCTGCCAGCAGCAGCCTGCCAGGGTCACATCCACACCACACTGAGCAAATCCTCCCTAAGGAATCTTCTCAGGACCTGCATGAGCCTCCAGAACACCAAACCTACATCAGTAAGGACTGTCACCCTAGTGCTTCCACACTTTGATCTATGTTTTCCCATCCTGTAAAGAAGCAGAGAACTGGTCTGCCTCAGTGGCCAGCCAACATGACCAGTGGAGCACAAACATAAAGGTCTGTCCCTGACTCCTCCTTGCAGGTTTTCAGACTCCTCTGGTGCTGGTGGGCAGGCTCCTTTGTTTCTCTCATCTGTCACCACAGGCTTTGCAGGAGACCCAGAGCTCTTGGCAGGGGCATGGGAGGGCTGTGGGGCTTGTGGTGCATTGCCAGTGCCAGCCAAGGGCTGCAAACACCGAGCAGCAGACCCTGCTAGTTCACAGCCTTACAGTGATGGGTGTGCAGGTGGCTCTGGGTCAGGTTGGGATTTTCACTCTGCCCAGGGGGCTGTGTGCTGGAGAACAGAGCTGCAGAGGTGGGTGGCACCACATGTGCTTGTGGCACCTTGATTTTGGACCAAGCCTGCAGCAGTGCTCACCCCACAAGCTGCTCTTAACCACCTGGGGCACCTCCAGACTCAGCAATAATTTTTGAAGGCCACATGGATGTGAACAAAGCAGACAGGGCACTCAGAACCATCAGAGCTGGCACATTCCAGCCCACTGGCTCAGACTGGGGGTCCTGCTGTGGGCACCCTGCCACCACCTGGGAAGCCGTGGGGTGACAGTGCTCACCAGCCCTTCCCTTCCCTTTCTCAGAGAGCCCTTTCCCAGGCTCATTCAGGCAGGGAGTGCTGCTCTGCCCCATGGTGTGCACCCTCCTCAAAGCACCTGCCCCACGGCCCAGGCACTCTTCCCCCACCCACCTGGTGACTCCAAAGCCACTGTCCCAGGGGTCCCTGAGCTATGCAGGGAGGGGCAGGAGTGCTGGGGGCAGCAGGGGTGCACAGCTGCAGCAGACTGACTTGCAGCTCCTGTGCTTGCTCAGGCTCTAAACTTCCTTCTGGGACAGTCTGGGCAGCCTGAAATCTTTGCTTTCACATTCTCTATCAACATTAACCTCCAGACGAAGGGTAACTTTTGCATGGTTTTCTGCTTGTCCTCCTTATTAGTTATTTATTGCACTAGTTAGAAACATTAAAACTAAAGAAATGGGCAGGGGTGGTCAGTCCAAGCTATCAAGGACATTCACAGGCAAGTGAATCTGTTGTGAAGCAGAAAAGGCAACAAACCCCAAAAGTGGGGCTTGAGCAAGGACCTACCCCAGCTCTTGGCTGTTCTCCCCAAGCATGTTCTCTCCTCCGGATTCCACAAGAATATCTTCATCTCCCCAGCCAGGTCTGCCCAGGTTTTGCTCCCCATGTCTGCCTTAGGCTCGTCCTTTTCTCTGTCAGGATCCTGGACGTTCTCCTCATGCTTATTTTCCTGGAAGAGTTGCAGAACACAACCCCCACAGGCAAGCTGAACTTCTCATTGGTCAAAAATAAATGCAAAAGCACTTAATATCTGGAAATGTTTCAAATTTCCATTTTCCCATCATCACTCTTGAGTTAAAGAGAGGCAGTTTTGGCTGTTCCAACTTAAGATCACTTAGAACCCAGCATCCATTTTTCCATTACATGTACGTCACTGCTGTCACACTGGGTACTGTCTCCTTGTGCTGGCATTTACAGAAACTCATCTTTTTCCACCTGCATGAACATGACCAAAGAAAACCTGTGATCTGGGAAGGCTGGGACAGTTCCCACACTTCTGCAACATCTCTGAGTTCAAGTGCACATTCTCTGTGCTGCCACAGATGATAGTGGGCAGCAGTATTTAGTGAGCAACCATCTTGTTTTTCTTGGCATGTGAACAAGTGTTCAGTCTTTGAAGAAATCCCTGTGTTGTTACTCATTTAATTACACCGAGTTCCAGGGGAAAGCATCTCCCCAGGTTGCAAGAGGTTTTTATTTTGCCTAAGGGGTGAAAACTTGTTTGTCCAGAGCTCAGGAACACAATTCTCTCTGTACCTGTGCCTAGGCAAGAGTCACTTGAGACATGGAAGCCGTCCTTAATTCTCCTTGAATCCGGGCAGGTCTCCAAAAGCAGGCTAGTGGGAGAAGGTGCTGACCTTGCTTTCAGCTGGGGGCACGGCCGGGGAGAGGAGCGATGCTGTGATCTGGGTGGGTTCATCACCTCCCCCACTGTAATGCGCACGCTGCTGCAGGGTTCAGCCGCTCGGGCCGGGTCAGAGCCGCGCTGGCCGGGCCCTGCCGCGGCTCCCCGAGGCCGCTGTGCCTCTCGGGCTGTGCCCGCCCCGGCTGTACTCGCTCCGCCTGTGCCGCTTGGGCTGTGCTGCTCGGTTGTACCCTTAGGCTGTGCCGCTCGGTTGTACCCTCTTAGGCTGTGCCCCCCCCCTGTGCCCAGTGTGCCTTGGCTGACCCGCTCGCTGTGCGCCGCTGTGCCCTCTCGGCTGTGCTCCGGTGTACCTCTTAGCTGTGCCCTCTCGGGCTGTGCCCGCCCCGCCTGTGCTCTCTCCGGCTGTGCCCGCTCGGACACGGACCCGCAGCGGCACCGCCCGGCGTGTCCGCACTCCGGGCACGGGGCCGGGCCGGCCACCGGCACCCGCTGGAGCCAGGACCCGCAGAGAAGGTGTTTGCTACCCCCGGGCGAGCGGGGACGTGGCCGAGAGCTTGGCGAAAGCCTTGCTTAGAAACTCTCTTGAATTGGGGTCGAGAAACTCTGCTGAGACGCACAAACTCTGTAAAAGGGTGAGAACGGGGGGAGAATGCTGCCTGCAAGGGCTGAGCGTGTCCCCTGGGGAGCCTGTGCAGAGCGGGGGCTGTGAACCGTGCCCCGCGCACTGGCTGCCCTGGCGGGCTCTGAACAGGGCCCCGGCGCGGCTCTGCCGGCAGCGCTCCTGCGCCACAGCGCTGCTGCCAGAAATGCCCTCGGCTGCGGGCAGGGCCAAGGCAGCGCTTGGAGCAGGTCCCGCAGCCCAGGCCGAGCCCCTCCTGAGCCAGCTCCGGCACGGCCTGAGGCACAGGGTACACAGGGCACAGGGCTGGTGAGAGCACCGGGTTTTGCGGGCGGGAAGCAGTAGCCCCAGCACGGCACAGGAGTGTACCTGTATCCTGCCAGGACACTTGCCAGGGAACAAGTGACCGACGAAGAGGAGGGAGAGGAGGTGTTCTTCTTCCCACTCTCCCCATTAAATAAAAGAGCTACCAGCAGATGTTTTGGAAACATTTCCTCAGACTGCCAGAGTAGGGAGGACTTCCCAGATGAAGTCCACACTGGTGCTGCACTGGGGAAAACCCTTTGAATGTCATATAAACTTCAACTGGAGGCAGCAAGAGCCCACACTCAGAAGCTGCTACCAGTGCTTAGAGCTGTGGGGGTATATGGGGACAGACTCCCCCATCATGGGGACCTCAGCCTGAGAACTGAAGAACACTTTTGCAAGGACAGAAGTTTCCAGTCCTCCTGGCTCTATGCTGTGTGACCCTTCACTTGGTGAAAGGTCCTGTCCTGCTGCCCGGGAAAGGCCACGAGGTCTCCATGGCAGTCTGGGGAGGCTGAAGAAGTCCCAAGCTTGTCCCCTCTGTGGGGCAGCTGGGCAGGGTGGGCTGATCCCAGTACCAGGTCCCTGGCAGATGTCTCTCAGACAGAGAGCTAGGTCAGATCTGGAATGAATCACAGGTGGTTTATCTTTGCAGCCCAGGACCGAGACGGTCTTGGAACAGTCCCTTGCACCTGGGCAAGGGGCAGGAGTGGCAGGAACTGGGACAGGAGTGCAGTGGGGCAGGAAGAAGGCAGAGCCACGACAGGATATGTTGGGACACTGGACAGCCCTGCTGTGACAGCTTGGGAAGCAAATCTGGGGTTCATCTCTGGCAAAATCATTCTGTGCTGACTGCTGTGGGTGTCCTGGGGGAGGCCAGGAGAGCTTTTCCCCATTCTCACCTCAGACCAGGTCAGCTCTCAATGTTGGATTCCTCCTGCTGAAATCCAGGTATGCAGAGGGTCACCCTGCCCAGGTGTTCCTGTCCCTTCTAGCCCCCCTCACCCCCCAGCACCACTGGCCAGAGCTGCCACTGCCCTTTCCCCCCCTCCCATACAAAGTTCTTTGCCTAAGAGACAGAGCAGCATTTCCTATAGCATTTATAACATTAGTTATAAATGTATCAGCCACAGAGCAGGTCCTTGCAGCAGTTCCCACCTCACCTTGTGAAATGCAGCTAGCGGCCCCCAAAATACTCACCACCTTCTGGCTGGGGCTCCTGAGCTGACCCTCCATGCCACTAATGCTGGTGTTCCTGTCCATTCTTGGGTGGGAAACACAATAAAATGTGAGTGTTAGCACAGCCCCCGGTGTGGGTGCTGTGTTGTCCTGGCTGTGACTCACAGACAGAGCCCCTCCCCAGCACTGCTTACCAGCCCTACAGCACCCCCTAAAACAGCAGCTGCCAAGGCTGTGGGGAACAACGCTGCCTTCCTCCCTACCCTGCAGAGCTTTGCTGCTCCGGAGTGGATCAAAAAATAACTTGCTTTCCTAAAGAGGGTAAGCTCAACGCAGCAGGATCCTATCTTGAGTCCTGTGGCATCTGGTGCCCTTTGCAGCACCCTCACTGTATCCTGCCTCATGTGTGAGTTCCCATCACTGCCCGCCAGTCACCTACATGGGGAAGCCAGGCTTTTCCCCCAGGAGACCGTGTAGCTGTTAATAAACATGAACAAATCGCTGGGGTTTCCGATAGCAAGTGTCCCGGTCAATGTGTGCTTGTCAGTCACAGCGGGGTCGGGGTTAATGATTGCGAAATCTCCTTTGCGGTGAAAGGGGTAGTGAGAGGGGCAGGCAGGTCTATCTTTATCCCCTCGCACAGAGGCAGCGGCCAGGAGATCACAGCACCGGTTTCCTCGATTTGAGAGCTTTGAGGTTTGAGAGCTACCCCGGCCTCTCAGACAAAATCCAGAGGCACACCTTGCCGTGACACGCTGTAGACGGGGATGGGGAGGGTCGGATTTTCCTCCATCGGTGAATTACAGGCACGAGGTGCTGCATTGAGGCATCCGGGGGGCGGGCTGGAGTCCTGCTGCTGGAACAGCTCCAGCGGGGCGCTGGCAGCGTGCGGGGGCTGCCCGAACCTGGCCGTGCCCACGCAGCCCTCGAGGAACGGAGCGGCTCGGTTTACACTGAGTTCGGCACGATCCACCTGCTCCTTCTCTTGGCCCGTTTCCAACGGGACCGGCGAGCCTTCCTTTCTCAGAGAGCCAGGCTCTGTCCAAGGGTGGGGAACGGCTGCCTTGCGCCAGGCTGGGGCTTTGCCCGAAGGCACGGGGAACCCAGGCTCCCGCGGGGCTGCGCGGTGCCCTCCCGGCCGGCGAAGCACCAGCGGCTCCCTTTGCTCTCCTGAGCATGGCTGAAAGCCACTCACCGGCTGTGCTAATAAATGGGCACAGCGGGAAACAAAGAGGTCTGGCAGCTGCCCCGGGCTGCGCAGAGTTGGCCGGAGCTGCCGCTCGCCTGCCGCTCGGTACCGGTGCCGGTGCCGGTGCCTGCCCGCAGCCAGCCCGCCGGCAGGAGAGCGCGCTCGCAGCTGTGCCCGCAGCTGTGCCCACAGCTGTATCTCCTGGCCAGGCCGCCGCCGTGGAGCAAGGGATTTCTTCCCGAAGCTCGGGAGGTGGAAAGGGATGCAGGGATTTAACACGGAATGGGCAACTGTAGGGCACCAATAGAAGCACACACGCCCTGTGCGCTGCACAGCCCGGCCCTGGCACGGAACGGAACGGAGGAGGTGAGATGAGACCTGCCTCTGCCATCACTAGCACAGGGTGAGGGTGACTGAGCAGGAGGAGACCAGTGTCAGCCCCTCTGTCACAGCCAGTGAGCTCGGGGCTCCTCTCGTTCATCCGAAGTAAATAACTGCTGTTTTCTCTGGAGATGATGTGTTCTTTGCCGTTAATTGATCTGGGCATTTGTAACTTGCCTCTCACATCGCTGTCATTGTACACTTTCCCTTTTCTCCTGGGAGAAGCTGGTCATTAGGCTCTCATCCAGTAAAAGTGTGGGGGTTTTAAAGCAGATATAGTATTAGTTTCTTTTAACTTAATGAAATATGCTCGAAATAATTAAATGATTTGTACTTAGAACCTCTCGGCCCAGGGCACTAGAGTGGTTTACAAGCAATTAGGAAGCCTGCTGGGAAGATGTTTTTATCCCCGTTTTGCAGATAGGATGTGGAAAACCGAGGCTGAGGGCCTGGTCTTGCTCCTTGGCCATGGACACGGAGACTGCAGATGCTTGCTGTCTCCATGGAATAGGGCATAGGCAGCAACAGGCATTGCCACCGGAGCGGAGAGCTGAGAGAGCCGAGAAATGAAACACCGGGCCGGTGGCCGTGTCGGGATGGCTGCCCGGGGCTATCATCTGCACCTCAGGGAGGAGGGAGATGGGGAGAGCGGGGCAGGAGAGGCGCCAGGGAGATTTGGCAAAGGACAGACAGAATGTCTTGGAGCAGCTGGACTGAGGAGGGTGGGAGCTGCCGAAGGCAAAGGGATGGAGAAAGATGGGGAGAGAGAGGGGGAGCCCCTCTGGCCGAGCTGCCGGTAAGTGCGCCGAGATCTCCCAGAGGCGGGACCGGAGCGCGGTCCCTCCGGAGACGGGGCAGGACCTCCGTCCTCTCCGGAGACGGGGCGGGAGCTTCGTCCCTCCGTCCCTCCCCCGGCCCCCTGGGGAAAGGGCCATGCGCTGGCTGCGGCCCGGCGGCCCCGGCGCCCCGCAGCCGCTGCCGGCGGGGCCCGGGGCGGGCGGGCGGGCGGCGCGGGGCGCAGGCGCGGCGGGGCCGGGCCGGGCCGGGCTGTGCCGCCGCCGTGGCCCGGCGGCAGCGGCGGCAGTATGCGGCAGTCCCTGACTCAGCAGCGGCCGGCCGACGTGGCCCTGCCCGACTCCGTGGGTGAGTGCCGGCCCGGGGGGATCCCGCCAGCCCGGGGGGCGCGGCGCGGCCGGGGCCGTGCGGGGCCGTGCGGGGCGCTGGGTCCCCGGGGGCATCGCCGGGGCCGCGGCGGCCGTGCCGCCCCCGCCGTGTGCCCCGGGCGAGCGCGGGCCCGGCCGAGTGTCCCCGCAGCCCCCGGGGCCGCCTGGCCGGACCCCCGGCGGGGCACCGAGGCGGCTGCGGCCCCGCGGAGCGGCGGCTCCCGAGGAGCGGGGCGGGCGCTGCCCCGCAGCCCGGCGGGCTCGGGGTCCCCGCAGCCGAGCGCGATCCCCCGGCCCCGCCGGGCTCCAGCCCCGCAGCCCCCCGGCCGTGCGCTGCCGGGCCCGCAGTCAGAGCCGCGGGGTCACGGCTCCCACGGTGACGCGTTTTTAGCAGAAAATGGGACGGGAGGAGAGGGGCTGGGAAGAGGGAGGCTCGATGCCATCTGCCCCCGGTTCTCCCGGGGTAAAAGTTAGAGCTGGCTTCTTCCTTGAGCTACTCTATGGCTATTCTTCGCTCCTGGCTTTTCCCCCAAAGAACAAGATGGAGAAGTCGGTCGTGTTTCTATGCCTTCTTGTCCATTTTCTTCTAATAATCGGGGAAAAAAAAAAAAAAAAAAAAAAAAAAAAAAAAAAAAAAAAGTGAATCAAGGGCAGTTCGAAGATACGCATTATTGCAAAGTTTTAAAGTAATCTGGAAAAACCTGAAAACCTGCTAAAGCCTTGTCTTTAGAGTGGCTTATAGGGCAGATTTAACAAGAGGATGTTTCTGATGCTTAAAAGAAAAATGATCATTCCAAAACCAGTACCCGTTTGGAGTGCCATTTTAGCAAAAGCTGTATCCAGGCTATGGAGAGCATTAATTTCTTTACAGCTCCCTAACAGAGTTGAGCACAGTGTTTCGGATCACCTACTTATATTGTGGTAAACACTGCCAGTTTTGGGGTATCTGTTTGGGATAAATCACAGAGAAAAAGCTATTGCTGTCTCTTAAAAGCAGAGATAACAAAGCTGCCGTAGCTCAGCTTCTGTGCATAGAACTATACCAAGCTCAGGAGCACAGAGGAAAATGATCTGGTGTGGAATACTTCCAGCAGAAATTATTGTTGAGGGAGAGGATTTTGTCAGAGCAGCCCGTCAGCAGCTCTTAGAGACATACAGGGTATGAGTCCATGTATGCTGGAGCTGCTGCAGGCATCCGTACAGAAGTACAAACCACTTTCTCTCTACACACATAGCAAGGTGTTTTCAGAGAAGGGAAAAATGTAATCCAAATACAGAGCTGAAGTGCAGGTAGTCATTATCTTCTCAGTTTCACATCTCTTTTCAGTATCAAGTTAGAAGATTATGACTGGTTTTGTCAGAAGCTGAAATAAAATCTTTGAATTTTTTTTTTTAATCTTATGAGGAATATTGAAAAGCTTTGAGAAAATTTCCAGCTGAAACCTTATTTTTCTCTGCTGAATGTTGGTGTGTGCCAGTCCTAAGCTGGGAAACAACACAGAAATTAAGAGTGAAACCCACGATGGTGCTGAAACAAATACAGCATCTATAAATGGTGTTTCAGGACGCTTCTTTCAGCATGGTTTTCGTGGTAACTTTTTGCAGCCTTTGTGATGGCAGTGCAGGAGCACTGGTTTGGGTGTGCCCACAGCACCCACCCAGCCATGCCCTGCAAACACCTGCACCCCCAGAGCCCGCCCCAGGAGCTGTGTAAGGAGCACGGGGCTGGGCTTATTTACCCCCTGCTCATTCGCCAGTCAAACTGTGGCAGTAATCAGAAGTTTGGTAATTCTATGGAAGCAAGATGGATTTGTCCTTTCTCGCCTTTCAGGACTAATCTAGGTAAGAAATGGCAAATTTTTTCCAGGTTTGGTCCCACTTCCGGGACCAAATTGGTTATGGATTTTTTAAAGACATTTATGGGGCACTTGAATTTAAATGGTTACAATGAAACTGAAGTGTGGCACAATGATGGTAGTTGTGAGGCAGTATATACAGGATGGCTTAATCTCTTAATGATTTTGAATTATTTAGAAGCCTAGATTTTATATATTAACTTATTTGGCAGATTTAGGAGAATAACCCCAAATGTGACCTGCAGCAAACAGTCACGTACCTTTATCTCCAGCCTGTAAAACATGGCTTGAAAGACTAAGGGTCATTGATTAAAATATTCCACCTGAATCTTAGGGTTCTCTAGCAGTTATTTATTATTTTTTGTTTGAAATTAGCATCTGTCTAGCTATTTATTCCAGCCAGTTGTCAGGCATCTTGCTTTAAGACCAGTGATGTCCCAGTGGTGCAGTCAGACCTGTGCTCTGGAACATGAGCAGAAGGTTTGTGGGTGGAGAGCTTTCCTTCCTGAGACAGCAGGTCAGTCAGAAAGGATGGTGGGTTTTTTGTAAATCTCTCTGGTCTTTCATGTAGGGCAGGGAGGTTGGACTGGATGACCTCCAGTGATCTTTTCCAACCTTACCCTTCTGTGATTTTATGCTCTCCTTCTGTTGGGCTTTTAAGCCCCAAGTTTAGCCCTGGTCTGTGATTTCAAACTCCTCTGGTTGCTGTGGGTGAGATGATCCAGCCCCATGGCCATGGCAGCCGTGCCAGCCCCAGCATGGAGAGGAGCCCTCCTGCCAGCAGCACTGCCCTGGGCTGGGCTGGAGGGCTGTGGGGCAGCATGGGGAGCTGCTGTGTTTTGCCCTGGGGAGAGCTGTCCATGGGGAAGAAGGGAGATCATCTGTGGCAGTGTGTGGGTTGGCATGGCTGCATCAGTGCAGCTGTTTGGGGTGGAGGGGTCTCTTCATCTGCTGCGCATGAATACATTGCAGATATATAGTAGTGTATATAGTAGTGTAATACACTATGTATGTATACACACTAATATATATAGTGTAATACACTACAGAAGGGCCTGTGGGCACCTGGGATGGGCATGTTTGAGACAAAAAGCTTCCCAGCAGGGCCCGGTGTGCTCCTCTTTCTGGAGAACTTGGACAAGGAGTTGTGCTTGGCTTGACCAAGTCTTCCATCAGGGCCTTAAGATGTTGCTGAGCGTAGTGTCGCAGCCAGCTTCCCTCTTGGATCACTCTTTTATGTTTATGCTCATTTGGGAGATCTATAAATATAGAAAAGAAAAAAAAATCATCATCAGGCAGCTGTAGATGAGTTTTACTAATCCACAAATTCATTATTCAAGCATCTAAAAATACCTGGTCCTTGCTGAAAGCAGAGGAGAAGTGTCTGTTACTGGTGATATCTCATTTGCATGGAAAACTGTGGATGCCTTATGATTACAGGCAAATTTCCCCTCTCAAAACAAGCAGCATGCAGTGGGGTTATTTAGCTTGACGTAAGTAGACAGATCAGAAAGTATATAAATGTCTAATGTGAATATTTTTCATTAGCTCAATTGCTCCAGGCCAGAGGAGCTGGGAGACTCCAGTGTATCTAAATGAGCTTGGCAGAGTTGCAGTTCTTAAGGCTCTCTTCATCTAGTCTGAGCAATGTTAGTGAAGGTGAAAAGTGACAGCCAAACCCAAAATATTCTCAAGTCAGAAGAAGGAAAATTCACCATGGTGTGGTT
The DNA here is from genome assembly GCA_032173965.1 of Sitta carolinensis. Lineage (NCBI taxonomy): Eukaryota > Metazoa > Chordata > Aves > Passeriformes > Sittidae > Sitta > Sitta carolinensis. The sequence continues at coordinate 9,263,613 of CM063286.1, read as the reverse complement.
GGCAGTGGGAGGAGAAATTTGTGGTGCTGTGACTCTCCCCAGATGGAATCAGCAAATTCTGTTGTGTGTGTGTGTTTTTAGGGTCGTTCAATAGAAGAAAAAGAAATTCCCTCTACGTAACTGTGACTCTCCTCATTGTGTCAGTATTAATTCTAACGGTGGGCCTAGCTGCTACAACAAGAACCCAAAATGTGACTGTTGGAGGTTATTACCCAGGGGTTATTGTAAGTATAGAACTCCTAGGTAGGTCTAGAAAACTTATTGCCTACAAAGTCCCTTGTAATGCTGAAAATGTTATAAAGGGTGATCTTGTCCTGAATATTTTGCTCAGCTACTTCATTACCATTTGATTTATTTGTTTTATTATTATTTTGCACCTGCTGCACATTCCCATGCAAAAATCCCATACAAGTGGCAGCTTTCTCTGAGCTTAGGTAATAACCTGCTTTTGAGCTAGTGGTGAGACAGATCAATAGATTTTATGTCAGTCAAAGCAACTTTAGAACTTCTTTGTTTACGTAGATCACACTAAGCCCAGGCAGAAGTAAGGCAAAGAAGGACCTTACTGCCAAAAGCAGTTGAGAGACCAGGTCTTGAAATACTGGTAGCATGAACTTGTGGTCATGATGTTTACTTGCAGAAGTGTTTAACAAATTGGAGTCTCTGGATGAGGAGCTGTGGCAGCTTGCCAGGGGAGCATGTGCATCAAAGCCACAAGCACATCCATTTCTCCTTTTTTGTTATCAGCAGCTGAAAATGGTCAAGAACAGTCTTGTAACTTCCAATGGTTTAATTTAGAGAAGACCACTGGTGTCCAGCCTTCCTGCCATTAGATGTATACTCTCTTACAGAAGCATGAGGGGCAAGAACGTCACGACCCTCCCGGTATGAGCAGAAGTCGAACACGAGCTGGAAAGCAAGTCCTGCTCTGTTCCTGTGCATGTCTAAGACATGCTGAGAGAGAAGCACTGACCTGCAATCAAATTAGGTGTCTCAGTAGATTAAATGCAGCCAGTAGCCCCAGCTAGAGGCTCTTGGTTTAACAGCTGTAGGATGCTGCACATTTGATTTGGAGTCTTGAATTTGAAGGCTTGAAACCATTCCAGATAATCAGGTGTAGACTTGTTCTTATCTTATTGCTGTTTTGATTTATTTGCCATGCATTGCTAATCTCAGGGAGCTTTATGCTTTTCTGTGCCCAATTTCTTCTACCACTTCCACACTTTACAGCCATTAAAGTGTGGAACATTGTTACAGATTATTGGGTCTCTTTGGTTTAGGTTTTCTGGCGTGTCCCAGTACCTCCTGCATTTTGGCCTGATCTTTTTTAAAGAGATGTACAGAAGGAAGGTGTTGAGAAAGGTGACAGGCTGGCTCCAGACTCTCCACACTTCCTCTGCACTGTGCCAGCCTGAGCTGAACCTCGTGCTTCAGAGCAGGTCCTGCAGACTGATGCAAATGGGCAGAGCCTGCTGTTCACGTCCCCTTGACATCTCCCGAGCTATTTATGGCCCAGGAACGTCAGCATCACTTACGCTTTTGTAAGGTTTAGTCTACTCAAGGAATTAATGAATTCCTGGACTTGGGAAGGGCGCTGAATTACTTTATTCAGAGGTACCCTGGCAATTTGTGTTTGTCACCAAAATCCCCATCTAGGTTCATTAATCTGCTCTGTAGAAATGTGTGATGACCTCACCTGTCTTGCTGCACAGGAAAACATTTCAGTGGGCTGCTGGATGCTTCAGAAAGTGCTTAAAATAGCTGATGTTTCATAACAAGCTGGGATTTCTCCCTTTACTGGGGAAAAAGGGCTGGCTGCGGTGAACGGGTATTCAGTGAGTTGTCCTCAAGCAGACAGAGCCAGAAGCCTCTTTGTGTGCTGGGTGACTTCTCTGTGTGTGGACCAGCTCCATGGCTGGAGTCATCTTATGGAACAAAGAATCATGAAGTCATAGGATATTCTGAGTTGGAAGGCACCCATCAGAATCATCAAGTCCAACTCCAGGACAAGCCCAAGAACCACCATGTGTTTGAGGGCATTGTCCAAATCCTTCTTGAACTCAGACATCAGATGTCTCATTGCTGCCATGCCTAAACCACCCTTCTTTCCTCCTTCAACTTGTGTTTCTTGGGCAAGCACCTCTTGTGTGAGGAGGAAGCATGTAAAGATATTTGGCTCAATGCAGGGGATTATCTTCCCAGGCCTCTGCTTCGAAGGAAGAGCAGAGCCAGGTACTGGAGAGCTTCCACACTTCAGTAGGATTTTGTTTGGTTGGGTTTTTTGAGGGTTTGGAGTTGTTTTTTTTCCCTCAGTTCCTCATTGATACAACTGGAGAAGCTGAAGCAGAGGGTTCAGTGACATCCTGTAGCCAGTGTGTCTTCAGTCTCCACATGACCACCCACACCCTCACAACTACATCAGTGAATGCCTTAGCTGTGTCTCTGTGGGAAATGTCCTCACCTGTGGCTGGGTGACCAGCCTGGAACAGGGAAGCCCAGAGTGCCACAGTGATGTTCAGCAGACAAGAGTAACGCTCAGGTGCAGAAGACAAGGAGCCCTGTGGGAGTGAGACTGTGAGATAAGTGTGTGGACTCCAAGTTATAACAGCTGCCACAATCTGTGTAAATGACTGACCTTTCTTGGGCTTTCACAGGCAAACCTCTTCTGTAGTGGTTCCTTGCCAAGGATGTTGGCTTGGGGCTTTACTCTGGAAAAGCACAATCACTTTGTGTCCTGTCCTCCTCTCAGACAGACAGCCCAGGGGATCACATCCACCAGTAAATAAATGATGTAACTGAGGAACATCACTAAGACCTCTTTGTCCCATCGATAGAAGAATGAGTAGTTCTTCCATTAGTGCAATGAGAATTCCTGTTAATGAGAATCCACCAATTTATTTGGTCTTCACCTGCTGGATGTACAGACTTGCTTTAATTTCTTCCTTTTGAATTTTCTTAAATTATCTAAAGCATTTTACCTTTTGGTTTGAGGCTGTTCTGAAACACCATGTGGATATTTCTCTTAAAGCTCAAAGGACACAAAACATTTTTTTTGAGCATTTGGCTTAGGTGTGTGTTGCCACACAAGTTCCTTCTGCTAAATATCACCAGACTGAAAATTACACCTGGATCCACATCACTGTTAATGCCTGGATCTCCCAATTTTTTTTTTTTTTGCTTGGACTTGAACTAGAAATCTCCTGTTACTTTAGGAAGGTGGGGGTGTTGTTTGCCTAAGCTAAATAATAAGCCCAGACGCACTGGCAGGTCAGTGTGGGGAGGTTCAGCAGTGCCCTAGGTCTCTGTCCTGCCTGTTTGCCACCGCAGTGATCAGCAGTCCCTGGGTCTTTGCTTTGCTGTGCTTCCCACCATGGCAGTCTGTGCCTGATGTGGGCACAGTGGTCTGCAGGAGCTCAGAGTGCCAGCCAGGCAGTGGGGAAGCAGCAGCCTGGTCAGCTGCTCCACTTTAATCCCTGCTGCTTGAGCCAGCTGCCCTCCCTGCCTGCAGCACTGCACCAAAGGCTGCTGGACTCAGCAGGGCAAGGGAAGATTGAAGCCCAAGTTTACATCACATTTGTCTCTACTAATCTCTGCACATGCCTCTCTGCCTGTTAGTACTGGATTCATTAAACCTTTGATTCCTATTCCTGCATCTCAAAGTATCAATTCCAGGTTAGGTGGCTCATTTTTGAATCCCTACAGCTTGTCGCATGCCTTGTTTTTCTTCCTGGGGAGTTGGCCAATTATTGGGCATTCTCACGTGGATCTTCACTGGCCCCTAGTCTGTTGTCTGTATTTTCACCTCCCTAATATGACAGATCCAGCTGTAGGACTTTGCCAACATTTCTCATTTTGCCAACCTATGGAAGTGGGGTTGGATATGCTCTGCACCAACTACAGACCTTTCTCAGTGTGACACAATACTATTTTTGCATCTTCCCTCTTAATCCATGGTTCCTGCTTGAAGTCCCTGTTTCTGTCCTGGCTGAGGTGTGCTCTGTCCTAGAAACTTCTTCTTAGTGTAGCTTAAGGCTATGGAGAAAGGAGGTGGGAAATTGCTCTCCTGGCTGACTTCACTGGGCTGAAATGTGTGTTGTCAGTTACAGCAGCAGGAACAGATGCTTTTGCTGCAGTAGTTTGTTCTGTTGGGCCACTGTGAACTCTTCTGGTAGAACACCCTGACTGACGCATTCTTAACCCAGGAAATGAGTGAGGAGTAAGAGAAGACAGAAAACTGCTAAATCTTCCAAAGTACAAATCTCCCTTATTTCATGCTTCACATTGAGGAACTCTCCAAGTTGAAATCTGAGGTGGTTGCTCACATGCTCAGTGAGGTCACAGAAACCTGGTCCTGGAGGTTTTAGTGTTCTGTCCTTCTAAGTTTGCATCTGGAGGCTCCTCAGTGTTTGTAGGGTTGTTCCAAGACAGCAATGCATATCCTCATCCACCAGCCATTTCTCAGCATCACTGGGGGGGATGGAATTCAGAACTCATCCTTTTGATTTCTACACACGCTTTTAGTATCATGTGTGGGATACACCTGATAGTTCCTGCTAGCTAGAGACTCCACTGATTTCTTGCTGAAGAGTGCTCACACATCAGCAGAATGTTCTTTTGCTGCTTCTGGGTTTAGTTGTGTTCTATCTGTTTGTAAAATACGTTGGGTATCATCCTGATCTAAATGCTAACAATACATTGTTTTTCAGCTTGGTTTTGGGTCGTTCCTTGGAATAATCGGATCAAACTTGATAGAAAACAAAAGACAAATGGTAAGTTCTTTATAAAAACTTTTCCAAAAAAATGACAGTAACTCAAATATTGTGTGTAAAGAGTAGTATTTTAAGTTTTCCTAACTCTTCCAGGGTAGTATTGCATTCCTCTTGGGAACTGGAGATGGTTTCTGGCAGCCCAGGAGCAGCGCCGTGTGTGCACTCCTCCTCCTGCCTCCTGTCCCTCTGGCAGTGGGATCGCTCCAGCCTTGCTCCTGTGGGGCTGCACGGGGCCGAGGGAGGGCGTGCTGTCCCTGCAGCCTGTGCTGCTGCCTGCCCTGGCAGGGATGGAGGGGGCTCAGGGGTCAGATTGGCAGTGTGCACTGCTGACCCAGGCTAAGGCAGGTTCTGCAAAGGCAGATGGGAGAAATTCCTGCCTATCCAAATCCAGAGTCTGCCTTTGTGCTGCCTTTGCTTGGCAAATAGCATGCCCCAGCAGAGCAGGAGGAGAGGGTGAGGCAGACCCTGCAGGAGATGATATTTGCCTTTCCCACAGTCAGACAGGGTGCAGGGGAGGTGAGTTTTCCAGTGGATATTTTTTGTTGTTTTCAAGAGCAATATATCCCTGTTCTTTCTGTCCTAGCAGGGTTTCAAGCTCTTGCTCATCATGTCAGTGTTTGGTTGAGCAATGACCATATTGTGCCTGTCCTGGACTCTTCACAGAAGTGCCCACAAGTGGCAGTGTGGCTCTGACTTGTTTGATTATTCTGAAGAGCCCTGGGTGGCCTGTGCTTATTCATTTCATCTCTCTATCGTTTTGTGTCCTAAAAAACATTCATGACCCAGCTCTGCAGGGATTGCATCACTGCTGCCTGGGCAGGCAGGACGAGTCTGCACTCTGATGGCAGAGAGGACACGCAGTAGCTGTCACTTGCTGTCCCTGTGCTTTAGTCACATGTCCTCCTTACCCAGGAGCACTTTTCAGTGGCACCTTTGTCCATTGCATGTTTCCGTGATACCACTGGCCATGGAGCATTTATTTTTTTCAACTTCTCTGGACTTCCCCTGTGTCCTAGTTTGCTGAAAGGCAGCCTTGCTCTGGCTCGTTGTGCAGCTGGAGGCAGAAGCAGCAAAAGCAGCTGGTGCAGCTGTGTCCTTGTGCAGCTTTCTATCCGTAAGGTGACTGGAGAGTGTGAGGAGTGGAGCAAGCCAGGCTGGCTGATGAGGAGAGCTAACTTGAAGGAGCACTTCTTACTTCCCCCAGACTGCTGACAGGAGCAGACCTCTCTGGTTTTCCCCACCCAAGTGTATTGACTTCCCTGCCATGCCTCCCGAGGGTTGTGCCCACGGGCAGGGCAGGTGCCCAGCAGGACTGCCCGCTCCGCAGGCAGCTCTGGCACACACCCCCTGCCTGCCCTGCAGCTTCAGAGAGGGGAGCCAGCACTTCACACACCTCTGTGACGCTCCTCTGTGCCATGGAGAAGGACCAGCACCTTCACAGCCCGTGTGGGGCTGTGCCATCACCTAAAGGGAACCCCAGCCCAGGACACTATCTGAATGCAGTTTGTCTGTTGTTGTCTGAATGCTGCTTGGTGTGGCTGACTTCATCTGGAGTTGTACCAGTGAAGATCAGTCAGTAATATCACACAGCTCTAGAGAGGGACTTCTGCTTGCTACAGTAACAGTATTTTCAACCCCAAATCAGAAATCTTGTTGGCAAGTGGAAAACTGGGATTTTTAAAATTAATTTTGTCAAGAAAATTCATCTACAAACGCCAGAGGTTTATGTCCAAAAAGGAGACAGAGGAGTCCTGTAACTTTACTCAAAAAAGGGAGAGCCATGTGGTATTTCCCCTAGGATCTCTCAAAATTTTTAGGGGACAGAGCCTCTCTTTTACCCTAATTTCACAGCTGCATTTCCCTCTATCTGTCCCCCTTGTCTGAGGTACTTGAGAGGTATAGATTTCCCAAAACGCCTAATACCCCCTTCTAATGTGTCACCCCCCCCATTTTTCTTTTTCCTTGTGTCTGTTCTTTTTCTCCAAATCCAGAGATTTAGCAGAGTCTCAAGTGAATAACAGTCTCTGTCAATTAGTGGAATTCCTATGGAATTTATGGTTCCCACCATTGCTTCTTTCACCTCTTTCACCTCTTTCATATCTGGCTTTATCTACCATTAGGCTCACAGTTTGTTTGTAAAGATACCCCCTTCTCATTCCTTTCAATTTGTATGTTTCTATTTGCTGTTTGATTTTTTTATTTATCAGAAATTCTCAGTGTTTGGTTTTCAGCCTTTTCTTTCTGCATCTGAGAGGGAGAAAACGCTGTGTAAATAAAGTGAGCACCAGATATTTATCTCTTGGTAGGGCTCTTATGGAAAGTATCGTTAACTCTGTATTTATTTTAAACCACCATATTAGCAGCTCCTATCTGCAAGCAGAGATGACCCACAAATTCCCTAATTGTATATATTTAGTGTTTGGCTCACTTCCCATCTCCAAGGCTCTTGCTATTTAGGGCAAATATCCTCTTTCATGTGTGTGTGAAACAAAAGGCAGCAGGGAGAAAAACTAAATTTGCTACAAAATAACCTAAGCCATAAACCCTGTGTCCTCCACCAAGACTGGACTTTCTCCCCTTGTGTGGTTGCTCTGGTTTGGTAGTGAGACCATGTCACTTTGTGATGGGTCCTGTGAGTTGGGATCCAGACGTGCAGAGGGTGGGGCTGAGTGGGGAGGAGTGCAGGACTTTACAGCTGACAGAAGCAGGGTCAGTGGAGGATCTGGTCCTGGAAAATTTGTCACCTGCTGCCATCTGCAAGTGCTTTGTGGCACAGCATCTGATATTCCAGTAACATTTTGTTGTGACCATGCCATGTTCTCGTGGTCCCTGGGATCATTTCCCAGCCTGCTCTCTCTGCTGCTGCAGGTCTGGTGTCCATGCCTTGAATACTTGCCTCGTCTAGAAAACCATTTTATTTTCTCTCATTTTTAAGTAAGCAATTGTACAGGGGCCATTTCCACTGTCCCAGGTGAGCCCTTTGGCATCTTCAGTCATTGGTGAAGCTGACCTGTACATGGAGGTTACTGGAACAAGATCTGTTTTCACTTAGGGAGATGTAGACAACACCAGTGTGATTAACCTAAAAATCCTGAGTTACTTTAAAAACACACATACGATCCTTCTGGATTGTATTTACCCAGAGGATTGGCTTGTCTTTCTGAGAACTGGAGCCTTGTGCAGGAGCCAAAGTTCTCAAGCCATCTTTGTACCTGGACCTTTAAAACAAACCCCCCAAGTGAGGAGACCTGAGATATCTATCAGTGCTGGCCAGGCTGTTAGCTTTGTATTTGGGCTGTAGAGATTTTTACTATTGGCTACAGCTCCCCCATGACTAGAGCCACCCTTGTACTTGTGGAGAAACAGTTTTTAACAGCTGCCAGCCACTGACACTTGAAGGTTGTGGTCACCAGAGTTAGAAAACCACCAGGGAGCTTCCCATTCTTTATACTGAAATACTGTAAATATATTGAAATAACATATTACAATACAAAAATTAAGTAATATTGAGAGCTGTTCCCCAAGCTGCATTTTGTGAACCTGTCTGTCTGAATGCTGTGCTTGCCCTCCCTCTGCAGCCTTGCTGATATTCCCAGTGTGCTTTGGCAGAGGGGATTGGGGTCAGTGTTGGGAGCTCTGGGTGTGAGGAGCTGGTCAGGAGCCCACTGGAGGCAGCTGAGCTGAGTTCAGGCGTGGGAGGGGCTGTGTCAGCACTGGTGCACAGCTCCCCCAGCTGAGCACTGGCTCTTTAGCAGGGGTGGTGTTTGAGGTGGCATAGTGGGAATAGACACTGTTTCACAAATCTGGGTTGGAGATTATTTCTGGTTTACCTGCTGAATGCTTTCACCCTAATTTTAAGAATGGGCAGGATGGGGCCAGTGGAAAAGGATCCTGCCTGTCTGTCTGCCCTTCTCAAGCTGCAGGTGGAGGGAAGTCTCTCTCCCTGCAGCTCTCCAGTGGGAGGCTGGATGGGTTGGGCACCGAGGAGCCCAGGCAGGCTGCTGTGAGGGCGTCCAGCACCGATGGCATGGGCTGCTCCCCTGCCTTCTGCTCTCATGGCTTTGTGCTTGTGCCTGCATCCACGTGCTGTTCCCTGAAGGCACAGTCCCAGCAGAGAGGTTCACACACTGCAATCTTCTGCATCCTCACAGCTCAGTAAGTTCTCACAGGAGCAGCTTCCCACAGCACTCCAGGGTGAGGAGAGAGGAAATTCTCTGCTCTCTCTCCAGGGGAGAGTTAAGGACAGCAGCAGACATAAGAGGAGATGTATTCTTAGCCTATTGGAGGCAGGAAAAAAACCTGCATTACTCTATCAAGTCCCCAGAGAACCAGTCTGGCACAATGCTCCTACTCCTGCCACTCTGCCAGAGCAGACTCACATCCCACTGCCTTCAGCCAGACCAGTCTGTGCAGCCCGGGCAAACATTTGGGTCACTGATTGCTTGAGGGCAGATCGACTGTGGTTTACATATCCTTGTGGAGAGGGCACTAATCACTTGGTTGTGGAGAGGCAGATGATACTTTGCTTTGTTTTCCTTTCTCAGCTGGTTGCATCGATCGTCTTCATCAGCTTTGGTGTCATTGCTGCCTTCTGCTGTGCCATAGTCGACGGTGTCTTTGCTGCCAGACACATAGTAAGTGCTTCCTGGAAAACACAAGTCCTGCAACGCTTTTACCCTTAGAAAACAAGTGATGGTGTCTGCAATCCTGTATCAGGTCACATCAAACTCTATAAATACATGCTGTGTGCTGAATGCTGCTTTAAATCACAAGCTTTAGAAAAATGTTATCATTTTTTTAAAAATATTTTTAAATTAACAGAAAGCACTAAGGTCTTAAAGCTTTACTTTGGGTTTTTTTGGCTTTTTGTGTTCACTGAGTATCAGAACACTTAAGAGGTAATGTGAATTACAACTATCGCCAAGAGACAAAATATGAGCAGTAACATCTATTTTGTTCTAAATGTAGGCAGAGCTAGTTCTTAATGCAGAGTGAATCACTGCATGCTGTAGTAGAATGAAGCAATTTGATACGAAGCTCACCGAAGCGTTACAGTATAAACAGGAAACATTTGCAGTAGGTTCTCAGTTTCCATTTGGTGACTTTAAAAAATTACGAGCTACTGCTGTCATGTCCAACCACTAGTACAGTGGGATGTGCAGAAGCCTTTGTTATTAGTGCAGAAATAAAAAGACATAAATCCATTTCAGCTTTTTGATTAAAATTTATAACTGCAAACAGTTTTTTGTCCTACAACTCTGCAGTTTGATGACTTCTTTTGAAATTTTGGCAAAAAGGGATTAAAAAGACAGATTTGGAGTTTATTTTGTTATATTTGCCCAATTATCCCATCATCAAAAAAACCCAAATAATATTAAAGATAACAGCAATTTTAATTGAGTATCTTAAAATATATAAAATCAGATACACTTGAAATATTGACAATATAATTTGGTTAAAATAAGGGATAATTTGGTTCCAATAATAGTGCATAAGCAAAAAAAAAAAAAAAAAAAAAAAAAAAAAAAAAAACCACGCAGGGTACGGCGTGCAGGGTCCCTGGACCCCTGGCACCTCACTTACCAGCTTGCCAAATGAAAATTCCCCCTTTTATGCCATATGTTGATACCATCTCCTCCCATTTTCAATTCATCACACTTCTACCTTTGCCCTCATTGCCACCTTCACCGCCCATGCTCCACCACTCCTTGGGGGTCGTCTCTGATGAAGGCCTCTCCTCTTCCTTGGTGTCCTTTGATTCACCTTTGGGTTACACTTGCTCACCAAGCTGGTATAATTTAAGCCAAAACTATCATAATATAAGCCAAGATTATATTTAAGCATCAAAGCAATAAATCTCATATAATTAACATTTTCCTGGGACCCAACCAGATTTTCCCTTCTTTCTGTTAATTTTTAGTAACTGCTATCTTTTGCTTTTTCCTGCCTTGAACATCTGCAGGGAAAAAGGTGGGGGTGGAACCCCTCCTCTCCCTTTCTTGGCATTACACCTTTTAACTGTTTTATTATTTCCAAATATTAACTACTGTATCAATATCGATTACTGTTTCAGTTTTGTCAGCACGAATCATACCTATTTACCACAATTTGTATCAGAACGGAAAGGAATTTCAGATCAGAATTACCCGTGAAATGGGAACTCCCTGTGTCAGCTGGCTCTTCTTTCCTGCCCCTTAGTATTCCCGTGGTGCAAAGGTGGCTGGATGGCAGGATTTGCTGACAGGGCAAAGGGCAGCTCTGCTCAGTTGTGTGGTGGGTGTCTGTCCAGACAAAACCAGCAGGGCTGGGCCCCCTCTGACCCCCTTTGCAAGGGTGTGACCTCGTGGGTTGGGTTGTGCCATGAGCTGGCATCTCCTCCCGCCTGGCTCTGGGGGTGGCTGCGTGTCTGAGTCAACCGGAGCTGAGCAGTTGTGATGACAATGGTTGTGGTTTTGCCTCTTGATGAACAGACAGGCTTTTGGCCTCATTTTACCACCTGACTGTCTGTGAAAAAGGAGGTTCACTTTCCTGGTAAAGTTTAAAAATGTTTAATAAAGACAATAGGAGAAATAATGGAGCAAAGAAATACGGTCACGACCAGGTGTCTTGACACGCTGCCAAGAGCACCCCAGTGTCTTGGAACCCCTCCTTTTTATCCTCATCTTCATGCATGGACTTATGCACATTCATTTTTCCAGGAACTGCTCTGTATGGTCACTCCTTGGGTCTGTCAAGCGTAATCCCACTTTTATTCAGTTCTTATCATCTTTTTGATTTGGGCTTTGGTCCTTTCTTTCACAAGCGGTGAATGCTGAGAGTCACTTGGGTCTCTTTTGGAAGTTATCTTATCTGTTCAGGCAGCTGAAACACACTACACCTAAATTCTAACTACAGCAAAGAAAAACCTTATACATCTATTCAGGCAGTAAAATTCTACTAGAGAGAGAGAAAAAAAAAACCAAACCATCATGCTTATAACATTAATTCCAACATTTGTGAAAAGCCAATACTAAAATATGCATTTATAACATGTCTGTCTCAGTTTGAAAAGACAGGTGTCTGCTAGGGAAAGCACAGCCTCCCTTGGAATGAAGAATGCAAAACTTCCTCCAAATTGTTATAATTTTGAAATTAAGGGGCTCTCAGGCAAAGATATGAAGATAGGGATAACAGCTCTTCTCTAGAGTGTATAACAAGGCAAACAGAACAATAACCATGGCATTAACAACAAGAAGACCCAGGGACCCAGTGACAGTTTTCTCAGCCGCTGGCGCTGTTCCTCTGCGGTGCAGTTACCGTCCCGGCTGGCAGCAGGAATGAGCCAAAGTCCCGGGCGCTGGAGGAGATGGATCAGAAGCTCGGCGGCCGTAGCTGGAGCTGCGGGATCGTCCCGGCAGGGCAGGGGCTGCGGGACACGGCGTGGGGAAACGCAGAGCAGAGCGAAGGAGCGGCGGGCACGGGGCTGCGGCAGGGCAGGGAGAGCCGGGGTCAGCATTCAAGGGAACACGGGCAGGTGAATTCTCCTCGCAGTAAGGGACAGACCAGCCATCTCCTCTGATGCTAAAAGAACCAGCTGGCCCAGCCCCATCCTTTACCTTCCTCAAAATCCCCTGGTATCCGGGTCCCCGGAGAGAGGGAAAAACTTCCCCAGAGAAAAGTGTAGCCCGGTGCTGTTACTGTGACGCAGATAGAAACACACAGTAACACACACAACAGTTGTTCAGGCAGAGAGGAAGAAAGGAAGAAGTCTCTTGTTTATTGTTGACCTCGTATATATAAGTTTCTGGACAGTGATCAGAGATTGGACAGAGAAGTTACTACTTCTCTATCTTCACTGGTCACTTGAGAAGTCCATCAGGCGATATCTTTTACAAAAGAATGTAAACATGATTCTTGTTTATCTTACAATTCATGAAAACCGACTCCATTATACTAAAACAAATCAGAAGGCTGATTTTCAGGGACAACGTGGTGCCACACTCTCCCTAACTTCAGCCACTTCTTTTGTCTTTCTTAAGCATCTGTAAGTATCCAGTAATTAGTTTCTTAGCAACTTCTGGGAAAAAATTCCATAAGAAAGAAACCCAATCTCCAGCACAGTCCAAAAATGTCACCACCTTGCTAGAGACATGCTCCTGCCATGCTAGCACAAAGAATTCTTCCTGTTGCCAGCTGCTGCCACTACCCTGCCACCCTGAGCTTTGGATCAGGCACCTGGGGAGCCAGTCTGGCTGCTCCTGGGAAGGGTTTGCTGGTGTGGATACACATCTGGCATTGCTTTCCATGAGATTTTGCCTTGGAGATCCAGCTGCCTCAAAGGGAGGCATTAATACATATTTGTGGGCTGAGATGTTGATGGTACTCCAGAGCTTTCCCACAAGACACTCAAAAGCACAGGAAGGATAAATTTGCCAACAATTAATGAAAAATTGCTATGATTCAGCAAGAAGAACCCTCAGAAATAGGTCAGGCAGATAAGGAATAAATCATTTCAGGATGGCTACTATAACCTAACGAGCCCAGCCTAGGAGACTGCACCTCCCATGCTGGCTGTAACCATTTCATGCCTCCAAGAACCAGTATTAAACATCACCCCGGGCTCAGGGGGCTGGGGTGGGGACTGCAGAGCCGTTGCTATATTGAGGTGCTGGTGTGAGATCAGGGTCTCTCTAAAGCCTGGTCCCTTTCCCCAGACCCTTTGGGTGATTTTAGTTTTGCTGCAGGGCTAAGCCTGGTGCTTTTTCTCTGGCAGGACCTGAGGCCGCTGTACGCAGGGCGATGTCAGTACTACTCCAAGAGTACCACCCCACCGGAGGTGAGAGCAGTTCTGCTGTGTTAAAGGACCAGATTCTTGGTGCTGGTGGAGGAACCTGCTGCCAGGCGGCTGCTCCAGTGTCCCAGAGGGCTGCAGAGTGAGGAGGGGGTGGGAGGCTGGGCCTGGGGTGGGAGCAGGATTCTGGGAGCACTCGGGAGGTGGGTTCCTCCATGGACTGCCTCAATAGTGAAGGAGCAGATGGAGAGAAGGGGATGTAGGAGAGGAAAATTCACCAGTTTCTCGTGATCTTCAGCTGTGCATTCATTGTAGGAGCTGGGTGGTGGGTTAAAATTTCAGACGGCAGTAATTTATTTCTGTGTATATGAGCAACAAGTACCAGCCTCTGCACCTCTGCTATTGTCTCCTCCAAAGAGAAGCCTGTTGGGGCTGGATGATCCTGCCACACACTCATAGTGTGTGTGCACGTCTTTGTCTGCCTTTGCTGAGCACTGATTGTCTCTCAGAGCTTTGCTCACAAGTCCACAGGTAGTTTTGAATAACCACTATATACCAAATTAAAAGGCTTGCTCGAGGGTGCAAAGTTACCTGCCAGGCTGGAGCCTGTCCGTGTAAGCGCGGGTGTTCCCACCCTCAGGCACAGACAATTAACCCGTTCGGTTCTGCACCGCTGTGGGAATCTTGCTTTCAATCTGGGCCGCTATGAGCTCTCTGCTCTGCGTTCAGGGCTGAGGTGCGTTATTTCAGCAACGCCCTGGCTGCCTGTGGGAGTTGCAGAAACTCCTTCCTCTGCAGGCACCTGCTTGTCTGAGCTCCCCACAGCCAAAGGGATCGCTGCCCTCTTCTAGTCTGGTACATCTCTGTTCCGGGAGCAGGGACTTTGTGGGAGCAAGACAAGGAAAGAAAATCTGCCTGGGGCTGATATGAAGATCACTGAGAAATCTGCATGTAGAGCAAGCCAAACAGCAGCAGAAACTGTTTGGGGATTTGTGTTTGGGGACTGTCATTCTGTGCTTTATGTATTTTTCCTCTGTGTTCACGCAGGCGGTCTGTCACCCACAGCGCCGTGCCCCCTGCACACCGAAAATAAAAACCAATACCTGCTTCTGCTGTGACCTGTACAACTGTGGGAAGTAAGCCAAAAATGCCACTCCTGGCCGTGGGAAGGGCGAGCAGTGCCATGCTCGTTTGCAGTAGCTTGCAGCTCGTTGGCAGGATAGCACCTGTTAATGACAGTTGTTGTGGGAAGGGACCTTTAGCTGTGTTTGTTAGAAAGGAGGAGGCCCAGACAAAAGCTAACCAAGTCAAGGTGGGTGTGAGATACACCAAGGCCATCCCAGCTATGGGTGAGCATGCTCTAGGCCAGCCCAGCTGGAAAAATGAAGGGCACAGGAATTTCCATTATTTTTGCGCTTGGTGCCCTCCTCAGGTTTTCCAACCTATTGTGTTGTTTGACTCAACACCTTCATTCTCTGTTAGCACTGGGTTGTTGTTTTTTTTTTTTTTTTTTCCTTTGATAATATTGAAGATGCAAAAAAAGTGGGGCACCGTTCTTCTTCACCTTGCCACCCTTCCACTCCCCACCCTGCTAACAGGGAGGAGAGGTAACAGGCTGGTGCCCTCTGTGTGTGCATAAACCAGTGTCCTGTCTGCCCAGTGAATGCCTTTCCTGGTCACACGGGGTTGGAAGGTGAACCAGCACTGTGCAATGACTCAGAAGGTGGTTACCAATGGAGAGCCACTGCACAGTGATCACACCACTGAGATCTGGCTACTGTGCCTAAGCCGGCTTAATTTACAGCACGCGCTGCTTATACCTTGTGGAGTGTCCAATGTGTGTCAGCAAGCAATTAATAAATTGATTTTTTTACTACTGGCTCTTGCCTAGGGCTATTTCAGGCTTAGCATTTCTCACAGTACTTAGCTGGGCTGGCCTCATCTTAAATCACTGACTGGTGGAGGAAGATCAAAAACTGCTGTTGGGAGGGGGTGGGTGGTTCCCTGTGCTGGGAGGTGTGATCCCTGGTCCCTGTAGGACTTTGTGTGTGTAAAAGAGGGGTGAAGCTCATGCTTTCCTTGAGCAGTTTACAGAACACAATCCCTTTTTACTGGCTGAAAAGAGTGATACACAGAGGACTGATTGGAATAGAAAGGCTTGAAACTTTTGTTATTTCTTTTTTTCTTTTATTTTTGTTGGTATTTTGCTTTTTTTCCTCCCAGTCCTGGTTCTGGGACCCGCCCCTGACACATTTTCCCCTCTCCCATAAAAGATATCAGCTGTTGCTATTTTAATCTTGCTTAGTACCACACACACATCCTGCACCGAGGAGGTGCTGATGGTGTCTCAGTCAGAGGGGCACGGACACTCAAGACTGATTAGTGCGTATGTAAAGGATGGAAATCATGGAAAATGTGACAGCACTCTTGCATTCTTCCTGATGCTGGGAGCCGTGGCTCTGGCAGCACGGGGCGAGCCCTTCCTGCCGATAAGGACGTGCTGCCCAAGGCAGCTATCCTGGCTGAGCTGTGTGCTGGCACCCATCTCCATAGGAACGAGCACTGGCAAACAGCACGTACAGGTTTGATTGGTAGAGAGTCGCGGGGAGAGCTCAGCTTACCCGGAGGTCGTGCCAGCCAGCACACAGGATTTTATAACCTGTGGTTAAGCTCTGCCTCGGTTCTGCTTGAAATCCCCATCTCTCCTTGCGATGTCTCCTGCAGTGGCCTGCTGAAATGAAATGTGGGAATAAAAAGAGTAAAAGAAGCTGAAATTGAGGAAGGAGCAAAGGTGACTCTTGTGAGAGGGGGCAGTTTCCTGCAGGCCTTGTGGAGTCTGCTGAGGAGCTGAATGTGGAGCTCCTGCTTTTTGACCTTAAATATGAGCCAGTTCTGTCCTCTTTCCTCAAAGTTCTCATGTGCTTTGGGCCTAACCCTGCGTGTGAGCTGGGAGATAAGTCATTCCTAAGCTCTTGGTATTGTTTGTCCCTGATAAATGTGTTTTCTGAAGGGATATTTGCTGTAGGCCACTACATCTGGCAAGCTGTGCTGAAGGGCAGCCTGTTCCCCAGGGTCAGAGAACCACTCCTGCAGGATTTCACTGCAATTCCACACGTTGCAGGAGCTGCTTCTCCTTTCCCAAAATAACGACCTAACCAGATTTGAGTTTTCTCTCTTTTCTGCGTGTGGAAAGCGTTCAAAGTGTGAGCAGAAGGACGAGGTGCCATGGCTGCAGCCAGCCCAGGCTGCTGTGAGCTGTGAGTGGAGCTGTGCTGGCCCCTGCCCATCCCTGGGGCTCTGGGGGGCACACACTGATTCCTCAGGGCAATTCCAAGACCGGGTTGTCCTTGGTAAGCCTCCGGGAGCCCTGTGGAGGTTTCAGATGAAAGAAATAACCAGCAGGTTCAGACACAAAGTCATTTGTTTCAGAACATAGCAAGCAGGGAGGTCGTGGATGCCACAAGCATGGGATCCAGGAGGCTTTATCCCCTCTCTTGGTAGTAAGGTCCAGGTTATCCCTGAGTTGCAGAGTGCATTTTGGTGTCCAGCAGTACTGCTGAGGTTTTATGATATGTGGTGCATTTTTTTATCATTACTGTTGTTTTTTTCCCAATCTAGCCGAGTAGAGATTTCTGGAGGGTACTATGAATACATTGATGTCAGCAGCTGCCAGGACATCATCCACCTTTACCACTTGCTCTGGTCAGCAACAATTCTGAACATAGTCGGGCTGTTCCTAGGGATCATTACAGCAGCAATACTTGGAGGCTTTAAAGACATGGTAAGAGGATATCAATTTCTCTTTACATTAAAGAAAACAAATCAGACAAATTGCCTTTAAAAATAATCATGGAAACTATTGGTATTTCAATGCAAATGATCTATGCATTATTTCAATCAGGGTGGAAAGAAGGGCAGTAAATAACTATAATGAAAAAGTGGAAGTGATTCACTTTTCTGATCTTGTTAATATTCTGTTAATATTTTCTAGCTAAGCACAGTTAGAAAATATTAACAGAATTGGGAGACTGCATTTTCAAAAGGAACCATCAGAGAGGCATTGGCAATACCAGGATGATTAAAAATAAGCTCTTTCTTAAAAATTGATCTTCCTTTTCATAGTGTTCATGTTCTATGAGTAAAAGTGTAGTGGTTGGTTGCTCATTAATTGTTGATTTTATAGTAGCAGTCTGAGCTTTACAGACTGTTTAAGCAGCTGTGTTAGGCTGAAACTCTCCATCTAATTTCTTCATGGTGCAGAACCTGAGAGGGTGAACTGGGGATCAAAATCAAACTTCAGATAATGAAAAAAATACTGTTCAAACAATGTGAGCTTTGAAATACCCTAATTTAACCAGGCTGCCTGTTACCTTCCATATGGTGTTGTTGTAAACAGCACAAAGGAATGGGTAGAACCGAATGTTCAACAGATACATTTGGGGCCTTTTCAGTCACTTGTGACTCATTTGGAATAATACAAAAACAGTCACACAGAAAAGAGATTTGTTGTCCTGGCTATGTTTTTCTTACAAAGAAATCTTGGTCCCTGCACTAAGGGTACGTTATTTCAGAGCTCTGAACTCTTTTCAGACTCACCAATATCTTCCCAAATAAAACAGGAGACACATTCCCAGCTGTGCATCGTAGCCCTTTGAGATCTGATCCACACCAGAGAGCCTGTAAACCTCTGCAAACAAAGATGTATAGAAGTGAACAGCAAAATGCACAAAATGTACCAAAAAACAGAGTAATTTGGAAAGAATGAATCATTTCTCATACTTTGGAAGATGTAAATCTGTTTTGTGTGAGTACTGGTGTGCACTGGGCTACTGCCAGCTTGTTCTATGGAATCTAAAACAATAAGTGGCTGTGGAATAAAATGACCTTGGAATTTAACTGCTGCCTGAGAGGGAACTGGATTGCCAGTTGCTAATTCAACAGAGTTGAGGTCTAAAGACACACAGTGCTCCTTTAGATAATTTCTGTTTTCATTCAGCTGTCAGCTTTCTGTGGCTGGATTTGCAGCCTCATACTCTCTTCTTTTTGTTTTGACAGACTCCTTCCCTCCCTACGCTGAACTGCACTGTTGAAAATGCACACCCTTCAGTGACCTACTACTCCAGGCCACAAGTGACATCCTACAACTCCTACTACCACAGCACTCCTCACCTGCCTCCTTACTCTGCTTATGACTTTCAGGTGGGCAACATTACAGGCTGTTTAGCAGCAAGGTTAAAAAATTCAGCCAGTCTGCAGGACTCCAGGGACCTGTCTACCTATCATTCACGCAGTTTAATTTTCTTGTTCCTGCAGAAAATAGCAAATTTTTCCTACTAGACATTGGTCCTTGGCAGTGCTCTCTCTTACTAAGGCAGTGTTTTCCTGAAAGCTGTCCTTGAAATGAAGGCAAGAGGGAGGACCTGCTGCCTGCCTCCCCATCTCTTACTACTAGAGATCACATTAAAAATAGGCACTGCCTCTGGCACTGCAGTGTGCTGAGATGAGAGGCAGAGCCAGGTGTTCAGGTGCTAGATATTATTAGGCCAACTACTGTGTCTGAGAGAAATAGATGAGCTTTTGGAAACAAGCTATTTGAGCTCCTGAAGACCCATGATGCCTGAAAAGCTGTTTTGTTGTGGTGATTTTCCACATGCTTCAGCTGGCCTAAGAGGGGTGCCTGCAAACATCACCTCTGCTGTAATGCATCCCCTCCTGTTTGAGCTATGGAGCTGGGCTGTTTGAAATGGTCATTTCATGTGAACCTTGCTGTCAACATCAGCTTTCACTTGTTGAAGCAGAGGAGGACATTTCCTCAGCTCGACTGTCAGGTGGATGTTATCACAGGGGTGATGTTAATTAACACATCACACAAACACCAGGACTGGAGACTTCTTTTTTTAACAAGAGTTTAAGATCTTGGTCATCAACAAAGAGGTGTGCTCTGGGATAGCACCTATCACACCCCTCACCTGAGCCATGCATTAGAGGTAGCATGAATCTGAGTCTTCCTGGGTCTGCTGCTAGTGCCACTGGACAGTGCTGTTGTCAGGGCTCCTAAACATAATTGAACACTTATTTCAGAACTTCCAGGATGTGTTTGTGACTCATTTTTGAGGTTACCTGGGACAGTCACTGCTGCTGTGTAACTTCCTGCAGTTACAAAAATGCCAACTTCAGTGCATGCCAAACCAAGCTCTGCTACGAAATCCTTTTCTCAGTTTCTCAGCAGCTCTCAGCACTGTCTGACCCGGGGTTTGCCGGTGTGGCAGCCCCAGTACCTGCAGAGAGCTCAGCATGGGTGATTTCTCTGCTTTCTAACTGGAAGTACTGCTGGGCTCTGCTAACACTTGCAGCTCAGCCGGGCAGATCAAAGTGTCTGGGCCTCACTGCTATGAGCACAGGTGTTGGCTTAGGAGGCAGCACAAAAGCTGGGCATAAACTCAAGTCATCTAAATTTAATATAGCCAAGTCCCTCTTTAAAATGAAATTCCAAGTCTGAGCCTTACATATCTTCCGGGGAGCTTGGATCCTGCATGGGAGCATAAGCTGAGCCTCTGGCTGTGGAAACTCTTGCCTTGAGCCCTACTCTACTCCAGGCAGTGACTGTACCCCCTGGCCCCTCTCCCCTGCCATCCCACAGCACAGGGAGCAAGCCTGGCTGTGCCTCTCAAACCCCTTCCAAAGGATGCACTCCCTCTGCTGCGAGAATGCTTCCCACTCATTCCACACATATTTCTTAGGAGAAAAACTACACACCAGAGTTCCTAAGGAAGCCTGAGCCCTTGCAGAAACCTGGCTTTCACACACCACTCTAAAGTGGCAGATCCAGTTCTCTGGGTTTTGGAGCAGCCTGTTGATTGTTGCTACTGGCTGGAGTGTGACACACAAGATTTGAGAAAAACTCATCAGTTTTCAGTTGTCCAGTCTTTGTGAAATGTAGTAGGCACACAAAAGTGATGAGAATTTTTTTTAAAATACCTTCAATTTTGGGTCTAAGGAGCCTCACTTTTCAAAACTGTTACTTACAGGCTGTGCTTACCTTGAATGCAACAAGTTATCGGAAGTGTTATTTTTATGTACATAACTCCCTGCGGTGGACCCTGAAATGTTAATTTTGAACGGTTTGGTAACAAAATATCACTTTGATGAAATGGTTTCCATTAGGAAATGATTACATTGCAGCCTTTGCTGTCTCCCTGCAGCATTCCAGCGTGTTTCCAGCCTCCACTCCTTCTGGCCTCTCCGATGACCCCCAGTCCCTGTCACCATCTCCCAGCTACATGTGGGCCTCTAACGCGCCGCCTCGGTACTCGCCACCCTATTTCCCACCTTTTGAAAAGCCACCACCTTACACACCATAGAGAATGTGGGAAAGAAGAAAAAAAAAATTTGCCATTGAAATAAGTGTGAATATTTTGTATTTATATTTTACTGTGGGAGGGAGGATACAGAAGATAATTGCAAATAAAAACGTTAGATTGGACTGTCCTTTTTTGCGAGACTTATTTCAGAAGTTTAAAGATGGCCTGTGACAAAGGGGGCAGACTTCTGATGTTTTAATGAGTCAGTGAGTAGCAGGTGACCTAAATTTCAGCCTCTTTGGTTCAGGTAGTCCTTGATTTTTATCAAGTGATCCAACACATGACAGATTCTGGTCTGCCTTACTCCATCTTGTGCCAAGCTGAAGTAAGGGCAGCCAAGATCAATAGCTGCTAGAGATTATCAACCTGTTTGAGGTGAGGGTGCTTTCAGACAGTCACTGGTTTTGTTTGGCCTTTGGGCTCCAGTTGCTGGGATTTTGGCTGGGAGGACACAGCACCTAGCTCATATCACTTGTTGGCCCAACAAACTGAAAAAATTTTGGGGGGAACTGTGACAGTGCCTCAAAATGTAACCCTATTGAAAAGGATAACATCATAAGATAGCCTCATGTATGTGCAGCAAAATAATCAGAATATTGCTTTCTTGAAGGGCAGCAAGATGTTTTTATTTCAGTTTGCTTCTTAAGATAAAAGATGAAATGGAGTTGTCTCTCTCTGAATTCTGTGTAAGTAATGCTGAAGTCAAACAGTTTGGGTGGTTGCACTGCCTAAATTGTCCTTGTATTCCTATAAAAAACATCAGGAACTGTCTACAAGTCACTGAAACAGTGCAGTGAAAATGTTATTTATGTATTTATTTATTTGTTTACCTTTTCTGTGGTTGGGTATTTCTTTTTAAGCTTGTACTTTTAACTTTTTTAATGGACTGAATCAGCACCCTGAATAAGCACTGGTTTAGTAGGTGTATTATGGGCTGCACATAAGGAATATCCACTACTAGTTCTCCAAGATATGTCTTACACAGATGAAATTCAACACCCTGTAATATAGGATGAAACTGAGGAATTTGCAATTACTGTTGTGACTTTCATTTAATCTTCAGCTGATGACTGTGCTGATTGATCTAGATTCCAGCAGATTTTGCATGCATCCTGCATTACAAAAGGTCAGCTTTGATATGTGACACACTGACCTTTAAAGTGTGGTTCTACTCCAGGAAGTGATTTCAGATGACAGTGTTTGGATCTGAGCTGCTCAACCTGAGTGTTCTCAATTGTTTACTTCAGGGATAAAAACAACATTAACATTTTACTCCTTATTTCCTAAAGATATAATTTCCTTGGCATTGGTTTGTTGACCCTAATCCTCAGTTGCCTTCCTTTACTTGCAACTGAAGCAGACAAAAATGTAACTAAAAGTTAAATCTGGCTTTGAGAATCAAAATACATGCTGGTGGTGGACTGGGGGAAAAACCAGTTGGATTTTAAACTGTGGCACCTACTTTTAATCTTAAAAAAAAATATTAAAATGCTGTCAACATGGAGAATAAACATGGAAGTCTCTGATCTCACTTTTCAAAGTACACCCACACTTTATAATGCTGTTTTTAATCCTATGCATTTGCAAAGCCTTTAGGCTAGACTATGTATTAACTTTTATCATTTCCACTGTCAAATACTAATCAGTATATTAGTTCATTAAAGGATGACACATTATCCAGAAGCAAGTGTGACTTTTCTCCAGTAAGAAGGGAAAATAAACAGCTGGAGAAAAGGATTTAAAGCAGTAGTGTATGTAGAACATATCCTGGTGGCATTTTGTTTTACTCTGGAATGTTGAAGTGCAGCTCCAATAAATTTGCGTATTGGAAATAAATTTATATATTGGGGCATCCTCCATTTTATATTGCATTTTATTGAACTAAATCTTGATAAAGAGATCATTGGCAATTTCAAAACAGACAGTATTTCTCTTGATAAAACTCCCCACAAAACTAGAATTAGAAGGGCACATTTATTTAGTGTCAGGAAACATTTTATTGCTTTATCTTTGAAATAAAAGCTAACAGTCCTGTCCCACTTCTGACAAACACTGTACCATTTGTGCCTGTCAACTAAATAGGGCTAGAAGGACCACGGGACACCACAGGACAGGACTGAACATCCTGAAGAGAACATAACTTAGTGGCAGAGAAACGATTAGGAGATGAATCATGTAATTGGTTTTGAGTTGAAAAATACTAACCTTAGGAAATTATCCAAATTCTCTTTTTTTTTTCCTAAGGAATATTTTAGCAAAATTTACATTGCTGCTTTAAATTCACTACAAAAGGACAAGTACATTTTCACATTTAAAAACTTACTGGTGGTATTTTCTGTTGAATTACCTGTTTTGTTCTGCTTGAGTAAAACTAAGCATTTAATGTAACTGCAACATTCTGCACTGTATTTGTCATTTCTTATGAGAATGTCAAGTTTGTGACTCATATGTACCCTTTTATTACTTTGCCAAAGTTAAATAAAATTGTGTGACTTTTGTAAACATTTACCAATTCTATTTTACATTTTAGCAACCTTCCTGTTTTACAAGCATTTTTAAGATTATTTGAAAAAAAGTGAGTAAAATCTGCATTTAAAAAAATCAAAGCTAAAAAAACAAACAAACAAACAAACAAAAACCCTCTCACCTCTATTCACTATATTGGAGACATATTTCCACCAGGATTAGCCAAAAACTCCTTAAGTTCTGTTTTTGAAGGCACTCATGCACCCACACTTGATAATTCTGCAGTTTTACCCACATAACGTTGTGCCCTGACCTCAAGCCCTGTAAAGTTTTTACTGCTGATTTCTCACTTAACACAGATCTGAATAACCCAACCAGTGGAGTCTTGGTGTCTCCTTTGCTTACTTTGGGCCTAATTCTGTCCTGCTGATGTCAGCAGAGAAGGCAGAAGCCCTATGCCAGGACATAAAGGCATCTAGAACATCATTTGATATGGTACTTATTAAACTGCATTCCTTACATGTAATAAGCTGTCTACACAAAGTGATTATTTCCTGTTGGCCCCGGGGCACCTACAATGGAGCTCCTACAAAGCAGAAGCAGTCAGCAGCTGGCAAGAAGAGCCCAAGGCACTGGGCACTGGCTCTTGGAGCTCAGAGTGAGCTGAAAGCCCTGCAGTGCCCACTGTGTGCGTTTTACTGGTCACCAGGTATGCTTTGTTTGGCTTGGAGCTCGTTTGCAATGCCAGCAGTTGGTCAGATTGTCCCACAGGAGCTCTGCCTGTCCTGAGAGCTCCCATCCACCCTGCTTATCACAGTATTCAGCTCACAACACACTGCAGTTGTTGAGCTAATTTGCTTTCCTGGAAAGTGTTCAACAAAACCAATTAAACAGCATCAAACCAAACCAAACTAAAACCCAAATAAAAACACCTCTCTCTGTTCCCCCCACACTCAGTGGGCTCCCTGCTGTTCCCAAAGACCTGGAAGAGGAAGCTACAAACATGTAGAAACTGAGTTGCCATCAAAAAGAAGCATACTACACCCATCTTGAGAATTAAACTTTTTTATTTTCGCCATAGAAAGCTCTAAGAACTAATATCACATATTGATTAATGAAAAGTAGAACAAAACTTTTAAAAGTATGTTAAGGAAAGGCTGTACAGCTATATACATCAAAGACTGGGGAAAACCAAGGAATGCTTCACATGGAACATTTCCTAGGCAATAGCTGTAGAACTCAGAATTCAATGTATATAGTTGCCAGCTTCTGCATCATTTTATAACCTGCATGCCTTAACAGAACAAAATAAATAAGCAGTAGATGTTATTCAATATTTATTTAGTTCACATAGTGGAATGTTATGGTATGAATCCCCAAAGAAACCAGACAGTGAGGATGCAGCCACCATTACCATATTCTGCAGAAGATCTGTTAATGGGTTTATATGCATAATAAATGAATGTGAGGTTTGCTACCTTAGTCTGTTGAAATTTTTAATTTCTAATTCATAAATGCTTTGTCAGATTCAACCTTTTTCTTCCAGTATCCCAAAGCCAATTTCTTAATATTTACATAAGTTTTTTGATCAAGTTAACCTGGAAGTTAAATGCTTACAAAAACAAATAAAAACACAAATATAAGTGCAATAGCCAGAAATCTAAATAAAAAAGCTTACTCATGGCCCCATAAAAAGTTTTCAAAGAATGGATTTAACATGTTTTCAAACCAATAAATACCGGAAGTGAAATTAAAAAAATGCTTTACATACTTCTGGACTTTGGATATCAAAAATCACTTCCAAGGAAAACTGAAGACCCTGAGACACATGCAAGCACGAGTCTTCTAGCAAAAATAGTTACAAAGCCCTAATTTTCCAGTTTTCCTCCAAAAAGAGACCTTTACTAGGCACGGTTTAATTTAAGGTTTTAAATATATCAGCAGCAAATAGTGATAGCCATTATGTTTAACTCTGCACTTTGTAACATATGTTTAATTCCAGACCCCAACACAGGCATTTACTTAAGAGCTGGACTCAATGATCCTTGTGGGTCCCTTCCAACTCAAGACTATTCTGTGATTAAACATGTGTCATGTCAATAACAAAAGTAACATTGCATATGTCTGTCACAAAGTTCAGGAAGTCCCGCCACAGCAGCAGCCTATGCCAGCATGGGCAATCCACACTCCTGTCACATGAGAATAATGCCTGAGTGCAGAAATGCCACCTCAGTGACATCCCACACTTCAAGCATGACCCATTGTATTCAAAGGGTCTGCAATATGATCTGGAAATAATCAGGCGTATCATGTTCTTGGCTGACAAAAGAGAAGTGATGAACATTACATGCACCATGTAAACAAATCCTCCTCCCATCATTGCTCACATGGATTTCTGGTATCTTTTTTGTAGCTCAACTTATATTTGAACCATTTCCCACTTAAGTGCCCTTCTGTGAACAGTGCTGTATGTCTAAAACCTCTAACTTTGAAAGTCATAAAATCAAGATGCTAACTTAAAACATGAAAAAGAGAAACCTGTAACTGCAATTTAAGCAATGAAAGGTTTCCATAACTAGTACTATGCACAACAGTCTTTCCCAGCCACCTCTAGAACTTGAGGAGTTTTCATATTACCATTTACAAAAATTCAACAAGTCACTAACTCTGAAATGCTAAACTATGACTCCAGTAAACAGCAGGTTTTCTCTACCATTTCCTGACCAAGTTGGACATCTAATTCATCTTTTAACTGCTTAAACAGGCACCAATTGCAAGGAGAATAAAACAGCAACATAATAAATGCAAACCTGAAAACAGCTGATAACTAGACAACTGCAGAGAAATTATACTTTGGGTCATGGTGAATAATGGGTATTTTCTGGGTTTAGTTTTAGTCCTCATCTTCCAAAATGTATGAATGGGGGCAAGTGTGGGGGGAAATCCAAACCCCTGTTTCACTTGAAGATCTAGCCAAATAGGCATACAAGATCTTCAGCAGTCTCAGTGCTAAACCAATTACATGAATTCATACTTTTGAGAAGCCTTCAGCTAAAAAATAAAAAATTAATATTTTTATCACAAATTTTTAAATTCCAGACTGAAGCCCTTCTTCTTGAAGTGTTAAAAAAAAGGAACAATACTTTACATCAAAATAATTACTGGCATTTTTTCCAGCAGTAAGAAAATGCAACAATGTTTCTTAAGCATTAAGAAGGTAAAATTATCTCCTTTCTAAGTGTTCTAAGCTTCTTCACTATTGAGCTTTGTGGGGTTTGTTTCTTTCCCATTGCAAAAGAGTAAAATATCATGGTCCAGGACACTGAATACTTTGCTCACCATACTGCCAAGTGTTAGTGAAGTTTGTTCAAGTTAGCCCTAATTGAGTATTGCTTGTTGACAAGACTGTTCGCATGAAGGCAGATGATTCATAATATTTATAAAAGCAGAATTAAGATCCTAGCTCAAAAACAGACTACTCCAGTGTAGTAGGGGGATCATGTATTTTGGCCCCTTGTTCACAAATGTGAGTTGTGGGATTTTATATTTTTAATGGTTCTATGACCAAGAGACTATGATGAAAAAATCTTCTTGGTTAACATCTAAACCGAACTCAGTATTAAAGTGCTAACATGAAAGAAAGGGTTTACATGGTAAGTATGGGTACAGGAAATACCTCAATTATTTCAGAAATATTTCTGTCTCTTTAGAAGGAATTTTACATTTTCAAGCCATAAATCCTCATGTTTTGATCAAATTTAACATGCCAGAAAACACTGGTAGCGCTTTAGAAATGTCTTACTCTCTATTCAAGTAAGTTTTCTGATGAATTGCTTCCACAAATCACTGCAGTTAACATGGTCCATCTAAGTGCTACCATTTGCTTACTTGGTAGAACAAGTTAACTTCTTTTAACTTAACAGGTGCAATGCTCCTGTACTGAATCCTTTTTCCAACATTTCAAACATTTCAGTAAGATTCTGGTATCACAAACTCAAACTCAGTACTTCCCTCTGACGGGTTTTGTTTAAAAATCGGTTCATTTCCCTGCGGAACGAAAATGTCATCCCAGGTGATGTGTTTGGCAGGAGGGTTGGATGTTGTTCCTTCAGTGCCATCCTTCCCTGAGCCAACCTGATAGACAATTCCCCCCTCGTTCATGCCCGGGACGCTGCTGGGGCGGTCACTGATGTAGGCGTACTGCCTGATCTGCAGGGACCTGCAGGGGTGCAGCCGGTACAGCTTGGTGTCTCCAGAAGGGTCTTGGCTGTGAACTGATCTTATGTGCGAGGCCGTAATTTGGTAGTTGATGAAAGATTTGCCACACGTCAAGCACTGGTACCTTCGCTCCCCAGTGTGGTGAAGTTCGTGCTTGGTACGATATTCTGCAAGAGCAAAGATTTTGTCACAGTAGTGACACGGGTACTTCTTCTCCCAGGAGTGGATGTTGAAATGTCTCCGCAAGCTCGTCAGACATGCGTACGACCTCTTGCACACGATACAAATGTAGTAGACTCTGCCATCCACTATGAGCTCGTAGTGGTCATCGTGCTTCACCTTCATGCGCTTCCCCTTTGGAGATTCATCACCAGAGTTTTTGGGTGTGTCGTCGGGCTTGGCTTCCCCTTCCTGAGAATCACCCTTCACAGGGATGACTATGTCATAGGTATCCTCACCAATATTTGCATAAACCTTACAGCCTGTGGATAAGCCTTCGATTTCAGTTGCAGTATCTAATGTTATGATTTTCTGCCCATCTGTCACATTCTTTGATGCTAGACTCGAACTTAATTCTTTGTTGTTTCCAGAAAGGACATCTGAGATTTTTATTTTAAATTCTCCAGGTTTAGCAGATGGCTCTTGTGGAAACGTAACAACCTGTTTTTTCTGTACACCTGATCCTTCAGGGCTCGCTGCTGTAGGAACAGAAGGTTGCTGGACCAAAGAGCTGCTGTTGACAGAACCAGGACTAGAGGAGCTAATGATATTGACATCATCTTCAACAACCTCTTCATCATCAACAACAGTCGCTTCCACTTCTGTTACAGAGCCACTATTGGATGGCTGCTGGTTCTCCTCAAGTAAATTAATTGTAGGAGTCACATGTGTTTGATGCAAGGAGCTGGCACCGAGTGACGAGTTCAGCAGAGGCTTGTTCAGCACGATGATATTCGGAGTAAAATGCTGCGGTGTTGCCGAGACGAATGATTCAGCACCCGATTGTGTTTGGTTTGGGCTTAGCTGACTGGCAGACAAAGCGAGGTTCTGAGCTGCTGTGGTGTTCGTCAGATGGGGAGAGCCACCACTGCCACAGGATTTTTGGTCAGAAGCTCCAGCTGGACTTGAGCAAGGCTGGTTCTGGCTTGCAGCATTTTTGTCTTTAGTACATTCTTTTGGAGGAACAATCTCAGAACAAAAAATAACATCATCATCCTCATCATCTGAATCGCTCACTGTAATTTTTGTAGTCTCATATTCTATGCCGTGTAAGGAGAATGACTGTGTTATAACTGGCATCCCATCTGTTGCCTCTTGACCCTCTGGCCTGATTGCAGTCACCTGTGTTTCAGCATCTCTTTGATTTGGACTAGAAGCTGAGGGTTTGGAAGCACTGTCTTTGACTGCACTTGGCACATTTTTGCCTTCAGCTGGAGGTATCCCCAGATCAGCTATGAATTTAACACCCAGCTCCTGCCCTGATTTAATCAGTTCATCAAGTAAATCAGATCGAACACTGATTATCTTGGAACTATAAATATAATTAAGAATTTCTGCAAAAATTTCTGCTCTTACGAAGCTCAGTTCAACCACTTGACCAGCCACTGAGAAAAGCTGATGAAAATATGTGCTTGAGGCTGAAAGGATGTTTCTGTGAGCTCGAAATTTCCGGTCCTCCACAATGACCGTAACATCACAAAAAAGTCCATGGCCACGTTGCTCATTCAAAGACTGAAGTAGCACGCTAGAATATTGTGTGTCTGTTGCAGAAATAAGTTTTTTCCCCTCCATTCCTACAAAGAAAATGTAAAAGATATCAAATTACTAAAAATGCAGATTTACAGTTTTAACTGCATATCAATGTTCACATATTTACTGTCTATTCCTTCTTTAGGAAAAACAAATCTGAGATACTATTCAGAAGACTTTGTGCTACTGCACTCTGTGAATTTGTTTCTTATGGTTGTTTGTCCTTTCCCCTTCTACACAAGGTAACTGGACTTCTTAATATAACAATGCTCTTACAAGGTGGGGAACAGAGAAACGACACCTCATCTTAAGCAACATCAAAAAGGTTAATTATAAAACCAAGAAGACGGAAGTTTTGGGTCCCTCAAGCAGCTTTAAACATTACTAGTAATTTCCTTTTAATTATTAAATATTCCATATATTGTTAAGAGAAAGCCTAGTAACATGAAGTTATTTACAGCCAGACACCAGAATCTGTGTCTGCATATTACCAGTCAACTGTGTTAATGAAAACGCTATGGATAGCGCACTTCCTTCCCCAAAAAAGTAAACTTTTTTTAACCTCATGTCATATATTTGCAAGGCTTTGTATTTCAAGCCGAGAGACTGAAGCAGCACCGTGGCAAAACAGATCTGCTAAGTCAAAGTAACCCATCTGTCAGCACTGCCCATTCAAAGCCCCTCAATAAAAAGCAAAAAACATGAAAATACAGAACCGCGAGTCACGGGCTCTAGTTCTACCCGCGAAACTTTATATCCGCAGGCCGGGCCGGACGAGACGCCGAGGCCGGAGCCCCGCGGCCGCCGCACGCCGGCCCGGGGAGCGCGTCCCGCCCGCCTCCGCCGCCACCCGGGGGCCCGGCTCGCCCCGCCGGGCGGCAGCGGCCGGTCCGCGGCAGGAGGCCGAGCGGGAGCGGCGGCGCTGACAGCCGCGGGCCCGGCGAGCGGCCTGGCAGCACGGGGCCCGGGTTGACGGGCAGCCGTCCCGCCGCTCCCCGCCCGCCGAGCCCCCGGCGGGGCGAGAGGCGCGGCCGAGCCCCCCGAGCCCGCGCCGCCCGCGTTACCTGCGCCGCGCCCCGGCCGCGGCCCCACCGCCTCCCGCACCGCCAGCCCGCCGCTCCGCCGCCGGGAGGCGCTGCCGGCGCTGCCCTCGGCTCTGACCCGAGCGGCCTCGGGAACCTTCGGGCCGGGGCGGGGCCGGGCCCGCCCCGCGCTCTCCCGCCGCCGGCTGCCCCGAGCCCGCGGCGCTGCGGGCACCGCCCCCGCCTGCAGCAGCCGCCTGTGGCCGCGGGCTGCCGAGCGCCGGCCCCGGGCGGGCTGCCGAGCGCCGGCCCGGCGGGCTGCCGAGCGCCGGCCCCGGGCGGGCTGCCGAGCGCCGGCCCCGGGCGGGCTGCCGAGCGCCGGCCCCGGGCGGGCTGCCGAGCGCCGGCCGCGCTGCAGCGCAGGCCCCGGGACGCCTCGGGTGCCGCGCACGGACCCGGCTGCGGCCTTGGCTGCTCCCGCCTGGCGCCCGGCTCCGCCGCGCTCCGCGGCCGGGCGGAGCGGCACCGAAGGCCGACACCTGCCTTAGGGCTCACGGTGGGGGGAAGGCCGTGCGGACGCTATTCCCACCGAGCATCGTTTCCTTCCCGGCGGCATTGGCGCTGCTCTGCCAGCGCTGACGCAGCCGGCACCTCCGCCCAGCACCGGGGGCAGCTGAAACCCGCACCTGAGCACCTCGCCCGTGCTGCGGGAGCGTTTATTTGGAATTCTTTGCACCACAATTCTTTGCGTGAAACTGCCAGCAGCGGTACAGGCATGTACGGCTTTGATACAGAATAGCTTTGACAAAACGCGACCCTGGGCACATTCGACATGTGGCCACCAAAGTGACATATCCACAGTGCGGCCTCTTGGATACTGTTGCTGTTCAGGAATGTTCAAAGGACACCAGGATCATAAAAAGATATTTTTTTATCTTTGGTTACTGATCTGGGTTTTTTTTGTTTGTTTGTTGTTTGTTTGTTTGTTTTTTGGGTTTTTTTTGTTTGTTTGTTTGTTTGTTTGTTTTGGTTTTTTTTTTTCCCATTCTGTGAACTTGAACCACAGGGGTTCCTGATTTTTCTTAAAATTCAAAAACAAGAACAAATGTCCTGTCAAGTTCGACGAAAACCATGAACAGGCCACAGTCACTGGAAGAAATGACTGCAATCCTTCACTACATAAATCAGCAATGAAATGGTTCTGCCCAAATTTATGAGCTCTTCTAGCAAGAAAATCACCTGCCAGGCTCCCTGTATTAGTATAGTTAGTGACAGAAGTGCCTTTTTGAAGTAAGCCTTCAGATTTTAAATGTTACAAAATCAGTTTCTGTTTATTTATAGGTTTTACCAAAGAGTCAATTGAAGGAGAAGAAATAATGGAAAACACTCATCAGGGAAAACACAGATTTTTCTTTCTCTTATGACTCTTCAATTCTTTTCTCCTTTGATACAGATTCTCAGTAATTTTTACACAGGAGGCTACATTTATAAATAATACTATAATTGTTTTAATACTTAATCCAGTGCTTTTTTTTCTCCACCAAAAATGTGTGATGTCCCAAATGAAACAATTTCTTAGCCTTTCATCCTCCAGCTTTAAGGACTTCTCACTGCCTGTTCCAATACTAAATAACTAACAGGAATATTTACAGCTACAGATGAGCACTGCCTTGGAAGGATCCCTGTTCCTGAGGCATCACCAAATGAGAGCTAAGGCTCTCCCCAGCTCAGCCAATTTGATTGAAGCTGCCACCCTCTTGCTGCACCTGAAAGATGAATTTCAGTGTGCATTTTTTTTTCGTCAGCATGCATCTCCTAGTTTAGGGGTTGTTTTTTCCACTTTTATTTTTAGATAAGCCTAGAAAGTGTTTGGTGATTCAAGTCACATAAAACCTTACTGTCTTGAGTTGCAGTATGTACTCTATCACCATCTGTTGAAACCAAGTGGGGCAGTTTTCTTTGTGTCTTCCACAATCTATCCTCCATCCAGGGAGAGATCTTCTGCTAATGTGCCATCGAGTCTCATTTCACGCCTGATAAACCGACATCATCCCACTGGGAGATGCTCCACCCAGGGGAGGAGCCAAGCATTCCTACCTGCATACAATCCGAGATTTTGAACACCACGGCAGCCTTTCCACTGGATTCTCAGAGGAAAACCAGGCCAATCTATCACGATCACTGGACCTTCAGAGGAAAACCACACCTTTCTCCAGGATCACTGGTTCAACAGAGCCACGTCTGCCACTCCAGGAGGACTGCAGCCACCATTGAATGGCCCTGCTGCCAACCCCCTGACCCCCGGGGGTCAGGTGGGATCCTGACTGTCAGTGCTTTGGGGTTTTGTATTCCTGCATTTTTATCTTATTTTTCCTAATAAAGAACTGTTATTCCTATCCCCATATCTTTGCCCGAGAGCCCCTTAATTTCAAACTTATAATAATTCAGAGGGAGGGGGTTTACATTTTCCATTTCAAAGGAGTCTCCTGCCTTCCTGAGCAGACACCCATCTTTTCAAACCTACACACTTATGATATAAAAGAGCCATTTTATCTACAATATTGGCAAGAAACACCTAGGATATAGAACTACATGTGGTATTCTTAGAACTGAAAAAATACGTAAGAGACCCAAGAGAAACTTTTATCTTAATGTATAGAAGAGATCAAAAAAGTCTGGGATGGAGACTCTGAAAATATGAAGCACTAATTTAAAGAAATTTATGTGCAGGCTTTTGCGAGAAGACAAAAAGGTATTCTTATATATGCTATGGAATAATTCGTGCTTATGTAAAATATACGTGAAATAAAGTTGTGCTTGTGAGAGAAATTCTTAAGGTTTTAAATCACCAGCCAGAATCAGGGAAAAAGATTGCTTCACGAATTGTGAAACCAGATGCCAGCAGAGAGAAAGACCTAATAACAAACGAAAAGACTTGGCTCCTTGAGGAGACAGGACCTTCCCGGGACAGTCCAGGAAACACCCAAGCGATGAATACTCGATAAGTATCCAATAAGTATCGACAATCAAGATCGCCAGAGTAGTCAGGAACCTGCATCCCAATACCAGGTTCCCTAAATCAAAGAACAGCACTCATTGCTTTCCAGAAACGGTTTTGTCCAGCCCAGCACAGAGAAAAGGAGACTACATGAATATGTGAAATCACGAAAGAATAGGAGAAACTCTGCCTCAAGCCAAAAAAATTGTATAAAAACTACCCCAGCAGAGACAACATTTGTGAACAGAGGGGATCCGAAGCGACAGAGCTCGGATCAGAGTTCACTCAGCATCGACCCCGGGCTCGATGCTGTCCCTTTGATTGTGGCTATCGGAGATTGAATCTCGATCACGAAATAAAAACCTATTTTCTTTATTACTAATTCGGCTTTATCGTTTTATTACCTATAACAGTATGCAATTCAGTAACGAGCAATTTGGGGAGCTCTTTTGTTTTTTAAAAATCCAATTTGTGAGAATAGAAAATTATTTTAAAGAGCTGACAAAATTGAGAGACAAAGTAACATTGTCCATCATGAAAACATGGATTTTACATTAAAGTAAATTAAATTTTATAAGCACAACAGTTAAGTGTTTTCAGTAATATTGAAATTCAATAGTTATCCTACCTAAGACTACCTTTAAGGACAGAAATATTCTTCCACTGTGGAAATTTCAAATAAAACATCACTACTTCTGAAAGACTCTAAAATACAAATTTCCACTGTTTGTGCTTTGAAGAAAACTCTGAGAGTATTTCTCCTGCCAACCCCATTACATAAAGCCTCATATAACTGAATTAAGAGTCCAGTGATCCTTTTTATTGACATTAGTAGCTGTTGAAGATGCTGTTATGTACTGCATGAGCATTATAACGTGTGTACAAAAGCACTTCAAGTCACCTTATGATACTAGATAAACACAGGTGCAGCGTGCTCCCGAGGCAGATGTTTTAGTCATCATTTTTTGCCAAAATAATCAAAAGAAGGGAGAAACCAGGCTGTCCTCACAGATACAGGCGACAGTTACACCACACACACGGGCAATCTTTGGTAAACCTTTTCCCTTCCCGTTCTGCACATGGTTCCTTTCACCCAAAAAATTACACAATTTAAATAGGCTTCCTCCATCTTACAGAGTTGTTTTTTTTTTTTTAAGCTGCTTATGGTAGGTTTGGGAGCTAAAATACTGTTTCATTTGCGAAAAAGAGACTGACATACCCTGACAATATCTAGACAGCATAAATCTGCATGGGGTTCCCAGGGTGGAGCAGCTGTCCAAAATGCCCCGTTTACACAGAGCTGGCCAGACCCAGCGATATTACACTGCACTTTCCAGAGCTTAGTAGAAGCTCTCGGTTTTGTTAAGAAAGCTCCGTGGCAACGTGGTCAAAGCTGAGGGAGTAGGGCGCTCACAGAAGAGTGGGTGTCTTATCTGAATACATAATTTGTACCGTCTTCATATATAAAGGTTAAAAAAGACTTAAGATCAACTCCAACCGTGATCCCAGCACCAGCACCACGTTCACCATTAAACCATGCCCTTAAGTGCCATCTCCACCCGGTTTTTAACATTTCCGGGGATGGTGACTCCACCACTTCTCTGGGAAGCCCATTCCTGTGCTTGACAACCTTTCTCACGACAAAATTTTCCTAATACCCAGCCGAAACCTCCCTGACTCGGGGCCAGTTCCTGTCGTCCTGTCAGTTTTGCGCCGAGACGCGGCACCGGAGCTGCGGCCAGCGCCGTGTCAGGCCGCGCTGGGAGGCGCCGGGCGGCCGAACATCCCAAACCGGGCCTTGTCGGGGCCGGGCCGGGCCGGGGGCGCCGGGCCCGCCCAAGAAGGGGGAACCCCGCCGGGGCACGGTGAGCTGTCCGCGGGGCAGTGCTGCTCCCGGGCCGCCCTGGACAGCTCCCGGGGCCGCGGCCCCGCGCCGGTGCCCGCGGAGCGGGGCGGAGCCGGGCCCGGGCCGCCACCGCCCCCCGCCTGCGGCTCGCCCCCCGCCCGCGCTCGCTCCCCGTCGCCGCCTCACCTTCCGCCGCCGCCGTGCGCGCGTCCATCGCTGCCGGGCGGCCGCCGCGGGCCACAAAAGGAGCCGCCGCCGCCGCGCCCGCCGCCGCGTTGCCGGTCGGGCGGGTGGGGCGGTGACCCCGCGGGCGGAGCGGAGCGGGCGGGGCGGCTCTGTGGCCCGCCCCGGCCCCGCCCCGGCCCCGCCCCGCGCCCCGCCTCTGATCCCGCCTCCGGTCCCGCCCGGCCGGGAGGCCGCCGGAAGCGGCCCCGCCGCCGCCATGGCGCCCGCCTCCCGCTCCCGCTCCCCGCCCGCTGCCAGCTCCGAGCGCCGCGGCCGCCGCTCCCGGTCCCGGTCCCGCGAGCGCAATGGCCCGAGGCGCCCGAGCCACCGGCGGAGCCGCAGCCGGTCCCGGAGCCCCGGCGCGCCACGCTCCTCCGCGTACCACGGACACCACCACCACGGCAAATGGCCCGAGTACTACGAGAAGGAGAAGGAGGAGATCCTGCGGCAGAGGTGAGCCGGGCGGGTCGGGCCTGCCCTGCCGGGCCCCGCTCCGCGCGGTAGGGACGGTGCTCCCGGGCCGGGCGGCTGCTGGGGGAGGCGGCCGGGCCTGGTTCTGTACGGCCCCTCACGGACTGTCAGCCCCTTCACCGGCTCTCTCTGCGTTCCGCGGAGGCGGTTCTGCGCCTCACGGACTGCCAGCCTGGGTCTCTGCGTTCCTGGCGGCTGTTCTGTACGGCCCCTCACGGACTGCCAGCCCCTTCACGGGCTCTCTGCGTTCCCTCGGGCCGGGCCTTGTTCTGTACGGCCCCTCACGGACTGCCAGCCCCTTCACGGCTCTCTGCGTTCCCTCGGGCCGGGCCTTGTTCTGTACGGCCCCTCACGGACTGCCAGCCCCTTCACGGGCTCTCTGCGTTCCCTCGGGCCGGGCCTTGTTCTGTACGGCCCCTCACGGACTGCCAGCCCTTCACCGGCTCTCTGCGTTCCCGCGGGCCAGGCCTGGTTCTGTACGGCCCCTCACGGACTGCCAGCCCCTTCACGGGCTCTCTGGGCGTTCCCGCGGGCAGGGCCGCCCGGCGGGACGGGACGGAGCTCGGCTGGAAGGGGTTAACACCGACTGCCGCTCCTCTGCAGTGTGCAGACTGCCGGCCTGCGAGCTTGCTCCTTGCTCCGTGTTGTTTCTTACCCTTACTATAGCTGCTTTAGGCGATTAGAAACATTAAGGCATAGGACTTAAAATGTCTGTGTGCTGGGTTTTGCAAAGTAGGAGTCAGTGACAGTGTTTTCCTTTACAGGAGACTCAATGAGAGAGAGAGAATTGGCGAACTGGGGGCACCTGAAGTCTGGGGGCTGTCACCAAAAGTTCCTGACCCAGAGTAAGGCATATTATTTCTTCATGTTTTTTCATAATATTAATTACATACCAGTTCAGATTATAAAAATGCTCTAACCCTAAGTTAATCATGGTGCCACAATACTTATTATATCAGTTCCTTTCTGAAGCAACATAATGAGATTACTACTTTTTTTTCCACCAAATAATTCGAACATACCAATTATGCAATATGTGATTTATTGTAGATCAGGTGACTGTTGTATTGTGGTTCTGACAGCAGTTCCCAGGCTTAATTAGCTCTTTAATATCTTACTCCCTTGCAAGGATTGACTCAAAATGCCTTTGGTCATAAGTGTACCTTTGATCTTGAGTACAACAAAACAGATTTTAAGTAGCAAACTGTTATTTTATTCAGTTCTGATGAGCACACACCAGTAGAAGACGAAGAGGCAAAATCTAAGAGTAGTTCTTCGGATTCCAGCTCAGAAGGTTTGTCTTGCACAGCTTTTTTGAGAATGGGGAGCTAGTGTAGCTTAGAATTTGCTTCTGCTGCTTGCAGGAGGTTCTGTGGCTTAGGTGGGTGGAAGTGGGTGGGGTGGGCTTCAGCTCAAAGGGGAGCATTGCTTTGGGAAGATCAGGGAATACATATGGAACTAGATGTTCTTTGTTCTCTCATGTTATCTTTAAAACATTCCAGAGGAAAAGAAGAAAAAGAAGAAGAAAAGACAAAAGAAAAAGCGTAAAACATCCAAAAGAAAGCGCAGGAAACATTCTGAGGACAGTGACAGTGACTCAGAGTCTGAGCAGAACTCCAGTGGTAAGACAAGAGGATTTTAGCTTGCAGTCTGGCCTCAGGAAATGGGATTTCTGAATTTAGCATGTGCTGGGCCTCTCATGCCAGAGATCTGTTTGATATGTTCTTGTATCCACCAGTACTGCAGGAAGATTTCTACGCTTTCTAACGCTTTCCCAGTATAAACAAGTTCCATCACTGTGTGCACCAATTCTGGTGGAGGCAGTTAGTGAGGGAATAGGCTCAGGGTTAGGGTAGTGGTTAGAGTAATTCTTAGCAGTAGGATTAGGGGAGTGGTTTGGCTTAGGGTTAGAGTTGAGAGTGTAAAAGAGCCTACGGCTCCAGGAACACTGGGGCTGGAAAAGGCATGCCAAGGCAATCCCAGCAAGGCCCCAAAATTCCTACATCTTTCTGACCTGGAAAACCCATATTATTGAGTTTGGGTTAGGGCTCAGGCTAGGATTAGGGTTAAGCTTAGGGTTAGGTTTGAGAGAGTCACAGAGCCTACAGCTCTAGGAACATTTGGGCTGGAAAGGCAGTGCCCCAGTTGTGCTGCTCCTACATCTTTCTGATCTTGACCACCATCCCTGGTGATGGGATTAGGCTTAGAGTTAGGGTTAAGAGAGTGAAAGAGCCCACAGCTCCTTGAACACTGGGGCTGTAAAAGGCATGCCATGTTATTCACAGGACAGTAAACTAATTACTTACACTAATAATTTTTTTTTATAATAAATACACTTTCTTTTTTTCAGATGAAGATAAAAAGAAAAGCAAGAAGAAGAAAAAGAAGAACAAAAAGTAAGTGTTGTGGTTACTGTGTCATTCTGGCTGCTGTTGGCTGGAGGGCAGCTCAGTTTTCTTTGCAGGCCCTGAGGGAGCCTGAGGACCTTATCTAATTTGCAAGAGCTTGCAGATAATCTTAATTTGATGGATTTTATTTAAATATACACAATTGTGCAGCACAAACAACTCCCTGTAGAGCCACTTTCTAACACTCTATGAAAGTCAAAATAAAACCTATATATTGTCTTGGCTTTGCTGTAAAGTATGAGACAGCAGACAGCTAGTCTCCCTATAAGTGGAAGTTGCCTTGAGAAACTAATTATTTGAGTATGATTCTAAGCACCTTCTTTCATCTTAAATTTTGATAAATAGCATGTCTGTCTGGCTTTATTACAGGAAGAAGTATAAGAAAAAGAAAGCTAAGAAAAGCAGGAAGGAATCCAGTGATTCAAGTAGTGAAGATTCTGATGATGAAATGCTTCAAGGGGATGATCTCTGGATTGAGAGGTCAAGTAGGTTCACCTGACTTTAAACTTCTGTGGAAACTTCTTGATGTCCTTTTTGTGAATTCTTTGTTAAGTGTTGCTAATCTGTGTAACACTACTGATAACAAAGAACAATGGGCACAAGATTAATCTTCCTAATCTTCCTCATTATTTGCTTGTTGCAGAAAATACTGAAGCTGATAGTTTGATTGGACCAGAGGCTCCAAAAACTCACGCATCTCAGGATGATAGGCCTTTGAAGTGAGTAGCCAGCTCTAATGGTACTTTGATCAAATCAAGCCTGAAAGTTCTGTTCAAAAGGGCTTTTGCAACAATAAGGCATGCAGAGGGAGAAATGCTGTGCCAGAAACTCATAGACAGAAGTTCTAGTGGTGCTATGCTTTCCCCTGGCCTGGATTTGGGTAGAAAAGTCTGGTTTATGCTTTTTAGCTTTGATTCCTAGAAAAATCAATTGTAAGTGCCTTTATTCTAAGGATCTGCAGTATTGTGACTTCGTAGTGTCATCAGAACAAACTCAGCTGATAATTTAAGATGTTGCTAGTGTTGCCATAAGGAAGAAACAGGCCAATATGTGGGAAAGAATAAGTGTTTTAAAAATGCAGCTGTATATGGTAGTGAAGAGGGATGTTGGTTGTTTAGCTCAGGCTCTCTCTGTCTGAAGCCACTGAAATGAGCACTTTTGGTTTTGTAGCTATGGACACGCCCTCCTGCCCGGTGAAGGCGCAGCCATGGCGGAGTACGTAAAAGCAGGGAAGCGCATTCCCCGCAGAGGAGAGATCGGCTTGACGAGCGAAGAGATCGCATCGTTTGAGAGCTCTGGTTATGTCATGAGTGGCAGCAGGTATGGTTTTGATGATGGCAGTGGTTCAGTGGAATTCTCAAGAGCTGCTTTCTCTGCTGGCTGAACAGAAGACTGCTTACAAGCTCTACTGGCAAGCATGGAGGAGAAGGTGCTCTGCTTGCAGTAATTTAAACTCCCCATGCTAGAGATGGATAGTGAGTTTTTTGAGGACACTTTCTCCTCAAGAGCAAAAGTTCTTCACAGGCAATACTCTTCTAATTATTTCAAATGAGGAGGTGCTTGTGTCAGATGGCTCAAAACTGGTCTGTTTGGACAGCCCTGGGGATGTTCTGCCCCTTCAGCAGGAGAAAAATCAATGTGTGAGAGGTCGGCTGCACTTTTTTCTCTATGACCAACAGGAATCTCACTTAAATTTTGGTGAGCCGGCAGCTGACACCCTGGGGGTAGGGGAGGCTTCTGGCTGCATGCCTGAGAACAGACACTCCCTTTGCTCTGCCACACTCCCTCCTCAGAAGGTTAGTGTGCAGTTTGGATTAATTAGTTTAGGTATCTGTTTTGCCAGTTGGCAGGGTCAGCACAAAAGATGCAGATACCAACATTAAGGAGTAAGTATAATTTGCTACAGTGCAAAACTGCAAATAATTACAAAGGATAAGCTAAGTAATGCACCTAATCATTACTGCAAAAGATTGCCTAGAGTGATTAAGAAAGATACATCACCAGTTACTCTAATACTTTACCATCATCCAGACCTACACATCAGCTGGGGAGCCCCAGTCACAGCAAAGGACTGGAGAACCATTCCTGGGAATTCCTACGTGGTGTGTCCCCCTGTAGGCAAGGCTCCATCCTTACTGTGAGAGGGCCCAGCTTTTGACTGTAGAAAAACAAGCTTACACAACTTCTAGTGCAGGAACATCTGGTTTCATCCTCCTTGTCTTCCACCCAAAGCCTGGCCAGGGCTTGAGGAGGAACCAAGGGACCTGGCTTTGATCACATACCTTCAAACAAGGCCAGATGTCTGATTTCATGCCTTTATCTGTCTTCTAAATGCAGAAAGATAAATATATTCTTATCACACTACATATTTCACTAATGATCATGCATATTACCTGAATGAGTGGATACAAAGAGAACATTTTCTTAGAAGGTCCATCTAGAGGTCAGCTTTGTTTCAGGGCCTGTTTTTTCAGGCCTTAGTACTTCAGTACCTGTATTTAAAGCCCCTGAACACTTTCAGGCCTGCTGGTGGCTGGAAGCAGACAGGGCACTGACAGCCCTGTGCCCATGCTGACACAGCCCGTGCTGTCCCCCACAGACATCGGCGCATGGAAGCCGTGCGTCTGCGTAAGGAGAACCAGATCTACAGCGCAGATGAGAAGAGAGCTCTGGCATCCTTCAACCAGGAGGAGAGGAGGAAACGAGAGAATAAGATCCTTGCAAGCTTTCGAGAGATGGTCTACAGAAAGACTAAAGGCAAAGAGGAAAAGTAATGCTTCATTTGAGCTGTACACCATAGCTTGCACCATGTGGCAGCTAGTCCAGTCCAGTTGTGATTTGAAAAAAGCTGCAGGTGTTGCAGGACCTTTCACCCAACAGGGCCAAGCCTCAGGAATGGATTACTTGTGTCAAGGAAACCGTTATTTTCATCAGATTTTCTTGAATTATTTTTTTTTACCATCTACAAGGAATCCCTTCAAAGAGAAAGGCTACAAGACAGAAACAGGTTGGGAAGATTAGAGGTGTCAGTGTTCTGTGCTCACTTTGAATCAGACAAGCCAAAGGATCCCATGGGAAGGCTTTGTTACCTAATGCCAATAAGTGTGATTTTTTAATTCCATTTATTTTTATTAGTCATAGGATCATTTAGCTTGGAAAGACCTTTAACAAGCTACAAGCACTAGTAACGAAAATGAAGGAACTCCTGAGTTCCTGTTTTAAGATCCAGGACTGTTCACTATTTTTTCACAAGTCTTTTAGATTTAGGTTTTTCTTCAAAACATTTAAGTGTGGTTTGTGATTCAAACCAGACATGTAAATATTTTGTAAATCAGTTTGTAATTTAATACAGATGGGCTTCAGTTACTTTAGAGCAAGCAGATAGCAACTGAGGTGTAAAATAACAGTAAGGAGGGTCTGATCTTCAATCCACTGAAACACATGGTTAAGACCTAAGTTGCTTACTTCTTTTTCTCCTATGTTATACATAGGCATCAGTGCAGTGGGATGCAGTGATTGGAACCCCTGGATGTACACAGGTGGTAACAAGGATCTTTCAATTTATTTGAAATGTTTTTGTTTATGAAAGTGTTCTAGATTAAAGCTTTGTTTTAACTCCTGTAGTATTTTACAGTAGTCTGTTCCAGCAGTATTACATGGCTTGCTTAAATCTCTGTGTTTGTTGGCTTTGCTCATCAGGCAGTACTTATATGGTGGTTATCTTTGATTCAACTGCATTATTTCTGAACATATCTCCTGGAATTTCTTTTTCACAAATGTTTTTGAAAACAAAAGGGGTTTGAGAGGTTGTTTGTTTCATTTTTGTTCTTCTAATTTATTGGTTTTTATTCCTCTAAGTCTAGCAGCAGAGGTGTCTTGTATATTTGTATCAAGAAAATAAAAGTCCTGAAGTCCTATAATGCTTTCCCTGGAGTTCCACAGAGCTGGCATTCACAAACAGCAAATCCTGCTCAGCTGCCTCCTCCCATTTACACTCTGGAACCTGGTTCCATCCTGCTGTTCCCACTCATACCTGCCAGGGACTGCCACATACAGCCAGCTGCCATGTCAGGGCATAGCTGATTTTGCACAGGTTCAATGCTTTTTATCTCCCCACAAAGTAGAAGTGTGGCTAAGGAAGAGCTTTTCTTTCTCATCATGTTTATTTGGTTTTCCACAACAGTATTTGTAATGGTGAATTGGAGCTGTTCATCGGGAAGCAAGTCTTTCCATGCACACTGTTTTATTTTCAATTATGTCCTGAAGCCACTTTTCTCTAAACTGACACTGTTCTGGCCTGCAGAATGGAATAAAAAGAAGGTAGATTGTAGGAATAATACTGAATCCAAGTTTGGCCTGCTGAGAGCTGGCCTTTATTCACTGTGTAAGGCTATCTGCTGCAGTAAAGACCCCACCTAGGCACATGTAAAGGACAAATTTCTGGAGAATGCAGAAGCCCACAGAATGGCTATTCATGCCTCTGGGAGTGAAGCTAGTGATAAGCAGGGTCATTTCACATAGTAAGATTTTGACAACTTCCACTTCTCTGCTATTATTGCAAACTTACTTACATCGAGCTCCCTGTTTGGTTTTGGAATAGAAAATCATGCAAAACCAGAAAAGTAATAACATTTACCTCCGAATCAGCCTGCTGGACTCCAGTCTGTAAAAGACCTCCACAGGTGCAGTCTGCAGGAGAGCAGAGACAGGGCAGAGGCCATGTACAGGCCCTCAAAAAGCAGACATTGTAATTAAGTGAGAGCTACTGTTTACTTTAAAAATAACCTGAATATTTGGTTGGGGCAGAAGGGAAGATGCTGCTCAGGGACTGGCTGGGCATTGGTTGGTGAGTGGTGAGTAATGGTTTTCATTTTTATCACTCGTCTTTCAAGTTTTTTTCTCAATTTGTTATTTTTTTTCTCCAATTTGTTACTATTTTTCTATTTATTTTTTTAACATTATTACACTTTTTTTACACTTTCAGTTCTCTCTGGTGCTGGGGAAGGAGTGAGCAAGCAGCTCTGTGATGCTTAATTGCCAGCTGGGGTTAAACCACAGACTATTATTTGGGGATCCATAGCTGTTAAGTAGAAACACTAAGGTTCAGTATGACTTAAGCCTGGAGGTAAGAAGTCTACTCAGTGCAATTTATTTTGTTTGTTTTCTTTTGAGTTGCAAGAGTTACTGTACAGGTGCAAACCAGGCTGATCAGGAAAGGGATTCTGAGACAGCCTGAAGAGTAAAGTGTCACCCCCTCTCTACTGACCCCTCATTCTGTAACTCACCTCTGCTCAGCTCTTCTTACAGCTGTCCAGAACAATTGTTGCTTGGAAAGGGAAGATGGTAAGAGCAGGAAGGCAGATGCAGGATCCTGCTAGATTCTGTTTGTCAAGTTCTGTCAGTCAATCAATGATTTGGCAACTAACCCAGCCTCCTGCTCTGTGCCTTGCTCCCCTTGCCAACTGATGGCATGTTTCCATTAGACCACATCTAAATCTCCTGCCATTGCTTGTTCTGGCAGTGTCCAGGCCTTGTCAGCATCTTCATGAGAGCTGCTGGCTCCTCACCAGTCTCTCCACTGTCCTGGCATTTCCCTGCCTCAGGAATGTCACTGTACTCTTGTCCCTAAAGGACTAGTCCATCCACATAGTTTCTGAGTACTTACATCAGGTTTGAATTTGAAGATCACTATAACAAAGTAGACGCTCGCTGTTGCTCTTGGGATGGGTTTTCTGCGTGTTGGGAGGCCCCAGCAAGCTCTGTAATGGTACCTCCTGCTGTCCTTCAGTTCTTCTTCCTCGAGAAATTCTG
Source organism: Sitta carolinensis (assembly GCA_032173965.1). NCBI lineage: Eukaryota > Metazoa > Chordata > Aves > Passeriformes > Sittidae > Sitta > Sitta carolinensis. Next base: position 9,219,499 of record CM063286.1, on the reverse strand, counting down.
AGTGGTGAAGCCAGCTTTCATGAATGTCCCATGTCTGTTGAATAAACATATCACACTAAGACTCCCTCTGTCTAGTAGAGCTGACTTGAGGGTGGTGCTAAAAAGGAAGAGAGGTGCTCTCCTTGAATTTTTCATACTTCTTAACAGTGAGAAGGTGTGGCCTTCCTGAGTGGATGGAACTGTGACTCACAGAAATAAGTTCTTCAATTTGCTGCTGTCCTCTCTCCACTGTGAAGTTCTTGGCTGTGGTCCACGGGATATTTTTGATGACGTGCTTCATTTCTAAAACATAAAATGCTGACAAATCCTGAAAAGACCTCAACACATTCTAGTAGAGCAAACACAATACCTTTCTCTGTTTCCTTAGCCTCTGTACTGCTTTTCTCCTCTTCTGGTCGTTTGTGATCTTTTTCCTCTTCCTTGTCCATTGGCTTCACCTCTAGAGAGAGAAAGGCACAAACGCTGAGAGCGCCCTGTTCTGAGAGCGCGGGGAGCAGCGGGCAGTGCCTCACCGCCCCTGCTTCCTACCCCGGCCCCGCTCTCCACGCTCGGCGCTCCGGGGGCGGCGGCTGCTTCTCCCGGCTGCGGGGGCCGCCCGGGGCACTCCGGGCCCGGGGATGGTGTCCGGTCCCGGGAGCTGTGCTGGTCCCAGGGATGGTGTCCGGTCCCGGGGAGCTGTGCCGGGGCCGCCGCTGGCCGTGCCGCTGGGCCGGGCCCCGCGGCCGCTAGCGGCGCTCGTCACCATGGCGAGCCCGCGCACCTCCCGGCCCCTCGGGAACGCCGCCCGGCCCCTCGGGAACGCCGCCCGGCCCCTCGGGAACGCGCCCGGCCCCTCGGGAACGCCGCCCGGCCCCTCGGGAACGCCGCCCGGCCCCGCGGGAACGCCGCCCGGCCCCGCGGGAACGCCGCCCGGCCCCGCGGGAACGCCGCCCGGCCCCCGGGAACGCCGCCCGGCCCCTGCGGGGACGCCGCCCGGCCGCCATCGGGAACGCCGCCCGGCCCCGCGGGAACGCCGCCCGGCCCCGCGGGAACGCCGCCCGGCCCCTCGGGAACGCCGCCCGGCCCCGCGGGAACGCCGCCCGGCCCCTCGGGAACGCCGCCCGGCCCCGCGGGAACGCCGCCCGGCCCCGCGGGAACGCCGCCCGGCCCCTCGGGAACGCCGCCCGGCCCCGCGGGAACGCCGCCCGGCCCCGCGGGAACGCCACCCGGCCCCCCAGGAACACCGCTCGGCCCCTGGATCTGTGGGATCCAGGCAGAGTCTCTGCTTGTCACATTTTTGCCATTCCGGACAATGCTGGAGCTAAAGCAGCCTCCAGTCTGTGCTCGCCAGGCCGACACTCTGACCAGCCCGGTGCACTGAGGTGCTGAGGGCTTGGAACAGCAGCATTCGCTACACACGGACCTTCCGCGGGAAAGGATCACTATAAGAGAAGCCAGAAATGTTTTAGCAGATCACAGGGTGCTGAATTCACAGCAGCTGCTCTTCCAGGAAGACACGAGGCCTTGGGGCAGGAGTAGGAGGCGCTCCAGGTGCCGGGGCAGAGATTCCCCTGCAGCTCGTGTAGCAAGACCATGGTGAGGCAGCTGAGCCCCTGCAGGTCCGTGATGGAGCCGAGATCCACCCGCACCCCAGGAACTGCCCCATGCTGGAGTGGGTGGAGGTACCCAGGCTGTGACCCCGTGGGAAGCTCATGATTGAGCAGGCTCTGGCACGACCTTTGTGCCTATGGAGAGAGGAGCCCACACTGGAGCAGGTTTCCTGGCAGGAATTGTGACCCTGCAGGACCAGCTGGTTCCTGAAGGACTGCACCTTATGTGTGGGACCCATGCTGGAGCAGCTCATGAAGAACTGCAGCCCATGGGAAGCTCTCAGCTGAAGTTAATGGAGGAATCTCCCATGGCAGGGACCCCATGCTGGAGCAGGGGAAGAATGTGAGGAGTCCTTCCCTGAGCAACAGAGACATGGGATGGCATTTACCACAACCCCCATTACCCACCACCCTGTGCAGCTCAGCAGGAGGAGGTAGAAAATATGAGTGAAGCTGAACCCAGGAAGAAGAGAGTGAGGGGAAGGTGTTTTTTAAGTTCTCATTACCATGCTCTTATCTGTCAATACATTAAATTAATTTCTCCAAGCTGAGTCTCATTTGCCCATGACAGTAACTGATGAATGCTCTCTCCCTCTCCTCGTCTCAGCTCCCGAGCCTTTCAATGCATTTTCTCTCCCCTGTCTGGCTGAGGACAGGAATGACAGAATGGCTTTGGTGGGCACCTGGTATCCAGCAAGGGTCACCCCACCACAGCAACACAAATATGAGGGCTAAACACATGTATGGCTTTATTTAAGAGTTAAATCATTTTCTATAGATACGTGAATTTTTCAAAGCGTTGACTCGTTAGTGTATGTTCTCCAGACCCTGAAAAGAAGAAAATAACAGCTATATTTGCATCATTCTTGCCACTAATGTGCAACAGGGCCTTATATGAAAATGCAGATTTTCAAACTATATTTAATTACACAGGTCTTAATTAAACAAAATTAAAATGAACGTCCCCAGAGGCAGGCCAGCTGCAGGCACCGAGTGAGATCTGACAGCCCCAAGAGCCCCTATTGCCCACCTCAGGGGCCGTTCCAGTGCTCGGGGATGGGGCAGCAGCGCCTGGGTCCCGCTTTCCCCCGGCGGTACCTGCCCAGCGCCCCCAAAACCTGCCTTGGACACATAGTGCTTGTTGACACCCGACAGCCGCCGGTCCCTCTCCATCAGTGTCCACTCGTAGGGATAGCGGGCGATCCTCTTCTCCTGCAGGCACAAAACTCCTTGATAAGGCCTCGGGCGGGGGCTCCCGAGCGAAGAGGGGCGCGGGTTAAGGGGAGCCCCGGCAGGGAAGGGATCCCAGAGGGATGAAGGGGACTGGGGATAAGGGCGGCTCCGGCGGGGAAGCGGAGCCTCGGGGTCCCGGATCCCGGGACATGCCGCCCCGCCCCGCGCTGACCTTGCCGCCGTGGCACAAGCGGTGCATGAAGACGGTGGCTATGCCGGGGATGCTGAGGCACACGCCCATGATGGCCATGCCGGGCAGGATCTCGTACCACATGCCGCCGGTACCGCTGCCGCTGTCGGCGCCGCTGCCCCCGCGCCCAGGGCCGGGGCACTCCCGGCCTGCCCCGCGCCCTTCCCGGCCTGCCCCGCGCCGCCTCTCAGCCGAGCGGGCCCGAGCGGGCAGCGGGAGCGACGGCGCTGTCAGAGAACAGTCCCTTAGCAAGAAATGAGGCCGTGCCCGCGTCCCAGTTCGCCCGATACTGCTCTCGGTCCCGGTCCCGGTCCGGTCCCGGTCGCTGACCCCACCGGAACCAGCTGTGGCGGGCGCTGTGCACGCTGGGAGTGGTAGTCCGGCGGAGGCAGCGGCCCCTTTCAGGCGCAGTCTCGCGAGAGGCGGCGGTCACTGGGTGTGCGCGCGCGCTGTCCGGGCCCGGAGCCAGGATCGGGATCGGGATGAAGGAGGACAAGGAGAACGCCAGGCCCAAGGAGCGGCGCGGGGCCTCGGCCGGGCCGGCGGCTCTGCTGGCCGCGGGGCCAGGCACGGGCCCCGCCGCCGGCACGGACGGCAGAGGCGGCGCCGCCGAGCTCGATCGCCTGGAGCGGCCCAAGGACAAGAAGGAGACGCTCAGCAAGGTGGGGCCTGCGCACCGCCGGGAACGGCGCCCTCCCCGGTAACGGGGCTCTCTCTCTGTAACGGGCCCCTCCTCCCTCCGGTAACAGGGCTCCCCCTCTGTAACGGGACCTTCCCCCGCTAACGGGCCGCTTGCGGGGGCCTCCTGGGACGGGACGTGTCGGGGGAGGCGCGGTAATGACTCGTCCCCCGCGCTGCCGCCGCCCTGAGCGCCGGTCCTGCCGTGCCGCAGGTGGTGATCCGCCGGCTGCCGCCCAGCCTGACCAAGGAGCAGCTGGAGGAGCACCTGCAGCCTCTGCCCGAGCACGACTACTTCGAGTTCTTCGCGAACGACTCCAGGTACGGCCGCCTGCCCAGTCCGGGCGCTCCCGAGAGCCGCCGCTACCGCCAGCCGGGCCCCAGCGGCGCCGCCGCCTCGTCAGCCCAGCGCTCTCGGTTTGTGTCTCTGCAGCTTGTACCCGCACATGTTCTCGAGAGCCTACATCAACTTCAAGAACCAGGAAGACATAGTCCTCTTCAGGGATCGCTTCGACGGCTACGTTTTTGTCGATCACAAAGGCAAGTGAGCGGTCCTCGATGGGTGTTGCTGCTTCCCTGCTGTCTGTGCCGTGTGCTGGTTGAGTTTTGGAGGGGTGGGTGTGAGCAGCCACGTCTGACTTGTTTGGGTTTCGTGCCTCAAATAACAGTTTCAGTATCTAGAAATACAACCATATATAGTTGAAGTAGCATCTAAGTCCTTTAAATGAGCTGGTTTGTAGTGTAACAGCACTCTGTGTTTGCCATGCCCAGCTGGATTTGTGCAGCCATAAATGTAGCATTCTTGTCAGAAGATAAACCTTTAAAGCATGCTTGTAATGTGTTGCATTCTACTATATTTTGTCAAAAATTGAGATTTATCTCAGTTGCATTAACTTAAAATATTCTTTCTTGTACAATGAATGTAGAGTCTATAGGATGAGGCCATTACATGGTGCAGCTGAGGTGGCTGAGCTGAGAGTCATGGGTAGTCTTAAATCTAGTATGTCCTTGTCAGTCTGTGAATGTGCTGGTTTGTTAGTATAGTGAGAGTGTTAAGGTCATGAATTCTGCTGTCTGTAAAGTGTTTTTTTATTAAATGGGTTTCCAAATATAATAATTTTTTAGTGCGGTATAAGTAGTCTTTTTTAGTGTTGAATATTTCTTGTGAGACTTTTCTTTCTGCTTTAGATGTGGACGATATAATCTATTTTATATCCATCTTATCTCTATTTTAATGTATTTTTTTTTTCTCTCAACAGGTCAGGAATATGCTGCCATAGTTGAGTTTGCACCTTTCCAAAAAGCTGCAAAAAAGAAGAGTAAGAAAAAGGATGCCAAAACTGGAACTATTGAAGATGGTACAACAGCGAGCTAGTTTGTTTTGCATGTGTAGACTTGAAACTCTTAGCAGTAACTTGAATATAATGTTTTTACTGTGACACTGTAGTTCCAACAATAGGATGTTTGCTTAATTATATGTGAAGTTTACGAGCACTTCTTTGTCAGCTAGAAGTCTGTTAAATATGGTTGTCCCAGACAAACATAAGTTAGCAGCTCATTTGAGAGCTGCTAACTTAACCCAACTTAAGTAAATGTAATCAAGCAATGCATGATGCAAATACTTTTCATGCTACAGTATCTCTTCTTCCCCCCTTTTTTTCCCCCTTCTCTTCTGTAGATCCAGAGTACAAAAAGTTTTTGGAAAGTTACAGTGCAGATGATGAAAAATTAACATCCACTCCTGAAACTCTGTTGGAGGAAATAGAGGCAAGAAACAAAGAACTAATAGGTATGGAAATCTCTCTACTATAGTTACATTTTCCTAGATCACAAAGAAACAAATATGTTTTGTAATTTAAAACTCAACCTGGAGGAGACTGAATTCTTTTGTGTGCCTGCTTAATATTTGTTAAACATTTAGGCTGATATTATTCAGTGTGCTTTGTTTTGTTGCCGTGCTCTAAATTCTTCTGTAGGTATTAGTTTTAGATGACAAAGTTCCTTCCTGTTGCAGGTGTTTGTTAGCCAGACCAGGCTGTGGAGTGGCTGTATTTCAGTGAGGTGCAGTAGTGTTTAATGCACAGTGCTGTGATCAGTGATGTTCCATGCAGGCACAAGTTAAGAGATAGTGTGGTTGGGTAAAATACCACTAAAAATGACCATGCTGCTCTTTTAAATATCTTACAGGGATCTCTTTGAAAATGAGAGTGTCTGGGAAAAGCCTAATGCACACTGAATGTAGAGATAGGATTCTATAAACTTCTTTAGGATATTAATAGGATATTCATTACACCTAACAGTTGCCACTGTTTGGAGAGAGGTTTGGAATACTTGTATTGCTGTGAGAGGAGACAGGCAGGGGAGTGTGTGAGGCTGCTTCACTTCATATAGAGCTTTGTTTTAAGTGTTGCATTATTGGGAAGGGCAAAATATTTACATTTGTTTTATCTGTTCTCCAGCAAAAAAGACTACTCCTTTATTGAACTTCTTGAAAAATAAACAGGTAAAACTTACTTCCAGAATTTTCTTGTTTACAAGTACAATTTTCTCATTGTATGTTGATACTTTTCTGACCTTCCTTTTGAAGAAGGAGCTTTTGACCCAACTTGTCAACTTCTGGTTCATATATTTTAAAGTACTAGAGTGGTGGAATCGTGGTGCTCTGTGAACATTCTGGTCACAGCAAAATGCCTCTTTTTGCACTGACAAAACAGATTCCATTTTAGTGCTTCCATTTTTACTGCAGTATGGCTCAGGTCCTTGTAGATGATCTTTCTCCTAGCACATAATGTTATTTTAACTTCTAGCAATGGAGAAAATCAGAGGTGGGGCAGATTTAATTAAAATTTGAATGATAAAGGCTGAGGCCAGTGTTGTATTTGAGTTTAAGACAGTACAAATTAAGGTTTATGAGTAAAAATAATTTTGCTGCAACATGTTCAGCTTCACAACAGCAAAAGAGATGACAGACTATTTTTTTTCTTTTATAATAGAGGCAGCTTTGAGGTGAGTTGTTTAATGACTTAGAGATGTTTTCTGCTGTGGAAAGACACTATTTCTCTTTGCTTTTACATACACAGAGACTGAGAGAAGAAAAAAGAGAGGAGAGAAGGAGGAGAGAATTAGAAAGAAAAAGACAAAGAGAAGAAGAAAGAAGAAAATGGAAAGAAGAGGAGAGAAGGAAGAGAAAAGAAGCAGAAAAGTTGAAGAAAGTAGACAGATGCCCAGAAAAAGAAAGAGACAGATCAAAAGAAGAACCAAAGATTAAGGTCTAGAACAGTTCTTTATTATAAACTGTTACACTCCCTTTCCCCTATTATTTGTATATCAGTCTCAAAATGTACTTTGGGTATTGTGTGAAGAATCACATGAGTTTGGTGTTAGTAAATGACCAATTCTTTTGTAATATTCAGTAGTAGGCATTGTAAAGGTTTACGTGCTGTAATGTTTCATAGTAATATTTAAAGTTTTTGTCATGTGAATGTTGTACATGCTGTGGTAAACAGGATTGTGAATTCACTATGGAATGGAGACTCTCTTTAAGCTTTCTAAAACAGCTTGGTTTAGGAGAAAAATCCTAGTCTGCTGTGTGAATAATGCTTACTCATACACTCCAGCTTTTAGAAATACTGTGATTTGCAGTGATATTTCTTTAATGTTTACTTTACTTCTTACTGGACTGTGGTTCCTTTGATGCAATTTCGGTGTTGTGCCAGACAATATGTGTTAGGTTGAGACTTCTGTTTTCTTTGTAGCTACTTAAGAAGCCTGAAAAAGATGAAAAAGACTTGGAGAGAAAAGAAAAATCCAAGAAACTGGAAAAAGAGACTCTGAGGGAGGAAAAAAATGCGAGTAGTGCATCTGCCAAACGATCTGATGGGGAGACAAAAGAAGAGAAGGCAAAAAAGTATTCTAGTACTTGCTATAAATATATGTGTATCTATAACTTGTTTCCTGATTGTACCAAGGCTTAGGCTGCTCTGCCATGACCATGTTTTGAAATTGCTTTCAAATGCTTTTTCTCATATAAGGCATGGGCTGTGTTCTCTTGTGCCAGTGCACATCCCCATGATTACAGAAAGCTCTGAATTACCTGGAAATTCTTCATTAGTGGACATATTTTAATATTTTTACAACTCATTGTAGGAGCTCCACTAAGGAAGCCCATATGTAGGTGACTGCAACAGGCTGTGAGTACTGTCCTTGCAATGAGATAATTATTATAACCATGGCAAGAGGAGAGGTGTTTTCCAGTTACCAGTCCCTCTAAGTCTTGTAAAAAGTCAAAGTGGAAAATGTAATTCTCAACAGCTCTGTGATCTGTTTGAGGTTCAGTTCTGCCATGTGAGAAATACAGATAGGGCAGACAAAATCAGATGTTTTTTTCAAAGCCAGAAGAGACTCAGCCAGCTGTGCAAGTAGGAGGCTGGGACACTCTAGTGTTCAGTGTCTCCTCTCTGGCTGTCATGCATGACTTGGGCTATCACAGCCTCCCACGAGCTCCCTAGTACCTGCCAGTGTGTCATCTTCCTATTGCACATTTACACCACTATTACATTGATCTCCCCGCTCTGTTTGATGAATCTTTTGAGCTTAATTTTCAGTTTTGTTTTCATACAGATCAGAAGATGAGTGTGTAAAGGACTACAGGGACCGAGATAGAGATTTTGAAAGAGACAGAGAATATGAGAGAGCACAGAGGGAGAAACTGAGACGCCAAGAAGAGGAGCGTCGGAGGCAGAAAGAGCGCTATGAGAAAGAGAAGGTTTTTAGAAGAAAAGAGGAAGAGGTGAAAAAGGAGAGAGACTTACTCAGAGAAAAGGGAAAGAAAAGTGATCTTGCAGACTTTACCAGCAGCACGGACAAATCTGAGAAAGTAACCAAAGATGATAAAAAAGAGGATACAATTAAGAGGGATCGTATCAGAAACAAGGTGCTGAATTTCTTTAAATTCATGTGTTGATTCATAGGGATCTGTGGTTTTTAGGATAAAAACACTTCAAGGAGAGAACCATGTGGTTTCTCTGTTGAAACTTCTCCCTGTTCTGTAACAAACTCTGCCATTGCTAGAAATGTCCACTAAAGTTTGCTTAACAGTGGTATTTCTTGTCACTGTGTGAGAACTAATCCAAGAAAATGGGTTAAATTGTAAGACACTGGTCCTTTTTTATTCACCGACCCGGGACATAGGTTATCTCTTTAAGGTGTTGGTAGAGTATCAGTAGTCTCTGTGTCTACTGATCTTATAGGTGCCTGAAAATGCATCTCCAAGTGGGATTGAACAGAGGTTCCTTAAAATAGGAAACTGCAATTTGCAGAATACATGTCCTCTAGGCACAAGAAATGTCTTGCGTGTGGTTTTATGTACTCTACAAAATCTGGTTATGCAGCATCACTGTGCTTGTTTTCTGTATCACTTAAGACATTGTCAGGGACAAATGAAACTCAGGGTTTTGAAACTTTGAAGTCGGCCTCTCTTCTGAGAGAGTGTGAGCTGAGCTCAATAGGAAACTCGTTACAAGTAACCTCAGCTGTGAGCAGTGTTCTTTGTGGCTTGAACAGGGATGTTGCTTTGCAACAGAGACAACCTTGATTTGGGGCAATTGAAGTTATTTTGCTGCCTCTGTGGAATAATTAACCTTTGCCTGAAAAGTTTGAATTTGAGCCATTTCTAATACCATAGAAATGATGCTGTAATAACCCTGAGAGCAGGGAGCTATGAAAGAGTCTAAATAGTTTTGATTTATTTCAGGATCGCCCAGCAATGCAGCTGTACCAGCCTGGAGCCCGAAGCCGGAGCAGATTGTGTCAGTATGAAGACAGTGCTGCAAAGCCCCCAGATCAGGGAGTGGATAAGAAACAAGAGGGTGAGACCAGTCACACGAAGGAAGAGGAGTGACTGATGTGCCAGCCTTATGTGTTCTGACTGTCTGTGCAGCCAAAGAGCATGTACTACGCAACCCAGAAGTGCCTTTGGAGCGAAAAAGGAACCAAGGAAGAAAAGGGGGCATTGTGCTGTTGGATGTTTCTGGTTAAAGAACCTCAGTTGTAGATTTGGAATTTGAAATGTGTTCTCATTGTAATATTTTCAGTTATTTGAACTTATTTTCCCAGCATCTAACTACAACAGAGAAGAGAATCTTTGCAAAATAGAAAGACTTTATGGCCTTAAGTTTGATAATAAATGAGTTGTGGTCAGGAGGGGATGACACCTGGATCAAAAGCCAGAGTTCTACTCTGAGGCAATTAGAGCCAGTGTTGGATGCACTTAAGCAGAGCAAGCTTGGAGTTGCCTGGAGTTAACAGGTGTTGCTGTGTTGTGTGGTGCTCCTGTGTGAGGCAGTGAAAGCTAAAGTGTGTCAGTCTAGCACTGAGACACATATGCAGGCTGGGGTTGTCGAGGTACCAGTGGATAGGAGCCTTTTGGCACATAAGGAGCAGAACATCTGGCAGTGCAGTAACCATGTTAGGGAGGGAGAGACCGTTCTCTTCAGTGGTTCTCTGGATAAAGTAACTTAAGTTGGAGTGTATGAATAAGCTGGCTTAATCAGTTGAATAAGTCTTGATAAATTCTTATGTAAAGTCTCTCTACACTGAAATGCTTATTTTTAATCAAATGTAGCTGGTTTGGGCATCCTGTTCTTTTCCAGCACTTGCCCTTCTCTCAAGTCTGAAACGCTTCTGAACTCCTGCCCTCTCGGAACTGCTTCCTCTTCCCTCGTAACTTGAAGTATTGTTTTACAGCTCAGAACGAGACTTCGCCAGTAGCAGCTCCTCCCAAGCTAGCGAATTTTAGCCATAGCTGTTTTTTGTACTAAACCCAAATAAACTCGCACAAACTCGCTCGGCCGCCGCCGTCCCTCGCTGCGTGCGGGCCCGCCGGGCCGGCAGGGGGCGCTGCGCCCGCCCCGCCGCCGCCGCTCCGCCCCCTTTCCGCCGCCTCGGCCGCCGCCATCGCTGGGACGCCGCGCCGCTCCGCGCCATGGTGAGACATCCGCGGCCATCCGCGCCCTCCCGCCGCGCCCCGAGCCCCCTCCCCGCGGCCGCCGCGCTCAGGGGTCCCGGCGGGCGGGTGGCGGGGCGGAGGGAGCCGGGGGTGGCGTTCCCGGCCCGCCGAGGCCTGGCGGGGCCGCGGCTGTGCCGGGGCGCTGTGAGGGACTGACCGCTGCGCTCTCTTGCAGTCGTCGCACAAGACGTTCAAGATCAAACGCTTCCTCGCCAAGAAGCAGAAGCAGAACCGGCCCATCCCGCAGTGGATTCGCATGAAAACCGGCAATAAGATCAGGTAACGATCTGCTCGGCTCGGGCTTCCTGCGGAGCTGCGGCCGCGCAGACTTAGTCAGGCGGGCTGGGCGGTGCGAGCCGCCGGCGGCAGCCGAGGGCGTTTATGCCGGGGAAAGCGCAGGTTTGTGGCCCTGAGGGCCGTGCAGGTGAGGCCTCTTGAGGCAGTGCGGGGCTTCCATTTTCTTCTGCTGTGGTTTTGCACCAGTGTTCTGCAAGTGTCCACGTACGTTCAGTGATGGTACATGTAAAGTGAAAACCTGAACTGTACGTGTGGATGATTTATTCCAGATTCTTTTCCCCTGGTAGCTTCTCTGTTCCTGACGTTCCCCTTCCCAGTCAATACCTGTCTTCTCTCATAGCTGCCCCATCCGGGCTCCTGCATTTTCAAGGAACAGTTCCTGACTATGGGTGCTCCGAGGTCCAGGGGATGGTGTGTAAAGGAGCAAAGCACTTGTTGGATGTATGGGAAATCAGATTTATAGTATGACGTGCTTGGCACCTGACTAGAATTAATTTGCCCTCGTTCCTTGCTTTCCTGTTGTGTTTGTTCTCGAGCGTTGTGCTTAGGGAAATGCTGAGTGCTCCAGGCTTTGTGTTAAAGCAGGCTGCAATTGCAGTGCTTCCTGCTGTGGGAGTGCTGCCATTTTCCTGCTGAGAGCAACTCTGTTAACACTGTCTTTGGTTTCACCCACACCGTGGTGAAAGCATTTGTTCTTAACGTGGACAAGTACACACTAATAAATACATATGCTTTCATGGAAGAGACTTTTTCCATGTGCTGTTCTACTGTCACAATTAACAAATGTGTGTGTGCACTTTGCTAATTCACTCTGCTTTTGTCTTAGGTACAACTCCAAAAGGAGGCACTGGAGGAGGACCAAACTGGGCTTGTAAGAGAGACTGTCCGGGAGCTCTAATGAACACTGGTCTTTCTGTGTCAGATCGATAACGCCCTCGAGTCATTCCTTCTGTGGTGCTGGACTGCAGTCCTCAGTGTGGGGATTTTATAAGCTGGTCTGGCATGTTGATGTTAACTGGGAAAATCTTAGTATCTGAAACATGGAGACTGTGTTCTATTAGTATTCTTTCAGGCATCACTATGAGCATTGACAGTGCACAGGCTTATTAATAAATATGGACCTGAATTACTTCTGTTTTGAAAATTATTTCATATGTCTGTGGTGGGATTGTAATAATAAAATTCCCAGTAATATCAGTAATATTTTCACTTAATATGAGGAACCTTGGCAGCTCTTTTCAGTTAGAGTAGGCTGTGTCTTCCTTTTCCCTGACTAAACCTTCAGGAGCAAAATACCAATTTAAAAAAAAAAAGTCAAAGCCAGACCTGAAGAAAATCTCTTAGAAAATGCAGTAATGTAGAATGTAGCACATAATGTCTGTGAATTGCAGTACTGTAGAGTGTAGCACATAATGTTTGTGTAATCCCTAGAATATTAAACAACATGAATTTTGGGGAATCTGTTGGTTTAAGTCACCACCAACCACAGGTGCAGCTTAGTATAAAACATTATCAGCAGACAGTTAGAAATTTAAGATGGGGCTCAAAGGGAGAGTTTGCAGCTATTTATAAAAGGGGAGAGGAAAAAGGGGATTAAAGTTGGCACAACTCTGGGTAGCTGCCACCCCAGCTCTCCCGTGTTGTTACTCTCTACTGGGGCCTGTGAAACCAATTATCACCGGGAGGTGGAGGAGGAGACTGGCTGTGCACACAGCCCTTCCCTTGGCAGCACCGAGCTGGGGTGCTCAGCAGGAAATCCCTGTTGGTGGGAGCCTGGGCTGGCTGCAGCAAAGCTCATCCTCACACCGAGGGCTGCCAAGGTGCTCGCTCATTCCTGGGTTCAGCCTCGGGTCGTGGGTCTGTTCCTGAGAGGCAGCTTCCTGAGGAAGCTGCAGGCTGCCGTACCTTCTGTGTTGTTGCTTTTCACACTGAAGGTAAATAGATTTAGCTGCTTCATATTGCAACTCATGTGCCAACTCATGGGCACTGCATGTTCCAAACAGGTAAATGCTAAGAAATCCACACCTCACTCAGGTCATGAGGTCTCTCCTTCCTAAGGTGATAGGGTTCTGTCAGTTGGGGCAAGCAAGGCTGGGATTTTTACCAACTTCAGGATACTTAGAGGTATCCTCTAGCTTCTTATCCTGTCTGGTAGGAGTCTGGACTCTAGTTCATCATCAGGGGGAAGCAGTAAGTCACTGCAACAGGAAAGCAGCAAACAGCATTGCCAAAGGTGTTTCAACAGAGGCTCACATGCTACAGCCACTTTGACCCCGATGATCTTTAAATCTCTGCTGCACTCTTTTTGAAGTGAGTGTTCAGGAAATAACAGCACTGCTGAGGCTTGGAGTTCTGCCTTGGCACCCAGTGAACCTCCTCCAGCCTCTCCACATCACTGCTGGCAGGCAAAACTACTCATAGAGTTTCAATGTAATTGTGTCTATGGGGATCTGGCCCAGGAGGAAAACAGTCATTTTATGGACTTGAGAATGGAAAGAGGCAGTTTTTTCCATGGCATTTGTGGGAAAACTTTCCTGAGCAATAGATTGAACAATTAGAAAGTCTCCCTATTACTATCATGACTAATATTTTTATTTGATGGAAGTAGCTTCCTACTAAGGAACTGTTTTGGAAAATAACCCCTTGTATTATTGCCCCTGTCTGACTGAATCTGCTTTTCAAACTGGACATTAAGGGACAACACAAAGTAAATTTAATACAAATTAAACTTGGGTTAAACTCAATCTTCTGCAGAACCTTAACCAAACAAGTATCTCTGGGTTTGAATGTTTTCTGTTGTCTGTGGCAGCTCTCTTTGCTCTCTCCTCCCTGTGAGAGGTGATCAGGAATCTGCAGAACTGGGCTAACACATGATAACTAAGACATCAAGAGAAGCTTTAAAGAAGAAATATTTGGCTATTCCAGTCCATTGATTTTGGTGGATATGTTTTGTTTTCTGAGTGAAAAGCAATGTCAGAGCTGATCATATACTTGAGGAATAATTTTTTAAACATGTCTCTATACCCAAATCAACTGCCTTTCTGTAGATGTGAAAATGAACCGAGTGAGACAAAGGGGTGGGTCACTGGAAGAAAATCCTTTTTGCTCGGTGGAAAGGGACCCAGCCAGGGCAGGGGGTGGCACGGTGAGGATTTTGTTACACATCTAGAGAAGCAGAGTTCTGGTCCTGCTCTTTCTCAAGTCCCCACCTAGTATGTGTCAGCACAGAATACAGGGTCAAAGCCATGACCAAAAGATGGGAGGAAAAGCTGTCTTTAGAGGGTTTTGGTTATCTCTCAAGGGAGACAGTTACTGAAAATCATTTTGTCATATTTAGGTGCAGCATTTTTCAGTGAAATTTTGCTTTCAAATGGAACATTTAAGTCCATGTTTCCAGGTGAAACGATTAAGCCACAAGTACTATTGCCAAGGAAATGGCTCCTTCAAGGAAATTCTCATTAATTCCACTGTTTACTCTGTACCTTACTCAGAGGAGGATGTAAGAGCTATCCTTGTGCCCCTTCCCTGACAGCTGCAAAAGGGTGACAGAAGGCTAATAGGTAAAAAAATATTTTGTCAGTCCTGTCTGTCTTATCAACAGCACTTTGGCTAGCAGAACTTGACACCAGTGCTGTTCATGGAGTTTGTGCTAGCGTGAACAGACTTGGGAGAAGCCAGCTTGCTCTCCCATGACATGGATGTGGTCACAGCAGTTCCAGAATGAGCTGTATTACCAACATCTTCAGTCTATTAGAGCTAAAGCATTATAAGACTGTTGTAGATCAGGCATTAAATCTAGTTCTAGCATGCTCTGTATGTATCTGCTGCTGACCTCAGGGATTAAAAAGATGTCCAGACACATCTGTATGTCCACCCAGGCACTGGGCATTATCCAGTCCCTGGATCCCTGTTCACTCATGTGGAGGCTGCTCTTCCATGTTACTACTGCAGACTGGGTTATTTTGCTGTCCAAGCAGCATTTCAAAACACAGTTTGAATATAACTGGAGTTTGCTTAGGATCTGTGAAAACCCGCAGCTCTAGTTCCCCAGAGGAAGTTACCTGTGTGTATTTGTGTATCTTTCTGCATCAGGCTGCAAAAGCACCTCTGTAGTCAGGCCAGATCACCCTGAGTCCCTCAGTCACCCCTGCAGACCCCCTGAAAGGCAGCTAGAAAGACACCAAAACACAGCTGCCCTCCTAAAGGAGCTGTCCCTGCAAGGGCTGCCCTGGGGAACAGAAACTCCCCAGTTCCTGCCTGAGAAGCACTTCTCAAACGGGACTGCTATTTAAGGGTGTACGAATAGTCTCATGATGATGAGAAAGAGGAAGGGGCTGTTGTTTTTCTGAAGATATTTTGAAGCAGTCCTGGCCTCTGAAAATGTAAGAAGCAAGTTGAAATCATCAGAGCAGAGCTCCACTTAGTGAGCAAAACAAACAGGCGAGCAGAGGCTTTGGCCTTTTAATGCAGTGACCGAGACATACACGCGCTGTTACACTGCTGCAGCAATGTTCATTACTTTCGTTTTTGAGCATGACCTCAGTAGCAATAAAAATAATCTCATAGCCTTCACATACCTTTTCCACCGTTTCTGAGAATGAATCATCTTTCCAGAGCTGTTCTGAACTCTAGTCCCCACAGGAGCCACAACATGCTGCCTGCCTTGTGTCCTTCCTGCCTCCTTTGCTCTGGATCCCATTCCTAATGAGGTTGAGCATTTCAGGCTTCCTGGGACAGGGATCTCAAGGGAAGGGCTGCCATTGTGAGTTGTTTCACCCTTGGAAAGGCTTCTCTTGGCCTGAACTCCTCACAAACAGGGCCCTTGGCTCTTACTCTACTGAGAATCAGCTTTATAATCAGCTCTCAACAAACAGCAACCCAGCGAAGGTGCATATGGCAGAGATCAGGGGATCTCACAGGGAGCTGGAAAGCGTTTGCAGCATGGGATCCACACGTGGTGAGTCAGTATCCTCCTGTGGGCACGCAGGGTGTTGGAGCAGCTCCCCACAGCAGAGCTGACATGAGGCCCAACCATGGGGATCTGCTGGGATGCAGCAAGGAGTCCCCATCCGCAGAGGCACAGGGCAAAACCCCCTCTACAGAGGCAGTTTTTTGGAAGGGCTGTCCAAGGTACTGCTCCCAATGGCCATGGTGCTCCACACACACACACACCAGAGCAGCCCCGAAAGACCACAGGGTGGCCATGGTGCCGTGCTCAACCCTCACTTGGCCAGGATTTTGAGCACCAAGTTCCTAGCTCCCCGCAGGCTTTTCCAGCTGCTATCCAGCTTGGTTTACCGGTGAATGGAGCCAGGAGAGCTTCAGCGCTTGTGGAAGAAAGCAAATGCCTGTCGAACAAAGCCTTGGAGGGTTGACAGGCCCCAGGAGGGCTGGGCTTTTCCCTCAGCCCCAGAGTCCACAGAGTCCTGCCCTGCCCCAGCCTCTCTGGATGACTTACAGTTGTTGTTGGTGTTGTGAGAGTGCAGCTGGACCAAGTCCTCCTCCAAGGCCCCTGCCAGCTCCTTCAGGTCCCTGGAGGTGTCTGCTGGCAGGTACTGCCAAGCCTTGTGCCCGTTGTGGTCCCTGCAGGTGGTGTCTGCCCCGTAAGCTCCCACCAGCACCTTGATGAGCACCTCGTGTCCCTGCAAGGCAGCCAGGTGCAAAGGGGTGAGCCCACCGCTGGCTGTGGGGATGTTCATGTCGACAGGGTAGCCTTTCTTCTGGGCATGGGAGATGACCCGGATGAAGCTCTCATGGTTGCCATGCTTGGCAAGCCAGTGGAGAGCAGTGAAGCCTGTCACAAAGTCTCTCCTGGTCAGCAGGCTGGGATCCAGGTCCAGCAGTTTGATGATGCTGTCTGCATCACCCTCAGCCACCGTCAGTAGCCATGCATGCTCCAAGGGATCAAGGACAAGGGGCAGCAGATCAGGGCTCTGCTCAGGCTTCTGCTCTTGGGGCAGCCCTGCGGGCTGGATCCTACTGCTGCTGGATGTCTTCTGAACAGTGGCAAACCTCATGGTGCTGCCAGGGCTGTTGCTCTGCAGGAGGATTTCCTTCAGCTCCTTCCTCCGGGTACTGCTGGGGCTAACGGAGAACCTGCCTGAAGTCCTACCCCAGCTCCCCAGGCTGTGCCTGCCCCAGCTGATGTTTTTGTTGGCGTCCATCTTCTGCAGCGTATGGAAACGCTCCCTGCCCCCCAGGGTGGCTGGCCGGAGATGGGAGCTGCGTGCCAGGCCGCCCTCTCGGGGCTGGGCGGCATCCAGGAAGGAGAAGCTCCGGGAGATGCCAGCCACCTGCTGCTCTGGTCCGCTCTTCTCCCGCTCCTGCCGGGCCATGGCGGTGCCGCTCGCAGGGCTGTCCCGGCAGGGCACAGCTCAGGCTCCCCAGCACTCACCCCGCGCTTCCCCTCCCGGCGTCAGGCGAAGGAGGAACCGATCCCGCGGGCGGAGCGGGCGGCGACCTTCGGCCGCGCACACGGGCGGGCTCTGCCCCGGCCGCGTCACACCGGGAACACGGCCGGGCCTGCGGGGCAAGAACGGGGATACAGAGGGAGTGTGGGGATACGGGAACGTGCGGGGATACAGGGCAAGTATGGGGATACAGAGGGTGTGGGGATACGGGAACGTGCGGGATACAGGGAATGTGTGGGAATACGGGGAATGTATGGGAATACAGGGAACGTGGGAATACAGGGAATGTGTGGGAATACACGAGCGTGTGGGAATACAGTGAAAATATGGGATTACAGGGAACATGTGGGAATACAAGTATGGGGATACAGGGAACATGCAGAACCGTTGGACTGGATGGAGGCATGGGGGTCCCGGGCAGCTCAGTGCTCATGCTACAGCAGAAACTGAGGAACTACATTCTCCTGCCTGAATAGTCTCATTTAGCACTGCTGGCTCAGCATTAGCACCTGAAGCAGACAAAACCTTGGGTAGTAAGAGCTAATCAAACATAAAGTTTTGATAAAATGACGTTGCTAACAAAGCACTCTTGGAATTCAGCAGATATGAGCAGAATGGAGATAATAAGGACCAAGGAGACAGTCCCAGGAGAATCAAGTAACATCAGAAGGCAGCCAGCCCAGCTCCAGTGAAACCCAGCAAGAAACCAAGATACTACCAAACAGAATTTAGTGATTGACTTGGATTGGGTGATGAGTATCAGGGGTATAACTGAGAGGTGTGAATTGAGGTAGGGGTTCCTCTCTGGAAGCACCAGCTTGAGCTGTAACCAAAGAACTAATAGAAGACTCATTGGAAACACTCACTTGAACCCAGCATTCTTAGCAGGGTCCTAGGGTCAGACCCTGTTACATTGTCTGGTGTGTGTAAATCCATGACACTGATCCCGGGATGCTTCCTCTGACTCCAGCAGCACCCCAAGGTTGTCTTACTTTTCTTATAGCCCCCCTGAAATAGCCTCCCATGTCTGCAATGCTTCTCAGCATTCTTGATCTCATCTTCTTGATGCTGTGCTCAGCATTCTCATCTTCTTGATGCTGTGCTCAGGAAGGCCCAGGTTACTGCCCCAAGAGACCACGTGGCTGGGGCTCTCTGATGTAAGGGAGACCCAGCCTGTGATACTGTTTGGGTCCTGGCTACCCAGTGTTTCATCCCACAGGGAATCTGGCCTTCCTCTCTTGCTGTGACTCCCTTTGTAGCACAGTGCATGCCTGGCATTGCTGGCAGCTGCAGCCACCAGTAGTCTGTACCCTAATTTTGTTAGAAATCAAGACTAATTCTTCTGCCCCGAAAAGCTCCCATTCCTCATTCTCTCCAGAAGTTTCTTATCCATGACTGCTCTGACACCCATGGCTGAACTGTCACCAGGTGGTTTGACAGCTGGTCAGGCAGCTAAAAGCCACACCAGCATCTTAAACCTTTTTCTTTGCCTTCCCTAAGCTTTAGCCCTGTTCTGACTTGCCCTGAGCTGGTCGTCAGCCCTTGAGGGCCTTTGCCTTTTTCCAACCACTTGGACCAGTTTTTCTGGGATGTGTGGGGAGTTGGTGTAATCTCAAACCCTAAACAACTGGTGGTGAAAGTGTAATTGTCCCCTTGCTCCCTTTCTGGAGCTGCCTGGTTTTGTCATTGGGTGGCTTCTGTGGGCTCGGGGAGGCAGAGAACTTGAACCACACAGCCACGAGAACAGTTGAAAACACTTGGGTGGTATCTGGGGAAAACAAGGAGGGAATGAAGACACTAATGGTGCAAAGCAAATCTCCCATTTAGGGCCACCGTGGTCATACCTGCATTAGGGACTGGACACACTGGTGAGCTCTGACCACGGTAAAACCAGGACGATAACCCAGGAATTTTACTCGTGAGTCCAGGGGCCGGGAAAGTTACTTAGGGGAAGGACAGAGCTTCCTCTCTCTCAGCCTGGTTTGGTGCTTGTGCTGCCATCAAATGAAGGGAAACCCAGGAGGCACCAGCTACACCCTCGAAGCTGCAGCTGTGCTGATGACAGGCCGGGAGCTGATCTGCACTGCCGGGACGAGAGGGGCCGCGAGGGAGCTGCGGTGCCACACGGAGTTCGGAATCCGGCACAGCCGCACTCGGCCGGGTGCCCGGGCGGGCCTGAACCGTCCAGCGGACCCGCGACAGAGCAAGTGCGCGAACCGCACGGACACCCCGCTGGAAACAGAACTCATCTGCTGAGGCTGGGGGACCTGAACGGACCCAAACCGCGAACCCCAGGCCAGTCTCAGGGCTGCACGACTCCGCCGCGGCCCGTGTTACTGTAGGGGCCGCACGGCACCGGGACGGGTCCCCCTGGGCCTTCCCGAGGAGTCGGCGCGGGAACCCTTCCCAGCCGGGAGCGGACAGGGGCTGGGGGGCTGCAGAGGCAACCGGTCAGCCCGCGGGGCTCGGGACCCCCTGGCCGGGGCTCGGGACCCCCTGGCCGGAGCTCAGGGCCGCTGGGCCGGGGCCGGAGACCCGCCGGGCCGAGGCTCGGGACCCCGGCCGGAGCTCCGCGCTCGCCGGGCCCCTGGAGCCGCCGCCCCGAACCTCCGCCCGCAGCCTGGGCTGCACCATCGCGGGCTACCGCGGGGAGGGACCGGCGGGCCCGCACCTCGCGGAACGCGGCGGCGGGACCGGCGGGACCGGCGGGGCCGAACAGGGCGGGCGGGCGGCGGGGCGGGGCGGGGCGGGGCGGGGCGGGGAGCGCGGGCAGGGCGGGCTCGGGGACGCAGTGGGGCCCCCCCGCGCGGTGCCGCGGTGGGCGCGCCCGGAGCCGCCCGCAGGCCGGGGCGGAACGTGCGGCGGGCGGGCAGCGATGGCGGCGGCCGAGGTGGCGCGGCAGGTGCGGGCGGGCGCGGGGCCGCCGCATCGCGGGGCCGGGCGCACCGAGCCGGCGGGCCGGGGCCGGGGCCGGGGAGCCGGGCATGGTCGGGGCCGGGGAGCCGGGCATGGTCGGGGCCGGGGAGCCGAGCATGGTCGGGGCCGGGGAGCCGAGCATGGCCGGGGCGGGGGAGCCGAGCATGGCCGGGGCGGCGGGGCCGGATCAGGGGGCGCCGGGCGGGCTGTGAGAACACCGGCCTGGGGCCTGCCGCGGGTTCCGAGACTCGGTTCGGAGCGGCGGCGGCTCCCGGAGGGTCGGGCTTTGGGGGCCGACCCGAGGGGCGCTAGGGTTACTTGGCGTAGAGGATGTTGGGGTCTCCTCCGCTGCAGCCCGGCCCGGAGACCTTGGACTTTCCGCAGGCCGGGGGTCCTGCCCCGCCGGTGCCCCGGGCCCGGCCACGGCCGGACATGCTGCGCTGCCCGGGCTGCAGCGCTGGGAAGGCCCGGCCGTGCATCCCTTACCCAGGTCTGGAGGCCCTCGCCGGGCCAGGGCACGGCAATGGCATCCCTGTCTCTCCGGGGATGCTGCTCTCCTCCCGAAGAAACCGTCGGCCCGTGTTCGGTAGTGCGCGATGCGGGAGACGAAGGTCTCCGGTCTGGCACCGTGTGCCGCGGAGGAGCTCCAACAGCAGCACCGTGTCCCCGCAGCGCTTTGTCCCCGAGGGTCCCGGTAGTGTCCCCGGGTGCCACCGGCTGCCGCCGTGCTCGCCCGCCTGCCTGGCACCGCACAAAGATCCCTGCGTGTCTGCGGAGAATTATCCAGAAGAGGAGCAGAGGGAGTTGAGCCACCTCTGCGCTTGTCAGAGAAATGCTAAGGAGGCATCTGTAATGCATTTGCATGTGGAAAGGTTTTGTCTGTGGTTTGATGGGCTTCCAACTTTCATGTCCGTGTGTTAATACAGAAGTAATACTTGAGGTGAATGCTTTCCAATTCTGGCTTCAAAGCAGTATGTTTTAGCATGGACCCAGTCTTGCTGAACGGGTAGATGTTGCCGTTCCTTGCCAGTTTGTGATGTTATTTCCTCCTGGACATACCCATTGCCTTGTATGTGACTGCTAAAATATGTGAAGTGACTCAGTTGCTCCCTGTCTTTTAAAGAAATTGAGCATTATGCTTTCCTAAGATAATGTACAGGAGTTTGAGACATCTGCTTGTGGCCTGGAATGAATTTATAATACTGCACAGCCTTGCTTTGGAGGCACAAGGGAAAGCTGGCTGTGAGACAGGCTTTAAACTAGTGTGCTGCAAATTGAAAATGTCCTTTTATGAACAGATAAGGTCTTGGGCATCTGGCCTTGCTGGTTTGTGGAGCAGTCAGCTCTAATGTCCTGGAGGTGCAGAGGGCTCTGTGTGTGCCAACGGGGTTAAAGGTGTGAGAGCTGGGGTTGGCTTTGTGGAGGAACTGGGGTTACCACGCTGCCATTGTCCCAGAGAACCCTTGATCAAACCCACACTTATTGCTGGGATGGTCAGTGAAACCCCCTTGTCCCCAGGTGGGCAGAGCAGCCTTGTCACCACCGAGCTGAGCCCCCTCTCCTGTGCTCTGCCAGTGGGGAGGATGGTGCTGGGGACCGGCTTGGCACTGTCCAACTCTCAGTCTCCAGCAGAGGTCAGGAAAATTACTGGCAACTGCTGGTAGTGATACGTGTCTTTTAACTGCTGGAGGAGACTTCTCCTGGGAATGTATCCAAACTGCATGGCATTTCTGCAGCCTTTTGTCAGAGGCATAAAGAAGTGTAATCTTAAGAGCTGTCAGAATTTGAGATTTCGGAAGCACTTGACTGTTTGTGAATGTTGAATGGCCGAGTGATGCAGTGCGTCTGGAGAGAGCAGTTGATGGCCAGGACCTTTGGTGAGACACTTCTTTCTTTCCATGGGCCTGATTCAAAACCATTTCCCTCTCACTTTCCTGGAGTTTCTCTTTTGTATTCTTGATGATCTTTTATCAGCTGAGCAAGGGAAAATAATATGAAGTCTTTATCTAGACTTTACATTCCTGATTTACATTTATCTCATGGAGGATGTTTATACTGTCTGCTGGATAATTCTTTCATTACATAGCAGAATTACATACTTGTACAAGTGAGAAATAATTGGTACAAGTGTTGCTCTAATTTGCTATTTAATCAGAACCAAATGCCGTCTGGGGAAGTGCATATCATGATGCCAAGGTCATGAGAAAGGATCTGATGTTGTTCTGGTTTAAAGACGATGTGAAAAACCATGGTGTGGAAACCAGAGTTCAGGTTCTGCCTTGCTTTGCCATTTGACATTTGAGTTCTTGTGCAAGATTTGTCGCAGGTTTGGGGTTTAGCCCCCAGGTCTCAGCATTAAGGGAAGCAGAGGTAGGAAGTGGCTGCTGCAAGCTCTGGCAGCAGTGGTGGAGCTCTGTGAGAGTTGCTTGGTTTGGTTCTGTTACAGGATGGTGCTGCTGTGTTTGTTTCTAAGGGAGTCTCCAAGGCCTCAGGGTTTGCAGTGATTCTCATTTGGGAAGAGGTGAGAAATTGTGTCAGAAGTACTAAGTGTCAGCTGTCAGTGTCCTGAACAGAAACACTCAACTAGATGCAGTATTGTACTGCAGCCTCTGAGAGCACTTTTGTGCTGTGGGGCCTCATTTGGACAGTTTCCCTTGGGTTCAGAGTTGTAACATTATTTTCTTTGCTGTGCTCTGCCTGAGTATCACCAAGAGGAGGCTTTGCCTTTAGCCATAGTATCTTTTCTCATCATTCCTTTACACCTGGCCACAGCCATAGTCCTGAATGTGCAGCATTGACATTTGCAGTGGGCAGCACCATTGTGTCTGCTCTGCTTTATTTCCACAAAGAGGCCTCGACCTCTCAGGGCTCCGGGGACATCGGGAGGTGACAGTGCTGGCCCTGCTTCTTGTGCTGAGTAGATCAGGGCACAGATGTGCATTCAGCAAGATTTTCCTGTAATCGTTTTTTCATCCCAAGGTGTGATTCAAATACCTGAAGACTAAATCTTGCCCCCTTTATGTAAACTAATAGTTAATGTATGGTGCTTTCAGGCATGGAGTCGTTAATTATAACATCTTTGTATTTTCCACGTGATTTGGATAGTTTTCTGTAAGAATTAGGGTAGGTAGTGCTGGCTTCTGTATCATGGAGAAGCTCTTACAAAAGTCTGTATAAATCCTTCTAAGAAAGGAAGAAGGTATAAATCCTTCTAAGAAAGGAAGAAGTAAAATAGCTTCTCCAAGTGGCTGCTCCTTACTTTCACTCTGTAATAGCCCTGCCTGATAATACAAGAGAGTGTGTTGCTCTTTTTGTTCTTTTAATCTTGTTTGCGACAAACACGCTTCACTTCCTCCCAAGCCACAACAGCCCGTTCTGTCTAGGCAGGGGGTCACTCTGTGTATATGGGGGAAAAAAAGCGTCTGGTATCTTGGTGTGGTTCCAGTGTTCACACTGGCTTTCCAGAGATTCCATCTTTGTCTTTGTTCCAAGAAGATGTAACCTTAAAATAGAGAGTACAAAGGACTCTCAGCCATCCAGCGCTCACTGATGCTCCTGGAAAAAGCCTTCATGCATACAGGAGTTAAACTTTGCTTACCTTGTTGGTACCTCTTTAGATGTTTTAAATTTCATCTGGTTTGGAAGGCGAATGATGAAAGACAGTCTTGAACACCTTATCAGCAAAAAGCTTGTAAGCTTAACATATTCTCCTTCAGTGTTGAGCAAGGGATCCAAACCTGCATTTAATATACACCCAGGATGACTAATCAGTGTGTTCATATGTTGTTTATGATGGTGCTGTTTATATATAGCTGTGCTCTGGTACAGAGACACCACTTGGTGCTTGAAGACTGGTGACTTGCACTGTTTCTTGGTGGATCACAGAGAAAATGTTTCTCTCCTCTCCGCTGGTTTGGTAATTGCAGTCAGCTTTCTGATGTGTGCCAAAACCAGACTGATCTTAAAACATAATTTCTTTTTTTTTTATTTTTTCCCACTGCATCCAATCTCTTGCTGCCTTGGCCAAGGAGGCTGTAGATTCTTATGCAGAGTAGAACAATATACCTTATGGCCACATACTTAGCACGGAGCCTTAGCTGTTGTGACTGGAAATCACATTTTGCAGTAGTTGTTTCCTGGCCTGTACCAGATGTGAAACGTGTTTTAACTGCATTGTAAAACCACAGGTGACTAGAAAAAGAACCTACGGGAAATGACTTGCAGGCTGAATTCTACGTGATGGTAGATGCCTCCTCTTAGCTGAGAGCAGCTTTACTTCTACCATTTATTTTGTTCCATCTGGATCACACTTATATTTAGAGATGAGGGGATGATTTGTTCTTAATGAGAGCCCACACTCCTGCCCACGCTTCCTGGGCAGAGTAGTGTTCAAGCAGTCTTCCAGTGGTGTGGTTTTAAGGTTGGGTTAAACTTGATATTTCCCCTTCCCCAGGAGCTGTCCTGCTGGTGGTTCTCTTGTGCCTTCGTGGGCTCTGTGCCCCCCTCTGATATTCACCAGGCCGTGGGGCTGCAGATCCAACACTGCCATGAGATTCCCCACCATTGGGGTTTTGTTTTGGTGAATGCAGTTTAGGAGAGTTTGCGTGTGTTGTCACAAAACCTGTGTGTCTGAAGGTCTCACTTTCTTCTGCTTTAGCTGATTTTGCATTGCTGGACCTCACAGCTGCACTGTCAGTAGGCAAAACCAGAATCTGCTGGGGAGCCTGAGTGCCTTCCTCGTGAACATGCACTAGGGGGAAGGTGCTCAGGAATTAATGAAGCGCCATATTTGGTGAACATCTTGTCAGGAAGAGTCAGACTAATACACAAAATATGGCTAAGGGGAAACATATTTACACATCACAGACTGGTAAATATGGTTAATGATTGAAGTGTATTTGGAGCCTCATATCTGAAAAAAAAAATTCCAAACCCACAACAGTGAAACAGTAACAAGACAAGAAATCATAGTGACAGGCTACTGTAGTAAATGTACTCCTTGGGGATGTTTTCCCAGCCTAAAATACCAGTGCCATTAGCAGAAGAGGGAAAACCAGTATTCCTGTCCCTATAAACAGGCTTTCAAGATATGTGAAAGCATGATTGTGAAAGAATAAATTCATATTCACACCCTATAAACTACTGCCTTTTGGCTGTGGTATTTTTTGCAAACTGATGGAAAGCTAGAGGGGAATTTTCTGATTTTCACATTAAAATACATTTTTAAGAAAAGCCTTTGTTTCAGAGAGGGAAATACCTTTTTGGGGCTGCAGGAGGACAGCTTTCCAGTACACACCAATACAGGGGTGCAGCACTGACTCTTCATTTTGCCATTTCTGAGGCTGAGCCCCTGCGTGTTGTGTTTTACTGTCGGCAGGGCAGGGCTGGGACCCAGGGTGCCTTGGCACAGACTGGCCAGGTGAAAATTTCTGACCCCCCTCCCAAAGCTCATTGCTGTTCTGGGCGTGGAACACCACGAGTCCTCCTGGCTGGGGAGATCACATTAGTGGTGTTGAGCACAGGGGAGAGCAGGTTGCAGGAGCAGCTTCTCAGGAAGTCCTTTGGGTGGCTGGGCAGGAGCAGCCCTTGTCCCCCAGCAGGAGGTTTAGGTACTTCCACTCCCAAACCCCCATGGCAGGCTCCTTCAGGCCTGTGGGGTTATGAGCAGCTCAGTTCTGGACACTTTTTCTCAGCTTTGTTTTCCTGTAGATACAGTTTTCCTTGCTGTTTCTAGCTAGTTTCTATAATTGCAGGCTTTGAATGGGAATTACGTGCAAGTTCCAATTCACATAAAATGAATGGTAATAGGCTTGTAGGAGGAGGTGTCATTAATACATTGCTTTGCACAGAGGATTCTTTTTGTCTTCAGTATAAGGTGAGACTTGATTTTCTGCATATTTTTTTAAGAAACAAATGTTTTTCACTTCTTCATTCCAGCAGCTTTGTTTGTGTGCACGTTTTGCACATTTTAGTGTTATTCTGTCAGGGCTACTTTCAAACGTTTGGCAAATGAAATGTTCTATTTCCTTCTGGAATTGTTTTCGAGAAGAGTGAAGCATGCTGACGTGATTGACAGATCTGTGCAAATCTCTGCTTGGACTGTGCAGTTGATTCCACTTGGGAGGTCTTACGGGTTTATACAGAGAAGTGTATTTTGCTTGAAAATGACCCAGCTACCTCATTGTATTTCAGGGTGAAGGCTGTCGTACTGTCCCGCTGTCCGGACACGTCGGATTTGATAGTTTGCCTGACCAGCTGGTTAATAAGTCGGTTAATCATGGGTTTTGTTTCAACATCCTGTGTGTGGGTGAGTATTTCCATTTTGGGAAGTTCTCTTGCTGAAAAGTTCTCTGCAGCTGGATGTAGCTCCTAGCTTACAGCACTGACAAGGTAGCTTTGATTTAGATTTCCCCAACTGTTCTATTTTCAGTAACTAGATTTACTGGTGCTCTGGGAAATCCCCACTGGGGTTCTGCAGTATGGCTTTTTACCAAGCAATGAAATAAAATGCCTAAAATCACAGGCTGTTATTATGACCTTTCTTTTCCTCATACGTTTGAATTTCACATTTTTGAAAGAAAATAGGTACTCATGCCAGAATATTTTGTTATGAGGTCTTGTTTGGTTAAGTATTGAACTATTATTATAATTATTATAATTATTTTAACAAAGTACTAGTCATGCTCCTCTTAAATCACTAAAAGCTATTTTTTTTCTCCTCCCTTCTGTGCATACTTGAATTAAGATAGTGTCTGGCCAAGCCTTAACTCTTATGACAATTATCCAAGCTGCCATGTTGTGTGGATCACAGCTGGGGCCTGGCACTGTAGCAGGACTTGGTGTCTGTCCCTGCAGCCCATCTCACAGGTCTTCCCCAGGATTAGGATCCAAAATAAGCCATTCTCTTAGGTAACAGAAGTAAAACCCTG
Source organism: Sitta carolinensis (assembly GCA_032173965.1). Taxonomy (NCBI): domain Eukaryota; kingdom Metazoa; phylum Chordata; class Aves; order Passeriformes; family Sittidae; genus Sitta; species Sitta carolinensis. Next base: position 9,192,251 of record CM063286.1, on the reverse strand, counting down.
TCAGGCTTTGGTACCATAGTTTGGGAGGGTGAATTAGGAAATTAAAAATAGAGAATTAATAGTTGTCTGATAGGTTTGCTGCTGCCAGTGCCCTGCCTCTGGGAGCAGGAGGTTATTGTGTGGCCGTGGCTGCCTGGACTAAGCCCTGTCTACAGATGATCCCAGCAGTGCCTGGCATGGCAGAGGGGAGAGCAGCAGCTGTGGATACCTCCTGGGGACTGGTGGTCAGCTTTGCACCCACACTGAAGTTTTCTCTCTCCTCCCAGGGGAGATGCAGCTCATCTGGACCTGGTGTTTGCCCAGAAAAGGGTTAAGTCTGAAATCAGAGTAGTAGAGCAAGGAGAGGAGAGCTGAGCCCTGTTAAATGGAGCTGAGAAGACAATTTTCCTTACAACCACATTCCTGTGAGATGATAAACTTTGCTGACAAGTGGAGGTCACTGTCAGGCTGAGTCTCTAGGTGATTTCCACAGTACATGAATGTGATATGACCTAAGGAAACTCCTGTCCCCATAACTGAAGTTTAAAAGTGTTTCCTTTTCCACTTACTTGCTGCAGTGTTCTTTTTTTGACAAGTTCTAAGTGTAGCAGTGGTGCCTCCTGTAGTTATAGCTTCACTTTGATATGTGGAGAGGAGCTGAATGCCTGTGCTTTCCTCTTTGCAGGGCAGAAATGGAATGCAGTAATCACTTGGTGTGATGAATAACAAGGACTCACCAAGATCAATGTACATTAGTTATTAGTGTCAGTTTTTATCAGTACTAATAACACAACCTTGAAATAAAAGAACTTTATAGAAAATGATAATAAACTGCATTAGAAAAAGATTTGCAAATCTTTGCCCCCATACTTAAACATCCTGGAGAAAGAAAACAAAAATTATCAGTGTTCATCTGTCAAATGACAAGTGTCAAATGTCAAATTCCATTGCATTTCACTTCTACAGTAGAGTTTGGGGCGAAAAATTGAAAGATTGAAAGATCAAGGAAGCAAATGAAGATTGTTTGAGGATCCCATAGCAGCCCACTAAGCATGACAGAAAGGCACTTCATTGCCCCCCATTTTTCAGCTGTGTGTGGCATCTGTTGGAGGAAAAATCCAGTGATAATTCTACTGTCATACTGGATCTGAGCCACCGATTCCTCCAGCTCTTGCTGGAGAAGCCAAGGAAAGCTTCAGAAATGACTCTCAGCAGCATGTCCAGAGTGGAGCAGTTTTTAGCTCTTCTCATGCTGAAAGCTGTCTTCCCTGTGAGACTAGAGCCAAAGCTAGAAGAAATGAGAAAACCTCCCATTAGATGTTAGGGGTTGCTGATGCTTTCTCTGATCTTCTATTTCTTAGCACAACCATTTCGTCCTAAACCTTACATGATAAATTTTTAGTTGCCTCTTAGTTCAGTGCAAAGGCTACTTTCTGTGCTGTCTGTATTTCTCAGTGAGATAGGGGGAAAAGAGGAGGAACAGGCTGCTGGTTTTTGATGTAAACTTTCTCAGTTTTTGCCAGGGTAGATTGTAATTGCATTCAACTAGTATCCCAGTTTAAGCAGGATTTTGCCCCTTCCTCTCTCCCAGGATTTGCAGGGAATTTGTTCTAACTGGCCTATTCAGTGCAATGAAAAAGGCTGTTTTGTGGCAGAAATGCTTCACTTTCCCCCGGGACTGTACCCAGACTCTTCGAGGTCTGCCTCCAAAGGAGTGAGCCTGTGATGTGCAGGAGCTCTCACCTTGGGGGAGGGATGTGCACAGGATTCCTGGTGCTCTCCAGCAGCTCTCTGGGGTGATGAGCTGTGCAGCCTGGAAGTTGCTCAGTGGTTGTTTCTGTGGTCACTGGTGCAACCAGCTGAGGAGAGAGCAGTTTCTCTAATCAAAAAGCCATCTGTCTCCTCAGCCTTCCCCTGCCTGCACTGGGGTGCCCTGGGGTGGGAGCTGGGTGCTCCTCTGAGGTGGTGTTTCAGTTTATTTTGTGAGCCCTTGTTGCCCTCCTTGCCTCTGGAGCCCAGCCTCTGCCTGGCAGTGGGGAATTGTGTGCTGTCCCTGCACGCCTGTCAGATGAAACAAGCTATTTTTCCCTCTCTCCTTGAGAGATGGCCTTATCAGTGTGAGTTGCCTCAGGGCTTGTCTCAACAAACCTGCTACATTGGATTAGCTCCCATTTCTACACATGAAAAGGCTGTGCATGTATATACATTTTCTTTAAAATTGAATTATTCGATATCTGGAGCCACGGTTGTTAATCTTGTGAAGGACAGGTGCTGCTCTCTCATGAAAGGAAGCTCTTGTGAAAGCTGCTCCCTGCCTTTGAGCAGGGAAATACTCCAAGGACTCCTCTGTCCTCCCACAGAGTCAATTGATGATGATATGACTGGGGCCTCTTAAATCCTGAGCGTTGTGGGAAAGGGTTGCAGTGAACAGTTGCTTGTTTCATTTAGCACATGCTAGGGAAAAGCAAATTGAATTTCCAGGCACAAAAAGAGGAGGTACAGCTTTTGTGGTGTACAATTCAGCTCCCTGCTGCAGGTGCTTAGGATGCTAAAAGTTCTGTGAAAAGAAGCCATGAAAGTTCATTCAGCACGGAGATGCAGGTCTTGGTTTGGGAAGTTAAGAGCTTGTCCCAGCTGTAGTTTTGCAAGTGGTGCCACCACTGATCCATCAGTGTGAGATTTGATGAAGCACTTCCACAGGGCAGTGAAGATACTGTGTGCATGTGTAGTTGGAGCAGGGAACATGTCTCAGGAGAATGAGAGCGCATGGGGAGCTCTGCACAGCCAGGCTGTTGGACATTAACAGTGCATGGTGCTTTCTGGGTGCTGATGCAGGGCTGCTGCATGTCCAGAACATGCAGTGGTGGCTCTGGCCATTGGTTTTTTTAATGTCCTTGAAAATGGTCAGACTTAACAGCAAAACTCCATCCCGTGATGAAAGGTACAACACTTAAGCTTGTCCATTGCTGTCACATCTTCCTGGTGCAGAACTCTACCAGTAAAGGTCATTCTCTCTGCCCTGTCCTCCCCACAGAGCTTTGTCAGCCCTGTTTCAGGCCAGCAGACCGGTGTCGAGTTGTATAATCCCTAAGTACAGTTTTGGAGATCAAATCACATGTGTCCATAAGCCTGACATCAGGAAATAATCTCCCTGCCAGGGATGCCTCTCACTCAGTTTGTGTACATTGCTGCTTTTTTCAAAGTAATTCTGTCTATTTTAATCCCTGTTCGTAATTTCTGTTTTGTGGGGAAGATTCCAGTGCCATCAGCTGGAACAAGCACAGACCACTTGTCCTTTTTATCAGACCGTCTGTTCCATCTGGACTCCTGTCCTTACAAGAAGCAGTCGGCACCATTCACATCTTACAGCCAGCAAAAAGTTGCCTCTGTGTGAAGCATATACTCCCAGAATATTCAGAAATTCTTCCTTCTGTCGTTTTGGCCTTCAAAATAGCACTGCTCCCTATTCTGCTCATATTTAACACAGCAGAACACTTTATTAGTGTCTTTAGTCTTTTACCATTTCATGTCACTCTGTCTATGTTAACATTCTTTCAGCTGAGACAGTCTTTCCTCTCTTCTCTGTCTTCCCTGGCAGGCCTTAATTCTGTGTTAAGTCAGTGGGGTGACACAGTGCAGGGACAGGAGTATCTGCTGGCTCAATGGGTGTGCAGACTTCATATGAGATGCCATATTAGTGCCTATGATGTTTTAATCATGAAGGTGTTTGGATGGGCAACTCCCACCTGTGGAAAAATGTCACAGTTCAGTCTTCCCTTTCCAAAAGGAAAAACTCAGTGTTTGAGTTCAAAGTTGCCTTTTCTGGTCCTGGGTAGCTGGCGTGAGATGGAGTGTAAAAGCATGTTCTGCATCTCTTAAACACTTCTAGCCCCTCTGACAGTTCAAGTCACTCCTGCTGGAAAAACACTTTAGATGGATTTAAAGTAGGCAATGATTAACAGGTTCAGGATGTGCTTGAACAATAGTCTTGGCCTCATATGAGCATCTTTCACCCAAAAGGAGAGAGGCAGAAACAGAGGTGACTTGCAGGGTGCTGTCTGCCCAGAAGGCAGTGTGGTTTACAGATGACCTTGTGTATCCACTGCAGAGAGCAGCTCCCTGCCCTGGTCACTGCTGCTGCTCCCCTGTCACCCTGTCCTGTAGCCTTGGAGCTGCCCCAGAGCCTGCCAGGCTGTGGGGCAGTGGCACAGGAGGAGGCTTTGCAGGACTGTGTGTGGCTGATGCTCCTGCCCTGCAGGGCTGAGGGGCTCCCCTATCCTGAGATGTACCATCAGCGTTCCTGGCACTCACAGGCAAGCAGCCAGCTCACTGCTCTGTCCCACCCATCCCTTGGCAGGGGCTTTGGAAATGCTGCAGCCTTCTCAGGCTGTTTAGATTCTTGTCTTTTTTTACACTGCTGTTTTCCTGGAATCCCTGAGAACGGCCTGGGAGGTCATACAAGCTGTTGGCTGTTAACTCTCAGAATCCCTGGTCTAAACCATGGCAATGCTCTGGTCTGATTTGTGCACCTGCTCTGTTGTGGGGCATATGGTCCCTTGCAGGTTCAAACAATGAGATTCCAAGTCAATGAAGGGCTTGTTGGACCAGCTTGTTCTTCCAGCAACAGAGGTAGCCTTGTGCCCCTGCCTTGCTCTGGCCAGTGCTGCTGTAGGTACAGCTGGGGCATTGACTGCAGCCACACCAGCTCCTGCTGCTGACTCCTCCCCTTGGCATTGAAAGCCACATTGATGCAAAGAGCAACTGCACTGGTGACTGTTGTGGCTGTACTTGGTGTTGGTTGGTGATGGAGCACAAGCTCTCAGCTGGCTCCCAGGCAGTTCTGCAGCTCAAGGTGTACATTGACTTTGAAATGTTAATGGGTCTTGCTGCCTCTGGAAAGATACTGGATATGTCATCCTGGCAATCAGGGACTGCTCAGTTCCCAGAGCAGGGGATTGGAACTAGACAGTCTTCCTTCCAACACAAACCATTCTATGATTTTATGGTTCTGTGTTTGCCTTGCTCTGCCATGTACTTCAGCCCTGAGTGAGGAAAATCCCTTCTGAGGCCAGAAGAGGAATTTGCCTGCTTGCAGGCAAATGAGGGTGAGGCTTGGAGGTTTGGACATTTGGATGGGAGGATGGGGAGGAGTTTCCCCTTCTTGAATTGGGCATTTCATGCAAGTTTGGATCTGCTACAGAGCTCTAAACCTAGAAAAATAAGAAGCTCTTTTATTCTGAGCAAAGTGGGAAAATGGCAAAGTTGTTTTGATTGGGAGCAGAGGGCTGGGGAAGGAGGGGAATGCTCTTGCAGCCAGACACAGTCTCCCTGTGGTCCCACAGCAGGTTGGAGGAGCAGCCTTCAGAGAGGGTGGGGTTCAGCTGCTCCAGAAGTTTCTCCAAAAGCCAGCTGGGCAGCTCAGAAGTTGCTGTTTCCCCAAAACACATCAGCCCTCACAAGGCAACGGAGCAGACTGCGTAGGAGGTCTGCTCCTGTGAGCTTGGAGAGCTGGCTCTGTTGTCAGAGCCTGGTAAGGGAGGCTGCCCTGTGGAATGTGTGCACAGAGGGATTTGTTTTATTCTTCCTGGGTGTATCTAAAACAAATTCAAGACTGGTCTCTGGGATTTGTCTCATCCTTCCAGACAAGGAAATAGTTGCCCGTTGATACATGAAATCCAAATAGCAGTTCAGTACTGATAGAATACTAGCAGAATACTGGCAATACTAACAGAACTTTTGGAAGCAGAGTTTGCAATATTGTACAGGTTGTGTAGCCCCTGAGGTACAAAACCAGATATTACTGAAAATGCCCCTTCCCAGTGTAGAAGGCTGATTCTCCAGCTCGTTACAATAAACTGACTGCACAGCTTGCTGTGGGACTCCAACCAGCCCACAGGGTTTGTGCACGGAAGGAAGCTCTTGCTGTGGCTGCTTGTTAGAGACATTGATCATGGAGCAGCTTTTTTTGGAAATGGCAGAGAGCCCCATTTCTTCTCCCACATTTTAATGAAAACAGCATCTTCTGTAGTGCAGTTGTAGGTTTAAGCAGGATCTGAACGATGCTTTCCACTTTGCCTTTTCACCTCTTTCTTTTCATCTCTATTTTCTAATGACATTAATGGCCATTAGACTGTGAAATGTAATTTGCCCAGAATACAGACCTCCCATTGTTCATGGCTTTCTGTTTACCAGACGCTCCCTTGGGAGCATGAGATCTGCTTTCATCTGCTACAATTTCACCCCTGTTAATGTTTGGAAGCTGAAAGGCCAACCCATATTAATATTCAACAGAATGTTTCAGCTCTCTTTTTCTCCAACAGGGGAAACTGGCCTTGGTAAATCCACTCTCATGGACACCCTTTTCAACACCAAGTTTGAAGGTGACCCAGCATCTCACTCACAGCCTGGGGTCCAGCTGAAATCCAGTACCTATGACCTGCAGGAGAGCAATGTCAACCTCAAGCTGACTATTGTGAGCACAGTGGGCTTTGGGGATCAGATCAACAAAGAAGACAGGTGAGTGTGGGGGAGAGAGGCTTTTCATTCTCTCTGTGCCTTAGCTGGGCCTGACTGCACTGCAGTTTTCCTGCTTGCTTCTTAGGAGTTGTCCTTGTCACCTCTTTGGGATGGGACAGGTAGAAGAGAGGACAGAGGCTCTGGAGTGTCAGCACTGCTTCAGCTATAAAGCAGCTTTTCTCATGCTGTCAAAGCAGTTTCTGCCCTGCCGGCAACCTTCTGCCCAAATTCATCTGGTGGGGAGACTGAAATGCTCCAGGGTATGTGGGCTTGTTTTGGTTTGTGCTGACCTCAAGCTGCAGACCAAACCACTAGTGTGGCTTAGTGTCTGCTTGGCTTAATACCACTTTTGGCAGGGCTGTTCCATGGGAAGAGCCAAAGGAAGCACAATAAATGTGCAGTGAGATATCCTGGGGGAGTGTCTCTGGCAGCTCACATCCAGAGTGGCTGGCGTGTTAGTTAAGGGATGTGCAGCTACACCAGACAGTCCCAAGGTGCATCTCTGCAGACACACTGCTGATGGGATTTGCTTTTTTGTGGGTCTGTTAGATTTTTTTTTTTAAAGTTTGTGTAAAATGCACTCACGCCCTTTATATTATGAGTCTGGCAGGCTTTGTATCTCAGAAGGCCTTGCAAGGGAGTTGCAGGAGTTTCCTGCCTCAGAGCACTGGGCAAAGGTAGTGCTGAATGAAGCGGTGTCTTCCAGCAGCAGCACTTGGGGCTGTGAGAGCAGCAAGCCATTCACTCCCTGAGTGCAAGCAAGGGTTGCACACTGTTGCAAATGAGTCTGCATTAACCTTGCTTTAGAAAGTTTCTCACCCTTGCATTTCAAAGTATGAGAGTCTGCTTTCCCTGGAGAGGACAGTGTATCTGTTGGCCTCTGCTAAATCCCAGAACTGTGTTTTGGCAAACAGGCTGCTAGAGTCTGATGTAGGACCATGTCTTCTTGTCAGCAGTGCAATTCAAAATTTATTACAGATGGGGAGCAAGGGAGGTAGAGAGAATTGGCTTCAGAAAATGGAAAGCGAAATCTGTCAACAGCTTGTTTCTTAAAAGCAAGCCAAGGGGCATTATCCTATTTGTTTACCTCTCTGACTGTGAGATGTATAGCTTTTTTTTTTTTTTTCCCTTTCACCAAAGCTATAAGCCCATCGTTGAGTTCATTGATGCTCAGTTTGAAGCCTACTTGCAAGAAGAGCTGAAGATAAAAAGGGTCTTGCACAACTACCATGACACCCGGATCCACGCGTGCTTGTACTTCATTGCTCCGACAGGCCATTCCCTGAAATCCCTCGACTTAGTCACGATGAAGAAGCTCGACAGCAAGGTTGGCACAAGTAACTCTTACTGGGCAGATTCACTGTTGGCATAGTGGAAAGGCTGCTGCTTTTCCAGAGGATCTCCCCACCTTGAATAGCCCTTCTGGTGGAGATGACTGAGTTGGCAGATAATTCTGTAGATTTCTTGAGCACTTAGAAGTTTTTAAAGGTTGTATTGCAGATTTAGGGAAACTCCCAGGAGCAAAGTCGATTACTTCATACCTCTGTTTTCTTCTAGGTGAACATCATTCCCATCATTGCCAAATCTGATGCCATTTCCAAGAGTGAGCTGACCAAGTTTAAAATTAAAATCACAAGTGAGTTGGTCAGTAATGGGGTGCAGATCTACCAGTTCCCGACAGACGATGAATCAGTGGCGGAGATAAATGGGACAATGAATGTAAGTGACTCAGTTCATCCTCCTCTCCCAGAGCAGCATTGTCACCATAGGGGTTGGTGGCCCATACTGGGATGGTTCTTAAATCTATTTTCCCCTTTATTTTGTGTCTTAAAAATGGAGGATTTCATAAAAATCTCATCCTTGTAGTGTCATCTTAGGCTAGGAGAGCTTTGTAGTAGGCTACTGCCTCTCTGGTGGGCTTTCCTAGTCAGAAAACAGACTTTTTATACCCTCCTTGTTCTTGTGCATAGCTGTTGAGGGACATAAAAGAAATCAGTGCTTAAACCCCTTTCAGCTCAAGGGTTTGTCATTATTCCTGTCCTATGGATCACCTGATGGCCTCCCACCAGCAAACTTCCAGGATCCTGTGGCAAGGAATTACACAGCTTAACTAGCAAGGTGTGAAAAGCAGTACACAGCTTGGGCCAGACATGCCTCGAGGTGCCTGCAGGTGCCCATTCTGGCTCTGGCCTTCCCAGTGTCATGGGCACCTGTCTGTGGCTCCTCGAGGATGAAGCAAGCTGTTCCTTGGCCCTTCGGGCAGCACATCCTGACCATGGTCCCATTTTCCAGAAGGCTTTTTACAGGAAGTCAAGTAGGGGAAGTTGGTTTCTTTACTGCTGTGGATGTAGTAGAGGTCTAGCTGTGCATTTGTGCCACCTCTTGATTTAGTATTAATAGTTGTGGAGTGTTCTGGAGAGGCCTGAAAGAAACATGAAGTTTGTCCTGATGTAGGAGCTGTCAGTGATGGTTTCCTGGTCAGAGCAGTTCAGTGTTAGCTCTTCTGAGGTGGAAATGAACCTCTGCTTGTCTTTCCTTTCAGCCATTTACTTGTCTCCTGGAAGGGAATTGCTGTCTTGGGTTGCATACGTTCTGGGCTGTGTCAGTTGCTGCACAGACAAATCAACTCTTTAATCCTCTATTACAGTCATAATTCCCAGGTTTATGGGAGCTAAGCAGGCCAGAATTTGACCAAGGCAGTCTTGCAGGTCTGGAAAAATTGTGTACAAATGTTGATATTATAATAAACATAATTTTACTCTTGCTCTGTGTGTGTCCCATGTGAGAGCAGGGGGCTGAGGAATTTGGGGGAAGAACCCATCTCTGTGAGTGCTTGCTGGCAGTTTTGCTTTATTTGCAGTTTGACTGTGTGAGCCACTCTGAAAGGAAGAACATCATCTCAAATCTTTTGCTTTCACCAGCTGTCATGAACTTGTCTAAGTTTTTGGATAACCCGTGGAATTCACTACCTGCTCTTTGAGAGCAATCCAGGATCACTGATCTTCCGTGTAGTTGGCTTCCTGAGGCCTTTTCAATTGTCCAGAATTTGGTGCACTTTAAAAGCTTTGCCTAACAAAACTCAACAGAAAGGGTTGGTGCAAGGATCTGTGAGCTCAAAGTGCTGAAATTTTACACTTGACTTCCTTGCAGCTTGGTAGAAAGCAGTAGAGTTCCTAGGAGCTGGGGAGGTGGAAAGAAATCTCACTTACAGAAGAATGCAGCAAAGTACGATGGCAGTGTCTTGGGGGGTTTGCTTGGCTGCCCAAGTTTTGGAACTGAGTAGACTCTAAGGTGAGATCTTCAGAGGCTGGATAGGTGTTGGGAGGGTTTCAGTTCCAGTTTTGCTGAGCTTGCACTGGTCTAGTCTCTTTTTGTCCTTTGCGGAGAGATCATCTTTACTAAGAAGTGACTGTTTCTGATTTCTGAGTTTCTGAAAAGCAAATCCCTCTTGTTCTTAGTCAGCCTTTGTGTAATGTGGAGTGCATATCTCAGCTTGAAGAGTGTGACCTTGGGTCACACTGGACACAGTGGCTGGGGACATGCTCAGCCCTTCCTCACCAGGGTGGAAGGAAGCAGGGAGGAAGGAGCTGTTACCTCTGGGGGTGAAGGATGGAATTCAGTCTCATGATCTGATGGAGCAAGGTGTCTTATGCTGCAGCATGAGCTAAAGGAGTGGTGGGGGGATAAAATCAAGAAGGCTCCAAGACTCTTACTGCTTCTGTGCTTGTGCAGATGTTCTCCTCAGGCACGGCAAGCCCTGGGACAGCACCGCAGTCCGAGCCGCAGCACTCTGTTCCAGCTGTCACTCTGATGCCAGTCTTGCACTGGCTCATCTCACCTGAGGCTCTGTGGCTGGGAGGATCAGCCAGGTAGAGGAAATAGAGTGGTAGCACTAACAAGGTTTCCAAAAAAGGACCCACCCTGCTACCCCTTGTCTTGGACTAGTGGCCAGTGACTAGACTCCCTGAGATTAGCATGTGCATAATGCCTGTCTTGCTCAGTGGCTGTGCTCATCTCTGTGTGCTGGCTGGTCAGCCAGGTCTGAGGGGCACTAACGTGGATCTCATTCAATGTGTTCCAGGCCCACTTGCCATTTGCAGTGATCGGGAGTACGGAGGAGCTGAAAATAGGAAACAAAATGATGAAAGCTCGTCAGTACCCTTGGGGCACAGTGCAGGGTGAGTTGAACCCTGGATTTTCATGGCATGAACGGTGACACTTGTGCAAGGAGGCAGTAGGTTTTCATGAAAGGAGCAAGGGCCTGCTGGACTTGATTATTCATGGGGAATTATCTTTTGTTAAATCCTTGCGTCAGGCCTTTAGTGCCAGTTGTCTCTGCTTGGAAGGGCTGCTAAACGTGTTGGAGGAGTAAACAGTTGGGGAATGTGGGAAGAGATCTGGGTTTCTGTCCCCATTTTCCTCCGTACCATGTCTTCTTCCAGTGGAGAATGAAGCTCACTGCGACTTTGTGAAGCTGCGGGAGATGCTGATCCGCGTGAACATGGAAGACCTCCGTGAGCAGACCCACACACGCCACTATGAGCTCTACAGGCGATGTAAACTGGAAGAGATGGGTTTCAAGGACACTGATCCAGACAGCAAACCCTTCAGGTGAGATCCCTGGAGGAGACAGGAGAACTTGAGAGAGGCATTGTTGGATGCGCTGTGTGCTTGTGTGTGTCCTTGGGGGGGCATGGAAAAAACCAATGCAGCAAGAAAAACTGCCAGGTCAGATAAATCCACACTTCAGCAAAGGTCTGACTGGGAGAAGGTGAAAATACAGGGAGGATGTGCAGGACTGAGCGTGAATCTGCAAGTATGGGAGTAAAAATTTCTGTGCTGCAGAGAGACAGTGACGCCTATTTCGGGCTTACCTAGGAACAGGGGCCAGACAGAGTTAAAATGATAAAAGCAGATATATTTAATGAAGGGTCTTCAGGTATATTGAGGGCAGACAAAGCCTCCCTAAGGGGCTACCCCCAAAATGGACAATGGTCATGAGTTTTTCAGACAGGTATAAGTTTGGTCTGTTTATATATCAGGCGTTAATCCTCCAGTTATGGCTTCAGGTAATGAAGTCATATAGCCCCAGTTTGCTCCTCCCCAATTCACTTTGGTTTATACTCTTTGAGGCCTGAGGCTGTAGGGTGTCTTGGATCTCAGGCCCAGAAGGATTGTATTGACTAAAACATGAAGACAGCTAACTAGCACTTTATATGGAGTTTAGAATTATGCACTAATTCAGTACAGGATTTGAAAAATATAAAGGATGAAATCTTAAGGCATCAACAGCAGTGTTCCTCTGAACTAGTGTTTGTTGCCAGCTGGTCTCTTTGAATTGCCCAGCATTCAGCATACAGAGAAGTGCCAAAAATCATTGGATAAAGAAGACCTGGGGCATGTGTGGGTGAGTGAGTAGCATATGTGTTGTGTGCAAAGCAATAGTCATGGGGAGGGCCTGATTTCAGAGGGTCAGGGAAAGCAGTTTGTCCCAAATCTTATCACTGGACTTTTCTTCCTTTTCAGCTTACAAGAAACTTATGAAGCCAAAAGAAATGAGTTTCTGGGAGAACTGCAGAAAAAGGAAGAGGCAATGAGACAAATGTTTGTCCAGAGGGTCAAGGAGAAAGAAGCGGAGTTGAAGGAGGCTGAAAAAGAGGTAAAGACTGCAGTACTTGTGTGTTCATGGCTGTGAGTGATAGATTCACCCCTAAGTAGGTAATTGTTGCTAAAACACTTTCTGCAGAGTGTGGTTTAGGACTTTCTTATCAAGAAGTCCAAGGTTTAACTTGGATGGGGATGTTAAGATGTTTAGTCTGTAGTACAAAACTGAATCACAGTGGTGCTTGTTCTGCACAACTTATTGCACCAGGAAAGGGCCAGAGTTTTGATTCTGACGGAGAGGTGCAGTGTGGTAAAGGTCAAGGAGAGAAGCAGCCCTTGAGATGAACTTGTTTTACAAAAAATACACCCATACAACTTCCTTAGCATTGTGAAAAATCCATTAATTTACTGACCTGTAAAGAGGAATAAGGCAGAGACCCTTGGAGAGGGATTAGGGATTGCTCTCCCAATCCTCTGTTCTTAGTCTGCACCATGATGCATTACTAGAACACTGCCTGTAAGTTGTTGTGGAAGGAGGCTCTTCCCTGCCCTTTGTCTGGGCACTGGCAGCAGCTCAGGAGCTAGAAAAGCTGTGGAGACCAGTGCAGAGGTTCAGGTCTCCAGGGATCCTTCCATCTTCCTCTTTTTGTGTGGACAGAATATCTGGTAGTGCTGTGTCCTGCTCACCTCTCTCCTTTCCCTTTAGCTGCATGAAAAGTTTGATCGCCTGAAGAAATTACATCAGGATGAAAAGAAGAAGCTAGAGGATAAGAAGAAGTCTCTGGATGATGAAGTAAATGCATTTAAACAAAGGAAGACAGCAGCTGAATTGCTTCAGTCACAGGCTCAGCAGGCTGGAGGATCGCAAACTCTTAAAAGGGATAAGGAAAGGAAAAAGTAAGTTCCTAACCCAGAGGTATTTGCTTTTTGCTAATGGTTCTCCTTTACTGTTTTTCTGCATGTTCATATCTCCCTCCCGACATAGCCAGTCCCTACCAGGGGAAGGTTTGCAGACAGATTTAATCCCTAGTAAGGCTGAGCAACATCTGGAAGCATGTAAAACTTGCTGTCATCCTGGAGAGCAGAGAGCATCCCCTCCCTCTTTGCCTTCTGCTAGCATGGGAGGGGGTGAAGTTGTTTTTATTCCCCAAAATTCCCTGCTCCTTCCTTGGTGTCTCAGTTCTTGTGAAGAAGTGGAACCATACTAGCTGCCAAGGCTAGTGTGTGGGTAGCAGGGATGTCCCATTACCCCAGAGAAGAGGATGTTGTCGCTCAGGTTCTTACTTGTTTAGGTTGAGAAGATTGTGGAAATTATTTAGGAAGACTAACAGTCTTGAATTCCTGAAACTGCAGAACGTAAAACAGCAAAATGAGGGGACAGGTCATAGCACCTTGTTAGTGCTAGTACTCTTCTCCTGTCCTAAATCAGCTTTTTGCCCCCCCCCCCCCCCCAGAAACAGTGGGAGATACTGCATGGCTATAGCAAGGGCTCCCCATGCCAGGGACTGGTGGGACAGGATCCAGCCCCTCGTCAGAGTCTGGGATCTGGGTTGTCTGCAGTGCCTGTGCCAGCTTCCTGAAGCTCTGCAGGTGCTCAAGAGCAGCCAGCAGTACAGTGAAACACATCACCCATTTCTCCCAGCACTGAGCAGTTCCCTCCCTTCTCACTGTGGTGCATTTCCCCAGAGGAGCAGTGTGCCACCTGTGCAGGTGTGCAGAGAGCAGTGTGCAGACAAACAGGGAGCTGTTTGGTACCTCTGCCATAATCCCCCCTCTGCAGGGCCCTGGGCAATCCTTGCCTGCACTCTGCAGTCCTAAGTACATGAAGAAGTGCTGTTAAATTGGACAGTATGGGGCATGTGCTGACAGCACTGTTGGTCAGGGAAAAAGCCTGTGACTGTTGTTAAGCTTGGGATCAAATGAGACAGAGGAGGAAAGGCCCAATTACAAGAATGAGATCCTGGTTTAGTGTTTTAGTTTAGAGCTGAAGCTGCTTCAGCATAAACATTCTTTTGCAATGAGCAATTAGTGCTGCCCTTTTCTCACTCACCCATTCCTTTTCCACTGCCTATTTTGATTTGTTCATTTGAATCACCTTCAGGGGGTTTTAATATCTTTTTGTACTGAGGAGTCTAAGACTAACTGGAGATAGACTTCTCTCTCCAGCCTGGACTGTGTGAGGAATACCCAGCTGAGTTCCTTCATGCTTAGAGCCCTGAGACATCTGCTCACTCAGGACTGCAGACTTCATCCTTGAGGTCAGTTAGGATCAGGAAAAAGGAGGCAACAGCCCTATGGTATCAAAAATTAGTTGCTGTGGCCCAAGTCAAACTCTTGGTCCTTGAAGTGGTTCTCATCTCAGAACATCTCCTTGACACCAAGCATGATGATATGGAAAAGCTTTGGTACTTTGTCAGTTAAGAGCACAGAAAGCTCCATGTCAGAGATAGGTCAGTGCTTCAGTAAGGCTTGGGAAGATAATAGGAAGCCTGGTTTGCCTCTGGGAAAATTGCTGTGCTATAAATGGTGCTGCTTTCTTTGCTCTGTAACTTCTCTTAATAATGGATTTCAGTATTTAGATCATAATTTTTTTTCTTAACAATCCATGAATTTTGCAAGCTGGAGCTTAATTGTAGCTTGTTTACTACTGGCTGGCAGTACAATAGCCTTTTTCTTTCACAGGTGACTTGTTTAAACCCAAGCTCTGTAATTTGCACTAATCATGACTCAGTTGTTTTTGTTGTTGTTACATCATTATCATCATTATTAGGTCTTACATGTGTGCTGTTTTACAGTTAGCTGCTGTTTGGCTGCATGGTGCATGAGGCACATTGTCCTGGTAAGCGTCATTGACTAATAGAGCCTCACAGTGGGATCAGTTACCTCTCCTAAAAAAGCAGACTGTGTGCAAGTCCTGAAGCTTATAAGTATTATCTCTGTCTTCCTCTGCTTTCACCCCCACTATATGTGCTCTACCAGTCACTCTCTACATGGGCAGTTGTAGAAAAAGTATGTAATTATCTTTAAAGATTCTGCAAATTAAATTCAGAGAGTCAGGATATGGAACATAGAAAAATAAGTGTTACGCCCTCTTCCTTTTAAATCTTCCCAGCACTTCATTGACTCTGTCCTCTTTATTCCATCTCTTAAAAATAAATTATATTCTTTAATCACACAGGCCACGTTGATACTATGGCAACAATTGCTATGGAGATGTGGTGCTGATGGTACAGCCCAGATAGCCATGAAATTGTCTCTCTCTTCCCTTTTTCCTTCCCTCCCACTCCTCCAAGCTATAATGGTAACTTGTGGTTACAGTGAAGGTGAAGGTAAATGCAAGACAAGTTTCTGTCACATCCTCATTAGGGTTATTAGTTAAACTGCTAATGACAGTTGTCTACTTACAGCTAGGTTGAGTGGGTTTAATTGAGCATTTTTAATTTGCTGATGATTCTCTGGTGAGAGGAAGAGGAAACCTCCCACAGGAATGTCTTGCTTCTTGATGGAGCAGCAGTATTCATTATCCAGGGCAAGTGTGACAGTGCCCCAGGCTGAGGTGCACAGGCCTCTCAGAGAAGGGACCCTGTTGGAAATAAACTATAAAACACCCTAAAAACTCCTCCTTGAGTCCACCCTTCCCTGCAGACAAAGCTAAGATTTACATTCTCTCCTGGATAGTCCAAACTAAATTATGGTCTCCCCTTAAACTGGTAGAAGCTGATTGCAGGATTCCTTCCTTCTTAACTCCACCAAGGGAAACGGAAAAGCAAGTAAACATTATGCTGTCAGTGAGAGGCATTTGAATATAATTTAAATGGGACCTTCCACTTAACAGAAGAGCTTCAGAAGGGTCTTGCACTGACTCGAACTGGCGCTTGCAGTTGTCTTGAGCTATCCAGTTGAACGAATGTCTCTGCTGCCAACGGTAACTGGAGAACAATGAAAAGAACAATTCTCTGTTTATCAGGCTCTGAATGTGGAAAAATAAGCCCAAAGAATAACAGTGTTCATTCTGGTGCTGAGTATGGAGGCACAGCTAAAGTGCAGTTAGAGTGAACATTACTGATTTTTGTTGGTTTTGGATTGCTTTTGGCAGTCCTCATAACTGTACACTGTTGTGTGCTGGACTTTGAATCAAATGAAGTTCTTTGTTCCCACTACACAAATGCAGACAGTGCCTTTTTCAATGGGCATTTGTCATTGCTAAATTAAATATGTATATGTGGTACTTTTCCAGGATTTAGAAAAACACTCTCCATATTGATCCATAAAGTGTTGCAGGGCTTCACTGTTTTGCAAGGATACAAACAAGTCACAGTTGATGAGTCCTGTAGCTTGCAAAACTGTGAAAGGATTGTTTTAGAAAATAAATTTGGTTCATCCCACTGCTGAGTGTGTGTGTGTCTGCATAAAGCATGTTTTGTAGTCCAATTAAACCTTATTAACACTTAGCAACATTTTCTTTTTTGTGTGTGCGTGCGCATTAGGAAAGTTTGTATTTTTATTTTGTTTTTTGTCATTAATCCATAAAACCATTAACCTGCCTTTTTCTTTCATTTTCAGTTCGGGTTTCCTGTAGAACCTTTCCCTTGGCCCCAGAGGCGAATGCCCCACCCTCGGCTGTGCCATTGTGCCTGTTTGCTCACCTTTCCCATTGCTCCCCTCCCGCGCTCACCACTCGGGGTTAGACCACAGCTCTTGGCTGCTGGGCTTGTTTTTGTGAGGGACCCTGCTGGCCAGAGGGGCTCCTGCCAGGTTCCTCCTGCCCCTTGGGCAGCAGCAGGATGCCACTGCTCCTGGCAAGTGTCCCCTCTCCCATTGCTCAGCTTTTCCCCCGCCCCGTGCTCTCAGAGCTGCTTGGGGTGCATTTAGCTCCTGCTGTGGATGCAGCCCGGTTCTGCCATGGGGTGGGATGTGCTCTCTCCAGAGACTGGCTGCCCTCTCCCCATGTTAATTTGCTGTTCCTAAGCCCTCATTACCCCCTGTGCTGCCATGTGTGACTCAGATAACTTTCAAGGACTTCCTGCAAAACTTGACATCCTCACAGGCATGGGCCTGAGTCCAAACCTCTAGTTCCCAGGCTTGAGGAAATCTCAAATTTGGATCCATGGTTTGCAACTAAGTGTTCTCTGAATGCTGCAGGGGTTATGAAGGATCTCTTGCCTGGTCTCCCTCTCAGTGTGCTGACCTGGATGCACATCCTGGATCCAATCTCAGGGAAAGCTGGTCACCTTGCTGTACATATCAGTGTTTCTGAAGAAAGACGATGCTGTTTCATTGACTTTCTTCTCAGTGATCCAAACAATTCTGGTTTTAATGCAAAAAAATACTATATTTTTTTTTTATCTGGCATCTCTTTAGAACTGTACAGATGTTGACAGGTTTCTTCTCATATTTTCTATTCAGCAAAAGCCTTGTTTTTATTGCAAGATTTACATTAAAAAGGAGGGTGTTTTGCTTGCTGGGCCAGGAGTTCATTCTGGCCAAGTGCAGCTGTGGTTTGCCTGCTCAAGTGTCTTCTCTCTGTATTTCTGGCTGAGTTTTGTTTTTTAATAAAGAGGTCATCAGACAGTGAATTCTGGTTAACATTTACTTCTTTTGTTTTTTGTTTTCTTTGCCCTTCTTTTACAGTAACCCATGGCTCTGTACTGAGTAATTACCCCTGAATACAATGGCCTGGAATGGACCTTCATTTACTTGTTAAATCGGAGGGTCTAATAAAACATGACAGCATTTCAGCTGTGACCTTTCCAGGGTGTTATCCTTGCTCTCTCCTATGTCCTCGTTGTGATTCTGTCTTTACTATGTACTGTTGGTTATTGCTTTTATTAAACAATGTAAAATTAGTCATAACAAGGTTCTTGATGCTACAACTTTAAATCCTGCCATATTTTTTTTCCCCCTCCAATTAATAGATTCCCTTTTTTGTGGTCTCGTTCCACCCAGCTAAATTAGGGGATATGGAAATAAGTTCTGTGAGTTATTTTTGCTGGCAAAATAACAATGCAGTTTAAATATATTTATTGATGCCATTAAAATGACGACACCATCTTAGTTTTAATTATCACGTAGTTCAGAGATAAAACACTCTTTTCTCATTATATTTGGTGTCATTTTCATGACATCATCTGTCTTTTTTCACTTGCTTTTTTTTTTTTTTTTTTTTTTTTTTCCTTTGCTAATTCCTGCTATCTGAAGATTAGCATGTAAATCTCGTTTCCATGTCAGAGTTTGTGTCCCCATGTGTCCGTGGTGCAGTGGGCAGGCTCAGTGCTCTGTGCATGGAGACTCCACACACCCTGCCCCTGGTGAAAATCAGCTGTGTGCTGCCAGGCAGCCTCCACAAAGCCCCTCCACACGCTGGGCTTTTAGGAGACAAGCACACCTCAGGCCTGGCCCTGCTGGGGGATGCTCTCAGTGCCAGCTGCTGCTGAGGTTTTTCCTGGGCAGTGCTCTGTGGGCTGCCCCAGGCTCGGTAGCAGTTTCAGCACAGGGTCAGCCCAGCTCCTGCTCACAGCACAGCCCCACGTCAAACCATGGCCTGGCCTCCATTCCCAGCAGTCAGGGCACTCCAAACTCTTTGATTGCAATGCATTTTCTCAGGTATTCTGTTTCACCATAAATACAGTTTCGTTTCCCGTAGAGCTCTTTGATTGCTTTGTGGTTTATTTGGGATTTTTGTAGCAAGTTAAAATAATTTGAATATTTTCTTCTTCCTCTACTTTTGAATGTTTCCCTGCTCCCAAAAGCAGTCAATATTAATCTGTCAATGATTTCTAAGTTATCTGCTAAAAGGACAATTGAATGTGACTTTTTTTACCATACTGCAGGTCACTGTTTTTCCTGACTCTTTGCCTTATTAGAATGTTATTTAAAGTTACGTGAAATCTTTCTAAAGACATTAAAGAAAAAAAGGTTTTTACGTGTGTGATTTCCCTGAAGTACTTGAGGTACCACAAGAAGGTTGCATCTCTCCTCTGTCAGCTGTTTCCACATTGCATCTCTTTTTCTTGCTTTTTGAATGTCTTTCTCTTTTTTGCTAATCTTCTGTTTTTTCTCTTTTTTCCCCTTTTCTCTCTCTGTAGCTTTTTTTAATCTGTCTTCGCCAGCTGCACTGTGTCTGAGGGAGAAGACTGCCACTTCTAGAAGAGTATAAGGGTCTTATGTCTGGGGAGGGGGAACAAATCTTCAGTGTTAGTGTCTTGGAAAGAAGCTCTTTTACTGACTTGCATGATACTTAAAATTGAAATGTCTTGTAATTTGTGTGACAAGACAGGATGATGCAGGGGAACCGATGACCTGGAATTTTAAAGAGCGACAGAAATGTGATGTTGGGACTAATGATGTAGCGAATACATTTTCAAACGTTGTTATGGGCATATGTTTTTTCTAATGTTGTCTTTAATAATATAAATGTCATGGGCTTCCCTGAGGCGAGAAGCCTAAGGAATATTTTCAATATGCTGTTGTTCGATTGGTTTTGGAAACCGTGCATTCAGAGTCAAAGGAAGTACAAACATGGTGCAACTTACTCTGTTGGCAGCCACGAAATATTTAATTTTATCAAAGAAATAAAGTAAGAACTGTGTGTTCTCACCGGTGTCCTCCTGTGTCTCACACCCTGTTAGAAGAGCCCCGTTGGCTGGTGAACGTGAGTGAAGCGGTACTTTCCCTTTCCTAGCTGCACCTCCTTTTGTTGTTTGAAGTTAGGGGAGGCCGGCAGTGCCGGGCAGAGGCGGGGCCGGGGCCGCAGAGGGGCTGAATCCCGAGCCCGCCGGGGCGGGGTGCGGTGTCCCGGCGGTGCTCGCACGCTCCGAGCCTCGGCCCGCGCCGGCCCCGTCCCCTTTGCGGAGAGAACGGCGTGAAAACCGCACCGCGTTCTGTATTTACACGGCAAGCATCGAGGAACCAGCACTGTGCCGCCTGTTACCTTTCTAACTTTCATGTACATTTGAAATAAAAAACACGAAAGCCAGCGCGGCTGCTGTGTTGTGTGTGCGCTGCTCCGCGCAGCTCCGGACGGTCACGGCATGCCGAAGCCCGGGGAGGATGGCGGTTCCCGGCCCCGGGCGGCGCATCCCCGCGGGCAGGGCGGGCCTTGGGGCAGCCGCGGTTGTTCGGCAAGGCCTGGGCAGGTCCCCGGGCGCCGGGAGGGCGGGCGGGGAGCGGGACCCGGGGGGACCGTGGGGACCTAGGGGACCGTGGCTGCCTCGGGGGCCGCTCCGGCCACGCCCAACTCTCCACGCCCCATTGACCACGCCCAATCGACCACGCCTCCCGTTTGGCCACGCCCCCACCACGCCCCCGTCCCTCGGGCCCCACTCCCGCGCGTGGCAGCCTCCGCCAGGGGGCGCTGCGGCGACGGCCCCGCCATGGCCGCCGCTTCTCGCGGCGTCTCGCGCGATCGTGACGCGCGGCCACGTGAGGCGGCGCCGGCCGGGCCGCGCCGTTCGGCCCCGCGCGGGTGACGGGGACGGAACCGGGAGGGAACCGGCACCGCGCCGGCACCCGCGGGGCGGGGCCGCAGGGAACGGGGCCGGGGGCGGGGACGGGAGCGCTGAGGCCGGGCCGGGCCGGCGCTCCCCGGTTGCTCGCAGTGAGAGCCGCGGCCTGGTCCACACGTGTGGCCTGGTCCCGCGGTACTCGCCCGGGCCCGGCGGGGGCCGGCCCCGCTGCCTTTGCCCGTCATGCCGCCGCCGGCAGAGCCGCCGCCGGAGGCGGTGTCGGAGCCGGTGCTGGAGCAGTGGCGGCAGTACAACGAGACCGACCGGCAATGGGCGCTGCGCCGCCGCTTCATCCTCCGCCACCTCCCCGCGTACCCCGGCGCCGCCATCGACCAGCTGCTGGCGCTCTCCGTGCTCTGGACCAACCACGTCTTCATGGGCTGCAGGTGAGGCCCGGGGACGCACCGGGCGGGCTCGGCTCAGGGGCCCGGCGCTCGCTGTCGGCCGGGGGTACCCGCAGGATGGCGGGGGGTCAGCGGGACGGCCCGTGCTGCGGGCGAGATCAGGGGAGTCTGGAGCCGGGACGGGAGCCCCGGCCGGGCCGAGGGGCGCAGGCTCCCGTCACGGCCAAATCTCGGCGTTTTAGAAACTAGCCGCAGAAGAGCTGGGATGAAGGGGGCTGATGCAAGAGAACTTCTGTCCCTGGCCAGTTTTGTTTGCTCTGTGGATGTCCGTATATGTGTGTGTATATGTATATGTATATATATATATGTACGTGGAGGGGAGCAAGCCACCGGAAAAGTTTGTGTGTGTTTTGCAAGTAGTTCTTGATGTCCCGCCCCCAGGAGTCGTTAAGCTGTGCTTTGTCATTTAAGTGAGGAGAGAGTTTCCCTCTGAGCACAAAGCAGCCTGTGCGGTCCCCTGAACGCTCAGCTTTTCTGGGAGGCATGGGCGTGGAGAATGGAAGGGGTGTCCTTTCCTCCAGCCGTACTCTCCATAGTCGGCTCGTGGAGAGCTGCAGAAACGTCACCCACGTTCCACTGACACCTCTGATGATGTGATTGTTTTTAAGTGGACGGAAGGACGGAAACAGTTGCTTAACAACCAACTTCTGCAAACTGTGCGGTGACAGAGGAGCTTGTGAGCATTGATGGCACACAGATGGACTTTTAATGATATTCTATCCCGCAGCCTTGTGGGGGAATACTTTGTGTCATCTCTACCGAGCAAAATCAATATCTTCAAATACAGACCTGCCTATTTCCTTTTTTTTCCCCCTGGGTTCCCCTTTTTAGTCCCCCTGGACTAAACTGTTCTGCTGTGCAAGCACCAAAATTTAACATAGATTTAAAATAATTTCAAATTCCAGAGCTTGAGCAATATGTTAAAATTGAGAATGTCTTCTTCATATACAGTCTGCGTGGTCCATCTTAACGTGTTCGTGTGCTGTCTTAATGGGGAACCTTCTCTGTGCCAGGATTTTTGGGAATGGTGCAATAATCAGTTACAGGGTGCTGGCATAAAGTGAACAACTGGGTGGGAAGGTTCCAAATCCCAAAAACTGATGCACTTTAAGCCTGTCTGTGCTCATACTTTCTGTGATGCAGAAACCTTCACCTGCAGCTCTCAGGGAGATGAGATTTGGGCAGGATGCAGTCTGGGGCCATTATCAGCAAAGATGTTTCCCCAGAGCTGGTGTGCCTGGCTGGGAGCACTGCACAGGAACCTACTGTACTTCTAAAACAATCCTAGCTTTACTTACAGTTGCCTGGGGAAGGAAGGGACCCACAGTGTTCCCTAAACTGCCTTTTGCCGTTTGGGAAGAGCTGTTGTTGATTTATCAAGTAAATCACTTCAAAGTTTGAGGGATCTTTGTTGTTTTCTCTTAAGTTTGTTGGCTGGTGTTTGTTTTGGGGTTTTGTTTTGTTTTCCTAATGCTGATTTCTTGACAGCTGAAGACAAACTGTCAGAGTAGCTCAGCTGGTTAGAGCAGGGTGCTGATGGTTACAGTGTTGTGGGTTCAATCCCTGTATGGGCCGTTCACTCAAGACTTGGGCTCGATAATCCTTGTGGGTCCCTTCCAACTGAGACTATTCTATGGTTCTGTGAAGAACAGACAGTCTTTGCAAATGAAATCTGAGTGTTCTGCTGGGAAATGATGTGGAGATGGAGAGCACCCAGAAGGCTTAGAAAACATGGTCTGTGAGGAAGGCGTTAGGTAAAAGGCTTCGTTTACAAAAGGCTTCATTTAGTTTAGGCTTGGATGAGAGAAGGTGCTCCTATTCCAAGATATGTTAAAGGTGCCTGAGACAGGAGGCAGTGGTGCAAGAAGGAGCTACAGGCATCAGGGTAAGGGATAGCCTATTAAAGTCACAGCAGGGAGACTTCAGCGAGGTGCTGGGTTCCCCTGGCCAGATTAGACAAACACATGTTGAGACTGGCTGATCTCCTCCCCGCCCCCAGCAGAAATACGAGCCCCAAAGGTGAAGAACAACAGGTGTCAAATCTGACACTGTTTTCTTGTACCCTGCGGGAAAGGGACGCCGTCCACCCCAGGTAATGTCAAATTGTCCCTGTAAGCCAGAGAGGGAAACAGATTCCCACAACTCTCCCCATTGGCTGCGAGAGGATGAGGGTATGTCCTGGTTTCGCGTCTGCCAAGGAAGGCGGGAGCCCCGCTCGGCACGGGCAGCGCGCTCCTTCCCTGCGAGCGCCTTTCCCCGGCAGCGCCGCTGAGCGCGGCCGGCTCTGTGCGGGCAGCGGCAGCGCCGGCCCGCCCGCCAGGGGCGCTGCTGCCCCTGCTGCCCCCGCCCGCCCGCCAGGGGCGCTGCTGCCCCCGGCCCGCCCGCCAGGGGCGCTGCTGCCCCTGCTGCCCCGGCCCGCCCGCCAGGGGCGCTGCTGCCCCTGCTGCCCCCGGCCCGCCCGCCAGGGGCGCTGCTGCCCCTGCTGCCCCCGGCCCGCCCGCCAGGGCGCTGCTGCCCCCGGCCCGCCCGCCAGGGGCGCTGCTGCCCCTGCTGCCCCGGCCCGCCCGCCAGGGGCGCTGCTGCCCCCGGCCCGCCCGCCAGGGGCGCTGCTGCCCCCGGCCCGCCCGCCAGGGCGCTGCTGCCCCCGGCCCGCCCGCCAGGGGCGCTGCTGCCCCTGCTGCCCCCGGCCCGCCCGCCAGGGCGCTGCTGCCCCTGCTGCCCCCGGCCCGCCCGCCAGGGCGCCGCTGCCCCCGGCCGGGCTGAGGAGCAGCTGGAGACATACCCTCCGAGAAGGGGGACGGGCTCGGGATCCCGTGATTTTTCCCCGAGGCACCCAAAGAGATGATGAGGGTCCTTTCCAGTGATGTAGGGTGTGAATAAAGTCCCCGTTCAGTGGCTGGTCTTACGAGCAAAGGCTCACTCACCTTTGCTCACCCACCCTAGGAGAAGCAGTACAGGGCTGGGTGCTGGCGGTGGCAGCGAATTCTCCCTGCAGTAAGCAGCAGCTTCACTGTCCTCCAACGATGCCAACGAGAGAGGGAGAGGAACTGAGCTCAGCCTCTCACCCCCCGACCAAAATCCAAAATCTTATGGTATCTTTGCTCTTCCAAAGAGAAACACCCCCCCCCCCCCCCCCAGACAAGAGAGTAGCAAGCTGCACACTTTCCCACCTTGGCCATTTCTTTAGTTTATCTTAAATACTGAGCTGTCCTTATTGTCTCTTTGTAACAAACGGGACAAAATTCCATGAGAGAAAGAAAATTGAAACCCCCAACAGGGTATCACCACTATCTCATCTCCCTTTGATCCCTCCTGGAATTTTCTTCCCATTCCCAGTTCCACTGCCTCCACTAAAGGTGAGCTGTGTTGGTGAAGCAGGGACTGCAGCAGTCTGTGCTCAGAGTTCTCACCCAGGAATTTATAGGGGTCTAATTTCTGCCTGGCCCTCTAAATCAGGAGCAGAAAAAAACTTTCTAGAGTGTTGCTTGAGTAGATTTCCAGAGCCCTTGTAACAGCAGTATTTAGAAGCTGGTGCAAATCACTGCAGTCCTGGCTGTTGGGACAGTTGTGGGCTCCTGTCTGTGGGCAGTGCCCTGATGCTTTCTAACTTTGGAAGGTGAGCATACCATGGAACAGGTGTAGCATTGTTCTTTCTCCTTTCTGAACCATGGTGTGAAGCTGTCAGAGGCTGGTGACAGGCTGTGTTTGTAGGCTCTGCTTGGATAGAAAGGTTTGGGGTTTTTTCCTGTTCAGCCTCAGTGTGCAAATGACTTGAAGTCATGTGACAGATCCTCAGAGCAATGGAAAACTGAGCTGGTGGGGGATGTAAGGCCTAGAGGGATGGGACAGGACTGTGCCATGCATGTCCTGCTTGCGTGGAACTGTGGGTGCTGCAGCAGGGTCAGGGTTTGCTCAGAGCTTGTCACAGCCACCTCACCTCTCTCGTGGTTCAGGAACCGAAAACATTTTGGTTACAGCACCCGGCTAGAATTGAGTTTGGCTTTTTAAAGAGTGGTCAATGAAGGCTGAGTAGTGCCTTTGTCACCTGACATGGCAGTTGCAGTGTTGGTGACGTGCAGGCTCCAACTGCTGCTCCAGTGCCAGTCTGAGCTCCTGTGTTTGATTCACTGAAGCTGCTGCTTCTCCTCCACGCTGCAATGTTCATTAGTGCTCTTGGCAGCTCTGCCAAGTACTGTATTTTGTCAGGTAATGTATTTAAATTTCAGTTTAGAACACTGTCAGTGTGGTGGCTGCATGGTTTACTCAGAAGTGGGTTCATGCAGAGCCAGGTCAGCTGGTGTGTGGCTGTGTGCCCGTGCCAGACCAGCTGTGGCAGGGGGACGGTGGTCAGTGCTTTGCTCCAGCAGGATCAGAGGAACATCTCCCTTGCACCTGCTGCTGTGTCTCAGGCAGCTTTAGCTGTTGTTTTACATATTTAAAGCTGGTGTGTGTCCGTGTGCTGCCTGTGGGGCTGGCTCTGAGGTTTCTGCTGCTGAACCCCCACAGGTATGGCGTGCAGGTCATGGAGAAGGTTCTCAAGATGGCTGAAGGCATCGACATTGGGGAGACGAGGTCCTACGAGCTGGTGCCCAGCAGGAAGCTGAAGAGATACCGCTCTCCCTTGGACAGTGAGTACAGCTGCCCCTGCTAATGACTTTCCCTGTCCCTGTTTGGTGGCACCCCTGGGAGCCTGGGGACACCAGTGTGCTGGGGGCCACCTCTGGGACAGCCGGCACAGCAAACTGGAGGGAGGCACCTGTGGTGTGCTCTGCTGGACTGCAGAGCAATTCCCCCTCCTCTGCTGTGTGCATGATTCACACAGAGTTCTATCTTTGCTTAAGAAAATACCATTTTTCATTTCAATTGTCAGGTAATTGGTTTCCCCTGGGGATGGTGTCTGGAATCAAATTTCTGTCTGGCTCTGTCTGCTGTGGTGAGGGGTGACGTTCTGACCCAAGGAAGGGTTTTTCATATACATAGAGATGTTCAGCTCATTGATTTTGAATTACAACCTTCTTGGAGCTTTGAGGGGATGGGGAGTAGACATGATGTGTAGTTTTGTTTGTTTGTTTTTTTCTCCCTGCTGGGCCTGGAAGAGTGCTGTATATGTCACCCCAGTCCCATGGTTTTCGGGATCCGTGTTTCAGCTGTTTCCAGTGGAGGAAATGCAGCAGGCAGAGAGGCTGGCAGTTCAATGGCACCTTCAGAGCTATCTGCCCTCCCTCTGGACAGGGGTGGGAATTGTGCTTAGGTGCAGGCAGGCCCCTGTGTCAGCTCTGTGGCTGTGTGAGGCGCAAATGGTCAGACAGCACAGGCTCCTCTGGGCTTGGATATCGTTTCTAACTCTGCCAAAGTTACTTCCCTTACTTTGACAGTCAGCAATCTTTCTGTGCTTCCATGGGCCGGTTGCAAAACTAAGGAGACGCTGCTCTTCTCCTGTGTTTTGTCTGTCACAGGCAGCAGCCCCGAGGGTTCTCCAGGGCTTGTTGCACAGAGGGTATAATGAGCTGTTCTGCTGGCAAGAGCCTTTAGGTGCTGCTGCAGTGCAGCCATCGAAAACAGACGGAGGAAGAAATGGAAACCTTGCCATAATTCATCAAAACTGATGGGCAAAGGATTTAATGCGTAAGAGCTTTGTCCCCTGATTTCAGTACGAAGGAAGGGCTGTTTATGCTGTGTGCAGGTGTTGTTTTCTGGGTGGTGATACCTGTGCTGTGGTGATTGATGTCTAGACAGCCTGACCTACAGCAGGGCCTCACACATTGGCACTGGATTAGGCAGCATTTCCTGGCACCGAGCTGGCCTTTTGCTCCTCCGATGAAATTACACACATGTACCACGTCAGCATGTGGGTGCTGAATCCCCCACAGGAGAAGTCTTGTGTAACTATCTCTTAGATGTAACATATTTGCTTGTCAGCTATTTGATTCTCCCTTTCTGCAGTAGCTGTGCACGTCAGGATAGTCTGTCTCATTTGCATTTCTTCTGGTGAAGAAACAAGAGGTCTGTCAGAAATGGGGCCCTCAGTCCCACAGCTGTCCCTTGAGGCTTGGGCAGATTTCTTCGTGTTTGCTGCCCTTTATTCCAAAGCAATTACAGAGAGAAAATGTGCTTCTATTAAGTCAGTAACAGTCCTGTGTGTTTTGGGAAGGGGGGTTTGGTACCACTGTGTTCCACCTCAGATGAGAAGACCTGATGATAAAATAGCTTACCTGACATCATCCTGCAACTCTGCAGCATAGTCAGAGCTGAGGCTGTAGTCCTGCTCTGGCGTTCTGTTTTGTTGGCCATAGTTTTACTTATTTTAGTAGATTTGAAGGGACTAACTTCAGAAATGACCAGATGGGTCAGTGGGCAATGCTGGAAGGCAGCACTGTGATGAAAGATGTAGAGATTTTTGTGTTTTAGCTGTGAAGATGGAAATACCACTGTAGTGACCTGCACAAGAATGACTGGTTGTCTTTGATGAATTGTGAATGTCTTTTGGAAGGAAACCTTTCGGGTTTTGGCTAAGGAATGCAAATCCTGTCTTCAGAGCCTGCAGGCTCCTCTTGAAGATTACTTTCTGAAAACACTGTCTCCCTGTCATAGCATATATTGGTAATTGTGTCATTTTCTTCCATCTCGTAGGTCCAGAGCCAGAAGAGATTCCTGAGCCACCCAAAAAGGTGGTCCCCAGGTTCCGAGTGCGACCACGCTTTGAGCCCATACATTTTGTCACCAGCGCTGAAAAGGATGGCAAAAAGGACAATTCTCTGGATAACCAAACGCAGGAGGTGAACCAGGAGGGAAATACAAACAGCATGGTACAGCCAGCTGAAAACTGTACAAATTCTTTCGTGAATGCACGAGAGGCGAATCCTCAGCTCCCCAGCTCAGCTGGGCTTGGCTTTGCAGGCCCAGCAGCAGCAGCAGCAGCAGCCAAGAAGGCTGTGAATAGTGTGGACTCTACCACGAGCAGCGCCTTGCAGGTTTCTGTTTCCCCTTCAACTGCCCCCCCTGCATCAGACACTTTCCCTCCGTCAGCAATAATGCTGAAGCAGAGCTTTATGGAGAAACTGTCAGCAGCTGTCTGGAAAAATCTTTCTAATCCAGATGCAAACACTGGGACGGATAAAATTAACTTCACGTATCTTTTGACACGTTCAATTCAGGCATGCAAGACAAACCCTGAATATATTTATGTTCCTCTGAAAGAGATTGCCCCTGCTGACCTGCCCAAGAGCAAGAAGCTCCTGACAGATGGCTTCGCTTGTGAGGTGCGGTGTCAGAACGTCTACCTGGCCACTGGCTACGCCGGCAGCAAGAACGGGTCCCGGGATCGAGCCGCGGAGCAGGCGGTGAAGCTGCTGAAGAAATCCGTGGAAGTTCGAGTTGTTCAGCGGAAGTTCAAGCACACCTACCACGAGGACCTGGTGGTGTGTGAGGCAGGTGTGTGTCGCCCAGATTTCCCTCCCGCTCTCAAACCTCATGAGGAGTTCGTAGTTGCCAACAGGGACTGTGTCCCAATGCAGCCTGGTACTGAATCCATGAAGGGTTCCACGAATACCAACAAAGACTGGACTAGTTTTGTCCTCACAGAGAATGCCAGTGATGCAATAGGAATACTTAACAATTCTGCCTCATATAACAAAATGTCTGTTGAGTATAAGTATGAATTGATGCCCAACCGCTCGTGGCGTTGTCAGGTGTATCTCCAAGACCACTGCCTGGCCGAGGGATTTGGCACAAAAAAGACCAGCAAGCACGCAGCAGCTGAGGAGGCACTTAAAATCCTGCAGAAGATGCAGTCAAATATAGCATCCCTCAAAGTGACCCAGGTGCAGAAAGTGGGCTGCTCGTCACGGGGCTCTGGGAGGAAGAAGGACCTGAAGGAGCTGGTGATCTATGAGAACTCCAGTAACCCGGTGTGCACCCTGAACGACACAGCCCAGTTCAACAAGATGACGGTGGAGTACGTCTTTGAGAGGATGACAGGCATGCGATGGAAATGCAAGGTGATGCTTGAAGATGAATTCATCGCAGAAGCAGTTGGAGTGAAGAAATCTGTCAAGCATGAGGCAGCAGAGGAAGCCGTGAAAATCCTCAAAAAGACTCAGCCAACTGTTGTTAATAACCTGAAGAAAGGCACTGTCGAAGACGTCATCTCCAGAAATGAGATTCGGGGTCGATCAGCAGAAGAGGCTTTCAAACAGAAGATCAAAGAAGACAACATTGGGAACCAAATTTTAAGAAAGATGGGCTGGACAGGCGGTGGCCTAGGGAAAGATGGTGAAGGAATTAGGGAGCCTATTTCAGTAAAGGAGCAGTTCAAAAGGGAAGGACTTGGGCTTGATGTGGAAAGGGTGAACAGAATCGCTAAGAGAGATATTGAAGAGATCATTCGAAACTATGCACGCTCAGACAGTCACATTGACTTGACTTTCTCTAGAGAACTGACCATGGATGAGCGGAAGCAGATACATCAAATTGCCCAAAAATATGGTCTTAAAAGTAAATCCCATGGGCAGGGACACAACAGATACTTGGTGGTGAGCAGGAAGCGGCGCAAGGAGGATCTGTTAGACCAACTGAAGCAGGAGGGCCAGGTTGGGCATTACGAGCTTATCATGCCCCAAGCAAACTGAGGTGAGGTGTCCCCTTTGACCACAGACTGAGTTTCCTGGACACTCGACTGAAGAAAGAGATGCTGCATTTTTCTTGTGGGTAATAATGACATGGAAGTCTTTTCCTTTGGCAATATAATTTCTAAAATGTTAGATGTTTAGGACCGACCGAATTCTGTTCAAGCGCATTAGCACAACCCAAAAGCAGTAGTGCTGTTACTGTATGTGTCTTTGATATTTACTTGTTCCTTCACATTTTAATAGTTTTGTAATAGCAAGCACACATGTCCAATGAGAAGGAATTTGACATCATTTAAAATTATAGGTCCCTTATTCTTCTTGAGAAAGGAAGGAAGGAAAAAAAACCCCTTTTAAAAAAAAAAAAATTAAAAAAGCAAAGGAAATGCAGTCTGGGGGCATAAACTTGTATGTAAAATTGGTATTAATGACAACAAAAATAAAGTTTTATTTCTGGAAAAAAAAGGTTTTGTCACACTTTGTATTTAAAAAAGTGTGAAAACTTGATTATTCTTGAGAAATACATATATTGAGGTCTTGTGTCTGCTGTGTGTATATGTACAGTATGTAAACCTTAACCAGTTTAGTGGTAGTTTTATTCATATATTTCTACCCTGAGTCTCCCATTCTGAGAATCACTGAAGGCGCCTTCATTGCCAGCGAATGGGACTGAGAGAATTCCAGCGTTTCTACCTTGGAGAATGGGTGACATGTGCAGATACCATGGTGAAGTGTGAAATAGAAAACTGGAGGTAAATGCAGAGCCCACGCTCAAAGATGCTCATGTTGCTTGTGGGGACTGTTACATAACTTATTTTTTTACTTGGAATATCAGCTCTTTAATCCTGAACAAAACCAAAACTGTGCCTGGTTATTTCTCTGCTCCATCCCTGTTCTGGTGCTTGTGTCTGGTGAGGGCAATTCCCCAGGAAACTTCTGGCCTTGCTCTAATGTTTTGTGAGTGTGGAAGCTCTCCAGGGCCGGCTTATGCCACAGGAAGTCTGGAGTGCTTCCCTCCTTTAGGGGAAGCAGCCTCTGACCTCCACCTGTGCTGCTCTGCCAGCAGGGTTACAGACACGGTGCTCTGTGAGCCGTGGAGAACAGTCACTTCATGCTTGGGAAGCTTACAGGATAGCAATTGACCTTGGGAGAGCCAGGAGTGAGGCATGCCCAGAGCTGCTGGTTATTCTGTCAGCAGAGGGGTCTGCAGATGCTTCCGCACCGCTAAGGCAGTGTTTTTGCCTGGTCTGTTGCCATGTCTCAGCCATCACCTTCGGGTTTCTGCTGCTTATATTCGCCTCTCCAAATCATTACACCCTCCCCTATCTTTTTTCCCACCTCTGGTTCTGTTTTTAAACACTCTCGGGGCTGAGGTGAGAATGCCTGACCTCAGAATGTCCTGGTGGTGACAGTTTGAGGATTCTCATCCCTGCAGGGTGATGAGGAAGAGGAGAGACTGCCCTGGCAGGTGAGACTCAGGAATCAGAGAGCAAGCACCCTCTTCTCTCTGCCTGATTGCAGCACAGCTTCTGCCTGCTTGGACTGCTGAGTAACAACTTGCTGCTGCTGTGAAAAAAATAATATGGTAGCTAATTCTGTTAGTAGTTTTTTTCTCCCTTTTGTTTGGGGTTGCTTTTTGTGCATTATCCCTTCTCCCTCTGTCTATATTCTGCTCTCAAGAACACTGGTCTCTAGCAGATGGTGCTGAAGGAGCAGAAGAAGCCTGGTGCTTTCTAGGGAAAGAAGTGAAGCTCCTCCTCCCTAACTTGGGTATGCACCAGGCTGTTAGAGCTTGGTGATGGCAAGGAAAGCAGTGAGAGCACTACTGGTATTCAGGGTGAAAAATGCCTCTTCTGGGGAGGTGGGGCCCAGCTGTAGTGGCTGTAGCTCAGCAGGGGCAGCTGGCCCAGTGCGTGCAGGACGCTGCCTTCGGTGCCCTCTGCCCCACGCGGTGCCTGCGCAGGACCCGGCCGGGGCTCTGGGCTCGGCTGCCGGGGCCTCCCGGGGGAGCAGAGAGCGGCAGCGCCGCTGTGCCCCGGGGCTGCGGAGCCTCGGCCCTCAGGAGAGGCACCACGGGGCCAGGATGGAGGCTGCGGAATAAAGGCCTTGCCTGAACAACGTGAAGGGGGACGGATTGTCTTTGGCATCTCTGTGCTGCTCCTTTCTGGCTGCCTTAAGAGTCCACTCCGTTTTTGGCTTTTTCTAACTAGTGAGATAAGACTGATGTGACTGCTGCGAGCCCTCTGGGGCCTTAGAGGGACTTGGCCCCCTGAGAATGTTGTACCTGCAGCAGGAGTTACACAGCTGCAACACACAAGGCACAAGGCTGCTCAGGGGTACAGGCTGTTGTCACTGAAGGTACAAATCTGCATTAAATTTTTTGAAAGAGCCCAGCCACTTTTAATTGTAGAGCTCAGCAGCAGAACCAGCTTTTTTTATCTGCCACTCATGATAAATCCTGTTCCTTGCCTGCTGAGAGAGGAGGAAAACTGAGCTGATGAAGCTGCTGTAGCTCTCAGCGTCACAGGCTCCGCTCTGTCCCCAGCCCTGCCTCTCCCCCCACTGCTGCCCACAGAAATACTGCACTGTGCTGGAGCTTCACCCCACTAACCAACTGCTGGCAGCCCAGTTAAATAAGCACAGTTGTACACTTCTTGCCTATTTATACAATAAGCACTAAGGTTACACTTTATTTACAACTTTTGAAAAATGTACAGTTTCTTACATGGGTTACTTGTGCAAAGTTATACTTTTCAACTAACAGACCAATGTGCACACAAAAGACACTGGAACAGTGGACAACACAATTGCAGGTTCCATCCCACACTGCTGCTTAAGGTTCTGTATCCAAAGGTACAAACTTGCCTTACAAAAAAAGTGACTGGACTTACAAATGTTTTGTTTTTTTTTTCAGAATTGAAAAAGTACTTTCATAAAACGAGGGAACAAACTCAAGCATGCAGCAGTAGCTCACACAAACCACGCGGTCATCTACGAAGAGCAGAAACTGCAGCGACTCGAGTGCCTACCCTGGACTTAATTCAAACTTTCCACAAGACAAAGTTAGATCCCAAACAACTTATCTTTCTCAGCTAAAGATAAGGGGCAGGAGAAAGACACCGAAGGAGAGTAATTCCATCACTGGAACAGGTCAGGTTTACCTCTTCCTTAATGTGGAAGGCCTTTTGCTGAGTACCACAGCTCTACCTGGTTTTGTCCAGTAATGCCTTGGTGACAGGACTATAGAAACCTGCTGACAGTTTCTGTAGGCATGTCCTTTAAAGCAGTGATAATAAAAAAAAAAGGGGCTTGTTTCTCACCCTCAGCAAAGATCCAAGTACCACGGCTGTAGTGATTTATGTAGATTTGTACATAAATCTTGCATGTGAAGTGCAGAAGTAACAAGCATTCCAGGGTCTTACTAAACCTTTGAATTAGAATCAATCGAAGAGTTGATTTTTTTAACATGAGTAAAGGAGGTGATAAACCAATACAAAAGGGAAACAAAAGATGATTTCTTCACCCAGTACTTACAAATGCAGTGGGTCTAAACCAATAGTAGAGGTAAGTGACCAGCCTGGACACATCAGCACTTTAGTTAATATCAGTTAAAAAATGTGTATGTATATAAACATCCCTTTTATCAAGCTACACATAAGCATCACTGTGTATAACACAATTACAATTAAAAGCTTAGTGTACACTACAGAAATGCACAATACTGCCCTAAGACTGGAGAGGGACCACAGAAAATGAATTCAGCATCAGTAACTCTTTTGCAAGTAACCCAAGTACAGAACGTTTGACTTCAAAGTGGGTGCGTTCTGATGTCCAAGGAGAAGAAGCTTCAGCAAGGGAGGGTGGCAACAGCACAACAGCTATTTTGCTTGCAAAGTAAATGCTAGGAGGAAAAAGATGACTCGGACACTTTGTTTATTTTCCTCATCAACAGAGTGTTCATTTGCATCATCCTGGGTCAACAGTCACGCCAGCTCTGTTCTACTATTGCAGAAACCCGTTTCTCATATTCCCGCTTATTCTCTTGGTATAGCTGAGCTGCCTGGCTGTTTGCTGGACTGTTCGGATTTGGCTCATCCAATAGGGACTGTGCAAAGAGAAAAAGATCCTTAGGTACTGCAAAGTACAGTTTCCCAACACATTCTCTAGACTATCCATACTAGTCAGAGCAGAGATGTTAGTCCAGGTGCAGCACACTGCACCCCTGCAGCTGGCATGCTTTAGGGGCTTTGGCCAGCAGCATCACCCCTGCACAGTGCAGGTGACTTGCTGTGACAGCCAGGCAATGCATCACTGCTGGGCCCTGCAGTGACAGCCTGTGGCACTGCCTGGCCAGTTTACACCTGGGAAAGAGTCACACTTTGCCAGTAGCAAGGTGTAGCTGCTATACTGGCTCTTGTGGGGGGGGAAAGGTTTCCTGAACTGTTTTTGACAAAGCATCCTACTGTCATTCTGTCTCTTCATGCAGAGTTCTTTTACCTGTATGGATGTTAAGATGGAGGAGACATCATAAGTGGGGCTCCAGCGATTCTGAAGGATATCCAGACATATACTACCGTCTGCATAGACTGGAAAGGGTCAAAAAAAACCAGCTTAAAACACAACTTGTACAGCTACTGGCTTTTCTCCTTAGTATTGCCCAGTCCTGAAAGCCTATGTACAGACACATTGCACCAGCCCATAGTGTCTGACAGGCCTGTAGGCAGGAAGCATTGAAGCTCCTCACCAACAGAAGCCTGAAGTATTTAAACTCAGCCCCTAGTTATTCTCTCAAACTTCTCTGTGTCATTGCAACTACTACTGTGGAAAAGCATGAACAGATTTTTAAGGCAAAAAAATTTTAGCTCCCAGAAGTGAACCAAACAAAGAACACCCACAAACAGTTGTTCATACTCAAGGCTTCCCCATGAAGTCTCTACAACAGAGTCCAGTCATGCTACTCACAGCAGCTACATGAGAACCTTCCCTCCCTGCACTGTGCCCATGTTGGAAGGTTTCTGCTATTTCTGCACAAAGCTAGTATTTGTTTGGAGGTAAAGAATACCTGCCCAGCCTTTAGGTACCAAGGAAGGGGATTAACTGAACAATCTTACTGTCACTGGCTGTAGCTGGGCCCTAACACTACATTTCATGGTATATCATTCTTACAGGCATTCTGGGGAAGAAAAGTCATAGAAGACAGCTGCATTCATCCAGTGGCACTACGCTATGTCTACAATACATACAGACAGAAGTCCAAAGCACTGCTATTTAAGTACAAAACATTCTTCTGTAAGGCTCAACAGGCAGTTGAGTGTCTCATCACAACTGTGCTGTAACACCTGAAAGGTAACAGGCTCCTTTTATTGCCCCTTTCTTTTGAAGCCTGAGCACTGCTCACATATCCATCCTCACCAAAACTA
The DNA here is from genome assembly GCA_032173965.1 of Sitta carolinensis. Lineage (NCBI taxonomy): Eukaryota > Metazoa > Chordata > Aves > Passeriformes > Sittidae > Sitta > Sitta carolinensis. Next base: position 9,157,200 of record CM063286.1, on the reverse strand, counting down.
CACAACCACAGTGGAATTTTGCTGCCTTATTAGATAGTGGAAACTTTTATAATAAACAGACCTTTTATACAGCAAGCTATAACAAAAACACCCCAGCCCTCTTCCCCCCCCCCCCCCCAAACCACCACCAAAACAACAAAACTAAACCTAGGCATTGTGTAAGTACTTACCATTTGGATGAAACATTTTAGAAACAAATCTGACAGTAGGTGGCTTATTCGGGTATTCTTCTGTGAATTCTATTGTAAGTTTGAAAGTTCCTGGAGTTGAAAGAGAGATAAGCAACCTTTATTCAGCAAGAATTTACAGAAGGGATGAGTAACTAGCATTCCCCCACAATACACACTGACACTGCTGTGCTCGCACTGGCATGTTGGATATGGAACACATGTTGTGCAATCCCATGGCAATTCCTTTACTCTCATGGAGTCAATCATTAACGCTCAAGTCCCAGACAGTACTGGTACAAGAGTATTTCCTGTGACTTACTCTTATTGCCAAAACCAGTCAAAAGGTTTATGGAGGGAAATAAATCTGCCCTTGGGGTTTTCTTGCAGAGAGCCTAATCCCAGTACACTGTACAAACAACAGCAGTGGGTGTAGAACCATCTGTGTAACACAACGTCATTCGGTGAGTCCTATCTATGGAATATGCTGTCATTGGCGAGGACCTTGTAATTTATTTCCTCTAAATTGAAAAAAGTCATGCTTCTCAACAACTGTAAGATAATCAGGTCTTGCAGAAAAGTAGTATTGAATGCAGCATCCAAATCTGACACTTTACAATATAAACCTGACTATTCACTTCACACTAACTGGTCATCCTTGGAGAAAGACTGATTAAGCAGAAACAGAAAACTGTAGCTGAGTCTCAATCCAACCATTTTAACAGCCTGCACCAACATAAGTTATTTTAGCCCTTCTCCTCAGGCTATGACAATCTGAAAATAAGGAGTCTGTCAACTAAGATGCACATATGGGTTCAGGGGATGAAGGACTACTCTTGATTCAGCTCGGTAACTAAGGAACTCTACCTACTCCACTGCAGCCCATGTGAGCTCCCACCAGGAGCAACCAGCCCTGCAGGCAGCCTGGGAGGTTGCTGGGTGTGCCCAGAGAGAACACCTGAAGCACCTTCCTATAAACATACAGCTCTCCTGTAGAAGGGAGACCAGAACAGCTGGAACAAGCTTCTGGTGGGCACAGTGGCTTTTCTGAAAGGGCATCCTTATGTATCGGTGATGAGTCAGGTTCCCCCTGTCCCACCCCCCCACCTCAGTATCCTTGCTTCCTACTGTGAGGGAGTTTTCCTGCCCTAATATAATGAAGTTAATCCTTTGTTTAGCTGGCAAACATGTGCCAACAACTGGTAACCCAGAGAACAAATTTTCAGGTTTACTTTTTTTTTCCCCCAGATCAGCAAGGACCTGCAAGATTTCCCAGGGACTCCTTTCTTTATAAGGAGATAAACTGTAACACTGAGTTGCAAGAAATGAAGGTCATTGCTTTGATGTTCCAGTTAACAAATGAAGACACAGCACAGATGCTTTAGCACTTTCCCTACAGCAGTGGGAGGTCTCAACACCCTAAAAATAAGTTCATGCATGTTTGGTCTTTTTATTAGCAGCCTAACAATGTAACAGCAGAGAGCCAAAACTATACTATCTCACTGTGAAACAAAGGAGCCAGAACAGTAGAGATTGTTCAAATTAGTGGAAGTCTGCAGTGGGGCTTTCAAGTGTACTGCAGCTTAGCCCAGAGGCACAGAGCCTGAGGTCTGAGATCAGCTTGAAACCCAGGACTGGGAAGTTAGTGACAGCTTCTAGCAGCTGCAAACATCAGCCCCGTAGAACCAAATGCTCAGAGATTTGACTCTAGATATTCTCAGCTCTCCTTGCCCCAGTTCTGGTTCTCAGTAGCCTCCTCCTGAGGAAAGAATGACCAAGCAGTAGGCTGAAAACCAAGCACAAACCATCACAGAGGTTTGACGGTAACAGGAGCAGTTTGGTCTTAGAATCTCTTTAAAACTACTGAAAGAAAGGGAAGCTATTGTCCCACCAGTGACAGGACAGTGCTGCTTGTAACACAAATCTGAGCAAGGGGCTCATCTGGAGCAATATCCAGCTGGAGAATCTACCTACTCAGATTTCCAAGTCAGGGCCCAGAGTGGCAATGGCCCTTTGGAAATGCTCCACAGTACACAAACCCTCACTGCTGAGCTTTATTAAAGGGCAAATCCAGAGATTTGACGCACCAAAGGACAAGGGTCACTCACACTGAAAGCCCACAACAGGTATGACAACACACTGCTGGGTATGAGGCCTTGTGTCCAGTCCCTTCTGTCACTAATTTTAACACTTTCAACTGGCATAGCTCACGACCTACCCTAGACGGACATTTTTAAAACATAAATTATCACATTTACTGTCATTATTGATATTGGGATCATCACTAATCTTAGGAGAACATTCTCTTTTCTGCCCTGTACTTACCTTGTTGATTACTTCTACCTCAGGATTTGAGACCCTGACACAGCCAAGAGAGGCTTCTGCACGGCCTGTGCACCAGCCCCAGCGACTCCAAAGAGCAGAGCCCGTGTCCTTAGAGAGCCCCCAAGAGCAACCCCTCCATTCCACTGCCCAAAAAGCAGGGAGGAGCCCTTTCCCTCCTGCACGAGGATACAGGATCCATATTCCATACGCAAGGCATAAACCACACAGAAGACAAATGCCTTGTGTTCTCTGTTCAAGCCTCCTGCACAATCACAGCCAGGCAGGATAGTACAATAGCTGAACTACTTTAATCTCTCTGAGCCAGGAATCCTACACTAACTGCAGGATCATCATCCAGCTTCAGAGAAACACATCTAAAGGACTGGGACAGCCTGGATTTCCATGGCTTTAGATGCCACTCAGGTAAAGATTCTTAGAAATATGGTGAAGGGCAGGATAAATATCCCCAGGGTCCTACTGCAGACACCTGCAATCGAATCCTCTTAAACCAGAAGATGGAAGTTATGCTGCTGATCTAAATGAGTGGTTGCTCCTAAGCTGCACACTGAGTTGTGAAAACACCCTTCAAAGTCTGGGGGTGGAGAAGGAGGGATATCAGCTGCAGAATGCTGCACAGCAAGTAAACAAATGCGTTTCAACTTCAGGTTTGCAGCCCAGACAAACTACACCACCTCAGAAGCTGCAAGCAGAGAAGGGCCTCACCAGAATGAGGAGAAAGAACAGTAACTCTCATCATGCTGGCATTATTATACCTCTAGAATAACAAACCCCCCCGAATTTCACAGGCTACTTTTACAAGAACTAAGTTATCTGAAATGTTACAGTATCATCACGGACTGCAAGAGTCTAGAAATGAAAAAGGACACTGACCAGCAAAGGCTTCATGAGAAAGATTACAGAGTTTCAGTGTACCTTTGAGTCACAAGGGCCTGCACAATTGCAAAGCAAGTTTAAACTAACGTGCTGTTAAATTAAGATTTCCTTACTCTTACCTACATGAAGCTGAACTGCATCTGGACTGCACTACCATTATCTGAGCTGTGCTACTCCACTCACTGAATGGGAAAGCACAGCTGAGGCACCAATAAGCCCTATCTCCAGGCACCACTTAGTGCTTTGTTATCTGGAAAGGTAAGATACATCCAGAGGAGAGGAGATAAGGAGATATCCTGCAACACAAGACACATCTGTTTACCTGAGCACACAGTGTGGAAACACAGACTTTGCTAAGAAAAGAGCAATCCATCACACCCTGAGATTACACTGTGACATCAACCAAAGCAGGAGGACAGCAGCAGCAGCCTCAAGGATCTGAACCTCAAACTGCTGTGAGCGCAACACATCCTCCAGTATCCAAGATAAAGACACAATGCTGCCTCAGAAAGCACAGAGGAAATCAATATATCAGGGCTCTCAAAAGCAGACCTCAACCTTCTGCAACTAAATGGAAATATATGGAAAAAAACTCATAGCATCTGTTAACCACATGCTGAGCTGGAAGAGCCTGAGCATGGCAAGAACCTGTATTTTAGCACACTGCAAGGAGACAGCTTTCTGCTCCAAACAGTGAATCACTATTAGCAGCAGTGCTCCAAGAGCCGAAGCAGCTCTAGCAACCCCCACAGAAGTTAAAGTGAGCCCTTCTTTAAGGGTTACCAGATGAGACAACAAAATGCATGTAGTCTAGCTGTTCTATTATGCAATGTTTTAAGTCCAAGTTCTAAACATTAGACTGCTGAAGCAGCTACTCTAGCAAATTCCTTAACTAATGAAATACATTAAAAAGAAGTCAGTCTTCAGAGTTTTCTTAGGCCTGAAAGATTTAAAGTCATCAAAATCTTCACTGAAAAATACAATCTACAATTCAGAGGCACATCCACAGGTGCTACCTCCAAGGATAAACAAAGACAAGGGAGTTAGCCAAGAACAACATAAGAGTTAAGGAATTTTTCCTATGCTTTTGTCATGAGTCATGGAGATCTAAGATTAATTATAGCCTACACTGAAAGTATCTTAAAAAATGCATTACTGATTTCAGTTAGACAGCATTTCATGTCTAACAGGTTTTCACAGATTGTTTAAGTATTCATACAGCATCAGTAAACCTTTCAAAGTCAGTAAGACCAGATGGGAACTACAGGTATGTCACCAGAATCTATTTATTCAGCTTTTAAAGTTAAAAAGGCTTTTCAGCCATAAGCCCTGACTGATACCAATTGTAGTAGAGCGAAATAAGTGACAAGAAAAAGCCACTCCTCTGAACTTCCTCAAACATTCAGCCCATTTCCTACTTCAGCTGACTCACACTGGAACTTGTTCACAAAACACTTCCAGCATCAGTAAAAAACAGAACTCAAACAAAACACAACAGTTCTATACCAAGTTATTGATGGCTACTCAAACATGAATGTCCCTAAAAACATGATCCAGAGTTCAACAGAAAAGCTTGTAGAGATCCTTAAAATAACTTATAACAGACATAGCAATTACAAGCAAGCCTGTACAAGTTAATTGGCATGTTTCTGTAAGTCAACACAGCAATCTAAATCTTCAACAATTTCTGAGTATAGGGTTAGAAAAATAATATTTACATAAATCAGGCACATACGTGTGTGGTCAGGTGAACATGCACCCACGCCCCACCCGCCATGCCCAGACCCACACCTGTTGCAGAGCCTACGGTAGTGACACCAAGGCCGTGTCAATCCGCAGCACTTTACCCCGAGAGAGCCAAACACCAGCCCCGCACGCCGCACTTACCGTCCTCGAAAGGGGTCCCCTCGGGCCTGGAGGAGGGAAAGCAAAGCACAGCGTTACCCCGCTGGCAGCCCGGCTCCAAGCCCCCGGCGGCGGAGCGGCCCCCGCGGCCCGCCGCCCCGTTCCCCGCCGACTCACCCGAAGATGACGGCGTTCCACACCATGATGTTGTTCTCAGAGGGGGCCCCGCTCACCCCGGCCGGGGGATCCTCCTGCAGCCTGCGGGGCACAGGGACGGTGAGCGCGGCCCGCGCCCCCCGCGCTGCGCAGACGGCGTAACCCGGGACGGCAGCGCGCAAACGGCGCCGCCCGGCCCGGCAGCGGCCGCCTGCGCAAACGGCGCAACCCGCGCCGGGCAGCGCCGCCCGCGCTACGCAAGCAGCGGAGCGCGCCTTGCCCCGCCGCCATGTTGTGCTGCCCCCTCCTCCCCCGGTAGCGCTCGGCCCTTCGTCCTCCTCCCGCCCGCCCGCCCCTTTACCCTCGGCCCGCGGCCTCGGTACCTCTTGAAGTCCCGCATGAGGCGCCTACGGGCCGGAGTGGACATGGCGGGCTGAGGGTTATAGCTCAGGCATACACTGACGGAGGCAGCGCCGGGCGCGGCTCAGCTTCGAGCTCCGACTAAAGGCGGCAGCGGCGCTGACGGACAGGAGCGAGCGCGGCCTCTACCACTGCGGCGGGCGCGGGGGGGGCGAGCCTGGACTGCACCGACTCCTGCGCCGACAGCCGGACGGTCCCGGGATGTACCACCGGCGCGGGGAGAGGGGGGCGGAGCCGGATGTGGCTGAGCCCCCGGCCCAGCCTCTACCACCAGGGCGGGGCGGTGCCTGGGGGCGGAACCAACGGCGGCGCAGGGCGGGGTGCGACGCGAGCAGCGGCGTCACGGCGGGGGCGGCGCTGCGGCTCGGGATCAAAACAGCTCAGTGGGAGGAGCAGAGGGCACGGGTCGGCACAGGAGCTCGGTGCCCGCTACCCGGGGCAGAGCGCTCCATCACACGTAACCGGGACTCGGAGACGCAAGCCCCATCGCTCTCAATGCCCCCCTTCCTCCTCCTCCCCCAGACACACTGCTGAGCACGGTGCCACATGGTCTGGGGGATCCCTGGCTCAGCTGTCCTGGCTGTGTCCCCTCCCAGCTCCTCGTGCACCCCAGCCCCTCACAGCTGGGTGGGGAGAGGAGCAGAGAAGGCCTTGGCTCAGGGTAAACTCTGCTCAGCAGTACCAAAAACACCTCTGAGTTACCAGCACAAATCCAAAACACAGCCCCATACCAACTACTGTGAAGAAAATTAACTCCATCGCTTGTCAAAACCAGCACAAGCTGCTACACTGCATTTTCTGCTTCCCCAGAGAGTGGTTTCCAAGGGAAAAATAAGCCATTCTCTACGTTTCTTTAACAGCTTTTGGAAATAAAAAATATCTCTGCTATCGTGTAAAGCAGGGTGGCTGCGCTCGGTTTCTCGAGTTTATCCTCACTTGGAATTTCATATAATCCAGCTGTGTGGGGAGGCGACTGAAGAGAGACGGGACAAAAGCCAGCGAAAGGAAGTTCACATTGTGAGCCCGCCGCTCCGGCCCGTTCCCTGTACCAGCCCGGGCAATGCGAGCCGTGTGAGCTCGGGGCGCTCGTAGGAAGAGCCCAGCCCACGCCCGGCCCTCGGAGGCGCGGGAGCTGCGGCGCCGCCGGGCCCTGCGCCCGCCCGGAGCCCCGCGGGGCCGCGCCGGCGGGCGGGGCCGGGGCGCGGGGGCCGGGCCAGGCGGCCCCGAGCCGGGCGGCTTCGAGCCCGCCGCCGCCATGCCCAAGGTGGTGTCGCGGTCCGTCGTGTGCTCCGACACCCGCGACCGCGAGGAGTACGACGATGGGGAGAAGCCGCTGCACGTCTACTACTGCCTGTGCGGGCAGATGGTGCTGGTGCTCGGTGAGCCGGGGCCCGGGAGGGGTCAGGCCGCGGCCCGGCGCCGCAGAGCGCCCGCGCGGGCGGGCGGCGGCGCGGTGCGGGTGCGGGGCCGGGGTGCGGGATACGGGGGTGGGTTCGGGAGTGCGAGGTTCGGGGGAGGATTCCGGGTTCCCGGCCCCGCCGCCAGCCCGGCCCCGCCGCTCCCCGCAGATTGCCAGCTGGAGAAGCTGCCGATGCGGCCGCGGGACCGGCCCGCGTGATGGACGCGGCCAAGCACGCCCACAAGTTCTGCAACGCCGAGGAGGAGGAGAGCGTCTTCCTGCGCAGGTGAGCCCGGCCCCTGCAGCCCCCGGCAGGGGCTGCGCTCCCCGCCCGCCGGGCACGCAGACCCTGGGTCCGTGTGCTCTGCTCAAGCGCTGCCTCTCTCCCCCAGACCCGAAGGCATAGAGCGGCAGTTCAGGAAGAAGTGTGGCAAGTGAGTGATCGTTTTTAGTTTTTTGAATGAGTTTTAGAATCTTTTTATGAGGAAACCATAGGAATCCATAATCTGGGTTTCCTCTCAGCTGTGCTTATTTCTGTTTCCAGGTGTGGACTGCTGCTCTTTTATCAACACCAACAGAAAAATGCTCCTGTGACGTTCATTGTTGATGGTGCTGTGGTCAAATTTGGCCAGGGTTTTGGGAAAACGAACATATATACTCAGAAACAAGAACCTCCTAAAAAGGTGATTTGCTTTAGAGAAGAAGGATATCTTTGCTTTTTTAAAAGTGTTGTTGTGTATAAAATTATGGTGAGGGCAGAGGGAAGAGAAAAGAAAAAGGAAAGGGCCTCTGAACAGTAACTCTGGTGTCTTGCCCATATCTCCCTTAAGTTTTCCTTGACAGAAGTCACACTGCAGGTTGGAGTTCTAGCAGTAAAGGAGAGCAAAATAAACTCTAAAATCTAGACTGTGCCTGATGTTTAGGCTCCGTTAACAGAAAATTTCCAATTGTAAGTAGGTCATGTTGGTAGTCTGCACAATGATTCTCAAAGTCTGGCTCATCTACTGTATATCAGTGAGCTTGCTTCTGGTAATGCCACCTCTAAGCCCAGAAATCACTGAGCATAATGCCCCTTTGCCACCCACAGAGTTCAGGTAATCTTGATGGCTTGCATAAGAAGCCTTAAAAGCTTTGGAAGGAGGAAGCAATCTCTACTGGCACAACTGTTGCCAGGGTTTAACAAAACATTTCTGGTTTTTCTACTTAGGTGATGATGACCAAACGGACCAAAGACATGGGCAAGTTCAGTTCTGTCACAGTCTCCACAATTGATGAAGAGGAGGAGGAGATTGAAGCAGTGAGTTTTTGATGTCCTTAGTGGCAGCCACATCTGAGCTGGGCAGAACCAGCTGTGGTCTCACTGTTTGGATGAGATGTTGTTACTCTGGGGTTTGCTGTTGCACAGTGACATGTCTGTATTTCAGAGGGAGATTGCAGACTCCTATGCACAGAATGCAAAAGTGATTGAGAAACAGCTGGAACGCAAAGGCATGAGCAAGAAAAGGCTACAAGAGCTGGTGAGTTTTTCTTTGGTGCTGAACAGAAAGCTCTGAGATGTGTTGGCTTTGTACACAAAAGCTATCTTGCACATCAGACTGCAAGTATACAGAGGTCCTGGTACAGTCACAGGCAACTTGCAGCTTTGTGAGGATGAGATTTCCTTTAAAAGTTTTATAGAGATGTTCTTCTAGTCCCCCTGAAAATTGCATGCCATTTCCAGGAGAGCTAACTGAAGAGGAGCCAGCAGAGTGCTTGCAGGGAGGCTTTCTGTGACCTGCTGGATCAGGAACAAGGGAGGGAGAAATCAGGCTTTGCTAGCCTGTGTTCTCATACCTGCTTGGCAGGGCAGGTCATGGCCATGAGGCACCAGGGCACAGCAAGGCTCGTGTGGAGGATCTGCAGCTCAGCTGCTACTGCAAGGGACACTCAAAGAATAAATGCAAGAACATCACAACTCATCTTACCTCCTGTGACAGGAGGGTAATAGATTGAGAGGGGGAAGAAATGTGCAGCTTCCACCTGAGGATAAAAAGTATGCAATTGTCTCTTGGGTAGTTGGTCTTGGGCTTTTTATGATTTTAAAGGTGGTCCTCGTTTTGTACATCAGCAAAGCACTTGAGCTACTCTTGCTCCTGGTTTTGGGACTGAAAAGTTTGCATTGGTCAGACAAGAAGAGCAAATTTAATTGGAGCACTGAAGGGAAAATTATCCAGACATTATTTAATTCTGCCTTAATTTTCCTATTCAGGCGGAGTTGGAAGCCAAGAAAGCCAAGATGAAGGGAACCCTGATTGATAACCAGTTCAAATGAAATGCTGTGTATGTGCTGGGTATTCAGAGACAGGAGAAAACTACCAAGAGCTATCACAGCTCTGTCAACAAAGCAGAAGTAACAGACAATGTTCAAGAGTTGCACTGTGCTGCAGCCAGCTTGAAGGATGAGAACCTCTCTGTAAAAGTGATACTCTGGATACCAGTCTTAACTCCAGTGGCACTGAAGACTGTTCAAACTGCAGTTCTCTACAGACCCCAGTGTTATGAGCATGCTGTTCCAGGTAGAATATTTACTTTCAAGAAAATCTTTGCTGGGTGCCTTCCCAAGTTCACCTTTAGATACCTGTCTTTTTATTTTGTAGTTTTCAAACGTGTTTCCTTGAATACATTAGAATGGCAGGTAACTGTACAATAAAGAAAACCTACAAAAGTAAGCTCTATGCATATCGTTCATTTAGTTACTTTAAATGTGTGCAAAAGGTGCAGCAGCCTGAGCCATGCCATTCCAACAGTCTGGAATGACTGGGATGCAAGGCTTGGGCATGGTGCTGCTGCTCACCCTGGCCTGCAGCACTGCAGTCTCAGCTCCTGCTGAACATCACAAGGCTGCAGTTGTACAGAATTACACTGTCACAACAGACAAAGTACAAGAATATAAAATCCCAGCCAGTTTTAAACTACTGTAAATAAAAACTGCTACTGATGAGTTTAAATACATCGTTGGAAGTTATTGATACAGCCAGTGATCATTAAAGAATACATCTGCACATCTGAACTAGCCAAATTGGGCAAAACAGTAGCAGTATTTGGAGCTGTGAAATGTGAAGGAAAAATTGTTTTGAATGTACTGACCACTAAGGATTTGGATAGACAACATTACACGCCAGTTTTTAAAGTACCTTGTTTGGGTAACTTTGTGCCTCTTGCATGATGTAGTAACAGTGCTCTCTAGCCCATGTCTTTGTTGCTCTATGTTGGATTAAATACCATGGTACAGATTTGAACTAAAATAACTTTCTTGAGATGGTCTTACTCTACCAAGTAAATGCATCTTAAAACGTGAGCAGTGAACAAGATGCTTCCATCTCCTACAATTATTATGGAAAACTTCCTATAATCAATAAAGATTGTCCATCTAGCTTTATAACCCTGACTGGGAAAACTCAGATCTGCTTACCTAAGGATCTGTCCTTTCTTTCTCTGGACAACAAGGAGTAGAAGAGGGAGTGAACTCGGCCCAGAGCTAGCAGAGATGGGTCTGTAGGTCCTGTGACAATTTAATGCCAGGCTGGGAAGCAGGTGTTCATGTTAACTCATGCAGTGCTGATCTTGTTTCCTGCTCATCACCTGCTAATCTGAAGCCTATTTCCAGAAGTCAGTGGCCGAGGCCCTGGGTGTGTGTGGTAGTTGGGAAGGGCAGGAGCCGTGTGAGGGTACACAAACCCTTTCCCAGTGTGGTATAACACAGTCCAGCCAGGCGAGGGCATCAGGGTTCCTCTGGGAGCGATCCAAGCCTGGGGTTACTGCAGGTCGCTCTCTGTAAAAATCCAGATATTTTTTCCAAGCAAGAGTAAAAGATTTTGACATCTGAAAATAGGTTTTGAACCTTGTGAGAGGTGCTGGGCTGCAGATGTTGAGTCTCCAGTTGTCCAAGGACGAAGTGTGGTCTTGCTTCAAGTGACACCAGAACAAGAAGCTAACTTGGGGATGGTATGATTTATTGTCAGGGTTAAGGCTGGGAGTGACGAAAGGCTTCAGCTGAGGATGGGCTGTAAAGGGGCTTCCAGGTGGGGATAGGACCATCCTTGCAGTTTGGTGAAGCACAAAGAGAATCTGGTGAGTGCCCAGCTCAGCACAAGGTGTCCAAAGTAGCTGTTGCCAACTGCCATCAACATCCTCAGCTGCCACTGGGAGCCTTGAGACAGCACGGCACAGGCTTCTGGAAGGCCAGTTCAAGCACTGTTTGTCGTTCTTGTCATTGGAAATCTGCCCAGTTTGGCTCAGGACTTGTGCATGGACCCAGTCAGAAAGGGGAGTACCTCGTTTCTTCTGAAGTGCTTTTGATATACTCTAGTTATGCAGTCCATGGCTGAAACAACTCCAACACAGAGAACTGATCCAATGCATTACTATGTGTTTCTTACTTTGACTGGATCTAGTTCACAACAGTGTAAATCAAGTTAGGTTTTTCATTTCTAGATCTAAATGAATTAAAATATATTACCTGACTGTAGCAACAGGGAGCAGGGTCACCAAGTTCAAACAATCGATGAAATGTCCTGTTAGATAAAACCAGCTGTCCTGCAGGGTTTCCCATACCCTGGTGTGGGCAAATGGGCAATCTGTAGCAGAGTTCAGAACCAAAGAAAAGTCAGATTTCATGTTACTGTAAAAGTCAACGTTTGTTTTTATAAATCCATAGATACAGGTAAGTGATATATTTGTTTGTTTAACTGAGCACCATATTGTATGTAAGAACTTGTCCAGATGCAGAGGTACCACAAAATGTAAAATAAAAGTGAAGGAGGGAATCTGTTCCAAAAGTAATGGCACACATGGCCAGACTTACCTTACTGTATTTCATTACTTAGTCCAGACAAGTTTCCAAGCACCTTCACAAAACCCTAGTGTGATTTACCACCTCAGAACAGCTCTGGATGTAATGGTGCTGCCTGGTTTGCCATAGCCTGTACAAAACCTGCACACAATTTGTAAACACTCAAGAGAAGTGGTAACAGTGAATCAATACAACCTCCTCCCCCTTAATCACAGCAGTGCCTGGGGAGCAGCAAGGGACTCCTCCTTGCCTGCCCCTGGGAAGTTTCTGGTCAAGCCTTACAGCTCTCCTTGTGCTCCGTGTTTGTGCTGTTTTACTCACTGATGTGCAGATGGCTCACTCTGACTTCCTAGACTGTTGCATTGATAAATACACATAGCAATGTGTATGACAAAGTGATCAGCCTGAAACAAAGTAGTCTCAGCTTTTGCTGATGCTATCTTAAAAGGCCCACGGGGCTTTGCCACATCCAGGCACTTTAAAAGTATAAAATTATGGGCTTGTTTAAAAGGCTCCAGGGCCGAGCTCCAAGGATGGAATGGAAGCCTTGTAACTCCCTGCTGAGCAATCCTTATGAACCCAGCTGGCCACAGCCTACTGTGGTTTTGGGTAGATTTCAAGGAACAAGAGGCCAATCTCTTTTGTTGACAGAAAAACTCCATCCCGGTGCCTGCAGCCAGGGCTGTAACTCCTGTCAATTCCAGCAGGATCAGAAAGCAATGACTAGCAAACCAGTGGTGGGATGACACCTCCCAGAACCTCCCTGATGCTGTCAGTCCTGGTGTGGGGTTTTGGCAGGTCCTGAGGACTCATTGTTCCCAGAACCAGTACCCCCCAGGAGCTCAGTGTGGCTCCAGAGTGTGCAGAACTGGGGCTGTGTCCCTGCAGGCATGTGAGCTTAGCTCTGTCCCCACTGCACAACCCACCATGCATGTGCTCTGGGCAGCTGAGGGGGCTGCCTTGCATGGCTGGGCAGAGGCAGGAACAATCCCACTGGGAACAACTGCTTTTACCCTGCAGGACAAAGCATTGCCTCTTCCCCTGCTCCTCTGCCCCAGACGCTGCCAGTCATGCAGGCAGCACATGGGAGATGCTGGGGCAATGCCTGCCAAGGGTGACAAGGACATAGAGGCAGGGGCACTCCTGGCTCCATCCAAAGCCCAGACACAGCCTGGAGTGACCCAAGGGTTGCTGCAGGAGACAGTGCAGTGGATGAGCTGTCACTCTGCTGGTCTTTTACAAGTCAAGTCCTTGGGGCGGGATGCTCTCTGCTGCAAGACTCAGCACGCAGCCAGGCACAGCCCAATTGGGGCAGGCTGGTGCACACTGAGCCATTCCAGCCATCCTGCAGCAATCACCACCTGCCCCAGGCACTGGCAAGGGTGTCACACGATCCCCTGCGCAGCTGTGCTTGTCAACACCTCCTAAGCCTGGGATTTATGGCTGCTGGGCGAGGGGCTGAGACAAAAGCAGCATTAGAGGCATTCAGCCCTCCCTTCCCACCAGCAAAGGGGCCAACACACCGGGCTGGACACAGCTCCTGTGGAGGAAATCATGATGTGGGTGACGTTCAGCCCTTCCCACAGAAGAATCACACACTTAAAAGGAAAATCAACCCCATCCATGCCAAGCTTGGGGCAGCACAGATCAGTGGACAAAATGCTGTATTGGAGGGACTGCACTCAGTTTGCTGCCTTGCCACAGGCTGGCCCCAGTTCCTTTCTCATGCCTCAGTTTCCCCACAAGAACAAAGCCATTAATCCCTGTGCAGTGTGCTTCTGTGGAAGGCAACAGCAGCAGCTGAACCCCCCAGCCTGGTCCCCAGATAAAGCTGCTCCCGGGGAGCTGCCAGGAGAGGGGAGGTTAAAACCCCAGAAGGTCTACCAGCCTGTGCTACCCAAAAGTGGAGTGCAGGAAAAACCCCTTATGGGCTCTGCCAGCATCTCCTACCTGCCAGAGCTAAAAAAGAGCTTTTAAACATTCTTGTTTCCTGAATCCCCAAAGCAGTCAATAGGGCAGGTAGGTAAAACCCATTTCACTCAGTGCTGCCCTGCACCCCAAGTCCAGTGCACAGTCTGTAGATTTTAAGGACTTAGGGACCCCCCAGCTCAGCTCCTTTGCAGCCTGGCACAACAGCCCAGCTCAGTGCCTCAGTCAGCCACCACTTTGTGCAGGAAGGCATTATGCACTTACCTTCTTGTGCCAATGGCCTGGCCATGCATCCCCTGTGGAAGAATGGACAGGAAAGGATTCCCCATGCTCAGCAACCAGCAGCATTTCAGAACAGCCCTTGAAATCCAGGCGAGCTTAGCAGCAGGAGGTCGAGAGCCTTAATTAATAAGCTGGCACTTGTACAACAAGAGAGGGCTCCCTGGTAAAGCTGCCCTATGGCATAGTCCCCTGTCAGGCTGCTGCCTGTGCCCCCAGCACTGCCCACTGCTTGTGGTGGCACTGCTTCACATCTCACCCTTACAGCCTGTTTCATTTCCACAGCAGGCTATGGGGGATCTCACACTGCAGCAGCTCAGGGACAGTTGAAAATCATCAGCAAGGGCAGTTGGCTCAACTGCGAGGCACAAGACTGTCTCCCATCAGAAAGGCATGTGCCCACTCACAGGGACCAGAGCAAGCCAAGACCACCTGCAGCAGGAAGGTGCTGCACTCTTATGCTTGGCTGCCCTGCTTAGATTCCAGCAATAAAAACAACTCTCACCCTTCACAACACAAAGTCTTGTTTAGATGCCTTGGGCAGTGGTTGAGATTGGTTTCAGTGATTGAAATCAACTGCTTTGAGCAGGCCTGGGCAGCCAGAAAGGCATGGGGGAAGTGAGGAGACTCGCTGATCTGAAGGGCAGAAGACCAGGAGAGCATCCACTCACCACTCCAGATCCCCAGGCAGAAACCAGGCAGCTTCACTGGGGTGACTCACAGGCCTACAGAGATATCTGGGTAAAGGCCACACCAACACGTTGCTCCATCTTGCAGTTTTCCCCAAACTGACCCAGCAGCATAAAGGAATTTTCCCCTTCCCCTGGAATTTTGAACCTTAAGTTCCAGAGGTAAGGAGTGAGCCTGGGAATGCACCTCCCTGGCTAGCAAGCACAGCTGGTACAGAAGCTGTCTCTACTCAGCTGCTGCTGCTCCCCACAGCTCTCTGTGAGAGCAAGGCTGGCCAGGGAAGCTACAGAACAGCAGCAATTAACTCCACTGGTGTCCTCTGGCTACCTATGTGCCAGGTAGGTAGCTCAGTTTCTAAGGCACAGAACATGATGCCAAGCTCTGCTCCTCCAGGGAGCAGCAAACACTCCCTTAGACATTCTTCCAGCCTCCCAGGCATTCAGTGCCATAGGGACTGCTGTCCTTACAGACAGTTTAGGCACACAGCACCATCAAAATCAGGTTTCACGAGCTCCAAGGAGCAGACAGGCCAGAGGCAGGACTGTGGCACACACTCAGTCCTTCATCTCTAGTTAGTGGAGTCTCAGAGAGGTCAGCTGAGTGAGCCCTTCACAGCTGCCAGTCCCTATTCCAGCCTACACCACTGGCTTCCCGTAGGGAGGAAACACTTTGTAGCTTCCTTGGCAGCCTGCACTGTTTACCTGCCAGTACTTAGCAGGTACTGAGGCTTGCAGGATGGAGATGGCTCATCTTCCTCCTTCTCTACAAGTGCTGAGACCCCAACCCCCTCGTACTTCAACTGCTGTAAGAACAAACATGAGATGAGGAAAACTGGTTTCAGATTTTTATTTCTCTGTACTCTAAGCAGGAGTGACTGAAATAGAAACCATCATGAATCCCATCTGGGAATAGTTTGATAAAGACAGGGCAGGCAGTCACCCCTGCCCCATGCCAACCTGTACAAACATCAGCCGCCACTGTTTAGTAACAAGATGGTTTTCAAACAAGTCCATGAACAGTCATAGACTACACAGAACAACATGCCAGTTCACAACAGGAAACAACTTAGGTATACTTTTTGATTTCATCATACAGAACTAAGACAAAAGCACCACCCATTCCTCGGAGTACATTTGACCATGCACCTTTGAAAAAGGCCTTGGAGCCCTCATCCCGGGCAATCTTCCGCCAGCAGTCAAGAGTGCCGGAGTACATTATGTCAGCTGCAGGAGACAGACAACTTTAGGAACTGGATGCCCACAACCCCCAACAGCCAGGTCAGAAACAGCCTCATGTTCTACTAGCTATTAGAACCTCAAGTGCATCCCATTTCTTGGCTGACTTTCTCCAATACTAGCACATCAGAGGATGAGACTACCCAGGAGAGATGGTGCTGCTGCTGCAATGTCCCTGGGAGACATTGGAAGGACCAGAAGGCAGCAACTCCTTGCTTTGACACCAGTACTTCCAAAACCAAAAGCTATTGCACAGTTGGCCAGGCTGTGCCTGCTACAGAGGCTGTCTTTTCTTGTCCCAGAGACACTGGCTTGCAACATCCTTGGATGAGTTCTGCTGTTTCTGCCTACTGACATATACCTGACTTGTGCATGCCACCTTACAGGTGTGCTGCATAGGCCAACCCATTTGTGCCCCTTCCTGTCACCTGCTCCCGCAGCCCCTCCTACACCCTGCTTACAAGAAATAAGGATATCTACACAGACTAATGGAAGCCAAGCCACTCCGTCTTCATTTCAGCTCCACCACCAGCTATTGATTCAGGGATGCCCAATAACTTATACAGTGAGGTAGAAACTTACCTCCTTTACGGCCAGACTGCATCATCATGCGACGACGAACTGTATCAAAAGGGTAGGAAACCAAACCAGCAACAGCAGTGACGGACTGAGCAATCATCCAGCTGACAACAATGTGGGTGTTCTTTGGGTCTGGAAGCATGCCTGCAGGAGAGAGGCTTTGATGAGAACGGCAGGTAAACCACCAGCACTATCAAAATGCACTACAGGCCTGCTGCAGCCCAGGGTCTATCTCCCTTTTAGTGCCATTTTGGTCAACCTACCCTTCGCGGTGTCGTAGATGCCAAAGTAGGCAGCTCTGTAGATGATGATGCCCTGGACAGAGACACTGAAGCCCTGGTACAGGCCCCTGAGGCCATCTGAGCGGAAGATTTTGACCAGGCAGTCACCGAGCCCGCTGAACTCCCGGTCGGCCCCGGCTTTACCCACATCCGCTGCCAGGCGGGTTCGGGCAAAGTCAAGGGGGTAGACGAAGCAGAGGGAGGTCGCGCCGGCGGCACCCCCGGATGCCAGGTTACCGGCGAAGTACCGCCAGAATTGGGTTCGCTTGTCCACGCCGCCCAGGAAGATCTGTTTGTACTTATCCTTGAAGGCGAAGTTGAGGGCCTGGGTGGGGAAGTACCGGATCACATTGGCCAGGTTGCCGCGCCAGAAGGAGAGGATGCCCTGCTCCCGCGGGATGCGCACCACGCAGTCGATGATGCCCTTGTACTGCTTGTCGGCGGAGATCTGCTTGCTGGCGTGCTGCACCTGCAGGGGCCGAGAGGCCGCTGTCAGCGCCGCTCCCCCGCGAGCCCCCGGCCCACCGCCCCCCTTCTCCTTGCGGCGACCTTGGGACGACGCCGGCCGCCGGCACTCACCTGCAGCAGTAGCTTGACCCTCTCGATGGGGGCGACGGCGGTCTTGGAGATGGCGGCCGCCACCCCGCCGGCAAGGAAATCCTTGGCGAAGGACACGGCCGCATCGGTCATGGCGGGAGCGGCGCGAGCGGGAGCGATGCCGGGCGACGGAGGCGGGAGGCGGCGCTGAGGGGGCGCCGCAATGGCCGCTAATATAGGGCCGGGGCGCGCGCGTGGGCGGGGCGCGCGTCCCGCCCGCCCATTGGCCGCGGCAGGGGGCGTGGCCACCGCGGGGACGGGGCCGCCGTTGGAAGCGGCGGGGGCACATGGCGCTGGGACGGGCTGGGCGGCGCGGCACGGGGGAGCGGGGCACCCCGGGGCGGGACACCCCGGGACGGGACACCCCGGGATGCGGCACTCTGGGACGGGACACCGCGGCATGGGGGATCCCACCAGCACCCCGGCCAGACATATATGCGGCCCCGGCCCGGTCACACAGCTTGTCCCTACCCCGGGCTCACCCGTGGCGGTGACAGGGCCATCCGTGACCAAGACCCCCGGCCCCCTGCGCCATCCCAATGGCACGGCGAGAGCAGCCGGGCCCGGCCCAGCCTCGGAGGCTGCCCCTATGGACGCGTACGGGCCCCATCGCTCACCCGGAGCCGAGACCCGCCCCACAGACCCCTCGGGATACCGGCACCCTGCACACACTCCAGGACAGACCGAGCTCCAGCTGTATGGAGTCCTTCTGCAGCCACAGTGCTGAGCTCAGCTGAGATGCTCGGAGAAGCACATCCCAGCAGGTACTACCGGCCCCTATCACACAGCGGCATCCAAACGGCACTCGAGCTTCACCTATCCAAGAGTTTAGCCTTGCTATTGACTCGTTCTTCATGGTCGTACACCACTTCACCTGTTAGTGATCCACGGATGAAGGGCTTCCTTTCAGTGACATCTTAAATATTTTAGTGCTGCCTCTTGGGGATTTATCATGCCTGTTTGTGATTGCAAAGGACAGGCTTGGTTGATAAAAGGTAGATTAGTGCTTGACAGATTATAGGAGTGCACTACGACACAAAGGTGGTGGTAGCGCATCAGGAACAAGTTAGAACTTTTTGACTCGACTCTTACAAGGTTTGAAGAGCTGATCAGACATTCATATGTACCCATTCAATCTTTAAAATATATTTAGAAATACAGTGTTAATAAAAAACATACAGGTATGCTTGGACAAGGCAAGAAATCCATTCCTCCCCAACATGCTTACAATTCACATCTCCATGTCCATACATGTCCAGTAAGTCTCATTATTATTACCTGCACTTTGCCCATGGGAAAACTGAGGTACAGAGAAACATAGTCACTAGGTGGGTTGATTAAAACCAAAAACACTTACAGCCTCAGTGTGATGCACAAGCCACCAGATCTGCTCTCTACCATCTTAATTTTTTGCAATCTATGCTTGCATTTCTTTGCTGAAAAAAACCCAGTATGAAGCACCATTGCAGCAGAACAGAACAAGTCCATTAAAAGAGATACTGCAAGACTTCAGCTGTAAAATGCATCAGCAATGTGTTCTAGGTGCAAGGCAGGCCTTACAGATATCCCAAATCTTTCTGCAAGTTTCTCTCCACAGTTACAGACTGTTCCTGCATGGATTTGCCAATGCCCCATCCTGCTGTGACATGTTCTAACCAAGCAGTTTCTGAGATTTGCTTATTCTCACCTATCAGGGGTTATAAACAGTGCAAAACCACAGATGAGAAGCTGTGTAAAGCAGCAAATGCTGTGCTGAGCCCAGGCTGCTGCAGCTCAGGTTGGAGCCAGTGTGTGCACACCTTTGTGAGCTGCCGTGATTCCTGTGCTGCCAGGGGCACAGCCAGCTTCCCACGTGGATGTGGGGTTTGGGTTTTCTATCAGAAGGCACTGGGATGGGGCTGCTCCACAGCTGAACTTCTACAAAGGAACTGGAGCAACGCCACGGTTCCTCAGGTATAACACGAGATTTTTGCTGTCCAAAAGCTCCCAAGAGGCCCAGCTGCTGCACTGGCACTGGCAGTAACCTGGTGCTCTTGCAGAGTTCCACCTACAGGCCCTGTCTGCAGCCCCTGGAGCACATGGTTCAAGTGGATCCATCATGGGTGCTGTGCATGGTGCTATTTTGTGTGCAAGTTCAGAGCAGCAGAGTAGGCTTAGGTCTGGGCACTGGAATGAAAACGTAGTCTAATAAAAAAATAGAGCTTTTAAAGTACCTAAACAACACGACAGTTTGTGGCTCTGAGATATCTAACACATTTAAGAACTACATTTTCCAGGAAACATTTCGGTTAGAGAACTTCGGGAAAATTATTTTTCAAAGTGTGAAGTAAGTAATTCACATACTTGCAGTACCAATGCCTGAGAAAGGGAGGAATATTTTTGAGTATGCACTTAAGTTTGTAAAATTGTCATTCCAGTGTATTACAGTCCATTTTGCACATTACAGTTCTGTCTTAGCAAAAGCACAGTTGCAGCAGCACACATTCATCTTTAAGCTGGAGATTCAGACAAAATTATTATTCTCAAGTACATCTCAAAAACTGAGGAGTGGATTTGGGAGTGTGACTGAACTAAGACTAATTCTGACTCTAGAACGCCACATCCACACAGTATCACTAAAAAACCTGGAGATTTCACTAGAAGTTCTTGCATGTTGCATGTATTTTATTCTGTTTTATTGTTTTTGGCTGACTTGGTATGTCAGATTGCTTTAAAAATCCATTTTCTTAATGTCTTCGAAGACAATTTATAACTCTCATCTCTATTCTCTTGCCTTTCTGCGACTGGTTTAATCTCAAATGGCTATTAAAAAGCACCTGAAATAATGTCATTTCAAGTTCCAGTAGTATAGAGTTTTCAAACTAGTTGCTCTTTCCTCCTCAGTATATACTTGCCTGTCACATTCTTTATATCCATTCGGCAAATGCAACACAGATTTATTCTTTCCCGTCACACGTGTTTCACTACAAGAACCATGCAGTCCACTGAAGTGTCAGTACCTGTAGCTCAGCATGTCTTTCTTGCAAAGTTCCTTAAGAAGGTATTTGTCTGTCTGCAGTGGACACTCTGATGTCAGTTTTCAAGTGCTGATTTCCTTGGCTCAAATTTTTCCCTTCGGAGGAGCTTTAATTCTCTCAGTTCTTGTGGGTGTAAGCTCTGGTCAACACCAGGTGTTAGCTTGTAATTTAAAGGAGATTCAATATAACCATTTCTGTAGAGACAAACCCGCTTGCAGAATTCAAAGGTGCTAAACATAACACCAAAGTATGGCACAATCTGACAAAAAAGCAATATAAGAAAAAAAATTAGACTCACTAGTAGCATCCATAGCTTAGATTTTTTAAAAAAGGGAACTTGTAGGACTTCAGATCTGATCTGCTAATAGACCTTGTCCTCATTTATATAAAATCAAAGTCTCATCTCAAACTATGCTGGCAGCTGCAGTGTGCTAAAAGTAGGAGTTTATTGCTGTTACATAACTAATTATAACAATATTGTGAGGAATAAAGTCTATGCTAGCCTATAGATTACCAGAACTTGTCAAATACCCAAGCACATCCTAAGCAATCTCAGCAAATCCTGGCAGGAAATGCGGAATTTATTCTACGTACACTGGAGTGACTCCACGATTTTCCTCTTCTGCCCCAGGCAGAACCAGCAGCTCCAGGGCCACTGGCTTTATACCAGCCAAGGTAAGGCAGGCCATCACAATCAATCCCACTGTCACTCAATTAGCACTCATTAGCTGACCTGTAGTACTCTATGTAGGTAATCCTCATCACAGCACTATAAAACGTATTTATGTAAATTAAATTACCTTCTGTTTAAGCTAGCATGCTTTATTTCATGCTTTCAACTCAGCAAGGGCTGCAGTAACTGATACACATGCATTAAATAGCTGGCTTAAAGCACTGCTTTGGACTCCTGGACATGTGGCTTATACAAGCACACTTTTTTTACAGCTCACTACAACATGTCAAGTTACTGAAGCTCAGGTCAGAAGGAGCACTTGTTTAGCTGTCCTAAGTGGATTGCTTGCAATCCCCCATCCATTCCACACTTGTGTGTTATGAACATCCCCTTCTTTAAAGCTGTTGAACTTTCAAGCAGTGACACCTTAGAAGCCAAGCTTGTATTTGGGGAAATACAACCAAACCAAGTCCCAGGGCTGGTTTATAGCCTGTTTTGTCACCGATTCTGTCATCTGTAAATTACTAAGTACAAAGGTATGTCATAAGCTTTCTATCTCCAGCTGTCCAAAACTGTCTTGATTCCTTAAGGATAGTATTTGCCTGGGATAAAAGCAAAACCTCACCTTGAGCAGACTGGGTGTGAGTCCTCTCCACAGTCCAAGCACACCTTTGTTCTTCACGGTTTGCCGGAAGCAGTCAGCCATGCCAGTAAAATGGACATCAACTCCTCCATAGTGGGGAAGCCAAGGACTCTGGGCCTGTCAGGAGACACCCAGAGGGATTTAGAACAAGCAGAGAAAACCAAAGTAATTAATTATTTTCTCCATTCTGGTATATAAGGAACAGTGAACACCAGGTTTCAGAAGACTGATCTCGATTCTTCCCAGAAGTACCTAATTTGCATTAAAATATAAATTAAAAAGGGAAAGAACTCACTCTTTGATAGGCATGAAAGTGAACAGTAATTTCACACAGCACCTCCTTTTGTGCCAAGTCATTACTAGAAATAAATCCCACCCTTTTGAGGACAAACCATCCGAATTAGAGCCACATATCCCATCAGCCCCATGCCAGCTGCTCAGGTCCAGGTAGGGATATTTCACATTCCTGGCAGTGGAGCACTATGAGAGGGAAGGTTGGAACCACACTGCCTTCCTGTAACTCTGATCAGACCAGCTGACTTGTCCCTGGCTGCTGAGGCTGTGCCTGCACAGTGGTGAGAAGCATGAACTGTACTACAAGCTGAGGAGCAGCAGCACAGCAGAAATGGAAAGATGGAGATTTCAGCCCTGGCTGCTCAGCGGGGGCAGTTGGTGCCCATGCTCCCACATCGATGTGTTCAGCTGAGAGGAACTTGTTAAAGTTAGCTGGGGAGAATCCTGTTGGCTGGCAGCTGAACGTCCAACTGCAGTGCAGTGCCTGTTCACATGGAAGAAGTGCAGTTAGTCATTTTTAACAGCTAAATCCTTTCTTCATTAATCTCCTACGGCGTTAGCACAGACAGGATAACCTGACCTTGAATAATCCCATCCTCATCCATCTGTGCACATGCAGCCATGGATTTATTTTGCATCGACAAATCAGGGCTTCACCCAAACACATGGCAAGTGACACTTCAGTGTCAGGGGCCCCAGGACATGGGTTGATGACTTACTAACTGATCATCCTGAGGTAGAAGTTTGATAAAAATGGGCCTTGTACAGTTAATTGATTGATGAATATGGGTATCATGATCCCCACACTGATCTGAAACACCACATAGTGTAGTGATTTTTCACTCCTTGTCCAAACTAACCTGTAGCTTCTCAGAGCTGCTAAGTCTGTGAGAAGCCTCATCAATTGACAAGTGGTGATGACATTTTCTAGGTGCCTTAGCTATAGCATTTCAAGTACTTGGCAACTGAGATGCTGGAAAGGCAAACAGATCAAGACTCAAGCTCTATGTACATAAGAGAAACCATCAAATAGTTATTGGCAAGTATACTGCTAAAATTTAAAGGCTGAAGAAAACCCCTGATAACCCCACACATTAAGGGCATATTTTCTTTGTCTAAAAAACCCACAGATCATAATTTTTTTTCTGCCTGATTGAAATGCATGTGAAAAACCTCTTATGGCAGGTAATGTGTAAAAACCTTCAGCACAATGACTTTCATGTCTCTACTGCAGAAGATGCTGAGTGCTCCAACTGAGACTTCAGAAACCTGTTCTGTAAGAACAATGATACTAGCACCAGCAATGCTTAGAAGAAAACTAAAATTATTAAAGTATTCCTAAAAATGCAGCAGCAGTCATAGGAGAACTGGATTAAAAACGCTGTTCTGCTTTCTGGACTGTCAGTCAGGTTCCATAAGGTTTTTTTGTAAATGAAGTTATAAGCAGCCAAGCAGTAAAGAAAGACAGGTTTCTGAAATGTTTCAGGAATGCAAGAATGCTATTAACATGGGATTCCCTTCCTTTTTCAGTCCCTTTGTGGTAGGCAGGGCATGACCTGCCAGAATTTGACTGTGTGAGTTTGACTTAATCCCCTTCATTACTGTACACACTGCAAGGGACAGATCAAAGGTTTTGATTACAGTACTCTTGCCTGCAACACCAAAAGAAGTGCCAAGCACAGTGCAGGTTTCAGCAACACAGTAAACACCTCCAGAAGGTAGTTAAAAAGGAACTTCTAGTTGAAATATCTTGATTTCAAATCTGCCCATAGATACTAACCTCCTAAGGGATTTACTCAAATTATTTATAGTACCATTCTCCACAAATAGAGCTGTTTCTAAGATTTCAGTCTGTGAAGCATGTGTTACCAGCCTTTCTGCTTTACAGGAGCTGTATGCTTCTAGGACCCTACACACAGTATTTAAACAACAATTGTCCACAGACTCACCTACTGCAAGAGGAAAACTAAAAACTGTATCAGTGTGTAGTTAAAACTTCAGTATTTTGGAACATAGCTAAATGAAGTTAAAAACATAGTAAAAGAATAATACTGCAAATGTGTTTCATTTGCTGTTCATGAAAAACAGCAGCCGTGGGTTTTGGTGGTTCTTCACCTAAGCATGTCCAGCACAGTGAAACCCTCACAGCCACCCTACAGCACCAGAGCCAGAAAACAGAAGCAACAAAACAGACCAAACTGGTTTCTCTACTCTTTTGCAGAAACCTACCATGACATACAAACAAACAGCTAATCTCATTCCAAAAGGGTCGGGTTTATGACTGAGAATTTCATGCACCTCAAAGCAGCTGGAATTCCTTGTTTTTGACAACCCCTGATGCTATGGGCTGCTGCATGGAAACCCATTTGTAAGGAACTCTTAAAAGAGTTCCTTCCTCCCAGTTGCAGGTGTCTCAAACTGCAGGAGGCTGGGGACACAGCTCCCTGTGCTGATAACAGAGAGCCAAGGTGTCACTCATAGTAGCAGCAGGGCTAAGTTGCTTATCTTTTTACCTCTGATGGACAGTGGGTTCTCTAAATGACTAAAGCACATCAAATGCAGAATTGGCTCTACCTGCTCTCTCACAGACACAGTATTTTTATATCCAGAGCCCACTAAGTTGTCTATGTCACTGCAACACATCCACTGTTCTACTGCAATGCTCTAAACCCAAGAGAGACATGTACAAAAAAATGCCTGACTACCTGCACTCATATTCTTTTAAAATAAACAAAATATTTAAATAAGGGTGCAGTGTCATAACTGCAGGTTAACTGTTATAGTTAATTGTTACCTGAAGACTCTTCAGACACCATCTCTCCCTTTGTCTGCATTACAAGGTGACTGCCAGAATAACATAATCCCACTTTGGGAACTGATCTCACAGACCTTTAAAGTGACCTCCCTCAGCTTCTCTCCTGTGCAGATAAAAACTTTCACTTGCTTTTTGGGACATTTTGGTTTGCAATTATTTGTATTCACATGTATCAGAGACTATGAATTCATGTACTTCCCCCTTCTTCCCTGTTCATAAAGTTTGTTGGTACAAATATTTACTATTTATTTTTTGAGTATGCAGTACTCTTGGTACAGAGTATGGAAGATAACTAACAGTGAATAGCTGTCATCAGTGCTATGCTACCTGATGGTGGATAGAGTAGAACTGCTTGTTATTTACATATATTCAACAGATTCAGGTTGAACACTGATCACTTCTGATCACTACACTTCTGATCACTTAAAAAAAAAGGACAGGAAGACAATTCACACACAGCTCAAGAGTTCACACTCTTAATCTGGAAGCTAAAAAAAGAAGTCTTTGCAGTCTGGGTTAATAAGGGCACATTCAACAGACAAGTGCAGCTGTAGTTCAAAGGAAACTGAAGGTTAGGGATTGCAGTTTTCATTAAGTTAATACCACTTCAGTCAACAGAAATGTCTTTCAAGTGAAGACTGGGTGCTTGAAAGAGTGTTTCATTCCACTACAATGAAAACAAATTAAAATGTAAAGACGTGCTAACATTTTTGGGAAAAAGATATCTTCTTGGGCTTAATCACTTCTTCCTCCTGCAGGTCAGCCTTACTCAGCAGTCATTCCCTGTCAGTGGTTTGATAATGCTGACTTACCCCTGGCTAAAGTCCACCCAAAGGTATTCAGGCACAGAGCAAGGTAAACCGTGGCAAGCTATCAGGATACAGTTGGCTCAGAGCAGCACAGCACAGCTGACCTCCAGGGTCCTGCACTCCAGGAACACCTTGTCCCTTCCTCTGTAACCTGAACTGGGTCCAAATCACACCCTTCTGGGAAGAATGGCACCAAGTGAGCAAAACAGCTTCATGCTTGCTCAAAAGTTTGACTCTTTGCTTTAAATATATATCACCAGGCCTGCTGTACCCTGAGGCTTCACAGTTTGTTGCAGAATCCCCCCGTGCTGCTGAGCCTAAGCTTCCTCTGCTTTAACACCTGCTGTGTGAAGAAGTCTTTCATACAGAATATAGAAGTCTTTTTCCTCAAGGCAGTGCAAACCCCTTGCATGGCCAGCTCTGGGTGGCTTCCAAAGGCCTCATGATGGTTCAGCTCAAGCCCTACAAATGGGTGCATCATTTTCATGCACATTAGCACTAATTTATTTAATGGTGCAAACCCTTAGGCAGACTGGCTTGGTCCCACACATGCAGTGGATGGACAATGCTAGTTCCTGCATCTCCTGCTGCCTATCTAGGAACTGAGGAGAAAACTAATTTTTAACAGGACTGGGGCTTTTCACACATCATACTTTCATTTGCCTTATGTGGATGAGTTAAGGATTTACACCAAATCAAAAGAAATCACCTATAAAAGAATCACAGAATCACAGAATGAACTAAGGTGGAAAAGACCTTTTGAGATCATCAAGTCCAACCTATGACCTAACACCTCCTCATTAACTAAACCATGGCACTGAGTGCCATGTCCAATCTTTTTAAAAACATGTCCAAGGATGGTGACTCCACCACCTTCCCAGGCAGATTTCATTGCCCAATCATTGTTTCAGTGAAAAATTGTTTTCTGACACCTAACCTAAATTTCCCTCGGTGCAGTGGAAGTTTAACTCAGTCACAGAATCACAAGGGTTGGAAGAGATCTTCAAGATCATCCAGTCCAACCCATGCCCTAATACCTGAACTGGACCATGGCACTGAGTGCTACATCCAGTCTTTTTTTAAACACATCCAGGGATAGTCTTAACACTGTCTCCTCTCGTTCTGTCAGTTGCTGCCTGTGAGAAGAGACCACCCCCCACCTGGCTGCAGCCACCTTTCAGGGAGCTGTAGAGAGTGATAAGGTCACCCCTGAGCCTCCTTTACTCCAGGCTGAACAACCCCAGCTCCCTCAGCCGTTCCTCACAGGGCTTGTGTTCCCAGCCGCTCACCAGCCTTCCTGCCCTCCTCTGGACATGCTCCAGTATCCCAATGTCCTTCTACACTGCGGAGCCAGAGCTGGACACAGCACTCAAGGTGTGGCCTCACCAGTGCTGAGTATAGAAGAATGACCTCCCTGGCCTGCTGGCCACTCTGTTCCTTGTTGTCTTTGAAAATCAGCCTTCTGATTTGTTTTAGTATAGTAGAGTCAGTTTTCATGAATTGTAAGATAAACAAGAATCATGTTTACATTCCTATGTAAAAGATATCACCTGATGGACTTCTCAAGTGACCAGTGAAAGTGGAGAGATGGTGACTTCTCTGTCCAATCTCTGATCACTGTCCAGAAAATTATATATAGGAGGTCAACAATAAACTAGGGACTTCCTTTCTTCTTCTCTGCCTGAACACCTGTTGTGTGTGTTGCTGTGTGTTTCTATCTGTGTCACAGTAACAGTTCCTGACACAGGCCAGGATGCCATTGGCCTTTTTGGCTACCAGAGCACACACACTGGCTCATGTTCAGCTGGCTGTCAACCAGCACCCCCGGGTCCCTTTCTGCCTGGACACTGTCCAGCCACTCTGTCCCCAGCCTGTAGTGCTGCAGGGGGGTGTTGTGGCCATCAAGAGAGTGTTGATCAAGTTTTAGCTCCTGTTTATGGGGTATTTTCCATAATTAGTCACCTCACATGTCACAGGCACATCACTCTAAGCACAGACCAATGGATACAAGGCTGTCCTGCATAACTGATGCAAAAGTACCCACATTGGGGTTAACAGTAACAGCTGTACCTCCAGAGACATTATTGTCTCCTGGCTGAAAGCTCTGTCTGTAATAGCTGTGTGTGAACAGCAGTGAACCCAGCCTGTGTCAGGTCCTGTCTGCTGGGTGAGCTTATGGAGTTTAAAAAGGTGGGCTGAGTTAGCCCATCTGATCTGTCCCAAAGCAGATTAAAGAGCTCTCACTAACATCACACTGGTGACAGAGCTGGGGTGGCTGTAAAAGGCTGGCAGACATGACCAGCTGGCACTACCAAATCTCAGTTTGGGGACATGGTGGGCACTTTAGTGTCTGGGAAGATCATTTGGAGAGAAATGCATACTGCCATCCCTCTGACTTCCTGCATTTCCAACAGGTCCAATGTGTTTTCCTGCTTTTCTTCAGCAGGCCACTGTTGCAGTGCAAAGCTAATATATCTCAGGGTGTTACATAATTATCACACCACAGCTTCTTGGATGAACAGGTTTAGAGTCAAGGCAGACCTCACAGCAAAAGCAGCCCAGTCCTGCTTCCAATTCTTGATCTACATTTTCTTCCTCTTAGACAGTTTTCCTAATAACACTGTTCAGTGTTCCAACTTGACTGCCAGTCAGTCCTCATGCTTTTCTCCTGTGGAAGTCTGGGGATCTAAGATAAATGCTTCTGAGTTCTGTTCAGATTCATAAGAGCTGATCTATCTAGGCTGGTACAGCAGGCAAAGCCTACATTATGCTCCATGTTTTTTTTCAGGCATTATCATGACCATTTACCAGACCAAATACTTCCCTGAGCAGCAGAGCAGTATTCTGCAGCAGCTTCAGAAAGTGGTATAAAATAACTTTGTAACAACAGCAATGAAACAATAAAAATTGCAGGTAGCTCAAAGTATTCAGATACAGCAAAAAAGAGAAGGAAAGAAGGGATTTTACAACAACCAGAATCTGTCATCTATTACTTATTTGCTGATCATCAGAGGAGCCAGGCTAGGGTCAAATTCAAGTACCACCCAGGGCATGGGAACCTGGCTGATGCCTGAACCCCGAAAGCAAGAAGAAGGTGAGGGTGAGATCACAGAGAGAAACAAGAAAAGTAAGAACTCACTCTGTAGCCTCCCCCTTAGGTGAAATATTTAGAGTCTCATCTCTATCTGTGCACTTGTTTTCACAACACTTAATAGAAGTTCCTACCTCTGAAATCTCCACTCTTTTGTCAAGTTCAGTAGAAGTAGGACAGCAGAATCAAAAGTTGTTGGGGGCAAGGACAAGGACAGACAGCTAGCAACCATATAAGCCTCACTGAGGAAACAATATTAGAATTAGTAATATTGCTCCTTGTTTGCTTCCACACTGTGAAATTCATGTGGTCAAATGGCTTAATTTCTGAAAACTTTTGTTTCACGCTGTTCACTACTAAAGGACCTTCCTGCCCAAAGTCTCAGAGCATGTACATTTTTGGGATGTTGTATGAACCACATGATCCAAAAAGGATTTCTTAGTTTTAAACCAGTTCATGATTCCAATAACTTTCATATTCCCAGTTGACAAGAATGCAGATCTCACCACCAGCAGTGACACTACAGCTTGTGAGCTCCCAGAGGCTGCACACCAGCCCAGTGACTGTCCCAATGACAGAACTCTTTGCAAGTCACTCATGCTTAAGCAAAGCAGGAGCAATCCTTGTCATCTCAGCAGAGAGAAGGAACTTTTATCATCCTCTTTTTCAAAACTCTTTATTAACCCACTGGGTTCTTGCTGGACTGACTATTACCATGCAAGGGGACTATTTTAAAATAAATTCTTAAGTTACAGTATTCCTTTTAAAAGAGAGGTTTTACTTTAAACAGGGTACTTCACAAAGGAAATGACCGCTTAGTTTTCTTCATGTTATTAACTCATAGCATTTACATAACTTATAACAGATTTCACATTTGCAGAGCATCTTGTGTTCCAAAGAACAAAAGAAAAATCCAACGAAAAACCCCAAAACACATTGCAGATTTATAAGCAGCAGAGGCCAAACTGATTGAATTTGAAAAGAGGCTGCTTCTTGGGTGATGCATGGCAAGAATCTATACTAACCAAAATCAGTAAGCCTGTTTGTTTGCAGAAATGAAGCAAAGTCAAAGCCTGCATTTTGACACAGGAAGATCAGCACTGAACAATGCTTTCCTCACAGAGATGTCCTTACAGCTTGAGGATGCAGTGCAGTCAACACCAAAAATGTGCTGAATCCTGCACTTTAACAGTATGATTTATCCTATATTATAAGGGTTTGATGGCAAAACTATATCTAAGTAGCATTTACTGGTGAAGGAGAGTCAAGAGGTTTTAGTCAAAGATATTAAAATATGGAGAGAGGGCTGAACTCCTGAAAACCATGCAAAGCTTGTTCATGCAAGCAGATGAGGAGTAACTGTGGAGTATCTATGAAGCTTTGAGGACATCTTTGTGCATTTTCCTTAAAAAACTACCAAGGTCACAGTCAGTCTGGGACAGAGGCTGAGAAGTGCCACTCAGGGGTGTCTGAGCCCACCTCTGCATGTCCTGAGCACAGAGGGAAGTGCCAAGCTTGGCTTTGGGATTGCATTGACCATTTGCGTGTTTGTATGTTTTCAGTTCCATACATAGCCTGGGATGAATGCCATTCTAATAATAATCTTCTGTACAGTCTGTAACAGCTTTAAATTCATCTTCCCTTACTGAAATGCCACAGCTCAGTCCAAAAAACACTTATGAAGGTTATCGTTGGCCAAAAAAAGATGTGGGAAATTAGAAACATTACCAATGCTTCCTTAGACCCAGAGTCATTCAAAGGAAATTTTCCCTGCTAAAGGTAGGGAAAAATTTAAAAAGAAAAAAATGTTCTTGTATGCAAGTCTGCAAGGTAAAAAGGGCAATACTTGAATATGGCTTAGAAACTGGATTTAACGAAGAATACTATATTGTGAGGCAAGGAAGGAAAGCCAAGAGTAACAGAATGATATAAAGATCAGTAAGTTTTTGTTCAGAACCTGATACATCATAAAAGTAAGTCAGGAAAATGCTTAATATAGAACACAACCCTCTCTTTCATAAACCCCCTGCTATAGATGCACAACAAAAGCCATATTTCCATGCTGAAACATGCATACAGTACCTCTGAATTCTCTAATATGCCAATCAGGAGCAAAGTGAAAGAAGGAAGACAAAGGAATAAAATTAGGATAAGCACAACACAGAGGACTCATATATTCAGTAAGACTCACTCATATTAATTAACATTTCTTTTAAGAAAAACATTCAGGTATATATAGCAAACACAGCTTTTTAATTTTTTTAAAAGTAAACTCGATAAAGCTAATTCTAAGAGCAAAGGCAGAAGAAGCCATGGTTACAGAGCAAATCTGACATCATAAAGCATCACCAAAACACAGCTCTTACTCCCACAGCTGTCAGTGACAGAAGCAGCCAATGTCAGAAGTGTAGGATTCAGATATGTAGAGTGAGAAAGGATGAAGCAAGTTTATTACAATGGAGATCAAAAATAGCACCTTATCATTCCTCCCATAGCAGAATTAATTTCCTAGCCTATGCAAACAATTCAAGCATTGTCCAGATGAGAAGATGAATGGAGCTAACTCTTCTAGGACTGCCTAGCATATCAGGTAATGATCTGAACTGTGTGTCCTGGTCTCATGTTTGTACTCCACCCCAGAACCAATGGAGACAGCCTTCTGTCTTACTTTCTCAGCTTTTGAAGCTCCTGAGATTGTCTTACAACTCCCTGGCTCCCATCACCAGCAGCTTCACTGGAAAAATCTTCTTTAGCAACATACTCCCTCCATTTGTAAGACTGGTGGGACAAAGCAGAGGGAAAATGACTCTGAGAGTGACTTCCACAGTGTACTGGGTTCTTCTTCATACACCATAAACCCTGCATTCCCTGCTTCAAAAATCCCAGCACTTCTCTATGTACACTGCAGAGCACACACAAGGCCCAGAGGGAGCTGAAGGCTTCAGTAGCCCCCTCTTACTATCAGCCAAAAAACTAAACAGAGGCTGCTCAGAATAAGACATCTGATAAAAACTGTGACCAGAAGAATCTGCTCCATTTTCTACAGAACTCTGAAATGTCTTGAAGTTATTTGCCTTTTCTTTATTCTCCCCCTTTCTAGGTCCATCCCTTTGCATGATACTTTTCCTGGTGCTGTACTAGGCATTTCTCCATTCTGACCAGCACCTTACAAACTGCACAGACCAGTAAGCACAAAGCAGAGCTGATCTCTGTAAAGCTGGGCCATGCCCTGGTGCTAATTGGAAAATCCAAACGTCTTGGATAACCTTGCAGGAGTTCCAGTGTGCTCTTAGTATCAACATGGGTTACAATTTTCAACGGGTCTCTTTTCTGGACAACTCTACATGAATTAAGTGATTTCCAGTACCCAATAAATTATAGGATTTCACACCTAGGCAGCTTGTTCTTTCAAAATACCTTTGCCTTCCCTCGTGCCTTCAGAATAAATCACTGGAGGTGTTTCTCTAGGCTCAGGAGATCACTATTCGGTGTTGCAATGCACTATGAGGAAGAAACCCTCTCTGTTGATGAGCTTTCTGTATTCATGCAAAGTATTTTTAGCCTCTCCACGTCCTACCTCTCTAGGCAATAAATGCAGCTCCCACCCTGCTAAGTGCCGAGCAGATGAAGCCTGCCCTCGGTGGAAGAGCATGGCCTAGCGGCAGGAAAATGCAACGCGGGCTGCCCCACTGCTTCCCATGCCTGTCAGACACAACAGTGCACCAGGTACAGCCCAAACCCCCTTGTGAACTGATCACAAAAGCTGAATGTTCCAGTAGCTGTTGCATCGGCAGAAAATATTAAAAGGGAAACAGCACAGTAAATGCCTTTATTTTCTTTTATTCTTCAGCACAACAGTATTGCTGTGAGCCTAAGGATATAAAGTAAAAGAAGGCTTGTAAGGAGTATCTGCTTTCTTAGATCCACCAGTTCAGCTGCATAAAATGATCAAGTTTTCATGCTCAGAATCTCTTTCTTGTCTGAAATATTTTAGAAGACACCTGATGAAAGTGCTCAGTTTAAACCTTGACTTCTGGGCACATTAGCTACATGAGCTGGTCTGATAAAAGCCCTTACTCCTCCTGCTGAGGTTCTCTGCTACACGATGGAGAGAGGGCAGTGAAGGCTTCTGTGACACAGCATCTGAGGCTGAAAAGGGGAACTCAGGGAGCAGGAGAGGGAAATGCACAGTTTCACTGACCTTTTGCTACCTTGTGACTTGTCAACCTGGCTACCACTTGAGGAAGGGGGCAAGGACCTATATAAGAATGCCACAACAAGTGACTGTTTTCCTAGATCACAAAAGCTTCCCATAAATCTGCATTCCCAGGAACTAGGCTGAAAACCCAAACTCATATGCCCCTGCCAGAGAATGACCATATGATGGAAGCTATTCACTGTCTCTCTACTGATGAAGTTCTAATGAAAAGTCAACATCAGCAAGTGAATGATGTCAGTGAGATGGAAGCTGTGGGATAGTGGTTCTTCTGTGGGGTTGGGGTCTTTTTTAAGTCATTACTGTTAAAGTTCTGGAGAAAATATCAGGAAGATATAGTAACTCTCATGTTGCTGATGCTCCAGGGAAAACAAACAGCAGCACCTGCAGCTGGTAAGTCACTTGTTGACCAGAGGAGTGAGAAATAAGAATAAGGACAGTTATGATCCTTCAGACTTAATACTGAACAAGTTTGTTTCATGGTGAGACATAAATGGCAGACACACAGGCTCTGAAAATTACATGGATCTCATTCATCCTGCCTACCACTAAGGGGACTGAATTTCTTCAGCTGGCAAACTTTCAGCCTGTATTTCAATGAAGGTTTGCTAATTCCGAATTTTGAAATTTGATGGAACTACTATGAAAAAGGAAAAAAATAAAGAGATGGAGTCTGAGAGCATAAACATATCCCATGACAGTACCTGAACTCACATTAAAGGTGTAACAACCCATTTGTAGCAATGATTTCCAGACTTTAAAAACAAAACAACAAACAAGCAAACAAAAACCCACGAACGTGCAAAAAACCCAACAAAATCAAAACCAAAGTCTCTGCAGCCTACTGGTAAGAGAAATAAAGTGGCACCCATGATCACCTGGCTAGTCTTGTCCCAAGCTCTTGCATCAAGCACCTATGACAAAGGACTGGTAACGTGAATGCTCTGTACCTGCATCTTCCTCTTGACAGTCTCAAAGGGGAAAGAAAGTGTCTGTGCCACAGCAGCTGCTACACAGCCATTTACAAAGTTCTGAAGAGGAGTGAAACGAACTATGGGTTCTTGCCAGATTTTATCCAGACTGATGTAAACAAAGAATGAGCCTGCAGAAAATGGGACAGCACCTAGAAAGCAAACCAGACAGGATTGTATCAACACACTGTACACTAGAGAAGAGGGCTGCCCATGACATAACTGGAAAGATGGGAGGAGCTGCTGCCAATTTACACCTCACATTCCACAAACCCAATCCAGATTTTGAAGAACTTTACTCTTTAGTCCCTGGTTTACCACCAAACATCCATATTGTACCATCCAGATATGCTGACAAGGCACACTTTTACCTAGAATGTGCACTTTGTCAGAATTATTAACTGCTATAGTCTCATGACAGGTCAGGTGTTTCTCCAGGCTCTCTCTTGTGACAAGCTTTTCCCAATCCAACCCAACCCTAGCACCTGCACAGGTAAACAGTTTTGTCTTCAGGCATGCTGATGAGGGATACTTTGGCCTCTTTTGCTTGTTTCATGCTCTCATCAGTTTCATAGTGGGATTATACATTTATTATTATTGTTGTTGTTACACATTTTACTTAATGCCATATTGTGAAGAAGTGGACTCAGTTAAATAGCATTTTTAAAGGCTATGGAGAGTAAATAAATAATTAAAAAGTAATTTCAAGTAAAGAGAGAATATAATTAATCTTCACTTTTCACACCTACTGTACACTACAGCTCACACTGGTTTTACTGAACAGCTCAGGAGACACTCTCATACTTGACAGGAATTACAAGCACTCTGTGTGTGTGTATAATTGTGTTTTAAGAGTTTAATGGTGAAAATTGTGCATTCAAGCACAATTAGATCATCTGTAAAGCAAGGAAAAGAGTATTTTGCTGAACACTTAACCATATATAAAATACTACACACTTGGTCCTAATCTGAAGTACTAAAGCTGCAGCAAAGGTTTTAAGTATTGCAGTGCCTTGCAAGTCTCCACATCTTCTCCAAGAAAACATTCCTATTTGCTTTTGAAATCAAGTGAGCAAGCGAACACACTACTCAGCTGCAACAAAACCCAGGCAGTGAGGTGATTCCACCCAGTATTGTTTTACCTAATATTGCTGGTGAAACACCCCGGTAGAGTGCACGGAACCCTTCCTGATGATAGATCTTGTAGAAAGCGTGAAGAATCCCTTGGTAAGAGGGTTCCAGGCGGTTCTGCACGATGAGCCGTGTTTTGATCACATCTGTGGGGTACGTCACGATGGTGGCAACCATGCCAGCCAGGCTGCCTGCCATGATGGCCCTCCAGTGGGAGATATGGCCCAGCTCATCCATGAAAAGGGTAACCAGCCTAAAGCAAACACATAAAAGGAGTACTATGAATGACACTATGAAGAAAACAAATGAAAAATTAAGGCAGATGATTCTTGATGCAAATGTTCTTCTGTCCACAAGCCACCTCAGCAGCAGGAATTGAAATTTTAACATGTGATTCATCCGAGATCTTATTATATGTAACACCACACAAGCATCCATCTACAGGATGAAAATCTTTTTTTTTTTTTATATTTCTATATACAACATGAAAATTACCATGATTTAAAACATCTGCAAGAAATTATCTGATCATTAATTATCTGATCATGTGAGTTAAAGACATTGGTCCAACCTGCCAGTTAAGGTTATCACGTAAGAGGAAATATGTAGATAATGACATCACAGGCCTTGTGAGAGCAACTGAACCTTCTTCTGTCACTTATGTTGGGACAGGAGGGTTCACAGGGACACACCTCTAGAGAAAACTTATGTCCAGGCACTATTATGCATAGGTGTTTAAGACTCAATTTCAAAATGTGAAATTGAAGCAGTTCTAAAAGCTACACACAAATCATGCATTTGTGGTGCAATGAAGGACTTTTCTATTACAGGAAACTCCTGCATCAGGGAGTAATGTCCTGGAGGCAACAAGAAGCAGGTAAAGACACTTGAGAGTTTTAGCTGGAGTTAAAGAAATGTATTATTCTGTTTTGGAAGTGCTAACTAAAACATCTAAACAGCACATCTACATTTAACCCGAATGGTGTAACCATGTGCAGAACAAAATAATTTGCAAATATTTACAAGTCACTGCTTGCTCAGTTGATGTTTTTTCACATGAATGTGCATTTTGTACTGCACGACAAATCCCTGCACCTACTTGTCTCGAGCCTTGGGAGTGCCTCTCTGCCCTGGGGCAGAAAGCCCAGCCGAGCAGAAGGAAAAGGGCATAAACCTTTTTTCCTGTGTGTTTTATGCAGTCCCTAAACCCACACAGCCTAATTTTCCTGAATGTGCACAAATGTGGGGGAAGGTGGTGGGGGGTCCCTAGGCATTACCTGATAACATTTAAAGCTGCAGTGGAAAGACAAGAGTCCATGCAGAGGAACTGCTGGGGAATGTGGAGTCACCAGGGTGCTCACTGCGCTCAGCCCTGCTCCTCCCGGGACTGCTCACCTAAGCTGCCTATAACATTTCTCTTTTTGAGTTCCTTGCCTTTATTCACACCATTCTCCCAGTAGAAAACTTTCAAAAACTCACAAATAGTGTATCAAGGGTTAAGCATAGGCACCTTGTATTTAATTTCCTGGTAGCCTACTCTACCCATAATTCAGAACACCCTGTGCAAAACAGACACAAACTTTAGCCTTGCAAAAGGAATACACTGTTTCAAGCTGAACAATGAAGTTATTTTGCTCAAAATCAACTGCTTTGTGTGTGGTGCAACACACTGCCTTTTCTGTGAATTTTAAATTACATTTAAATTACTGTTTGTGCCTTCCCACTCAAATTATCTTGCTCTTGGTTTGACCACTGTGTCTATTATGGCACAAAAATGCTGCCCAGTTTTAGGGTCACTTCCTTTGTGGTGTCCTGAAGGGTGCAGGCAGTGCTGGGCAGGAGACTTGCTGGGGCAGATGAATGACAAACCCAGCAGGTTGGCATGCCAGTGGGGCCAGAACAGAGCAACTCATTGCCCAGCTGGGTGGAAATGTCATATGCTACCATGAACAGCTGACTGCAATAAACCCGCCCCCCCTGCAAAAAAAACCCAACCAAAAACAAAACAAAACAAAACAACCCGAAATTAAAACAAACAAAAAAACCACCCAAACCCCAAACCAAAAACACCCCCTCCAAAAAAAAAAAAAAAAAAAGAATGAAGCCCAACCCCCAGAGTGGCAAAACATTCTGGTGTGTGCAAACAGTCAGGCACTCCCTGCAAAGGCTGAGAGATACCGGCAGCAGAAGGGAATCCTAGGAAACAGCACGGTTGGCAGAGCTCCATCAGCACTGCTCCATGTTCATCCTGCTGCAGTCCTTCCAGCACTTACCTTAGTTTAATATCTGTGTATTATCAAAAACAATATCTTAAAACAAATAATGTCACATATCAATGTCAAAACAAATCAAATTTGCTTAACAACTCCTGCATGATAGGGTAAAATATCTGACTTGTGATTTTGTTATTCTCCTTGATACAGACAACATAAATACTTAAGAGCATATAAATTAATTAAACAAATTGGTTGCAAAGAACAGATGTGACAGCCACACCTGTAGGATGCACTGTAACTTCATTTCTAAATGAACCTGAGCAAAAGAATTTTAACAGACTATTGACCCTTCATCATGTGAAGAATACCTATGACTTTATAAGCAATTGCTGGCATATCATCAGGACCTACCAATCGCTATGCCCTGAATAAATTAGGTAATAAAATTATAAGCAAGGGTCCGCGTCTTTGGGGAGCAGGGGCGCGCAAGCAGCCGACAGAGACAGAGCCATGAGCCTGAACCCGGCCTGTCCATCCGCTCCCCTCCGCTGTCCCCGGGGCCGGCGCGGTGGAGCCCCGGAGCGCGGCTCGGGCCGCTCGCTTACCGGCGGGAGGCGGCGAGCTGCAGCGCGCTGTAGGGGCAGAGGCGCAGGCAGGCGGTGAGGTTCCCCTTCCAGAGGGCCCGCACGCCCTCGGTGCGGCACAGGCTGCGCCCGGCGCCGCGCAGCCCCCGCCGGCAGTGCCAGGTGCCCACCTGCGCCAGCACCGTCAGCAGCTCCAGCGGCGCCGTCAGGCTCAGGCTCAGCGCGCCCGCCAGCCCGGCGCAGCCCAGGCGCTGCAGGGCGGTGACCCGGCCGTCCCGGCGCAGGGTGGCCATGGCCCCGCCGGCCAGAGCGCACGGACCCGCCCTGGCCGGCCCGGAGTGCACGGACCCGCCGGCCGGCCCGGAGCGCACGGACCCCCCTGGCCGGCCCGGAGCGCACGGACCCGCCCCGGCCCGGAGCGCACGGACCCGCCCGGCCCGGAGCGCACGGACCCGCCCGGCCCGGCCCGGCCCGGCCCGAGCGGGGGCGGCGCCGCCCGCCTCGGCCGCCAGGGGGCGCTGTGGCGCGCGGTGCGGAGGCGGAAGGAAAACCCGGAGCGGATGTCCGACGGATGTCCGGAGCGGAGCCCTGCCCGCCGCTGAGCCCGGACTGCGCCTCTGCCCCTGTTTGCACCCGAATTCACGGATTCTTACTTTATTTCCATTTATGTAGCCGGGGAAAAAGCGCCCTCGCAACATGGAACCAGCTGAACTCGGGATACGCCCCCTCTCTTCACAATTAAACGTATTTCCATAGAGAGCGAACGCAGCAACGGCACGGCTCCACAAAAACACCGCGTTCTGCTCCTAAAGCTCTGCTGATGCTGGGACTGAGTAACTGAGTGAACACCGGTAATAACATTTACCAGGTCAATTAATTCAGGTTTTCTTGACGTGCTATAGGAGAAAAGAAAAAAGAAAAAGGCACAGGGGAGGGGAGACCAAAGTGGAAAGGAGACACAAATTGAGACCAGAACCTGTGGAGTGAGGAGGTAACAACCAGTTCAGAGGTAGTAGCAGAGATTTGCTCCAAACAGGATGTTCTGTTTCTTGTAATAAAAAACCTCAAAAAAACCAACCCACTCCCCCCAAAAAACCCCCCCAAACCATAAAAACCAACGAACCAACCAGCCAACTAACCAACCAACCAACCGAAAAATTCCACTCAAACTGAAAGCTATATTTAGTATTTTCTTAGAGTGCATCCAACAGAACAGTGTCAGATGACTCTTAGTCTGCCTTTGGCAAAAATTCTCTGCTTCTGATCCAATGGACTATTCCCAGATCAATAAAAGAGCTAAAAAGACATCTCTCTAGAACTGGATCTCTCTCCAGGAACTCAGCTACTTTATGGTGTTGTATTTTCTTGGTGAGAAGAAAGCATGTAACCATCAAGGATAAAAACAACAAGAAATGGGTATGACCTGCTATACATTAATAGTGCTCAGAAACAAGATTTCAAACCTTACTTCAAAGACTTCAAAGTAAAGGCTGATTTCTTCCAGGGTTTTTCTTTTGTTGCTCATCTGCACAAGGCAAACCTCAAGATTCTTACTGAGCACTGTTATTTTCCATACAGTCTTCCCTTTTCCATTACTCATTCTGGGGCAAGTTTTTACATACTTGTTCTGTCTGATAAAATGAATCACCAGATGACCTCAGCCTCCCACAGCAATCCTTGGAGAAGAAGGTGGTTGGTGTAAGTCTCTGTTGTTATTTCTTCTCCTTTGTAAAGGGACCTGCCAAAATAAAACCAGTAATACATTGAAAAAAAGGTCAAGTTGGACAGAGCTTTGAGCAACCTGATCTAGTGCAAAGTGTCCGTGCCCATGGCAGGAGGGTTGTAACTAGATGATCTTTAAGGTATTTTCCTTCTTTCCCTCCTCTCCTCCTTCTTTCCTCTAAGCAAAATCATCCACTTTCATACAAAGTATTTCTGAAGTAACCTTCTTGTAGATTAAACCTAACACCATACAGAATGATTAGAAAGTCTGGACAGGGAAGTTAGACACATTGGAAAAAGAAAACACCACCAGGTACTTTCTAATATTACCTTAAAGACATGCAAGCTGAACAAGTTTTCTGTACAGCCAGCTAGGGGATGGCAGCATTCAACCCATTATTCACTTGCTCCTCGCTAGAAAGTTGTTGTGTAGGTGAGCTGCCTCTCACTCAATAACTGATCATATTAGTATCTAAGGAAAGGATATTTCAGCACTGCACAACAGTTTTCTGAGTCAAACCTGCAATGACAGCAAACTGCAATAAGCAAGGTTGTATCATTGTTATTTATGAACCAAAATTATGTGAGTTTTCTTAATGTCCCTTGGAACAGGTTTCAGTTTTCTGTTTCAAAATTAAGAACAACTCTGAGGTTTGGGTTTTCCTACAGAATGTACAACCTAGAGGTAGCAGACCTATACCTACATTCTCAATCAGGAAAGTTATCTTAGCTTTCAAATTACTTAAGCAGTACATAACATCCAGACATAACTCCTGGAATTACATTACCAAGCCATAAGCAGGAGCATAGCCAAGAGTATTCCTTTTACGTATTTAAACAAGCTTCATGTTCAGAGTTTCTTCCTCCCTGGCCTAATCCTGAAGCTTCCAGAGAAGTTTGTCTGTGTGCCCTGGTTGCCAGGCTTTAAAGCAAGCCCACGTGGTTGTGAGGTCTCTGTGATGGCTCTGTGCATTCCCTGACTCCTTTCCCGAGGAACCCTCCATCCTGCTCCAGCTCTGTGCTCGATCCCAGCAGGCAGCATATTCCACAACGGCAAAAGACCACAGTTTACAGTGGCTTGCTCCCTGAAATACAGAATATAAAAGAGATTGTATTGACACATAATTTGCTTAATTACAGGCAAGGAATTGGATTTCTGCATCCAGGGGACACACTCTCAGATCTCGAAAGGAATAGCTTTGTATGGCTACATTAAACCTTTTATTCAAGAGCTGAAACAGTCCAGTTTCTCAACTTGTTGCAGGTTTGGAAAAGCAGTAAGGGAATATAATGACCCTGCTGCTGCAAACTGATTTCAAATGCCAGTTTGCCTGTTTGTGTTTGTAAAAATTATGCAGAAGAAATAAAAGTCACATAACTTAGAGAGAGTATATTGGAAATTTGTATCAATAGAGCTCAATTTTATCTTTTAAGACAAAACACCCTCTAACAAATGTCAGCATATAATAACTCATAGGAAGTTTCCTAACACAAGAAGCAACAACTGTGGAGAAGGCAGCCAGACTAGAAAAATATTTATAGGTAAACACAGCGTCTTTGTCTCATGTCCTAACACAGGCATGCACAAAACTGTAACAGAAGTACAATCCCACAGTAAATATATGTGAAACCATTGGTCTCGGGTTGTAATTGCATACATAGCAATTAGACCATTGCAGACTAGAAATGGTTGGTACACCCCCTCTGCCTGCAGCCCTGCATGTATCCTACGATCACCCATCCTAGCCACAACAGTATTGATCCAGGAGAAGAGGTAAAGTGTCTGTTTTCAACAAGGTGGACGAAGGACATAAAAAGTGTTGTAAAATTGCATTTAGAATACCATAAAAGACAAAACCCAAACTGAAATCTGAGGGAGTATTTTTTAAAATGACTACCCTCCCTTGAATCCCCTCGGGGATGCTAAATTCAGAACGACCAAGGAAGAGGGGACGGTCCCATCAGCAGCGCACACTGCACCATTTGGAACCGAGAGCCTTACCGTGCGGAGACACGGAGAGCGCTTTCCCACCGGGAAAACACCGACAGTGCTAAACCAGGGAAAGGCTGACATGAACCCTCGCACACACATACCACTCATGAGCAGTGGTGGATGCCACAGAGCAAAGGAAAACACGGTATTGCATCGCAGCCAAGCCTTGGCTCTGCCTGAGCGAGGCAGCTGCCGAGGAGTAACTTTTTCTCTTTGGCTTATTTTAAATACAATGAGAGCACA
The DNA here is from genome assembly GCA_032173965.1 of Sitta carolinensis. NCBI lineage: Eukaryota > Metazoa > Chordata > Aves > Passeriformes > Sittidae > Sitta > Sitta carolinensis. Next base: position 9,115,155 of record CM063286.1, on the reverse strand, counting down.
CGATGCCCACAGGCCGAAGATGCCGGCAGCAGGCGGCTGCAGCCGAGGCCGACCGGGCAGGTCCCTGGCGAAGGGGCGGGCAGGAGGAGCAGCCACCGACCCCTCCCGGGACTCTCTCCGGTAACCGTTCCTCGAGGGCCCGGGCGGTCCCGCAGCCGCAGAGCGGGGGCCAGGCGGGCGGAGCGGAGCGGAGCGGGGCGGAGGAGCCGCGCCCCGGGGCGGGCCCGTGGGCGCAGCCGCGCTCCGCCCCGGGCTGGAGGCCGAGGGCGGCGGCGGCGCGGCGGCCGGAGGGTAAGAGCGGCCGGCCCCGGGGAGCGGGTGCTGCCGGCGGAGGGCGCTCCGGGCCGGGGTGGGCCGAGCCGGACCGGGCCGCGGTGCTCGCTCCGCCGGCTAAAGTTGCCGCGGCTGCTGGGGCGGTTCCCGGCGGCTCCACTGGGGCCGCCCGGAGCCCGCGGCCTGCCGGGACGGGCGGGCCGGCCGTCCCTCGGCCCCGGGGCGGCGGCGGGCCGGGCCGGAGGAGCCCGGGCCGTGCGAAGGGTGCGGCGGGCCCGGGCCCGGCGGTTCCCGGCCCGGCTGCGGCGGCGCTCGGGCAGCCGAGCTGGGTCCGCACCTGCCCGGGGCTCGCGGCCGGGCCGGGGGAGCGGGGCTCCCGGGCCGCGGTTCCCAGCCCGCCGAAGCCAACGAGGGCTGGGCCCTGCCCGCCGGGCTGCCCCGGGCCGGCGCTGCCGGAGCTCGGGGCCCGCGGCCTTCATTGGGCTGGGGCCGGCGGTTTGTTTTGGCCTCACCTCAGACAGCGTGGAGCACAGCGGAGTGTTCGCATCAAAACGCTCCCTTATTGCCATATTCGTGAGGGCAGCGGCACTTCTGACCATTACTCCTTTTCAGTTAACTTTGCATAAAGCAGACTGGATAATCTCATTTGTTAAAAATCAGTTTAAAGCTCTTTAAACTTCTTTCTGGTAAGTGCTTGTCGTAGAATAACTAGGGTTGGAAAAGCCCTCTAAGATCACGGAGACTAGCCGGTAACATTTACCGTGTTTGCCGTCAAATGCTATCTCCAAGTGCCATATCCACAAACCATTCGAGAGCTTCCAGGGATGGTGATTTCAGCCTCTTCCAATGCCTGATCACCATTTCAGTGAAGTTTTTCCTAATATCCAATCTAAACCTTCTCTGATGTAATTTGAGGCCGTTTCCTCTCACATTACTTGAGGATGTGACCAACCCCCACCTGGATCCAGCCTCCTTTCAGGTGGTTGTAGAGAGCCGTAAAGTCCCTCAGCCACTTTTTCTCCAGGCTAAACAACCCCAGCTTTTTTCCCTTGCATGGTAAACTCTGCCGCATTGCTTTACCTTGTCGTGCTCCTGCATGTCCACCTCTGCAGAATTAAAATATTTCGTCTGTCTTGACCCTGCCTTTACCTCTGCTTGTGGGCTTGCTCAGGGGCTGTCCATGAAAGCAGGGAAGCCAAATGTCTGAAAAGTAACCTGGCAAAATATGATTTTTTTTTTTTCCTTCAAGATAACCCTCTTTCCTGGTTGATGGTATGGTCTCTGAAACTTGTGATGGCCCAGGGCCTGGCATGAGTGACCATCTGAGAAACTGTGAGAGCTGTTTGAGCTAGCAGTACAGTGAGCAGATGTGAGGGGTGCCTTTGGAACAATTACTCCCACTGCTTGAATGTTGCTCATGTGGACTATGTGGGTGTTTCAGGTTAGATATTGCCAGGTTGTTAATATTTCCCTAAAGTTTTAAAGTATGAACTTAGGTTCATGAATTTAGATTGTTGTAAGTTAAGGGCAGTTCAGCCTGCATTATTGTAGTAAATCCTAGTGCAAGGGCAGATGTGTTCCGAATGCTTTTACCATGGCAGAGCAGCCAAAAGGAAATAATTTTATAAAGGGGTTGGACGTCAATGTCAGTTGCAACTTATTGACATGTCAGGGTTGATTCCAAAAGGCCATGCTGCTGAGCAGCAATTCAGTGGATCAGCCAGTAAATAATTCTGTGCTTTGTACACAGTTATGTAGTGAGAAATAAATTTCTGATGCTTGAAGAGCTCCTGGCTATGAACACAAGTGGGGAAGAACAAGGGTAATGGTGTGCTCTAGCAGACCACTATAGCTTACTCAGCTCTATGAAGAGAGTTCAGGGCTTTTAGGTGATTTATTGCAGTAGTAGGAAGATGGTTGCAGCTGTGATGGTGTAAGGATATAAGTGAAAGAAGATTTGCAAGGGCATAATATATAATATATCAGTTGGTTTAGTAGAAGATGTACTTGCAAAACAGAACAATATTTTGTGTACACCAGGTGGTCTGCAGGCTTGACATTGATATCTCTACAGCTTGTAACAACAGTGTCCTGGATGTTTTAACCCGCTGCACCACAAATCTTGGTGGGGTGGCAGAAGTTTAGTTGGCACTAACTTGGTGGAAAGCTTTAGGAAGCTCTTTATCTTAATGCACAGGGGGCAGAAAGGACTCCAGAGATTACTCACTGCTTCAGTTTTGTACAAAGTACTTTGTGTGTCTGCTTTGCTTATATGAGACACTGAAGGTGTGTCTGTATACATCACAGCTGTGTGCAGAGATTAATCCTGAGAGATTCAGCCTTTCCTGACAAAGCTACAGTTAATTCTGAGTGCATTTGGCAGCAGTTCCCTAAGAGGAGCAATTCAGTGCTGCAATCTGTGCTGTAGCTACTGCTTCCAGAGATTCCTGGTTATTTTAAGTCAATGTTAATTGCACTAGCTGTTTCTCAAGTACATATGTGAGTTTTTTCCTTTGTCATTCTCAATAAAGTGCAGTGTCACCCTACACCCTAAAGAGAGTGTCACCCTCTTTTATCAGACAGTTTCTGTGCTTGACTTCCCTTGTACATTTCCATGTTGAAAGAAAACAGGCATTTTTCAAGTAACAACAGTATAGTTCATAACCTATGAAAACCATCTAACAAGCATTTTTTTCGTATTTTTTCAGTGGAAGTTTTTATGTGGCACTCTTGCAGTTCTCTTTGTATATGTATCTTTTTTCTCTCCGTTGGATGTTAAAATGGTGACTATAAAATAAAGAAAAATATAGCACGTGGACAGCATTAAAATAGACTAAGCTTTACTTGTAACTGGGTGCTGAGACTGTGGAAGAAACTGGCACAGATGGTGATTTGCCAACTTCTGTTTCTTTTTCCTTGAATTTAGGCCTGAAAAGTCCTTGATAACCAGTGGAAGCCTCCCTGAACTTTTGGACAATTAAGCATGCGAGGGACAAAAAACCCTTTGTGACTCTCCTGTTTGTACTAGATGGAGGTATACTGATATATGGAGTTCAGGTATCTGAACTCCTTTAATCAGAACCCAGCATTATACTGTTTTGATTTGAAAAATTTCTCTGGTAAAGTTAAGGTAGTCACTATTTTCAGTGTAGTTGGCACTGAAACTGGGAGATGATCTCAGGAACCGATGAGATACTTAGTTTCTTATTGTTAAGTATGAAGTAGGTGTAGCAGCTGCCCGGTTATTCTTGGCTAGAAAATGGTACCTTTGTCTTCTCTGCACCTTTTTGTTTAAGTATGTTGAGAGAGGAATCATTTGAAGTGTTATGCCTAGTGTGGTGTTATAAAAAAAAATGTGCAACCCATAAGCTTAATTTCAGCAGCCTACTGGTTTACCTCCATAAGCACTTATTAGGGAGTACCCCGATTCATTTTTTTCTCCCAGCTGGTAATTTCTAAACTGTGGTCCTGAAATATTCCTATGGGCTTGAAATAATACTTCATATTACTTATTTTTTTTTCCCTGAATAGATAGACCTTGATGCAACTTGCTTGGGTATTTTCTTTTAATGTGCTCACATGTGGGCATTTGAAGCTTATGAAATGCTGCACACATCAACAGAATCTATCATTTTTAAGCAGGCAAACAAACATTTGATCCAAAAGATGTTGCTCTGAGAGTCAGTGAACTCTAGTTTTGGCAGAACTGCATGACTCCTGCAACAGGAATGCTGTGCTGAACGTGCTGAACTTTTGAGTCCCCAGAAGAGCCTACCAAGCCAAACCAACGGGTTTGGTCAAAGGTATGATGTCAGATTGTGAGCCCCTGATGTCACAGCAGGAGGAGACATTTGGGAGAGGGTGTTTGAACTTGATTGACAACCAGCATGAACTCTAGAAAGTCTTGGTATGTCAGGGTGGAGAGAGGCATTCTCATGAGTGTAGTGATATTTTGGTGGTCACCTGGGGTCTCTCATTTGCTCAGCAGGTTGTCTGTGTTTGTTATAAATACACAGCAAACTGGGCTGCTAAGTCTGATTCTGCTTCTTCTGTGAGAGATGGCTTTTGACACAAGCAGACATTTTTAGTGAAGGAGCCATAAGACAGAGAAGCCTGGAAAGACTAAAGCTGCTGGAATAGGAGCATGTTTGAAAAAGGGGGAAAAAAGGGAGGGTGAAAAGTGAGAGTATATTTTTAGAGAATGTCCCATTTTCTTGAGATTGTTACACTTCCTCATACCAAGTAAAATACAGGAAGTGTGGCTGTGTAAAAATCCAGGCTTTGAGGAAACAGGAGTTGGAGAAATTGAAACAATATTATGTAGTTGCTAATTTATATATTGGAAAGAAAACCATTATGATAATTCTGCATGTTAGGCATCAGGTGCAGGGGTCTGGATTATGAGAAAGGTTGGACTCAAGATATGCTGATGTCCCTTTCAGATTGGATTATTCTATGATTCTGTGGGCCTACAGTGAAATCAGTGTTGTTACTCTCAACTTGTTCTGAGGATTGATTCCTTAAGGTTCTGCATGTGGACTTTTTGTATTGCTCTGTGCTGCAACATCTTAAATCAATGTCCTTATGCCCTGAAATAAAATTAACGTGATGTACATTTCTCGGTGCCTCCCTGATGACTGGAAAGTCCAAAGCTATGAAATGATTACTTTTCTGTCTTTACCCATTTTTGCATGTTATTTTTTGTTGTTGATATCTTTAGACCAGTGTTCTTAAATTTGCACATGAGTAATAGTAGTATACTGAAGTGTTAATTCTTTAGATAATGAGTTTGGATGGCATCCTAAACTGTCACTAGTAATCAATCATGTTATGCACCTTCTTGACAGACACTTAGAACGCAGAGCATAGTGAACCTAATGCTAGGTTCTATAAGCACTGCTATGCTTCTCTTGCTAATTCCTCCTTATTCAAATACTTCTTAAAAAAACTATTTTTAAACACTCATTTGTGTGAACACTGTTCCTTGAATTTTCTGGAGGTTTTTGTGATGTGTCATGTTGATTATTTGGTAGAGCTATTTCCTACAGGGCAAAGTTTCCAAAAAGTGGTGGATAGCCTGTTGTGGTTTAACCCCAGCTGGTAATTAATCCTACAACAGCTGCTCACTCCCTCCCCCACTCCCCAGTGGGATAGGAGGAGAATCACAAAGGTAAAAGTGAGAAAACTCCAGGGTCGAGATGAAGGCAGTTTCATAGGTAAAGCAAAAGCCGCGTAAACAAGGAAAGCAAAACAAGGAATTTTTTCCCCACTTCCCCAGGACAGGCAGGTGCTCAGACAAACACCATCACTCCAAATGCCCCCCTTTCCTCCTTCTCCTCTAGCTTTATTGCTGAGCGTGGTGCCACATGGTGTGGGATATCCCCTGGGTCAGTTGGGATCAGCTGTCCTGGCTGTGTCCCCTCCCATTGCCTTGTTCATCCCCAGCCTCCTCACTGGTGGGGTGGGTGAGGAGCAGAGAAGGCCTTGGCTCAGGGTAAGCCTTGCTCAGTGATAACCCCTGAATTACTCTTGTAATGCCTCTTAAATGGGACCCTCATGCTAATCTGTAGGGGAGATTTGTTAATTTAAGAATTAGATCCAAATGATTAGTCTCTAGTTGTGTCCTTGGGGACAAACAATCATGTGATGCTGTTTTCTTGGCAGTGCTTATAAAGAAAACCCAAGAATACAAACCATTTGAAGAGACAGCTTTCTGACTGTGGGGATCAGTTGGGTGTGTGTAATTTATGTTTTTTTAAACATGTTATTTAAGCAAACGAGATTCCTTGTTAGCCACATGTGATTCTTGATGACTGTTTGCTTATTATCAGCCCTTCAAAGACCTACATCCAATTCCCCAGGATGCAAAATGTAAAACAAGTGTCATTTAAATTGTCCCATATTGATAATTACCTAGAAAAAGACGTGGTGATGAAAAGAAGTTCAAGAGAGAAAAAGGAAAGCTAAGCTCGAGAGGAGAGAAGAGAGGCAGATAGATGGAGATGAGGAACATCCCCCAAAGCAGCAGAAGGTTCCAGCTGAAGAACAGCAGTGGCCAGAGAATATGCCTGAATGGGAAGAAAGGAAATCCCTGCTAGCTCAGAGAAGAGTGGAGTCTGTCAGACTGCTTACAGTGCTGTTAAATCGTGTGAAAGTAAGACTATTTTAAAATGTATTTTAAATTTTTAAGGGTATTTATTAGAGCTTGAATAATTCACTAGACATTTGGTATCTTGATGCTATTCAGAAGACTGCTTTGGGGCTGACTGAACCCTGGGAAGGCCTGAGGCCCATGTCTTGTGACAATCTGCTCTCAGTCTTGCCCTGAGAGCAAACATGGTGCATTTTCACACAGAAACTTTGCCTTTGGTGTTTTTTCAAGACCTTGTACTTTACTGAGTAAAAAAATAGGGCCAGAAAGGCTATATTAGCTCTATTAGACTTGATCCAGTGTTGCAAGCAAGGAATTTTGGAATGGGGACATAAGTGGTGCTCTCTCTGCTTGTTTTGGTATCATGTGTACAAGTGACTGAATTAAATTGGCACAGATTATACCAGCTGCATTTCTAATAGACTCTTCTTTTTTTCTTGGCCAGCACTTATTGCCAGGCTTATTTCAGTTTGATTCAGATAATGTCTTGAGAAAGTCACAGAGAAGTGATAAAAATTTGAGTGTTTTGCGCACAGATTAACGTTTGCAGGTTTAGTTTAGTGCTTTGGGCAAAAGAGGCTTCAAATGAAAACAGGGGTTTTAATTTCTAATATGGCTTTGTCTCCACTATTTGCAGAGAAAAATTTGCTTGCAGCTTTAACAAATGTGTATTTTTCCCAATCCTTAATGTAAAAGATTTCTAAAGGATTGTAATTTACTATGAGTTGAAGTCAGAGGCTACCCTTGCCATTCTGTATGAATTTTAGGGCCCCATTACATCTGACATTGGCCTTCTTAATTATGAATTAATTCATGTGATGTGTTAAATAAATTTCTATTTTCTTGGTTTCGCAGTTGGCAAGTCAAAAATTGGATCCTTCACTGGGTGTAAAGAAGGATGATTCATTTTCTGAAACAGCATTTAAAGACATACAGCAGGAGCTGATTAACTCCCTTTATCATACTCACAAAGAGCTGAAACGTAAGGAGGAGTTTAAGTGCCCGTTAACCCAAAAAGGTAGTGGTTTGTGTTGTGAGAAAGGAGATGTGAGTAACTCCCATGCTCCTACTTGTCACCTAGTCAGGACAATTTTAAACGCTCCCTCTCCAGCGCGGAGCTCTGACGGACTGCCTGGCAGGGATGTGTGCAGCGCCTGGGCCAAAGGCTGTGGGCCTCTGCTGATCACGGTTACCCAGGACGGCAGGGTCATCGAGCCTCTCTGCGGAAGGCACCGCCCGGCACGGCTTGCAGTTCACACACAGACAGTGTCTGAAGAAGAGGATTGCAAAAAGCAAAAGGTTTATGAGACTGATGAGTTCATCCATTATTTACTAAACTACTATCAGACACCACACTACACACGTGTTTGCTTAGAGCCAAAAACCACTGCGAACAAGGCCCGGTGGAAGCGAGTGGTGTCTGATGATGGTAGTGGGTTTGACATCAGTTTGAGTAACAAACACAGTCAGCACTTCAGAGAAGTGAGTCCTGTACCAAACCTCCACAAGAGAAATTGTAGTAGTGGGAGTAATTATAGGCTGGTGATCACTCTTGGGGAACTTGAGTCAACAGATAAAGTGTTAGAAAGCAAGGTCCACGGGGGCAAGCTTGCAAAAAAGCTGCAAGTGCAAAGCAATGACTCACTCACTGTTGATAACTTACCACATGCTGGACTGAATCATTCTTTGGAGTGCACTACTGTTACTCATAATAAGGAATTCAAACGAGAAGATGGTAGAGATGAAGGCACTGTACCATATGGAACATGTAGATCTGCTTGCAGATTAAAGGATTTGTTGGAAGAGATCAGTGATTCTGAGTACTTTAGAGAGTCATGTGGCGGCTCAGTGAAGAGAGCAGAAAGAAGGGATGAAGACATTTACAGCAGTTTTAATAAAGGGTGCTTGCCTGCAAGAGCTGGGGAAAAAAAATTACTGGTTTACCATAAAAATGTAGCTCTGGAAGGTCAAGAGAAGGAAATCAGCCAATGTAACTCCTGTTCTAATCCTGTCCATGAGGGCTTGGCAAGGCAGTGTGAACGATAAACTTAAAAAGTCGTGCAAGAGGTCTAGTAGTAAATTAAGATATGAAGGAAAGAAAAGTGAGAGACAATCCAGGGAAAAGGAGAAAAATGCTCATAAAATGAAGAAAAAACGAAAAAAGCTTTCTTCTAATCTTTTATCTGATGAATGTGGCTTTTCAGAGACGGACAGTTGCATGCAGCTGGAGTCGCTCAGAAAGATACAGAGAAAATGTAAGAAAATGTTGCACAAAAAAGTGAAATTCAAGACACATCACACCTCTATGGCAGCACCAGATGTTACTCCTCATGATGGCTCACCCCTTAAGGAGACCCTCCAGAGGAGAGGTGAGAGAGAGGGACATCACAGCTAAGGGACTGAGTTTGACAGGCCTGTGGCAGGTGAGGTTGCCACAGTTCTTACAGTGATGAATGGTTTTTGGCTTTAAAAGGTATAAGCACGGCATTAAAAAAACCCCAGTGCAACTTCTCTGCAATTAAGGGTTTGTTCAATTTAGCTATGAAACACACAGATGCAGCTACTTAATTGGGTAGCACAGTGTCTCTCCTGGGCATTAGCAGAGATGGTTATTCTGTTAACAACATGCATGGTAACAGCATGCTTCAGACAACTAAAACATTGATAGGCAATTGAATGTGTGGCACAGCTGTGTGGGAAGTATTGTCTCGGGTGAGTAGATTTTTACATAGCTAAAATATATCTGATGTTCTTACAGGATTACTGCTGACTGTTCTTACAGCCTTTTTTACAATTTCCTGTGCTTCCAGTTGGTTGGTGAATACCCTTACAGCCACCTCCCTTTCCCTCCCTGCCTGCCTGACAAATTCACTTCAAGTAACTTTTTCTTATCTACAGGAGATGAGAGGAAATTACTGTTGAGAAGAGAGATGGATGCAGATGTCAGAGGATGCCCTCTATTTCCTCTTGAGATAATTCAGACAAACCCCTTCTCAGATACTTTCTGTGGAGGAGAGCCCAGAAGAGGATGCTGAACAGCTACTGTATTATAGCTCTGAGGTTTTTATAAAGTGGGAGAAGAAAGACCTTTAATCCTTGAAAGGTATATGAACTACTGGGTAGGTTTTTTTGGTTTTTGGTTGTTTTTTGCTTAGATAATTCCTTTGGTTAGAGTATCTAACTGGTGTAGTGAGCCACAAAAGCAGAATCTGTGTTTGCCTTTTGGATAAAAGGACCAAAACTTTCCTCAGAGCCAGAGCAAACTTTCATGGACTAGTGGGTGAAGAACTTGAAAGGACTAAGACTGAGATCTTGGAGCATTACACTTTGATTGAATGCAGGGAATCACGTAACTTACAGTATTTATTAATAACGAGTCATTGGAATAAAACCTAATTGTCAGTCCTAGAGCAAGCATATGAAGTGTCTCCTCTATCATATTGTTATAATGATGGGACTGGAAGGTGTGGGGGACATTTATACTCAATTTTGAGAATAGATTTCCAAATGTGAAAAAAGTCCCAGCCTCTGTAAAACCCACACTAGAAGAATCCTTGTTTTCTATTCACAATTCTAGGGATGTTTCTGAAAACTTGCTAGCCTTTGGGAGGAAGGATTTCACTGAACTTATGCTCAGTGTAGTGCTTCCAGGAATCTGAATGTTTGTCTAAGCAAAGCTCTGCGTGTTAAATAATGGAAGGGCAGTGCATGTCAGCCTGCTGACAGTCCCCAGGTAAATGCTGGTTGACAGTTCACAAGACTTTGAAGGCACATATAGTGAGATAGCTGTTTAATATGAGTTTGCTTACAAATGCTTTCCAGAGGAATTGTGAAATGTTGTCAGAGTCGTGCTGCATGTAGATAAAAATGTGAAAATGCAATCTAGGAGCTTGAGTTATATCCTATTTATTCTTCTGGCTATATCTAGAAGACGGCCACAATTGCTTTTGGACAAAGTCCCTTAGCAAGATAATGAGTTTGAAGTTCAATACCCTGATTATTGCAGCTTTCATTTTATTAAGCTTTATTTATTACATGTCATTAGACGAAGTTAATGTGAAAATGTTGCCTTCATTACGTAAGATCTTACCCATGTTTGTAACTTCTGCTCTAATAAATAGTAATAAAAAAGAATAATTGTAATTGTTCGTGATAGATAGGTTTTCCCCCAGTCTTCAATACTGGTGATTCCTACATGCTTATAAGCCAGGTTTTATCAGTTTTTCTGTTCCTATGTTTAGATGTTGAGTGCCTTTTCAGGGTCATGAATGACAAATGGTTGCTACTCAAAGTACTGTTAATCTGTTACTTTTATCTAAAAAGATGTTATTTTCTTGACAGAACTATTTTCTGACTATTTTGGAGGACATTTAAGTCCCTCTTAAGTCTCCCCTTTAGTGTTTTATACAGTTATAACAAAGAGGGACTATTCGTGTAAAATGTTTTCAGTTGCACTGATGTGACATACCAAGGGTGTTTTTTCTCTATGCAATATTTGCAGTTTAAAGACAACAACTTCCCCCTCTGTCAATCTATAGACAGTTTTGTGTCCATGAGTACCCATTTCCCATGAGACAGGACTTTTGGTGACAGGTGAGGAAGTATTTTTTTGTTAATCTAGGGGAGAAGGAACTAAAGATTTCCTTCAGTGTAAATTTCCAGTGTTTTGTCAACATGCTGTCACAATAACCAATAACAAATAAATGTTCCATTTCTGTAATTGCTTCACGCGTTCACCTGTATTGACTGAAATTGATAGAGGATTTGCTTTATCTCCCAAGTCCTCATTCCATGGGAAATATTGTTAGTTAGTAAAATGTGCATGCACTTTACAATGTGAGACACCATTGTCATCTTCATACTAAAAGAGAACTTCTGTGTTTCCTATTTGACATTATTTAGAACCTGATTTCAGGTGTTTAAATAGTAATTTTACTTTTCACAAAATCATGGAATGGTTTGGATTGGGACCTTAGAAACCATCTTGTTCCAACCCCCATGCCAAGGGCACAGGCACCTTCCAGCTGCTCCAAGCAGTGTCCAGCCTGGTCTTGAACACTTCCAGGGATGGGGCACCAGTTCTGGCAACCTCTGCCACAGCTCCCCATGCTCACAGGGAAGAATTTCCTTTTCCTGTCAGCACGTTTAATGTGAGCCCCCCCTTTTTATACACTGGACTGCTTAATAAAATTTTATTATCCTGAAGGCTAATCTTTAAAGATACATGTAACAGCTTGCTTTAAAACTTTTAAAATGCAGGGCTGTGTAGCTTGGATATATATATATATAGTTGTTATAGATATAAATGTCACATCCCACATATGAAAGTTACAGAATGCTTTGGCAATTAAAACATTTATTAGATGAAAAGATGCATTAAAATCACTATCTATATAGTTCAGCAGTGGAAAGGTAGAACATTTCTGGAATAATTTCACGCCTTTCAGTTTGTACCTGACATGTGCTGTTGTGCCTAGCTGCTGTTTCAAGAGGCTGGGTGCTTTTTATGGAAACAGTTTACTCTGATGTGTATGAAGTGGGGCCCTGAGACTGCAGATCTTGCCAACAAATCTAATTTTCTGTACAGAACTAGTGAAAATGCCTCTTCATATAGCTGGTATGAAGAGCAGTTGGCTGAACAATGCTTTGTTACTGAAAATATGTGACCTGAAGTCAAAATCCTACAGGCTGGTTTTATAGCAGGAATACACAAGGCCTGTTATTAAAGCAGTTCATCTGCTTGAAATACAATTATAATATAAAGCCCTTTCTTCTTAATCCAGGGATTCCAGGCACTGTATAGGAATGCCTCACCTTTTCTAAAACCTCTTACATAACTTTCAACAGAAGCATTCAATACTGAACTTTTTTTTGTTTAACTGAAACAACAAGAACCAAGAGCTAATAAAGGTGATTAAGGGCAGGTGAAGTCCAGGTGGAAAAATATCTGAATTTTACAAAGCGGTTCAACAGTGTGAGTTTTCCTGGCTGGAAATAAGATATGGCTCAATTGTTTGGATTTGTCCTAGAGTAGATCTTTGTGACAGGTGTTGGACATGTCAGGTGAGGGAGATTAGTGACATTCTCTGCATTTAACTGGTCATCATGTCCTATCTGGTTAATGTACGGCCTGATAAGCTGCCTGGCATGGTTCTTTTTGCATTGTCATTGCCAGTCAATTTTTGTAGGAAGGGTTTAAGTCATCATGAACAGACTAAAAAAGAAGCTAAAACCTATCCATTTTCTTCAGCACTTTGGAAAGAGGTTAAACCCATGCCTAAATCTTTATTTTTGTGACACACTTCTCCATTCACAAGAAATTCTGTTTTCCCTAAAAACATAACAGTCTTACCAAAGTATCATAACTTCCTCTCCAAGCAGTATTAACAGTGAGCTTTGTCTTGTGTTTCTGCCTGTTTTCTGCATCACTTTTGTTACTATTTTTCTTTGTGATGCATAATGTTCTGATGTACAGATAAATACTTAAAATAGTGTTCAGTTCCTTGGGAAATGTTACAGAGTAACTTAAGAGTCAGGAGGTTTGTTCCACTGAAGGGTAGATTACAGCCTTCCAAAGCTCCAGCTTTTGCTCAGTATTAACAATTACTTGTTGTTTTTTTTTTTTTTCTGCCTAATACTGTTTTTGCAATAGAGCATGGTCTTTATTTAATATTCTGTTAAAGTTTTACTAGTGAACTGCATTTACAAGCATTCTATTAGAACATATTTTACTCAATCTATGCATGTGACACATTGGAGAAAGACAATATAAAACTTGAAGCGTTAGGGGAGTATTAAATATAACATTTGGTTGCAGTAAATAAAAACAAACACTACCATTATACAAGAGTATTTTATTTTCTGCCTTAAACAAATAAAAGCACATTTCCAATCTGAGGTAAACCATTAGTAGTATTTGCAAAGAGTATAAATGTCTCTAAAAATAAAATAGCAACACAAAGGTCATGACAAGGTCTACATGTGTCTCTAGACCTCTGTTAGGTAGTTCTTACAGTACCACTTGACACAAGCTCTCTGGCTCAACCAACCTTGCTCCATGTCAGGAGGGCCAAAAGAAACAAGGTGCAACCAAAAGAAAATCCCAGGCCAGTGTTGGGACTGAGGCAGAGTCAGTTGTTCTCACCACAGAGGGGCTCAGGCACTTTAATTTGTGTCAACTTGTTCATGAAAGCTGCTGTTGTGCAACATGCTCCAGTTCCAAATACTTTTGCCTAGTTTACACCTTCCCACTCAGGCCTCAGTTCATCATTTTGGTCATGTTGCCAAACTGAAACAACCAGACAGCTGAGCCAGAGAAATGAAATAGAGGGAACTACACCAGACAGGCACCCTGGATACTCTGCACTAGCAGAAGCACCTGGACAAGAAACAGGTTCACAAGTCATCAGCAAATCATTAGTTATCTTGGAATTTATAAGAAAGTTTTACAGAAGTATTTTGGAGGACAAACATTTATATTTTTTCTTGGTCACATCCATTTACCCAGCCCACTCTGGTAGGAGGCAGGTCACTTAGAAAAAATTAGTAATTTTAATTACTAGTAATCACTAGTAATAAAGTATAGAAGTAAGCCAAGAGAGCAAATAACTAAAAAGTAACTCAAAGGTCAGGTCCACAGGTATAGCATTGCTGGTTATGCTTGAGATTGTGCCATTTCTTTTAATGGCAACATTCCAAACCAACAAAGGCCTCAATGCAGAAACAGCTTACACTGTTTTATTTTGTACAAGAACCTTATGGCAGTTATGTTGACCAGTAATGTTTTTCTCCTTAGTAAAGGTTCATGTACAAGAGCACTTGCTAATCATGCCATACAGGCAACTTCTTGGTGTTTAGGCCTAGGAATCAAGAACAGCTGATCTTCCATATTTAATTAATTCCATTAACATTCACAGGAACACTTTTTACTAAGAAGAAAATCGATTAAACAATAGTCAAGTCAAGTCATACTCCATGGTGTGCCTTTAAGGATGCCTAGTTCCACTCATTATCTAAACTTTTGTAACACTATAGATGTGCTTTAAAAGTGAACAGAGAATATTAGTCTGTGCAGAATTATGCATATTGAATACATCAAGCATTCATCAGGCTTTATTAAATATTTCAAACTCTCAAAAATCCTTGATTTTTTTAAAAGTAGTTAGTGTTCGATCCGTAACTCACTAATGCAATGCCCTGAAAGCCAAATTATCTTACATAATAATGAATTACATTGCACAACAAATGAGTATGATGCTTTGTGGACAAACAAAAATATAGTCACTTTTCTAAAGGAATTACAGCCCAGGGGCCAGATCCTGCAGAAGCTAGCACAAAAGATTTAGTGGTATTTGTGTACATATATACTGTGGAGTTATTCATGTGCTTGTGTCCAGTGGGAGGTTGGTAATGAAAAACTTTGCACTAAATGGTGATAGCAGTAGAACAGTCCTTTATTGCCAAAATTGCAGTTTACTTTTGCATGACATTTGTCATGCATACTTCTCATTATGTGGGTTTAAAGGAAGACAGATCATAGACCTTCAGAAGCTTCCCACTGAATTTGAAAAGGAAATCTTTGAAAAGAAACCATTCACTGTACCTCTGGACCTTTCATAAGCCTTGCTGCGGCTGCACCTTGTGAAACACAAGTGGAATGTTACAAATGATCCTTTGTGGTTCAAACATAGATTGTTCCTCACTGCAACCTCTACTCTTTCTTTGCATCCTGGGCATCTTTTTCGTCTTCATCAGAGTACACAGTGGGTTCCTCCCCCTCCTTCAGCAGCTTACCAACATGGTGATACTTAACTGGGGGAAAAAAAAAAATCCAAGTAATTTTTCTGCCCTGAACAGACACCTTTTTAAACTCCTCCTACTGTTTTCTCAATAAACAGGATATTTTAATAAAATATTTTAATTTTAATTTAATATTTTAAATAATATATTTTAATAAAACGCCTCTGAGCAACTTATTCCAAACACGGGGGGAAAGGAGAAAAACTAAATCAACCACTGTTGATTGAACTACTATTACTGTTATCATAAGTAAAGTGAATGTAACTCTCATTTTATTGCCTAAACCAAAAAACACAAATTGAGGGACTCACCCAGCCAAAGAAACAGAATCCTGGATTAGATTATTTCTCTTGCCAATATCAAGCTGATTTTTCAACCAAAGGCACTGTTAGACTATTTACATCCATTAAACAGCACATACATATGGGCACACATACACACAACTTCGAAGGGGTTTTACTTTTTGTAATGTGTATTAAAAATATTCAGTAGGACAGAAGGGAGATCCTTTGTTCCAAAGACAAAGATGGATCTGTTATCCGATTATGTGATTAAGCCATTGATTTATTTTGTATCTTCTTTTGAGCATGTAAAAATGCCAAGATCATATACATGCAAGGACTGAGAACTATACTATGTTGACTATCTGTCAACTTCAACAAAGCAAAAGAAGCCTCTGATTACAGGTATTTCAGACTAGCAATGTTGTCATAACACTTTAAAGCAACTATTCGCCGTATTTAATAGGAATACATTAATAAAAAGAGTGGACTTCACTGTCAGTCCTGATTCTCAACACTTGTAAAGGTAGATTTTAATACTAGTTCAAGTCAGGCATTTGATAGCATAGTTCTGGTTTCTGTAACAAACTTCGTTAGCGTAATAAAACAGCCATTCAGTGTGACATGATTAACAGTCTTAATTAAAACAGGAAGAGGGCCAAAATAGTAGGGGCACATCAGGCCAGGACTGAGATTTCTAATGAAATCACGTGGAGAAAACTCCATTGTAGCTGGTTATAGTAAATATTTTCATTTAAAAAGAAAACACATTTTGCTTCCACTATACCAGTTATCAGTGTATGCAAGTTCCATCATTTATGTGTGATGCTTCCAGCTGGTTACAGCCTTTTAACTATTGCTTCCCCTATTAGCAGTTAACTCCTTCTTTGTAAATAGGTTTAAAATGGCTTACAAGTGAATTGTGACTCCCAGTCCCTCAAGGTCTCTTGCTGTGTAGCGTTGAGATCAGAGAGGTCATCATACTCATCCCTCAGTGCCTCCTTATCCAGGCAGAAAGTGGCAAGGCCTCGGGATGCATCTCTTCCAGCAAAAATCCCATATGGGCCCTCTTTAAAATAAAAACATAAGCAGCATTATTGCAGAGGTAATGGATGCTACCATGGTACACCAATGTTATCTTCATGGATCAGAGTCCCCAAACTGAAACAGATGATGAGTTTCTACCCTGAGCCATGCATTAGGTGCCTCAAGCTTCTGAAATGCTTTAAAGTTTTATTCTAATTGGTAATAAGAGAAAACAGAGGAAGAGGACAAGAAAAAAAAAATAATGGAGAAAGATACTGAGGTTTGCTGAAACATCAGGACAGTGAACCACACAACAGGGCATGGCACATGAACAGGATAAGGATAACCTCACAGACTGGGACTCACATCCTTAGAATAAGGAACAGAGGAAGGGCTTCTATGTCTGGGGTGAAATGAAAGTTTTCTAACAGATCTTGAGATGAAAGGATGGCTTGACAGAAACTATAGTGGAGCTATTAGAAATTATCAAGTTGGAGGAAACATCTATTAAAACAAACTGCAAGACAAACACAAATAGTCAAAACATGCAACTCACAGCAGAACAGAGACATCAAGACAAACTCTTGCTAAACTTCATTAATGATTACCTTGCTTGCATGACAAACCAAAAATTGAGATACTGCATGTTCAACTAAACATTCAAAGTTCTTCTGAAAGGAGCTTAAAGAAGTTAGATGTGAACTCTGGTTATTGTAGAGCACATGCCAACTTCCAGTGTGCTTTTTCCTTAATTAATCAAAAGAATCTCTTCCATTAAACTGAAAATCAAACTAGCCAGACATTGTGGTGAACCATACAGCAATTACCAAATCAGATGCAACAGCAGCTTTTACTGGCATCAAGGAATGCAGCATCTAAAGCTTGGACCTTATGTCAGGTGGGTTTTAGTTTGTACAAATACAAAACTGCACATCAAATTTGCTGTACATATCATCCTGACTGCTGCAGAACGCAAAGTTACAGTCTGGAATCATTCAATGACAGTCTTGTCTACGTTTGGCCTTAAAGTACTAACTGATAACGCTTCCAAAAACATGGTGTCTCCTGCATTTTTCTCCTAAGTAGCACTAGCAGCTCACTGCTGCAGTTACCAGGCTGCCTGGACAGTTCAAGAGTGGTTATTTATGCCAGGCAGATCCTGGTACAAATCTGCACGCTTCAGTGAGCCGTTTTAACAAGCAGCCTCTGATAAAAAATAAGACCCTATGCCCTCGTGGAGGTGACAAACTCCTTCACCTGGGTACACACAGTCTCACCCACCACATCAATGGCTGGTCTAAGAGCAGAGGTTATTCAATCTTTGCACGTTTGAACTATGCTCCTGGTAGAAAGCTGGCTTAATCTAAATTGCCAGATATTTAGTATATATATTATGCAATAGAGTGATACGCACTAGAAGATAGGAATGGAAAGTCAACACTGAGAGAATATTTTGGTTTTGCTGCCTGCCATCAGGTAATGATAAATAATAATAAACAAAGCCGCCCAACCCCTTATGGTACGTGTAGCCCGCCATGGAAAAACACCGATAATAATGAAACAACGTGAACTGGCAAAGCCGGAGTGTCTACAGCACCGGGCCCGGCTCTGGAGGCCGGCGGCAGTCGCCCTGCCCGCCGATCACCGGCACGGCTCCCCGGCTGCGGGCGAGCCGAGCCCCCGCCAAAGCCCCGCGGGGGGACCGGCCGGGCGGGCCCAGGCAGGAGCGCCGATCGCCGCCCAGGGCAGGCGCTGCCGGCCGGACCCGCCCCGCGCTCCCCAGCGGGCCGGGCCCGTGCGCAGCCCCCCCTCACCGGGCCCGTAGAACTTCCTGGCGCGGGTCACGTCGAAGACTTTGCCGTTGACGGCCATGAGGATGCGCGGGTCGCTGACGCCGTCGAAGGGCCGCAGCTGCTCCAGCGTGAAGTCGCGGCGCTTCATCTTGGGCAGAGGCGGCGGGTCCGCCTCGCCCGCGGGGCCGCAGGCCGCTCGCCCCGCAGGATCTGGTAGAGCAGGAAGAGGCAGAGGCCCAGCAGGCTCAGGTTGAGCGGGGAGCCTACGATCTCCAGCAGCAGCCCGCCGCCCTCGCCCGCCGCCGCCTCCTCGCCGGCCGCAGCCGCCTCCTCGCGGGCCATGGTGCCGGGCTGTGCGGCGGCTCCGCGGGCTGAGAGCACCGAGCACGGAGCAGGGAGTACCGAGCACGCCCGGCCCGGCGGGCGGGCCCAGGGCGGGGCTGAGGCGCGGGGCCGCCCCGGCCCGGGCCGCTCCCGGCGCTAGGGGGGGTGCGGGCCCGGCCGCGGCTCCGCGGCGAGCCGGCCGGGCCGCTGTGTGGCGCGCGGTTCCACGGAAATTCCGGAAAAAATAACCCCGCGCGTGGCGTTAGACCCGTGCCGGGCTGCCGCAATGGGCTGCGCGAACCAGCCGGGCCCTGCTGGGGGGGGGATGGAGCCAGGCTCGGCTCCGTGCGGCCAAACACTGAGACGAGAGGCAACGGGCAGAAACTGATGCACGGGAAGTTCCACCTGAACTCGAGGAAGAGTTTACTGTGCAGTGACTACACAATGGAACTGATTGTCCTGAGAGTTCGTGGGGTGTCCCTCACTGGAGAGATTCAGGGACCGTCTGGACCAATCCTGTGCCTCTGGGCTGATCCTGCCTGAGCAGGGAGGTTGGAGCAGATGACCCACTGTGGTCCCTTCCAACCTGACCCATTCTGTGAATCTCTACGCTCGCTCCACCTGTGCTAGTGTACATCTTCGCTTTCTTGGCAAGGCAGTGACTTTTCCAAGTACTCTAGAAATGTTGTCAACATAGAAGAAAAGGGAAGAAATTACCAAAATTCTGTGTTTTTCTCATTCAGATATTACCTCCAAGCCTCACAAAACTACAGAAGCAGCAACCACGATGTACTCATAACATGAAAAAAAAAAAAAAAAATTGTCCTGTCACAGAGTTCTGTATTCATGTTTCTTCTCACTGGAGGCTTTGGTGAATTAAAGCTTAAGTTGAAGGAAATACTAACTAGGATGTATCTATTTGGTATGTTGTTTATATGGTGGAACAAATGGAACCCCAAATACAGGTAGAATACAGTTGATGACATCTGCTCCTTGGTATCAAGTGTGAGAAAGCACAAGTGATGTTCTCTCTCTGAGTAGCTGCCTCTGCAAATTGTGTCTTTGAAAAACAACACAAACCTGCCAGAGTATCATCATTCCCTCTACACAAGCAAGTACCTCAGGGTACACGAAGAGAAATGCAGTGTACCAGCCTTGATCATAGAATCATTAAGGTCGGAAAAAACCTCTGAGATCACCGAGTTCAACTGTTAAGCTGATCTCACATTATAGCTTGGCAGATGGTTCATATCACTGCTTCAGGGGAAGCAGGCAGCTTTTACTGAGCCTAGCACTGGGACATGCAGTTATAGAAAACTGAAAGAAGTGCATTTTGTTTACTTTTAATTGTCAGTGTTAGGAAAGTTTTTCACTCCGTGGGTCACTGCAGATATGGATAAAGTTGTGCCTTTTGGGATGCATGCAAGGACTTTGAGTACTAAGATGTTTAGACACGTTGGGTCTTACAAGGGAGGGTGTTTGGTTCCACCTGCTGTCTCCTTTGGGAAGCTCCTTGTTTTATTGATCAGCACTTGAACTTAGATCTCTCCTGTCATGGTATGCACTGACTTTTGCTTCCACCTGCTGTGTAACTTGAAAAACTCCTTGTTTCTTTGCTCTGATACCTGAGATTTGTACTTGTTAATAAAGTAGCTCTGCATTTTGATCCTACTTTGGATACTAGAGAAATCTCTGAAACTTCAGAATTATCCAAACTGGGAGTTGTATTACCTAGTTAATTCTGCTCAGTGTAGACATGACACTGTTACACTTCATTGTGTTGATATTGTATTGTAGAGGAATAGATGTAGAAAAAAAAAGCAGAAATTTGGAGGGATGTTTTACATTTCTTTTCAACAGTGGGGAAAAACCCCCAAGACTCCAAAACAAACCCAGGCCTGAATTTGACCTTGAACCAGACACTAAGGCAGGGGGGGAAAAAAGCTTTGTTTATGCCTAGTATCCAAGAGAAAGATTCAAGAACAGTTCATTCTAGATTAAGAAGGGCCAGGAAACATTGCCAAGATTGATAGAATCTCAAGTTATTTGCCACTCGAGCTGTGGTACTGGAAGTTACAGTGGCCCAACTTTTCAGCTTTTTATAAAAAATATTCATATGCCCTAGAAAGCATCTTAAGCAAAAAATAAGAACAGATATTTAGAGATAAAATGGTCTAAATAAAATTATAATATATCGGTTGGAAATACCTAAATTCATGAACCTTTTGCTATACGTTTTCCTCTAGCAAGCCTAATTGGCAATTCCTTTTAACAGAACTGAGGTTCTAGTCAGAGAGGAGTTGATCCCAGCTCTAGTTAAGCTCTAATTAATCCATTAGCTATGCTCCCACACAGGTTTCCCTCCCTGTTCTATAGACAAGAAAACTTTCTCCTTGAAACCATTCTGTTTACATCTGAGAGATGGGTTGATAGCCTTCAGCATAGTGTTCTGGTGTAATGCACTCTTCTTATTAATTGAAGAAAACACTGGAACTCAGACAACTTTCATATCCTTCCAAATCAGGATAGTTCAAACAGTTTTAAAATACTCCTACTTGTATTTTTTAATAAGCAGCATAGATCTGTTAGATATGAAGCAAAATTAGCTCTGCTACACATCATTCTTCTTACTGTGCTATTTCCACTTTGTATCTTGTCTGGTAGATTTCATGCATATTTTAGAGCAAATTTAATGATTCTAAACTAAGTGTGCTTTGCCTGGGTCCCCCATGATATTATTGTGCCAATCTGGTTTTGAGCCTCACATTCACTCATTGTTCTTTTGAAAGCCCTTCACAGGAATTCCTTTCTCTGACTTACCTGATTGACCATTTTAATTTAAACTAAGGCTGCAAGTTTGCATGGATGCTAATGCCTCATTTGTATTACTTGTGTTTCCCAGAACTGCTGGTAACCTGGAACTACTGCTAGTTTTATGTGACCTGCAAGGACCCAGGGTTTCCAAAGAGGACAGCAGGTATCTTAGTCTTTGAAGTTACTAAGAACTGGTGATGGAAAAGCCACCGGCAAGTTAGATCTTTGCTGCCTAGACTGAAATCTGATTTGTAACTCCTACTTAAGAATTTGGGACTTCAGGAAGGTGTTGTAGGATTGCATTACAAACAGCTTGTCATACCATGTAGCCAGAGAGATGATTTTTCCCTGTGGTCCAATGGCCTTTTTGTATGAAGTGGGTCTGTTCCAGGTGCGGAACAGGCACCTGACCTAAGAGTGCCCTGAATTACATCTAGTCCTCAAATCAAAAGCACAGGCAATCTTTTTGCTTTTTTTTACTAGTTTTTATTTTTGTCTCCATCACATTTCTGTTTCTTTTTTTTCAGTTGCATCCTCTGATTTTCTGGCTATGCTCTCTATCCAGTAATGTGCAGGGAGAAAGGACTGTGGAATGCGAAGAGGACACTATGCTGAAGGCTATCAAGATCCTGTCATTCCTGGAGATAAATGTGTAAACATCCGCAGCATAAAACAGCTCCAGATGTGAATTTTTACCAAGTTTTAGAACATGTGTCAGAGAGGGGTATTGGAAAGACTGTTTGTGCTGGGGAATTGCTTTCCTCAGAAATATCCTGTTGTGAGCTTGCAGTTAAAATCTTTCCCTCACTGGCTTCATCTTCTCCCCTGCCAGGACTATAGGTTTCAACTCAATCATGTTGAACAGGATTGAGAGTCACTGTGAGAAGAAAGCTTGCTTGGTCAGTATGTACAACAACTACACTAGGAAGTTTTGGAGGTGTCTTTTAACTACAGATGAAAATCCAGGTGTGAATTCTCAGTATTGGCTCCTTGTTTTGAAAGGCAGCAGATATCAAAACCAATCTGTACAAGCTGCAAATACTTCTGGAAGAGGTGGGGAAAAAAGAAAACATAAATCCACATGTGATTCTTGCAATGTAAGAGTCTTAGTATCCCTAGGAAGCACATTCATTGACACTGAAAGAGTAAATGAAATCCCTGACTTCCTGAAAATAATAACTTGGATTTCCATCCAGGTCTAATGAGCCAGAAGGATTTTATATATCAGAAGTAACTGAATGAAGTGAAGGAAAATTGATGCATTCCCAGATCAAGTCAAACCAGTAGCACTGTTAGAGGGATTAGGAAATGTTATCTTTGCTCCATTAGTGTTGGATGTGGAAATGCTATTCAAGGCATGTACACATGTTGTTCACAAGGACCTATTTTTACTTACACTGGAGATATTCACTTTGCATTTTGGAGCACATGAGCTGTCTTCACTTGTGTCACTGCATCCCTGAAGGGGAGGGCCTGTTACTTCTCTGCCAATGTGATGCAGTGCCAGTTCTGCAGCTGAGCAGGTCAGTGTGTTTCAATGGGAATTGGTAACCAACTTCAACATTAATAGATTCCGAGGTTGGAAGACGGCGTTTATCAACAAACTGTGCATTTTCCTAGGTATAACCTTGCAACATTTTAGTTGCAGAAATGCAACAAGATGGGTGGATTCTCAATTCAGTTTATTTAGCTGAGATCGGTTCAGTCACTGAACTTGATTTGACACAAACTGAGACACTACATAGTGATCCAGCGGAATTCAGTTTTGAACAGGCTAAGGAAGCACTCCATTGATTTCCCAGCCTGATGCATTTCATCTGTTCTAGTTATACAATGCCCTCAATGGGAAAATCTTTCAGACCCTCAAAGTCATCCCACAGCCTGAGCAATGTTACCTGAATCATGTTACTGAGAAGATGCCTCACACTGTGCCTTGAGCCCTCCAGGTAATGTGCTGAGTGCTCATTTAGGTCAAGCTGAATGTTTTCCTGAGACATTGTGTCTCAGGAGCCGAGCCCCAAAAACTGTCACTACCATCACATGAAGCTGAGTCAGGGAAGGTTTAGGTTAGATACTGTGAAAAGGTTTTTCACCCAGAGAATGGTTGGGCACTGGAACAGGCTCTCCGAGGAAGTGGTTACAGCCCCAAGCTTGTCTGAGCTCAGCGAGTGTTTGGACAATACTCTAGGCACATGATGTGATTCTTGGGGTGTCTTGAGCAGGGCCAGGGGATGGACCCCATGATCTTGATGGGTCCCTTCCAACTCAGCATATTCTGTGATTTTATGGTCACGCCATGGTTGTACCTTCACAGCTGAGTTGTTACAGGTTTCTCAGGCTGGAGGAGTCTGGACGATTCCACGGACAAGCAAACCAGTAGAAGCCTTGGAAATAGCAGGGACTTCCCATGCCACAAAGGCTTGAGAAAGAGCCAAAATTCCTTCAGTGTCAAACGCCTCCGTTTTGTGTTAGGTGCTCTGCCAGGCAGGCGGGGGCAGCGCGTCCCGGCGGTGCTGCCCACCGGGCTGAGCCACTGTCCGGCGGGGGCCGGGCCCCGGGGTGTGCGCGCTCCGCGGGGCGCGGGAGGTGGGGCCGGGGCCCGGGGCCCGCTGGCGGCGGCGGGCGCGGAGCGGCGGGCGGTGAGTGGCGAGGGCCGGGGCCGGGGCCGGGCAGGACGGGTGCTCACCGGGGCGGGCACGGCCCCAGCTGCCGGCACGGGGAGGCTCCAGCCCGGGCGGCCCCTCGCACCGCGGCCGCGCCCCGGGCGGGCGCCGCACACGCGGAGCCCCGTGCGGCGGCAGCGCCGGGATAACGCCGGAGGCAGCGCCGGGATAACGCCGGAGGCAGCGCCGGGGTAACGCCGGAGGCAGCGCCGGGGTAACGCCGGAGGCAGGGCCGGGGTAACGCCGGAGGCAGAGCTGGGGTATCCCGAGGCAGAGCTGGGGTATCCCGAGGCGGGGCTGGGGTATCCCGAGGCAGAGCTGGGGTATCCCCGAGGCAGAGCTGGGGTATCCCGAGGCTGGGCCCGGGGTATCCCCGAGGCAGGGCTGGGGTATCCCGAGGCAGGGCTGGGGTATCCCGAGGCAGGGCTGGGGTAACGCTGGAGGCAGAGCTGGGGTATCCCGAGGCGGGGCTGGGGTATCCCGAGGCAGGGCTGGGGTAACGCTGGAGGCAGAGCTGGGGTATCCCGAGGCAGGGCTGGGGTATCCCGAGGCGGGGCTGTGGTATCCCCGAGGCAGAGCTGGGGTATCCCGAGGCAGAGCTGGGGTATCCCGAGGCGGGGCTGGGGTATCCCGAGGCGGGGCTGGGGTATCCGAGGCAGGCTGGGTACGCTGGAGGCAGAGCTGGGGTATCCCGAGGCGGGGCTGGGGTAACGCCGGCGGCTGTTCCGCTGCGGGGGCGAGCGGCCGGGCTGACCGTGACTCTTCTGTCCCAGTGCTGCGTTCTCGGCTCCGTCCGGCTGCGAACGCAAGGGCTGGCGGGCTACGTGGGCATCCTCTTTCCGAACTTAAAGTCTTGCAGTTTTCCAGTGTCCGACCTCTACGTTTTATGCTGCAAATCAGGTTTTTAACCTGTGTTAGGTAGCTGGAGTTAAGTAGCTGGTTGTTAATATGAACTGGACTTTATTTTGTCGCTTGTGTCGATAGTAGAGTTGCTGGAATTGGTGGCTGTTTCCCAGGTGTGAGGTCTTAACAGTGGTGTGGGGGACTGGGAGTATCCATGCGGGCTCAGAGCTTCTGTGCAGGAGTGACGTGAGAGAATTAGTAGGGTCTTGTAAAGGGTCAGATCCACAAGCTGTTGTAGAATGAAAGACATTGTGTCATTACTTTCATGATTATTTTTCTGATACACTTAATTACTTGATCTTAACAAGCATCTGTATGCAGGAATAAAGCCTTAATCTCATCACAACTCATAAATTTTCTTTGATAACTACCCTTGTACGAGTCAGAATGGCTTATATAAGGGCAGATGCTTTCATTCAGGTGACAAGCTGCAGACAGGGTATAAGCACAAAATACCCAACAACCCCATCAAGCCACCTCCAGTCTTTTCCATTTTCTAGTTCAACTCCTCTTTTGAAAATGCTATTCAAAGTGGCCCTTTTCCCTTCCAGCCCTCGTTCTGTGTCCTTGCACCACATCCTATGGAAAGCTGTCTGAGTGGACTTCTCTGCCTAGATCTATGTACTGCTGCATATTTGGGTGGGGTTTTACTCATTTCAGAGCTGGTGTAGCAGACCTGAGAAATTAAGAGTGAGCCTAGTACACACATTTAGGATTACAGTCACTGTGGATCTTTTACACTTCATGCTGTCTTTCAGGTATTTGACAGAAACTGAAAGCAGTTACAGGAAACTTGAAGTATACTGTTTGAAACAGAAAGGCAAACTTGGTGGCCTTATCTTTTATTAACAGCTTAATGAATGTGAGTTTTCTATTTTTTCTCTTACACAATATAATAAATGATGATTATAACTCCAATACTTTTGCAGATCCATTGTAAGATAGGAAATGCAAATATATATTTGTCTTGCTGTTATACAACAAATACAACAAAAGCTTAATTCAGCTATATGATAAATATAAATTTTTGCACTCTTTGCTCAACTGGCTGTTTACAGTTTGGACCTCTAGCTCTATAATACATGGGCCAGTATACTGCTAGTGCTTCAGGCCAGTTCCTTAAGAATATTGTACCAGAAAATTTACGTTGACTCAGTGAAACTGCTCATCTGTTTCCAAAGGATGTCAGTAGATGACTTATCAAGATGAACACAGCTACACTTCTCCAGACTACACAGTTATAGGAAATGCAGCCCTATCACACAGGCAGTGTGAAGTTTGTAAGGATTACAGAACTGTCCAGTCCAATGTAGAATTTTGGTTCATATCTGCAAAATTAAAAGTTGACTTGGTTCTCACTACAGTATAAGAAAATACAAAGCAATTCTTCTTACCTTGGACTTGACTTGACTTGACTCAAGTTTAGAATATATTTAGATATTTAGGGCATTTATTTATGTATATAAATGCTTTTTCTAGTATGCAAACTCAAATTACTTGGATGTTATATGAACAAAAAGTAAATCCCTCCATTTTTTCAGATCGCTGTGGGTTGAAAGGCTTTTCCAGATAAGCTGTTTGCTTATGATTCTGTCCAAGATGTGATGGAAGTTTTCAGAAAATGAAACCGTCACAGATTTCTGTGACCACAGAGATGGAGACATGCCTAATGCAGATTTGATGATTCAAAACTCTTTGTCCTTTGGGACCCACAGTACAAGGTTTTTGGCTGTATTCAGACATTTGGGAAGTAGATCCCCCTTTCAACTTATTTTTAGTTTTTCTGGGAGCAATTAAGTGCAAACGTCAAAAGTTAAACTTTATCACTTAAGAAATTTTACTGGCGCTGTTTCAAAGTTAATGTTTTTTCCCTCTTGTAATGGTTCTTATTTTGCCAGTCAGGAAATTTACTTCAGACAAATGCACAGCTATGTTTTCTTTCACCAGAAGAAGATGTATGGCAGTCAAGAAGAAACAAAAAGTTGTACTTGGTCCAAAGACTTGCTCAATACAGGGCCACTTATTTAAATTCTAAATACAATTATTTAGAGATGAGTGGGTACTTAGAATATTTCACAAGAAAGCAGTAGCTGCAAGTGCAAATATAGGAATCTTGCATAAGCATTAAGAAAAGGGCTAAGATGTTACTCAGTTTTGAAGAGCTGTGAAAATGGGTACTTGGGGAACAATACTCTGTGTGTGTGTATGAGTCTGACACATTTAGTAGAAACAAACACATCGTTGGTTGTTCCTGCTTAATATCTGCTAACATCCACTACAGCTTTGACTGGAATGCTTCCTGTATTTGATACTGTTGAAATGTGTTAGACATTCTAGGTATTTACTGATTTATATGAATTCTCTATAAATGAAAAGAAAGTACACGTGGTGTAATAAACTGGGGAACTGATTTTTTTTTTCCTCGCTGAGGATTTTCAGTAATCCTTGTGTTTGTACTGTGGACAGTGTGCGTGGTGTGGTTGGTCTCAATATCTTTAGTTATGTAACATAAACATCAAGCTGTGCTGTAAGTCAAACAGGGGACAAAGCAGTGTGGCTGCAGACTCTGTGGTACATCAGACTAAAAGCCTACTGCTACGATCTGAAGGGTTGAATTTAGTGGAAAGGCTGTCATTGATTTTAAGGAGCTCTGGACATGGCCCAAACTCAAAAATTGGTGGCTTGGCTTTTTTGGAGTGCCACCAGCATCATGTTGAGTCATGCACAGATACATATACATCCTCTTAAAGTTTAAAAGGAGTGCCACTGCCACAAGCATAGATGCCATTTGTATTTCATCATTTTCTTCTGAATGAATTCAAACACATTGCATGAGATTTTGGTACTTGACACTGGGTTTAGTGGAAATGCAGTTTTCATCATTCCCTCAGATGAGTTTCTATGCCAGTTCTTCTGTCTAAGTTCAATCTATTGTGTGGTTTAAACATACATAGATTTCTTTCCATTTGGCGAGGTTTATCTCCATATCTTCAGTTGACAGCTTGTATGTGTAATGGAAGGAGTGCTGCAGGTTAGAACTTGAAACCACCTCTTTGGTGAGCAGCAAACACTCGCTGATGTTATTAACAAGGATTGTTTCAACTGCTGTTCATCCCTGACTCCTGCTGACTATTGCAGTACTCCCCCAAAATCTCTTAAGATCTCATCAGGTCATAGCTCACACAGCCAAGTGGTCATGCAAGACTCTGAACATTATTCTGAGTAACCAAAACTACAGCAAACTGCCAAAATACATACTCAGTCACAAAGCTTGAAAGCAGGATTTTTAATGATTCAGAAACTCAAAATGAAGAGAGCACCAAATGTTATTTCCAGTATACCCACTTCTTTAGTCTGTCTCATAGTTTAGCTGACTCAGGAGTGCTGAATTTGGGGTGGATGCACTATTCTAAGCTCCCAAAACTGTAGAAAGTAATGAAGATCTTACTTCTTAAAGTTGCTGCTTGAAAGCCAGTGGGGGGAAATGGAGGTTAGTGTTCATACTTACTTTGCTTACAACTTTGACACCCTCTTTAGGGCTAACCTCAGCAAAATGGCATGTCAAAGAATCACACAGCCCATCCTGTCACTTCACTGCCATTCTTTTCTTCTGCTCTTCCACTCATTTTGCTTTCTGCTGAATATGCATTTCTTAGAATTAACTGGTATTTGCCTATAAAAAAGGCTGCCATCATTCATAGGAGTCTGTTAAATATTATTGGCACAAATTTGCAGCAAATCACATTATAGTACCTTGCGGTCAATTGTGTCCTTTTCTCCTGGTTAATGCTTCACGAGACCATTCCTGTACACCACTAGGTTAAGTGGGAAGGGTACTGCTAGCACACAGAGGGTTAATGCTGCTGGATTTGGCTGGTTCTTTGACAGTATTTGCTCTTTTGAGTGCCAAGACCTTTTTTTATTACTTTTTTCCCCCTTTTTAAAAGATGTCTAGCTTAGTAGAGTTGAGCTGTAGCCCTCACCATGCAATATGGGGACATTTGTCTCTCCCTGAATCCTGGTGTCTGGCAAGCTGACTTTTGTTCCCAGTTCACGTGGTTGCAGCCAGATAACAGATCTAAGGCTCTTCCTTGCAATGTCAGGATGAATTTTATCCCATTGTTCAAGAAGCTATTTCTATTTTCCTAAGCACTGGTAATGACGGGGGGGGGAGGTTTTAGAGAAAATGCATTCTTTGATCCTGTTGTCTCTCCAAGAGTGTCAGGATTTCTGAGCTCACCTGAATTTACCCTGGTTTTTTATATGATAATTATATCATTATCTTAGGAGGAGGAAGTGAAAGGACAAATGAAAGAAAACAGGAGAAAGAGGCTTTGTGGTTTGCCTAACATTTGAGAAATGATCCAAGGCTTTCTCCATAAATTTAAACTATAGACCCACAGTATAACTTCCCAGAAATGTGCTAAAAACAGGGAGTGTTTACGAATGGTGCTTGCTTAATTTTCTTGCTTTTTCAATCTATGTGTTATGTTTTAGTCTGCCTTCAAATGATTTAACATGTCATAGGCAACTTGTGGATTTATTTAATTGAC
Organism: Sitta carolinensis; assembly: GCA_032173965.1. Lineage (NCBI taxonomy): Eukaryota > Metazoa > Chordata > Aves > Passeriformes > Sittidae > Sitta > Sitta carolinensis. The sequence continues at coordinate 9,085,575 of CM063286.1, read as the reverse complement.
TCTTTAAATCTGAATTTGAAAAGGTAGAGATATCAACACAATGTTATGGAGAATGAGGCATAGAAAACTTCCTGTGCATTAGCAGACTAAACTTGGCTGGAGAGGCCATTTCAGAACTGCCTTGTGCACAACAGTAATGAAAATTTTCCCAAAACCTTTTGTTATTTGTTTGTAGATATGTTAGGAAAGACCTTATTTACAGATGTATGAAGCTTTAATTTTTAAAAGATTTTGTACTTTGAAAGAGACATAGCATGCAGCACATCAAAATAAATTTCAAAACCACAATGCAACCTGTTTGTGGGCTCTTAAGGGTTCAAGAGCAGTTCAATTAACAGAAGAACATGAGAATGTTTATACACCTGTTGGTAACTACCAGAATGTACTTCTTTGAGCATTTTTTACTGCTTATTTTCTTTTTTGAAGCTATCATCTGTACATTAACACTATGTTGCTACTGAAGACTGTGTGCTGAGGAGTGAATTTAATGAGTTGAACTCTGAAAGCAGTGGGTTCTGCAATAATTGAAAATTATATCTTATTGTATAAGAAAATACATTAAAATGCTAATGTTCTTGCAATGAATCAGCTTAAAGCAAGAAATCTGAGCCAAAGAAAAACTATCATTTATCTAATTTCTTGCCTTAGTTGATTTGGCAAGCTTCTAGGCTATGAAAAAGGTTTTACATTATCTTTTTAATTCATATCAATGTAAAATCATGTTAAGTAGAGAAAAGAAGAAAGAAATGAGTGAACCAGCCATAATGATTGTGATGAGTCTGAAGAAACTATGCTATATCAGTATTATCACAACTTTTGTGGATTGGATAGAGGAAAAAAAGAAATATCAGCAATTTACTTGCTCTGATTCAGATGAACACATTTCTTCTGCTTTATTGGTCCTCAAACTCTGGCCATTGCATCTCCTTTTCATTCTGTAGTTAAAGAGGGTTAAAAATGTTTGTGGGGTGCGACTTAGATTTTATTCTACCCTGCATTACTCAGCATCAACATAGTCACATGTTCTCATTCCTGCAAGGGAAACATATTTCAGATTTTGAACAGGTTTTCAGTTTGGTGGAATGGGTGTTATATTTGTATGGTGTATGGGACTCTTCAGAGGTAAGTTGTTTGCTGGTTTTGTAACAGATTCTGATCAAAATAAAAGATTAATCATGTCATCACTAATACTATTTTGACTGGTGAGCAGTGGTAATTCTGCAACAGTCAGTGGCATTTCCTTTAGATAGTTTTGACTAACATCTCATTGTATTTAGCAACTACATGATGAGAAAACGTTGCACAAGTTAAGAAAAATACATGGAATTCTTATTATTGTTTAGCATTTGTACATGGTTGCATTTACCTTCATGAAAAATTAATTCTCTCTCATCTGTGGTGTGAAAATATTGCAATATTGGGTTTGCCTGACCAGGAAAGCACTGCAAATCCATCTTGTTAACTTATCAATCTTCAGTGGCTTCTAAATCCTACCTAGTCTTATGTACATTAAATATAACCAGTCCTCAATAGAAGGAGGGCTTGCTTAGAATTCCCCTGGGCAAAGGGAGCTCTCAGAGTGCAGAACAAGCAGAGTTAATCTCCAGGCAGTGTACAGAGTCCCCTGAGCACTCAATTACTACCATGCCAGGCAGTGTCTGTTATAGTGGCCTCTGAGTTATATCCAAAGCAGCTGTTTCATGAGAGAATTTGAGTTTGTGTTCTTGGCTAGGTGTTGGTAAAATCTGGAGGACTAGGTGACTTTTCAGCTCCATGGTGACAACTGCTCCACTTTCTGCTTGGACCTGCAATGTTGGCTGGCATTTCTCTGTATGAATACCTGGGTAGAAGGATCCACTCAGTAGCAGGGATGATTTAACACCTGATGCCAATACCAGTGGATCACAAGGATGTTCTGCTTCAAGGTTAGCTACAGGGGCTGGAGTGGTGAGGCTAGGAGTGACAATTATCCTAGGAAAGCTGTAGGTATCTCCTAAACTCCATGGTAAAGCAGAAAGATATTAAAGCAATGAACTGAAGTTTGACATGGCTCTTAACTGCAGCTTTTTTGCTACCACTGATCCCAGGATGATAGATACACCCTGATAGATCAGCTCAGCAAATAGTTTAAAGTGTGTGCCAGGCTCTGTGGTTGGGAAGGACCAAGCAGAGATTCAGTTTAAACATGTGATTATGTGACTTAGTGACACAGAACTGTGGTTTATTCAACAGTTTTAGGTAAAATTCTTCTGCAATTAGCTTATTTCCTGCCTCTGGGTATATATATTAGATATTTTCTCTTCCCACTACTGTGGGAATGGCTCCAGCATATTTAAGAGAGAAATGAGAGCACACTGGGATATTGAAAGATTGCCAGAACTTGTCTGAGCAACGTGTTAGGCTGCTGTGTAAGGACTCTGATGTGCTATGTGTCTACTCTGGTGAAATTGGCTCAGTATGAGGTATTTTTTATAATGTGATGATTTTAAAACTCTCAACATGCGGGGCCAAATCATGTTGTGCAGTCACTGATTTCCAATTTAACTCAGCATTTTGATGCCAGTATTCCTCTAAGAGTTCCCATGGCTGAAGGCTGGCTAGTGAACTCAGAGTTATCTTGGATATTTATAGGGTGCCTATTCTTGTAGGGTCTTTCTGGCTGTCCTTATTGAGCAAGGAGGCATGGAGAAAGACTCTAAAATATGGTTTCAAGAACTTTTGAGTTCAGTTGCAGTTTATGGACTCTTGAACAGTTACTGAATTACTCGTCCTCAGTTCTCCCCACTGTATTTGCAGTATGGAATAATATATTCTGTACAGAGGGGCACAGGTCTGATATCTCACAGGTATCAAGTGGTAGGAATAAATTTATTATTACTCAGTATTTTCACTTATTTTGCTGACTGGGGAAAGAACCAGGTACTGTATTCATGCCTTTATACAGAGGAAAGGTAACAGAGAAAACACTATGTTACCATTGCGTACTCATTTGAGTTAAATGTCAAGACTAAGCAGTTCTGAGTTTTATTTTTCTGTTTATTTCCCCTTGGAGCAATAAAGCCTGCAGGCAGGACATTCTGGGACTTCCCTGCCCTTCTCTGAAGGTTAATGGTCACCTTATCTTTAGCCTTGTGTTTGCAGGCATTGGAGTCAGACAGCCTTTTCCCCAGAGCTGTGATTCTGTGATTTCCTGTATTATTGCTTCAGTCGACAGTCACTGAGATGGTATCAGAGATGACCTTCCCTTCCGAAGTTTTATTTCAGTTGCAGCTGGAATTCAGGATGTTGATGGTTTTAGGAATATTATTCCAGATGTGCGAGTTCCTGGTTCTCCTCTTGCATATACCTGTACAAACAAACCAGAATTAATTCTGTTGAAGAGGTGGGCCTACATTAGTGTTAAACTAATATACATGGGAAGTCATTAAGCTTGATTGCTGTACACAGCACAGGCATTAGTGGCAGCCTTGGTCTGATCTGTCTCCAAGGGAGCTTGGCAAGAGTGTTTGAAGGACATTAACTGGATCTATCCCTAGAGGGGAATTCGGGAAGAATGGCGCGTGGAAAACTCAATTCATTATTCACATCGTCTCAGGATATTTGTTTAGACTCAGTAACTGTTACCCCTGATGTTCAACATTTAGACCAGGCACTGGTCCATGTGCCTGTAGCTACATACTGTGTTCTCACATTTCTTTCCAGATGGTCTCGTGTATTGGCGCCTGCCCGGACACCGAGAGGAAAAGTTGTGTTGTTGGAACTTAATATTCTTTAACACAGTATTTTCTTAACTCAGAATGTGCAGAAATAGAGCTCCTTTGTTTAACTTCTGTACTAACCCCACCAGGACAAAAGAACCAAAGTTTCCCAGTACATAAAATATTGACCATACTAGTATTTTCACAGGAAATACCAACTTTTCCACTGTGTCAAAAATAATCTGTTTTTCATTCAGATTCTTTAAAATCATAGATTTCAGATTTGTGGTCCTGGATGAAAAAAGCAGAGAGATGTGAGAGGCAGCACATCCTGGTCTGTGTATATGCTGATACTTATTTAGAAATAAATTACGTATTTATATGCAAATAAATCTTTGTAGATTATAAAGTGTCAGACAAGCAATTCTATCTCTGGATCTGTATTATTTGTTAGGTAATTGATATTTGTTAGGTAATTGATTATGAAGTCTGAGGTTTTATCTGTGATCCTATTGCAAATCTAGGGGAAGTTACCTTTGGAATGACACATGGCCTGACCTTCAACTCCAGTTAATCCAAGAAAGTTCATATAGGATAGATTTAGAGTGCCAGTATTTTTGTTGCTATATTTTAGAATTCAATAATGCATTGGGTACCCCATACTGAAGTTTTTCTTCACTTCTTCTTCAGAGGAGAAGACAGTGTGTTTGTGATAAACAGCAAGAAACAATGAAGACTCAGAATTACCAAACACTGGAATCAAAGAGATTATATTATTACCGTGGTCTTTGAAATACTCTTATAATTGGAGGAGATTGCAGGAAGTCCCTCTAATAGGGAATGACAACAAAAATCCCCAAATCTCACACATTGTACACAAAATGTGAAAATACACACAATTAGAGCAGAATAGAACAATTAGACTCCAGAGCAAGTATCATGGCAAATTCTACTGGCATGAAAATTTATTGATGCATATATAAATAAATGCATGAATAAAAAGCTGTAATAGTGCATAGTTAGATGCCTCTGACTACACTCTCTACTTTCAGTTTCAGAGATAGGCTTTGACCCTCATTTTCCTCATAATATTAATCACAGATGGATGTCTAAACTCTGCAAGGCAGAAATCCTCTTATCTCAACTTCTTTGTTGTCTGCAGACTACTGTGTTTGTTTCTAACCCTGCTTGTTTAAAGCTCTCACAGTGCAGCTTTTAGCAGTGATGTGTGTTTAGTTGTTTCTTTAGAACTGAAGAGTTTTCACTGAAAATTTCTAAGGCCAGCCAATTTGCCAGCCTGGGACTTTCACTTGTAAGAAAGCTGAATCCCTTTCTTCTTCAGCAAAGTGTTTCTTGAGTGCCATATTTATGTGGGCACACAGTTTGCAACGTGTTGCTAGGGGTAAAAATGCAACATGCTTGTAAGGAACACACAGAGTTTTCATTACATAATGTCCGAGTGGTTCAAAGGTCAGTATAGGATGGCTCACCCTATCACAATGTGACATTTACCTTGCTAATAAGAAGTCAGTTCAGAGACATCATAATATACCAGAAATCTGAAATGCTGTGGTCTATCAGTTTGGTGTAGGATTTTTACACCTACCTCTAAATCTGTTTAGCGAAATGCTCAAATGATACCTTTGTCCATTTTTGAAAATAAATTTTGAAAAATGTAAACCAAACACCCTGCTTAAATGCAGTTTGTGGCAGGCATGATTTCCTTACTGTGTGACTCCTGGTCCCTTCCTGCTGCTGTGCACTGTGTGCCGATGCCATGCTAACCAGCTCTGGATGAGCATTTTGTGAAATATGAGGTGTTTGCAGCCAGGGAGCCAGGGAGGCAAGGATGTGGTTAGCCCCTAGAGAGCCAGTGGCAAGAGGCTGCAAGAAACACAGTAGCTCTGGGGGATGTGAAGCATATTTGGGATTGCTGGTTGTGTGTGTGGCTCCTAACACCTCTGCTCTCAGGCTGTTGGCATGTACCCATGGCATTTGTAATATTTGAGTTATCATATTTGAGTTCCCTCTGTTGGATTAGTAGTTGTTGTTGGTTACTGAAGTTGAAGAGGCCTTTTTCGCAATGACTCAAGTGACAGCACATGGGAAACAAAGAGCTTGATGAATTTAGGAGCTGTATTTTGATGCAAGGATTTCTCAATGGTTGGGTGGCTGGACCTTGCTCAGTCTTGCCTCCCTCATTCCCTTTGGACAAATTATGAAACTGGTTGGGAAGTTTAGCAGGTGCTGGGAGCTGGCCCCACTGCGGGAGGGCAGGCTGCCCCTGGCACTGCTGCTCTCCCTGCAGGGGAAGCCAGGTAGATTTGGGTGTGCAGGGGTTTGCATGTGCAATGTTGGGCTGTTGAGGGAAAGCCATGAGAATGGGTTTGAAGAAAACCATGATTTTCAAATGAAAGTAGGACTAGACTGGGCTATTTCAATCAAGCCAAGCCACAAACTTTAGAGGAAATCCAGATCTGATTGAAATTTCATGTGTTTAAACTTGCTGTCTTCCCTGTCTTTGAAGAACCATCTTTACTTTGCCAAAGTCTGTGGTTATTTGGTGTTTGTCTACTTTCCAGCTAAAACCAGATTCAATTAATTGCCTGCCAGTAGAGCAGCCCATTCTCTTCAGCACTTGACAAGTGAGGAGCAAATGTCAGTGCAGTGATGTCTGGCTGCCAGAGCAGGTACAGCACCTGCTTGCTTGCACTGATTTGCCTGTGGACACAGAGCTGTGATGTTTATCAACATCTAAGATTTCAGGGCTGTTCCCAAAACACTCAATGTGAAGCCATTTGAAGCTGTGCTAGTGAAAAAGAGGCAGAGAGTGAATAATAAATCTAGCATGAAGTGCCTTGGAGGATGATATGAAGATAGAGAATCCAAAAGTATTAAATCCTGAGGTGAGATAATTATTTTTAATGACTGTTTACTAACCTGTGCTTCTTAGAAAGTAAGGGGGTTTTGAGATGGTGCAATGTCTGTTGCTAAACTGCTGGTTGCTGAGAACAGGACTATGTTTGACCTAAATGGAAGCCAATGGATGAAGTTTTGCATGTTCAGGTAAGTAACTTCAAGACAGAAATGCATAAAAGAAAAAAACAATGTTGAAAGGAAGCATATTCTGAAGGCAAGCCATCTGAGGAGGTTTGGAGACACAAAATCTGCTTTACATTAGCAGAAATACTGATTTTTTGAATCGTCCAGGCTGTGTTCTGCACCAGTTAAAGTGATGACATTCTTCCAAAGTCATCAGGATTACACTCTTCCACTAGCTTTAGGGACTGTGCCTTCCCACTGGAAGGCCATTTGATCTTTCTTGATTTTAAAGATAGATGTGACTTTCTCATGAGGTCTCCTTCATTTCTTACTGTAGTATAAATGTTTCTGTTGGCAACATTTTTCTGAACAAAATCCCAGGCAGAATTCAGATGCAGTCCTACATCCAAGGTTTTGTGCATTAAGGCAGTCAGAGAGTTTCTCCAGAAATCTCCAGGAATTCCTTCCTGGTGGCAATTGCCCAATAACTGAAGCCTTGATTTTGCATTTTTTTTTCCCCTGTGGGCTTTGTCTGATGGATGGAGATTAATGCTCTCTAGTGATCCTTTTTCTGCTGGGATTAAGAGTTCAGCATGAAGTCATCGTGACAAGTGCAGTCAACAGTGAAATTCCTTTGGGTGAACCTTCAACTAGTGCTACTGTCTTTTTACTGCTTAGAGACAGAAAATGTCTTATATCTGCATCTGCTTGAGGTCAGCTGTGATCTGCAAATGCAGATGCACTCTGTGGATGGCATTGAAGATGGCTGCTTGAAGAGGCTTTTGCTTTCCAGCTAGGTGGGAAACTAGACCAGAGAATGATTTGTTCCTGTTTGTGATGATCCTTGCACTTGTTGTCATCTATTATTTGAGTGACGGCTTTCCTTTGTGTAGGGGTCTTTACAGAAAATTGAGAAATTGAGTTGTCCATTCACAGATGTCAAACTTCTGCACTGTTAAAAAAAACTGCTGTAGCTGAGCCACTTATGGGACTGCTCACCAGAGGTCTGTTTCTCAAACTACATGTGTCTCTTATGAGAAAGGTATTAAGATAAAGTATTTTTTCCAAGTGTTCAAAAAGAACTTCTCCACTGTAGATCTGGTATTTATACTAAATGTCTTTAAGAAACTCATATAAAAATACTTAATAATACTCCCTCCTCCAGGCTTGCCAGACCCAAGTATTCAAACACTATGTACCAGCTGAGAAATACAAATAAATGTGGTTTTCTTCTGATCTTCTAGGAATGACTGTAAATCTTTGCTTTGCTATTATGAGAGTTATGAACCTCCTGCTTTGCAATCTGTGCAATTTTTGATCAGGAGCTGATATTCTTAGCAAGCCACACGTCTCCAGGAGCAGGCTCCCACTGGCACTGGCTGCTGCTGCTCCCTCCCTGTGTGCAGGCAGCACAAGCAAGGTCTTGTCTCCTCTCTGCTTTTACCTCAACACAGGCCATGGTAGCCATGAAGCAAATTCATTTCCATATGAATTTAATGCAGTGTAATGCCAGAAATGTGTACAGTTATGTTGTCCCCAGGACTTGGCTCACCCCTGTGAGGTTTATGTGAGGTTTATGTTCCCCAGCATTTACCTGTTTCCACATGCAGTGAGTGCCTCCTTGGTTGTAACAGTGAGTAACAGTTGTTAGTGTATTGTCAGAGGTCATCACCAGGCAGTAATTCTGTCATATGGGTGTGCTGGCTAATTTAAACTCTAGAGCTTTTTGCCTGACCTTGCAATATTGCAGGGATGCAGTTGTTGGGGTTTTTTCCCTGTTAATGTGCAGAACAGCTTGTTAGAATGTGATTTAAAGTGAATAGGGATAATGCCTGTTTTGGAGGGTCCTGTGCACCCTTTTGTGCCAGAGAATAACTAGTTTTCAGTCGTTATTTCAAAGATGTAGCAAGTACTTTCTGTAGCTTTCCTCTGTCTAAAAAAATAACAATAACAACTAATCACTTCAGGGCTTCTTCACATCCTAATTACAACCAAACCTCTCATTAGTCCCACAGGGAGACGAATCAAATGCCATATGGTATTTTACACTTTGGATGCTGTGCGTACCAATAGCTGGAAGGAGACAGGAAAAGGGGGAGTTAACAATTCATAACCATTTATGGAGCAGGCACAGCCCTCCTTGGAGCCCGTTCAGCAGAGTCTGAGTGCCTCGGATCAGGACCTTTATCTGGCCAGAGCTGCTGCGGCACGCCGGGGTTCCCGTGCTGGCACCAGCACAGGGCTGAATTAAATGCACACACGCCTCCTGGGGAGCACCATGGCTGGGTTCTACGGGTGCCTGAAAAGTAAAATGTAAGTGCCATGCTGAGCCCTCCCCTCCACCTTTCCAAAGGGAGCTGAGTCTAGTGGGTACTTTGAAATTCTGTATCTCTTGTTCTGCAGCTGCAGCACTGGACTAAGTGGTTATGCCTTGGGTTTGAGGCACCAGCCTGAGCACAAAAGTGCAAAAAAAGTCCTGGCTAAAATATTAGTTTGGTGAAAATGGGTCATGTTTTTTTTCCTCCTTCAGAGGTATAAACATGAAATATTGAAAAAAAGAATTAAGAACCTTTTTCTGTTTAATTATAGCAAGAGGGACAATGCCCTCTTCCCTAGTGATTAGCTATATTGTTCATATACTAACACATAAAAAGGAGAAATATAGAAATTCACATTGGCTTTTAAAAAATGTTCAGCTGGAAGTTTGGCAGTAAATGTTCTTTAAGAACTTGATGAGCTCAGTTTTTCTATAAGCAGTCTGAGGTTTGTTTCTGTAATTGTTCCTTGCTGAGAGATTTGGTTGTATTTAAAACAATTATTTTTTTACTGCTTCGCTGGCATGCTGTGTTGGAGTAGACTATCAAGGGAAAAGAGAATGCATGTTAGTATTTGTGCTTTAAACCACCATGAAGAGGCATTCTGTTTTTCCTTGACATTCTCCCTGCTGAGGAATAGAACAAAATTTCCTGCTGCCAAACCTGAGGAGTGGTTTGATCATGTTTTGCACCATCAGACTGCAGAGGGCTCTACTCTTGCACCCAGTGAGAGATTACAGACAGGGAATATGCACAGTAGAAGGCAAGTGAGATTATGTCTTAGGGTTTAAGATGTGAATACTGATAGTTAAATGTGTGGGTAAATCCTGAATAGCAGAGGGAGGAAAATAGTTCAAAAGTGGAGCTGGCAACTGACTCTTTTTCCTTCTCCCAAAGGTTGTAACCCTCACACCAACAGCTTGTCTCACATTACTCTGGTGGAAATGTGCATTTTCACAGGCACACAACTCCTACCAGATTTCTGTTAGCATTTCCATCCTATATTGACTCCTTTCCCCCTTTGAAATTTGTAACAGGGAATTAATATTTGGCAGAGAAGTTTTCTTTAGATAAAGGGAGAGTTGCCATTAGAACTAGCAAAGGGGCTCTGAGTGAGTCCTGATGAAGGTAGGTGGATTTGCACTTGAATTGACAAAAAGTAGCAAATTTACACTGTTTGATTTTCCCCCAAAATCCTTCAGAATCTAATGCACTTAAAACAAATCTGAAATTCAGAGAGAGGATGGACAGATGGAGCTTTTTTTACATGTAGTAAACCACTTCTTTCTTGGTTGATCTCTACCTGACTTATGAGGAACAGGTTTTTTTTCCTTCAACAGATTCTTGTTTATTGATATTCTTCAGTTAGGTCTCTACTCATGATAAATGCACAGGTTATACTTCTCAGCCTAATATTTCAGCCCTGTGATTTGTTACCAGGTGAATTAATGCAACTACTAACCCTTTGCAGTCTTCACAAATTTTATATGCTGATTTGGCTGTGGTTATTGGCAGTTAAAATGAGTTCAAAACACCAGTTGCAGTAATAGTGATGTTTTTAGCCTGAGATTAATTTTCAGTGAAATTTTTTTGGAGTTTAACATGTAGTATTTGTCTTTCTGGACAACTGTCCTGGACAGTTATCATTGGAACAACTTCCCAAATTCTGATGTGGTCATTTGACCTGTAGGAGTTAGTTTGCTTTCTGAATGAAAGCTCCTTTGGAATGAAATCACTTTATGCTTTAAGCAATTGGCTTGAGTACCAGTAGGAATTTGGCCAAAGTGACTTAGAGCTCAGTACCTGCCAAGAAACCTGCCATGGACTTGGGGAAGGGCTCCCTCCAGGGCTTTGAGCTGCTGAGTCCATCTAAAGCACCTGGAGTGTTTTAAAAGCTGCTCTAGTTAGTGCTCTCCTGTGCTGCTGTCACATTTATCCCACTCCCCCAGATTTTACAAGGGGAAGCAAAGGCTCTGCCTTGGTGCTCTGTAATGATGTGTGGCTGAATCTGATCTTTGTTCAGTTTTGTCTCTGTGCCTTGTTAGTGCTGAAATAAAATTTCTAGATTGCTTTCATATTTCTCTTTAACCAGCATATGCAACTTGAGTAATCTTGAATTGTTCTGCTAAGTTTATAGCTCATCACCATCATTGCAGAATTCTGGTTTTCTCATGCTCCAAGCATAGTGCCAGAAAAAAAATATTATACCTGAACAGATATGATAAAGTTTCCTAAAGCCTGTGGAGGAATCTTTTCATATGCTCCTCAGTTTTTGGGACTAGCCAAGTATGTTGTTATGAGCTGAAAATGTGGTTGCTTGAATAGTAAGGTTCACTGATGGTCAATGCAAACTGCCAATTTCCAGAGACAAATATAGTGTGTTAGAAGCTATATAAAATGTTTGGCTGAAGGCTTTATGTGCCAGCTCAGATTGGTTTCTATAGCAGACTATAAGAAAATATATTTAACTGTATTTAATGTGGTCACTCGGGATTTCATGGTGCCTTTCACAAACAGTCCCAGAATTATGGATATTTCAGCTTGAATGTCTTCTGCTTTGCCAAGCTTTGCACTTCCAGTGGGGTATCGTGTTCTTTTCCTATATTCCACAATTGTCAAAAAATGCTGACGTGCACTTTTATCCTGCAAAGAAGTTCAGCATTTGGGTAAAGCAAGTTGATCAAGGAATGCCTCAGTAGAGTTTTCAGTATATTTCTAGATTGTTTGAGATGAAAGCAATTGCCAACCTAAAATGATGTTATGACCATGAAATAGAGTAAAATATGTTTTCTGGGTTAGGTGCTGTTGCTGTATTTTGTTGTTCTTGCCTGTTCAGGTAAGTGTCAGGAAGAGATTGTGGTGATTGCTGGGCTTATTCCAAAGCTGGTACAGAGCTGTCCACCTGATAGATAAGCTGTGTGTTCACTGCCCCTGCACCTTCATCCCAGCCTTCTTGTTGGAGAGGCTCGTAGGGGACGCTGGAAATCCCCAAAATCCCTTTGTTCCTGAGTCTACTTACACTTTTCACAACTTTTTCGTGTTTGTGTGGTCCTTCGAGCCTTTGGCTCCCCATCCACAGCCAGCAGCTGCTGGTTTAGCTCGGGCAGTGCTGAGTGGATTGAAGTGGTTTAAACTCCACCGACTGCTTTAAAGCTCCACCGGGACACGGGGGGAGCAGTGTGAGCCTCTTGACTCCTCTCTGCCAGCAGCTCATTCTCCTCTGTGCCTTTCTGTCCCCCTGATTGCCCCGGGGTGCTGCCTGGCATGGTTCGACACACATCCCTGCAGCATCCCTCGGTTTGCAGCATCCCTCCAAGGCTCCAGGGCTGTCTGAAGGGAGGCACTGAGTTCCCTGGCTATCCCTGCCCCTGGTGTTCCCCAGCACCATCTCGGCTCAGCCGTGCTCCATGACAGCTGCAGCTGTCAGAGCAGCTTCAGAGTCTCTGCAGAATTCCTGGGAGCTGGGGCAGTCACTGCCCCTGTGGGGATTGGGATCTCTCTGTGTGGCTGGTGAATTCAGGAGGGGTGAAATGCATCCCATAAACACTTTGGTATTCTGAAGTATGTCTGCTTACATGTCTTTTTATTGTACATCACTTCAGCATATTATTTCACAACAAGAGCAAGAATCACTCATTAACAGCTTTTCCGTGCTGGGAGCCTTTGAGATGGAAATATCTGAGTATGATAGGTGGTTTCTGCCCAGCAAAGCAAGTTCACCTGTGCAGAGACAATCCTTGGATGAGTTTTGAGAAACAGCTTTGATGGAAAGTGGAGAGCTCTCCCCACTAAGGCCAAATTAGAGAGCATGAGCTGAGGTGAAAAAACTCCTCAGGTTTTGTAAGTCTCTTGGAGGAATCTTTCAGTACACAACCTATGAGCATGTTCCTTTATTTGACATTTATACAGTGTTTAGATATTTGTGAGCATTTTGTCTTCAGCCCACAGGAGTCATTCAGTGCTCTGCCTGGTATTAAATGTATAGAGGCTCCTGTTTTCTTATTCAAGAATAGCAGAGAGAGTGAACAAAAGCAGTTAAGAGGTATCAGAGCCATGGCACTGCAGGGTTAGCCATGCTCTTAACAGTAGGGCTGTTTGTACAATGGTGCTATATTATTAACAAAATAATCAACTATTTCTCTTTGTGATTGACTCTGTTTGACTCATCTTTGTGCAAGAAGTTCAGTTCTGGTTTAATACACCAGTGAGTCACTGCCATCTCCTCATTCTGTTCGTGCTTTTCTCTGGATGGTGTTTGTTTTAGCAGCCACAGTGGTACAGAGTGTTTGCTGGCTGTAGGCAGAGGAATTCCAGGCAGGCCTGTTTATTTGGTTTCAGTAGAACAGCCCTTTTGCTATCACCAAGGTTCTGAGTATTTGGCAGATATGGTGTCAAATTGACCTCTAATGCTGCCTGTCCTGCATCACCTTCAGTGGAGCAGAAGCTTGGGTTGGGACAATCTGCTGAATGTGATTCTCACTCTTCTGCATCATTTGGCCATCAGGTTTTTTGTCTACATAATTTTGCTAGACTGAGCCATGAAAACATCTTGTCAATAATCTTCCCTTGTGTTCTTTCCTTAGACAGAAACTTCTGCTGCTCCAAGTGTCTAGCTTTGTACCCCTAGAGCCATCTGGAAAGATTAATTTGTCATTTCCTCCTCGTGCAGAGGTCTACAAAGTTTTAGGCTTTCACATCTGCTGTGATGTGAAGGCCTAGAATTGGATGTAAAAGCTGAAATCTGATGATATTTGCCACAAAAATGCAGTGGGTTCAAGTTGTGCTTCCAGTAGATAACCTACCTGAGGTGGTGTAGGGCAGCTAGAGCTGATTACCAGCCAGATTTGAGAAAATCTGAGATAAGTCTGTCCAGGGGAAACAGGAAAAAAACCCAAGGTAATTTCAAGGTTGATTCCTTTCCACCCTCCCAGATTTCTCCTGCTGTAAGAAAACAGTTGAGCACTACGTGTTCTACACTAATGTGAATCAAGCTTATAGTTCTGCATTACATTTATTATAGTCTCAAGGCTGGTAAAACTATTATGGATTAAGTAGTTTAAAATATTATTTTGAATACAGAAAATACTAAATGCAAACTTTCTTATTTTATTTCGTTTATCTTGTTATTTTATTCGTAATTATTTTTTTCAAGTTAGCAGGTGGCTTCCCACTCCATTGCGGGAGTTGCTGTATAAACAAAGAAAAAAAAACCCGGTCAGTTGATATCCTGTCTGATTTTGCTTGCAGATGCTGAGCTGTCACTGCTCATCACTGTGCCAATAGTCAGGGTTGTGCCAACAGCCCAAGGTTTCCAACACAATGTGTGTGAAAAAGGTGTGACCTGGGCCACACACATCATTATTCATTTCTGTAGCTGTGTTCTTTTACCTGTGTGTGCTGCTGCTTTTGGGTAAGTGTACAGGTGCAAGACACTCTGTGCTCTGCTCTGTCCTATCTCCATGCATGTTGGTATCTCTGTGGCTGTTGTGCTTTTACCCCAGCAATTGAGCCCTACAACAGCCCCTCACTCACTCTGTCCTGGTGGGACTGGAGGGAGAATCCCAGGGTAAAAGTGAGAAAACTCGTGGGTTGAGATCAAGACAATTTAATAGGTAAAGCAAAGGTCATGCACACAAGCAAAGCAAAACAAGGAATTTATTCCCCACTTCCCCAGGGCAGGCGTTTAGCATCCCCAGAACAGGGCTCCATCACATGTAATGGTGACAAGAAGACAAACCCTATCACTCTAAATGCCCCCCTTCCTCCTTCTCCCCCAGACACACTGCTGAGCACGGTGCCACATGGTCTGGGGGATCCCTGGCTCAGCTGTCCTGGCTGTGTCCCCTCCCAGCTCCTCGTGCACCCCCAGCCCCTCACAGCTGGGTGGGGAGAGGAGCAGAGAAGGCTCTGGGTAAGACCTGCTTAGTGATAAAGGAAGCATCTCTGAGTTACCAGCACTGTTTCAATCACAAATGCAAACCACAGCTCTGTACCAGCTGCTATGATGAAAAGTAACTCTACTTCAGGGTGTTAGAGGGAATTGCAGCGCTCTCAGAGCAGGGGAACTTGGCTGTGCAGACAAAGCTGCCCAGTCTTGCTTTCTAACTATCCATCCCAAGCCAAGGTGGCATTCCAGCTTCAAAATTTTGTGGTGGTTGTTCCTTTTTGCCTCTGAGATTCAAGGATCTGGTATTAATTAGTGAACTAAATGTTTGACTTGTATTCCTGATGAATTCATTTATTCTTCTACATTCTCAGAAATATATAACTGTGTGCTTCTGCTGGGGCTTCCAGGTATCACTCATCTAACAAGGCACTTGTGATCCACACAGTAGTTCTGATGGAAATGAAATGAATTTGAGTGCTCTAGCTCAGAATTAGGATGGAGATGGAGATATGGTAACCATCAAGCTATTTACATGGTACATGGGAAAACACAGACCTGACAGAGGTGTGGAGGAATTGTTTGCTGGTTCTCTCTAGCAGTCAAACTGCTTTCCATCATTTCAGTTTAGTGAAAAGAATATTTCAAAAGCTTAAATTAAAAATATGCAAATTGTCTTATTGCTTCCTTTCTTGCAGCCCTGGCCTGTGAAGGTCTTACAAAATGTCTGTCCCCATCTGATTCTCTTCCCCATGTGCCTGTTTGTCACTACCCCATCTTGCAGTACTTGCTGTCTTTGGTGTCACACTCCTGGGTTTTTCTGCTGTCATGTATCATCTCTGCTCCCTGATGCTACTGTGCCATTGCCTTAAAATACAGCTTGATACTCCATTGGTGCAAAACAGCATTAGCTCAGATAATCTTATTTTAGATGATCCCGTTTTAGAGAGGTATTTGTCTCTGGAATCCCAGAGAAGCAGGATCCCTTTTTAGTAGTTGCTCATACTAGAATGAAAGGTCAGTAGTTGCCCTTGGGACAGAAATTGCTCAGGAACTGCTTTGAGCACATGGGTGATCTCCCTGGGCACCAACAGCTCTCCATGTGCTTCAAGACAATTGTACTTCAGGAGCTGCCTGGCTCGAGGCTCTGGAGAGAGCAGAGCAGGGACAGCAGGAGGTTTTCTTTGGAGTACAAGAAGGGAGGGAAACCATCAGACTTCACCCACAGCTGCAGAAGAGCCCCTCTGCCAGCACAGAGGCTGCATCTGACCTTCCCTGACCAGCACTCAGAGTGGGCTCTGAATTGCAGAAATGCCCACAGGCAGGGGGAACTCAGGGTGAGCCTGCCAGACACTCTGTGTTTCAACATAGGGAAACATAGGCCTTGTTTTTATTTGTTGTGTGTACAGGCAGTAGATACTGACAAATAGGTTTGGGGACTTCACATGAAGAGACATTTCCTAAGCTTCCTGCCAAAGGCAGCTTCTGAGACCACAAAGCCTGTGTTTTATTTGCTCCTTTATAGCCAAAAGATGGCTGACTGGTTTTGTGGTGTTTTGATCTTCTGAGTGAAAATTTCTAACAGTTTGTCCAGAATTTTCTCTTTGCCTTCCCTTTTTTTCTTTTTTTTTTTCAGTGTACTTTGAATTCTTGGCAATTAAATGTCTTTATTATCTCTTGTTCTGAGAAGTTTCATCTTATCTGAAGACTTCTTTTAAATTTTTTTCCCCATCTTTAAGCTGCTCTTTAACCAAAAATTTAGGGATAAGTAACTGTTTTGGAAAAACCTTAAAAAAAGAGAAAGCTTTAGATATAGCCTAAAGTTCCCTGTTTCATTTCTGGTGTTCAGTTCTCTATTGTTTCAGCCTCATTTTTCCTGCAATAGTCAGACAACTTAATTTAGTAAATATGTCTCCAGACTCTTTTCTTTCAGGCCCAGGATGCAATGATTCTTCCCAGTTTCTGAGAAAAACATGATGGAAATCACTGTGACTCAAATATGGGGGTATGGCAGATGTGCAGATTACTCTTGTGAAATTTTATGGGGTTTTTTGTTATTGACCTTCTAGGTGGTTCTAGCACTCGTGTCAGTCCATACAGTTCCAGCATGCTGGTCTCCTGAAGAAGAGGTGATGCTTAACTCTTCCCCAAGGCTCATTAAGCTTTCCAGGAGTTCAGTGTAACCATTGTGATTCCACAAGTAAAGAAACTCATGGCTAAGTGATAAATAACTTGGTTCTTGTTAGAAAGCCAGTAGTTTGATCTCTATTTAAAGACAGAGTCAGGAAAAGTGGTGAATTCACACAAGTCCCAACTCAATATTCTCCATCTGCTAGAATACATTTAAAAGAGAAGCTCTGTCTCATAGATTTTGCTGTCTAAACTAACACTTGTCACCTTCAGAGTTTGCAGATATTGAAGTTTTCTCAGGCTCACAGTCTTGCAAGCCCCTGTAGAGCATGTTGAAGCCAGCTGATGGCAAACCTCTTTCCTTTGCCACCTTTGGCTGATCCAAAACAGCCCATGGACTCCCAGGGCTCTGCACACCACATGCCAGATCCCTGTCATCTAAATTTATGCTTGAAGGCTCCAGGTGAAACAAAATTAATTAGGAATTTGGAGTGGGGGGAGGATGTGGTAAAAAGCACATACACAAGCTAGAAAACAGTGGCTAAATATGCCACTGCCACTCCCCACATCCCAGATCTGAGATGGAAGATTATACTTGTTGAATTTGCCACTTGGAGAGGCAGAGACAGTAAGCTTGACTTTTATTCCCATACTTGACTCTCTGACATCTTGACTCTGCTGGCATGAGACATGTCTGCTGTTCAGTGATAGTGGCTTGACATTTCCTGTTGCTTTGCCTTCAAACCATTTTCAAAGGCATAATGCACACTGGGAGTAGCTCCCTAACTGGCAAAGGCAGCCTTTGGTTACATCCCTGTTGATTTTTAAATGCATGATCCTCCTCCTCCACGACTACTTCAAATGTATCCATGTCAAGTGGATCTGAGAATGTCTCCTATTGCTGGCAACTGCCTCTTTTAGTGTGGTTGCTGGAGGACTTTGCTATTCTTTTTCTTCTTTTTAGGAAGAGTGGGAGAAGATTCTCATTCCAGCTGTTTCCTGAAATTTCCCCAGTGTGTTAGTGTGAAGAAAAAGAATTACTGCATGGGAAAAGCTTACTACTATGCTGATGCCAAATGGTGGAATTTAACTGGGTCATTTAACGTCCATTCCTTTAAAATGGAGACAGTCTGGGGCCAAAATCTTGCTGTGGCTTAGATCACGACTATGTTAGAGCCAGTCTTGATTTGGGCAAATTTCTGTCACATTTCTCCTGATTGATACTGACCTGAAAATGCACAGTAAAATCTCTTTGATAAATTATTTTAGGGATGGGCTATCAAGAGCCATTTTCCTTGGCTTTTGGCTAACAGGTAGATGTTTGCTCTATTGTCTGAGCTGACACAAACTTGCAGCAGAGATCTTGGACAGACAGCAGCTACCCAAGATCGTGCTAATAAGCGCAGCAGAGTAATTAGGGGCGTTAGGACAGCTCGAAGTGGCACCAAACCAAGTTAATCTATCTGGTGTGGGTGCCAAGTGTTGCAAAGCTCTGGCAGCCGGGACTTCAGTTTGGCCTCCCGAGCTGAGTACAAGCCTAAAGCAGCCCTGTAGGTTTAACCTGCAGGTTTAGGGGGCCAGGGCTGTGCTACAGTCCAGTCCCCACATGCAGGGACTGTCTAGTGCTAAATCAACAAATGGCAGGAGTGCAGGGAGGGAGGGAGTCTGGGCAGATGGGGCAGCAGTGCAGGGGACAGAGGCATTGACTCCCTCTTCCTGGGCTGGTAACAGAGTACTTATGAATTTTTCCCATTTACCCTTCCCCCTTCTTATCCTCTTGGCTTCTCACACAATTACAGACTGAGTCTGTGTGACTGTATGAAAGGCATTTCCTCCCCTTACTTTTCTTTTTTTTTAAAGTCGGCTTCAGCCCACCAGCTGCTTTCCATTAGTGTTGCGCACACACTCACTAGGAGGGCAGGACATAATGCTTCAGGCACTGTAGAACAGCAGAAATCCTTCAGAATCGCTGTCAGGCAGAGGCTTCTCAAAGTAGGTTGTAGCAAACAAGAGTTCAGCACATTGGGACCTGTTCTGGTGAGTCTTCACAGAGGAGCCAAGGTGTGGGGACAGAGGGGGGTTGGGGGCACTGTCTGGATGCAAGGTGTGAGAGCTGGGAACAGATCTCTCCATGTGCATGGTTGTTTGCTCTGGATATCTTGTCAAGGTTAGGAGCTGAATGTTGTCTGTTGCTATGGGGAATTATGACTCTCTGCTTGATTCTGGGAGAATATTTTATTGATATTAAGTATTATCTAGATGCTTATCCAGACTTCGTGGTGGCTACTTCTGCTGTATTTAATGTTTGTGATCCTTGGGAAAGGAACTTAAACTTTCTTGAACCATTCCTCCTTCAGTGAAAATTACAACATTCATTAACTTTATAAACTCGTCCCCTCACCTTTACCAGTGGAGAAAGTAGCAAGAATCCTGGTGTAAACTGCTGGTGGTGCTATTCTTGTATATCTACATAAAACAGTCATGGGAGGGACCCCATGGGAGATACCAGCTGGGGGCTGGCAAAAAAATCTGGGAATTTCATCCTAGAACCACTGCATTGTAGAAGAGCACAATGGGATCAGCTGTCCAAGGTCAGCTCCTTGTTCCCCCTGTCATGCTGGATTGTACCCTGTTTCAACAGAGCTGTCTGTTGAATCCCACAGTGTTCAGCATATTCTGTGATCATGGGCCTTGAAGTGCAGGTCACTCATCTCATGGAGAGCAAAGAGAGCTTTGGTTGCTGAGTTTCTGATATGCTCAAGGGAAGTGAAAATTGAATAGAAATCTTGCTGGCTTTGCTGTTGCTGTATGATTGACCCTGAAATCCTGTTCTATGGAGCTGCAGAGGGTAAACTTTACTTCAGGTAGCTGTCATTGGGTTAATGAGTTCATTGGTAGCTTGTGGGGTTCCCAGAGAGGAAAGCCATCAACCACATTTTTGTCAGAACAAAGTCATCTAATGTGCTTTAATAAGAAAGAAAGTAATTTAACCTCTCAGTCTCCTTTTGCTGCAGAATGTAAGATGAATATTAAACCATCCTGCATTCTGTGTTTTTTTTGAACTTGTTTTTCAGGAGAAATAGAGGGGCTTTCTCTGAGGTCCTGCAGTAGCTTGAAGTGTGTTCTGGGGAAGGACGGCTGCAGGGTGGTGACCTGGAGGACCAGATGAGTCCCAGAGGATTAATTTTCCTGTGCTGATGCATCTTGCTGTGAAAAGTGTGTGTCCTGAAATCTGGAGCATAAGCTTGATTTCAAAGAAGTTTTGTAGCATGGAGGAAATTGGTCTTTAAAAGCTCCAGGCAAAAGTTTCACCTCTTTCTCCTGGCTGCTTGCCACTGTCTGTCTTCTCTAGGCTATGAAGATGCTAACTGAATGCAGTGCCTCACATTCTTGAGGCTTTATTTCCTCCAGCTTTTATTTGGTAAGAAAGATGCTGCTCAGGGTTCAGCATCCCCTTTGATCTCTCTGTCATAAAGCCTTCTGAATGCTTATGCAGAGCAGGGGCTGAAGCTGAAGAAACACTAAAGGTGGGGTAGGAGCTTGCTGGCTGTGCAGTTTCCAAGTCTTCTGCTCCACTGGGGGGACAGCAAGGAGGCCGTGTCCCTTTTCTGAGGCTGAGCAGAAAGCATTTGTCTTGGACCTTTGTTAAATGCAGGAAATTTGAGTTCTGTACAATGTTCACTTCCCAGGAGTCCTTAAATACACAAACCAAGCGGTGAAAGGGAATTGTCTTTTATTCATTTAGCATTCTTCCACCCCTCTACCCCCCATGTACATATTAAGTCATGTGTTCAACTCAGCAAAGCAAATGGTCAGAACACCATCCTGGAGCTTTATTTCTTTTGCCCTATCACTGCCCTCCCATAGAGTACTCCAAATATTTGTCCATTATAAAGGGGAGACAAGGACATTCCTTCTGTTCCTGGAGATTTCTTTTTACTTTTCAGACTCATTAGTTCCTGTAATGAGTTGAAGAGCTCCAAGTGAATGCAACACAGTAGGGTTATCATTGGAAATTTTGTATGGGATAGCAGGGAGCCTAGATCTAAAATATCAAACAAGTGAAGGTAGTGGTGACCACTAAGTTCCATTTTCTGTTTTGAAGGTAAAGCAAACCCTGCAACTTTGTAGGAGTGTAATTGCTTTAAAGTGCACCCTAGCAGTGCCAATAGGGTCCAATAATGTCAGTATTGTATTTGTGATTGCATCTGCATAGGAAGCCACTCTCTGCAAGTAATTAATTAATTCACAGTTGTGGTAATCTAGCCCATCACCTGTGCAGGGAGAGGCAAATATTGTGCTTTTTGTAAACTTTCAGTCCTTACCATGGAATTGATGCAATATGCTTACTGGCCATGGTCAAGTCTTGCCATGGGTGTGGCAGAGATTCAATATCTTGTGTGTCCTGTACCTCTGCAGCTGGAGGTCTGTGCATATGCAGGGATTGCAAATACTGTTTGAGAGAGGATTAAGAACATACTAGAAAGCCGTAGACTGGGGAAATGCTCCCATTGTTCCACTTCTAGTGAGAAGCAAACAGTAGCTGTGACTTGGCAGCTCTCCTGTCTCAGCTGGCCATGTCTGTCCCTGCTCCCACTCTGAGGAGAACTCCTGCATCCCTCTGTGGGCATCTTCTCCCAGCTGTCCTGTAGCATCACAAGAGTATCAGAAATACTGCTCTAAAAGGCCATTTATTTAACCTGAAATTTTTATCACTGAAAATCAATACACAGATGGTGTTTGTTTAAAACTTTGTCTCTAATGGTGTAATGCTCTGGGAGAGCTCACAGGGTGTTAGCACAGCTGATTGAACTGGATGTACAGGGTATTGATACATCCTGACACTGTGTCTGTCTGCTGTTATTAAGGCCTGGAAGTGGTGAATGTCTGGAGGTTCGATTGGTTAATGCCTGTGCACTCACATGTATTTGTATTGATGGGGTTTTGTCCTCTTTTTCTCCATTACACTGACCCCCAGGCTAGGGTTTGTTGCTCAGAACATTTGCTAACTGTTCTCTGTAAAGTACAACTCACTGCCACCAGAATTTGAAGTCTAACTGCCATCTAATTGCTAACTTTCCTTCAGGTATGTCATCAGGTTTTTAACCATGGAACCTCCACTTTGCTGGTGGAATATGTATGTCATACATTATATGGGTTTTTCCTGTAATTCAGCTACTTTAACTAACTCAAAGCTTGGGAAACTCTGCGATGTTCAGTTCACTGGAAAAAGATGATGAGGTATGCAAAGGCACCAAACCATTAGGTCCTAAATGGGGCATCCTTGTAATTGACACTTGAGCTCCATGTGCCCCAGGAACTTGGCTATAAAATTGAGTCAGTGCTGGAGCTGATTTGGCTGTCAAGGAACTGCCTCAAAGCTGAAGTGCTTTGCAGCTGTAGTTCTACTTGTACAAAAGGTACACTAATTGGAAATACATGCTTGCAGTTACAATACACACTGCAGTCAAAATATCTTCAAAGGCTGGAAGGATCCTGAGTGGGCACCTAAGATGACTGAGTGAGTTAAATAAATGTTGAACTGCAGAAGTTAAATGTTAAAGCAGAAGTTAGAGGTCTAGATGAGCCGAATGCCAGGTCCTCTCACATTCTGTGAAAATAAACTCAAGTCTGGAGACTTGTCAGTTTGTCCTTGTAAATCTGTTGAATGCTTTCTCGATATTTTATTTCAAATGTATTTCCCTTTACCTCAGAAAAATATGACACAGTATGCACGGTGTATAAAGTTGAGAGGAAAAAATTGAGCCAAATTTCTTTTTAGTATAAGGAAGTCTACTGATGACTGCTTTAAATAAAATATGTAGGAAATGCAAACATTTTCATAGATAATTGATGAGACAAGAAGAAAGAGAGGATAAAAGTCAAATGGTTGTGATTATCCAGAAGGAAACCTAGAAATCTTACTTTTTACTGCTTGTCAATATTGTTTGACAATTGTTTCAAGAACAACCTCAGTGCATCTCAGTTAGGAAAGGTATAATCAATCCTGGTTGTTGCAATGATCTTTCATTGGTTTTTAACAAGTTGAAGTGAGGTTATTTGGAACTACATTGTGTTAATGCTCTCCTGTGCCCAGTGCTCATAGGGGATCTGTTTGACTGCACTTTGCTTCTCTTTTATACCTGCCCCATTCCTGCCCACAGTTCAGCAGCCTGCCAGTTTACCTGTCTGTGTGGCCAGTGCAGGGAATGTATCTCAGCAGCAAACAAGGCTGTGATTCTGTGCTAGTTTGGCCAATCACTAAACCCTTTCATTTCTTTTTATCACCCACGTACTCTAAAATCTGCCATGCCCAAAAGCATTGAGACCTTTCTATGAGCTCACAGCCTCAGACAGCCTTAAAAGATAAAGTGCACAAATTCAGAGGCAAAGCTGTCTGTCAGAGAAAAGAAAGGAGCAGCTCAGGGAGGTAAAACAGGCAGGGCTCCTGTGAAAAAAAGAGGTCATGGAGTTTGCATTTCCCACATACTTTCTTTAAAACGGTCATCAGTAGACTTTCTTATAGACTCTTTCTTTATATTAAAAATAAATTTGGTTCAAATTTTTCCTTTCAACTTTATACTGTGTTTTATTTTTCTGAGGCAAAGGGATATGCATATGGAATAAACTGTGCACTTTATCTTTTAAGGCTCTCTGAGGCTGTGGGCTCATAGAAAGGTCCCAGTGCTTTTGGGCATGACAGATTTTAGAGTATATGGGTGGTAAGAAGAAATGGAAGAGTTTAGTGGTTGGCCAGACTAGTATAGAATCACACTCTTGTTTGCTGTTGAGATACTTGACTTGGCTGTATTGTCACAACACTTAAATGTGGAAAACTGTTAGATGTGATCTATGCAGAAAAGGGAGCAGGATTTGGTTGTAAAGATTTCTTACTCTTTGGGTCCTGACAGCATATGGGAACCTCTAATTATATAAAAGTATCACTGAGGTATCTTCCATAACAAAGGACAATATGACTGCCCTGCTAAACTGTCACATTTCCATTGTTGCTTGACATTTGTACTGTAACTCCTGTGGTCTGCTGCTTCATTCCTTTGTCTGTGACAGACACCCATTTGGAAAATACAAAGTGGAGCCAGTTAACACTGAATGATCTTAAAACTAGGCTGAATTTCTGTTCTCATCGGGGAGGAAGGTGATGCCATCAGCTAATTTGGTTGATCAATAGCCCTGCTGGCGATAAGGTTTCAGAGCTTGTGGTTAAAAGCTGATTGCACTGGATCCAAAACAAATTTGATCTATTGGTTTCCACAAATGCAGCATAGCCTGGAATGATGTTTCAGTGCTGATGCTTAACTGGTTTTAATAATGATGACAGACTAGACTGGTGCCTGCTGTGAGGACACTGTGATGCATGAACCCTGGGCAGCTGAGCACTTACTCCTGTTTTTTACAGTAGCATGGAGCTGTCACTCTCTAGCAAAGGTTCATTATTCTAAGACTGGGAAGCAATACAGTGTTTGCTGAGCAAGTGTAATGACATCTTTCCTGAAAGCAAGCTTTGATTCTGGTCTCTAACAAGAGAGAGGTGTTGGCAATGATTAGACTGGATTCTTAGTTGTGGCTAGAGAAATGTCACTGAAAAATGAAAAGTTCTGTGGCTAAAGTGCAAAAAAGTGTGCAAGGCATGTTTGTGATAACCATTTGGGCATGTAGTTTTAGAAAGGATTCAGCTGTGTTCTTTCTTCATGCTGGGTGGGACCATATTCTGCTGGGGAGATGGACTAAAATTGAACTGATGCTTTCCTCTCTGTTTCAGTGATTATATAATGGCTATGAGACCCACAGAGGTCACACAGTCACCCGAAACTGGAGACACAGTTGAGGAGTGCACAGGTAAGCAGTTGTTCTCTAAATGCATAGCTGATTTGGAAGATTTCTTCAATTGGTCAGGTCTGTAGTGACCTGTTTTGCAGTGTTGTTTTTTTGGGGCTTCTTTTGTAGTGTAAAGAAAATTCTGCATGTCTTTGTCGCTGCCAATATTATGGAAAAGATGTTTTAATGTTCAATACTGGAGCAACACATCCTGTTGGAGGATATTCCTTTTGATTCTGACTTGGATTTTAACAGCAGGACGTTAGAGCTTGAAGGGCTGATTGTCATGCCTGCATTGACAGATCCTGCAGAGGTGGGAGCTGAGCCTGTTAAGGAGCCTCTGTCTGTGGACAGACTCTGTCAGTACCCCCAGCAGCCTCTTCTTCTGCTTCTGGCCACAGGCAGCTGTTTGTTACTTATTCATTAATCTGGTGACATGGTCTGATGCATAAAAATTTTGTGAGGGGATGGAATAATAGGCAAGAAAGGAAAATATTTATGCCAAAGACTTGTCTACATTAAAGGAAATCCCCTCTGCCAGTTGAATATGAGGAATAGCATCATGCCTGAAGCATCTCTGGAGAACTGGCTGTCACACCATCTGATTTTCCTCTCTTTTCTTTGGCTAATGTTTTGCTAAGAAAATCATCTTAATAATTTAATCAGCTCAAATGTTTGTGTTTCAAAGGTCATCTTTCTTTATCCTTTAGAAATATATTTGCCACTATCAAAATATTGTTAGAAGAGATAAGCAAATGGCAAAGAGACTGTTAGTTGAACTCTGCTTGGCACATGGAGAGAGGTGAAGAAAGCGTATGATAGATGCTCAGCTCTCTCTGGTTTCTTAAACTTATAATCTAGTTTGTCACACAGTCTAGTGCTATCCTGGCAAGCTGGTAAGCTTGTGTGAAACCCATGCACGAAAACTTTGTGCTCAGGTCCACTAGAAGATTCAGAAAAGAGAGCAAATTCTGAGCCGGGTGACAGGAAAAGCAGGAGATGGCTCATGACCTGAAGCATTGGCTCTAAATCCATCAGGACTATTTCTGATCCTAAATGAACAAAATTTTAAATAGTTAAAGGCTGCAGTGCTGTTGCCAAGGGGTTCAGGAAACACTTGGCTGGACCTGGATAAAGCCATTGTAGAATTCTGTTTACTTCCAATGTAATGGAGGATTGCCACCTCTCCCTCTTCATAATTAGCTCAAGTTGTAAGGGCTCTAGGAAGCTAAAATCCCCACCTTTCACAGTCCAGTTGATTAGACTGACTTCCTGAGGTTTGCCTTATTGCTGTAGTGCAAGGCTTCCCGTGCATGCTGCCCCTTCTTTGTGGCAGGAACCAGGTTGCTGTCCAAAAACTGTCAGCACCCAATGTTAGTGGTACTGAATTCCATGATTTTATTGCCTGTCTGCCAATATCTGGTATTTTTTATGAAGCTAGAATCATGACATTTTCTGAGACTCTTGTCTATGGGTTGGATTTTTTTTTTTTTTAAGTGTTTTTAATGTTGAAACTATCTAGTCCTTGGATTTGAGATAAGAAAAGATAGAAAATACATCCTGATTGCACCCTAGGAAGTCAGAGACCATAGAAGGTCCCCAAATTAATGGTTTAATTTAAATATAATCATTGACCTCCCAAATCAGGTGTTCCCTATGCTTTCTGCAGTTTCAATTTTGGCACTGGAAGAAGCATCCTTTTCTTTCCTTTTTATAGGTGAGATCTATTCAAAGAGCAGGAAGTCCTGAGTTAATTCTCTCTGTGCACAGGAGACACAATAAAATAGGCAATACTCATGCGGTAAAAAATACAGAATACACAAACTTTATAGAGAAAAGAAAATGCTTTTCCTGCTTCTTTTCTGTTATATTTGGCTAAAACATAGCATAAGCAACTAATTTTTGGGGCAGCTTTTCCTTTTTAGGGCAGTAACCTAGAAATTTAGTATTTTATTTTTAATGCTATAAAACTGAAGATTGAAAACCATAAGATTTCAAAAATCACCAGTGGATGAAAGGGAAATAGGCATAGTTGTTTGAACTTGGATTTCTGTTATGCAATGTTTTTTTTCCATTTTAAGTATTAAGGTCCTCTTGTATTTTATCAGTTCAAGTATCATTGAGCATTCTACCAATTTAGTGTTCTGTTGGGCTGTTTCACAGTGCACTGAGATGTAGGCAACTTTAGCTTAAAGGTGGTATCTTTTTAGTGGTGTGTAAAACCAGAGCACAACTATTCACAGCAGGGAACAAACAAGAGCATTGTCTTTCTGAACCATGCCTTTTCTGCAAAGTGCTCTCACACAGAACAGCTCCACAGTTTTCATCTGTATCCAGCACAGAAGTGTCCAGTAGTGATTTTAATCTTTTTTTTACGTGATAATGTGGCAAGTGCCAGTGTCTGGAACTGCAGGGAAACCTACTGTCTGCTCATTCATCTGAGGCAAGGAATGTTTGCAGCTGAGCAAAGCAGGGTTGAAGAGGAGTTATTGCTGGAAGGGCTGTACCCTGCCCATCAGTAATAAATCAGAGTCACTGAAGAGGCATTGAAGTAACTGATGTGTCTGCCCCAGATACTCTCTGCTGCACAATGAGAGGAGTGCTGTCCCATGCCAGCTGGGGATTGCTCCTTGGCAGTGTTTGGAAATCCCTTCTGTAGCTTCCATTCTAAGTTAGCACCACTTCTCATCTAGACAAGTATTTGGAGCAGTATTTGGCAGTTTGCTTTTGTGGCAAGACTTATGTCCGTTTCTCTCAAGCATCTTAGGATCGCTTCTTTTTTAATTGTGTGGTGGGGTTTTTGGTGTGGAGTTTTTTGGTTCGGTTTTTTTTAGCACTCTCCTGGTTCTCTGGAAATAACAGCATCTAATTAAGCTCATCAATAACGCCTGCACTAGAATCCAGTTTGCTTTCTGTCTGTACGACTGACAGTTCACCAGTGTACATGACCAATGTACATGTCCTCATTTCTTATTTAGAGAGCTTTTGAATTGCAGAGCCCTTTGCCTGTCTCAAAGTTTGCCATTTTGTTCTTTGAGTTGTTCTGACTGTGTTAGCAGGCATTGCAGAATTGATGATTTTGGGGAATTGCTTTCATTAAACTTGATAACTTTTGTTTTGCCTGTCTAAGATAAAGCAGATCAGCTTTGACAAGTTTCCTGGAAGAATACCATAGACATTGCCTAGTTGCTGATATGAAAGGCAGGAGTGCTCAGGATGTGTGTCCAAAGCTAAAGCACACTCATCATGCTTGTTTTATGTGAGAGGCTCTGTGTGCTTGCTGCCTGACCTGTCTTCTCTTGCCAGCTCTTGCTGCATGAAACTCTCTGAGCCCTGTGGGAGCCTTAACAAATCCCAAACCCTCGGGATTAGCTCTGCTGTCTGGGCCACAGCAATACAAGCTGCACGTTTTCTGTGACTGTCTCATCCACTTACTGCCTGATAAGCAGCAGTGGAAGATAAAAAGGCCTTCCACTGATAAACCCTCCCTAGGAGCAGCCACATCCCGTTGTTATTGAGAGTGGCACTCCAGCGAGAGTTCACTTTAGATGGTTTGAGAGATGCTTTGGCCCCAGGAGCAGCCCAGGTCACTTGGAAAGCAGCGTGCAGGTCTTTGGTGGCCCTGCACAGGGCAGCCGTGTCCCCAGGCTGTGCTGGACACGATGGCAGTGTCCTTGTGTGTCCTGGCACGTGGTGCTGGCACTGGGCTGGGAGCTGGGAGGAGGCAGCGGGAGTAGGTCTCAGTATCATTGTTTATTTCTCAAAGTGGCCACTGTCTGATGCAGCTGTGTGGTGGCACAGTTTCAGCCCAGATAAGGCCCACTGGCAGAGATCCCCACATGTACAGGGCACACGTTGAGACAGAGCATGGCCAACTAAATCATTGCTGGGAGAAGACAATACTTGTGCTTAAATAATGCCTTGCTTATGAAGGAATCCTTCATAAGGATCATCCAGCTGTGGGCATGTATCTTGCCAACTGCTGTAAAGTGTTAATTGAACAATGAAGTTGGCTCAGATGTGCAATGATGTTATTACTCTGAGTATGTATTTAAGTCAATCACAGGGGTCTTAGCACAATAGTTTGGCCCAAACCACTCAAAGTGACCCCTCAGTGTAAGGGTCAGAGACAAAATGCAGTACTTGTGTGCTGGAAGAAAATACACGAAAGAATGTTGAAGTATCTTAGATCTTAATAAAAATAAAAGATCAGTGATGTTTCATGGTGGTTTTTTTTTTTTTTGTTTTTTTTTTTTTTTTTTTTTTTTTTTTTTTTTTGTTCTTTTTGTTCTTTTTGTATTTTCATTTGGACTATGGAAAATCTGAAAACAAATTAACAGCTTTCCAATTGTGCTCTTAGGGCTTCTATGTTTGAGGCTTTCATGTTTTGCAAGACAATGTCCTAATTTAAGTTTGCTTCTCTGTCCCTGGAGGAGTTGTTGATTTTATTTTGGGACTGTTGTTTAATGTGGAAACAGGTATTTTGGTTTTCGAGTTTATTAATTATTTTTCCAGTTTCAACCTTTTTTGCCAATGTTGAATGTCCTTCAAGTGTTGTCTCCTTAGAGCACTGAATAAAGAGTAAGCAGAACTAAACCAAACCAAGTAAAGAACATTAATAGCTAAAGACATTGACAGCAATTTTTATTAAAAAAATTACGAAGTATGATCTCAGTTCAGTATATATTCTCTATATAAAGTATATTCTTGCACAGACTGGAACCTAGGTAGGCACCACTATTGTCAGCTAAATGCCAGTGTTGCTTTATAGGAACCAAAGGTAAGAACTGAAGCTTCACCTTTCACTGGACTCCAGCACTGAATTATTTACAAAGGAGCTGACTAAAACTGAATGGGCTGTTCTAGCTTTGAAGCTTCCTCCAGAATTTAAGAGATAACGTCACCCAAGCTAAGCAACACCACCAGC
This sequence comes from Sitta carolinensis, assembly GCA_032173965.1. Lineage (NCBI taxonomy): Eukaryota > Metazoa > Chordata > Aves > Passeriformes > Sittidae > Sitta > Sitta carolinensis. Next base: position 9,055,743 of record CM063286.1, on the reverse strand, counting down.
TTTGAAAAATTTTCATTTTTTTCATGTTGCAGGAAAGAAAAAATCCAAATTTCAGACTTTCAAGAACTTCTTTGCCAAGAAGAAAAGGAAAGAACCTCCACCTCCCAGGGGAGAGAGTAATTTAAAACCTTGCCAGTCCAGCAGCGATGTCAGCATCGCTGTGCTCAACACTACTGCACTTCATTCATCGAGGGAGGCTGGGTAAGCTGCCGGGGAAGGAAAATAAATAAAAGTGGACCTCTCACAGCAGTAGGATGAAAGCATGAGTTGGCCCCTTAGGAGCAACCTCTGTCCAAATTTGTGCAAAACAAGCCCTAATGCTGATGAAGGAATTCCAGGAATTTCCTCTTTCTTTGCCAGTGCTTGAAGAGTCAGCCTGGAAAGGAGGGGGAGGGCAGGGGTGATCCAGCCTCTTAGTCTAAGACTGCAGATAGTCCAGATTGCTTTGATTGTTTTTAGTGTTTGAAATCTGGCTGGAAAGGTCTGTTCAGCAGCAACTTTACAGGAAGAGGATGATGGCTGAGTACTGCCAATACAGAGAAGTGCGAAGCAGTGTGGCTCTTTTCCAGCATCAGTGGTGCCCTCTGTCATGGCTGCAGTAAAGAGAAAAGTATTTCTGGGGTATTATCAGTGAGTGATTGCTTCTTCAAATTTCTTACCTAGCCCTTTAGGCATAGGTAGCAACTGAGGGCCCCTGGTTTTATGTCAGCCATATGCCCCTGGAGGGCTGTGCATGTAAGTGAGGTTTGCAAGACCATAGGCACGTTTCTCAGCTCTCTGAATGGTGTTAGTACAAAACTGTGTCCTTTTCTCAGTCAGGGTAATACCAGCTTTCAGCTTGCTCTGTAAACACTGCTTCACTAATAATCTTTAGACCATCAAACTGCACCTCTGTTTCAAATCTCTGACTGACTCTGGCCTGGAACAACGTTCTGAGCATGGTCCTGTCTCTTTCTGGGGGTGTTGTGCAGTGGGATCAGGTAACCTGTGATTTGGCTCTCCTCCAGCTCCCCACCCTCCTCATCCTCCCCTGTCAGCCACTCAGCCAGGCCTCTCTCTGGGTGTCTGCTGGCCTTGGGCTGTGGAGGCAGCACACAGTGTGACAGAACCCTGGCTGTGTCCAACACTTTGCAGCATTTTGCTGGAGGTGTTGGATGGAGGTGACAGCAGCAGAGGGCATGAACAGATGATAGAGTGGGACCTGCTGAAATCAGCACTGCTGCCAGGTGCTTTCTGTCATCAAACAAGGTGTTTGGTGGAGCTGGACACTGCATTTCTTTGGTGGAAAAACTTGTAGCTATTACTTTCTCATGGGTGCTTGTTCCTCCTTTGCCCCACCTTTGCCCACTTGCACTGTGTGTCATGGAAATGATTTGGGAATGAAACAACAATCTATTTATTTTGTTTGTTAGCATAACAGCAACGGATTAAGTGACCACACAACCAGTCTCCTGGGGCAAGGGAAAATAGTCAGCCCAGTCCAAAAAGCTTAGGAACATCTGAGCTTGCCCCATCAGCCCACAGGAGGGATTTGGCTTAAAATCAGCTGTCTGCTCCAGAGGCACCCTGGGTGAGAGCTCTTCCTCTTGCCCTTAACCAAGTATTTCAAGTCCAACTGCTGTTTACCTCAGTTCTACCCTCCAGTGATTATGAACTGCTTTGCAAGATCAGAGATCAGGAAGTGAGTAAAACCCTTCTTTTTATTTCCCTTAGAGTTAGGATAAGAGGGACTATCCAAAAAGCTTAGGGATATGTTTGTGCTACTTGAAAACCCTGTCATATACAGACTCTGCACACTTTATAAGTACCTGAAGAGACTGAACTGCATAATCCTTTATAAAACCTGATCCTGAAAGCCACTGGAAATACAACTTTTGTAGGGTTTATAGTAGGACCCTGAGCTTTGCAATTTCTGGCATGCAGAATATAAACCCCAATCCTAGAACAATGCTGCTGCTTGCTTGTTCTTTAGGCAGAAGCACTGGTTTTCTTTTTTCTTCTTTTTCCTGAAACCATGTGTGGTAGACTGACCCTGCTGGACACCAGGTGCTCACCAAAGCTTCTCTGTCACTCCTGTCCTCAACTGGACATGGGAGAGAAAAGTTAATTAAAAGCTTTGTGGATCAAGGTAGGGACAGGGAGAGATCACTCTCAAGCCATGGTGGGTTTAGGAGCCTTGTGGCTGCCTGAAGAGTCCCATCATTTCCTCCAGTTTGGTGGGAAGTTTGGATGTTGATAAACGTGAATGAGTTGAACATTTGTATAGGGAGATCAGTGTGGACATACAATGGCTGAAACATCTGGGCTTTAGTTAGTGCAACTTTAGCTTCAGCATAAATATATAATATAAATATAAATATAAATATAAATATAAATATAAATATAAATATAAATATAAATATAAATATAAATATAAATATAAATATAAATATAAATATAAATATAAATATAAATATGCTGCCTGGAATTACAGAGGAATGTAGATTTACACATAAGAGACTGATCTGTACTAAAGCTGCAGTTAATTCTATATTTAATCCTATGCTTTTTTGGTGACTGCCAGAAGAAAATGCAATAATTCTATTGCAAACTCATATGATAAATATGCAGAGAGAGAAAGAAAGACAGAGATCTTGTACTGGCAGTCTCAAGAACAAGGGAACTTCAGCCCTTATGGGTAAAGAATTCCCCAGTTAGAAAGGCAAATACATTCTAATGCACCTGCATTCCTCGCAATAAATAAATTATGCCAGCTAATAGTGAATATACATTACAGTAAATAAAAGCTGCATGACTGTTTTTCTTAATGCAGTAAAATTGTCTTGCCTATATGGAATATCTCTCATGCTGAAAAAGTATAAATCAAACACAAAAGGATGGGATGGCTTCATTAATGATGAAATAAGGCAAGTGCCTTGCTTGTGTGCAGAACTGCAGTCGTGTAGACTAACACAGACATTAACCATGACCTGCAAAGGGAGGAAGCACAAACTCTGACCTGTGCTGTGGGAGAAACAGATCTGATTGCCTTTGGCACAACAGAAACTCAGAGCAAATGTATTTTGCCCTTCTGTGAGGCTGTGTATAAATGTAGATGACTGACTAGACCTTTGGGGCAACAGAAGGGTTAATCCAGCACTAGGGGAGGTGTCTCTGGAGGTCTAAAGAAGGGGGATGCAGGAGGAAAAAGAGTCATTTGTTTGGGCCTTTTTACATAGTGTATTTACTTAATGAATGTATGCTGTCTTTCTCAGCTTTCTTCTAAATAAAGAGAGAATCTATGGTTAGGCAAATAGCAAAGACATTTTCTATTTGATTTCCTTGCAGAAGAGCTTTGCCATACTGAGTTTTTCTTGTCAGAGTTGTGTTTCTAATCATCCTCTGTTCCCCAAACTTTCAGAGGCAAAACATTGTCTGCAGCATCTGCAAGGAATCCTTGTAATTTGTATTTGTTAATAATCTCATGGCCAACAAGGAGAGAATATTCTACGATGTTTTCCAGTTCAAGACTAGGATGAAATCCTGGTAGAGCTTATCCTTGTTGTCTTTTGACAAAGTAATGTACAAATGTATTAACCAAGTTCCACCTGCCTACGCTTGTGGAACTTGGTTAATAAATGATTTGGAGCCTTCCTTGTTGGGCCACTCAAGTGCAGAATTTGCTCTGCATAACTTAATAGTCCAAGCCTAATGAATCTCAGTTAATTACAACTCAACTAACAGCTGTTGTGGGAATTCATTGGTGCTTCACTGGGCTCAACACCCAATGAGCAGAGGAACAGAGCAGGAATATCTTACCTAGGCACTTTACCCTGGCCATGGATAGGTCTGTAACTGTAGCCATGGACACTGTCCCATCTACATTTTTGATACTTTTGGGATCTGATCATATTTAGGATGTGGGTGAATGCAACTGGTTTTCCTGCTGGACATGAGAGAATTTTTATCAAATTTGTTAATTTATCAAAGTTTAATTTTCTGCCTGCATTTGCAAGAAGGGAAAAAAACCAATCCAGCATCTTTGGCAGGTATGACACACACCAGGCTGCAAAAGCTGAATCCTGAATGTCTCATGCTAGGCACACTGCCACTGAAGGAGGACAGGGGCTGCTGTTGTCCCTTTCTGCACTCTAGACCTTCCTTGGGGTTGTTTGCATCCACCCAACTCCTAACATCAGACCTAATCCCACTGGATCCTTCTCTAGATCCCAGTCTGACCTGTGTGTTCAGTGCAGATGCTGAGTGCATTGCAAAGGGATAACTGCATTTGATCAGATGTGTTTCTCCTCCCTTCTGAGTATAAAAGAGCAGACAGTGACTATCTTAAACATGCACGAATCTGGAGTTTAGCATGATGCATCCCACTCTGGCCTCTTTATCATCCTTCTGCCCTGGTGAAGTGGTGTGGAGAATGTACCCAGTGCACTGACCACTTGTCCTTCCCTCCTTTCCAGGCCCAAGGGTAGCATGGGAAACAAAGCCTTGTCCCATGACAGTGTCTTCATTTTTGAGTCTGCGCCAGGAAATGTGACAGGTGATGTCTTGTCTCAGGAAAACGTACCTGGAAGAGTGAAAACTTTGCAGGTGAGAACATCATCCCCCCATCAGTAGTGCTGCTTTTGGTCAGCTGTCTCAGTGGTCTCTTGCTTGGTTCCTTTGCTGTGTACCTTGGGATTTTGCTGACTGAATTGTCCAAAGACAAATTGCTATTTTTGGATCTATTCTGCTTCTTGGAAACTGAATTTTTGAGCAATCCTGCTGCTTTCAGCCTTGCCCAGGTCTCATAGTGGGAGATGTGAATCCAGTTCATGAACTCTTGGAAACTTTCCTTATTAAGTGTATCCTCTTCTAATGGGATTTATATTTTTTACTTCATAGCTACTGTAGTGTGTCCCTTACACTGTTATTCTTTAAATATTATTTTTGTTACTCTTTTTGGCAGTTCTAGCTCAGATGTTTTCACTATACATGGTAGTACCAGTGGCTGTGTGTGTGTGGGATGATGGATATGTCAGGATGCTCTGATAGCTTTGTTTATATAATTACTCTTTTGATCTGAGCCAGCAAAAGATACCATATTCTGCTGGGTCATTTCTTTCTTCCAAGGCAATTCTGAACCCTCCTTGACAGCTCCCTTATGAACTGTTGATCATATTAATTGCATTTCTTTAACTGCCCTGCTTGAAACACTGAGATAAAAATTTAAGGTTTTTCCAGAGACTGAATACAAATGGGTGATTAAGGAGCCAAAGGTCATTGAAATGCTTCTGTTGCTCAGTGTGAGCTTCATGTTGCAAAAGACAATTGAGTCACATGTTAAGTAATAGAAGATGCACAGAGGGACTTGTTCCTCTCTAAGACTACAAAATAGGCAAAGCTATTTTTTGCATAACAAAAGGTGTAGCAGAAGAAATCATGTTTGTATATTACAGAACATTGTTGGTGGGGAAATGCTCTTTTCATGCTGTTTGCAGTCCCCTGTGCCTTCTCCTCATCCATCACCCTGCATGGTAATGTAATACTGCCAGCACTATTTTTGTAGCTCTAATAGACAGGCTTTTTCTGTGAGCTTGACTCTTGTCAGAATAAAAGCCCAGCACTAATAAAAGCAGTTACTTTCTTAGCAATGTAAATTAACTTCTACCAGTAGAAGACAGAATGCAAATTCAGTTTTCCCCACACCACTGCTGTCTACATGTAATAAATCTAAGACAGGAAGTTGTGAAAAGAGACCAATGCAAAATTGACTTTGTCTTTTCCTTCCCATTGAGTGCACACTTATGTTGTGTGCCTTGTGTTGCCTGTATATCACAGAATTGCAATATATTGCCCATAAATTGCAAGAGAAAGCTGTTTATCTGGGGGTCTGGTGTTCTAGACACTGTGCTACCCTGTGTGGCAGCTAAATCTATAGGAATTATATTGCAAATAAATCTTGCTGAATAAGAATTGCACTTATTTAGGTCTGGTTTACAGAGATGTAAATGAATGCATAGATTGCAGAAAAACTCAAAACTAGGCTTAAAATTAGCCAATATAATTACCCAATAAAAGCAAAGAAAGAGAAAAAATAAGTCTGCCTGTTTATCTTGAGAATATTCTGTTGAGATGTTGTCAGTTGAAGGACAAAGTTCGTGTTCAGACCTTGTTTCTATTCCAGCTTTGCCACAGCTGACAGACTTAAGCCAAGAATTTTAGTAATGGTGTTTCCTGAGAGCTGGACATTTTTAGTTTGAGGGAACATCTGCCTACTTGTGAGTTTGCAGACTTTGTTTTATTTTTCTAGGGTCAGGGCCTGCCAGAGCATTCCTTTGTGCAATCCTGGAAAAGAATCCCCATACTCCTTTACAAACAAAGTTGCTCCTGGCTGCTGTTACCATTCTTGCTGTAGACATGACCAGGATGTGATGGGGAAAATTAACAAGCAAGTCATTAGGGTGGATCAGAAATGAAATTAATTTGGTATTATATAAAAATCGTGACTCAGCTACTTGTGTGGGAGAGGGTTGTAACAAACTCTCACATTTGGAAGAGCTTTGTGAGGGAAAGGTGGCTGCATAAACCTGGGACTGGATATGCTGACTGGCAATACTTTGTGTGACTAAATACTTAAATTTATGTAACTGAAGAATTAAATCTAGAATTTTGAAATTTTTTAATTTAAATGGAGTGAAACTAGTGAATTTCCTGGAATGGTGAAATTACTGTCTTCTTTTGGCAGAGAATAAAACTTATTTTGATTTTAATTTTATACCAACATGCATTTTAATGATGGGTCCTTGATGAATGTAGCTGGATAAAATTTTATTAATGGCTCTTTTCATATAATGGTCTGTTACTTCAAGTTTTTCTGTTAACTAAAAGATTTTGCATATCTAATAGGAGCATCTGGATTACAGTTTCAAGAACATTTCCTTTAAATTGTACCATTGTAAGTTTATTTTCTATATTTCAACCACAGCTTCAGCTGCAGCACAACATCAGACTTGGATCACCTCCTCTTGTTATAACTGGGAAAAAACTGGAAGATGCAGGTGCTGTTTCTGAAGATGATGGTTTACCTAGAAGCCCTCCTGAAATTTCAACCCTTCATGAAGTTCTGACGGATTCTCCAAGCAAGGTATAATTGTCATGTCACCTTAGTGACCACCTGTACAGAAAAGATAAAATCTGCCTAGAGAAGGGGAAGACCTTTTTGTTTGCTTGTGATAAAACATGATGGTGCAGATGCGTTAGAACCAAAAGAAATTCCCTGAGGTACACCTAGAAATTGACCCTTCAAATGTCCTTTCTGGGTACAATTTTCCATGCTTTTATGTAGACCAGGACTCTGACCTCTATCATGAGCAAATGCATGATTTCAGACTTCGGTGAACTTGTGAGAATTTGAAAATCTGATTATTTTAAAACAATAACCCCAAATAATTTTATAAAATATACTGCCTCCTGTGGTCAGCCTTCCTGGTGTATCCCAATGCAGGAGAAATCTCCCCGACTTTCTTTGATGCCAATGAAGAAATAAACTGACTGTGTAAGGCAGGGACCCAGTGACCCTTCCTTTATTTTTCCTCTTGTGTTTTCTCATAATAAGCACGAGATATCCAGCTCAAGATAATTCTGTGATACTTCCCTTGACTTACCCTCTTCCTCATTTTATCCCACAGTCCTCCAACCCTGTTCAGCGTCATAGCTCTTTGAGTTTAGGCGGGACAGACAGTGAAGATGAACAGGTAAATTGCTCCTTTTCCTGCTAATAAAATTCCCTGAGATACCATGTGTGGAGTCTATGTGGAGCCAGTACAGTAATTTTATTTTTTTAGAATTTATTCTGGATACAGTGTATCCAAGGAAACAATTCTTTAAAAGTCCAGAGTGAGGCAAATGATACTTAAAATGCACCTCTCAGGGTTTTGAATAAGAAATAAAGACAAGGCAGAAATCTGCTGGTAAGTGGGTTGTGTGATCAGCACAGAGGCAGCACCGTGGCACAGTCAGAATCTATAAAGTTACAGAAAAAATTGGACCAGGCAAAGCACTTCAATTCTGCTTCGATGTCCCAGGGCAAATCAAATCAAATCATAACACCTTCCCATCGCAGTGGCTTGTGAGCAATGCCCTACATCTCTCTTATCATGGGAAATGATTGCAGGACCAACCTTTCCTGACACCAGGTATTCCACAGGAAAGGGTGTGTTTTAATTTGCAATTTTTTTGGATGATAAATAACCATGAGAAGCAGCAAGTTCTGCTTTCAGAACAACACAGTCCTTGACCAGACTGGAAAAAATTACAGAGGTCATATTTTTTGATGTACCTTGACAGTTTTTGTAGATGAAATGTGAAGATGTTTTCATGATCTTTAAAACTTCATCAGGATAGTGTTTGAAATGCTGTTCTATATCCTAAAAACAAACTAAATTGTGAATGCCAGGCACAGTGCAATGGCTGTGTGTCACCCAGCTTCATGAACGAAACTTGTTTGGCATGTCTGTGACATTTTGCAAGTGTTCCAGAAAGTTTAGTCTGCATTTCAAAACAGCAGCAAAACCACTCAAACTTCATGTTTAGGGATTTTTGTACAAACATTTCTGTAAACCCTTTATTTTGATTGCACAATCTAAGGTTACTGCTGTTCAGTTCCCCAGAGCAGCATTGCTGTGAGGATGAGATCCACATCACTGTCTGGAACATGGTTCTGATACACTGAGCAGCATTTGATTTTCCTGAAGGTGGATATTGAAAGAGAAAAGTGGCTATGGCAGCTTTCTCAGAGATAATGAGGAGCAAGCATCCGTGCTACTTCTGTGGTTTTTAATAATGTATTTCTGCACTGGGTCAGGTTACAGGGATGGAAAGGCAGCTTTACAAACGGCAGCAGTGTCTCCTGCTGGTGTGTGCACAATCTGCAGAGGGGTTTGCACGTGGGGACTGGGGACAGGCTGAGGCTCTCTCTGTGGCAAACAGGAGTTCCTCCTTCTGAGTCAGGTACAGGTGAGCACACAGAATCGAGCAATCTCTCTGCAGAGATGACTTCAGGCATGCCTTTTAAAATGAAGATTTATGTCCAAAACCACAGCTGTTTCAAGCTCCTGAAACGGAACAAGCTAACAAAAGGAAATGTTCCAGAGATGTGGGGAAGTAAAGCAAAATGTATCGAGCATTGAATTTCTGTTTTACAGATACCTTCTGGAGCTTCCTCCAGGCCCATCAGTCCTTTATCCTCTGCCTCTCAGGGCACCCCCATCTCCCGAGGCAGCAGCTTCCTTCCTGTTGATTTTACCATCCCTGCCAGTGCCCTGGGCTGCCTGGACACCTCAGCAGCCAGGCACAGGATTGCCATCAACCCTCGGAAACAGAAAGGCTATACCAAGCACCAGCTACCCCTCCAGGTAGGTGTTTTCTGGAGTAGAATCACTGAGCAGAAGGAAATGAATGGGAGGTTTTAATTATTATTTTAAATATTTTAATTTCTTTTTTCTTTCCTATCCACGTTCCTTTACTTCTTCCATTGGAAGAAGGGAAAACACCTCTTTTGCACCAACCAACCAAACAAAAAGACTCTGAAAACTTCAATATTATGGAAACTGAAGAAAAGTACAATTTTTGGTTTTCATTATTTAGCCAAAAATTGTGGGTTATGCTTCATTTGTTAAAACACTTCTCGTGTTTGAAAAGCTAAATGTCAGTTTTAAAGAGGCCTAAGTCTATTTTTACAAATCTTAACTGGATTAAATTTTTACTATTCTTAACTGGAATAGTACATTACCCACATTGTTGGTAATTTACAGGATAGAGGTTTTGTTTCTATGATTCAAGTATTCATAGAAATGCATGTGTATAAAGTACAATTTTTGTGCATGATTCTTTAATTAAAGCATCTTCACTTCTTTAGGTAGAACAGCTGGAAAATGAAGCATGTCTTCCTGCAACTCCAGAAAGGAAGGGAAATTCAACAGAATTATTGGAGAGTGACAAAGATAAAAGTGATTTGGAAGGTAATGAATACATAGGTATTGCTACTTTGGGTGCCTGAACTCTTCTGTTTAACACTGACAGGACCTGTTTGAATTGTAAACCCTTTCAAACTAGGCATCTTTTGGTTCTATAACATAAAACCAATCTAATTTAACTAAGCTAATTTGTTTCGATGGAAAAAGTCAAGTATACTCAACAAAGAGATGCTGAAGTGGTGAACTTTGAGGGCAGCATTAAAAAACATGAAGTGAAAGCACCATGTTCAGAAGCACCCATTGTACAGAGCTGGCTGGACCTCAGTGAATCTGAAACTGAGTTCCCTAACACTCAGAAAAACCTTAACCTTGGCATTATGTTGTGTGTGTCAGGTGACTTTGGCTTCTGTTCACTGGCTCTTCCTTTGCCACTCACCCAGAGAGAACTTTCTCTGTCATTGTAGATGGCCTTTCTAGGCACACACATGCAGAAATGTCCAGGGAAATCTGGCTGGTTGTCTTACAACTAAGGGTATGCACAGGAAACAGCTAAACAACAACTAAAATGGGACACCTGAAACAGACAGCAACTATCAGTCATTCCCTGGATTAGGCATGTTCAAACTAAAACTTTATTAGTCTCTCATTTAGACAGCCCATTTCTAAATAGGCTCTGAACAGGTTATTTATCAGTCAGCAGTGCCCAGACATGGGGCAGTCAGTGTTAAAGGACTGCACGACCTGGAACACAAACAGTTGGTGTGTGAATTGTAACCTTTAAGTGTACACTCTTTTCCTCTGTTTAATATAGGATTGTCAGCCCAGGTGGGACACTGTGCAAAGGGAGGTGGTTTCAAGGAGACACCAGGTATAAAAACTCCCACTGATGCTGCCCCTGACTCTTGTGATTCCACACTTCTGGCAGAAGACCCCTGTGCTTTGCTGCAAGAGGATGGGTGCCTCCCTGGCCTGGACCATCACCACAAAGGGGCCACATTCCTTCTGAGGCCTGAGCCTTCTCCAGTAAACCTGGAAGAACACCACGGTGCAGGAGTGTTGTACTCTGCAGCTGGGTCAGCTAATGAGTCAAAAATGCATCCACAAAGTGCTGAAGTACCTGCACTTCCAGAACTGCAGCAGCTTGAAGGAGAAGCTGTTTTGTCTCCAGATAAACCAGCAGCTGACTTGTTCAGCAGTAGTGTGGAAAGAGTGGGCATGGATATATTGCCAGATGTGGCACAAAGTTCCTCAGTAGATTCTGTGGGTCCAAACATTAAAGCCCATGAAAAGGGGGATCAACTGTTTACTGGCAAAGAACAACTGTGCTTTGGTACTACTGGGAATCATTCCAGCCATGCTGTCTCAGACACTGCACTGGGCACTCCACAAGTTGCAGTAGCTGTCTCAGAGTCTTGCTCTGACGTCAAGACAGAGGCTGTTTTGAGTTCTGAAAATAATTCATTAGCAAAAAATGACAAAGAAACTTGTGAAATTATGGAATTTCAGTTATCCAAGGACAGTGTAATAAAGAACATAGATACTGCTGCATCTGTCTCAGAAGCAGTTTGTGTGGTACCTTGCAGTAAATCGGAAGTATGTTTTAAAGCAGAAATTGTTCCTGTTTCAAAGGGTAACCAAGGCAGTCAGCAAGCCAACACATCATACATTTCTGAAGAACTTTCCATTGGGTGTCTTGCCTCCTCAAGTTTGGCTGGCTTGAAGAGTAATATGTCTTCTGATGCTGACAGTAAGGAGTACCAGATAAGCAGTGCAGCTTCTCACAGAAAACCAGCAGAAGGCAGTCAGTCATCAGACGAAAATGTAAAGAGTCCACTGAAGACTACTGCTGCTAAACCAGTCAGATTTACCATTGCACCAGCATGGCAAAGATCTCTCTCAGGGGGTTCAAGTTCAAAGGAAGATTCCTATTCCAGAAGTTCTCCAACATCCCCTATAAGACCAGAGTTCTTTGAAGGAATGACAAAAGAACACACACGTTTTGATGCAGTTATGCAGGAATCAGCAAAACCCAACTCAGATAGATTTGATCAAGATTGTAAGGACAGAGATCTGCATTTGAATTCTTTTATGGAGTGGGCTGACCATGAAACTCAAAACTTTGAGAACCCATTTGGGGTCAGACTAAGGAGAACTTCTTCTTTATTAAAATACCAGAGTGAAAACCGTGTAGAGCCTCCAAGGCCGATCCCCTCAGCTGTTCCAGTTGCTTCTTCTGCTGCAGTCAAGGAGGATCAGAAATTCATGGGCACTACAAAGCCACCTCCAAGCCTTCCTGTCAACACAAAATCAGTTGTTAAAAAAACAGATCTCCTAGAAGACAAAAGTCCTGCCAAGGCAAGATCAGAAGAAGTGGCAAAGAAGCAAAATGGTTATAAACCTTCAGGTATTTATGATGTATTTGTATCCAAACATTGTAGAAAACAGTGGTCATGTAAAGAGCCTTGGCAGAGCAGCACAAAAAAAAATCCTCTTGGCTGAGAACCAAATTCAGCCTTGAGTTCATCACCACTATAATTTAATTGGCTTGATTTCGGCCAATCAAGAGAATTCTTGGCTTATCTTAATGAAGGGTGTGTTCCGGCAAGAATAACAACAGAATAATAGTTTAAATGCCTCTGAAACATTTCTGGAACGAGGTATTTGTGCACATAGTTGGAGTTCTAACACAGCTTTTTAAAACTTGCAGTAGTTTTGTAGTTAAAAATTCAGACTGCAGCTCCTAAAGCCTTCACTAGGAGTTGCATTAGGTGTGATTTTTTTTTTTTTAAACAATGATCCAATTTAAAATATTAAAAAAGTGACAAGGAAGCCTGTATTTTACTGCCTATGTGAAAAAATCATTATTGTAGTACTCATTTAATCTGCAATGGAAGGATGTTTTTTCATGGGCAAAATCCAGTTCACAATGATCTCAGTGGGACATCTGCCATTGACTTAGACAGAAGCACAGTTGAGTCAAAAACTTGAGAATAAACAGAAAAGAAACAGTTATTGCTGAGGACAAAATCATCAGGGAAGGTAATTTTATCTCCACCATGTTCAAAGGGTATTACAGATGCTGAAGGATTTAAAACATGAAGCACTAGTTTTAGGCTGACTTGACCTAAATCCTTTCTTCAAAAATGCTTGTTTTGTAGAAAAAATCTCTCCAAATTTGGAAACTGCTTCCTCTGAACCAGCCTGGATCTCCATGGCAAAGCTAAAACAAAAGGGTTTCCAGGACCACCCTCTTGCCAAAGAACACAAAGATGAAGACAAAGCTTTGACCAAAGTGGATCAAGGGGAGGTAGAGTACCAAGCAATGTTGCATGGGTGTGAATCCTGCCCCAGGTCACCTGGGACTTTTGCAAACTGTTCAATGTTGTCTTCACGGGAGGTGTGTTGTGAGCACCACTCAGAGAGAGCTGTGCAGGCCTGGCCTCTAAAACACAGACAGACAGCTGCTGCCAGAGAACAAACACCTGTGACTGTCACAGGCATCATTCCAGAGCTGGATCGCCCTATATGTTCCTTTGCACTGCTCAAACCGGAACATTTATTGCCCAGAGCATATTTATGTAGCTGTTTTGAGTTGCATTAGCTTCCTTACTGCCTTCTCTCTCCCTCCTACTGGATGTTCCCAACCATCCCTGCCTGGCTTTTGCTGCATTTCCTCAGCCAGGTTTGACAGGTGGCCAGGTGAGCTTTTTGAGTGCCCATGGCTGGCAGTCAGTTGCATTCTTTTCTTCTCTCCTCACACTGCAGCAGGAGCTCTGTGCTAGTGAGAGCACACTGAAGAAGGACATGCCTTCCAGCCCTCAGGACAAGAGAGCACAAACGAAGACCTGTGTGTCTGCAGCAGCAGGTATTCTTTTTCTTTACATAGTGACTACAGTTTGCGCCAGTAAGTGGTGTGGGTGGCAGGTGATGAGGGAGTTAGACACCATTTCTATAATCAGCACACTTTCTATAAGGCCTGTTCAGACCTTTGTTTCTGTAAAAGTCAACATAATGGTTTGTTCACTCAGCAGAGAAAGCAAGTGAGGAACTCTTATCTCCACTGCAGTTCATGAAATGGCATATAAACAATTTGGTGATTTATTACTGGCCAAGATCAGTGCTAAAGAATAGCAGTTGAATTTGGAGAGTGTCCAGAAGAGAGCAGCAAGAAAGGTCAGGTCCTCTAGGTCTCCAGTCAGACAGGAAATACTGATAGGAGTGGAGCTGTTTAGTCTAGAAGAGACAACTAAATTTTCTGCAGAGGACAAGGCTAGTCTTTATGACCAGCATGAACTTAAAATGCACCAGGGGATGTTTAGCTTAGATGTTAGGAAATAATTTCTAACAATAAGAGCAGTGATGTGCAGAGGAGCATGGCTTGCATATGGAGAGTGTGCAGTTTCCATGGCTGGATGTGTTGAGTAGATAAACATGTATCAAGAATAATTTATGTAGAGTCAGTTTCCCCCTCAGGTGAACACAGAGGCTGGATGGCCCCTCTCCTGAGCACTTAGCTGTGTTTCTCTATATTAAAGATGCAGGGGAAGAGTGTGACTCACTTGGTGACTCACATTATCCCTTCCAGGGCTTCTGCTGGGCTGCAGCTTCTCCCTCCCTGCTGACTCAGTGTGGTGCCAAACTTCAGAGACAGCTCCAGCTAGATACAGATAAGCCAGTCCTTCAGCTGTAAAAGCGTATTGTGCTAGCTGAAAGCTATTGATTGCAGATATTGCTTAAGTAGCTAAGAAATGCACCACGGTGTCAGACCTGTGGCTTTTCCAATGCAGATCCTGTAGCTGTCACAGTGAGAGATGCTGTCCAGAGACAGCCCATGCACCTGGCCCCTTTTTTTCCCTGTGTAATCCAGCAGCACCCAGAGATACTGGAGATACTACTTGTTGTACTAGAGATATTTGGGATACCTCTGTGCTGCTCCCTGTAGCAGTTACTGCTAGAGCTGTTAAGCATTTCTGAATCCACAGGTTCTACAAAATTAGCTTTCTCCCTTACCCCACAGTAGGTGACTGGCTCAGGATGTTTGCACCAACACAAAGGCTCTGATGTCAGTTGCAGCTAATTTTGTGTGTGAGTTTGTGTGATTAAAATACCACACCTTTTAAAAAGGATTCTATTACAGGCCAGCCTTGTCTTATGATTTTAGGTGCAAAGTGAGAGATGAAACATAAACAGACCAAGATTTTTTGCTTAGATGAGGTCTTCCTTTGAAAGGCTGGCTTTCTGGCTTTCTGGATTTCTATATATTGCATTATCCTAGCCTTGGAAGCCCATCAGCCTTTGGTCAAAATTCAGAACTTCACAAATTGCTCTGCTACTTGTTCACTAGAATTTGCAGTCCTTGTGGTGCTTACAGCAGAATTACAAGTTTTTGTGTGTTACCTCTCCCCCAGAACTGCCCTAGTTTCCTGACATTCAGTGACTTTCCTCGCCTCCAGAGGTAGCATTTATAGGCATATTCTGGTGTCCCATGACTTGAGCATCACAAGAAGCTCTGACTAGTGCTGGTGTGTAAGGAAAACACTGCTTTTCTGCTGCTCAGGAAGCCAGGCCCTATTGTTTAGAAGATGTTCAGCACTGTCTACATATGAGTAGGAAATTTGGAATCCCAAATGTAAATTCTTCCTCCTCTGTTTTGGTTCCCATTAGCCTAACCAGGGCTTTGCCTATTTGAAAGTGATGGTGGTGGTGGAAAGGATGTAGAGTTAACATCCAGAGGAGTTATTTGGATTGCTGTGCTTATTACAAAGAAGGTTGTCTCCCAAAATTTCAGTAACACTTGAATTCCTACCTTGTCTTAGATACTTCTGAAAATTTCTTGTGTATCTAGAACTGCAGCCTGTTTAATGGACAACATCCTTCCCCCTGTATTCTTAAGTACAGTTTGCCTCCTGCAAGAACTACCAACCAGCCAGAACTTTTCAAAGACTGGAGACCTCCTGAGTGAAAATAGGGAATTACTTTAGCTCTGCTCCTGGAGGGTGACTAATGGAGCTGATGGATATTTTCATTTGATTTCACTGCAAGCAAGACTGAGCTTCTTGTACTTACCATGGCTTAGACATTGATTTTGAACAATTTCAAAAAAGGTGGATAGAGCAGGCCTTTCCTAAATTGGAACTCAAAGCCATTAAAGAAGCATTATCTGTATTCCTACATCCTTTGTGAGCATGACAGGCATCTGTTAGGCTGCATCAAAGAGAAACACCTGGTACCATCAGAATCCCACCAGCATAGCTTACAAGTGCAAGTACATAAAGCAGTGCTTTGATTCCTACCTAGCATTTAATAATATTGCTGGAGCAATAGTTGTGTTGGCAGTAAGACTAAAAATAATCTTTAACTCTTCTCAGTATTGGAAACCAGAAATTTTTAACTCCACAGCAAGACTGGAATAATCCTTATACTGCAGCTGTTTTGTTTCTGTTTTCCTGCATACTCAGGAGTCTTATTCCTAGATTTTCTTGCTCTCACAGAGCAGAATTAGCCTCTGGAAATCCTTGCTGTGCATTTTAATAGAAATCAAGAGTTTGAAAAATTAAGAGATTAATGAACCAAGAATATGAATTAAAAAAATAACTGGGCCTATAGTCTTCACATGCTTGAAGATTTTGAAAAATGTCCTTCATTTATCCGGGCTTAGACACTTGCTGTTTGGACTGAGAAGAAGATTTTTATGGGCACATTACCCACTGTTTAGTATCAATTTTCCTGTTGCAATAGCTGGTCTTCATCATTGCTGTAGCTGGACTGGAGAGTGCCAGCAATAGCCAATTAATTATTCCTTTGACTTATTAGTGAGTCACAAGCATTTTGGGCTGTAGAACAATTTCTTTTGAGAGAAGAAAATGTTATTGGCAGAAATTGAGTTTTTAACTCTCTAGACTTCTGGTGGATGATATATATCTTCTCATGGGCAGGTAAAGCTGGACCAGTTTCTTGGGAAGCATCTGTGGTTCCTGCTGTTGGAAAGGAAGCCAGGCACTCTCTAACCTGCCAATGACACCCTGCAGCCCTGCTGAACCACCCTGGCTCTCCCTGGCCAAAAAGAAAGCCAAAGCATGGAGTGAAATGCCCCAGATTGTGCAATAGCAAATGACACGACCATCCTTCTTTGCATTGCCAATAGCTGTGTTAACTCCATTTAATCCCTTCTTTGCTGTCTTTACTGTGACCTCTTCCTTTTTTTTTTTTTTTTTTTTTTATGAGAAATAAGAGCCTTAAAACTTTTGATCAGACTGTTGTATGTAAATAGACAATGAAGAAATGCCATGGTGGGCTTAATTTGATGTATTAGGAAGCTGGGCATTTCCTACTACCAAGCACTAGGAAATTTGATTCATTTTTATATGCTTAAACATCTGATGGTGACGTTCTAAGGAGACATGCTTCAGGCTTTTGAAACATTTCTCTAGTAAAATATGTTTTTAAAGTTTCTTTTAAAGAAACTTTTAAAAGGACCATACAGTATTTTGTACAGTTTGGCTTTGAGCTAAGAAATTAACGTGTGCTTTAAAATGGATGCAATGCTGGGCACTGATGCACCATGAGTCAGGGACATTGATGTCACCACACTTCTTCCTCTAGTGCTCTGTCAGGGGCAGCCTGAGTGCTGCAGATTGTCAATAGATCTGTTTTGTGATAGCTCTAAGATCCAAACACACCGTGAGCTGCAGTGATTCTGGCTTCTGTGTGCTTTGAAGTCTCAGTGCTGCTGCTCTTGTGCTTTGTTCACAGGTACCCACTGGAATGGCCCAGAGCTGCACTCCCCTCCTCTCCCATGCACTGGAAAACCACCACACTGTGGCATATGTCTGCTTTTAGTTATACCTTTTACCTTTAGAAATCTGGGTGAATTAAACATTCTTCTAAAAAAAATCTTTAATTATGGCGAATAATGATTTTTTTGGTGAGATTCCTCATCCAGTTGTCTCTCTTTAAGAGTGTGTTAGGTGGAGAACTTGCTCCTTAGAAAGTGGCATTTTGTTTTCAAGAAATGCTTCTCTCCACGTTCATAAGGATGTATATTTACTCAATTGTATCTAATGTTAGTCATAAAAAGGGCATTTGCTTCCCTTCTTGTCTCATCAGGACAAGGAGGAAAGTCTTAACCATTAACTCAGTATCAGTCTGAGAATGGGCAGCTGGAGCAGGATTATTCTCTCAGGGCCTGGCCTTGCAGTCACTCAAACTCACAAAAGTTTTGCTAATGACTTTGAAGGATGCAGACATTTAAAAAATAATCTTTGTGAAATAATGTTGGTGACTTAAGAGACAGTGGCACTTACTGGTCTTTCCAGTTCTTGCAGAATTGCACGTTTATGTAGTTTTTGTTTACAGTCAGTGCAAAATTTGAAGACTGATAGACTGCTTTTAGCTGGAAAGTTGGTTGGAATTTTTAAAGGAAAATATTATCTATTGATAGGATTAACTGCAAACCAAAGAAAATTGGTTTTAGGTCAGCTCAAGCAAGACTTTAATCTTCCAGTCTTGGCCTGAATTTAATATGTAGCTTTTGCAAATTGAAAACAGTATTAACTAGGAGCTAGACTGTGATTTTTAGTTTTCTTTTGTATGTGTGAAAATGTACTTGCCCAGAGAGGCTCAGAATCTATAGATACTATTTATTCGGGACTAACACCAGAAAGAGTAGGAGTTTCACATTGGCTTGGTAATCAATGCCTATTTTGTAACTTTTTTTTCTCTGCTTTAGGAAGCATATCTTTCCTTACAAAGAACTGAAACACTTGTATGTCTCTGAAACTTTTGACTGTAAAGTAAAAGAATATACTCACCTTTGACTCCTGAAGTTTTGTACAGTTTTCATCCCACCACAAGCTTACTGACCCTGTGTAAAATACAGGCCTTTCTATATTTAGCAAACTCTCTTCTCATTCTGTTAATATGGATTGTGAGTCTTCACCCAAAGTACTGCAATGGATACTATAACCTCTCTTTCCCTGTGTTTCCTTTTGATCTTAATATTGTTCCTGTCTTTTATGTTTGGTATGTATATATGTTTTTGTAACCCTTGTCCTGAAGGAACCCCTTTTGTATTCCATTCCCATATTTGGTTTACTATTAAATGCTGTTTCCAGTGATGATGGTATCATTTCTGGGAAAAGAAGAGGGGTGAATGGTCCTCACCAAGGAAGAAAAAGAGGTATTTGATCAATATTGACTCTGTACATGGATAAACTGCATAGATTTTGTTTTGGGGTGATTTTGTGTGACTTAAGACTGGTCAGCACAGCTGATCAGACTAAGGAACTTTTCTGAATCTAAGTTGAAAACATCATGAGATAGCTGATGGCTCTTCTGTTGTCCTGGAGTTATTGCTCCTTCAGTGCAGGGCTGGTGTGCAGGCAGGCACTCGTGGTCATGGGAAGCCTTGAAAATACTTGTTTGCATGTGTTCAAAGAAGCTGCTCTGACAGTGCTTTAACAAAGAAGGAAAACTCTAGAGAATCATGAGATGTATATTTGAAATTCACTCTTGCATTCTGGATTTCTGTAGTTAATATTTGTAAGTCTCTCTGTACAACTAAGAGAACAAAAAGCATGTAAAGAAAACATCAAAACTGAGTCTTGTGTAATCATGGGAGGTTAGAAGATGGGTCTGTAAGATAAATGTTGAAAGATCAGTGATTTATTTTTGCATTTACAGAAGCTGGTAACCCTATTAGTATAGTTTTGATTTCTTGTTGTCCTGGTGTAGTTTTTAGGTGTTCAATGAGTGAAAATAACTAATATAATAAGCTCATTTTGGTGTGTGGTTTTTTTTTTTGGTTTGTTTTTTGTTTTTTTTTTTTTTAGACACAGTCACTGTCTTTGAAAATAAGCTGTGTTGAAGTGCAGAATGTCACTCTGAGGTTTTGTGGCCCAGAATCTGTAGTGGAGGATGCAGGAAGCTGTCTCTGAATTCCCTGTGCCTGGGACTCGGCTCTGTGTGACAGCAGAGGGTGCTGGTGCCATCCCTGAGCAGCGCAGGGGTGGATTTCAGGGTGTTTGTACGAGCACTGTTACAGGGAGAGGAAAGCACTAAACACCAGCCTTGTCCTGCAGAGGTTTGGATGGAGAGGGCCCCCCTAATGTATTGTGTTATGTCTTCTTAAGGGCTGCTGTCTAGAATAAAAGATGTAATTTGTTTTGAGGTACTGCAGTAGAAATTGTCAGCTCAGAAAAGCTGCAGTTCCTAAGTGTGTGCCACCTGCTCTCCTAAGTGCTTTTCAGATCAATACAGGAAAGATATTAGCCTGTGAGGGTACTCTGTCCTTAAGAACTGTTCCTGGAAGAGGGGAGATCTGAAGGATACAGTTGATGAGAGATGTGATTAGCAGCCGAGTAAAAAAGGCAAACCTTTCTCTTGGTCTTTGCCTCCAGTTGTTAGCCTACCTACAATTTTGTTAGAGATTTATCCTGGTTATAAAATTTGTTAAATTTGTCACATCAGTCATCACCAAAATGTCAGTAATGATGTGGAATCTCTTAGGGCATCTGAGCATGTCTTTAAGATTATGACCTTGATTTGCTTGCTATACTGTAGAATTCTGTCTCTATGTTGTCAGGAAATATCGCACCCAAAGTATCAATATTTGTTACAGGCCACAGCCTTGGTGCTGAGGTTCACTGAAACCTCTGTTTCTCATTGAAAACAGATTTTTATGTCTTTTATGGAAGTAGGCAGGTGAAATAAAGTGTAAACTCTGGATTTGGAACACAAACCCATGCATTTGTCCAGAACAAACAGGTTACTCAGGTATTTGAGAAATGAAAGGCTTAGAGTGGGAAGCTGCAATTCAAATTACTCTTCCACAGTGGGATGGATCTAAGCCCAAGGAAGGGCACGGAAAGGGATCTTTAAATAGTGGCTTTTCCTGCATTTTTCTCTGCACATAAGGAATACCAGACCTTGTTGCTTTGAAGCACATTAAGTAGATGAGCACCATGACTGCCCTGCAAATCAAAACCTGTAGTGAACTGCTGATCAAGTTCACAGCAGTGCAGCACTTTAAATGGAATTGATATATGATCTGTGCACTAAAAATGCAGCTTTTCAGGGGTGAGCTAAGCTAAAGTTTATCAGCTTCCTTTGACTTCAGGGGCAGATTATTGACTACAGAAAATGTGAGATGCTATTTTTATTCTCATTGTGCTAGGCATGATTTAAAAAGAAGCTATTTTAATAGCTGTTTATTTTTTAGAGGCAGTTCAAAGAAGAAAAATCTAGAGGCAGATTATCTAAACAAGATTATTAACTGTCAAGTCTTGGACTGATCTGTAAGCCAAGTTAGTCACTAAACAAGAAGCAGGTATGGAAATGGGTGAAGTGTGGAGTATTTAATTTATATAATTTTGTATGATGTAGAAATAGACAGAGGAAGAGATTTATTGATATAAATAACCCACATGGAAAAGGTTGTTTGGTACCTGGAAGCCTCGTTCCAGCCTTTCTTCTCTCTGCCTCAGAATGTATCACTTCCTTCTCTAAGCATTCTTACTTTTCATTCGGGGGATCAAACCCAGTTTTTACTTAACCTGTTTTGTAGTCAGTCCTATTTTACAGAATTTGGGTGAAAAGACAAACAAAGAAGACAAAGCAAGATCACACACCTGCCAATACTGGCAACCCTTGTTCAAAGTTCACCCTAATCTACATGGTGGAGCTAATAGTTCATTGCATTTTCCCTATTAGACCATTCTGACTCCAAATTAATTTTGATTTACAGGTATTTTTCCAACACAGAAGGGTAGGATTAACTGCTTTAAAATTAGAGCCTCTCCACATTACTTAGGAATATGTTTCTGTGGCACTGAGGTAACTTCTTCCAAGTTACACAATAAGTTCACTGTAGCAACTGCAGCAGCGTATGGGAAAAGGTCGAAGTCCCGAGGCTGTGTTGTGTTTCCATAGAGTTTAAATTCCATGCAGCAGCCTCCCTTCCTGGTGTCACTGGCAGTGCTGGGAGCTGGCAGAGCAGGAGGGGATGTGGCTGGATGGTGACACTCAGTGCTGAATGTCTGTGTCACAGGTGGGCACGGGGGTAAAGTGACAGCCACTGAGCAGCAGTGCAGGGGTGACTTGCACCCCAAAGGTGCAAATTTACCAGTTGTGCCTGTGGGATGAAATAACGTCACTGGACTTTGTGAGCTGTAGAAATCCGTTTTATTCATACAGGAGTAAATAAAGTGACATTTCTGTCACAGCTAGATGTACAAATTAGGATATATCTACATTAAACTAGAGCTGTGTTTTAAACACGAGGCATTTTCTCAGTTTGGATCCTGAGACATACATATTTCAAAGAGGAGGAATAAATATATGTTTTAGTACAGCATTTAATTAGTAAAGGGAGTTCTGCCCAAAGATGAGTGACCTCATCTGTAGTTGCATGAAAAGAACAGAGCCTCATTTTGTGGGTTTTTTTCTTCCACTTTTACAGAACAATTTATTATGTAAGCATCCTTAGTGTTATGATCCCTATAAAAAACCCTGTCTCCTTACTTTGCATTGTTTATAAAATAAGAGCTTTGGCTATGACATGTACTACATAGTGTGGTAGAATGATCACAAAATAATTGTAAGTAGAATGCTAGAATAATAAATATCTGTTCTTATTTGCTATTTATGTAATAATTTCAGAGCATGACTTACTACTAAAGCCCAAATTCTGCAAAGTACTCCATCAAGGTTCAGTATGGGCTGTGGCTGGGACTGACCCTGTGGAGCCTGTCCAAAGGCAGATTGTGGGTCTTGTCCTGCTCTTCACTGGACTCAGTACAAGTTGGATTAGGTGCCTTTTAAGAGATGTTAAAGCAAAGTGGATCTAAAGCTTTCAGGAAAGTGTGTTATTTTTAAAATAGAAACCATGTCATGTAAATTCAAACAATCTAGCTCAGGGGTTGATATGGCATGGGCTGATGTGACAAAGTGTTATGTTGCAATCTAGAGTCCAACCATACTTGGATGGGGAAATGTTGGCTCTTACCACCTACTCCATGGAATCCAATGCTGGTAACCGGGCTGGTGTGGTTTTGGGGCTGTACTCACTCCAGTGCCTCCAGGATGTGTGTTTACCTTAGACTTGCTGGGGGTGAAGGTCTTCACTTATTCCCAGTAATGCACCCCAAATTGGTATCTGAAGTGGTCAGAAGTCCCAAGCAAATGCATCTTCTCTCAAGCCACCCCTGAGAGTCCTCGGAAGCCCAGGGAGCAGTGGTGCTCCCTGCAGGGCGTTTGCAGCCCTGCCCAGAGGTGCCCTGCACGTCTGGCTTTGCATTTGGACAGCAGCTCCCTCCTGCCACGCAGCTGAAGTGTTTGTGCAGCTCAGGCTTAGGGCTCTCTTGAGAGAGCTGTGGCCAGTCCTTACCCAGGCATACCTGTGGCATGTTTGATTAATCTGGCTCAGTGGGTTTCCTACAGTACAGGTGTTTTTATGGCTTCGAGCCACTGATTTGACCCCGTGCGCTCCGTTTGCATACAGCAACTTCACCAGTCACTGGAGTTGACAGGAATTGAGGGAATGTAATTTGTTTATGTTGGTTTATATCTTATTCCATCCTTTTCTTATGGATTTCACCTTTGAAGGCAGTAGCTCAAAAGTGAGAGTATACAGACACGCTGCTCTGACGAATTCATTTTTAGATCATGCCACCCCTGTAAAAGGGCAGTTGGTAGCTCTCGAAAGCTAATGCCATGGCAGAAGGAGCTGGGATGGAATGGTGGGATGCCTGGACCGCTCTATGGAGACTTACGGTGTGACAGAGCCTCCTCCCTTCACGGCTTGACCTTCTGTGCCCTGGCCAGCGAGCTGGCTTGGGAGCAGGGATGGAGCCGGAGCCCGGAGCGTCCCAGCCCTGCTCTGGGCGGCGGGGTCACGGCCGGGCGGACCGGGATCCACGGCCGGACTGACCGGGAACCACGGCCGGGAACCACGGCCGGACTGACCGGGAACCACGGCCGGGACTGACCGGGAACCACGGCCGGGAACCACGGCCGGGACTGACCGGGAACACGGCGGAACCACGGCCGACTGACCGGAACCACGGCCGGGAACCACGGCCGGACTGACCGGGAACCACGGCCGGGAACCACGGCCGGACTGACCGGGAACCACGGCCGGGACTGACCGGGAACCACGGCCGGGACTGACCGGGAACCACGGCCGGACTGACCGGGAACCACGGCCGGACTGACCGGGAACCACGGCCGGGACTGATCGGGAACACGGCCGGGAACCACGGCCGGACTGACCGGGAACCACGGCCGGACTGACCGGGAACCACGGCGGAACCACGGCCGGACTGACCGGGAACACGGCCGACTGACCGGGAACCACGCCGGGACTGACCGGGTAACCACGGCCGGGAACCACGGCCGGGCTATCCCGAGCCCTGGCCGGGCTATCCCGATCCATGGCCGGGCTATCCCGATCCATGGCCGGGCTATCCCGAGCCCTGGCCGCCCTCCCCGCCGGGCCGGGGTCCCTGCGCCGCAGACGCCCCGCGGGCGCGCAGCCCTGATGTTTAATCGCTCTGCCCCGGTATTCCCTTGGCTGTGCTGATGTAACCAAGGCTGTTGCATAATAACCCAGTCCTCAAAATTACTTTCTCTTCGCTTTTGCCGTGTGAAAGGAGTGGGGTCCAGAGCCAAAGCTGCTGCAGCACCTGATTCCTTTGCCTCGGGGAAGCAGCTTGTCAGTCTTCACACCCTGTTTAATAATGGGAATTTCAGAAGTGTGTGCACACACTTCTGTATCGACTGAACAACAATTTTCAGACTGAACTCATACTTTTGCTAGACTTTTGCATTTGTTTTTATTAACAGTATGGGTCTGTGACCACAGTACTGCAGCAAAGATTTTGTATTTTGGGGAGGAACCTAAACAGCAACAGCCTTTATGCAATTTTCCAAAGAAATATAAAATAACAACAAGGATTTCAGTTCAAAGTGGCACTTCGGGCTTTCTTTCAGATCTGAGAACAGCTCTGTCAGACAGGAACAAATCTGCTACAGCCAATGGAATTAGTTTGGTCTAAATAAGATTATAATTGGGACTTTCTGTTTCTGCATTGCTCAAAAATAAATCCCAGTAAACAACTTGAGGTCAAGTCTCCTCCCTGCTATGCCAGAACTATGTTGAAACTGGGGGAAATTGCCCCAAATTCACACTGCCTGATAGCCTACAGCATAAAAAAGGTTGAATATACTCTGTGTTTCCTAGGTAGCCCTTTCAAAACTTGTGATTAGCAGTTCCAGTCTTTTACTAAAAATTCTGTTTTGTTGGCTTCTTTGACTTCCTCGATGTCACTGCAGACATTCCTTCCCCTGAGCTGTCCCAGGCTGGGAGATTTTACAGGCTGACCACAGCTGAGTTGAGGTTTTGGTTCTGTGTGTTGTGGAACTGTAATGCAGAGATGCTGCTCTGGTCCAAATTTGGATCTGAACTCCCTCAAAGTGTGGGCGTATCTGGAGGATTGTTTTTGTTTTTAAACCCATACAGTTTTCTTGTTCCTATAAAAAGTGTTAATTTTGGACTCACTCTATTAACATACAGCCTAATAGCATAATAGCTGCTACTATCCACACATAATCATAAATATTTCTACTAATGGCCCAAGCCTGACATTCTGACTCTAATTAATCTGATTATGCTTAATAATTGTAGTAATGCTTTGGACATATTTTTTAACTGGTAAGGCTGCTAATCAATTTTGTTAAAGTGGCATTCACTGGGCTAGGGGTTTGCCTTGCTTGAAGGCAGTATTAATCCCTGGCTAAAAAGATGACTATCATTGTATTTCTGGAATCATCAAATTAGCATTTTTATTTTTTTTTTTTCCTTTCATTTATTCTTTGTAGTGCAGTGAGGTGCATTGAAATAAATCAATTTATGGGAAACAGCCTGTCTGCAGCATGTAATATAGTTTTGGGGTAGGTCTTAGTTGATTTTTGCTTTCTGAAATCTTTGATGAGTTAACAGCTGTGTGCTTAAAGCACAGAAGTGGAGCTAAACTAAATGACCTGTGACCATTCATTGTCACAGAAGCAGTGAAGTGCCTGTGTCTAAGGCAGGCCTATGTTTGGAGGCAATTTTTCTCTAGCTAGAAAGGGCTGAAAACAGGAAGCTGGTTTCCATTCTGGTTTCCCAGAAGAGTGTGTATGTTTTGGCTCCAAAGAAGGCAGGGAGCAGACGTGGAGCTTTTGCCTGTTTTCTACAGGATATCCCACTTCACTCTTGCCTGATGCCTATTCCGTGGAATATGTTCTGTAAATTTGCCTTCTGTCACTGGTTTGCTGTGGAAGCTTGTCCAGCTTCTTTTACGCTCTGGTGAGACAAGGCTTTGTGAGCTGAGACCTGCAGGAGTTGGGGATGGGTGACTCTCACCAATGTGAAATGATGGTTTCATGTTCACTGCCTCTGCTGAGCTGATGCAAACTGCCTCCACAGAACAAGCCCAGGGTAAACTTTTCTTAAAGGATTGAGGAAAAAAGTTGGTCTCTGGCAATGAAATGCTGTTTTTATTTTAGGCATCTCAATGTATGAGTGAGGAAGTAATCTGATTAGCACATTTGCTAGAGAAATGGACCAATGGGAAGGTGAAAATATTAATAAAAGATAGAGTTGATTTATACTCAAACTGGCCTTTAAATTTGCAATATATGCTGTAAGAACATGCTTATATAACCTCTATTTCTATTCATAAAGGTTTATGTGGGTCTATATTGAATTATGCATTTAAAATTAATCCACTGAGGCAGCCCACTGAGATGCCACTTCTCATTTAGTAACTGCATTAAGGACTTTGTGCTTCATTTAGAAACTGTGAGAAGCTTGCTTTGTGCTGAGGAGAGGAACTGGCCTGCCACATTCAGACTGGCTATTATAGGGTCTTTAAAACAACCATCTCTCTGTCTCTCTCCTTCCAAGTTACCAGGAAAACTCTATTCTTGACTCCTGTGATGCCACTTTTGGAGCCTGGCTGAACCTGACAGACCCAACCGACTTGTGTCAGATTCTTAGAAAAGATTAATGAAGATTTTCTTCAAGGGTTGGGAACAGCTGATTCTGCCTTTGTGAAGCTGTGGGGACCCAGAATGAGCAGATGCACACATTAGGGTTTTTTACCAGCAGCTGAAATTCCTATTTATTAAGTGTTTTGTTTGTGTAGCTTTCCAGTTCCTCAGACATTGCAAAAGGGTCAAGAGCTCTTCGAGATGTTTTACATGGAATTTATTCTAAGAAATCTTAGACTCTTAGTTTGTCTAATTTGCATTCTTCAGAGTGCAATTATGCTGCAAAAATGGCATTGTGAGGCTCTCTTCTGCGTCTGAACTAAACTTCTTTGTCTTAAAAATCAAAGTGTACTAGTTCTGCATATCCACCCCGGTGTAAAATACAGATTGTCATTTCAACAAAGCCTATCTTGTTGATCACAAAAAATGATTTGTGGGAATGAGCACCTTTATTGACTCTGGGCAAACCTGTTGTCTTCCTATTCTGCTTTTGGTTTTTTAATATTATTAAGATATTGCTTTGTGGCCTTTGTATAAAAAACTTGTGAAATACCTGGCAGTTTGTATTTCTCATTCTGGGAACTGTTCTCATACTGCTAAAATATTCAAGTGTCTTCTGAATAATTAAGAAGTTAATTCTGTGAATACTGACACTGAAGTTTTCTCTCATACAGAGTTGTGTATCTTCTCTTCCATATTTCCCACTATATTGTTCCCCATCCATTGTATTCTCCACTCCACCTTGCAGAGTCCAGAGCCACCTGCAAGTTCATCACCCTCTCTCTGTGTGCACCTGCAGGTTGGGCGATTGGCTGGCAGGTTGAAATTTGAAAGGAGGTGGTAGAAATATATAAAAAAATTGGTCAAAAGTCAGCCACTTTGTTCATAACTTCTCAGAGATGATGGACATGCAGGACCATAGTGTAAGTGGAGTTCTTTATAAACCCGGGTAATTCAATATTTGTAAGAAGAATGTTCTCTCATTTTTACATTGTCCCCATTTACCAAACGTATTTTGTTTTCTTCTTGTTTTTGTGTGAGACAATTAATATGTGTGATTTACTAGAGGGAAGCTAAGTTGAAAAAATGGATTTTTATGTAAGTACAGAAAGTTCTTATTCCCCTGATCATTTTTATCTGCTTCAGGATTAAAGTCCATAGTCTAGATTCAGCTGCTATAAAAAATTTGTCTCTTGTATGTGTGACTGTGCTCTACTAGATGAAGGTTTCACTGCTGCAGGGTGTCACTGCAGCCAGTCCCAGAGAGGACTTCAACTATCAGGGCACATACTGCAAGTAAAATGCAGTAGCTAAGGTAAATAACATCTATATATAATAGACATTATTTTAAAAAACTCTAGCCTTTAACAGATATGTGACAAAATTAAGACTGAAACCCTCAGTTATTTAGGTGTCTCATTAATGCAATGGAGAACTGCGTGTCTGAGTATTTAGGGACCTGAAGTTAAATCAGAAAATAATGAATTGAGGAAATTATTATCAAAGATCAAAATAGATCAGAAACATCTTCATTTAGGTCTCACCATTTTAAGGACTCCTTACAGGTTTATTTGTGTTTAGATTAAGGGTAAATTAGATCATAAAATTAAACATTCATTTTGATATGTGAAAAGCAACTGGTTGCATAACTGTCAAGTTATGAAACCTATATTTTTGTCCTCTGCATTCTGAACATCTGTGGCCTATATTTAATTGTAGTTTTCATCTTCAGTTTGAAGAAACAATGTTTAGCCTGAAGACAAAAGTGATCTGTGTAGTGAAATAAGCTAAGTAGTGTGGCTGAGTCTCACTTGCTAATGGAAAAGGCATTTTTATACATGTTCTAACTTAGGAATTTTATTCATTTGTTAGTTTAAGTACAGGTAAGACTACTCTGCTATTTTGAACGATGTGAAGAAAGAAGGTATTAAGGCATGGAGGGATTGTACCTCAAAAAGGAACAGGTGCATAAGGATAGAAACATGGGGCCATATTGCAGCATCAATTTTTAACCAGAAATCTGTACTGATTCCAGTAGGAAGTAATTCTGGTTAAATATTGATGAAATGATATGATAAGGCCCATAGGCAGGAAATAAGGAAATGTGCAAAGTAAAGCAAGCCAGTAGAAGTAGGGCAAATAATATGAAATAAAGAAACAAAAGGAATGAGCAACTTCACAAGTAATTATCCTGAAAAGTTTGGAGAATGATAGAGAAAGAAGGTTTTACATAGGGTGGCAACGCAAAAATGTTATCACCTTTCCCTCAGCAGTCCATATAGCCAGATACTTCAGCCTGGATTTGCAACTGTGATCTGTTTTGCAGTTGGTCCATATAATGGACTGGATGAGGTTTCTGTTTCAGTTAGCCTCCTTTTTTGACATGTAGTTCAAATCCAAATGCTAATCTGCATTTGTGACTCAGAAATCTCAAAGTGACATCCTTACCAAAGAAAGAAAAGATGGAGCATGTAGAAATAGAAAGGTGATATTTGAAGGATGTGTCTTAATTTTTAAAATGCAGGTAGTCAAGAACTTCTGAGATGTTTGTGTTCAATTTGCTTCCACATTATTGTAGCTGTTAAATTCAAGGTCTCCATAGGATTCTTAGCCCATGTCTGAGTTGCAAATCAATCTGTCTGCAAGTATACACTGCTGAAAACAAAGCAGGTTAGGAAGTTTTAATTTTAAAACAAATTCTGTTGTTAGATGTAAATCTCAGGTTTCCCAGGTGCAATATTGAGGAGACATCTTGAGGTAAAACTACAGTTTTCTCCGAACACAATATGATTTATTTCCACAGAGATAAGGAACTTTAAACTCCAGTTTCTGCCTGCACATCTCAGGAAATAGGGACTTGGTTTGTCTGGCTTGGGATGGGCTGTTCAGTAACGAGGTCTTGTTCATAGCCATGGCATTAAAGAGCCTTATCAACGAGGTGTCCCAGTTAACTGAATTGAAGGTGGAAATATTACCATCTGCTATTAAAATGTAGCTTCTTATATTCTGCCAGAGACATAATAACCATTTTGAGAGTTTTCTAACACATTGCCATTCATTTCCCCACACTGGATCTGCAGATTGAAAAGAACACAAAAAAAGGAACCCTCAAACATATGCCAATAACACATGCATATTTATGTAGCCAGCAGTTCCCTTGTTTAAGGAGAATACTCAAAGAATTAAATTTCATAATTTTCTGAAATAGCAAGGACATTTAAAGAGCATCTGTGGATTAGTCTGAATAAGTTTGTTCTGCGAATTGCTTGAAAAGAAAACAGACTCTTCCTAGGTATTGCAACAAATTGTTCCCAGCACTTCAGCTTAATACAGTAAATGAAAATTCAGAGGAAGCAGCACAATATTGGATGAACCTGCTTCAGAACATTGGCTCAGGCCACAAAGCAAGTAATTAACAAGCTGAATGAAGCATTTAAGCCCACGCCTTATCATTTATGTAACTAACCTTTGAGTTTTGGACGCACTGGTATGCTGCAGTGAAGCCTACACAGTGTTTCTTTTATGTGTGTGTATTGAGCAAATGGGAAATGCATACCCTGCCATTTGTTTTTCACATTTTCAGCACTTATCAGAGTTCTCTGGCTGAGTGATCTTATATTGCAAAAATGTACGCCTCTTGGTCCCTTTTTCTGTAGTGCAGCATGAATCTAGACAAGCCTCAGCCTTGTTGTGTGGGGGGGATGTATTCTACTTTTAAGGGTGCTTTTGAGCTTGTTTAAAGCATCATTAGTAACACCAGAAAAGAATTAATCGAATGCCACTTTTCACCAAAGAAGTGAGCAACAAAAAGAGTGACGGGGATTCTGCAAAATCCTTTTTTATGGAGGCAGCCTTCAAAAACAGCTTTGAAAACAGATTAGGAATGCTGTGAACCAAGGAGGTCTCAAAAGATGTAGTATCCATCCTTGTCACACATCTGTTTTTCCCATCCTGAGAAACACTGGCATGTTAGGAATGCTGACTGCTGATGACAACATTAGTTTCCTACAGAGCTCATGAAAGAGAAGTGGAGTATAACATCACCTCTGCACTCGGGAAATGAGTAATTTTGCTTATTAATGCTCTTGCTTTTGTCTCTCCCTCCTGTTCTTTTCTCCATCACTTTCTAGCCAGACTTATTTGGAGCTCTTGTGAGACAAACACCATTTCTCCTCGGCGGGAGGAAAATAAAATAGCATACTTAACATGGTTATATAACACCCTGCTACGCATGCCTAAAATGAGGTCATTTTGATTAATATATTTATCTGGTGTGCAGCTGTAACAGGACATGTAATTGTGATTAGAAGACCACCGTTTTCTTTAGTCTCTTTGCAATAGCCTTTGGTTTTGGTAACTAATATCCCTGAACCTGATGGGAGCTAGTTGCTGGTTATGTCATAATTTGTGCCCCTGATCTATGGCCCTAGCCTTCCAAACCTTAGAGCATTGGTGTAGTGTGGAAATATGATTTCCTTCCTCTCTTCTTTCCTCTGTCAGAAGTTCGGTAAGAACCCTGCACTAATTGTGCTTATTAGAAGCAATCCAGCAACATATACATGGAAGGAGGAAAGGGAACGGGGCAAACTGTGGAATTTCTTAAAGTTGGAAATGTTGCTGGATGATGGAGAAGGTAAAAAGAAGAGATGAGTGATAAAG
The DNA here is from genome assembly GCA_032173965.1 of Sitta carolinensis. Classification (NCBI taxonomy): domain Eukaryota; kingdom Metazoa; phylum Chordata; class Aves; order Passeriformes; family Sittidae; genus Sitta; species Sitta carolinensis. Next base: position 9,024,103 of record CM063286.1, on the reverse strand, counting down.
CCAGTTACAGTGAGCCAGGAGAAAAAGTGGAGCAGCATGCTGCAAATGTCTCTAGTATCATCTGTGGGAAAAGACAGAACCGGTAGAAACTGCTTTTGGAATACAAGCAGATGTATTTTTCTTTTGGGATGTTGAACTGCCATTCTTCAAAGTTCTGACGCATCCGGTTCTATTTCGGTTTGATGACTCCTAACTAGACACGTTAGGCTGCTGCTCAGAAGCCAGCATTTAAAAACACTGTTTTTCTGTTCGACTCTTTCTGGCAAAAAGCTCGTTATTCAAGTACTTGCTCTAACCTTTAGTTACCCTGGTTGCATAACTGGAAAGCAGCATCCCACCATGCACTTCTGTGACCCAGTTGTGCCTTTCCAGTAGTGACTTTATGAGTTATGAAAGGTGTGTCTGCCACATTGCTACAGAAACATTTACTCTACTGACCCTGATTTCCTAAATATTATATAGTCATTGTTCACTAAGGAGTAAAAAACAATGTAAAAGCATGTGAAAAAAACCCACCCTAATTTCGCTATGTTGAGAATCCCTGTGTTATGTACTTTAGCCTTGATTGTGTTTGGACTTCTCATTGATAAAAAAAATACTTGTAGAACCAATTTTAAAATCATTAATGCTTCAGTAATCTTTCAAAATGAATTTTAGATGGTACATTCAGTACTAATAGTCACAGTACAAATCATTGACTCATCCAAGGAAGAGCCTGAATAACAATTGCTTTGTTGAACTGATTTGCAGTCTAAATTGTGATGTGCACTTTCACATTTTCTAGACTGTCTGAAGACTTGCTAAAATCCTTCCACATTATCGTATCATCTATTAACCTGTATTCTACTCATGATAAAGCCTCCCTGTGGATGAGAATGAATTTCTAATGTCACACAGAGAAAACTGTTTATTGCTAGCATTATTTTTACAAAATCTTTCTGTAGCTCATAAAGAACACGAAAGAGACGTGCTTGGTTTTCTTTGCTATCACATAATACAGCATAAGTCAGTTATATAAATAAAGTCACTTACATAAATAGCTTAATTCTCCTTTCATTTATATGGAATTATAAATCAAGAGCAGATCTACTGAAACAAAAGATGTTACACTGGCATAAACCCAGTATTGACAGCATGTGAATACTTTCATTATATAGATTCTTTCAGCCAGTCATTTTTTGGGCTTTAACAACTTGAAAATCATCCTATCCTAAGAAGTAAAGTATTTAGTATGCTTCAGCTAAAGGCTGGTCTTCATAGCAAAGCTCGTTCTTTAACATCAATTTTCTAGTAGTCCCTGCAGATTAATTTTTGGTATCAATATACAATTTATGTAAGTTAAAATATAACATTAGTAAGCATGACATAAGCAGTTCTGTTGTGTAGGTTTTAGAGAACTTGGTATTAGTGACTGATGATAAAAGCCTGTTTGAAAATCAGAAAGACCTTTAAAAACCCATCCTAGTCCTATAATAGTTTAGTAAAGCAGTTTCTAGTCTTCGTTCATCTGCACATGTGGCCAAGAGGCTGAGAGGTGGCATTCCTTACCTTGTCCTTGGTTGTGAGCAGTTTGGAGCAAAGACCAGGCAACCCATAGTCCCTACAGTGGAGGCTAAAGAACTGTTGAAACTAAGAACTCAGCACCTCTTTAGAAGATAAAACCTGTTGCCATTTTACCTTGCACTCGGTCACACCACAGAGAACCACAGTACATTAAGAGATGTCCCAGGATTTTGTGGCATCTCATTCACTGGAAAAAGCACATTGCTGACATTTCTAAGCTGTGGCAGGTCACAGCCCTGGCCTGCCCAGTATGGCACAGGGTCCTGAGCCCATGCACAGCAAACAGCACAGGGCCTTGTGTCAGAGAGCTGGGGAGCAGTGGCTTCCCTTTAACTGCTCCACAGGATAGAAATCATCCAAAATTGCTAATGATCATTTTAATATGAAGCATTACGTAAGTGTAGATGACTTTAGCATATTTCAAATACCATTTGAATCAATCTGTGTAGGTACACTGTTACAAAATGAGGACATAGTGAGAAAGTAGTTGGGAAATATTTTTCTGTCCTATATTTGGGCTAAATTCTGTTTCATATTGCATCTAAACCCCTCGTTTTTATAACCACTCTCAAACCTTTCAGAACTAAAGTCTTGACTTAAAAACAATAGTTTAAACCAACACGTTCTCAAGAAAAGCTCCACTTTTGACCATTTACTATTTCCTGATGAAAATGCACTTCAACCCAAACTTCCTCTGATCAGACACAAATATAATTTGTAACAGATAACCGAGGCCTTGAGATAATGAGTTGTAGGCTCATCACAGGCCTTAGCCTGTGCCCTGGATTCTAAAGTAAGTGCAGAGCCTGAACAAGCTTACATAAGAGGCCAGCAAGGCAACCTCTGACCCCAGCAGGGGCTGGGGCTTAGGCAGCAAGTCACAAGCATGCTACAACCTTGCTTAAATGACAAGGCAAAGGAAGCAGCCCACACATAAGTAACTTGCAAAAAATTTTCAAATCTGCCTACTTTTTGTAGAGAAAATTCTTAATGTTAAGTTTATGAATAAAGGTATTTTCTAGCTTTCTCTGTGAAGATGAGTTTCATAGCCCTGTAGTCTCACTGAAAACAGTCCTCTCATCCACACACAGACACAGCTTAAACGTGGCTGGGATGCATTTCTGCCTGAGACTGTAAATGAGAAGGAATCCTGGTCATAGGTTTAAATCACAGCAACTGTAAAGCAACTAGTAATGCATCAGAGGAGCCAAAGCCCAGAGCAGGCAGGGGAGGGCAGGAAGCCAGGCCCTCTTCAGCTCCTGTTCTTTTTACCTTACCACAGCAACAGAGGAACAGAGGAGGGAAAATAAAACAAAGCCCCCAAACCCCCCAAAACCAGCAGCACTTGCTGAATTCTTCTACAACATCCGAGGTTTGAACAACTTAATTTCTACGGTTTAGCTTCCTCACTTCAAGTGCTGTTGTGTAACTGAAGGATATAGGAGTTGTTCTTTGTTCTATCTAAAACACCTACAAAGAGCAGCTCCCGTGTAATATTTGTTCACCTTTGTAGTTGTTATGCAAGCCAAAGAGTAAAGAAGACAAAAATTTTAATTAGGAAACAACTCTCCACACAGACTTTGTTGGTACAACATAGTTATAAGTACATCTACAAACACATACAGGTTCTTTGGACTATGATTTTTTAAAATATATTTTATATGACAATGCAAACAAATCTGGAAAAAACAAATTACTTCAATCTTACGTAGAGGTAGCTGAACAGTACTCTGTCCAGTGATATGAGAGTATAACTTAAGTTTCATTTCAAGTTCATTACAGTGCACAAAAGGATGTTTTACAAACAAATGGAATATACAAGTCCACAAAACTTTTTTATTTAAAATGGCTTGATAGATATATTTCTGGCACTCCTGTAACCACATAGCTTGATGGAATTAAATTGGACAAGTATATGGTTCCAAATTAAGACATCTTACAGATAGTCTTTTGCTCCTCATTTTTGTACTTCTCCCATTCCTTATCAGGGAATTATAGAAGCTATTACATTGTTTTTGCTACACTTCTGCTCTGTAAACCTTTGTTCTGCAAACTGAATGTAAAGATCAAAAGGTGCATATGTTTTATATTTATAAAATATATGGCTATGACTGTTAAAAAGCTCAAGAATGGCAATAACAGAATACAGGCACTTCTATGTGAGGGTTACTTTAGACCTTATGAAAATCCAACATTAGTAAGCACTTCACATGATACCTGGATGAGTAAGTCAATGTAATAATTCAGGTTTTTATTATCCACCATTTTAATCCTGTCTAAGCAGATTAGTTTCTTCTTTCAGACAATATTTATTTAGCAAAGTGTTTCAACAGAGTGACTTTGCTCAAACTACCATTTTGCTATTGCCATAAGACTTCCAGTGATTTACTGGGCTTTGGAAATAAATCCCAGCTCCTAAACTATGTGCTGCACTAGTTACAGTTTCAGTTGTGAATTAAATGAGAACTAAGGGGGGTCAAAAAGAAGGATTGTGTTCCTCTGATGTAGGACTTGGGGAAATGGGGAGCACTACCCTAAGTGCATATAGGTCCATGGGGTTTTTATGCACAAAAACCCTATAGCTAATTTTCACTTTCTTTTTTAAATAAGCGTTTGTGAACATGTTCTCCATTCCTAAACATTCCATTTAAGTACAACTCCTGTCATTGATTTAAACACCAGTAAAACTTCAGCACCAAGTAGAAATCATTAAAAAGAAAAATTTTCACAATGAGAACAATCAGCCACTGGAATAATCTTCCCAGGGAAGGGTTGGATTTCCCAACACTGGACGCTTGTAAGAGTTGGCTGGATAGCCTGCTGGACCATCTTGTCTAGACCATGCTTTTGCCAAGAAAAGCTGGACCAGCTGATCCTTGAGGTCCCTTCCAACCTGGGATTCTACAATTCTGTGTAAAGACCACCTAAAACAGAACTCAACTCGATGAATCTCTTTCTCTACAGCACAGATTAAGACAGACCTGCTACATCCAAATCCACTTTTTTTTTAGATCACAACAATCTTTGGATTGATTAATCCATGGTTGAGGTGTTCTGTCAGTAAGCAGTCGGGATGGTGAGCACACATCAGCGTTCAGCCTGACAGCTGCTGTCTCTTATTGCTACAGTGTCTTGGAAGAGAGCAGCACTTAAAGCAATTACAGGAAAAAAGCAACAGGAACTCCTACAACTAACACCAGAATGTCACTTAAGACTTAGCACAAAGGCCTATCACACCATTTTATCATTTCATTATTAAAACTACTGAACTACCGTCTAAGCAGCCTATGCGTTACTTATGCCCCCACAACGATTAATCAATATTCTGACCACACAGGAAATGCAAGTTTGAGTCGTGGTTTGGCTTGCTGGGTTTTTTGTTTTTAGCAGATGAGCAAGACTGGTTATAAAACCGAGTTTGGTGTCTAGAAAAATGAGAGCATCTTAAATAAAATATTCCCCCAATTAGTATTTTATCTGATCGATGCTGTTTCTATAATTAAACTGAAGGTATTTTTAAATCTGTTCAGCTGTTTATTCATGCCTGTGATAAATGTTGCATTTACATCCTTGCACTTATTTATGCAACTGAAAAATTCAGTGATAGTGTGGCATGCCTAGATTTTTTTTTGGTTTTAAACATCACTACTGAAACTTTACCATCTCGACATAATGAAGGCTAAGGGTACTTCTTGCCCAGTTTTTCCCAGACAGGTTTGTGTTCTCTAGCATATATCTTTCTCAGCATTGGTTTTAATTTCTGATGGAATCTGCAGACTTTAGCCATTAATCTAGGATGTGTGGCCATGGAGCAGCCCCAGCAAGAATGCTACTGTACCTGTACAGATGGAATTTTGGTTGTGCATATGCAGATCACCTGTTTGCATTACATGCAGGAGGGTCCAGTGTTTCCAGGCTGCAACAAATGCACTGGGTGGTCACGATGCAGGGAATCTACACAAGTCTCTGCTTGGAAATTCTGGCAGCTTTACTCAAGGCTAACAGAAAAGACAATATTCATCTTTAAAATCAAGGATTCTTTCCATGACAGTTTCTAAAACAACAGAATAGGCAGAATGAGTATGTAGAAGACACACCATGCAGGATAAAAATATAATTACATCAGTGAGAAAACAGTTTAAATTCAGTATTTAAGCTCCTTTTCTCACAGACAAGAATAACAAAAGTGGAAGCTTTTTCTCCTGTGGGAGCAATGAGACACTTATGCTCTGCAATAGTACATAAAGGTTTGTGGAAGAATTGCATTTAATGCAGCTTCACTTCCAAACAAGTAGAAATCACTTGACTGTCGATTTATGAAGACAAAATGGCATAGCAGGTGTCAGCCACCACCACTTGGTACTGCTCAGAACATGTAGGAGTTTTTATACATTGTTTACAGCATGCCAACTACCACTCATGGAGGACGTGCAGCAATCCAGCAGAATGGAAGGAAGTTACAGCATTTCCAAAGTAACTCAATGCAAACAGGATACAGGTTCCATGTGCACCACGAGGGTGAAACATGTTTGTCTTCCATTTGTTTCTTTGGTACCCTTATAAAAAAGTCCTACAGAATTTAACAAAATGGGAACGAATGTAGCTTTATGGAAACTGTTTTTAACTAAGAAAGCTATCTGATGAGATAATGAAAAAACATGCAGAAAAATGACATTAAATTCTACTGGGTTTTTTTTTCATAAAGGCATGAAATGGCGGAGTGCTACCCTGTGTAAAAAAACCCAAAGAAATTTATAGCATTCCATAACACTCTCACTTCATTCTAGTTTCTGCCACTGAAAAGGAAAACAGTAGCTTAGAATAAAAGGTCCAGTTTTGTTCACATTGAAATCAGTGAAAGTCAAAATCAGATGGAGGTAAGAGCAGTCTCAGAAAGTGGTACACTGTAAGCAATAAAAGCAGCAAAACAAGTATATGAACTGTTGATTTAAAAAAAAAATCAAAACCAAGATAACTCCCTGTTCTCATTTCTGCCCTATTTTTACCTGCTTTATAGCTAGAAGTAATCATGCTAAAATTCACCTGCTTTCCTTGGGAGATAGCTATTATTAGCAACACTACCCAGTCTCTTAAGAGAACAGCAATGGCTGGGTAGAGACTTGAAGCTAACAGAAACCTGAAGATTGGGGTGAAATAAATAGCATTTATTACAACATATTCCTTCTCATGTGACACAAACTACCCTCTGAGTCCTACAGTCCAAAATAACTCCCCCCTCCCCCTCCCATACACACACTCCAAAGCCAAATCCCACCAAACAATTAAAAGAAATGAAACTCATCTTAACAGCAACAAGAGTTGATGGGGAAAAAAAAAAAAATCTATGTATTACCCTACAATGAAATGACACCAGTACTTCCAGTTTTCTCTAGGATAAGCCACTTCCCACATAGTGCAGCTCTTTTTTCGCAGTTGTTTGTAGCCATTGTCCATTTTTGCAAGAAAGAGTTCAGATATAAATTCAAGTTATTCTGTTCTGTGAAGTATTAGGGGATAGATCCTTCTGTCACCACTATGGTTCATTCCCACTGACATCAACCATCAGTATTTGAATTTGCCCAAGCACATAAACACATGCTCAAGCAGGTGCTTGACTGTTTGGTTGTATCAGGAACCTCCCCACAAGCATAGCATGAACCTTCAACAGCTGTGCTTGAATTAACTCAGACAATCTGTGCACTCAAAGACTTCAAGGCAGGATGTTTTGGGGGCTTTCTTAAGCTACAGTACAACTGGGGATGAGTAGAAAAACATTCAAAGTATTTGAACACAAATAACTGAAAAATTATTAAAGCAGTTGCTTGTGCACTGCTAGAATCATCATTTTTGCCCCCAGTCATAAATATAGGGTAAAAACACTATAAATAGAGCAGCTCACTTTCCTTTAGTGAATGAACACATAAATAATATACATTTCGAAACGAAAAAATCATAGTGCAAAAATAAATTATCAAACAGAAGTTGTGAACATTATTTTACACAATGCTATATAAAACCTGAACCATTTGAATAAAAGACTTTGCAGTTCACTGAAATAATGCATTAACCTTATTATTTCTGCTTCACATTAAACTGCACAGTTTATCTTTATCTCTAAAAAATAAAAATAAAATAAATTAAAAAAACCCTTAAGATTTTTTAAAAGGTTTATGGCAAACAAGATCACTTTTTGTTCTATCACATTTGTTATTAATTTAGCAGTGCAGTGATCGAATACTCGTCTCAGTTCCAAACGGAAACTATCGAAGCATCCATAAACATCCCCTGCTCTTTATAACTCATCCTCCTTGTAACTCAGGCTTGAGAACATCCTGCCACTGAGCTCTGTAAGACATTATTGCAGTGAGATGGAGGGGCAGTCTGCAGTCGGGGCTGCGGGAGGCTCTGCTCTCACCGTCAGCGCGCCCTCGCCCGCGCCATGAAGGCCAGGACGCGCCGGATGCCGCTCAGGCGCTCCCGCAGCGACTTCATGGCCAGGAACGGCAGCTGGGCTCTGTTCTCCAGAGGAAGGACAGCCAGCACCCACCAGCACCAGGCTGGCCCGTTGGGGTTAGCCTGCAGCCAGGGGGAAAAGGAAAAATGAATTACAAGTCAGATTTCGTACATCTGGTAAGGTCCCGGTTTGGGGGATTTAACTCTGAGAACAGTTTTTGGCTGCAGCGTGGCAAGTAGATCATTTCATTGCCAGCCTAATGGCTTGTGGTTACTGGTTGGCCTGAAATAGATTTCAAACAAGTAGCACCTTTCCTAAAAATACAGGGTGTTAAAGGCATTTCTACTACTAGCAACAATTTATAGGCTGGCCCTTCTGGATTTTTTTAAATCTGTTTTTTTTTCCCCCATCTTATTACTGACCTAGCTCTTTAGGATTCCTCTCTTCTCCATACTTTATGATAGTAACATATATATATCACTTGTTATATTCTGTTATTTTAGGACCCCATCATTTGCAGTCCTTTAACAACAGTAACAAGTTTCCAGTTGCCTATTTACTCTCAGTCATTTAATTGGGGAAGTAGAGCAGGCAAAAAGGCAGTTCAGTCTCCTGGGATTAACACAGTGAAATAAATAGTCTCAGAAAGTTATCAACATTAAATTTGAGCTTCTTCTTTGCAACTGTGCCACCACTTGCGCAGCAACAGAATTTAGAGGCTCAGCTTACGTGGGGTAAATGCAGAGTATTCATATTTTCATCTTAAAACACAATGCCTGCCAGCTTATCGGATATCCCTGCTATTTCTGTCTCTAAAAGTTACATAAGGCACTGATTCTGGATACCTGTGGGTCAGGATCCTTAGCTGGCATTGGACCAAAATGACTGAGAATTCGACTTTTGAGTGCTTGCTTGAGGGAGTTAAACCACATATAAGCCTGATCATAGACAGAGTCATGGAGAACAAGTAATGCAGCATACTCTTGTCCTTGCACCTGGAATGAGAAATGAGAGGGGGAAGTTACTGTTAGTCCAGTCTGCGTGCTGGGGAAGGCATAGGGTTTTCAGGGTTGGGTAGGGGGAAGGAAAAGGAAAAAAAAAGCATGCCACAAGAGTTCTGGGATAAATACTGACAGCTCATTTGGTGGTTTTCCCCTTCTGATGCCCCTCCCCTATCCAAATTCTTCACTTTGCCTATATTCTAAACCAAAAAAATCTATTCAAAGAATTTACATTTTCTGGATTGTTGTATGAAAAAGCCTTTATGCAAACATCACACAAAAGCAGAAAAAAATATTTTGAAAAACTTTCTATTTAAAAAAAAAAAAATCAGTAATGCCTCAGAGTAGACTTTTTATCTTCCCATTACATACCAAAAGCTCCTCAGAATTAACACAAGAAATTTTTAAGGTTATGGTGCACCCAATCCTCCTGCTTCTTACCTGAATGGGGATTTTTCTAACTGGCTTCCATACAAATCTTTTCAGGTTCCCCATCCACTCTCTTATAAACTGCAGTTACTCTGTCTAGAAGAGCAGTAAGATCTCACCCTGGATTCATTTAGTTTTATTCTCTGATAAATACCTCCAGGAAACACTCTTCAGTACATGGGCAGTGTGTGTGTGTGCTTGTGCTAACTGTTACATGTCCCACCTTAACCATGAGCAGTTATTAAATACCACAAATCTGTTTTATTAAAAGCTTCTACAAAAAAAAAGAACTCACTAAAACAGACATACTTAGAATTTCACAGGTAGTATGGTTTAAATGAAATATTTCTAATTTTACCTTTTGATCCTCAATGTACTCAATATCTGCTGTATTATATCCATCACGCTGGCTGTGCTGGATCACCTTAAATCTCCTCTTGCCAATGCTGTCTACAACAGAGCGACCATCAGCAAAGAATTCAACATTTCTTATCTCCAGAATGCAGCCATAATCTGCAAACCTATTGAAATCAGAACAAAAGCAAGTAAACAAGTCTTATTCTCTCCACCCTGAGTTCCACAGAGCTGCCATACAGCCAGTCCCTGCCACAAAGGTATTTACCAACGTCAGCTCATTTCTATTGTTCATAGCACTGACCTGCTGTAGTTCAAACTATTCCACAATTGTTTACAAAACTATCAGGAAGATTCAGACTGTCTAATCTGATTACTGCTAACTGGATGTTTTGGAATACAGGGAACACCTTATGAAACTGGAAGATATACAGATCAGGAGCAAACTTTCTCCATAATCCTAATATGTTCAGTCAACTTGTACAGAAGGACAAGTGCAATTCAGAATATTAGCATTATGGAAGGATTAAGAAATCTATGAAGAAAAAAAAGTTTTTGCATAATATCAGCAGACTTTACTTTGCAGGTGGGTAGTTTCTGCAAATTGTACTTTTCACAGAGTATACATACCCAGTAGGTTTATAGAAAAAAAGAAGGGACAAAAGCTAAAGAGGGAGTCAAACATTGAAGTCAAATTACCTAAGACTGACTGTAAATGGCTCAATGTAAATGCTCATCCAGTCCTGACAAAGGTCCTGTTATACCTCTGCAGCCCCCACTATATTTAGAAGAATGATGATATAAGCATATCCCATAATTAAAGGAAATCTAGCCCAAGAACACACCTTACTATCATTTCTATTTCTTGTGCCAAAACATTCAGCAGGTTTGAAAGCAGGAGAAAAAACACACTTTATTTTCATGTATTACAGGAGGTCTGCAGCTCAATCACACACATTCAGTTATGAGTGTTTGGAGAGAACAGACCATCCTATTAGTCAGAACCCAAGTGCTCAAGAGAAAAACTTCTGTCCCCTTTAACCTGCAATGTAAGGAGGAAACTTTCTCTGCTGGAAAACTGCCACAGTGTTACTGTGACTTAGATAGAAACACACAGCAACACACACAACAGGTTTCAGGCAGAGAAGAAGAAAGGAAGTCCCTAGTTTATTGTTGACCTTGTATCTCTAAGTTTCTGGACAGTGATCAGAGACTGGACAGAGAAGTCACCACCTCTCCATCTCCACTGGTCACTTGAGAAGTCCATCAGGTGATATCTTTTACAAAGGAATGCAAACATGATTCTTGTTTATCTTAAAATTCACGAGAACTGACTCCACTATACTAAAACAAATCAGAAGGCTGATTTTCAGGGACAACATTACAGCCCTGGAGCTTTCTGCACCTCTCCACGGGCTGCAGGCTCTGCACTCACCCCTTGACAGGGTCGCTGATGCACATCCCAAACTGCCTGGTGCCTGTCTCCATGCACCTGCGGATCATCAGCCGATAGCAGGGCTCGAAGATGTGCAGGGGACAGGGCACTGTGGGGTAAGCCATCGTGCACACAAATATGGGAACGTTCTTATTGAGGCTGTCAGAAAGAGGGGAAAAAGCACAGATGAGGTTTCACTAAACTACAGATGCATAAGTCTCATATTCTTTAAGATTATGACAGCTTTAAATAGAAATTATAATATCTTTAGAATAAGATTCTTAATGTAAAAAGGAAAGCTAAAATTATTGGTAAAAGCTTAATTCTATTTTTAATGGAATAGTAAAAGCTAAAATTATTTTCCCTTTAACTGACTAAATACTCGAGAAAATTATATACTACTTAATAGCAGACAAATTTTTCATTGAGCTTTCTGGATTTGCTAGTGAAACCATTATTGGATCTCTAGTATTGCTTTTATTTATTTTATTTCCCTCAATCCCATTTCTTCCCTATCCAGTATATTTCAAACCCCATCCTGTTTCCTACCCTACTTCTACCTATTCTCTCTCTCTGTGCCTTCCATAGAGGTCCACTGGAAGCAGACACATTGCTTTGTACTTGGTTTATAGAGCAACCTTCTGGATTTCTTCTACTTCTCTTTATCCTATAGCACAGGGTCTGGTTTTTACGCTCACCCAAGCACAGTTTCACCTGTTCCCTGTTCTCTGAAATCACATGATACAGAGAAGAAGCTCCATCAGCATCTCAGCTCGTGTTCCACAGCAGCCAGAGCCATTCACAGCTAACAGCAGCACAGTTAGAGATGGGACTTTACATAAATGGATTACATACTTGGAAAGCTCTGCTATTTCCTCTTCATAAATCTTTCTCCTTTCAGTGAGTTCTTCTGGAAGATATCTGGCTATCAGCTCCTCCATTAGCACTGTTTTACAGTATTTCCTCATAGCCAAGCACTGCAGTAAGAACACACAAGCAGTTAGAGAACCTCCAGCACTTCACAGTGCCTGTGCAAAGGGTGTCATCCATTATCCCCATTTTCTGATGTCTGTGATTCTATCAGCTGTTAAACATGCCACTGAAGAGCTGTTTTCTGAACTATTCCCTGTGTCACAGACATTTACTTAGGAAATCTGGAAAGTAAAAATCACCTACAAATGTTCTAAGTACAGGCCTGGTCCTAAGGTTTGAACAGAGACTAGCCATGCTTGGCAACCCACAAGAGCATTTCAAAAGTCACATTCTTCTGAGTTATGCAATATTTCTCTTGCGTTGGGAAACATCATCAAGGCTGTCTGAAGGTGAAGTGTTCCTATCACTTGCACTTGAACTTATGTTGAAAAAATCCAAGGATTACCTCTGAGAGCCCTTCCTTGCACAGGGGACATTTTGGGTTGTGATCCAGGCATCTCTCCAGACATTTCAGACAGAAGGTGTGTCCACAAGGTGTAGTGACAGGTTCATAGAAGAGCCTGGATTGGAAAATCCAAGAGCAAAAGGACAACAATATCGTGTACTAAAGTAAAAGAAAAATATTGCTACCAGAAAAAGCTGAATTCATTCACTAACTTAACTACTGACTTAACTACTACAGGGATAAAGTTGCTTCTTGCTTTTAATTTCTTCAACTAACTTCTGTATTTATTCAGCCTACAGGCATTTTTATTGCCACCCAACATGAAAGGCAGCCCATGAACTCCGACTTCAGTGAATGGGAGGGGCAATATTGTCACAAACTTCCAACAAGCCAGCATTTAATTTACCTCTGTGTGAGCAATAAACAGAACCAGAAGTTGGACCATCTCACTTCCCTAATGAAATTGAGCAATACTTGCACAACTATTACTGAAATTTTTGTGATTACTTGTATGTGTAGAGCTAAGCACAAAATACCTATTTGCAGTAATAGCCCACATCAGTAATTGCAATAAACTGGGACTTGGCAGCTCTGGAATAAATGGTGGAACTCAAAGATCCTAGAGGTCTCTTCCAACATCAACAATTTTATGATTCTATTATTGCCAGCTCTAATGGGTATTCTTTTTTTCTTTTTAAATAGAGTTTTTAACCTTCAAGTGACCGCTTTTCTGGAAAATGAGTGACAGGAAGTTCCTGTTTTATCTGGAAGAATATTTAAATATATAAGGCCAGGTCTTCAAAGTATCATGGTACCTATTCTTCACCATCTATGACACTTATTTTCATGTAAAGATTTTTTTCCTTATTATGATTATGTGATATTGTAAAGTCATGTTTCCTTGTCAATAAAGGCCTTAAGGAGATGTAAATAATACAGAAGTTTCTTTTAAAAATAGAAACAATTCAAATCTAGAAACTAAATTATCTGAAATAGACTGTATTTTACAACATACTGTTGTATGTTGTAATGTCAAGGCATTTTAAGGTCTTAAATATTAGTCTCATTATAATTTAAGTGAAGGAATAACTTTCCTTTAAAGTATTAGTTTATCAAAACAGTACACTGTTCTATTAAGCATGTGGAAATTACAATACGTAAAGTCATGTTTATTAGCATCTTTGACAAGATGAGTATTTGAGAATGCAATTGGCTTTTAACAAGACTGCCATGGAGAGCTCATTAAATGTCATTAGTTACTAAAAACATTGACATTTAAGCAATGGAACATATGAAATAGTATCTAAAATGCCACACCTATCTTATTGATGGTGTAGTTGAAAACACTTGTTAACTGTTTCATGAACAGAAACCTCACTTAAACTATGTGAAACACTGAATTCTACCCCGTGTTCCAGTGGGCACTGCATTGCATATGTTAGTATTTGGTAAGGACTGACTTCATCTGAAATGCAGCATAAAGACTAGAGACTCCTGTGAAGACTCCTGAGTCTGCCCTAGTGCTCACAAAAACCAGCAGCAGCTTCTCCTAAGAACTCTAAGAGGACCTGCACAAGCTCCACGACTCGCAGAAAGAAACACTACACACCAAGACTTCTCATGACATTATTTGGAGCTACTGTAACAGCAGAAACTAAATTGCTGCAGAATAATGCTCCTTTTTTTCTCCCCAGTTGCTTTGACTACTCTGTATTTTCTGCTTGCTGCTGCAGCAAAGGTAGATCAATAACATTTTGTCCATTGCATCAGACAATCAGGTTAATAACAGCTCCTGCAGTTAATTGTGAACAGGTCAGTAGGTTACTAGGTAATTAGCCCAAAGCATCTCAGGAACCAAATCCCCAAAACACTTCCGAAGAACACGGCAGGAAATAATTATAGTTGGTCTGCATAAATAACAAGAAAGATCTTAGGGGAGCTTTCCTGAGCTCAAGCCTTCCTTGTGCAGTGATGTTACAAAGCTAACATCCTTCTGAAGGCAAGGCAAGGACTACAATTCCAAGAGCAGCACCTATATCATCTCTATACTGCAAGGGAAACAGTAATCCTTGGCCTAATTCCTTTACAAATGTATGGCTGTTCCTGATTTAGCATAGAGGATGAGAAAGCAGGATTAATTGATTTTATTTACAACATCTGAAAAATGCTTTATGGACAGAATGATAAACAAGCAGAATCACTAAACCATCTAAGACTAATTGTGTGGATTTCTGTTAGGGGAAAATTTTGCTCTTTGCACTATTGAGTGTTTTGACAGCTGCATAAACTTTTGGAACATATTTCAGCTGTAGACAGGCAGAGGGAGAGGGGGCAAATCTGATTTATTCCAAGCAGAAGCAAATCAGACAATACAGCAGTTGGTCCTCAAAGCTTTCAGTTTGTCTGAAACATTTTGAAGCCTCCTCTTTTGCATAAAAACAACAAAATCCAGATTTCCAAAAACACAGACCTTCAGAAGTAAATCCCTAAAGAAGCTATCTGCTATTTAAGAATTAAAAAATATTGTGCAAAATTAACCCAAACATAGATAAAACTGGGTAATTAAAACTATAGATAAATCTGTGTAATTAAAAAAACCAGACAACCTAAGCAACACTCACTGCAGTCAGTGAAACACCTTCCCAATATTTCTAAGTCACTAACCCCCCCCCCCCCAGCATAATGTATTTGCCAAAGTAAAACGTTTTGTACAAAACAAGTAGTAAGGAGATGAAGTTGACAACTCCTACTTGTTTTACTAAGCTAATGCTGTTCCCAAGAATAACTGCTGTTTAACTGGAAGAAGGAATCTTCAAGCAAATGGAGTGAGTGCCTCAGTGGAGCGAGGATCACATCTCTTAAGCAAGAGAGCTCAAACATACTCTTGTTTGCTCAAGAGATCCTCCTGTTGCAATAGCAGCAACACAGTTCTTCACATGCAGACTCAGATATTCATTGGATGTGGTCTCTTTAGGTATTTTCTGCTTTTCCTGACAAACAGCTCTCTGAATTCCCAGATGACAAACTGTGGGTTTGTGCACTGTTTCAGAGGCTGGGTGGGTGTCAGTGGCGAGAGCAAATCTTTCAGATACCTTCTCTAACATGCTTAACTCTCATATGACTTTGTGTGCCCTTTCCAAAGCAATCCAAAGGCCAGAGAAGATCAAAGAGCCCCCACTCATCAACAGTGCTCAGAACCAAAGGTCTAGAAATGCATCACTGGAGTAACAATCACAGGAAAAGCTAATTTCATGTCACAGGCAAAAATAAGTACCAAGTAAGCTAGAAAATTTCTAGGTCATAAAAGGGAGGAAGATAAAGCTGGAAAGCTATAGATATCTGTGAGAAAAGAACACACCTCATACACAGGGAGCAGTCCAAATCTGATGGATCCACAACTTCAAATGGAATATGTTGTCCAGTACTATTTTCCCTAGTATCAACTATGTCTATCAATAAGGAAAAAAAAAAAGTAATTGAACAGTACTATGCAAGCACAATGCTATCTCATATATTTACACCAGCATCTGATATTTAAATGTGTGTTTTACTTGCAACTTACTGAACCATAAGCATCATTACAGTAATTTCTATGCAAAACTACAAATTCAGCCTTGGCACAAATCAGCACATCTCCCCTTAATTTTGGTCAGGTTATACCCACTTACAGAGGGTTCAATCTGGCCTTGCATTAGCAATCAATGTCAAAACACTTCTTGTTAGTGCTGAAAGTCTGAAGTGAGACAAATTCTTCTCTCATACCATTGTAAACACATCCCACAGCATGAAAACAAGGCCAGATATCAAGAACAAATAGAGTTTGTACTTAAAAACCTTTAAAATTGTTATAGAAAGTGCTGAGACCATGTGTAGCACTGATGTTCTTTAAAGGATTTATAGCTCTGCTGAGAAAAGCACATGACTCACCCAACCTTCTTTACCCCTTTTTTGACCTTTTTCTCTCTACACACAGGAAAGATTCCACAACATGTGTGCCTTGATTAGGCAAAAGAGACAATACAAAAGGCAAAGTGTAATTTGGTCCCTCTTTGAATCTTACAAAGAAACGTTTCCATGGGTTGCATGCCCCAGAACCTGTCCAGTGTGTAATCAAACATACCTTTCTTCATCAGTTTGCAGGGCACCTCAGCATTTCGCATCTCCTCTGAGCAGCACTTCCTTTTCAGGAGGCTGCATTTCTCAGAGATGAGAAAAGGAGACTCTGGCACGGAGGTGAATTTGTTCTCCTCCTCTGAGCAGTCCTTTTTGCTCTCTGTAATTTGTATAGGTTTCCTCAAACTACCAGAGGTAGCTACATTTGGTTCCTCTTGAATGGAAAAACCCTTTTTCTGTTCCACATTGACCTGTGTGAAGAGAGGACTGACATTAGACCAAACTTCCAACAACTTGGTAAGGAAAAAACTCCATCTGTCAAAACTCTTTAATATTATGGATCATCAGGAAGGACTTTGTAGGTCAAGAAGCAAGAGTTTGAAAATTGCTAATCCTAATTAAACCCAAACCCCAAAATGCAAGCAACCAATAAACTTGATTTCCCCTCCCCACCACTGAGTATTTTCAGCCCTTTTGTGTGGCTTTAAAGCTTGAAGATTGTGAAACTGGATTCAGGCAGAAATGTGGTTAGATCTCATGTTAAATATATTGCTATCACTGAACCTACGGGAAAATGAGTATTGTTTATATCATGGTGATGGTATCAACAACAAAAACCAAAACAATGTCAGCTCATCTTAAGGCAGCCATAAAAACACACTAAACTTATAATAGAGAAAATGCCCAGAGCTTCCTCTTGCAAGGCAGATTCCTTTCTTAGAGGATAAACCATTCAGAGTTTATCCTGTTATGGCCACAGGACATCTCCTGCCAGCTTTGTGCCATCACCTCCCTGGATGGACCCAAAAACAGACACCATGGATTGGGATGTGTAACATGCAGAAAGATGAGAGAACTGTCCCTTGAATGGTTTTGTGAAAGAGTCATGCAAAAGGAATTCTTGTCAGAATATCCTAACAGCCTTTCCATGGGGAAATGTCACTGATTGTTTCTTATCAGTCTCAACAAGGTAGCTCAAAGCCTACCACTTTTGTTTGTAAGGACTAGCCAATCTTTCTCCTAAATATACAATATATGCAACACCATCCCAAAGTTCAGGTTTCAGTGAAGCAGAAGTGATCCTTATAAACCTATGAATGTAAACTTCTGCAGTCATTTACAAAGCTACAGCTGCAAAACCAAAGTTATGAAGTAGCTAATATATTTTATATAATACCACAATAACCTTTAAGTATTGTACAGACTGAGTATTGAATAACTTCATTACTGGCATCACCAGTTACAGCTCAAGTTGAAGCTCTAGATTTTAGCAATTGACAGCTTTTGAGGGTATCTAAATCCAATCTAGATAGGCCCTTCTCCACTACCAACTACTTGAAAGACCTAAAGATAATTAGAGGAGTAAAACCCACTCAATCCTGACATAAAATTTATCAGAACAGAGGACTTCTAAAGACAAAGTCAAATAAGGAGACTTCAGTAAGTTAACACTGTTTTTATGTTCTGAAACGCAGCAAAAATTTGAGAAAATGTATCCTCCTATCTCCCAGAGGCAAAAAGGAGAGAAGGCTTCCCAATGTGAACACAAAACACAACAAATTAAGAACCACACATCAGACTTGATCTTTACCTTGAGCAACCTTTGTAGGTTATGGCTGGTGCCTCCAGATCCCACTGAATTTAGGAGATTCCCCTTTAATCTAGAGTGATGTGACAACAGCTGCAGGATATCGGGTAAGTGTTCCTGAGCATTTCCCGGGATGAGTGAAAACAAACTAAGTAGAAGCTGTGATATAAAACAGAACACTTCACTGCTTAGTTCCTTCCTTGCAAACTCTAAATGAAAAAGCAAGTAAGGGAACAGCTGAAAGAAGCATCCAGGATTTTATTAAAACCATTTAAAGAGCCCTTTAAACTAGGGTAGGAACAAAAAGTGCAAGAGCTAATGCAATACAGGCCAAACAGACAGCAAGAGATGTTTTCAGAGTTAAACAAGCCCACAGAGTTATTAACCATTCTCTGTGATGTGACACACACATGCCTTTGTCCTCTTTGTCCTGCAGTTCAGGGCTCACCAGAAATTATTAACACCTTTTTTACATGTTTTGGGGTTGGTTTCTTTTTTTTCTTTATCACTTTTTTGCTGCACATCATCTTTCACTGGAGTTTACTAGTACAGAAAGCACTCATCTCACAGGCTTAATCCAAGATCAGCTGGGTAAATGTGTCTGATATTGCAAACTGTAGCTATTTTTAATTCACTTATGTGAGAACACAGAAAAGGTAGGCAGTAGAAAAATGCTATTTTTTCATTTGCTATAAGAAAATAAGCGAATCTGTTTCAAGTAGCAGCTTGAAGCCCCTTGTATGGCATAGATTATCAGATGAATATTTAAGGAAACAGCTGAACAGAAGATTCACACTTCAAAAACTAATTTCAACATACTACTGAGGTGATCCTGCTGATGCCTGAGGAAGCTACATGACAGCTGAGATTTCTATTTAAAGCCAAAAAGGATTTCACAGGATCACACTATGTCCAAACTAACACAGGCAGACAGCTAATACAAGCAGAACATCACAACTGCACCCAAGGAATTTGGTAAAATGTAGTATGTCATTGTTATATGAACAGTCTTGGAAATGACCCAGTAAAACATTGCATCATGGATGAACTCTGTGTCTGATGAGTGCACCAGTAATTCTTTCAGTCATAAGAAGCCTAGTTTTTCTCAGAACCCCACTGCTTGGAAATTAAATGTCTTGGAAACGGCTATTTGGAGTCAGAATTTAGAAACATATCTGTTTGTGTCTGGTCTTTTTGCTCTAGTGCACAGAAAGTCTTCTAGCATGACTGTGAGCACAAATCATGACATAATGACAATGAAAGACTGCATGGAACCCACTGGGGAAAGAAAGCAAACAAAACCCTCAAACATCAGTGACAAAAAAAACCTCAGAGGCTGAAACCTCAACCATATAGAAAAGGAGATAGAAATCTGATTTCACTACAGCCACTCAGGTTATACTCTGTTACCTTCAAGAACAGAGTTTTCCTGTAAGAATTCTATTGTGCTTTTAGAAAGCCTTATGTGCTACAGCACATAGAAACCCTAGTGTTCCCATCCCACCAGTGACTGAGAATGGCATAAATACACTGCCATAAAGGAAAACAAAACTATATTTTTATTTCCATAAGTAATCACTGCAACACTGAGCCTTTTAACTATAACAACCACAAAAAATTATCAAATGTCAAAATACTGATTTACAGGATATCAGATTTGAGGGGTGGGCAGAACACCAGTACTCACAAAAGCCATGTAAGAATTCACACACATTGTAGGTTGCATCTGAAAAAAGCCTCACTGCAGATCCATTTTTTTGCTTATTTAGCATTAATTATTAGCAACCCTAAAAAACTACTTTAAAACTGCTCTTCCTTTGTCGACTGCTTCCTGTTTCACACCTCCTGCACACACTGACACTTGGGCAGCATGACTGGAAAGTAGGAAGAAAGCTGCTGCTCCCAAGTGGAGTTTGATGAGTGCTGCGTGTTGTGCTCTGCCAGTCATTGGCCTGATACATCATTCAATAGCAACTCCCCCTCTTCTGCACTCCAGCACTGGTAATAGATTGCCAGGCTAGGAATCAGATTAGAAATGTGAGATTCACAATAGTCTGTGGGTGGCAATTATTAGCAATTCAGTTTTCCTTCAAATTTATAGATGCTAACACTAACTGTTTCCACTGAATGGCTGCTGAGTGTATTTTCTTGCTACCTTCCTATCTTCAGATCAGCAATACACGACTCAAATGTGAACAACAGTCTGGATTTGTATCTCCATCCAGCTCTCTGCAGTAATGAGACAGAGGAAAAGAAAAAAATCTTATCCTCCTTTATGAGAGGCCACTGAAAACAATTGTGCAGTTCCAGATGATTTAGGGAACTCACCTTTTGTGCCTCAGACTTGGCTGTCTTGTTCCCAGTATCTAGAGCAAGGCAGAATAGAAACTCCCTTAAAGCTTCTTCCGTTTTCCCAGATTAGCTAATGCTTGTCCTTTCCTTAGGTGACCCTGCAAGGAAACACATCCACAGCTGCAGCTTTTGTCAAGAGAATATGCAATAAAAGCACAGTGAATGTACAAAAGATCTTTCTGAAGAAGGAAAAGTTAGACAGGAAAAATCACCATAACCATGTCCTACACCTAGACACCTCCAGTGTCTGGGTTTCTAAACATAACAGTCCTGAAAACTACAAGCATAAACAGGATATTCTTCCACTCATGCAAGTATGATTCTTGCAGCACCTGAGCCTAACTGATATTGGAAGCATCTACTTCCCCTACATACACCTCCTAGAATACCCATTTGGTCCTTAGCATTCAATTTTGAGAAAGTTCACAAAATTGATATTCATCCAAGTCAAAGATAATAGCCTTAGCTCATTCTCCAGGACTAGCACTCTCTTCCTTCACACCAGGAAGCTCAAGAATATAATGGTTAAATGTCTGTAAATTGCAGGAGTCCAAGAAGTTACTTACAGCCTCCCTCAGCTTCCACTGTCTGACCATTCTGTTTCCTAACAGGGCAGTATCAAGGTTTTAAAAAAAGTACAACTGGAGTCAGAACTTACTTTCAGCCAGTATGGCTGGAGCCTGCAGGCTGTTTCTGCATCATGCAATGCATCTTCACAAGCTTTCAAAGTAGAGTTAATCTGGGACCGGTTGCTGTATAATAAATGGTCATTTGGAGCTGTAGGAAACAGAAAAAATGGTTGATTAGGTAAAAAGGAATTAGTTACATAAGCTCTGTTCCTTATTTTTTATTTTTCTTTAAACACATGTTGGTACTTCCAAAGTTGCACAAACCCACAAAACATCCAGCTTTTAAATAACTATGTACTAAATTCAATCTGGAAACCTCTTTGGGCAATTCCAGACAAAATGCCAGCTACATATTATATAACTGCAGAGAACATTGCATAAATAAATGCTGAGACACTCACACAATAAATTACCAGCACTGACTGAGGATCAGATGGTTGGTAGAGACACACAGGAGACATTTAAGAGAGCAGGAGGAATGCTGTCGTACTGTAGGGAAGAGTTTCAAAACCGGTAGCATCGAAGTTTTAAGCGCTAAATAAGGATCTTTCCATGCCAGAGCTCAAAATACAGGGAAAGAGCATGAAGAATCCTCAAAACACAGGGAAAGAGCATGAAGAATCAGGGAGCGCTGCAATGACCACCGAGTTACACGCACTGTAGCATCGAGACACGGCGTGTGCTGGGGGAACGCTTCCATTCAAGCGAAACGCTTCCCTGTAACACCTTGCCTTTAACTTTTACTCAGTACTCGCAGCGTGAGTCACTTTTTCTCAAAGTTCATGTGAAGGACCGCATCAAAAGTTGTCCCGCACGGCCCGCCGGCGCTGCCCGGCGCTGGTTGGAGAGCGGGGCCGGGCAGGGTGCGGGACACGCCCGCCCGCCGGACACGCGGCGCCGCCGCCGCCTGCGAGCGGCTCCTCGGCGCTCGGGGCGCTCGGCGGGGACCCCCGAGCCCGGAGCCCTTCCCGGGCGCGGCGGGATGCCCAGGGCGCGGCGCTCCGCTCCCCCGGCTCCGCCGGTTACACAACGGCGCCGGCCGGGGGGAGCCCAGCCGGACCGCAGGCTCGGGCTTACGCAACCGCTGCTCTCCTGACCCAGTTTCGCCGCGGGCCGAAGAGCCGAGACCCCTCCCCGGGGCTCCCCTCCAGAGCTCTCCCGACACTCGCCCCGGGACCCGGCCCGGGGAGCCGGCGGCGAGCGGGAGCGCGTCCCCGGCACAGTCCCGGACGCCGGGGCATCCCCGGCCGAGCGGAGTCGGAGGGGCCGACAGCGAGCCGCGGCCAGTGGAAAGTTATCTCCCCCGGCGTGGAGCGGGGACCAGCGGCGGGGAGGGGAAGCCCTTACCTAGGCTGACCGCTTCGTTGTACTTCTGCAGGGCGGCTTGGAGCTGCTTCTCCTTGTAGAGGAGGTTCCCTTCGTGCCGGAGCTGCGAAGCCTTCACTTGGCAGGGGAACCACTTGGTCAGCAGGTTGCTGAGGATGACATTGACCCGCAGGAGCTGCCCGGCCGCCGCGCCGCCCGCCTCCTTGCACAGGACGCAGCGGGACTCGGGCGCCCGGTCCCTCTCCAGGCACTTTTTGCAGAACGTGTGTCCGCAAGGCAAGGAAACGGGCTCGAAGAGGAAGCCCTGGCATTTGCGGCACCTGAAGACGTCCCACTCGCGGGGTGCCGCGGGCTGCCCGGCGGCGGGCAGCCCCTCTTTGATCCGGACGCTCTGCGCCAGGCACTCCACCAGCTTCTCCAGCTGCTCTGCGCGCAGCTGCTGGTGGCGGGACGCCAGCTGGTACAGCGGCAGCGCCTCGTGCAGCCGCCCGCCGAAGGCCAGCGCGTCCGCCCGCCCGAGCAGCACCTGCCACTCGGGCCCCAGGCCGCCGCCCGGCGCCTCCAAGTTCTGCGCCTGCAGAGCGCCGGCCGCCAGCTGCAGCACCAGCTGGGGCTCGGGGCGCGGCGGCAGGTGCGAGCCCATGGCGGCAGCGGCGGGGCTCTAGCGCGGCGGGCGGCGCGGGGCGCCGGGCGGTGCGGGCGCGGCGCGGCCCCGCCGGGCCATGGTGCCCACGGTGCTGCTGCTGCCGCCCCGCGCCGGGCGCGCCCCGCGCCGCCGCCGCCGCTTATATAGCAGCGGGCACGTGACGGCGGCGGCGGCGCTCATTGGGCCGCGCCCGCGGGTTGTTACAAAACCAGGCGGTTTTGTAACGCGCCAGGCCCGGCCCGGGCCGGGAGGGGCGGCCCCGCTCGGCTCCGCTGTCACCCCCGGGCTCCGCTGTCACCCCCGGGCTCCGCTGTCATCCTAGTCCTCACTGTCAGCCCCGGCCCGGCGGAGCTCCCCCGGTGTGGGAGAGCGGAGGCGCCGGGCTGCGGAGCTGCCCACGGGCGCGGAGTTGGGGTTGACCCGCCGCTCTGCTCGGTGAGACGCGGAATCCGCCCCAGGGTTCGGAGCGTTGGTACCTCTGGTAAAGCGAGACAAACG
Organism: Sitta carolinensis; assembly: GCA_032173965.1. Lineage (NCBI taxonomy): Eukaryota > Metazoa > Chordata > Aves > Passeriformes > Sittidae > Sitta > Sitta carolinensis. Next base: position 9,000,337 of record CM063286.1, on the reverse strand, counting down.
TGGGCTCGAAGTGGTTTTTGAAAAGCGAGAATGTAATTTCCTGCTCGAACCCGAATCGCGAAGATTTGTAGCTACACAGTTAATCATTCCCTTTAAGGGGATCCACGTAGTAGTGAAGCTATTTTAATGTCAGGTACTCCTGGTTTTAGAACAACTAAGGAAAACATCGGAAGCAAAAGGTTGTGTTTATTTAGTTTTGCGTTGTGGCATGTTGCACAGCTCCACCTGTCCGTGCCAGGTTCCAGATGAAAAGCACATGCCTTCGGAGGTATCGTTGTTGCATTTAAGAGCAGCTCTGTTGATCGTTTCAATCTGCATGTTCCCAACAATTCTTATTAGATGTGAGAGTTGCACTAGTTGTGTAACTGTCTGTGCTAAATGTAGTCTAGGCAGAAAATCACCTGTGCTACTATAGAAAAGAAGCTGTTCTAAAAGAAGTTGTGTAATGCTTTTTGTTTGCAGCTTTATGCATATTTACAGTTACCAGAAACATCCACGTTATGTATACATACACTTACATTCTAAAAATATCGAGCACTTTTCACACTGTCTTAAAATCCACTGCAGAATTTGAAATTTCTGATGATATCCTATTACTGATATTATCAGCCTCCTCATGAAGCTCAAGAGAAGGGATGAAGGAATTAATTTCCATTTTCTTAGTTGGAGAAGTATCTGTACTCCCCAGTTTAGACTGCATGGGCTAAGCAGGTATTAGGGGACAAGCCCTGCCTCTGGAGCTTGAATGGACAGGAGGAAAGATGAAAGAAAGGAGAGGCAACCTGAGTTTTGCAAGACCGTGTTTAGGGAGGATACTCGAGAAAATTCAGATGACGTTAGATTTAAAGAGGAAAAATTAATTTAAAGCTGCTTAAAATCTGGATTTTAACTTCTAATGATATACACTAATTTTGTGATGTTCATGTGCGTGTGTAGGAAACGTTATGCTTACACAGAAAATCAGATATGTACCTGAAACAGAAGCCAGCCATCAGACTCCTCAATTGTCTTTTGATTCCTGTGATGTGAAGGCATGTTGCATCTGCCAAAAATTTGACCCTGGTCTCTAGGGTTCTTGAATCTTCAAAAAAAAAAAAAAAAAAAAAAAGAAAAAGTTTAATGTCTAACTGCTATTCTCAAGCAAGTCCTTTAATTAGAAAAAGAATAGACTAAGCACTGGTTTCAGTACTAGTTTCTGACATGACTTAAACCAGACAATAATCCAAAGTATGGCATGGCCTGCCAGCAAGTAATCCAAAGAAAGGTGGGACAGCTGAAGCATTTAAAATTTCAGTTAAGCAAAGCTTCAGAAGAGTTAGAAAGAAAGAGCATTTGTGCTCAGGAGTGTGGGGTTTTCCCCCCAGGCTCCAACTTGCTAACACAGACTTCTTGTTTTCCGAACTTCCATGCAAGAAAATCTCATGCCATAAAAGAGCAAAACCCTTAAGAAAAAGAAGAAAAATGCTTTCTTGTAGCCTTGAGGTCGACAGTTGTCTCTATTGCAAAACTATAGTCTCAGCAACCCCTCAGTGTGTTATTTTATAACCATTGTCCTGAAAACCACTATGAGTCAAAGCCTATTCAAGCGAGGGAAAGTGACATAACCACTGGTTACCAGTAGCAATGCAGTGACAATTTCTATCAGAGATACGCCACCAGTATTTACATAGTTACATAGCAGACACTTAAAGAGATAAATCATGGTGTAAAGGGAGGGTTTCTAGCAGCACATGAATTCAAGATAGGGAAGGGGAATAGATTTATCATAGGAAATGCAATCAGCATTCGTGCTCTGCAAGGAACTTCCAGGGTTCCTATTCTCAATGTATGAAAGCATCTGCAGGGCTGGCTGGGGCTGAAAGGAGTCTCAAAAAGGCACTGGGAAATGCACTTCTGGGAATTCTCCTCTACCAGCAGGACATGGCTGAAACATTTCAAGGGAAAAGAGCAGCTGTGCTTATGAACTATCCCCCGTGGTGGGAGCTGTGTGCTTAGGAGGATTCAGAACACAGACCTTTATCCCAAGCCTGCAAATAGCTAAGACCTTACACCAGATGGCCTATGGGCAACAGCTTTGTGACTTTTTAGGGGAGAAACCAGCTGGCTCTGCCTCTCCTAGTTCCTGGTATGTGTAGTGTTTGGTAAATGTTAGTACTTGGTGGGTGTGACAGGTACAGAGTGAGCTGTACAGGCATTAACAGCAAAATACTTTAAAGCCAAGATACTAATTTACTGTTCACTAGAAGTCAAACAACTCCTAAATATTTTATTCTGACATCAGGCCTGGCTCTGCAAAGACTTTTTTAGCAAAAACAGCTGTGTGAATTGATCATACATAATCTAGATATGCTAGGGTGTTTTTATATAACATCCTGAAAGCATAGAGTTTTCATACATTCATACATAAATTCATGGATTTGGAGCAGCAGTAGGTCATGAGGTGTACTTGATTAGAAGGCAAAAAGAAAAAAGAAAAAGGAAAAAAAGCACCCTTCTGCCTACCTGCATTGTTCATGAGCTCAAGAATGGATTTATCCTTTACTTAAACAGAAAAAGTTAAAGTGAGGAGGTGACTCACTCTGCAAAAGCACTTCTCCCTTGTATGATTTTCCTGCAAAGGGAGGTTTAATTTCTTCCTTTTAATGACAATGAGCACAATACTGATCTTCTTCCAGCAGTTAATGGCTGGCATAACAGGCAGCATGAGAGCATGACTACATCCTTCATCCTTCTTCTGAATCTATAAACTGCTTCAAGCTTTGAGACCACAAAAGCCACCAATAGACCTGTGTCTTTCCCCTCTCAAACAACTTATCCAAGAGTGAAATTCCAAACCACCAGTCATGCTGACAGAGCTCCTTCTCTAGTGGAAGAAGGGATGTGAAAAGTCACATCACAGACAGCAACAGATGGTTTTTTATTTCCATGTGCTCTGCACGTTCTGTAATAGTCCATAGCAAAACCAGATTTGGACTGATGGCCCATGCAGCTGAGCAATTCCAAAAAAGCACCAAGCAGGAGACCTGACCAATATGTCAGGCAGCTGCACTAACTTGTGCATGGGGAAGCAGAGAAGACGTGCATTTTTCTGTGTTATTTTGCCACTGAACCTCTGAATGGCTTTTAGCAACTATCTTTACCTCTTCTTTTGCATTCTGCCTACTGTGACTACTCCTTCATGTACTGGGCATCCTTGCTATCATACACATGATTTACACTGAGAAATTATCAAGTCCAAGTTTTACTTTAAATCTGTTTAAAATTAATCAGTCTTGAAAGAAAAGGCATAATGTTCTGTCCTCTATGAAGGAAATTAAAAATAACGGTGTAATAGAGAAGTTTATATTCATATGCCATGGTTAGAAAATCACTACAATTAAGACACAAATAAATGATCCAGTTTATATAAATGCAAGGCACCAATAGAGAGAGCAATGCTTTCACAGGGTATTGTTTCTCAAGGAAAAATACCAACAGAGCCTGCAAAAGGTTCTTGTTAGCTACTGGTCCATGAACTGTGTAATAAGAAAAAACCCCAGTGCCCTTCCCACACAACCCCTGCCTGCCTAATTGATGACTGACTAGTGATCAGCTTGACAGGACCTCAGGACCAACAAAGCAAGCATCCCACTCAGGCTGTATCTCTCACTGCATGATACTGAAAGGAGGATTCACAATGTGCCCCTGAAGTGTAGCCAAACCTAGAGTGACTTGGATAAAATAATTTCTGTTCAGCCATATCCAGATTCTTAGAAGGTTACTTTTGTTCTGCATTGGAGTGGAAGGGTTACAGCCAGAAATTCAGTAAAATTCAAATTCCAGGGTATTCTAGTTGTGAAGGAAGAAGATATTTCAGCATTAAACAAGTATTTAACAAGTAATTCACCATGAATTCTGAAAAAGCTAACAATATTTTGAAGGACTCTTATTTTAGCAAAACTGAGGAACTATCCACTATGCACTCCCACTAGTCATTTTGGTGACAACTTCTGCTTTACTAATCTCTCGGAGGAAAGGCCAAATTAATTCTTAATTACAGAGGAATGAACACCCTAAGTTTTCAATTGCCCATCAGCACACATGGTAACCCTCCAATTACAGTAAACTGCTGCTTAATGTGTGGCAAGACAAACTCAAGACTAAGTGGTCCAGAGATCATGACAAATCTGGTCAGGAAGCCTTTCTGGAGAACATGAGCAATTGTTTTACAGAACCACCATGTGAATATATCCTGTCTAGAAGGCATTCATGGATTCCTCTGCTCTGACCAGTAAGAAATGACTTCACAAATGCCTTGAGCAACAGGTCATTTTACCTCCATGCAGCAGAATTCTCTTTGACGGAAAGGACTTCACTTAGGCTCAGCTGAGATACTTTTCAATTTGAAACAATGTAAATATTAACAGTCAGAAGGGAAATGTTGGAACAAGGAACAGGACTGTGTTTTTGTTTTGCAACCCATGGTAATAACATAGAAGGAAGATGAACAAGCTTCATAGAGGGTTTAATGCAGTTACAGTCCACTTGGAAGTTAAAAGACCAAGAGGCAGTATGGATCAAAGCTGGAAGTTATTGATGAGTCTACTACAAAGCAAATGGAACAGGAAGCTTTTGAACAATTTGAAATCCTGGCTGATGGTTTATTTGAAATTATAGGCCACATTCTTGCACAGGTTTTAAAAGCTTTCTGGACCACAGCTATTCAGCCATCTTTAAATTGGTATGGACTGCTGTTAAAGAAGTTTCCTCTTTAGAAGTATGACAAATAAGTCTTACTATGCTTGTTGTGATTTTATAAATCCATAAGGCAAGTCATCCTTTCCTACACAAACATCTGTGGGAGTATAAAAGGCCTCCTTAATCCACAATTTTAATTTCAGAAGTTTTCTGCAGGGAGTGAGAAATATAAAGGCAAGTTCTACAATCATAAAACATGAAAGAGACAAGTATGGGTGGTATTGCTGCAACAGAAACCCTGCAGTTAGCTGGAATAAGCCAATGCTTAACAGTAGCAGTGGCATGGGCTTTCTAAAGTACATCTGACTTCTGACAAACTGAGTTCTAGAGCACAGCCTGCTGTCTGGGCAACTGCTCACAGCCTCCCTGTCTTTGCTGCTGGGGAAAATTCATTCAGGCAAGGAGTGAGGAATTAGTCTGTTTTTGGCAAAGCTCTTAGGGACATACATGTGGCCCCACAGCATTTAATGAGACTGGAAACACGTTTCACTTTAGGGGAATCCTTCCAAGGCAAACTCAAGGGCCAAAGCAGTAACTTAGAACAGACTATTCCAGTACAAAGGGAGTTACCTACAAGGATCATCCAGTCCAACTGCCTGAGCAACTCAGGAAACCTCAGCCTGGGGGCTCAGATCTGCTCCTACCTGTGACTTCCACCCCAGAGGCTGCAGGCAGCCCCTTCATCCTGGGGTCTGGCCTGCACGACTGAGGAGCTGCAGTAGGTTACAAGATCACTGCCTCCTGCTGCTCACCACCACTGCAGGGCCAGAGGTTTCTGCCCAGTCAGATCAGCTGATTTCATGGAATCAAACAACAGGCAACACATGAACCAAGCAGCAGGCATTTCCAGTTACAAAAGTACGAGATTTCTGCTATTTAGCCCATTCTGATCAACCAGATAAAGAAATAGATTTCACCTTTCTACTGCTGTAATTCCATGGAATTAGTCCTGGAAGCCCAGATGACACTTCTTTCTTGATCCACAGACTTCCAATATTCTTCCAAATTAGCCTTTAAATATCCACAGCTAAACCTTAGTCACTTAGTAAGAAACGAGGCAACAATTTTATGCAAAACTCAAGATCACATTTGTCATACTAGAAGGCAGGAGTGGGTTTGTTATTTTATTTTTTATTTGAAATATTTCAGAGCTTTCTTATGATACATACACATTGATAGGGCTTCCGGTAGCATACTTTCAAAAAAATTAGTTATGAATCATAATCAGAAATAAATGACTCTTACATCTATTAAGACGGTTATTTAAAAAAAAAACATTTTGATGAATCATGCAAAAATGTTCATAAACAGCATTATACTTTTTTGTAGATAAACGTATTGTTTTTCCTAATTCTTACAAAAATAGCTTGTACTTTTAACACTTGAATTGAAAAAAAAAATATTTACAGCAGACATCATAAATGCCACATTGAAGTTCATAGAGGCAAAGTGGTGATGGTCCCCTGTTTTGCTTTCACAGAACATGCTGAGGGTTTCAGATCTCTTCCATAAACTCCCAATTTAAAAGTGTTCAGTCTTGGATCTTCAGTATGCTCCTCTTCTCCAAATCATTCATTTCCTTCAGTATAAGGGCAACATTGTATCTCAGTTCTTGAAACTTTGCAACTGGCACCTGAAACAGAATAGTCAGGTTAGAAAACACAAGACATTCAGGAACCTTGACTAGGCACGTCTATGGATATAGAACATTCTTCGGTTCAAGGCAAATCTGTCTTAAAATACTTTTTTTTTTGCAGACTTAAGATGAAGGATTTAAGGTTAATAAAATTCAGTTAATTCAACTCAATTCACGTTGCAAAGGAGAGTGGGGAAAAAACAGAAGTAATATCTACATGGTACATTTTCTGTACTGCCTGATGAGAGAAAGGAAATACTCAAGGATGTAAACTGAGAGCTGCTTGGGTGATATAAAAGTCATGGACTGGAAGAAACGACATCTGGGAGGTCATGAGACTTCTGAATTCTCAAGCGACAAAGTCAAGATACTTGGCTTGTCCAAACTTGCAAGAGAAAGGAATGAGATTCCAGGCGAGAGACTTGGCAGCAACCTCAGGAGCAAATGGCACAGGGCAGTACATGTAGAAGGCAGAGGATCTAGGGGCATCTTCAACTGTGCAGGAGACTCATGGGCTCTCCTTGACCATTTCAAGCCCGAGAAGCCAAGTGGATGGAGATCTTATCTCTGAGGACAGAGACCCCCAGCTGAGAGCAGGCACAGCCCGGTGCCACTGGAGCACTGCACAAACACAAGCTCACACAAGAGCCCAGTGCAGCCTGGCTGGTCCCAGGCAGCCTGCACAGCACTATTCACTCCTTTGACTGCACTGAAGACAGCAGTTCTTTTGGCAGAGACCCTTATCATCCTTCTGCCCACTGTAGCACAGATACCAATTATATGAGAGGAATCCAACACCTGATTTGCATTTTCCACATACATCAGAAATGCATAAAAAGGCACCGTGTCCTTTTCACTTTTGACGTATATACAAGACTCAAAATGCTGCAATTCCCACTGCTTTAAAAAAACCCAAAAATCTTCAGTCAGAAGTCACTGTGATTAAAATACCTAAAGGAGACCAAGGAGACTAACTTCTCCCTGTGAACATTTTAAAACTGATCACAACAGAATTATTTCCTGGACTTACCATCTTACATAAGCCCTGTTAGTTAGCAGGACATTCTGAACATGTTCAAAGAGAAGAAAACTAAGGATCTGAGGACTATATTTACTTGCATATGGTACCTTGAACCAAAACACAAGTTTATCCCAAAGTGTACTAACTGTGGGAAGACCACCCAACAGATATAGAAATCCTGGTTTCAGTCACTGTCTTGGCATTCAGATCCAAGCAGCAGCAACAGCAGAGCTGATTCTAAGAGAAGCACACTGTTTGTTATCAGATATCTGCACTCCTGTGTGTGCTGGACAAACATCTCCAGTGCAGAATAACAAAGGGTCTTCCACAGACTCACAATGACAAAAAAACCACCAAAACCAAACCCTAAAATCAAACCAAAACAGTCAGAAACAATGGCACCAAGACCAACATTTGACATTTTATGCTACGAAATAAAGTGGGAATAGATTATAAACTAAATTTTATTCTCACAAGTGAAATTTACCCTGTTGTAAATGGTTAACCTAAAGTCCATGGCATCATTTAAGTTCCATGGAAGTCCTAAAATACAATTTAGTTTTTTATGTAAACTAAATTTTATTCTCACAAGTGAAATGTACCCTGTTGTAAAGGGTTAACCCAAAGTCCATGGCATCACTAAAGTTCCATGGAAGTCCTAAAATACAATGTATGGGGTGCTTGCTCTGAGCTGGACTGCAGCAGAGGGGTAAATTTGATCTCCTGTGAAATGACACTCTCAACAGTTTGCAATGTAGCACAGAATTTATGCCTTCCTCAACAGATGCTTTCTTGCAAAACAATTTAACAGTAAAATCAGTCCACCTCTTTCAACCCACAGGGCTTTGGTGCTTCTTCCAGACCACCACTAATGAGAGAACTGAAGCCAAAATCTGTACAGAGTTCAAATGTAACAATGCCTGCTGTGCATTGAATTCCTGTACGCAGCACCATGTTATTTATAGAACAAATAGCATTCCTTTTCAAAGGTTAAAATTATGGAAGAGTTTATGCCATCTTCTGGCAAGCCTTTAGGTACAGTGTCATAAATATTGCCACTGACTAATCCTGCAACAAGCAAAGAAGTTTTTTTTTTCACTTTCTAGCAGCCAGAACAGTTCTGAAGGAAAAGAATAAAACTACCTCTGCCACAGAAAAGAATGTTACCATTCTCTGCCAAATGCAGAAGGTTTAGATGTGCATCATATATTATATAAATTACCCCAGTAATTTTCTTCCCCTCAAGAGCCATCATCAGGTCTGAAGGTTACAGTTCATAACAACCCCATAACTTTTAGTCAAACCAGATACATTATTTAATAGTGCATACCACTAATTAATATTCTTCTAATAAATTGCAGTTCAGCAGAATATGTGTAGGAACAAGGTATGAAATTATTTTGAATGGTATTTCATTAAATATTTTATGTGGTTACACTGAACATGAAGGATTCCAAAGCATACCAGCCAATGGTAACACATAATTTACAAAAACTTTAGGATTTTAAGTAATAATTCAACTTTCTAAATAAAACTAGAAGTGGTTTCCTTACAATTTATTATGGCAATCAGACTTACTTCAAAGCGATGAGCTGTCCCATCTGAAAGCTTCATCATCATCAGAATGGATGGCTGGAGTGCACGGGCCAGTGAACTGAAATTATTTACATCATTAGTATTACAGCAGTAGGGATCAGCAGTGTGATGAGTACAGCATTGCACATTAACAATTTTAGATGTTCATGTAGGCTTTACACAGAACATGAGTAATTTCAGTCACAGAGTCTGGCTGCAAACTCATGAACACAACAGTTCTGTCCAATTTACCTCAGTACTGAGACTTAACATTTCGTTAATAGTTTAGTAACTGCAAGTTTAGGAGCATTTTCATTTTTACATAATTGGTTTAGTGGAACTATGATAGGAATTAGAGCTGACCAAGTATAACTGCTAATAATAATGCAGTTTTCTTATGCAGTTCACTGTGTTGCATTAATCATTTCCGTCCCTTCATACGTTCAACTGCCACCTCATTTGGGGAATCAACCTCTTCCAGGCTTCATCCTAAATTTGTGTGTTATTTTATTTGATGACCCAAAGAAGGGAAATGAGTCATTCTTGTGCAGCTTCCATCAGCTGACATTGCCAAAGCCTGCTCAGGTACAGACAGGCACTACAGCCCAAAGCTGCCATACCTCCCTGCAGAGGCTGTTGCTGGATGATAAACAAGAAATCCCAGGGGGAAGATTAACTGAGAACAAAACTAAAAGGAAGGAAAACAAAACCTGGTAACGTATTGCTTGGAATATTGCTCCTGTGTCGTTTGGAAAACAAATCAGGATTTGCTTTCAGCTTGCAAGCACTGTGCCTGAGGATGTTTATCTGGACATTTGGCTCTTTTATCAGTATAGATTCTTCTACAGAGTGATACCTGTGTGGTGCTTACAGCTCTGCTCATCAGAAAGTCATCTGAAAGGGTAGCTGGTAGCCATTCCAATTTTCTCTTAGAAGCCTTTTTTCTTGATTTCAGGAAGACAATCCCTGATCAGCCATGGGCCTCTCTGGCAGCAGGGAGACAGCACTCTCTCCCAGGTGCAGGTATTCACACGACATAAGGTCACTCATGCTAACAATTTACACTGCTAACAAAGACTGGATCATCTAATTTCTTTCAGCTTGGTCTGCCTTGGTTAGAATTAGACAGACACCAAACAGCACAGACAACAGGTTTCTGTTTCCTTCTGGCTCTAGCCAAGGATCATTCCCCACATGCCTCTGGTGTGGCAGATTGCAAGAAGCTGTTCACTGCAGGCACAGGCAGGATGAGCTCAAAGGCTTTTACTCCTGTTGTGAAAAACTAGGAGGTACTTCAATAACCAGTTACATAACTATGGCAGTACAAAGGTGCTGTCCTGAAACCTCTCTTTGTAGAAACAGAGTACAAGAGATGGAAAGTCATTTAACATGTGCAACAAATTATGTTCTGTTGTTAGAGAAGTTGAATAGACGAATACCCTCCCTGTTCCAGTAACACTAAGAGCCTGCCTAGCTGCTTGAGGCTCAATCTGACTAATTTATGCCATCATCACCAGGATCTGTGGATTCGTATCAGCTCTATTAAGTTTTAAAATAAGACTCAAACTTTCAGTGAAATGTTACCAGCAGTAAAGTGTATATACATGACTTCTACACTGTCCAGAAAATTCCACTTTACTGTTTAATGTTACCTGCCAATCCCTAATAGCAAGGCACATTTTGACCCCAGTAAAATATTTAAGCAGCACAAGAAATCAGTTCAATCTTAGGTAATTCCAGGGATGTGCATGATTCTCTTTTATACCTTGTGGATATAGCTACATCCACTCTCCACCTGAAGTCCTGGATGCTTGGTAGCCGACTCCTCTGTACCAGAGCTGTGCCTTCGGAAGTGGGACGCCTGGAGAGTGAATCAGAAATAAGAGACTGGAATGGAAATTCATAAAAGAAGAAACACTCTAAAGAGAAAATAAGATTCCTCAGTACAAACCTGTCCAGAATTTGTTTCTCTACTACATCTCTCCTCACTTAAAGAGGTCTGAACAAGTGGAGTTTTTGTGGATTTAAGACAGCTGTGGTCAGATTATCCCCTTTTTTCTATGCTTAACTACGGTCCACGTTGAAAAAAGAGACCAAGTGACTGTGTAATTCTAGTAAATTGATGTCACTATAAAGTTTAGTAAGAGTCACTGTGGTGGCTGGCATACCTATTATTTCAGTTATATGCAACTGTGAGGCACAGAAAGAGACCTGCAAATATACTCTATCATCATGCAAATCCAAGAGGAACAAGCAAGCAGAGTCAAGACAGGTGACTTAGGCAAAACAGTTGCATAAGGTCACTGTTCTTCAGCAAAAACCATCTAGTATTGGCAAGAAGCAATGTTTTGAAATGTAATAATATTAGTGTATTGAGTGTATTTTGAAGTATACTTAAAAAACTCCACAGTAGTTCTTGTTGATCCAACATCATTTACAAGCTCTAAGTTCCTTACATAATGTTTACTGCCAAGCCCAGCACAGCCTTCAAGATTTTTGCCTAGTCTAATGTGTAAGAAGCCAAGCATTTCATTTGTTACTCATACTGCAGTAAGAATCAGGCTGATCAAGTCCTAGTTTATTTCTGTGTGGAAATACAGTTAACAGGGATTAAACTTCAGATGGTTGACAATTAAAACAATTTTAACAGCACCCTAAGTTCTGGATAAGTAAATGACAAATCTGATACAAATATGTAGTAATCATTCATTCTATATATGCAGAAATAATTTCAGAATGAGGTCACTCAGCTGCTCCATTCAGGAGCTGGATATCTGTTACTTCTTTTTTTTCTCTAAACATCTAGTGTCCCTGGAATTTATTTAAAGTACATTTCAAGGCTACTCCAGTACCTTCACTAAGGGCAGGATAAGAAATATTACATCCTTTATCCATGGTGCTAGACATAATCTAATTACAGACTTTGCATCAGAAAGGAATCCTCTCTGAACAAATGAAGCACTGTAGGAATGGCAGCCTAACATCACTAGTCAGAGCCTTGTGTGCAAGTTAGCTGGGCCTTTAGAAACTGCCCAGAAAGATTAATGATCTGACAAAGTACACAGGACTCACAGGCTGAGATCCTCCAAGTGTCCTGCATTTTGCAAAGATATTATAAGAAAGAATTTATCTCTTTGGTGAGGAGGGGTTGGGTGGTATCAGAAGTGACACACATTCCCAATAACATGGTAAAGGAATGAGCAAAAAAAGTAGATCAGCTGGTTCTTACTCATTGTCAACTCCTGGATAGGAAGTAGGTCACCACAGCTGGGTGCAGCCATGAGGAGCTGGAGTCTAGAATAGTCATTATCAGGATTAAACAATAAGAATAGGCCTTTCCCTCAGAGGGGAGCTGCTGCCAGAGTACTGCTTAAGTTGGAGACTCCCTAAAAATAGCCACACTGCTACCGTTTCCTTAAGACCTGTTAACTCCCATCAATGGAAGTCAGTCCATTCAGCACAGCACCCGCACTCTGGGGGAAGAAAGGAGTTTTAAAAACAGAAAGATACTCTACCTAGCAGCGGTGGGAAAGGTCAGAAATGGTGACCTCCCAAACAGAGGGGAAGCTTCTGAATATTGTTGAGAGATGGCATTTCTGTGGTCAAACACAAAGCTTTATTTCTGGTCAGGACTGCAATTCTGTCACCATTCTCCCAGGAAGAATCACAGCTTCTATGGAATAGTTTAAGCTTATGTCAGGACCTTCCCAGCATGGGCAAGACCACGGCAGGAACTGCAAGAATCCTAAAAAGATGACAGAATGTGCATAGTGGCCAACATGCACACAGAAATTAAACAGGCTGCTAATCAAGCCATTGATTTCTGAGAGGAACAGCAAAATGAAGCAGAAAAGACTCAATGAATCTTACATCCAAAACCTATAGCCTACAATTACATTTTGTAAACACTCTGTGCCAGCAGCTGCAATATACTGTCAGCACATTGTGCAGAGGCAGAACAGGTAAAAGACCATGGATCAGGAAGAGACCATTCAAGCTATGGTGGAAAGGATGATATAGCTGGTGACAAGAACATCACCTGCTAAAGGAGGCAGCTCAAAAATGAAAGATTAGAGAATTTGAGCAGCAGTTGATCTACCAGTATCAAAACTAAAGACAAGTTCTGGATGGTTCCCTATGCACATAACAATACATGCCTAGCAGGCCACTGAACTGGAAGGCTGAACAAACTTGTATGTGTGAAATGCTGACAAATGGCACACAGAATGCACCCTCCTGGTACAAACTAAAGCTACACCATTAGAAAAGGAAAAAAAAAAAAAAAAAAAAAAAAAAAAAAAAAAAAAAAAAAGCAGTGCATTTATTATAAACATTCAGAGAGGAGGAAGTTAGTGTTATCATTTCCCTTAAAACCAGTTTTAATTTCATATAGTTATTTCATGGTGTCAACATGGCAAGATTTTCTTTCAGTCTACATAGCTTGATGGAACTGTGGGGACACAAATACAAATGCCAAATACTTCAGAGCTGTTGTTTAGTGAAAAGAACTCCAAAAATAAGATAGGATGCCAGAAGAAGTATTAAAAATGGATTTTTCTGGGTTATCTAGCTCATACTGAATTACTGAATTTTTGATCACATGCTAATGCAACTCTTACCATCACAAACATATATATTTACAACTCAATACGCATATGTATGATTCAGTGTTACATTTAAGACTGTAGAAGAAGATCTGTCTAAAAATCAAACCTGAGGTGTTCTTCTCTGGTCTCAAAACACAGAGCAAGATTACACTGGATAATCACAGCTTTCAAAATGAGAAAAAGCTAAATTTTCCAGCATCGTGATTTCACAGTAGAAAACAGACAATCATGCATGCTTCAAATTACATCTAAATTTATCTTCCTTCCCTACTGCAAACAATATTTCCACTTTGCAACCATGAATTTTGCATTCTTAACACCTATAATTCAAACAGAAGAGCAAAGAAAAGATGAGAAGACTGAATTTATTTTTACTCCAAGAACCTTTAGCTGTAAGCCAAGATCTTAATCAAAGAAATGAAAAATATTTTTAGCTTTGGTAGCAGTACTCAGACCCTTGAGGGTAAGTGAAAAACCACAACTATGATTATTTGGATTCCATGCAGAGAATCTGGAGCAGCATTGGGTTAATGACGTCACGTGCTGAGTGACCTCAAGTTTCAAGAAGGAAAACTGGAATCACAGAGGATCCTGAGTTGGAAGGGTCCACAATGATGGCCCTGCACAAGTTTGCATATGCAGAATGTTCAAGATTGTGAATTTCTAGATGTAGAGTAGGCTAAATATGGTTGAGCAGAGAAACTTCTAGAAAAAGGGAATCCCAAAAATGGACAAAAGAGACAGGCTGTTCAAAAAGCTCTCTATTTAGAACTGCCTCTAGAGTTATTGAGGAATGTTGCTTTAAAAGTGAATTACAGCAGGCAGAGCACTTGATATCTCATATGTCTTGTCATCAAGTCACTCAGTGTGAATTCCCAACTGAACTGTACATTGAGACTTGAGAAATGCTATCTGAGAAAGCTGCCATGAACCAGAGCATGTAGGGGGCTTATGTAGCCTGCCTCTTATGCTACAACTTGCAGTGATAATGATGGCAAAAATGAGTAATTCAACACTGCATTTTTCATCTGTAGGTATTGATCCACCTCACAGTCTATAGAAGATTATAAAAATTGACGAACACAGAAAAACTGGAAACTGGCAAGAAAGCTACTTAATGCATGTATTGCCATGTATGATGGACATCATACTGTGCTGAATCAAAATAATGGGACAAGTTTTGTTCTCATTAATTTGGAAAATATTGCTGTTCCTTCAATACACCAAGGATCTGTGTCAGCAGAGCTCTGTGCAGCCCTGCTGTCTGCACAATGAAGACACTAACCTGTTACCAAAGACTACACTGGAGAAGTCCACAATGAAATCTTCTGGTATTCTGAAAGAGAAGAGCAAGACAAAACAGTTAGGATTTTTTTTGTAACCACAGTTATACAGCCTTATCTGAAAAAAAAAAACCCTAAATCTATTACAGAACACAAAAGATGTGTCAACATTTACTATCTTCCATTGCTTAAAATTGGCAGCTCTTACATAAGCACTTCAGTATTGATTCATTCAGGGCTCTCAAAAGGACAACCAATGTTTATATACCAAGAGCCCTAAAAACTGTACTACATCTTCCATCCTACCTTGTATGGCAAGTGTATTTCAAAAGAACCCAGTATTTACTTAACTTCTCTCAGTAAAGTCAAGAAAAATTTTACTGATGGCTCTGACAAGTGTAGAAGGCAGGCCAGCAATGTATGCTTTCAAAAATCCCAAACTTATAAGTTTCATTTCATTTTCATCTCAAGTGTAATGAAGACAGAAGGAATTGTCCCCTCAAAATTCAAACAGAAGCCCTTGAAGCCAAGGCTACTTATAAAAGGAGCATACGTAGGGACTAGCTGAAGAGACTAACACACTCCATCTACCCTACACCTCTTCACTCCTTCACCATTCCTCTAACACTGCCTTACAAACTAGCTACTGCTGATTTTCAGTTCAATAGATCAGGCTGTGAATTGCAAAGACCACAGAGCAAACACTATCTATTCAGCTGCCTTTGCCACAGGCACATTAACCTCCTACAGAGAGGCAGGCTGGACAAGAGGGAGAAGTCAGTACTGCTGCTGCCGCAGTTAAATCCAGCACTCACATGAATCAGTGCCCAGAGACATTACTCACCAGTGGCTTGAGACACACAGCAGTGTATCAAAGAAAAATCAAAGCAAACAAGGAAGTCATCTGTCCTAAAGAGCTTACAGTGTCTAACGACCAGAGAAAAAACAACTCATCAACTCACACAGTGGGAAGATGAAACAGCAGCTACTACAGCTCGAATTCATAAAGGAACAAGTGGGGTTAAACCACATTTTTAAATAGTGCTTGGATAAAAAGAAATTCATTTTAGCAAGCACTAAAACAGTGCTTTTTTGGCTGCAAGAGTCTATCTTTCAGAAGAGACAAGATTATTTCTGCAAATATTACTTATACTTTCATGCAAGTGTATCATTTAGCCCATCCTGACACTGACTGGATATCCTGACTAGGTAGTGGAATAGCTGGAGACAGGGACAGGTAATATAGTTATCATGATACCTAACACAACACTTGCTTGACCCAACAGTGTTACTAAAACAGAAGCATTAACACTACCTTTGAGTCTGCATTATTTTTGCTGTGCACTCAATGATTTTGCTGAAAATTCTGTTCCTGGTTCAAGCAGTGCACACAAGGCCAGTCACACATGACACAGATAAAACAGAATATGGCACAGCTCAGCCAGAACTATGGATGGCAATCACTTGGCAGTGGAACATTATGAGGAAGGGACTCAAAGGGCAAGAACTCTGTGAAGATGTCTCAATCCCATGTTATTCTGAGTCATAAAGTTATTAAATAATCTGCAAGGGGAGGGAAAAAAAAGCAGTCACAATTTAGTGTGAATTTACTCCCACTGGCTCAGCTACTCCAGGCTAAGAAATAGGGAATTGCAACTCTTCTAAACCAGTAATATTGATCTAGTTAATTGGAAGTGGGCATGTATTCCAGCCTTTCTCTTCATCAAAACTAGAAGCCAAGATCATGTATCTCACCAGAAAATTGAGAATTACAAGATAATATATAGGCAAAATTATCTCAAACTTCAGATTCACTAAAAGAAACAAAACAGAATTCAAGAAGTGAAAAAAAAAAAAAAAAAGTTATATGGCACAGAGTTCAAACCTTTTAAAAGAATACAGAATAAAAAAAGAGGGCTATAAGCCCTTTTTCTGCCTTAAAAGGCAAAACACCTGCCCAAACACTGGATGCCAATAATGCCAAACCATCACTGTCCACCAATGTAATTTTCTTCGTGTGCTTGATCACAGGGTCTGAATGTAATTAGTAAGTGCTTTGAAAACAAGCAAGTATTTCATCTCCAAACCCAAGCTCATTGGGAAATGTAGGAAATGGTGTTTCACAGAGGAACTGAAGGTGCAAAAGGTGTCACCAAATTTCTAAGTATCACGGCTTGAGAGGAGAATAAGCTATTTAGTCTCCCAAAAGTTCAGGCACAAGGTAAAAAGAGCTACTCACAGGAAATAAGACTCTCAGAGATGGAAATTAGGAGGAGTCCTAATACTGTGAGAATAATGGGAGCATAGCAGCAACTAGCAGCACATTAAACACTCAAGTCTGCAAGCAGCACAAATACAGTTACCTAACTATTGCTGCTAGATCAGCCATATTAACCAGAACAGTAAGATAGAAAGATGTATCAAGACATAAAAAAGATCATCCAGACTGAAAAGTGTCAGAACAAAATGTATGAATAATCCATTAAGTGAGAAAAAACCACCCCAAACACAACTACAAAAGTGTAAGCCATTAAAGTGTGGTCAAATAACAGGGACAGGGACCTGGGAGTCTGCATTTCTAGACACAGCCAGTCAGCACAGTGACTTCTGACACTCCTATACCAACTTTCTCCACTGCTCAGAAGAGGAATATTCACCCAGCCCCAGAGAATTTGGTATGGAGCTTTTAGTATTCTTCCATAATACTTTATTCTGTAATCAAACTTGGCACATTCTGTGTGCACTTTAAAAAATACCAGCTCCCACTGGGTCAAAAGCAATTAATCATTTTCTTACTGACCTACTTTAACCTGGGTGTGAACTCCATGAAGTGGCAGAGGCAGCAGCTTGCATTTGAGCTCTCAGGACAAAAGGCAGGCCAAACTCCAGCATTGAGCTGTATCTCAGACAGAGATACAGAGACTGAGCAGACAAAACTGTATCAACTTGCAAGGCAGCTTTCACTACGGCCCAAATGACAACTTTCATTGATTACACCTGATTACATCTGCAGTTTTAATTTGCCTGAAGTTGCTCATAAAGGAAATCATGCTTATGACTTAACTGTTTATGAAGAGAAAGACAATGTACAGGTTAACAGACAAATAAGGATGAAAAAAGACAGAATTAGAAACATTTATTTCTCCAAGGTAGCAATTAGAATGTTAAAGAAATGTGCAAAAATAGTGTTTTAAATAATTAAGCATTGGTGCAGAAGTTTCACTACAGAAGAAAACATCAACTGCTGTTATTCTCTCATTGCTACTGAGTATAGAAATAAGGGAAAACCTACAAATATTACTAGCATCTGGCATCTAGCTTTTAGGATATGATCCCTTCAAAGATACTCGTGGAAAACTGATACAGATTTTGGCAAAGGCTGTAACAAAGGTCATGATTTCTTGGGTAATGGGCAGAAGTCATAGATGAAGATGGTGGTAGGGTTTCATGAGAGTGTTGTATCACTGACCTTTCAAAGAAGGAAAGAAGTAGGGCAGTTCTTAGCTTCTGAAATGCTACCACTGTCTTACCAAACACTTAAAGTACTGCAAGGCAAGGTGGGGATGGCAGAGAGAAGGTCACTCATATTTGCATAACCTACATTACAGACTAAATCAGACCCTTCTCCCCAGCAGGTGAAATAAAACTGCTCATGCTCAGTGCTAAATCAAGTCTTACACAACACCTGTTTTTTTCCTCTGGCTTTACATGACATTTGGCAACAGATGCATTATGAGGTATCTGCAGGTAATTTTTATACAAACTTTTTTTTGTGTAAAAAAGTTAATCTGGAGAAGCAGTTATATAACCATGAAAAGGAAACATTAAAAGAACGGGTGTTAACAGGCATACCTGAGCTCCTTCAGGTCTTCTTTGAAAACCTAAAAAGACAAGGAAGATGAAATTTTACATGATATAGCCTTAAATTATCATTTCTTATCTACTGAAAAAATAGTGGCTATTGATATCTCTCCCCAAAAATTTTAGACTTGAGTGCCAGTAGTTTTGAAATACTGGTAATATATTGAAAAGAATTTTCAGAAGTGTTCAATCAAGTTGTGATTTAAAGACCTAAATATCTTGGAAGCCTTTACTTTTCAAAAGAATGTCTCTGCCACTTCTTTTATGTAGCTATTCAGAAACATTTTTCTTTTAGAGTAACTATGTGCCCTTATTCTCAAATGTGTTTTGCAGCAACTTGTTTAAAGTATGACAAGAAAAAGGAAAGGGCAAAAGATAAGGTCTGAATAATAAAAGCATACTTCCACTACATTTCCTGCAATATGGAAGCTCTCCCAGTAGGCCTGGGTAAATTTGAAGCTGTATCTTAAACAAGAGGTTCTGGAAACCCAGAAGTGATTCATTCACATAAAAATGAGAAAAGAAAGTTGTAAGGTAAAGGAATATGAAAAAGAAAGGAAACAGCCATGAAGAAGGGATAAGGGTTGGGAACATGGCAAGTGTGTACATAATCACACCAAACATCCACAGCATACGTGCAAATTGCACTTTCTTCCAAATTCCACTATATTGTTCTGGCCATAAGACCTTCCTTCCTCTACGGCAGAAATATGAACAAAGGAGGGAAACAAAAATGAGAAATTATAAACATGGATAAAAATGAGTGATATGTGTGAACACCCAGTTAGAGTAAGAGAGAGCATTGATGCCTATGAAATAACATTTTGTTATGATTTGTTTCGTGGCTTTGATTTATGAGTGAGAACAAACATGCACAGCAAACAAGATGCTGAAGCAGAATTAGATACAGAAATCTTCTTCCTAAAGCTTATGTATTTTTTTCAAAAAGGTCACTCTAAATCTACCCAACAAGTGAAATAATAAATTCCAGATTTTTAACAGTTTCTTCCAACAACCTTACCTTGAAGACTTATTTTTACGTGCAGCTTCCCACCCAGGCATATGAGATTTAGATGGTGACTTGTGTCTGATGCAGCTTTTACCTTATCAGGGTTCCAAGTACTCCCAGAACTTACTTCTTGTTTGAAAGTTGATAAGGGGAGTCTCAATGCTTCTCGGAGGAGGGTGTACATGCCAGAAATGAGGAAAGCAAGTTGCTCTTCTGAGAGATTAGCACTTTCTGCAATCAGCCTGACAGATTCCTTGCAGTCTTTTCCTTCCAATGCATTAACAGTGACTGTGAATAAGAAAGCAAAGCAGGATCCTTAATTTACTCAGCTGCGTAGTCCTTGATTTTGATGGTCAAAGGCGCACTGAGAAAATTCTCACAGACAAAAATGAAATCAATCGAGACAGTGTAGCAGGGCCTGCAATAACACTTGATAGATAACCCTCAGATACTGTTACATGCAGTTTTTATATCGTGAACTGACCAGGCATATGAACCTGCATCTCATTTTTTTTACCTTGGTCTTTGGTCAGCAATAGAGTAAACAGCAACAGCCTCGAAAAACGAACTTGGTGCAAGTGCAAGAGCAATGTAGATACACGGTATTGAAATCCATCGCATCTTCAGAGGTTACAAAACCTTCAGAGGAAAAACTGCAGCCCTGCAAACTGTGAGTCACAGGCCAGCAAGAGCAGACGGCGACGGGACATTTGTGCCAGCTCTGCAAAACCGGAGGGAGGCTGAGCCCACCCACTCCCGGGGCATCTGCACCGGGGCCACTGCCCTGGCTCCAGGCACTTCGAAGGACTGTCTGCCCCCGGTATGGTGGAAGCATTTACTGCACACCTGGAAGCAGGTGATAATTTACACCGAAATTAAACTCAGACAGTTAGGCTTCCTGGCACTGATAAGGCTTTTCAGTCCCTATGTCCCTGCACTAGACAGCAGATATGGTTTAACGTGTATTTACTTCTATCATAAACAACTTGCCTATACACAGCTTTATTATTTCAAGTATTACAAGGAACCTCTGAATACATTGCTCATTTCTGCTACTCTGCAGCAACACTTTTAGAGACAAACCAGCTATCAGACGTTTTGAGTCCTTCAAATCAAAAAGAAAATCCCTGACAAGATGTTAGCTGAGAGAACATGCCAGGGTCGCACCATGCTGGGCAGCAGCTACCCTCCATCAAGCTGTGCTTTTGCTCCACTAATCAACTATTCCATTATTCCACGATTGTTTTCCATACCCTAATTTACTCAACCATGTAACTCTTGATTTTGATGGTCAAAGGTGCCTTGGGAAAATTTTCACCACAGGGAGAAATCTCACAGACAAAAATGAAATCAATCATTGTCAATCTTGCAGCCTCAACCTCAATAGCACCTTGGGGTTGCTGTATTGTCTCCTGCGGATTCTGTAGATGCCCACGGGGTCTGTGACTGCCGCACACAACCTGACAGTGACTGGGCTGCTGGCTCTGGGACACGGGGATCAGAGACGAATGACTTTAACAGCACTCAGCTGACTTTGGGGGCCATCCACAGCTGCAGAACTCCATTCCTCATTATCGCAGATGTCACAGAATTGTAGAATAAAATGAATCAAGCCCCTCATTTTATTTAAAGCTCAGCTCTAGCTTCCTGTCAGGAAAAGCAACGGGAAGTGCCCCAGGAAGCGACAGCTTTGCAGCTGCAGTCCTCCAGCTGTCACAGAATCACAGAATGTTCTGAGCTGTAATGGACCCAGAAGGATCATCGAGTCCAACTCAGCCCTGCGCAGGACACCCCAAGAATCCCACCACGAGCCTGAGAGAGTTGTCCCAACACTCCCTAAACTCTGTCAGGCTGGTCCTGCGACCACTTTCCGGGGAGCCTGTTCCAGTGCCCAACACCTCCTGGGGAAAGGATCTTTTCCTGATGCCGACCCTGGAGCGCCCTGACCCAGCGTTGCCCAGCTGTCCCCTCGAGCCCTGTCACTGGTCACCGGAGCCCTCGGTGTCCGAGGTCACCGGAGCCTCTCGGGAGGAAGGGGAGCCCGGCTTTGAGGTCTCCCTTCAGGCCCCTCCAGGCCGAACAGACCAAGTGACCTCAGTCCGCATGGCTTCCCCACTATGGCCTGTCACCACATTCTTCGGACTCTCTGGAAGCTCTCTAAGAGTTGTCCTTGCCTCCCACGCCTTGCTCGGGGAACGCGGCTCCTGCCCGCGGGCTCTGGCTGGGAACCCCCCGCGCCCCTGTGCGGCGGCAGCGCGGCCCCTCCGCGCCGGGGCGAGGCCCCGCACGGGCCCTACCTTTGAGGAGCCGCCGGAAGGTCTCCTTGCCCACGTCCTGCACGCCGCGGGCCATGGCCTCCACCTCGGCCGGCACACGCGGGCCCAGGAACCCACGGCCGCCGCCGCCCTCGCCGAGCCCCTGCGCCGGGCCCGCCGCCATGGCCGCCGTGCCGCGCGCCCTCCCCGCGGCAGGGGGCGCTGTGGGGCGCGGCGCCGGAAGCGGCCTCGGAGGGCGGCGCGTCCCGGGAGCGGCCGCTGATGGCGGCGCCGCCGACGCCGTGTGCCCGAGGCGCGCCCGCCGCCGCCTGAGGCGCGCCGCCGCCCCGCCGCCCCCGCCGCCATGACCGAGGAGCCCTACGAGAAGTTCCTGGCCCCCGAGGAGCCGTGCCCGCTGCTCTCGCACCAGCACCCGCCGCGGGGCGGCAGCTTGAGCCTGAGCGAGGAGGGCTGCCTGGACGTCAGCGATTTCGGCTGCCAGCTTTCCTCCTGCCACCGCACCGACCCTCTGCACCGCTTCCACTCCAACAGGTGCGCTCGCCGCCTCGGGCCGCCGGCGCGGGGGTCGCGGCGGCGGCGGCGGGGCCGCCCCGGGCAGGGCCGCGCTCCTTGCCCCGCTCCTGCCCGGCCGGGCCGCGCGGCGGGAGCGCCGCGTGTCCGTACGGCCCGCTGGGTTACCCTCCCCTTCGGCTGGGGATGCGTTCGGCTCTTCACGGCCCAGCTGGCAGCGTGAGCCGGGACGGTTTTTTAAGATGTGTTTTCTCATAGAGTCGCAGAATGGTTTCGGTTGGAAGGAACCCTAAAGGTCATCTAGGTCCAACTCCCCTGCTCTTGGCAGGGAGACCTTTCATTAGGATCACGCTGCTCCTAGCCTCAGTCCGAGATTCTTAATTTTTGAGATTCTTAATCTTTGCGGGCTGTAGGCGGCTACAGAAGGGTGTGTGTTTATAAAACTTAAAGACAGGCCTTGCATGGACACCAGGCAGACCTTTAGAGATTCAGAATGAGTTAGGCCGCTTGGTGACTGCACTGACTCCTGCAGAAACATTTCCAACCCATACTGCTAATTAAGGGCAAATATTCTGCCTGTAATTTGTAGAAAAGGTCTGTTCTAGGTGTGCAAATAGAACTCTGCAGAGAAATTCCAGTTGTGTTCATAAAATTGAAACCACAATTCTGCTTTCCTAAGAATCGAATTCTGCTAATGCATACTATTAAGCTTGAATATAGCAATAGCTTTCTTTGAGGATAATCTATGAGATTTCAGTCTCCAACATTCATGTCTCCAACATTCCTGTTCCAGAATTGCAAGAATCTTTTATGGATTATTAGTATTTCTGTGACACAATTATGAAGAGTGAATTTGTATGAAGTAATGGAAATTGCCCTTTAAAAGTGTTGTTCACAGGGACAAACTCTTAATTATACATTCTTAAATGATTCAGCATGAAGAGCCTTGATCAAACATGATACACTCTCATAATATAGTTCTTAAGTCATAAGACATGAGCAGTAAGATATATTCTTAGAATATCTGTAAATAAATGTGTGACAGTCACCAAATTTGCATTTACTTGATTTTGTACATTTTGTGTTGCCTTCCCAAGTGTGTAGCTCAGGTTTGCTCGTTTTACAAGCCCAGGTTTGTAACCCAGGCATCTCGAGGGGTTGTTTGACATCTCTGGAGAAGGACATGCCCAGTCTTGCACTGGCGAAGCCATTGCAGATGTGCAGCTCGATCCATGGTGTTCACATAAGGCTTTCTATTTTTTAAAGTTAGGAGTAATTCCCTTTGTTGTTAATGCAGTTCCCCCCAGGGAGCAGAGCAGCCCCTGGTATGAGAAGGCAAGGCTGACTGCCTGTACTTGGAGTATCTGTATAGTTGGTTGGTGCTAAAGCCCCTGTACCTCACCCTTTGTTTTGATATGTCTGGAAGCTTTGTCTACTCCGTCTTTTGTTATTATTTCATGGATTCTGAACCTGTGTTCATGTTGAATAACGTGCTGTGTCACCACAGGCTTGTTCTGCTCCTTACCTATGGATTGCCCTGCCCACAAGAATCTGTACCAGCAAGGCATTGCAATCTGTAAGGGATGCAGAAAGGGAGGCAGGGCAAGAACTCCTGAATCTGCCACAAGGAAAGTTTTGGACATGTCTTTAACATTGGATAAATTCACATCTGGCCAAGAAGATGTGGGAGTGAATCCATCGCAAACATATTTAGCCAGCCTGGTATGCAGCTTAATGAGATTGAGGACCAGCCTTTCTGGTGATAGGATTGCTCAGTTGGATGGAGGAGTGTTTTTCTAGTTAGCCAGGCTGAAGTGGACAGGCTGATGGAACAGGAGTTGATTGTGTGGGTTTGTTGAGGTGCATTTTAGAAGCCCTTTTCAAATTATTTTGGCCATATTGCGGTGCTGTGCTGACTCATATTTGTCTCGACCTACTTTTCTCCAATATGTAAAATAAGTCCAGATATGGAGACTGATTTCATGAGCTGGTTACATTCTGGCTTACTCTTATTAGAGTAAAAAATCTGTTCTGTGAAAACTGAGTTCTCAATAGCTTTCCTTTAGCAACAACTTCAACTAGCTTTGTAATGAGGCGAAAAAAGTGTTTAGTTTTAGCATGGTATCATTTTCACACAGGTCACTTCCCCATCCTGCACTGTCTCATTCCAACAGCATGCCCAATGGTTTTGACATTTGAAGTTGTGAATAATAGATCCTTAATATATTTCCTTATTAAGCCTTAATTTTGTTGAGGACTATCAACCTGAAATTTCTTTTTGACTTCTATCTGTTCTGAAGTCAAATTAATTAATTGCTTAGTTCTGTTTATTCCAGTTTATATGGAAATTTAAATTCCCAATATATGGAAAATTTATTTTTTAGATCAGTGTGTTTTAAAAACCCAACCAGCAGCAAAAAAAGGGCAATTTTCATACTACAGGAGTCTTAGCTCTGGGGTAGAAACTGAGAATATATCAAAATAAAAGTGTAATTATACTAACTGTATATGGATTTTTGCCTTGATATTTGTAACACTGTTTTCCCTTTGGTGTTGTTTATGTGCTTTTAGAAGTATTTAAAAATAGAATACTTCAATTTACCTAGTTATAATTTATTTCAATAAAATCAATGTATAATATCACTGACTAGCAAAGTGGAGATAGTTTTACAAGGCTTAAAGGGATTTCTTAGGACACACGATGCCAAGGTTTGCTGCTCTCTAATTGTCTTGTCCTGTTTTACAGGTGGAATTTGACATCCTGTGGGACGAGTGTGGCCAGCTCAGAGTGCAGTGAGGAGCTCTTCTCATCGGTGTCAGTGGGGGATCAGGATGATTGTTACTCTCTGCTGGATGACCAGGAGTTCACCTCTTTTGATCTGTTCCCCGAGGGCAGTGTCTGCAGTGATGTCTCCTCGTCTATCAGCACATACTGGGATTGGTCAGACAGCGAGTTTGAGTGGCAGGTAAACTGGTTCCACTGGAAATGTAAAATTTTGTGTAGACTATTGCAGGCTGGATTTAGCTGTCGTTGGAAACTAATAGAATAGAATATTCTGAATTGAAAGGCACCAATGAGGATCACTGAAGTCCAGCTTCTGGCCCTGCACAGGACAAGCCCAGGAGTTACACCCTGTGTCTGAGAGCTTTGCCTAAACACTCCTTGAGCTCTGTGAGGCTTGGTGCTGTGACCACTGCTCTGGGGAGCCTGTTCTAGTTCCCAACCAGCCTCTGGGGGAAAAACCTTCTCCTGATACCTAACCTTAACTTCCCCTGATCTGGCATCCTGCTGTTCCCTTGGGTCCTGTCACTGGTCACCAGAGGGGAGGGGTCAGTGCCTCTCCCTCCTCTTCTCTTGAGGAAGCTGTAGACAGCTACGAAGTCTCCCCTCAGTCTCTTCTTCTGGACAAACCAAGTGACCTCAGCACTTGTTTCTTTGCAACTACTGAACATAGGAGCCCATATCTGAATCTTGAATGGTAGCAAAAAATGTTTTGTTTTGTTTTATTCCAGCCTCCTTAATCAGGAGGAGAGACTGAAGGTCAGCTCTCCAAAGAAGGATGCTTGTGTATTATGGTTGATTTGTTTTAGGGACCAGCATGTGTATCATGTAGCCATGAGCTTAGACTCTTTGTACTGAGGATCTGCCCTGCTAGTGAAATCTGGTTATAGATATCTGGTCCTACTGAAACTTTCTAGGTAAAGTGTACAAACTCTTGCCACAACTTATTTCTATCCTATTTTTTTTCTATACCAGTACAGAGTACTGTAGAGTACAGAGCTCGTTTTGTCTCACCAGAATGGGAAAGTGTATCACATCCTTTTCCCTAGTCTGTGCTGGATGCAGTCCTTGTTGGGTATTTCTAGTTTGTGATAGTCTTCCCTGTTCAGGAGTTTTTCAAATGTGATAGGCATTTTTTAATATATTCCAGACCTAAATTGATTTTTTATATTAAAGACTTAAATCAACCATAGATGTATACATAACTTTGAAATAGGCAGTGTAGGTCTTCAGAATTTATTGGGGAATACTTTAAAATTTTGTCATAAAGCTTAGTCAGAGCATGTAGAGAGCCTTCTAAGGACAGTACAAGAACTGAAAACTGATTTCAAGAAAGCTCAAATCCTGTTCCAGAAGATGCAAGTGAGCTTGAGGTGTGTTCTGAGATCAGCTTTGAATTTCTGAGTGGTTTGGTCCAGCTGCTGGTCTCTGTGTCTGTTTTACCACTGAAGTTACAAGGGGGTGTATAATGCAGCCTGTAGGAACAGCTCAGGTTGGGTCCCAAAGATTCAGAGCTTCACTGAGTTCTGAAATTACAACTGCCTGACAAACTTGGCAGTTGTTTTGAAGAGAAGCCATTTTCTATGTCTTAGCTAGCTGACAGTATGTTTGATTGGTAACTAGCTTTTTTATTACTCTTTGTTTTTTAAAACAAGCTTTTCTTAAGAGACTTGATTGGATTTTTAGGATTTTGGAAAGACTTTTTTGTAGCTCTTTATGGTGTTATGTGGCAGAATCTGAGCACAAGTAATCCAACTGTCCCACTTTAACTGGAAGTGCATTCAGAAATCACATATCAGGTATATAAATGAAGCTAACTGAAGTTCTCAGTTTCTTCCAGGCAAATGACAGTGATTTTAACTGAATTTTCTTGTGTAATTAGGGAGTTTGATAGGAATTACAGACCTACTTTAAAATTATCTTCCTCAAACTAGACTTGTGCTACAAAATTAGAGGTTTAGATTTATGTTTGGATTGTAATGGACAATTTCCACTGATGGAGAAGGGAAACAGTTGATGTGTGTCTTCAATCTGCTGATTTTTTAAGCACAAATTTTTAAAGAGGATTGATAAGTACAGAACAGTGTGAATTGAGTTTGCTGCACTTGTTTGTGGGAAGATTCAAGGGGATATTGCAGGTTTATGAATAATTAGAAAGAGTTTGTTAAAGTACAGAGATAATCAATGCTTTGCTAATTTGATGGTATGTTTTGAATTGTTAATAGTGTTAGAATGATTTACAATCTGCCTACTGTATTCTAAAGCTTTGTTTTCCCTTTTGCATGTTGCAAGTTGCCTGGCAGCGACATTACAAGTGGGAGTGATGTGCTTTCTGATGTTATACCAAGTATTCCAAGCTCTCCCTGTCTGCTTCCCAAAAAGAAAAACAAGCATAGGAATCTTGATGAACTTCCATGGAGTGCAATGACAAATGATGAACAGGTGACTTTTTTCCTATGTGAGAACTGCAGTGTACAGAAGAACTTCCAATTAAAAGACACAACTTAAAGGCCATCCTGTTTGCTGTAGGTGTAAATGCAGACCTGTGCAGTACTATTTGATTCTTAAAACTAAATCTTGTCCTTTGGATCTATACTAGGCAGTTTAATGCCTACTCAAGTTTTCACCCAAGTTTTTAAGGATATTCAAGGCTATAACCACGATATTTGTGCATGTTTTATCCTGTCAGTTCTTTCTTTTTTCTGCCTCTCGTTTAGAATCAATAATACTTCAAAATGACTTGCCTTTCTTTGGGTCCTAGGTTGAATATATTGAGTATTTGAGTCGGAAAGTCAGTACAGAGATGGGCCTTCGAGAGCAACTTGATATTATTAAAATTATTGATCCTACTGCTCAGATCTCACCTACAGATAGTGAATTCATTATTGAATTGAACTGTCTCACAGATGAAAAACTGAAACAGGTAAGTTAAGGTTTTTACATTTGACTTAAGGGTTTTAGCATCTGATTGTATCTTGCAAAATCTTAGGGACTTGTGATCAATTTTTATGCATAATCGTTAGAGAGAGACATTAGAGCTCTGTCAGTGATGGAAAATAGAGTTCAAAAGCATATTGGGTGTATTAAAGCTTGAAATAAAAGCCTGGTTGTGTATTCTCACTATGTGTTAAGCCAGAGCTGGTGGGTGTGTAATGAGTTGTGTTGTGGACCTGATGCTGCTCGTGGCATTGTACTGCTCCATGACCATCAGCTAGCTGAGGGTCTTCATTTGCTCACTGAATGTAAACTAGCATATAAAACTCCAAAAGATTGGAACTCATTGGGGAAGACCATAAATTTCATGTAGAAAGGGATAGAGAATAATGCATTTTAAAGATGTTACAAGATGCAAATTATACCCAAGAAGGGTATATGGCTGGTAGGGTAGATACATCCTGCTGTCTTCTCAGCCATTGAATTATGGAGGTGTGTTGTTGGGAAGAGATGCAGTGTCCAAACAAGCTGAACTCCTCAGTGTTATAATGATGAAGGTAAAGTTGAAAATGGAAAACATTCACTGCTTTTATGGGCTTGGTCCATTTCATATTTCAAGCATTCTGTAAGTGTCATCTTGAAGTAGAAAAGTGCTTTTTTATATATGCACACTTTTGTTTGAGTATACCTAGCAAAATAAAGGGGTTTGATACATTAAGTAAACAACTTAGTTCAGTTGGACTTGACTGATATCCCAGTTTGGTGTTAAACATAATAACATATTGTTACATAGTCACAAACATGACAGGCAGAAGAGACAAGAAACCCCCCCCCCAACCCTTGCTATATATTTTTCTGCCTTCCATAGTGAAATGTCACAAATGTTAACATAGTTAAGTTCTCTGGTGACTCCAGATTAAGCAGCCACAGGAAAATGTTTTAAGAGCCTAACTGAACTGACCCAATAACTTCATCATTATTAACATCCAAAAAAAAATTGTGTTTTTTCCATGAAAAGGAGTATCTCAGGGCAGCATTTATCAAGCTGCAGTAATTTTGCTGCCTCTGTTCTAAAGGTGAGAAACTATATCAAAGAACACGGACCTCGGCAGCGGTCTGCAAGGGAGAGCTGGAAGAGGAGCAGCTACAGCTGTGCGAGTACCAGTGGTGTGAGTGGTGCCAGTGCCAGCAGCAGCAGTGCCAGCATGGTCAGCTCAGCAAGCAGCAGTGGCTCCAGCGTTGCCAACTCTGCTTCAAACTCCAGTGCCAACATGAGTCGAGCACACAGCGACAGCAATTTGTCCACGAGTGCTGCAGAAAGAATCCGCGATTCAAAAGTAAAGTTTCCAGTTGTGTATATCTGTATTGATTAAGCTGTCTTAATTGCTGGACCTTGCTTGTGGGATCTTAGCTGGATGTTTGTCCTGAAGGAACAGAGTAACTGTGTTACTTAGCTAAACCAGTGATCATAAGGAGTTTAAACTTGTGCTCTTCCCATAAGCAAAAGTTTGTATGTAGTAGATATTCTAATTCATTTTGTTTAGGGTTAGTTGAGTGGGCTTGAATAAGGGCTTATGCATCTAACTTAAAAAACAAATTGTTTAAGAATGACCACCCTAATCTAGGCATAATTTCTGGACAGTAGACCCCCTTGATTGTTTTTGGGTTTTTTCCTCAACTAGAAGTTTCATCAGGCTTTTTGAATCTTCTTTATTCTTTGAGCATGTCTCATGAGATTCCTTGGTGAAAAGGGACCCTCTGAAGTATGTTGCATTTAAAGTAGTACTGTGACACTCCTTCTGTTCCCTAATTTTAATTTCATGTGTGAAGGAGAGGTGCAGTTCTTTGTTGCTCTTCAGCATCTTGGGTTCGTTAATGTAAAACTGCAACATTTCTCCAGCAACAAAGATTCCTCCAATCAATGACTTAACTATGCAACATCACAGGGTAATGTTGTGCCTCATAATTCAGTTGTGGTAAATCATCCTGATATTTTAATATTAGGTATGATTTTTGATGAATGTTAACACCACCTCTGAGAATTCGTGCGTGTTATTTTTCAGAGCAGATGTTATTTTAGAGGTTAATTTATATTTGCCAGCTTTAGAGGTATTTTTTTCTAATTTGCAAAACAAAATCTTTATGTTTTGTCTCTTGTGTATTTTGACAGAAACGTTCCAAGCAACGGAAGCTCCAGCAAAAGGCCTTACGGAAGAGGCAGCTGAAAGAACAAAGACAAGCGCGTAAGGAAAGACTGAGTGGATTATTCCTTAACGAAGAAGTGCTGTCTTTAAAAGTGACTGAGGAGGACCATGAAGGAGATGTGGATGTTTTAATGTGACAGGGGTGAATTTATCAGTGTTCTTTCTAAGCCTTAAATGTATTATCTTTATTGTTTACATATATTTCTTGACCAAATTTTGATTAGTATTAACAATAGAAACCGGATCTTTTCTCAAGTGTAATTTTGCTAAGAAGGTCTAAGTATTGAGTAACTTCAGCTTTTTGAGACTAATTTTACAACAAAGAATTCAGAAACTTATCTATCTTCTGGAAAGCTGCTGAATAGGTATGATTTTAAGGGAATTTGAACTTGGCTGACATGCTAACTTACTTGCACGTAAGTCTAGGGGTGCTTTTGGATGACACAAAGCATGCATTACTATGCTTCAGCTTCTTTAGTTTTTTTCCAACTTAGAGTTAGTATTACACTTGACTTTTTCTGTCTTCCTTTCCCACTGTTAGGAAGATTGTTTAGCATGAGGAAAAATCTTTCGCTGTATGGGGCTTTCTTCAGCCTTGCTCTTGATTTGTACAAAATCAAAGTACTGTTGATACTTTTCTAAAAGTTGTGGTTTAACTTAAACTACACAGAAAACAAGAAGCAGGAAATCTAGTCAAGAGAATCTGTAATACAAATACTGCCAAATATTGTAGTTATTAGGAACCAGTTAAAATTTAAAAAAAACCCCTCAAAATAATTGCAAGCTTAGTCTTCAGAAGGTTATTTTGCTGCTCAGTATTACAATTATTACTAATGGCTCTCCAGTACATCCCTAGTATTTCTGTGAAAAGATTCCAATACAAACACATTTATGCATTGAAAATACACTAATCTGCAATTAAGTTGTCTAGGACACTACTTAAAATAGTTAAAAACACTACTGGAAACAGAAGTGCAAACAAGTGGCACACAGCTTCAGTGGTTTTCTTCCCCAGAAGCATATCTAAATAGATTCTTATTGTTGACAGGAGAACTTAATTAATGCAGCTGCACTTTTAAAATTGTATGTTTAGCTGAGGTTGTCTTCTGTGTGGGTCATTACTCCATGACTTGTATTAAAATTCTCCTTTTGTTGTCTATCAGCTTTTGAAATTTCTCATGATAAGAAAATTAGGTAAAATTGTGGCTTTCATTTAGGGAAGTAATAGTAGTTTCAACCTTTTTCTTAATTCTGACAATCTTTAAACTGATTTTAGTCTTCATCTTGGAAGTACTTTTATAGAACTCCTTCCCCCACGTCTGAGATAAAAATGACAGTTCTAAATTTTAATGTGAAATTTAAAAGTTTAGAAAAGTAGTTTTGAGTTATGAGTTTAGGAAATAATTTTTTATTGGGTTGATGCTTCATTACTATAATTTTGCTCTTGAATTAAGGAGTTTGACAGTTTAGTATGACCACAGGTGTCTGTAATTGCAGGATATAGCCCTATCCTGAAGAATGCATGATCAGCTTTAGGACTACTGGCATTAATGTTCCATGTCCTGCACAGACTTATTAGCCCTGACAGCTGAAGTATTTTTCTTTCAGAAGTGGCATTCCTTTTAGCCTCAAAATAAACTGACCAGTAAATTATCTGAGCAATGGCCTCTGAAAGGGTTTTGATAAGAAATAAATGAGGTCCATAGTCAATCTAATATGTTTGAGCTTAGTGCTGCTCTACAACAGGTCCCCAGGCTTGGCCCTTAACTGACTAAAAGCCAGGTAATGTGATTTTAAGCTCCTGTTAGCTATCCCATATGGCCAGTTATTTGTCCACTAACCACAAGTGTCTGTGGCCTGTCAGTATTTGCTTGTACTGTGCTGTTGCTGGTTGATGCTTCCCTCCTGTATAATCAATACTGAAAACTTCTTAACACTATACACTTTACTGAGAATTTAGATTGACTTAAAAAATCTGGAGCTTCTTTTAAACATCTTGTCTGGAATAAAATTTAATTGCTATCAATTTGGCTAATTTCAGGGTGTAGTTGTTAAAGTCTTCCATGGTAATGGATGAATTCATCCTGAAATATTTCACTATGTGTACACTGTCACAGTTCAGTACAATCTTTATTTTCTGGAGTGACTTTGAAATGTGATTGAATTTTTTTCCTAAAGAAAAATGCACACTTTGTACTGTAGAGAATTGAACCTCTGAAGTGAATTGTAAGAAAGGTGCAATATCTGTGTGGTGGAGCATGAAAGTGTGTCACTTTATTCTGTTTCAGCAGTTATTCAGAGTTTAAAATGCCTCAGGGTTTTGTTGAGAGAAGACCCCATCGTTTTGATGAGGTACACTTCATTCTGGTCACCTATCTACTAGCTTTCAGAGGTCATGAAGTGAGGGAGGGTAGTATTCCCACCATAGTGTGAGCATGTAAGCATAAATTATTCTGAGTGACTAGGTGGGTCCAGTTGCTCATCTGTTACATTGGACAGAAAGGTCCTGGTGCCAGAATAGCTGGTTGTGCTGTGTTGTCCCCAGCAGGTACTTCAGTCACATGTGTGACAGTTAAAATGATAGAAGAGAGAGGATTTCCAGGGATTCCATGCTAATAATATATAGCTCTGTGATCTCATAGATCCAGGATGCTCATAAGAATACAAAGAATACAAAACTCTGAATATTCTGGTAAGAATTCAGAATCTTGCTTACCTTGAATGTTCTTTGCCAAGTACTCAGAGATACGATGTCTTTTCCTGACCTCAGAGAGTCAGGCCTGAAGTGACTGTGGGATTCAGTTCTCACTTACTTCTGCACATTTTTTTTTTCCTTTTTTTTTTTGTTCTTTTGCATTCTCATCCTCTCTAGTTCCAGTGCTACACTCCATTTGTGGTGAGGGGAGGTTTTTTGTCAGATTCATGTTTTTCCCTGCAGCATGCTCCATGCTTACTCAGGAAGACCCCATCCATGGCAGTTTTAAAAGACATGTAAGTGTGGTTAGAGACACGGTTTAATGTGGGCTTGGCAGTGTTAGATTTAGGGTTGAGTTGAGGATCTTAAAAGGACTTTTCCAGTCTAAATTTATGAATTTCTGTGAAATACCCGTGGTATTAGTCACAGTTGCAATGTCAGTGAAATCTTGTCTTGCTGATTTAAGTTTTGGCCATTGTGGCTACAGGTGTAACTACTGGGTTCTGATGAAGAAGAGTAACAGACAGCTAAAATAATGCATCCTTTTTTTTTTTTTTTTTTTTTTTTTTTTTTTTTTTTTTTTTTTTTTTTTAATAAATCCCTGCTTTTTATTCATAGAGAAAAAATGTCAAGCTAAAAAGCAACACAGAGACACAGGAAAAAGCTCAGTTACATGGCTTTATGGTACTGAAACTGTGTCTGTAGGAACTTTGTACCCACTGCAATGTGAACATAATCAATTTACACCCTGTAACAATAACAGTTTGCTTCCATGGTAACTTTTTCTCTAAAAAGGCTTAGAAGGAGCACTGAAAGTCTGATTGCAATAGACTGTTAACAAGAGAGAACATTATTTTCGAATATAATTTTAAATATGAGGAAGAAAGCTGCCTGACAAACTTGGCTGATTTCTGTGTATCTTATGTCATCTTTTGTTAAAATACCTATTTTTTTTATCTGGGAAGCTGATAAAAAGATGGTTACAATGTGCTCAGTATGGGGTGCTTATAAGAAGAGCAGGAAAAGTCTTTGCAAGACTTTCCTGGGCTCAAGTTTTAGTTCTCATATTGTGGTTTGAAACCTGTGAAGATCATTCTCTGGGGAGAAAACAAACCAACCAATCTGCTTGAACTTACATGCATTTACATCAGAGTGCATATACAATACAGAAAGATAAAAATGGCAATATTTACTGTTCATCTATGCTGAATGGCCTGAAGCCATTTCTTTTCTCCTAACACTTTTTCAACTTTGAAATCAGTTGATGCATTGGTCTATAAATATTAATAAACCTGACTGTTTTGGAAGCTTTTAAAGTTCATTCATATAAGCCAGATTTTCATAGTGAATGTTGTTAGATTTATTGGTCTAATGTTCTTAAGCTTACTGATCTTGCAATTCTTGGGCACAGAAAAGTTAGCAGTTGTCCATTTAAGGATTGCAGAGATTAGTTTATTAATCTGTCAAGGGCAAATCTAAATATTCAAAATTTGTCTGTTTTGACTGTTAACTCGGATGAATCTTATTTGCATTCTCTCTCATCTGGCTAACTTTAAAAGATTTCCAAATGATGAATAAATTCTTCAATGTAAAAAAAAAAATTGTAATATTGAAGCCTTGAATATAGTTAATAACCAAAGCAAGGGGAAGGTGGGGGGGACTAATTTTTTTTCTTTCTTTTTTGGGGGGGAGAGATGAGGGTATAGATTAGAGTGTATGGTATTGCTTAAATTGAGGTTTTTTTCCCAGGTTCTCTGCTAATTGTATTGCTAAAATGCACTTTTGTATAGAAAACTGTTCTCTGTACATTCTGTATCTACTTTACACAATGTTTATAGAGATTTTTCCGAAGTTGTGAAGGATCTACTGAAAGCTCTGATGCTGTTGAATTCAAGTTTTCATTGTATTTGAAAATAGTTATGTGCATATTGAAGTACAGGTTGGAATTAAAATTAATGATATAGCAAAGATATTCTTATGAAACGATGTGGTATCTTCTTCAGGACAGGGAAGGCAGAAAATACAAATAAAGTGGCACATCTTAGCTGTTCTTGATGGCAAAAAGCAACCTGGTTCCCCCTTAGCTAAAGGGGTTTGTTGACCACAAAATCTGACAAGAATTGTTTCATAAGGAAGCAGTTAATTGTTGTGAATTGTATAACCCAAGGTCATGTACTTAAAGCTGGCTGTTCTTTGTTTTGATTCCTGTGCCAGAGGTATTTTTATATATATATATATATATATGCTCAGCACCAGCAAGGACGTGGCAGCCTTTGAATAGGCAAGAGTGAGGACTCTTGCTAGCCTGTATAAGTTGTGTCCCTGAACAAAATTTGCCTTTTGCAATACTGAAGTTTGAAGTGTAATATTGCAAAAACTCCTTTTTCCCCTGGAATCCAATAAAGAAAATCCTGAAAACCTGAGAAGGGGATAGCTGGCATAGGTATGTATTCCTCAGCACGCAGAAAGTTTCTTGCAGCATCTTGGGGATCTAAAACTGCCTTTGTGTCACCTGTGGCTCATCAACACTTCTGGGAGTTGATTCTCACTGACAGAAATTAAAAACTGTCCAAGTGTTGCTATCCCATTTTCTGTAGCTGTCAAGGGATGGAGAAGGACAGGGTGAAAAATGCTGCATGTCTTGTCAAACAGTGAGAGATCCTTGATTGTTGTGAACAGAACTGTGGAAGCTCTTGCTCTTGTGGTGCTAGCCTTCACCTGAGCGGCCTGCTTGTGTGTTTTTTCAGGTGAGTGACAGTGTGGAATGTTTTGCAACAAAACCCAAATTGAAGTGTTTCCAAGGACCTTGACCCACTGGGATGTTTGCCTGTTGTAAGGGCTGGCATTTGGATGGCACCCAGGAGCTGCAGGGGAGCTGATGCTGCTCTCTGGCTCCCAGCACCTGCCCCCGTCTGTCCTGTTGCAGCAGCTCACTAGCAAGGTACCAGGTGCACAGTGAGTCTGATCTGCTGGCAAACAGCTGCCTGTCACCAGGGTTACATGGGCTCAGCCAATGAAGTTCTGAATCTCTCATTAACCATCCTTAGGTGTTTCTTCATTTCTCTCTCAAGTGTGGCCAGTTTCATTGCATTGAGAAAGTCTTACTTGATGGCCAAACACTGTTGAGGCACAAGCTGAGTGAAGATTTCCACAATGGCAAAACCAATTGATAAGTTTGCTTCACTTAATTGACAGGGAAAGGAGTCCTTGGCTATGGGCTTGCTGTCCTCAACCCACTCTTGCTACGCTGGCCTGAACTGTACACTTCACCCAAAGATTTTCCAGTACAAATCTAGTTACATTAGTTTCCTGAGATCCTTTGTATGTGTTCCTAAGGATCCAGTGCCCTACTGGGTAGAAAACATTTTTTCCACCTCTTTCTAGAGCATTCATCCATTGTAAATTGTTTCTCTAGTGCTGGAACAAAATTAAAATTTAAATCCAAATCTGCATTTCTGTTCTGAAGTCGCATTTCATGCTCTTTCCTCCATGCTGCAGTGACTTACACCTGGCAGCATCACTGGTGTGAGAACTTCTCTCTGAGAATGTAGAACGCATTCCTGAATCTAAAGCACGATAATTCATCGTGCCATTAGAGTCTTTCTGACCCTTTTTCGGCGGCAGCAGCTGCAGTATTGCTGCCCGGTTTCCCGGAGCAGGCGGGTTGATTGCCGGTGCAGGGGGGTGAGCGCTGCGCGGGTCTCCGGTACCGGGCGCGGCTGCTGTCAGCAGGGGGAGCGCCGCGGTCACTGACTGCCTCGAACCGAGCTGCAGCTGCAGCCTGTCCTTTATTCTGTCACATCCCGTTAAAAGATGTTAGGGGGATTTGCTTCCCCTCTTATGCTGTTTTTGAAGTAGGGATCTGTCTCTTACTGTGTTTTACAATAATAACATTTCCAGGGACTAAGGGAAAAGTTAGTGTTACTGTGACACAGATAGAAACACACAGTAACACATACAACAGGTGTTCAGGTAGAGAAGAAGAAAGGAAGAAGATCCTAGTTTGTTGTTGACCTCGTATCTATAAGTTTCTGGACAGTGATCAGAGATTGGACAGAGAAGTTACCATCTCTCCATCTTCACTGGTCACTTGAGAAGTCCATCAGGTGATATCTTTTACAAAGGAATGCAAATATGATTCTTGTTTATCTTACAATTCATGAGAACTGACTCCACTATACTAAAACAAATCAGAAGGCTGATTTTCAGGGACAACAGGTTAGCTTTTTCTATTCATGGTGATTGCTAGTTCTTGCCTGGAACTACTTACTGCAACTGAAAGGTGGAAGTACTCCTGTGTAGTGTTATGTATGCACTGTGTTGCTGTTTAAATTTCCTGATTTCTGCTTTGAATTCAGGCATACTCACTGTGGGCTGAGAATTTTGCAGTTGAAAATATTAGGTGACTTTAGAGAACAAGCAGCCAGCTTGTAATGTGTTGAGTCTCATAATGTACATAGCTGTCAGTCCCTGGGAGGCAGTGCAGGAAAGATGTATCTTGACTAGCTTTATTTTTTTAAAAAATAGCCTCTGAACTGGGCTTCCTTTGGAGCAAAGGAAAGTACTGCTTCGTAGGGAGCTGTTCTGTAGTGTTTCTTTTTCTCTCTCTCTTTTTTTTTTTTTTTTTTTTTTTTCTTTTGCTTGTCTGACAGTTATTGCTACCTTTCAAAAAGCTTACTAACACGTATAACTGCAGAGAACATGTGAGGAGTTCTCCCTGGTATCTTGGGTTCATTCTTGGAAGTCAAGCTTTTAATGGTTCTGAGCAGAACTAGGAAGGCTTTGAGCACTTGTATGTGATTGCAGAGCCATTCTCTCTTGTGTCAGTAGCTGTCATAAAAACAGTAGCAGATTCTAGAGTCTTCAACTGTAGGATATTTGCCCTAGGGAATATGTGTGCCCAAATAATCTTGAAAGGAGGGAATAAAGTTTTAAATTGTAATCACAGAGTAAAGAGATTTAAAATGTGGCACTTAGCTGTTATTATCTACATGGCTTGTTTTTCTTGTTATCTAGTTCCTGTCTATGCTTCCTGAGAACAGTAAGCTGTGAGTACAACATGACAGTTCATTGCAGGAGTTGCTGAAAACAGTTTTAATTCATTTTAGACCATCCTTGTTATTCAGGTAATTCTCATTTCTTGGTATTTGTTTCCTTTCTTGTAATTTAAAAGTTGATTTAGTCCTTCCTTTCTTTGTTCATTGTAGAAATAAATAATTAGTTGGAGGGTTTTGTTTTACATTCCCTTGTGCCTAGTAGGAGCAAAGGAAGAGCTGAAATTATTTCCTTTTAATAGCTGGTCATTTTTCAGGTATGGACAGCATCTAAACATAATTTAGATCATTTTGCAGGTTTCGTGTGTCCCGTGTTCCAGAGGTATTTAAAGATGGAGTGCCCCAGTTATGATCTTGAGGAGCACTGGAAGCATACAAGAACTGTGATGATGGGCATATGCTTTGAGCAATAAACACTCCTCATGCAGGGCAAGTTTGTTCATGTCCAGAGATTTTGTTCTTGATCTTGTTCCAAAGCCAGAGCACAGTGGTGTGTTCATTTCTGGGCTGGTACTTTCTGGCAGGAGCAGTGTCAGCTGCTTAGCAGTTACTGTGAATTGTTTTTGCTTAGGATCTCACGACTTATGGATGGTTCTACTTGGCAACTCCTCTCTGCTCTTCTAGAACATACACCAGTTTAGGGACCTCTGTGTCCCATCTCTTTGTTTGTTACTGCTGAAAAAAAGCAAAAACATTGTATGTGAGGAGGCTGTAAAAACTTGTCATTATGGTGCTAAGTGACTTTCACCACACACTCAGAAGTATATTTGTTATATCCGACTAATTACTCCCTGCTGAAAGTGTAATTGAACATTAAAGTTCATCAAATCGTCATGTATTTATTTCATATTCTTTAAATCATGTTTGATATTCAGCCAGCTCTGCTTTGGAATAGTCCCTCTTGGGTAGTACAGGGGACCAGAGCCTATCATGTCTAGGATTGGTACAAGCTTTTAGGTGGAAATGATCACTTCAGCCACAATTTATATTGACTAATTCCGTTGGCACATAAAAAAATGCATGAGTTTATATATTTAATTTTATTAAATTCAAGGTGAGGGAGAAAGCACTATGGTGCTAGCAAGACTTTATGAAGTTAGAAAGAATATTTTTTCTGCTTAATTTTTAAATCAGGTGAATTTATGTACCAAATAAAAAGTATTCACAATGTGCGTTTGACTTATGAACATGTTGCTCCACAAATGCGTGCACTTCCTCCTGAAACAATTTAGGTCATAAAACTGTTTGTAGAAGTTACAAATGTTAGCCAAGCAAAAATGAAGCAGTCTAAAATCTTAGCACAAACCCATTTGTGGACTGATAAACCCATTTGTAGACTGATAAAATGAGTGTAATTTATGGTCGAGATACCTTATTGGCATATGTATTAAAGTTTGGGGATATGTCTATTTTTCTTAGTATTGCATTAACTGTAATTTCTATGTAATGCTTCAATTCATTTATATATTTGTACAACAGACTGTCAGATAAAAAAGTGCCAAAATGTGTATAAGGAGGTCATCACTTTAGCTTAATTGCACACAAATTTCCTGCAGACTCTGATGCTTAAGACCAATAATGAGACTGCTACAGCTAGAATAAACGCATTAGCCTATAAATTTAGAGCTTCTACCTGCTTTGTGAAGGGAGAATCATCTCTAAATGAGCCTAGTAACATGGATTTGTGATTAATCATTTTACTCGGTGACTCATCTATGATCACAGTACAACAAAAATGTCATGTTTGCTTAGTGGCATTAGCACAATTTATCTTCTCTGCATTCAGAGAATTGCCTTGTTGTCAATGTGGGACTGGGAATACAGCTGAGGAGTACTTTTGTTAAAGGACTTCTGATGTCACTTTATCTAAAGCAGAGTATAAACAAACAAACAAAAATTTTATAACTGTTCCCTTCCTTGAAATTTAATTATCCTACTTGGTCAGCCAAACCATTTGCAGTAATGATCTTGAATCTGTAAAACAAAACTAATTTACCCTTGAAAACTGGTATTATTCAAGTTGTCTCTGGATTTTTCTTTTTAAGGCCATCCCTGCAAGTTAACTCTGTTTCTGAGACAGTTTTGCTTTCCTTGTTGCAGAGTAAACCCTGCTCATTACTGGAATGCTCAGGCCAATGGACTTGTGGATGTCAAGTTTGCATAGCTGTTCTCTAACCCAGGCTTTCTTGACCAAGGGAAAACCTTTCCAACATTCCTTCACCCTGGATTCCTGAGTCAGGGATTCCTGACGGTTGGTCTTGTCAGTGAAGAAATTGTGAATGCGATAAAATTATTCACTTTGAATATCAAAACTGAGAAAGAGAAAAGCCAACCCAACACCCTCAGAGGAAACTGGTTTAAAGAGCAAAATGTACAACCAAAAGCTTTGGTGAGGATGAAGAATTCACACCTGTATTGCTCACTCAGTATCTAAAAAGTTAAATCTCTGCACTAGGAATTAGGTTAACAAAATCATTAATACTTGCATGTATGCACAAATATAGCTGGTCTCTGGTTATGCATTTACAGATTCAGGGTTTCTTGGAAGCTGAAAATTATCTTTAAAGGAAGGGACACTGTCCTGCAATTTCATAATGGCGTTGGTGAAACTAAGGAAAGCACTACCTACAGTGAATGCTTGCAAGCTTGGATAACACATCTGGAGAAGGGCATATCCATGTGATAAGGCCTGAATTTAAAGAAGAGCCAGGGGCTTGTTGCTGCTCCTGTGAGAGTGTTGGTTTTTTCCTTCACCTTTACAACTGAGCCTGCTGCCTCTGTGCCGTTTAGTGGTGATCGATGTGAACATGCTGGAACTGTTTACATGAAGTGAGCTGAATCATTCAACCTAATATTCATTTGTTTGACTAAAGCCTCTTTAGAGCCACTTGTGATCTGATGACTAACGTGGCACAAAGATGCTAATGCTCAGTGTATACATAAATCATTAACTACTTAATTTGGATTTGGAAACCTGAGGCAACAGAATGCTCCATGGAGAAACAGCTATATTTATCTCTCTCCATACTGAACCACCTGTCTCCAGAGACCTGGAATGCATTAGAAAAATTAATGTAGTGGCTGAACTAAATCTAGATCCTCTCTTCCAGAAGAAAGCAGCATATTTCTATGCAGAAAAGCATAGAAATCTTGGATCTGTTCTGCTGAGACAACAAAAAATAACTTTAGCAGTACTGCCAGAAAAAGAATAAGAATTGAGAAGAATCTGAGGCCAGCTATATTTTTTTTAAAAAAATATTTTTGGAGGTGGTCTAGGTAAGAGTGTTTGTGTAAGAGAAAAAGGAGTTTTAAGCCCTCTTTAACTCCACAAAATAGAATTTGAAATCTCACTTTAAAGTGAGACTTGAAAGTCCCACTTCAGCAGTATTACAGCCCATTCCTGAAGGCATATTTAACTACATTTCTTTAGTGAAGTTCTTTGGCACTGGTGGGGAAAATGTGTCTTCCAAGCTGATCAACTCACTTGCTGGATCCACATGATGTGAACAATTTTCTGCTATTGAGGTTCCTCATTGTCATCTTGTCTTGTTCCCTTCCCCTGGTTAGTTAATGAGCTGTGTCCCCCTGACTGAAATACCATAAAGAATATTATTGATAATGGAGCCTAATGGAAAATGGGAGACTCTGTGCTGCTGCAAGGCACTAAGCTGCAAACTTCATAAAAGGAAATTTTGAGACTAGTTATATTTTTAGATTTAAATTTCCCGTGAGAGACATTTCATAATGATGTCAGTGAAAGAATTCCATTCTCTGAAGCTTTTGTTTATCTTGTGTTACCTAAACATGTTAGATGCTTTTATCTAAGTGTGCATAGAGCAGCAAAGCTGCTTCTGTACCAAAGCCAGTTGATCCTGTCTTCATTCCTGTGGGTGCAAGATGTGCTACTGCCCAGTTCTTAGGGAGGAAAACACAATGCTCTGAGCTAACCTGGGTTCTGACACATGCTGAAAGGGAAGCAGGACCTTCCAACATTCTTCCTGACTTAATAATTTTGCTTCTTGTTTAATACTACACTACTACCAGATTGGAACTGTTTTCTTCATTTGAGTTGTTCATTTGATCCCCTTGTGTAAAAGCATGGTAAATGAGAATCTACTGGCATGTTGTTTCTTTTTTAAAATTTGAGCCATGTTCTCACTCTGTGTTGTTAATGCTGAGCGTCAGTGTTTTCAGGAACATGGATTTTGTTTGCTATTTCAGTAGAATGTTGTTTACCTGAATGGAAAGCTCAGTCCACCAAATCTGAATTTTAAACACATTTTTTATTTAGTAAAGCAGACATTAAAAAAATTATTTTGTTTTTAACATCAGATGGTCTCACTTCTAGAGAATCATTACTTAAATATTCAAGGCAGATTCTCTCAAAGGGTTCGATATGTCCTAGATAAAATGTTTGCTTCAACTTTAAATGTATAACCTCTAAACCCTACTTCTCTAGAATGTCATGGTACTATGCATTTGGAAAAGTGATACACAAATAAAAAAAGTGTTGGAGGGCAAACAGGAATTAGCACATGCTTCAGAGAAATCAAAATCACTTCAATATAAGGATTTTACCAATAGGCTTTTATTTGGCTTAAAAGCTGGAAAGTCAAGTTTAAGGGGCAACTCAGTATTCTCACAAGGACTTGTTTTACTTTATGATATAAAACTTGGAGATTACTTGTCAGCTACATTAGTTTATAAAGTCTGTTTTTACAGTGAGTGATTTATACACTTTAGAAGAAATAGTTCTTTTCCATGTTAATTCTATTTCAAATATTGAGTGAAGAAAGCTCCAAAGAATTGACTACAACAAACCTTTGCTATGTCCAAGACTGTAATATAAGGGGTGTTTTTTTTTTGTTTTTTAGAGTTGCTAATAGCAACTTATGTGGCGAACATAAGTACAGCAATTTAAAAGGACACTGTGGTAATGTGAATTTCTTCAAGTAGTTAAATACTAATGTCTTTCACCACATCAATGTCAGCTCTGCTCCCAGTCAAAAAGCTAAGGGCAAATGAACTTACCATTTCAATTTGCTTTTTTGAATTGAAAGGTTTTCAGAAAACTGACAATAGCCAGTCTAGTCTGTAATTTTAACTCGATTTATTTGAATTAGTGAAATCTTCAGTAAATACATCTGGGTACACTTCTTAAATATTTCCCCAGAGAGATTAAACATCTATTTACTTTAACTCCACTAGTGCTCACAGACTTTTAATTGCAGTGCCTGACAAACTCCTCAAGAAAGAAGTGAAGAAAGAGGAAGAGAAGGTCACTCCTGAAGAGAGCTGTTGCCCTGAGTGGGAGCACTGGCTGCCATGCTCCCCTGCTCATGTGAGTGCCAGGCAAGTGTGTTTGTGTGGTGGGAAGTGTAGCTGAATAATTTACACTACAGGTTTCTTCTGTACATATTGATCAGGAGGAGTATTTGTGTTCTTCTGAAGACCTTGCCTTTCTCTGTGGTGTTCCTACTTGCTGCATCTATGTGCACCTAAGAGGGGCAGCACTCCTGTGCTCCACCTTAATCTGTGTTTGGAGTGACTGGTTAATAGAAAAACGTTTAAAGCAAAATGTTAAAAGGGAGTCCCATGAGTAGTGTCAACGCAGACCAGACCTGTCAGAAGAGCTTGGCAATAAAATTGAGTAATTGCAATGTACATCCTTGAGGTGGAGTTCTACCCATGTTAAAATCAATGTCAACAGTTCAGTTGATTTTAGCCTTGGGTTTGTTTGCTCTTTGCTGCTGGTAACCATGGTATGGCATGCATGGTTCTTAAAGAAGAATATGTGCTGTTGTCTTAGCTTGAGGCTTTATTGCAAAGGCTGTGGAAGTTGATGACAGGATTTTTCCTACCCACAGCAAGGTCTGGACTTGGTGATGTTGAAATGGAAATAAAAGGCCTGTG
This sequence comes from Sitta carolinensis, assembly GCA_032173965.1. NCBI lineage: Eukaryota > Metazoa > Chordata > Aves > Passeriformes > Sittidae > Sitta > Sitta carolinensis. The sequence goes on along the minus strand of CM063286.1, from coordinate 8,956,240 downwards.
CTCTGTCCTGCTTCATATCTGTAGAATCCCCCAGTAGTTCTCTCAGAGCCATCCTGCTTGAAATGGCAGAGACAAGTGCAAGTAATCTCCCCATCCACTGCCACTGCTGCCCTCTCAAAAAAATTCCACAGGCCAAATGTCTTGGATTGACCCAGAAGTCCACCTTTAATTCTCTGTTTCCTGCCATTGCTGCTTATGTTGTCTCAGGAATTCTCCTTTAAAGAAGTAGTAACCTGTCTGCCTGTTCACAACACAAATAAAGAGACACAGACAAATGATGCCTTTTGAAACAGAAACAAATTGCTTAAGGAAGAATTCCTGCAGACTGGAGGCTTCTCTATCAATGCCTCTTGTGCAGTGCTCTCTCCCTGGCTTTGGGAGGCACATTTACAGACTGGATTCAAGGAGTGAGGAGCTGGCCTTGCTGATTCAGTGCACCAGTGTAATTGTCCTTGAGACATTGCTGGGCTACCATAGGCTCAGAATTGCCTTCGTGTGCTCTTTCAGTGTTTCTAAATAAATCTGAGCTTAACTGAGAATATCATTCCTTACCCTGGTAAAGTTTCTGGGAACTTTACAAAGCAAAAGGTATTGTCAGTATTTTGAAAGATATATTTTGAAATTTTCTGCCATAATTAGGTGGAATATAGATATAGCATTATAAGTTCAATTAAAAGTATGTCAATAAAAGGCAGTTGTGTGCTACATAAAAGATTCTTTTGTTGAAAACTGGCCTGAGTTACGACTGTTTTATACACATTAATTTGCTTTGTACATACAGAATGGAGCTGATTGAACAGCATGATTGTCTGATGAGAGCTGAAAAGCAGCACTTGCTGTAGGTAATTTAAATTGAGCCCTATTATCATTTACGGATTTATTCTGCTTAGAATCAATAAGATGAAAAAGGGTCTGAAAGCTTTACACTAATGCTAATTACTTCTGGGTCAGTAACTCCTTGTGTTTAAGTTATGCATTTCTTCTCTGTATTCACAGAGCTACTTGGAAAGTGAAATATTTTAAATATCTTCCACTGAAGAGAATCTTCTCACTTCTACTTCACAGAGCATTCAGCATTGATAAATATTTTGTTGTACTGAAAAAGTTCCCTGAGAGGGAAGTGGCACCAGACAAATGAACAAAAGAGATGCTCTGGAAAAAAGCTCAGCACAGAATGCCCTGAAAAAATTTGTTATAAAGCAGCATTCTTGATGGCTGGAGATTCATCTTGACCCTAGGATGCAGAGCAAATCTCGGTTTGGGTAGCTGCAGTCATTTCACTTTCTGTTATAAGAAAAAATTTATTCCTGGATGATTTATCTTTTCATTTTAGAGAGGTATCACCAGGCCCAGCACAAAAGAGAAAAGCCAAGAGAGGCCAGAACCAAGATGATTTTGGTAAAGAGATGCAATTTAGAGGGAATACAATGAAAGGAATGTATGGGTATAAAGCAGAAAAAAGGTAAAATAACCCAGAAAAATCGACTTGACAAATTTATTTGTCCAGTAAGACCTTAGTTGCTCCCTTTGGGGCTGTGCTGGAGGGTTGTGTTTGGCACTTTTTTGTACTGTGCAGCAGGGTGAGTGGTGCTCCTCTCCCTGAGGACATTGTGCTTTGCAGACAGGGCAGAGTGTGGCAAGTGGAGAAGTGTCCTGCCTAAGACACGTGGAGGTGCAGGGGCAGAGTCAGAAGTAGAATGAGTTTTTCAAATCCCAAGTGAGTGTCCCAGCCTCTGCACCCTGCTGCATCTCTGTTCAGGTACAGGAAGGTTAGTTCTGGATGATTAAACCAGCAGGGCTATAATAACTGTAGACCATATTCACCACTGTTGGAGCTTGTAGCAATGAGAACGGACCCTCTTGGTTCTTGTTATGAAGAGAATAATTTATTGCAAAAATCCAGGCCATTTTATGCTGTATTCAGATGCTAAGTTCTTATCCATTTACATTCTTGTGACGAGATACCAATATGCACTGTCTGCCTGCCACTGTAGGTGTTGCTGTTGACCATACTTCTAACCAATCAGCTTTCTGATCATGCAGTGTTCACATGTGTACCCTTGACCAATCTGAACCCAAAACACGAGGTGACCATACTTGGTAATATAAATGTCGTGGTTTTTCACTCACTAAAAGCCAGGCACCCACGAAAACAAACCATTCACTCATTCTCCTCTGCTGTAGTTGAGCAGAGGAGGGGGAAAGAAGAACTGAAGGGCTCATGAGTTAACCATTAGGAGAAAACACTAAAGGCAAAACAGGCTTAAACTTAAAAGGTATAAAGAAAAAAATGTATTAACAGAAAGAAGATAATGAGAACTAAAATAAACCTTTAGAACACCTTTTTTCTCCCCTTCAAACCCTCCTTCCTTCCCACCAACAGCACAGGGAGACAGGGGATGAGAGTTTTGGTCAGTTTTTCACTGGAAATCTTTCTCCAGTTCACTTGGGGAGAGGAGTCTCTTCTGCAATGCCATGGGGTCCTTCCCATGGGAGACTTCTCTGTGAACTTTTCCAGCGTGGTTCTAATTTCATTTTCCTAGCAGTCCCGCCCGACCTGCTGCAATGTCCCTCCCACAGGCAAACAGACCCCCCAAAACTGCCATGGCCTGGGTCCTTTCAGTCCATGGGGTGTAGTCTTTTAAGGGTAAGCTGCTCTAGGTTGGTAGCAAGGGCTCTCTATCTCTGGAAGCAGGGGTCTTCTCTCTCTCTTTGAGTTTCCCACAGGATTACAGCTTTACAGCATCCACCTGCTCCAGTGTGAGCACCTTTTCTCATGGGCTGCGAGTGGATCTCTGCATCCCCCCATGCACTTCATGGATTACAGGGAGACTGTTCTATTATAGTCCTCACCATGGCTTGTGGAAGGATCTCAGCATAGATGTTTGGAGCACCTCCTCCTTCCCCTCACTGACCTTAGTGTCATGTAATTCTCCTCACATGTCCCCACCTTTTCATTTTCTCTGACTCAGAAGAAAATTACTGCCCATAGGTTCTTCTGTTCTCAGGTTCTATCAACTGGAAAGGTCTTACAGGGTTTTGCAGCACTGAAAGGTTGATTTCCTTTGGGCTCTGTGTCGGGGAATTGCTCTCCATGCCGTGGGCTGGCCATGGCGCCTCCCCACCCCTCAGAAAAGCTGTGTGTGATTTATTTCCTTTCTTAAATTTGTCATCACAGAGGAGTGACCAGCTTCACTAATTGGGCCAGCAGCATGTCCATCTTCAGAGCCCTCAGGGAATGGCTCTGCCAGACACAGCAGAAGCTTCGTGCAGCTTCTCTCAGAAGTTGCTTCTGTGGCTTCTCCTGCCCCAGTAAAACCCAGGCTGTGTTAAACCAACAAAACAATTTGTGTTCTAGGTTATGTAATTTAGTTTTTACTATCCTGTTAGTGAACTTTCCCAGAGTGAGCAAAAGTGACAGAAAGGAACAGAAGTGATCAGAGGCCTATAAGGCCCTAATTCTACAGGATTTTTCTTATCTGCTACAGAAGCTGATTGCCAAATCTTTATTTCATCAACCAAGTGGCTTTCCCTCATGCTCAGTTTCCCCAAATACCTGAGAGTACTACTTTACAGATTTAACTTTTTATTTGAAGTGTTTTTAAAAATACATGGTAAACTTTCCTCATATTAAAATGGGCTGGAGCAGCTAATACAAATTCTTGCAGTAAATAGCTATAAAAACATCAAAGGTTTTGGTAACTGTTAGCTATATATTTTGTAATGCCTATTGTATTTCCATTTTGTTAGTTCTATTTAAAGAGCAGTATTATCATGCCCCATTTCCTGTAAGATAGTTCTATTTGTCTGCTCTACAGGAGGTAGGAGATTTTAGGTCCAAAAGAAATTATCTCTCAGTAAATTACTCCTAACTCCATTACGGAATACTAAGTACTTTCCCCTTACTGTGTGAGCAGCTTGAAGAGATAACACTGCAATTTATTTATTTGTTTTGTTCCACATATGTAGGTGACACACGAACTCATCTGAGCAGAGAGTGATAACTGACAGGTACATTAGATCAGACACATATAGCAAAGTTTATTTTGATTATGTAGTAAGTGTCAAGATTTACAGTAGCTGATGTCAGTTTGATCTCCCTTATAGCATATAATGGCTTGTCTTTTTCATGGTTGAATGGACACTAATTTTTGTCTAATAAGTAAGCTATCAGTTGAGTGTTTTAGAGAGTAGACAGAGTTTTTTATCCTTCTGAAAGGGAAACCATTCGTGAAATTATTTTAAAATTTGTTTGGATTGCTTGTTGTGTTCATTTCTCTCCTTCTAAAGTCGCCTGTTTACTCAAAGGTACTAAAGGTACAATATTTTCTAAAGACCTGCTGTGAATCTGTTGCATTGTGTATGAGACCTTTCTATATTGAAATAGTAGCAGAGAACAGAGTATTTTCTCTCTGTTTTGATGTATAGCTGCCAAACTGCAAAGTCTGTATGTAACACCTTCTAAATTTTAAAGGGAGACAAACAACAATATTGTGACATTACAACCCCCATCCTTCTCCCCTGTAGATAATGCAGGAATTATCTAACACTGTAATTTTGTACATTTGTTTTATTATTGTCATGCAGCCATGATTTCAGTTCAGTTGTGTTTATGACAATAACTTTAAAAAATGTGTTTTGCAAGGCATATTAACTGATTAATAATGGATTTAAACAAACCTAAAAAACCCTGACCCTTTTATGACAAAAATAACACTGGAAAGCTCTGGAAGTGAAGGGTAATATTCTGGAGTGTTTAACATGGCTTAGCTTCCCAGCACAAAGACAATTCCAGGTGAAAAAGATATTTACAGGGAAAAGTAATTTCTAAATTTTGGGGGAAATGCCAGTTAAAACCCGACCTTTCTCACTGCTAGAAGTATGACATTAATTATTAATATCTCTAAACCCCATGCTATTCACAGTGTACATCAGTGGGGCCAGAAAGTCTCAGTTCAGCATGGGTAGATCTTCTCTTTGAGCTGGTTTGGCTCTAATTCAGGTGATCTGTGGCTCTCATTCCACAGGCTGCTGAGGCCTTTGTTGCCTTCTATGCATGGAGCTAGGTGTTTTCTTGTTCTTGTTCATTTGTTTGAATCTCAGTCTAGAAGTAGGGCTTTATTTTAGGGCATTCCTAATGTACAGGAACGTTCTGTAAGAAGCACTGCTGTGGATGCCAGGAGGATTTAACAGTGAACAGAGACCTAGTCAAGAGCAGGGTGTGAATAACTAGTTTTTAAGTGGTAACAGTGGGGATTTTGAGGGTGCTTTTAGATTCTCTACAATAATCAAAGTTTCTCTCATTGTCAGATACATTTTCCATAGATATGGGTGTCTAAGAAACAGACTGGGGTTCTTGAATGGCCTTCCCTGCTTTTTATTTCTCTGATCAAAGTGCTCTTCCACAAGCAAAATTGCTGAACACTTCAGTGTTAAGGCTGTGGATAATCTCAAATATTTGACTGCAGCATAGCCATGCATTTTTTCTTAAGAACAGTTATTCTTGAAAATATTTGAAATGGCACCTTCATAAGGTAGAATTCTCTAAGAGTCAATAGTAATGGCCATGCCTATGCTGGAAATAATAAATGAGGTTCTCTCCTGCCTTCTCTTAGATTCAGGATGAGAAATTGAAATGCAGATTGGGTTCTTTTTAAACTGAGAATTTTGTGAATGCTCTAGCAATGCCTGGAGCTGCTTTTTTTTTTGTCTTCAAGGCTATGTCTTGGCAGTCCTTAGTACTTGCCATCCACCCTGCCTGGGGAAGGTTATTTGTTTTACAGCCAGGGCTGAGCTCAGAGTTCACCACAGTCCCAAAGTAGAAACCCTGCTGTTGAGCTAGGAAGCAAGTAAGAATCTCTCCCATTTGCTCCTGTGTTCTCCAAACATAGCCCCCTCACTGCTTTGCTTTCTCTTTGCTCAGCTCTGTCCAAAGAAGCTGAATGTACACAATGCCAAACATCACCTGAAAACTTTATTGCTGCTGTCAGCAACTTCTCTACTAGTTCAGTTTGAGAGAGCACAAACAGAGGTAAGACTGAGATGTTCTGATAACTTACTGATGAGAGTGTCTCCAGGCTCCTCTCATACATTAACATTTCAGCCTGCTTCACTTCTCTTCCTATATTCACTTTGGGATATATAGAAAATAAGGCTATAATAATGCTGTCCTTTCTTGTCTTCTTTCACAAACATTAATCCCATGATTTTTTATCAGTACAAAATAACCCTGGAGATAGGGCAGTCTGTGGATCAGCTTCTATGAAACTAGAAAACTGAAATTATTGTGTTTAATTGCGTGTGAAAGTCAACTTTTGTCAAAATCTCTAGCTGTGACTGGGTACTTACAAAATGCAATGTATTCTTTTCTTTAGCAGATCCCCTAAATACATTTCACTAGCAACCCTTTTGAACCAGATGAAACTGTAATTCAAGCTGTCTTGTCTGCTTCTGCTTTAGTTCACAATAATGTCACTATGCTGCTCATACCAAAGGCTGAAATTTTTATCTGTAACATCAGGTATTTTGTCCTAGGTTTTCTGCAGGTCATTTCTGTTAAGGTAGGCTTTATAAAATAGAGAAACTCAACCAACAACCCAACCAAACCTAAACAACAATTCTCCATTCAGTTATATTTTTAAAGTAAAAGTTTTGTTACTCAACCAGTGTGACTTTGCAAGCTCATCTCAATCTTCCAGTGGCTTCTCACCAGCCAGCACAGAGCAATATTCCAGATGGAATAAAGGAAACATTGTTGCAGCCAACAAATGAAGTTAATGGAGAATATGATGTTCTTTCCAGGTTTTCCTCATATTTTTTGGTAAACTCAGTATGTTAATTGGTAAGGGCAGTGTGAGTAGGGGCTGAGGAAAAGACAAGAAGCTGGCAGAGCTGCTGATGTGAAGTGATGCCTGAGTTGCCTTGTGCTGTGGCTCCTCCACCTGCAGCAAGGGCAGCCCTGTTCTCAGGCCTGGAAGTGGCAAGAGGGATATGCAAACTCAGGGCAGTCTGTGACACAACCCACTAGCTCGATTTCTTAAGAGTCCATTTGTAGAAGTGCTTGACTGTAAGGTCTGCAGAAGTGCCCTGTCCTTTAGCTGCCTTTTATGCCTTTTGGGTGGTAGTGCAGCTGAAGAACTGAAGTACAGGTGTGTGTGTATTAGCACAGGTGTCTTCCTACATGTCTTCTTCATGCAGCTTCCTGGGAAGCCATAAGTCAGACATTTGCTCTTAGGTATTTATATTGCTAGGAACACCTGGGGCACAATCTCTCTCTCGTTCCCTTCTTTTTCTTTTCTTTTGGCAGTGTAGGTAGTGTAGGTTTTATCTGGTAATCCATGATGTTTTATGACAATAATAGCAAAAAGGGGAAAAAATGTTCTGCTTTGAGGAAAACCATCTGAAGTTTGGGGATGTTTCTCCCTTATGTTCGTTTTTCTTTGATCTCAGGCAGCTTCCGCAGGATGAACAAGCAGAGCAAAATTGCTACCTGGCTGGAGGAGAATAAGCTAAACCAGGTAAACAAGGATTTAAGTTAGCAGACCTCTGTTTCCAAATGGCAGTGCATTGGATTTATTGCTCAAAATAAGGAAGAAAGTAACATCCCACTCTATGGTTGGCAAATTTGCAGCAAGGACCCCATTGAAAGCTGGTGGCTTACATCTCATATAACTTGAAATAAAGGAGTCACTCACACATTCATAATCAATACAATTACTTCTACTTTACATGAATTAAGTAATTTGTATGGCATTACTGTTTGGGGCATTTGTATCCCTATTCAGGCACTTCTTCAGTATTTCAGTCCCACTGATGGTAAAGGCAGGTGCATGCCAGTTACCCACAAAACCAAGGCAAAGCTTTATGGGGAAAGTCTTTTATGTCCATCTAGATTTGAATTTGTAGTCCCTTTCCAATTACTGTGCTAATTGTTTAAGAGATTGCTAGACTAAAAAAGTTTTTAATCACTAATCTGTTTTTGAAAGGAACTTATGGGCTCAAAACCTGAACTACATACTTCTTAAATTAATTTTCTTCGTGAATACTTCTTTCTCAATACAGATTTGTGAGTCAGAACACCCTACTGTGCTTGTTTCTTTGTCTTTTCTTCAAACACCTGGCCTATTATTCTCCTTTTTTTTTTTTTCCCCCCCAACAAAATCGCTCACTCTTTGTAGGCAGGGTTCTGATGATATTATGTCACTGGAAATAAGGAAATTTATCCAACATCCTAAGGCACCGGAACTGAATTTGAGCCAGAGAACAAACTGAAAAAATTTGACAATTTAGCCAAATGTGAGTCCTCCAATAGAAATATTTATCAATGTTTTCTGAAGAGATACTAATATGCTTGCAGGATCTTCCAGCAAAACACCTCAAAAAATTGTGGTGCAGAGAATAGTCAAGAGGATTAATTTGAACATAAAGAGTTTTTTCCTCAGAAGGTGTAGAAGATGGATTGGGTGGGATCATTCAGATTTCTCTGTGGCTTTGGAAATCCTCCCATATATTTTTGCTTTCAGGAAAATTAGAAAAGCCAAATAAAACGACCAGGGCTGAGGGCCTGCTTCAGTTGAAATCTGTGCCAGGAAACAATCTTGATGTCACCCAGAGAAGTTTTAGGCTGCAACACCTCTTTATTCAGAAGAGAGGCATAGGGACAAATCCTGCAGTCTCAATCCAAGTCAGTGCAGGCTTTGCCTAAATTAGGACTAAAGAATTTTTTGCACAAGGCAAGATAAAATGTCAGGAAATAATTGCAATGTTCAGTATGAGACATGCTCTGTAAAATGGCTGATGTGTTTAGGATATGGGAGGCTGCAGACCCCATCGCCCTGAGAAAAACTAGGAAAACAAATGTCCCTGCTTGATTAATAGTGGAGGTGTTGACCCCCTGTGCAGCTATGAAACTAGGCAGGTTTTTCAGTTAATTGCTCCCCAACTTTTTTTTACATGTAATTTTAGTACTATATTCATAAAAGCTGGTAATTAAGCCTCTTTATTTAAAATTTAAACAGACTGCATAGGCAAATCTTCTTCCCTCAGTGTGATATTTCATTTTAAGATAGTAATAACACATAAAACTTTCTGAGCTTTGGTTATGAGTACTCTGTGGTTCCTAAGCTGATTTCAAGTGTTGCCCTGCATATTTATTTTCATAATACCATTAGCTCTCACAGCTGGAGTTCAAGTCAGATGGAAGAATGGAAATTTCTTGGAAGGACTCGTTAAAGCAGAAAAAATGAAATCACCTTAAAGAAAACCTCTCTTTATTTCAAAGTAAACCCAGAAGTACCAGGAAGCTGTGTTCTCTAACTGTACCCATTAGGAGCTGCTGCTGATTGCAGACACTGGCTTCTGCCCAGATGCAGAGGGATGACAGCTTCTCCTTAACCAGGAACAAAACAGGCAATGCACTTACCTTTGCTATTCTGCCTTATGTCAAATTTGGCACAGTAGCTCGGAGCTGCAGAGCCCAGCAGAAGTGTACCCCAAATTTGACAGTCCTGGGTCAGTGTGACATTGGGAAGAGTTCTCAGCTGGCAGGGGAGTGCTACCCAGCAGGTGCTTGGCTGTGGTCACAGTAGGAGAGGTGGATGTCTTGCAGAAGCCTGCCCTCTTGTAAGGAGAATTAGGACAGAGCAACACCCAAACTGGCAAGGCTTTAGGAGCCAACCCTGCTGTGCAGTCCTGCAGTTTCTACAGCTGAAGTGGTTGTGTGTGCTGGGTGGAGGGAGCAGCTCCCAGCTCTGGCAGTTGTCATGCATGTGAGTGAAGTTACTCGCTTCTGTGTTTAATTGCTGTCCCTGAAATTATTTCTAACCACAGCTATTGGAAAAACTTTGTTGATAGATAAATGTAATTTCTATGTAACTGCTAAAAATTAGCTTGTGAATTTGATTCCCCATACCCAAGTGAGATAGCTGTGGCCCTCTGGTCAGTGACAAAGATTTTGGTGATAACACAGGACCTACTATTTCATGCAACATATTACATCAGCCTTCAGCTCTTATTTTTCACATGCTGCTTCTGGTGAACTTGTCTAGAGATATAATTTGGCAAAAATACCCAAGTTTTATTATTATTATTGCAGAGTTCTTTTCTTAATGGCTCATGCAGGACAGTTTCTGCTACTTCAAATGAAACAGTGAGTCTCCTTTCTTGCAGAACCTTTCTGCATTGCAAGAGAGAGACACTGGTGGCAAGGAAAGATACCACAGAAGCTTGTACAGAACAGGAGTTGTGTAATAACAGTTTTCAAGCCATTAACCTACTTAAAAGGTTTTATTTGGAACAAACTCAACACTTGAGTGGATACTGTGTTGTGCTGCCAGTTGGCAGCCTGGGCCATGAGAGTGGACTGGTGGAAGCAAATAGCTGTTGTGGAAGAAACACTCAAACTTTGTGTGAGAGGTCCTGCTTACTTCACTTCCCCAGTCTCCTGCTGCTTGACACACAGAGCAGCCCTGCTGTAACTCCAGTAGAGACCTGGCTTCTCCTATCAGCTGAAATACCACCACCTTCTCCTACCTTTGCTACCAATGAGGCCTATGAACCCAAATAGAAATACTTCCACTCTTGTGGAAAGTGAAGAGTATTTGTCTTTGAACCAGCAAAGAGCTCCTTCTCTGTCTGAAGCTCCGTCCAAACTCAGCACAGTCTCCAGAAGCACCAGTGATGGAGCTGGAGCTCTGCACCTCAAACTCCAGCTGAGAACACACCTGTGTAGTCTTAAGAGTAGGCCTGGAGCTGCCTTGAGAGAGAAGGAAATTCTAAAATACAAAAAAGTCTTTTCAGTGTGTGTTTGAGGACAGTTCTGAGAAAACAGGCAGCATCAGTGCAGGAGTTCTATGCTGTCCCATCGATGGCAAGAACAGTTTTCTTGGACCTCTGCTACAGGTATGGGAAAAGTGATCTCCACGTGCAGCCAAGTGTTGGCCTTTTCTTTTGTTGCTGTGAAGCAAAAATTAGCACTTGTATAACTGCCATTTGCACAGTGTCCTGTTTGTTTAATGAGTCCTCACAACAGCCCTGTGAGGTAGGCGAGCGAGCTGCAGAAGGAGCGTACATGACCTATCCTTGCTTTTCACTAAAGCACCAGGAGCATACTACCTAACCTCACTGCCACACTAAAGCATCAGTCCTGTGGAGAGCTGTTCTCAGCCCCATGTCCTGGATGGGAAACCAGCAAAGGCTTTAAAAGGACCTGTCATGGAGTCCAGGATTGTGATGGACTGTAGACTCCTGCTCTGTACAGCCTCTGTTTTCACTCATTTTGACATTGGTCCAAGGAAGAATTTAACACTTCACATTAAGTATTCATTTAAATTCTGAAATAACTCAAGGCATGAAATGTCTCAAAATATACAAGTAATCTTTTAACTTACTGGTCTGGTAAGGTGTGCCAGAAATCTTGCTTTAAAGTATTCAGCAACCTCCTATTTACAGCTATAAGCTACTGATTGACACGTATATACATACACAGAGAACTACGTACAATTTACTGCACAGTGCTGCCCTAGTTTCACAGGATACAGTTCATGTACAGAGGTTAAACTTTCTTAGTTAAGACATTGCCACCCTGAACATAAAGCAAACTTTTTTTTTTTTTTTAAAGTTGGAAACAAGGTACTCTTTACACAAATCTAGTTCTGAATCAAAAGCCCATACTGAAAATAGTCCCCATCTCGTTCCTGCTGAGTCTGTCTAGAATGCAATATTTCACTGGCATTTGCACTTCAACATGAAGCATGGTCTCCAAGTTAATAACTGTGTACTGATTCTGAAGTACTGCATTAAGAGTTCCTCCTGAGAAATTAAGAGTTTCTTAGAAAAGTGGTTATTCTTCCTACAAAGAATTTGGAGCATTTGGACTTGCTTCTGGTGAATTTGGTGATTTCAAAGCTTCAGATACACGTTAGCCTGATTTACAAAGATGAGATAGTTCCTGCTTCTGTAGTGCAAGAAATGATAAAAGCCAATTTACTACCTGATTTTATGTTGTAATGAAGGAAAACAATGTTTAGCAGGTTTATTTCCTTTCAGTCTGTTACTGAAGCTGCAGGAAATACAGCTTTATGTGTGTGTGTGTTTTCTTTCTTTAAATGTGTCTCTCTAATGAGAGCTACTTATTGGAGAAGAAGGCATTCACTTTCCCCTCCGTGGCTGTAGTCTGTGGGAGAGCTCCTAACAAAGTTCTTTGTTAGTGTTTGTAAGACTGGAGATGAGGTTTAATTGAGGGATTTGTGCTGAATGTTCTTTCGCTTTGAGTCTTAGTGCTGCAATGCTTGACGTTTTCCTTTCAACTGCTGCTGGATCAGTGAAGGCAGTGAGAACAGGGTCTGACGGGGGTCCAGGAGCTTTCATTAGTACTGAAGCTGTTGTCACGAGAGGATTTAAAGCATTGAGAAACCTGTATTTGAAAGAAGTCAATATTACCCAAATTAAGAATTGTTTTGGAGAACAAATACTTACTGAGTTGCAGCTTCCCCCCACCAAAGCTAGGGAAAAAAGTTCCCAAATTTCCAATTTCTTCCAAATGTACTTTTTTTAGCTTTATTTTGTGGAATAGTGTCTTGCCCTTAAAAAAAAAAAAAAAAACCAAACAAGCAGAAAACCCCACCCTAAATAAAAAAACCAAACCACTTTTAAATAAAATGAACAAGAAATGATCAGACGTGGCATGCAGATATCTAAACCAGCAACCATTTGCTTAATCCCTCATGCTAAATACTTTCTAAACAAACCTTGGATGCTGTGGATCAGCCTGTTCTGTGAAAGCAATAAACCAGCTCATAAAAAGGCCAATTTATATAGCTGTTTATGCAGACAATTTGTTCAGATCAATTGATTCCATGTGAAAAGCATTTGTTTGTCTGTTAATGTAGTACTAAGATACAAGCTTTAATTTCAGCAAGAGTGCTCTCTTCTATTTTTTTAATATTTGTATATATTTATATATATAATATATAATGTATTTACATATTTAAATATATAATGTATTTATACTTGAGTGAGAGTGAGAGACAAGGATGGAGCTGCAGCCATATAGGTCACAGCAGTCTGTATGAAGATTAGAGTTCAGTGAGACCAACACTGCAGTAAATATGCACAATTTGTCTTCAAAAAGCAATTATGCATTGAGATTTTATTAGCATGACTTAAACCCAAATCTTGCTGTTTCTAATCAAGTGATCCTACACAGGAACCAACCCATTTTAGTAAGTTTATTGAGAACATGCAAGTAGCAAAATAATATAAACGCAGCATTTTTAACAGTTTTGAGATTTAGAAAAAAGAAAATTATTCTATACCTTCCAAAATGTGGATTTAATATTGGATTTCTGAAGAGAGAAGTCCAGGTAAGACTGCTGAGGCCAAATGGCCCTAAGGTTGAAGGACTAAAAGCTGGGGACAAGGATGGCACAGCCAATGTTGAAAGAGGCATTGACCTCCATGTGTGATCTAGGAGGGGAGAGTGACTCAGTGGAACATCCAAAAACAGACCAAGTGGGTGTGTTAGGGAGATTCCCGGAATAGTCCCCAGAATTTCATTTTTTTCACGTTTCCTCCACTTTGCTCTTCTGTTTTGGAACCAGACCTTCAATAAGAAATTATAAAGTCATTAGCTGAACTTATTCTGCAATTCATCTTATCAGATATTACAGCACATATTGATATGGATGGCAAAATAATTACTGTTAAACCAAACCCTATTTCTTTAATATAAAAGATCTTTTCATAAATTCCTTAGTGGGTTTATTATAAAATAAATCACTTTAAATATTGTAAATTTGACTAATCTCTGACTGAAGAGTCACATATGTTTTAAAGACATTGCAATATATTAACCTATCACCTGAAATGCAAGAGCAATTATTACAAATTATCATTCTTCCTTTCATAACCTATTTATTGAAAGTTAAATTTCAACAAAGCCATTCAAGAGGTGGCAATTATAATACAGTATAAAATTTTTTTTCCAAGAGTTTTAGATAGCATCTACAGCATTTAAAAATCAGGTTTTGAGGGACATAACTTGCTTTACCTCAGCCATGCCCTATGACCATTTCCAGCAGTGTAACTTACCTTCAGGTGCTGAAAGAACACGCAGTGTGTTTGGGGGAGAAGCCCTCCACACCCCGGGGTGCTGTTCCCCAAACAAGGCTGCAGCACACCCCAGCCTGATGTTGTTTCTCTCTGTCAGTAACAACTGACTCTTTCAAAGTACTTGCTCTGGGGTTCTCAAGATCCAGCTGAAGAAGTACTAGGCTAGTCCTTTCACTGCATGCAGTGTATTTACATGGGAAAGTTGCTGTTCTCCTGGAAGAGGGATTTACAACCCTCGGGTTATAAACACAGGACTGACCCGCTCACAGGCAGGCAGCAGAGGGAGGGGCACTCAGCAGAGAATCAGAACATGCACGTTTTGAAGTTGATACTTGAAATTCTTAAGTGTTAAGACTCATTCTTTGGTCTTTCCTCCAGCAGCCATCAGCTTTCGATATTCAACTGTCTTACAAAGGAATATCTGAATCTGTGAAATGCCAGGCAGCTATGCCTGGTACCTAGTGAGGACTAGATACTCCTCCAGTATTAGACCAAGACAGGGGTCTGGCAAGGAAAACTAAATTACTGGGATCAGATGACTTTAAATCACTGTTTATCAGTAATCCTAACTATTTGTAGGTGGAGCTTAACTAAGATTTCACAGGAAAAGACTACATATTCAAAAGTGTTAGTGTTTTCTGTGAAAAAAATTCCAGTTGAAAAGGCAATAACTGTCTCACATTGAGATATGAATTTATGGCCTTTCCTAAAAAGGATAAATGATGCAAGGGTGTTCATGTCCTTACTAAATCTTAGCACTGTTTTTCAATTTGCTCTTCAAAAAGAAGCCTAACACAAAATTAAATATCTGCTTTTCTGCTTTCTCTGTCCTAAAGTAAATCCATTTGATCACTCAGACATGCACTCTGACTACAAAATAATGTTTTTAATGTTACAGGTAATTTTGAACTTAACCCCAAAATGAAATAATCTCTCAGATTTTGTATTTCTCAAACTGGAAGGAAATACTAGCATAGATATCTAATAATTACCATTAGAGAAAAGCTGGCTTTCCATTCCTCATTGGTACAAACTCATCGGTTCAAGTGATAACAGGAGTAACACCAACTGAGAACCAATGCCTCATACCTTAGACTGACATGACAAACAGCTTTCAAAATTTACTGCACACATTATAGTCATTAACATTCAGATTAGTCATCTTGAACCATTCGTTAAGCAGTTTTCCTTTGCTTCTGATAAAAGGCTTAATTTGCCTTTATTCTATTTTCAGACACATCTAAGTGACTAACTATAACAGAAAGCGCTACACCAGTCTTAAGATTTTTATGACTGTGATATAAATGGCAAAATACTCTAGAAAAAAAAGTATTACTTAATACTCAGGAATGAGATTTAAGCAATCAGGTTTTGAATTTCATGTTAAATATTACCCAGATTATATTTGCGATTACTAGCATCATGCATATGTGACAAGAGATTCAGGTGTTTTATAAAGGAAAATGTGAGCATGTAAAATTTGATTGCTTTCTTGCTGTAATCTTCTTTAAACATGTATCCTATTTAATTGATGTAATACCTAATGATGCTAAAAAGATACATAGATGTGCATAACTGTATTGTGTTTCTGCTGGAAGTGATTAGGAGGATTGTAATGAGAAGATATGTCAAGGATGTCTAGATCAGTTATATCTGTAAGGCAATGTTTTAAAACTGATGTAGTTTATCACAATGAAATACCATGAAACCTTTTACCCCTCACGTTAAACAAGATAAAAGATTCCTTTAACTTTTTCTTATTTTCTTCCCATCCTAAGAATATGAATAATGAGAAACATGAATGGCAACAGCAGATGCAAATGCTATTGAAGAGCAATCCCAGCATGGCTCCAGGTTATGAAAAGGTTTTGCAGACTCTCTGACTACCTTTTTCCCAAGGTAAGGGATGCACCATCTCCCTTATTCTATAAAAGTAAATAAGAGGGGTGTGGGGTGAGGGGGGATCTCTTTGAAATGATGATGGAATTAGCATATATTAATGCCATTTTTTTTCCTTATCTGTTCATTTTCATGTAAGTCTCCAAAGGCAAAAGGAGGAACAATGTAGTGGCTGGTACCCATTTCAGCTGGTTGACAGAGGGTTCTCCCAGAGAAGTAAACCTCCATTTACAGAACACACTGAGGTGAAGAAATGGTCTGACTGCACTGGGTAAAACTAATTTCTTGAGTTTACACTTGAGTAAGTAAAGAGATGACACTTTCCATGTCAGCTGATTTAGCCAAGTACCATGGGAGAGGATTGGAAATCTTCGTTTCACATAGAATGCCTTATAGAGCAGCATGGGCATATGTGGCAGGTATTTGGTAACTACAGCAGTTTAAGTACAGTACATCACGGTTATTCCTACACATTCCCCTTCCCTGCAGGCTGATCCCAGTTTCCCACAGGATAGGAACTGGGGCTTGGCTCTGTGCACCACCAACTCACACTAAACAACCGTGCTGACTCCATGCTCAGGAGACTTGTGCTAAGATCTAACATATTAAGGAGACAAACAGCTCTTTGCTGTTCCTTCCATCCATGCATCAACTCTTATTTTGCTTGTTAATTCCTTTTTGGCTCCATCAAACACAAATGTTTCCTTTTTTTTTTCCAGATGAGTCATTAGGATATGAGCTCCTCTTTGCCATGTACCATTGCACCATTCCTTCACAGGGTCTACAGAGTATGTACCCCACAAAGGGAATTTGACAGTAACAGTTAAAGTAACAACTTTTGACCCATATCTTTTTCTTTGTTAGATGCCACATGAAATTGTCAGAGACTGGGGCATGTTGGTGTTAGGAAGAGTGGAGGGTACGTAATTTCCTCCAAGTCCAAAAAAGAGAGCTGAAAAGCTCATCTAGCTATTCTTGGAGTCAATTATAGAGTGCCATTCATACTTCTAATGCCCTTTTTTAAGAGGGTGCATATCAAAATAAACAGCTAATAAGATTACAGTTTTACAGACTGTAATTGTAGTGTGAACCATCGCAGATCCAGTGACTGGAGTAATGACAAAGTATACAAACAAGGATCTGGCATTAACAGTATCAAAGCTATGCAGTAGGAAGCAGGACTGTCACACTGAGCAGCTGCACCAGTTCTCAGTCTTTCACAAGTAGGCACATACCCAGAGTTATGCTGGAACAGTCAATATCTGATCTACAGCACAAGCCAAATTTAGTACAATTGTCATTTGCAGCTTATAAATACTTGAAAGCCTTCACACCTTGTAAACCCACTTTTTTTTTAGGCTATAATTTCTGTATAAAAATGGGATTTCTAAGTTATCAAGAGATGATACTACAGAAAAGGGGTTTTAAGGGAAATTGTTAAGCAGGAGTGCATAGAGTCAGGAAAAGCTACCAAGGGTCGTTTGTAGTTTAAGCAAACTGCAGCCTACAAGTGATTAGTGTCTAAGTATGCTGAAGTTCTGCAGGCATTGTTGCAATCACAGTCCAACTGGGCACAAAATTCTCCTGGACAGGATCTGACTGTCATATATGAACGTCAAATTAATCTTTCGTTTGTTTTAACAGGTCGTTTAGAAACGTAACTGTTTTACTGAGCTAAGTTAGACCAAGAGAATGATGTTAACTCTGTAGCCTCAGTAAATAACTTTGGATGCCTCACATAACGCCTCATTTTCTGTAAACAGCATAATTATTCTTTTTTAATACTCTTTTAAAACTCAGGAGGCAGTACCTGCCTTTCGACCCATGAAGGCGGCAGCGCAAGCGGGACCTGGGCAGTCCCTGAGCCGCCGCTTCCCCGGCGCGGAGCTAAGGCGCCCCTGCCCTCATCCCGCAGCATCTCCCGCCGCCGACGGACGCGCGCCCGGCACCGCCGCTCGGCCCTCCTCGCCCGGCTGACCAGGGGGAAAACGCGCTGTGTTCAGCCCTCTCTCGCCCCTCGTCCCCTCTGGCACTCACCTGCACCCGGGCTTCCGTCAGGTCAAGGCGTAGGGCCAGCTCCTCTCTGCGGGAGGAAGGCAGAGTTAGAGCCGGAGCTCGCCCGCCGCCCGGCACGGCCCCGCCCGCCCCTCCTGCCGCTACCTGGTGAACACGTCGGGGTAGTGGGACTTGCAGAAGGCGCGCTCCAGCTCCTCCAGCTGGAACGTGCTAAACGTGGTGCGGTACCGCCGCTGCTTCCTCTTCACCGGACCCGGTGCCTCGGAGCCGGGCGGGCGCTCCGGGCGCTCCTCCGCCTGCGGCTCCTCCGCGGGGCTGCGCGCTCGGCCGGGCCGCGGCGTCTCCGCGCGTTCCGCGCCTGCGGGAGACAACCGCGGAGTTACCGGGGCGGGCGGGCGCGGAGCCGCCGCGCTGCCCCTCACCGGGCCACCCTCCCCGCCGGGCCTCACCGTGCCGGCCCGCGGCGGGGCCCCGGCCTAGGATGCTGTCGATGAAGTAGGAGGTGAGGAGGTGCAGGGCCGGCGGAGGGGCGGGGGCCGCGCTCTGCATGGCTGCGGGCAGGGCCCCGCGCCGCGCCGCGTTTTATGTGCGCGTGCAGCGCCCGGCTCCGCGCCCGGCATTAGCATTTCATTAACGCGTGGCGTCAAGGCCGGGGGTGGGACGCGCCGTGCCCCGCTCGCCGCGCAGGAGCCGGGCCGCCTCCCCGGGCGGGCACAGAGAGCCGCCCCGCCGGGGGTGCCCGGCGCCGTTCGCTGCCCGCGCCCTCCGCTCCCGCAAGCCGCCTGTAACTTTCCCAAGCCTCTCTCGGCGGCGCGGAGCGGCTGCGGTGAAGTTGTGCCGGGGCCGCCGCGGTGCGGGAGAGCCGTGCCCGGTCCTCGAGGGCTGCGGTTGAGTCCACAGTGGGGGCTGAGACCCCGGCTGTGAGGGAGAAGAGTCACTAGCGTTTACCTTTATTGCTCCTGATGACCTTACACTTGTTGAATTCAGCTTTTTAAGGCTGACCTTGCAAAGTACCGTGTGCCAGTGCACGACTGAGTCCTTTTTCCTGGAGATCTCTAATTCCACTCTTCCTGTAATTCTGTTGTCGGTGCTGTTACAGCAATGGTTCCTCAACAGGAGGCCTGGAAACGATTTTCTGCGCAGGGAGACTTCCAGCAGTTCTGTGATCTTACTGTGGTGAACTGAGAGAGACTGTCATAAATTAGATGATAAAACTACTTGAGCCTGAGATCTCGATTTTGGGGAATGAGAATGAAATACTACTTGCTAGTGCATCTTACAGAGAATACAGCTGCTCTATACTTACAGAGTACAGCCCCAAACCCCAAAACTAGTGGCTGAAAGCTGGAGCCAGACAAATTCAGATTAGAAATGAGAAAAGGATTTTAAAATCTCTGTGTTTCTATCTAAGTTTTGAAACAAAAGTGGTGGTGTTCTGTGTTCTCTGTCTTCATATTAAGGCTAGATTAGTTTACATTCTAGCTGAAGACATAGAGGCTGTCAGTGCAGAAATGCTTCCTGACTCTGTGACCTGACAAAAATCTTTTAGTTACTCCTGATGTTGCAGCCCACAGGCAAATTTTTTTCTGATTTTTTCCTCCTCTCCTCTTACCTCACTGGGGCTGTGTGTCTGCTTTAGTGTTTCTATCTTCGTACTGACAGAACTCCTTGCTGTCTCTCTATTCTGCTGCAGGGCTCTTCTTTGACTCAGACCTTGACTTAATTCCTTTCACTACAACAATTTGGTTTGGCCTGAAGCAATATGTTCGTGAACCTATTCCTGTGGCATCCTCTATGAGAAGGTTTGGGACAGCACTTTGTGATGTTAACTCTTGAAAAAGTAAGGTGCCTGTATGAAAGATGATTCTGGATAATATTTACAGAAAGTGGTTTCTTTTACATGGCTTTTTCTTGACATTTCCTAATTTATTGCCGTATTCATATTCTGATCCTAAGTTCTAAAGGTTGGACTGCCGCATTCATGGGACTTTAATTGTGTTCAAAAGCCTAGGGACTCATTTGTGTTAGGGAAAACAATGATTCTATGCATCCTACAGACCAAATGCTGTCAATTCCAGGAAACAAGATTTGAGCAATCTAATTTCTCTGACTAAAGAAACTGTTAGAACTTCATAAGGAATGTCCTGGATGTGAAATAACCAGTGATATGCTTGTTTTCTAGTTACAAATCACACACGTGTTACAGTCACACATGTGTCTATGGTCATAGAGAAGCATCTTGGAGAGCATGCCCAGGAATTCCAGTGGGGTATCCCAAGAGACAGAAGTGACTAAGTTTTGTTATATCTGTGTTCCATACAAATTAAATCTACGAACAACAGCAGATAAACCTTCTGTGAGGAGCTGCAGTGGTGGCTTCTGTGAGAAGCTTCCCCCACATTCAACAAGCCAATGGCAGCTGGCTCCAGGATGGACCCGCTGCTGGCCAGCGTTGAGTTCATCAGCAGTGCTGGTAGCACCTCTGGGACAACACAATTAAGAAGAGGAAAAAACCTGCCCAGCTGCAGCCAGAGGGAGGAGACAGAATATGAGAAGAGCTCTGGAGACATCCAGGTCAGTGAAGAGGAAGGGCAGGAACTTCTCCAGGTGCCAGAGAGGAGATTCCCCTGCAGCCTGTGGTTCAAGGTCATGGTGAGGCAGTTGTGCCCATGGAGCCCATGGGGGTCCATGGTGGAGCAGAGATCCACCTGCATTCCAGGGAGAACCCCAAGCTGGAGCAGGTGTATGTGCCCAAAGGAGTTTCTGACCCCGTGGGGATCAATGCAGGAGCAGTTTTGCTGGGTCCCATGAGGGACCCACTTAAGAGCAGTCTATTCCTGAAGGACTGCAGCCTGTGGTGGAAGAGACCCATATTGGAGAAGAACCAGGACAGCTGACCCACCTGACCAAAGGGATATCCCAGACCATATGATGTCTGCTCAGCAGTAAAGGCTAAGAGAAAAGGGTGTAGGGCATTTATTGTTATCAAATTTGTCTTCTAGAACAGCTGCTACATGGGCCGAAGCCCTACTTCCCCAAAAGTAGCCAGACATTGTCTGCTAATGGGAAATAGAGGATAAATCTTTTGTCTTCCTTTGCTTCTGTGCTTGGCCTCTCCTTTTGCATTATTAAACTGTCTTTATTTTAATCCATGATTATTTTCATCCCATTTTCTCCCCTCCCTGTCAAAAAAGGGAGACAGCAGCTTGGTAGGCAATTTGTGTTTAGCCAAAGTCAACCCACATAACATTTGTATTTTTCAGATGTCCTCAGGCAGGTCACATGCTGGCTGATGTTTGAGTTGCTGTTTTGGATTTGTATTGTGTCTTGTTGTGAGCTGAGCAACCTGTGTCGTAGTTGCTGCATAATGCCATTAAAAAATGCCCTAAAAGAGTGTGATTTAAACACATTTTCATTACTTTGTGTTTAACCAACCTTGTTGCTATTGCTTTCTTGGTTTTCTTTGACTCCCATACAAAGTAAAATGTGACAGTTGAATCATAAAGCTCACCTTATCTATGGAGTGTTTGAAAAATGAAAGGAAATATATGCATCTGTTTGTGGATGGCACCAGAGTTGCAGCTGCATGAGGGGCTGTGGTATTCGCTGTGCTTGAAATGTCTGTTAGCATGTTGATAATGTATTTCAGCATTCTTTATGCTGTCTTAACTACATAAATATATGTTAATGATGTTTAATATTTGGGCTTAGAAAACAATCCTGTCCACATCTATATTGGAAAAAAGTTCTGAGATGAAACACGTGATGAGGTTAACAGTAAAAATTTCTTGAGAAGCATCCAGAGAGTTGGTTTGATAGCTCAGCATGGATCTTTATTGGCTTGAAGAAGGAAAATAGCTATAACTTGAGAATGAAGTGCAAAATTTGGGTAGAGCAGAAGTGATTTTGAAGAGAGCTCTGTACTCACTGTGGCTGATGTTCTAGAAAGTAGATGAAAAGTGCCGAATACCTTTAATGCCAATACACCTCTTATTAACACAACTGGTTTCTCATTCTATTTCTGTTTCACACAGAGGCCTGAAGATCTGCATGGACTTGAAGATCAGCATGTCTCTTTCATTTTATGGGATTATATCTAGGTTACGTGTGGCAATCCTGTAAATACTGGGGAAATGCAAGACTGAATGTTGTGGTACAGCCTTAGTTGGTTTCTCTCAAGCCAATTGATACTTATAGCAGCTGCACCAGAGTGCAGTAACTCTTTTGTAATGGAATCACAGTAAGCCGGTTTCCCATTTCAGTTAATAACTTGTGAAAATAATGTAAGTGCTTTTTGCTGATTAGGCATATGTGACTGATTGGAAAAAATGTGTGTGCAGTACATGGCAATTCAGCTTCCCTTTCCGTGCTGCATATTCAAAAGCACAATAAAATATTAGTTGAAAGAAGAATAAGATAAGAATTGGAATGTTGCTGACTATGGAGAAGGCATTGTGTTGGGATGGCAGACACTGCTGTCACTGTGCTCATCCTGAGCAACCCGCCTGGAGCAGATGTCCCTCTGTTGTGTCCCCATCCAAATCTCTTGGCAGTCTCACTTTCAGATCTCTCCCTTCCCCCTCTGAAGACCTTTGATTCTATGCAGGCAAATAAACTGAGAGCCTCAGTCTTCCCTTTGTGCATTTGGTTCTTGAAGGAGATAGACTGTGAAAGCTGGCATGTAAGAGGTTGCAGTTGAAGTGACATGAAGTATTGTGACATACCTGGAATGACCTAAACATACTGCACTCAGTGTTCTCTCAGTGCTGCTGTAATGCACTATTTCTCAAACCCTTAAGGTAAAAAGTGAAGAGCTCTTTGGTGCACAGGTACCTCTAGCAGTGCTGTTATGATAAATTAATATTTACTGGATCTGCTAAAGCCACCCCTTTGGGGTCACAATTAAATAAGCTCTCATCTCGTCTAAAAGGTAAAAAACCATATGTTTTAACTTCTCAAAATTTCTAGGCTCTGCATTTGTGGAGCAAAAAACTGATAGAACCTAGGGTCTCAGAAGTTCAAGGGCAAATAAAAACGATGCAATATTAGTTTGGTTTTTCTTAGAAAGTGCTAGATAATAGACTAAAACCCCATTTTTTATCTCTGTTTAAGGGTTCATATTTTACCATTTCTGAGGGGTGTCAGTCTTCTCTCATGCTCGCGTATTCGTAGAGTAAGAATTGCTTTTTTTTTCAAATTACCTTTTTTAGGGGCTGACTATGACTGTTGGACTAGACTTGGAAGACCACATTCCTTCTTCCTTTGTTGGCCCTTGACAGCAAATCACCACTTCTAAGTGTGTCATTTATTTGTATGTGGAATTGTGATGGTCACACACTCTTTGCTTCTGAATTATGTCTGGAAAGCTGTGTCTGTGTAGAATCATTCCCAGCTAATGTTTACCCATTTACAATTGTAAAATGCGTTGTACCCATAAAATGCACGCTACATACGTTCCCTTTTTAAGCCCTAAATATAACTTTGTGTTAGCTTCAAAATGACCACTGGAAAGTCTGTTTCTGATTACTTTTTCTGTATGGCCATGATTATTTTAGAAACAAATCTTTACCAGTTGTGTTCTTCAATATTGTTTGAGGTCCTCTGGTGTTCATTTATGCAAATATGGAGCTATCCAGTTCTTCCCAATTGCTGTGGGTACTATGAATAATTCTAACTCACTATACGGACAGGGACTGAAGTCTGGAAGCTTCAAAGAGAACTGTCCAGTAATGTGCAAGGGAGGTTCTGCTACAATCTCTGCGTTAGATCTGTGACCCAATCTTCCCCAAATGTAGTAAGTAATTGTTGTTTCATCCTAGTATTTACAACAATTTTACTACTGCCGTTATGGAGACTTGAGGCATGGAGGGGTGGAATGGTGAAGGAAATTTGGGCAGTTCTCTGTTTATGAAGTGGTTGCCCATGTTCAGCCTTATTGACTGAACTATCCGATTTTCACTTTAATATACCCTCTTTAGTACACTAGAAATTTTATAGGAGGCCTAACTGTAGAAATCCACGGCATCTGCATCTGTTCCCATAACAAAAGTGTAAGTGAAATAGCCAGTCAATATATGAGAGTCTGCAGAGGTACAGTTCTGAAGGAGAACATACAACTGACTCATGAATGGTTCCAAGCACCAGCCCTTTATTGTTCTTCCATTCAGCTTTCATACCATTCATCTTACATGCATTACACCTGTGTGCACTCTTCACTCTTCCTTTAACCACCCTTAATATTGGTCCATGCCCTCAGCATTCCAGGTCTCTTTTCCTTTAGCACTGCTCGCCTGTCCTACGCAGCTGTGGCCCATTAGGGATGAGGCTATAACCCATCACCACAACCTGTGTGCCTACACAGTTCTTTTAGTGCTCACAGCTATTCAATAATACTCTGCATGTTTAGTACAAAAATGTGTCTGTAGTGAGGTTCCTTCACTGATTTGTAGATTGTTTCACTGACTCACTTTTGTCTTTTTAAAGATCAGAAATCCCAGTGTTTGGTAATAGAGTGATTTGGAAACTCCTTTGGTGGATTTATTGAGGTACAGAGTCTGACTGGGCACGTGGGATTATAGCACAGGTTTCTGACAGTTCTGCTGCTCATTCCTGACTGCAAGGACAATGGCAATCAGGCCTGGATTGTGTTCAACTCTAAAGGTCATAGAATGGTTTGGGTTGGAAAGGACTTTAAAGATCTTCTCATTCCAACTTCCCTGCTGTGGGAAGTTGGAATGAGATGGTCTTTCCACTAGATGAGGTTGCTCCAATGCCCATCCAACCTGGCCTTGGAAGATTTCCAGGGATGGGACAGCCTCAGCTTCTCTGTGCAGTGCCTCGACACCCTAACAGGGAAGAATTTCTTCCAAATATCTAACGTCAACCTCCTCTCTTTCCAGTTTGAAGCTACTTCCCTGTGCCTTAAACCTAGATGCTCATGTGACATATCTCTCAATCTTTCTTGGAATCTCCCTCCAGGTGCTGGAAGGCTGTCCTGAAGGTCACCCTGAAGCTTTCTCCTGAACAATCCCAATTCTCTCAGCCTTTCCTCACAGAACAGTTGTTCCAGCTCTCTGGTCGTGTCTCATTCTGAGTGTGGAACTCCTGGTAACTGCAAGCACCTGGAGTCTGTCAGGGGTGGTGTTTGTGACAGCTGTTGACAATAACAGAGGGAAGTAACTATCCCTCTCAGGACTCCACAGGGGTATTAGAAAAAAACCAAAAAACAAACTGTTTGTTTTAAATTGTGAAGAGTTAATAACTTGGTGCCACAGGTTGAAAGCACGGAAGATGCATTTGTGTTGGTCACTTGGCTTTTTTATTTTATGAACCAGTTCTGATCAGCAAACACTGTATAAAATTATTCTGTAATTAGCTTTTTGGAATTGAAATAGAAGGAATCATTAAAAGGAAACAACTAATCTGTGAAGACTTAGTGAAGACCAAGCAAACACCTTAACCTCTTATGTTGGAAACCAGTGGTGAAAGGGACTACAAATAAGCCTGGATTTGAGTCAGATAACACCAGCCCAAGAGGAAGGTAAATGTGAGGCAGAATTTCCTTCTCCTCCTCCTCCAAAGTTTGTGCCCATCTTTATGAAGCAATGTTTAAGGATATGTAAATTGTTGTGTTTGAGATGAGTGGTAACAATGGCTTAGAATGTAACTGCTACAGATTGGAAGTCAGTGTGCTTTTGCATCTGCTCGATTGCTCTGCTGGAATAGGATATTAACTTGCTGTTAACAGTAGTTTCATAATATTTCAGCAGCCATCTGTAGCTAGCTGGATTTAACATTTATGTGTAATCATTATAACTCTTCAGTTTTGTAACGTAAAAAGAGATTTGATAACTGTGGGGGAAGGTAGGTGGGGTGGAGGGAGAGAAAGAAGGAAGGAATGACCACGGAGAACTTCCTGTACTGTGAGCTCTTCCCTCTTTTTTTTTGTCATGAGTGCTGCAGAAGAGAAGATTTGGGGATTCTTTTAGGGAGCTATTTTCTGATAGTGTTTTAGTGAGAAATTACAGTACACTGCTTTTAAAAGCAGTATGTCAGTCAGAAGGGAGTGTTTTCCTCATCTGTCCCTGCTCCCACCTGTATATCTGATACACTAGGAAAGGCTAATCAATTTCCTTCAAATATCCTATTCCCACAGCTTTGATGAGCCTGCAGGCTTCTTCCCATCAGGGTTGCTTTGATTTTACCCTCCTGTGGCATCAGCCTGTGAGTCTCTCTTCTTCAGGTGAGATCTGCAGCCTTGGCTGTCTTTGAAGAGAGCAGTGCAACAGTGTGAATGTGAGGTAACACCTTTCTCAAAGAAGAAATCTGTTCCTTTTCTTTGTCTGGGCACCTGTGTGCTGTATAAAACCACTCTGAATTCCTAGCCCGACTTTGGTCACAGTTTTATGACTACATCGAACAGTTTATCTCAACCTCTTCTTTGGCAGAGCTTACGAAAGGTGAACTCTGCGCTCCCTCTTGTGGTGCCTGTAGAAATGTGAAGAAAGTTTTGGGAAAAACTGCCTGTAACAGTGAGGGAAGCTGAATGTGTTCGTTTTCCTTAGCATCTGGGACAGAATAAAGTGAGATTTCTGATGTTACCTGTGTGAAAGTAAAAGGTTTTCTTAGGTCAAAACACAGACCTGAAACAAATAGCTTTTTAAAGCAAAGCTAAATGCTGGATTTTATTGTAGCTTTCCAATAGTCAGGGAATGCAGAATTGTGAAATACAGTTAGGTATATGCTCTGTTCATTTATTTTTACATATGCACGTGAAAGAACAACTTAGGAATATTTATCTCACACTAGTTAAATTTTTATGTCACTTCGTGCAGACCTTTTTGCCATTTGGTGTATTTTTCCCTTTCTATTACTTCTTTGGTGTACTTTTCTCTTTCTCTTACTTCTTCTTCAGTTTTGTGATCCAATAGCATTCATTTTGTGATCTATTAGTCTGCTTTGCCTAGATTTTACAAAATATTTACATTAGATGCCCAAGAATATTTATCCCATAGGTGGAAATCATGTGCACTCTAGAGATGAGAAAAGGAATAGCAACAGAGAACTACACCCCAGATTACTTCTGGTTGCTCTGACTCTGTAAACATGCTGTGTTTTCTTGGACTCCATAATTATGGGCTCCATAATTACTTATGATAATGTGTTTTTCTGGAAATGTTTGTGCCCTCAGAGAAGATTTTAAAAAAACTTTATAATGATGCATTATGCAAAGTCATCTGCAGGATGAGGAGCCTGGTTTGAAGGGGCTTCACAATTTGTGGATGTTTAGCTTCATGTCTTTGCCATGGGCTGCACTGTTATTGCATACACATGTGGGAGCGCCCAGGGCCTCCAGAACCCCCAGGTACCCTGCAATAGTGAACTGGTGCAAAGTCTGATCTTGGAGTTACTGAGAGGCAAGTGAGGAATATCAGACAGGTGAGTAGTTATGTAGTTGTTAAAGATGTAACTGGTGTTACCCAGTTACAGGAAAAGGGAAACAGGTCTAGCTCAATTATACAGAACTAACACAACAGAATGGCTGTGGTTTTGGCCCAATAATAGTTTTAAGGAATTGCCTAAACCATTGCCTAAACAGTCTAATAATATCCTGCAGGTTGTATCATGACTTCCCTTCTCTGTTGACCATAATTGTATTCATTAAATGTCTGCAGACTCCAATATCATCAACAGTCTTGTGGATGGTATGAGCCATTGATGTTGCTTAGATATAGTGGGATTTTGAGAAGGTGGGGTAGAGTTAATTTTCTCTACAGTAGTTGTTTTGGGCCCATGGTTTGGATTTCTGCTGGCAGCAGTGCTGGTAACTCAGAGGTGTTTTTGGTACTGCTGAGCAGAGTTTACCCTGAGCCAAGGCCTTCTCTGCTCCTCTCCCCACCCAGCTGTGAGGGGCTGGGCGTGCACGAGGAGCTGGGAGGGGACACAGCCAGGACAGCTGAGCCAGGGATCCCCAGACCATGGGCACCGTGCTCAGCAGTGTGTCTGGGGGAGGAGGAGGAAGGGGGGGATGTTTGGAGTGAGGGTGTTTGTCTTCCTGAGTCACTGTATATGTAATGGAGCCCTGCTGTCCTGGGGATGCTGAGAACCTGCCTGCCTTGGGGAAGTGGGAAATGAGATCCTTGTTTTGATTTGCTTGTGTGTACAGCTTTTGCTTTCTATGAAACTGTCTTTTTCTCAATAGAGTATTCTCACGTTTACTTTCTCTTTTACCCATTCCACTGGGTAGCTGTGTGGTGCTTAGTTGCTGTCTGGGGTTAAACCACAACAGTGGTGAACAATTTTAACATTAATGAAAGACTGTTTTTGGTGCAGCTCACTTGGCAGTTCCAAGCAAAATTGCTTTGCATTTCTCTTTGCTGCGATTTAAAGAATTCGAGTTTGCTGTAGAATGCTTATGCAGATATTTGTAGTTTTACTGCTCAGTAGAGGAGAAACCATGCAAAGAAATCAATAATTACCTTATGTGGATTAGAAACTGGGCTTTAGCCCTGAAGTGCTCTAAGCAATGCAAGTATTGAGTGAGCCACCGGGACTTATTTTCAGGGAGTACAAGCTGTTGTAAATGTGGAACACCCTGAAGTATCTTGATTTTAAAAGTCACTTAGGAACATCATCCAGAGCATGTTAAAGTGGGTAGATCTCATATTTTTCCAAGGTGTGGCTATCATGAAGCTGGGGATTTGCAGAGATACAGAAATAAATATTTCAGTGGTGTGAAGTTTTGCTTAATGATGGGACACATTTCAAAACATTCATGAGATCTACTGGAGTATTCATTGCCCTTAAACCCTTTCATTGTATGAGCTGTAGAAGATGGATGCTTAAGCAAAGAAGAGGACTACCTACAGAAGTGGATGAACACTCTCACAGGGAATTGGAGCAACAAAACACAATAAAAACTGTTCTACTTAATTAAAAAAAGTCAATGAACCAGATTGAATTTAAATAGTTTCTGTGAAAAACCTGTCTCATGGGTGTTAGAGGTGTGAGCTGCTGTTTGCCATCGTGGTGCAGTTATTCCAGCTACTATCAGCTTCAGAATGTGCTAATTACAATTTGAAGTCTAAGGGACAAATGTGTTTCTTTTTTTTCATCTTTAAATGCCTCAATGATGCTATCCCCAGGCATTTACACCTCAGGGGGAAAGAGCCAAACGATTTAAAGAGTGGTCTATAGAACCCTGAGGTTAAAATGAAGAACTGCTGCAATGAGCTCCTGTTTCAATACTTTCTGTCTTGAAACTGTTTAGGAAACACCTTTGTCCACTGCTCCCAGTACCTGCAAGTAATATGTCTCTTTTTCCTCTTTAAAATGAAAACCTGAGCTTCTGATGGGATCATGTGAGTCTAGTAATTGGATCTTTAAAAGACACCCATGAAATAGTGCAGCACTTGTGGTGAGTTATGGGAGTGCTGACAATGCTTTAAACAAGGGCTCAGTCATAACTCTTGCTGCCCGTTTCCTGGTGAACACGGACATGTGCTGCCCTCCTTCCTAGTTTGGAGGCGAGAGTGTTACAAGTACCGAGAAATGAAGCAGAGATTTATTTTTACATTAACCTGCTACATAAATATCTTTTATACTGTTCAGCTGATTCACAGTCCTCATTAATGGATTAAACTTGCTAGTTTGTCTCTTTATCATGTTGATAGACCTGTTAAATGAAACCCTGAGAAATCAGACAGTTCAGTCCTGCAGCCAATGGCAGCTTTTCACAGCAAAGATTTCTGGCTGGGTTGTACGTGCCAAATGTTCAGGCAGCTTGTGCTTATCAGCATCCATTATACTTTTTGTTGACTTGGACCATTAATAACCTGTCAGATTAGGTAATTAGGCTGTCTCGAGTAGCCAGGGAAAATTGTTTTTCCTAACTGATGGTATGGGTTGTGCAGTTGTGCAGATAAGCGCTTGGTCAAACGGCAGTTCAGGCAGTTTTTAACTGGCCTTGCTGATGAATGCAAAAGTAATGCTGAGACATGAAGGCCAGATAACACCAGAGGGACAGGCACAAAATAAAATTACCTGCCACTTTAGAAATTCTCTCCAAATAAGACACTGCTTACTTACTGTTCTGGTTCTGAAAATCTGCATGTAGAAGCAACCATCTTAATTTCAATTCTACGATGGTTTTACCAGTATTGTTCCTTTCTTCTGAATTAAAACTAATCCCAGACTTGGTGGAATTAGAGGGGTTCTCTCAAGAAGGTGTCATTTTACCCCTGTAGTAAAGCTGGTTGCTGGTAGTACCCATTACTGTTCTGAGATTCTCTTTGTTTAGTGACCTTCTTTCTTTGGCACTGATGGAGTCTGTTGTGCCCAGGAAATGCTTCAGCAGTTAGTAGATGCAGGAAGGGTCTGTATATTCTGTTGAAGCTGGAATCCCAGCTCTTGGGTGAAGGACATTCAGCTATTTCTAGAAGCAACCTTCATTGTGAAAAGGCTGAGTGTTTTGGCAACATCCATCAAATAAGTTTAGTTCTCTGAAGACTTTCTGCTGGAATAGACAAGCAAATTAATTTTCCTGAAAAGCCATTTGGGTTTGCCATGATCGAGGGCTTACGTTCTCAAAGTTTGCTTTATTTGAGCCAATATATAAGATGGCCACAAACGTCATAGAGGCAACTTTATTCTCTAAGATTGGTAAGACGAATGAATACATGCACAGAAAGGTGTTTATGAGATAATTTTATATACTTATTCCTCTGACTTGGGATGACATTTAGGAGGGAAACAACCAGCACAAAAATAGTGATTTTCCAGACCTGGTTGTACTGATGCTGACAGATTCCCACAATGGATTGAGATGGTAGCAGCAAAACATGCTCAGCTGCCCTGTTGTATTGACTCACAGGGACATGGAGATAATGAGTTGTGCTTGTATGAAGGAGGTGGATGGATGAAGTGGCAGAGGGCTGGAACAACCTTTACACTTGTAGATCTACAGTGAACGTCTTGAAAGACATGACTTGTTCTGGCTGACACCACCCTCTGCATGCTGGTCTTGCAGCCCAGGTGAGTGGATCCGCACCTTGGCTGCCTCTATTGAGTTGTGTTCCTCGAGTCCAGATGTTTGACAGAGACTTGCACCTGTCTGCCATCCTTTGCCAGTTGAAAGACCACTGAGATTTATGTGGCATAAACTTAACCACCTCAAAGCAGAATTACTTCCTGACAGCCAGCTCTGCCCAGGATATATGGTAGAGGAGACTGAAAGTTCCTTCCTCCAGGGAGAGGTCACTGAAAATGGTGTGTTTTCCTTGCTCCCTGATGCCTCCTTTGTAGATATGCACCGGGCAGCAGCCAGGCCAGGATAGGGCTGGTCCTTGCCTTGCAGAAATAGTGTAGGGACTCTAAGAAGAGCTCAAGTGCTGACACATGCCTCAGTGTCCAGGGAATTATATGCTGTTGCACTTTTTTACAGTGCCTGATGAGATGACGAAGATTTCTCTTCTAAATGTCACTGAAGAAATTTTGGTGAACTTCTGGCTGACAAAGCCTGATGTGTTTAAACCATCTCATTTCGATTTACATTCTGATATCCATTGCTGGGGGCTCCAATGCAACGTTAGGAATTTAGAGTGGGTTCAAAGGAGGTAGGAAACAGTTGATGTATGGGCAAGAACCCATTAGAAGCCAGCTTTATCCAGCACTGAGATGGCTTAAACCATGGCTGGTTTATGGAAGTGAATGGATTTGGTCTATTTAACTTTTCACTTAAAACAGGATGAGAATCCCCTTGCTTTAAAGTTATACAATGGGACTTAGACTCCAGTAGTTCTCCTCTTATTTTCAGGATAGACTTGACTTTTCAGTGTGGTTTTTTCTTAACATCGTTACAGGATTTGAGCAGCTAGCTCATTCATACAGAGCCTGCTCTCCAGCTTATTTTTTTCCCCTTGTGGAAGGAGTCCCTGCCCGTGGCAGAGGGGTAGAACGAGATGATCGCTAAGCTCCCTTCCAACCCGAACCATTCTGTGATTATATGAGTCCCATGGTGGCTTTCCCATGACCTGTCCCCGCGCTGTTCGCAGGCGATGGAGAGCTGGGAGAGCCCGAGCACTGCCCGCTGCCTTTGAGGGGCCGCTGTCCTGGCCGCGGTGTCCCGGCGGTGTCCCGGCGGTGTCCCGGTATTCCTCCCGGTGTCCCGGCGGTGTCCCTCCCTCCCTCCCGGTGTCCCTCCCTCCCGGTGTCCCGGTATCCCTCCCCGTGTCCCGGCGGTGTCCCTCCCTCCCGGTGTCCCGGCGGTGTTCCCGGTGTCCCGGCGCTGTCCCTCCCTCCCGGTGTCCCTCCCGGTGTCCCGGCGGTGTCCCGGTGTCCCTCCCGGTGTCCCGGCGGTGTCCCTCCCTCCCGGTGTCCCTCCCGGTGTCCCGGCGGTGTCCCGGTGTCCCCCGGTGTCCCTCCCTCCCGGTGTCCCGGTGTCTGGCACCGCGCGGTGTCGCCGCAGGCCGCTGCGAGCGCCGGATCCGCGGGCTCGCTGCCGCCAGCCCCGGCTCCCATCGGGCGCCTGGGGCTCCCCAGGTTTTGGTGCTCCGCCCCTGGGTTTGTGTTTTGACGGCTTTAGAAATGCCATCGCTGCTGCTGCCCGCCCGCTCTTTGTGCTAGCGGGAGCTTTAATTGTGTGCGAAAACCTTGCTGTAGCATTCCAGGAAAGCAGCTGAAATTATCTTGTTTTGGGCATCAAATAGTGTAATAAGTAAGAGAAAACCTAAAAGCAAATGGACACAGGGCAAGAAGGGAGTTGCTTTGTCTTTCCTTATCTGAACTTCTTGTTGTTCAGTCTTTATGAAAACTATGCTGTACTTAGTTTCTACGGAAAGTCCAAAGAGGGAAAAGGCAAAAATAAATGATTTAGTAGAATCTAAAGGTGAACCTTACATAAAATTTAACAGGTTGTAGATAGCTCTTTTAAAGGTTGCTGTGGTTTAACTCCAGCCACTAGCTAAGACACAGCTGGGATGGAGAAGAGAATTGGGAAAGGGTAGAACATGAATTGGGATAAAACAATTTAAATTTTGAACAGCTCTGGTCAGGAATAAAGGGAGAATCATTTTAGTACAATGTAGAAAACCCAGCCCCTATGGCTTGGAGGATAGAAAAAACCCCACTAAGTGTAGCCACAGGCTCCAAAATCTCACACAGAGGTAAAAGAAAGTGCTGATCTGGATCATTCACATTTCAGGCCTGTACTTACACCGGGGCAAATGTACTGGCTCCAGTGTGTATCAGAAGTTTGCAGGTAGAGGAAGGTATAGAAATCTCTGAAAACAGATTACTTCTTGGTAAAGTAAGAAAAAAATAAATGACACTTAAACTGAATAATGGATACTGTAAGTCATTCCAGTACAAAAGGATCATTCAGGAATGAAAAGAGTACAAGAAAGAGCTGGGCATAATACTGGAGTATCGAAGTTATTGTTGTTTTACATGATGTTGGGAAATAAGAAATTAAAATTCTACTGCAAAGAGAGGTTTGCCACCCACATTCTATGAGATCAACAAAGCTTTGCATGCTCCTGTCTACTGCAGGTGGTACCAAGATATCATTGTCCAGGGAAGTGAGGTGTCTCTTGTTCACAAAGAGTAAGAAGACTGAATTTTGGACAAAGAATAGAAATTCAGTCAGAGCCCAGGCCAATCAGTAAATTTAGAATGGCAATATGTAAAGGACAGGTTGTGCTGGGGAGAAGAGTTGATTATCTTTCCTCATTTTCTGGCACTTGATGTCAAATGCTGCAGGACACTCCTAAATGCATCCATTAAGTGAGGTGAAAGGTCAGAACTCTCCACTGTTAATTTCACATGACTTTGGAAAAGGCTTCTGACCTGTTTTTCTTATAAATAGCAGTATGTGTTAATACCTGATGTTTCTCTTGGCACCTTATCTAGGAATTTATACCTGTGAACTGGGAGTGCTGAACTACCTCCAAGGAAAAAGGAGAATTCTTCTTTGGAAGAATTTCACAGTTACTTTGTGCAGGCAGAAATGAAGATATAAGGGCTGTGGCAAGGGAGAGTCAGACCTAGAAATCTTCTTCAGCTTCATGAAAATGATCAGACAGAGCCCTTCCCTTCACAGAGCACAGCTGGCCTGCCATTGGTATGTTCTCTATTCATCCACTGAAGGCTTTGCCCTGGGCAGCCACGAGGCACTGCAGGGATATATGTGCCTCAACCCTTGCATCTCTGTTAGTTCCCCTCCTTGTCACCCTGAGAATTATATGACATGTCATTTTCTGTCAGCTTCTTTTCTCCTTCTGGGGCGCTGAGGCAAATAATTAATTTATCTTGTTTTAGAGAATGTCATTTTGCCATCTCGATAAATTTCCCTGGCTGCTGTGTCCCTCCAAGCCATTCAGACTGCTTCACTACTAGCAGCCCATGTGCCTTCTGGACTTGAATTTTCTTCTTTATTTGTCTGACTATCTTACGTTATCTTTTATTTATTTTACCCCTTTGCTCTTCTTCTCATTTGTTCACAGCTGATAGGCTTTAAACTTGCCAGTCATCAGCATCTGATGTTTTAGTGTCCATATGCCTCTAGAACTTTTTATAGCTTTGTATCAGTCTATATTGTACTTCCCAGTATATGAGCCCAAGGAAAGCTCACAGTGAATCCTGTCCTTAACATTGAGCCCAAACTTTGCACACCACAGAACCTGCAAGTCACTTTTCTCTCTCTGGTCTGACAGTCTTATTTCCATGCAATTTGTTCAGTTCTCTGTGGCTTGGAAGTCTTCTCATCCTAGCAATATGAAGGTCTTGAGTCCCATGAAATCATGATCTCATGATCAGAATATCCCACCGACCCCTTAGCATTGCAAAAATGCCTGGTCCAATACATTTGCTGCTTCCCAAGAGCTTTGTTTAATGACTTGGAAGACAGTGGAGCAGGCAGTACCATGAAAACAGCCTCCACTGATGGAAGATGACATGCAAGAGACATGGAAGAGGAGAGAAAGAAGGCTGAGGTAGTGGTAGGTATCAGATATGGAAACCAGAGAGCAGTTTGTCTGTAGACAGCTTCTAACAGCACTGCTGGGTTTGGTAACATCACTGAAAGGGAAGAAGACAGATGTGGTTAGGCTGAGTTTTAGGATTAGAGAGTTGCTGGGTGAAGCAGAAGGTTTGGGTTCAGTGAATTTACAGCATGGTGGCTTTGGTTAATGTATTAATGCTGTCTGCAATGCAACTGTTCCCTGTGCCTATGGAATCAGATCTGACAGCTTTAGAGATGCCCTCAATTTGGATTGGATTTTGGCCCTGCTGTTCCTGTGAATGAGGTTAGAGAACAGTGGTACCTTTTCTGTTTCAAATGCTTGCTTCATCCTGCAGAACACTCTGAGGAAGGGAGAATGGCAGCCAAACTCCCGAGCTGTCAGAAACTTTGCTGCATTTGGTTCTCTTCCCCCACTCCTCTTTTGCACTGAACGTGTCCTATCTGGAGTCACTCAAAGACAATGAGCATAGAATCCTATGAAAGATTTCATGTCACATTTCAAAGTAGTACCTTAAGTCTGTAAAAGACCAAAGTGTGAGTAAAGGATTGAGAAGGCAGAGTGAAAGGTAACTATATTGGGGGAGGTGATGGCAGGTGAGGGTTATGTGGGAGGAAGAGAATGAATTCACATTTAAGGCTCACTGACGCTTCATGTCCTGACCTGTGGTGGGTCTAAGTTTAGAGAATAAAGGTAAGATCTTAGGAGAGGGGAAACAGATGAAAGAAACAAAGCACATAGAGAATGTGCTACCCTGGAGGTCTTAATTCAGTAGTACAGAGCTGTGGTGCAGCCAGCAGATATGACAGCTTAAAGGAAATCACTTAAAGGGATCTGAGTGAGCTTTCCCCAGAGCAGCTACTCATTAATGTCACCAGAGGGACAGAATTATGTAAGTTTGTGTTTCAGGTGAAAGAGATGTTAACTTCCAGCAAGGAAGGGCTGTGCTGATGAAGAATTTGTTTTAAAAGCTCTGCTATACTTCAATTAGCTGCTATCCAGACCCAGCAATTACGAGCATCTTTCTGGGATGTGACTATTTATATGTGTAAGGTAGCTGGAAAGAGTAGGGCCAGCACCAGCCTGGTTCTCCTCTTTTCCTGCAGTAAAGAAGTGAGGTCTCCCTTGTCCCAGTTATGCACAGAGGGTTTTAGGCTCTGTTCCCAGGAGGAGCAGAGGCTGTTCTGTCCCTAGGCAGTGAGGATGAAAGAGCTGTGAAGAGCACAGGCTGCTGGATCTCTGGCCCACCATCCTAGCATAGCAATGAGGTTCTTGCCTGGGAGGTACACACAGGAGGTAGGATCACTCCCTCCTCTAGTATTGCTTCCTAGCCAGGGTTGCAGAAGTCTTGATTCCATGCCTTACATTAAAAGGAGCAGCTGCTTTCTAATTCTCCCTTTCTATTTCCCTCCCTGAAGCATCATTGTGAACAGCCTTGATGAGGGGACTAGTCCTCACAGCTTTACTGTTTTGAGGGAAACTTGGGGTTTACACTGTTAGCCCAAGGTAAATCCTAGTGAAAATACAGGTGTTGCAGTTTTAATGTGCACTAGTGGTCTGGATACATCCTCAGCTCTGCCACAGCTTTTAAACTGACTGCCCAAGCCCATACATTAGAGCCTGTATGAGCAGCCTTGAACAGTTCATCTGCGGTGTAACAGAGTATTTAGAGGTTTTGACAAGAGGTATGAAGAAGGTAGCCACTCATTACATCTCTCTATTTCCTCTCTCTGAATTCCCTCCTTGTCTCTTAATGGGCTGGGAGAAGTTATGGTGTTTGCATACTCACAGGCAAGGCAAGATAAATCTATCTGCTCCATAAAGATGTGCTGTTATGCAAGAATTTTCTGAGATTTTCTCAGCAGAGAGCATATAACATTTTCCAGTTATTTTCTTACACTACATTTTGGTAGAATATAGAATGGACTAAAAATTGGATTCAGAACTAGTGGAAACTTCCTTTCTTGTGTTGCAGCTTTCATTGACACTTGCAATTTTGAAGGAAAAAGATAGTGCAGAGAGTGAAAAAACTCTGTGTAGTCCATATCATGAATCAAGAAGCGACTGGTAAGGAAGAGCCAATGCAGAAGATTGCTGCTTATCTAAATCCTGTGATTCTGCTTTAGTCAGATAGACTGAGATATCCAGCACAGGAAACATCCCTTTCAACCTTCTGTGTGAAAAAGTAAGGGCTCGTTTGTACAGAGTGAAATACAATGCCTGACTATGAGTGTGACAGGACAAAAGACTTAAATTCATGAACTCATTTCTGAGCTGTTCCTCACTAGGTAGATCCAGAGTGTCATATGCTCAGAATGGATGTGGATGTCTTGGCTTTCAGCAAGACAAGATTTAGGCCAATATATGCTTGTTCTTTGGTACTTGAACACTTGGCACAGAATACATTGCAGTGCTCTGATCTATCCAATGTAATGGGATTTCCATAAATTTTTAAATGTAGACTTCATAAATACAGTGTTTGGCCCATGCAGAAAATGTGTCTGACTTTCCCAAAGTTAAGAGCATGAGGGGAGCAAACAGCTCATTCCTGGCTGCTGTAGCATCACTCAGGGACTATATACATCCAAGAGCAGTAAGAAAAAGACAAAAATTGTACTGAAATGAGGAATGAAGGAACTGGAAAATAATATAAAACCCTGCTGTACAAATTCAGACCATTTGGCTCTGATCCTACACAAGAAATGTTTATTCAAGGACTGTGTTTAATGCTTAGTGATAATGAGGCAAAGTATAGCAGAAGAACAGGCCACAAGAAAACTGTGTGCACAACCATTTGTGCCTCTGTGCCAGGCTGACCCTTCTGAGTGACTGCTGGTGCTGTGAGTATTTTCTTCAGCTTCCTTTGCTCCACATCTGTGTGGAGGTGGGAGTGTCTTGCCCAGTGCAGATTGGTAGCATGAACAGGCCGTGTTTGTCTGTAGGGGAAAAGTGACATATTTAGTAATAAAAAAAAATTGATGAAAATGTCTAAAGAGCTGCTGAAACTTTCTGAACAGGCTCAGAGATTTGTTTTCCCAGCAGCTTTTATTGACTGGCCTTATTGTAACATCTTGCCTTAACAGTTGTAAAAAATATTTCATGATGGTGGTGAGTTAGAGCTTTTTTTAGGATGAGTTGAGATTTCTGTGATAAATTTCATTGCTTTTGAGAACATCACAGTGCAAGAAAACATATGCTGGTAGTTTTTCTTCTGATTACGCAGCTTGCTTTGTGTTAATGTGGGTTTTCTAATCTCATGTAAGCAATTTTAATTATGGACAACTTGTGCTCCATGGATCTTCATCTTTCCTCAATGAATATAAGCAATGATGGGAATTGGGCTAAATTACTTGCTACAGCATCTTCTTCTGTTTGATGATAATGCTCCATCGATCATTGCCAAATAAAATCTTATGAGATAGCTGACTACCTCAATGTGCATGTGATGTTTGTCACCTCTTCATTACCTAGGTTATGTACATAATAGGAATTTGTTAAGTTCTTCAACCAGAGAGAGACTTTTATAACAAGCATGAGGATAGAAATATTGGAGCCTGGAGTGTGTAGGATCAGGATACAGCTAAGTGTTATGCCAGTATACAAGTCATTAATTTGATGTTACTTAACACAGAAACTGAAAATACATTAGAGATCTGGTGTTTTGTGAGTTTGTTCTGAGGAAGAAGGATACTTTATTGGAAAGTCAGAATTTGTATATAAACATTAAGTTGCCTTTGGAGTGGCCAACAACATCTGTACTGTGGTTAAACTATAAGGCTGGAGTTGTTTTTGAATATAGAATTTTAATCATTAAAAACTGCTATGTAATGAGTAATAGCTGCTGTGGCTTTTGGAGGATTTTTCACTGACTCTATAATAGAAATACAACCAGTTATGTTTCAAACATAACAAATGAAAAAATAAAGGTTGGAGATGACTGTTTTTCACAGTGTGATGAAGCCGATGTTGTCTTAACTGAAGTGAGCTAAAGCTATAGCAGAAGCAGAGGGGCTGAATGGAAAGTGGACTCATTTCTAACTCTGTTGAAATGACAGGGTAGTTACAGGAAATAGAGATTATTCCCAAAGAAGGACCAAAGTAGGAGACAAAGGAAGCCATCAGGATGTTACCTCTGGAGAGCAGTGTCTGGGAGAAGAGATTAGATTAGGAGTACATACAGCCTAACTGGAAGGAACTGCTGAGCAGTGTGTTTACTTTTCTTCCCACTGGTCTTCCTTCAGTGGAAAAGTCTCATGGAGGGGTAAGATGATGCTGAAAGTAGCGTTGCTAAAGGAGGTAGCAAAAAGGAACATAAGCAGGGAGTGTGCCCTCCCCATTCACCCTCACTGACATATTGTGATAGGACTGGAATGGAGGGGTGCCTCACACCTGCTTCTTCCCTTCTGCTTGGCTCAGAATACCACAAGCAGTCAGAAGCACTTGTTTTTCTCATCCTACTGGCTGCTACTGTATTGATTAAATTAGTCCTCCTTGAGCTGAAACTGAACTACAAAAAGTAGTTTGTAGCCCATAGTTCTAGGTCTTACTGACATACATATTGATGAGGCCAGATGCTGACTTAAAGCTGTTTCTTTCCAACTAAGAAAATCTTTATATTAACTTAGTTTTTTACAAGTATTCTTGTAAAATATTTGATGACACTTTGCACTTAGAAATGTTCTTACATCATGAGTCTCTCACTTTATTCTTTCCCTTCTGAGTCTCTCATTCTGTGGTAGAAGAACCAGATTTGGAGTAATAGCAGATATTTCAACATAACCTGAACACAATGATATTGAGGAACCTAACAAAATATCAGTAAATACAAAAAAAAACCTCCAAGAGTGGAATCCCAGAGGAATAAATGCTGTCCAGCTCAAAAGGAAATCTTGGTTCTTCTTGGCTTTCCTCGGCTACCAGCTCCAGAGCTGTGACTTCCCTTATTTTCTCTTGTGTCAGAATATTCTATGAGCTCATGTGGAGTTGAAAAATGTTGCATTCAGATTTGTGAGCTTGCAACATGAACAGTTTTTATTTGTGACCTTTTATTTTACAGACAAATAGAGCTGCCAATAATTTAGGCATGTTCTTAGACTTGCAGGAGCAGGCTAGGCAGTGCCTAGGAAGAGTTCCTTGGATATGGAATTATGTAAGAAACAGGAGAAGTTCTTTGAAATCAGAGCCACACACAGCAAAGCTAACTTCTGATGAGCTCAGAGAAAAGGTCTGTATTTCATAAATAGTCCTAGTCTCTGTAAGATTTCAATCTCAATTGCTTTGGATTTTTGGCTCTAATAGGACTGTGTGATTTTATTCAGCATGTGATACCTGATTATTCACACATATCACAGTACTTGTCATAACAGCATCCTTTTCCTGTGAGAGTTTGATTCTTGATGCCCCTAATCTGGTAAAAAACAGCTTCCTTTTTCTACAGGGATGCAGGCATATGCAAAACATAAGTACAATAAGAGCCAAAATGCTTCCTATTTTACTGATATTCCCATGTGATTTAATGACTCATTTATGTAAAGTATTGCCCTTCTAGAATATGTATCTTAGTACATTTAATTCCCAACATAGGTTTAATGCAGATTTTAAAAGGTCAATGCAAAAGGTACAGATATAAATATATCTTTAAAAAAGAAGAAATTTTTGATGGTATTAACACTTTGGTCAATTTAGTGCATAATGTCAAAGGACATATAACAAGGTATGTATTCAGTTTATAGAAATAAATTTTTAATTTGAAATTATGAGATCAATGAGCATTAACTGTTTTCCCAGTTTTAGTTAGAGGTGCTAATAGCTTCATTTACATTTTGGGAAATCATTACATTAAAGTTCCCCTCAAGCAAATCTGTTTTTGTGGAGTTGCTAGAGTTTTCTGTTTAAGAGGAGAGAAATAGAATTTACAACATATGGGAGCTGCTGTTAAAATTTTAGAATCTCTTCATGGCCTGGGGTGTCAGCTGTCCCTAGAAGACAGGACGTTTTTCTCTGGAATGGGGTGAGTAAATGCCTTGATAGATAAGAGCTGTCTGTGAAGGTGGTCAAAGCAGGAGTGGAGAGCAGAAAGACTTTGTGCAAGTCGTTCCTTCAATAGTGGGAGAAAGTGCTTCTCTATTTTCGTCAATGTTTTGAAAAATGTCATCAGCTCTCAAGGACTGTCAGCAGGTTTTTGAAGCTGGCACATTGGAGAGTGATAGAAAGAGAGCATTTGGCCTGTTCTTCTCACCTAGAAACCCTGCTCCTCTCGCCAACCCCCGACAGCTGAGCTTTCACTCCTTCGCCAGCCTGTGGGAAAGCAGCAACCAAACCAGGCTAGGAGGGGACTGCTGATGCCTGCCCCTGGCTCCTGGGCAGCTGTCAGTCACCCCCTGCCTGTTCCACTGCTCCAGGCTCTGCTGGGGCACCGGCCCTTCCAGCCCCAGGCAGCAAGGGAGCCCATCCCCACCGGATCTGCAGCTACAGCACACGTGGCCTTTTCACCTAACACCAGGAGGAAGGGCTTCTCTTTAACTGGGATCCTCTGCAGGCACAGAGGGCAAAATCTGAGGCCTGACAGACTTAGTGACATGCAAGAACAGAGCAATCAGACATTTCATATGAGGCAGGCACA
Organism: Sitta carolinensis; assembly: GCA_032173965.1. NCBI lineage: Eukaryota > Metazoa > Chordata > Aves > Passeriformes > Sittidae > Sitta > Sitta carolinensis. Next base: position 8,914,579 of record CM063286.1, on the reverse strand, counting down.
CAGGTGTCTGAGCTGAGTGGATGCTCAAGAGTTGGTCACCCTGGAGGGTGAGTTGAGGCTCCCCTAAAGCCAGGAATTCAGTGTGCTGTGCACAGCTTAGAACATGGACCAGTGTCTTTTGGAGGAAGTTGGGATGTGTGAAAGGTGGGGTGGATGTCTTTGAGGAGCTGAAATCCAGACATAAACTATAGTTATTCCTGCTGCAAAGATGTCATGTGTGATGTCCTGGACAAGAGCGTGTTATCAATTCAAGTGGCTGTTGTTGATTGAGCTGAAGCTTAATCTCATGACTGTGATTTCTGCTGAGCACAGGTTTTAAGGAAGGTGTTTGTGAAACAAGGGAGACTCCAGCACAACATGCAAGAGAATTCTCTTGCTCTGAATTTATTAAGCTTATAAGACCCTGTAGAATGGCTCAAGGATCCAAGGGTCAGGGGAGGAAGGAAACAAGAAAACAGGTTTAAGTTGTAGCCAAGGCAAAGAAAGCATGATAAATGAGGTGAAAATACAATTGTGTTGCCTTGGCTGCTGCAAGGTGAAAGAATTACACATCTTATCTCAGCTGGGGAGGATGAGTGTGTGAGTCTTGTGAGTGAAGTTATGAGGTATGGAAACCAACTTATTAGGTGTAACAGCAAAAGTTTCTCTCTTGGATTGTTAAAGCCTTTACAGCGCTGGTGGATGACTAGATGAGAATTTGAACTTTTAGAAAGACTTGGGGGAAAGTGTTTGTGAGTGCATTACTGCCTCTGGGAGACAGATTTTTAGCTTCTAAGGTGGGAGGGCCTCAAGCACATGGTCATAGAGCTGGTTGGGTCCATTTTCCATGAAATGATTTTCCTGAGCTTAGATCTGGTTGGGATGTTGATGTGCCCTTTTTGTAGAGAAGTAAATGAGATCCTAAGCACTCTCATGCAATGTGTATTCTTCGGCTCCATGGACACGAATTCTTACTGTTTTGGGCTTTTGAGATCAAAGAGAATTAAACTTTTACTATGGAGGTTATCTTTCCTAGGGGAAGTTCTTGGGTGGGACTGCTCATATTTGAGTATAAAAAAAGCCCATGACTAAATTTCAGAGGGAAAACAGCTGTTCATAGTAACCCTTTAGTGACATCTCTGAAATGTATGCCTGCTCCTGATAAAATCAGTGAAGTGGTCCTGATACAAAAAGTAACCTATGCAGCTGGACTCAGATTTGTGCTGAGGTTACTGTATTTTGCATATGTTTTTTTAAAAAGTCTGGTAAACTAAAGCAGGGCATTTATTCCACGTTGTCAATGCTGGATTCTTCTTATGTGTATAAACACATACAAGTGTGTTTAGCTCTCTGGATATTGAGTTAATCACGTACTCACTGTCACTCCACTGAAGTCATCAGAAATGAAGTTACCCTTTAATTATGGAAAGAGATGTGCCTTTTCAATGCTTCATCGAGCCTTGCATTGCTGACATGGGACCTTTAGGGAGTTGGGAATGTCTTATTCATAACGCCTTGGGGGAAGGATTCTGGTTATTTTTGTAAATACCCTTCATTTCTCATACTTTTGAAAGACTTCCTTTTACAAAACATGCCTTCTTTGTAAAAAAACTGCCAAGTGGCACACCAACAAAATTTTCAGTGTTTACAGTTTTTAAAAAGTGTGGTTAGTATATGAGTGCCCAGGGGAGTGTCACAGGGGAATGAGGCTGGTGTGGTAATTGCTGACCATGTGGAAGACTTGAGGGTGATGGCTCGAAAGGATATTAACAGGAGATTGCTGCTTAAAGCCATCCAAATTCCCTCTCCTTTGCATCTTGGTAATGAGCAATAAAGACTTTCATTGCAGCTTTTATAGTTTGTGCTGGTTTGTGCACTGTACCAGGGTTAACCTCCTCTTCTGCCATCTTATGGGATCTTGAAGTGCTCATGTAGTTGCTGCCAGAGTTTTGCTGCCTTGGAGTCTTTGGAGAAGCTGTTAAATCACAGTGTTACTGCAGAAGAGCTGGAAGCAGTGTAGTGAGGCCATTATAAGATCTAGGACAAGGAGACTGATTTTATGGTGGCAGAATGCACTGGAGGGTAGAGCTAAACTCCCATCTATGGCCCTGCACATCAGGCTTGTGGTCCTGATTCTGGATAAAGATGGAGATTCCTTTGTTTGTCCTGCAGCAACTCTATGTACGGTGATGGCAGTGGAACCATTTAAAAAAGCTGGGATTTACACAGAGATATTTTGCTTTGAATTAAGAGAAATTTAACTGCACGGGGTTTTCAAGCTGGTTAGAATTAAGCACAGTTTTTCAAGTCTGTTTTTCACTTTAGCTATGGCAAAATAGATTGGATGGCTCCTGCATGCCATGTGATCACTTGAATCTGTAAAAAGTCACTGTACAACCTGCCTAAGGGATGTGCCAAAATTTTGTAAAGAAAAGAATAACTACAATAGAAGATTGCATGTAATCAGGCATAGAACATCTGATTTTTGTTTAAAAACAATTTTTCAGACTTCAGAATAAAGTCTAGTGTTGATTACAATGTTAACTAATTTCTACAGAACTGAATTGGTCAAGAGAGATCTTGGTGCTTGGAAAACGATCCTGACAAACAGATGTGAAACCCTCTTCAGAGCTGAGAAGAAAAAGGATGTGTTTCAGATTTTTCTTTTCTTTCTAGTTTTTTCTTTCTCTAGATGAGTTTGAAGATATGGTATCTTGTTGGTTTTATGATATTGTGCAACTTGAACTTCTGATTTTCTGTTATTTGGAATGCTGCAAAGGGAAACAAAATCATTTAAGGTTGCAATTAGTAGTTCAAGCCAAAATAAATTGTTAAGTTTTACTGAATGTATATACAAAAGCACATTTATATATATGTAAAAATAGACACTTTTTAGCAATAAATTGCCTCAGGTCTACCTGAAGCATTTTTTGGCTTTCCCCACTGAACCATTGATCTAAAAATTCCATTATTTACACTTCTGTATTGGTAAGGGACGTTTGTCAGGTCCTCAGGTGTCTAATGAAATTACATTATATTATAACAACTTCTCAGCAATTCTTTTGGGCTTCTCTTTACCAGATGTCTTAGAAATCTGACTTTTAAATGTAAGGATCCTGTGTTATCAACTTCACCCTGGACAAAAATTTTATTACATAGTTTAGTAAATGCATAGATTCCAGTAAGAATCTTAAGGCAGTTGTCTGGCTTCCTCTTTGGGCATGTTTGGCTTTTCCTCTGATTCAAATCAGAATGAGGGAAATAATTTCCTCTTCACTTCTGTTTTAGTAACCTTTTCCTCAAACACAAGGAATTACATATCTTTGGTCTTCAAATAGTGTTCTCCTTAGGCAATAAGGAGAAAAATGTGGTTCTGCCTTGAAACTCTTATCACCTTGCTTTCAGATTCTACACTTTTTTGTATCTGCCTGTCTGTGAATACTTTGTGACTGGGCATGTACTGTAACAGCATTATTTATGTAAAGTACAGGAAAGAGCTGTAGAGTAAGAGTTCAAAGGCAGATAGTAATTCAAGATAAATCAGACCTTTATTTTCAGCTGGTTTAAAAAATGAAAATTAAATGCCAATAATCACTGTTTTCTCCCCCCAATAATTTTGAGAAATAGAATAATATTTATATTTTAGATATTGACTTTATTTTATTTTTAAACCTTAAAAATACAATTAAATGGACATGGCTATTAGGAAGTGGGGTTTTTTAAATGTTTTCTATAAAGAGGATACACACTTGGATATTGGGGCCTCAGTGGGGAAAAACAGGATAAGAGCTCTCACAGTACCAGAGACCTGTTCAGGCCCCAAGTAATGAAACAGCCTTTGTTGGATGCAGCAGGCTAGAGAGTCAGTCAGACTTGAGTGACTTCAATGGAGACAGTATTTATATTTCCTCTCCAACTTGCCTTCTAAGTAGGTTTTCCTCCCCTGCTTGGCTCTGTCCAGCCTCCTGCACAGTCTGTGCTTATGGTGAGAAACCTCCCTTGGGAGTGGCCATAAATTGCACATCTCTTGCTGTGTTCCTCTGAATTTTGTCCATTGGGTGATGCTGAGGGGCAATTTGTTTCTCCAAAACAGAGGGAAAATTTCCCCTTGGTAGGCAGGCACTGGGCAGGGATCCATTGTACCTGGCAATGCCTCGCTACCGTGTGTCTTAAATTTGGGGATCTTCTGATACAGCTTTAGCACATTACAGGGGAAGGTGACAACCAAGCACATTCTGTACCTGGACTGTCATCACTTCTTGCCCCCAAAGGAAGGCCTTGTGCCTGTGAATTTCAGAGCAATACTGAAATAAGAAATCATTTAGCACTGTGAATCTCCTGCTGCCTCTGTTTCGGCATTCCTGTCCCGAAAGAAGAGTTATCCAAGAAGTGTGTGATGGTACCATGAAATATTGAACTGGGGAGGCAATCCTAATACTCCAGCAGGTACTGTAAGGAGCACAGCAAAATGATTAATGAGACCTATCCTTACCTCTGTCAAAACCAGATCTGTTGGGCTGCACAGTTTCTTCTTTTTTGGAATATTCTGCTCGGCAGCATGTTGCCACACAGAATCATCAGCAAATGAGAAGCAGATGGAGCAGTGACACATTTTATCTTGCAGCAGCAGGGACGTTTTATGTGCTATGAGAATTCAGAGAAGTAAGTTTCATGCAAGTAGGTGATGAAAGAAAAGCTGCCGATAGCTTTTCTTTCTCTGCAGAATTGCAGATGGACAGACAGAGAGGGAAGTGGTTTTCACTTCCCTCTCTGTTTGTCCATCTGCAATTCTGCAGAGAAAGAAAAGCTATCTCAAGCAAGGCAGTAACAAAGAATGAAATGTTCAAGAAGTTAAAATTAAACCCCTGCTATGGCAAAGATATACAGCTCTTCCTCCTGTGCCCAACTGTTACACCATGCCTTAGTTTTTTGTTTCATATAGCATTCCTTCCATCAGGCCTTTACAAATTGATAGGTAGAGCTACTGTACTTCAAAACTCAGATGTTGCTGGTCATCAATAGCAGTTGGCTCATATCCTGGGCTTTGTATAAATTTATTCCTCCGCTCCTCATTTTATATAGCAGATAAACATCATAAAAGAAAATCTGAAAAGTGATACAAGCTGAAGCTTTTTCAGGATTGTTTGGTTTCTGTGTTCTGCTCACATATGCCTTCTTGTCCTCTCAGCTCCATGTTCCATAGTGTTTACTAGAGTAAACATTGCTGCTGATTGTGAAGTTGAAGCCTGAGGCTGCATCCTGAAGCTAATTAGACTACAAAGAAGAGTGAAGCAGACGTTGCAAAGCCAGGTCTGTTTGTCCATATAACATTTAACTCTTGAAAAGGCAGTCAGTGTCCGAGGTTTAACTTATGCTAGGCCTTGCAGTAAGATACCTTTTTTACTCTATCAGCAGCCTGTTAGGGGATGTTTTTGGCCTGGTTTGTGTGGATAGTGCTTCCCTTTCGTTTTCACCCTGACATTCATGTTGCATCCAGGGATCTGGGAGGGTTTTTTTCCCCAATGACTATTGATCTGTATGGAGAAAGCATATGCAGTTGGCAGCAAGCTGTGTGCCTTGCTGTTTACCAGGCACAAGGCTCATCCATACTTGTCAGTTGTTGTGCAGTGCTGTGCAGTATTGGTGTATTTGGGCCAGTGAACCCCAAAAATATCTCAGCCCTCCCAGGGTCTGTTTATCTTGAGATGGAGCTTGTTCAGACAAAGAGAGATCTGACAAGGTACTGCTAACAGCAGGGAATGGGTCACCATAATCCAACTGTCCCTTTTAATCCCATATCCCAGTCCATGCTGTGTCTTTACTATAATTAATATCCTCTTTCAGTGCATGACAGAAGTCATAATTAAATGGTCTGTTCTCCTTGCCTGCCCAATCCCATGACATCCTAGATGCACAAAGGGCTGTGATTGATAACAGTAGACATATTGGGAGCCATGTGCTGGTGTGCAAGCTATGTCATGCTGTGCAGAGAGGGAGATGCTGGCAGCTAGAGCCAAGCCTGACACTTTCTGAATGTAAAGGTGTGACTGCACTGCATCAGCAGAGTCTCTTTGAAGCCCGCAGTGAGAAACATGGTGACTATCCAGGAGGGGACAGAAGGCAGCAGGAGTGGGAGTGCATGTCAGCTCTAAGGCTTCTCAGACAGTAAGGATGCCATGGAGAGAAAGTGCTTTCCTCTCTCCAGCCCAGAGTCACAAATATTGGCCAAAGCAAATTCCCAATTCCATCTAGGACAGAGGATCCTTAGCAATATCTTGATGATCTTTCTGCTGATTGTGGTCTAGAAAGAAATATTTTAATTTTAATCAAAGATCAATACTTTGTTAAAGCACACAGAATAGTAGCAAAAGTGCCTGCCAGACACACAACACTGTGCTCAGAGGCCATAAAACCTCATAGTCCTGTTTCAGCTAGGCAGAGTGTAAAGAGATGTTTTTCAAAAATGCCAGCTCTTAGAAGCAAATAGCAGAGACTTTGCTAGAGATGGAGATTTGAGTGCTGGAATCTGATAAGCTCTTATAGAAAAAGTTGGTGGAAAGGAAGAGACAGCCCTTTTTATCCAGACAATAAAGAGAAAATGGTAGCACATAGAATTGTTACGTCAGAGTAAGGGCAGTATGGGGGCAAAAGCTTGAACTTTCCTCTAAATGACCTAGCATGTTTTGAGAAGGCATAACTGAGGTTTCATTCTGAGGCAAACAGTGTGTGTGAAGGTCTCACTCACTCCCATCAGTAGCTGGTCCTCTCTGAGAGTGGATTATTAACACAGAGCCTCAAAGAGCATGACAGTGTGCCCAGTGTTTCCACAATGCTTTGTAGTGGACTCCATTCCTGCTTTACAGGTAGAGAATGAAAGTATTGGGCACCAAGGAGCTTTGCCTGGCCATCAGCACAGTCAAGATTGCTGCCACCCCCCTGGCAGCACTGCTGGGCAGAGGCCAGTTCAGGTCTGAGTGCAGCTGGAATGTGAGGCTGCCCACAGCCCTCAGTTTTCTGAGCAGACCAGGGCAGGCTCCTGGCAGCTGCCAGGAACCCTCCAGTGCTCACACAGAGAGCCCTTGGCCTCCTCTTCTGTGAGTTACAACCACTGGAAACCCTCCTCTGAGCAGTGTCATACATGCAAATCCTTAATCAGAGAAAACTCTCACAAAAAGGCTTTCTTCCTTCCCTTTCTTTGTGCAGCCTGTCCCACCATCTTCTGGGGAAAAAAAAAAGTTGGTAACCGATTAAAAAAACATTAGAGATCCCTTTCTGCTGTTTGTAACTCTTCTTCTGTGCTGTGGAGACTGGAATCCTCTGCAAAACTAACTCCTAACATTGTCATTAGTGTCTCTGGCATGGCTGGGAGGAATGAGGGATGAGCTTTAACTGAACATTAATCTCAGAGTAGTCTGGTTTAGTTAAAAAAAAAAGGCAATTGTATAATTTCTGAAAACCAAAGGGAGACAGAAAACTATTAATTTAGCTGTAAATCACTTTAAAGTGCTTGTTCTGGTTTGGAATTTAGTGGATGCTAAATTTATCAGTGTACAAGGGAGGGAGAGAGAGAAAGGGGAGGGTAGAGAGTGTTATTGCAGGACTGCTTTCAGAACTCTCATAACCTTGTGTATTTAGAACAAAGTGAAATCTTACTTTGTGGTAAAATTGAAGATTTCTCTAAAGCAAGAGGAAGGAATGTTTGCCTTCCAGTGCTTGCTTTGAATTCTGAGCTTATTAGAACCCTGAATCAATAGTCAGTGCAATTTCATTACCAGTTGAGTGATTTTGGATTTTTTCATTCAAAGTGATTATTTCCCTCCCTCTAGCATTCAGAGAAGTTCTTAAATACCCTTTTCCTCCAGAGTAATCAAAATATTAGTGGAAGTTTGTGAAGTTTGGACCTGCTGCTCAGCACCAGATTCATTAATCTTTTGGGTTTCTGACAGATGTTAACCAAAAGAAGCTTCATGTTAAAACTTCCCTGTAGTGATTAACACATAAAAGTATTAGAAATGGGGAGGAATCACACAGAATATATTATGTGTTGTGAATATGTAACTGAAGCAGATAAAACAGCTAGGAAATAAAATATGAAACTTCAGCATGAGAAAATTTTTTATAATGTTTGAGGAATATCTAACAATTTAATATTTTTTAATGATTATAAGGGTTTGTTCTGAATTTTTCTAACAAATATGCAGAGATAATTCAAAGTTTAGCATTTTATATAAAAGCCTGGAATTAATTTGTACAAAATTCTTCAAATAAAAAGAGATTTCTTTCATACATCAGACACAGATGCTGCCAATTCTTTTGAAATTTCTGTGTTTACCAAGAAAAACTGTGTATATTATGAGACAAGTCTAATAGATCATAGAGTTAGTCACTTAAACCTGCAGGAAACACATTTATTAGGGTTTAATCTGTACTATCAAGTAATCAGAGGGAATTTGCTAATTAAGAATAAATCATTGTCAGTCATGATCTCTAAAAAGCAATTGTGCTTTTCCAGTGTTCACTGCAGAGAGAGCAGGTGAGACAGAAGTTGTGTGGAAGGTGAGCTTTTGGTCATGTATTATAGGCTGGAGAAGGAGCAGTTGTGAACCCTCTATGTACTGAAATACAGCCCCTGGACCAGGCACTCAGGGCTGCCTCACGTGCACATGTTGTACCTGTTCATCAGCAGAGCCCTCACAGGCAGGAGTTCTTGTGCTTCAGACCTCATTCTGCATTATAAAGTCAGTATTTCATTACTGGAAGGCACAGCTCCTGGAAGGATAGGGCCTCATTTCCATGAGATTTTTTTTTGCTATAAATTACCAGTGATTTTCAACCTGTGTGTTAGTGGAGCAAGACATGTCTTAATAAGTGTTTTTCTTTGGAGTTCTGGTCATACTGAGCTCTGGTCTCTCTGGACTTCTGCGTGTTATAAGGAAGAAGTGATTTAAATTTGAGTATGAAGAGGGTTTTACAAGATTTACAAGAGCAAGTAACTGGGCAGCACAAAGCAGTAAGTGGCAGTGTGAGCTAAGGACAGAATGCTTTGACCAGTGTGTCTTTTTTGACAGCCTTATTGGCATGAGTTGGATCCTATTTGACAGCTGTCAAGGGCAGCATAACAGGGAAAAGCCTTAAAATTCTGCTTGGGAACAAGGAAATCTTCAAGAGGGACAATATATGAATATCTTGCTGCTGGCCTGTCCTGAAGGATGGAAGTTGGCATTTATGTAATGGCATTCAAACAATACCCTGAGTAATGTTTGAGTTCTGTCCCTCAGACATTTTATAAAATCAGAGGACCATAGAATTTTTTAAGTAGGAAAAGATCTCAAAGATGATAAAGTCCAGCCATTACCACAGCACTGCCAAGCCCACCACTAAACCACTGCAGGTGTCACATCTGCACATCTCTTCAATACTTCCAGGGATGGTGGCTCAATCCCTGCTTTGGGCAGCCTGTAACAGTGCTTGACCAACCTTCCAGTGATGGATTTTTTCCTAATATCTTCCCAAATTTGCTCTAAACCAGGACAAATACAAGATAAACCTCCTCTTTTTGCAACTTAAGGCCATTTCCTCTTGTCTTATTTCTTGTTACCTGGGAAGAGAGACCGACCCCGTCTGGCTGCACCCTTTGTTCAGGGAGTTTAGAGAGCAGTAAAGTTCCCCTGAGTCTTCTTTTTAGCCAGGCAGAATACCCCAGCTCTTTCAGTCACTCCTCATCAAACCTGTGCTCCAGCCCCTTCCCCAGCTCCCCTGCCCTTCTCTGGACACTCTCCAGCCCCTCAATGTCTGTCTTGTAGTGAAGGGGCCAGTGCTGGCAACAGGGTCTGAGGAGTGGCCTCCCCAGTGCCCAGCCCCTGGCATGGTCACCACCTTGGTCCTTCAGTTCACCAGATCCTCTTCCCAGCCCTTCCTGGAGATGGGCACAACATTTGCCAGCCTCTACTCAGCTGGGACCTCCTTGGCTAGCCAGGAGAGCTGGTAATTGAAGGGAAGTGGCTGGGACAGCTCAGCTGCCAGCTCCCTCCGTACACATGGGTGGATTCCACGTAAGTCATTATTCTGATGGCATTTTGATTTCATTCTTGTTTGTTTTAATACACTCTGAATTCAATTCTCAATTGCACTAAAGTATTTTCCCCTTCTCTGACAGCATGTCAGAGGCTACAAAGCATGATTGTATTAAATGCTCTTAGTCCTGTCAGAATGAGATGAAATGTCTCAGGTTGAGTGAGGAGAAGATCTTTTCTTGGGGGCAATTTGGTGCTCAGGATTCCACAGAAATAAAGTCTGCTGAAATAAATGTTTCTTTTCAACAGTGTCTGGAAAATAAATATCTTGTGTGATCATTTGACTGTGGCTGTAATTCACAATTAATTCTCCCACCAGATCCGGGGAGTCGGAGACAGAGACTGAAAAGACTAATCTGCAGTCTTTTATCTGCAATCTTTTCATTGACTAATAGCAGGATTAAAATCAGTCTGTTACTCCTCCTCTCTCTATTTCCTACAGTCTTATTAAATCTTTTAGATGGCTTTGAGCAGAAAGAATAGAATTTTTTTAATAAAAAAGAGTGATTCAGAGTTAGAAAGTATAACCCTATATAACGTTAAAAATAGATGCAAACCCCTGTGTCAGTCTTGTTTCTGGTTCAAGGTGCTTCTACTCCTGCACCTTTCAGAAGAAACCCTTGGTTTAGATGGTAGGGATGTAATATATTGACATCAGTGGCATGAGCATAACTGAGATGAATGTAATTCTGCTCCTTACACCACTTCTTTCTTCAATCTATATTTCACTTGAGAAACTTGATTTGGTGTCAGGCAGTGTTGCATGTGGTTAGGGCTTCTGGCATTTTATTGCTCCTGCCTAGATGATATTACTAATGTTTCAAGGGGCGCTTGCTGTAAGGCATGAAAGCAAGATATAAATCTCTAAAAGTAGCCTAGCAGCTGTAAAAAAAAAAAAAAAGCCAACCATTTGAATATCCTGCAATGATGTTAGAAAATAACTTGACTAATTGACTGCTAATTCTGCTGATTGAAAACAGGATCAGATCCATACATATTAGCCTGATAAAATCTAACAGGCAAGTTACCTCCTTGTATTTACAGTTGTGCAATGCAACAAGGGAAATACAGAAGGATGAAACATGTGCCTGGTTCCTTGCATTGACACTGGGCTATCAGTTGGAGCTGGCCAAAAGGCAGACTTTCCATGTCGTAAAAACAACTTTTTTTTTAATTGTATTTTGTGTCAGTTTGAATCAGACTGCTACTAAATATTTTGACACTTCCTATGAACTGGATATCCTGGCAAAATATCATTGTGTAAATGCTGAAATATGTCATTGTAAATTTACTCCCCTTGGCCTGCGCTGCTTTTGGGCCAAACTCGTTTCTCAGCGTGGGCACTGCTGACACAAGCTGTGAAGCAGGCAGGGGTAGCTGGGGGCTGCTGATGCAGTGCTTGTTCCATGGCCTGTGCTGTGAGCCGTGGCAGGCTCCTGGGTGGCAGCCAGGCAGGTTTCAAGGCAGTGCCTCGGCTGGCTGAGCCTGCTGCATCTCCTCCCGTGCCTCCCTTTCTCCCTTGTTCACTCACTTTGCTGCTTTTGCTGCCTCTAGTCTTTGCCTGTTGGTCATTCAGGGCCCTTTTTTGAGATAAGAATTCCTGGGTTGTTGATTGTAGGCTCATCCTCTGCATGCACAGTCAGTGTCTCCTTTGCAATGGTTTGCAATGGTCCTTGGCTTCTGTGGCAGGTCCACACTGAGCAAGAACCTTTGCACTTCACTGCAGCCTAGGTTTCACCACTGGACCTTTTTTTTGGGGTTGTTTAAAGTCAATCAAACCTGATATGAAAAAGGTATTTTTTCATTGATGGAGAGTATTTTAGGTGACTTTTTTTTTTTCTACAGAATGTTTCTGTCTACCTTGTGTGCCATTTCTAGGAGTTGCATTAGATTAGTATTGCTTTCAAACCTACTCTGCTTTTGGGAAACTCTTTCCTGTGGACCTTATTCCTTGAAATCCCTCAGGTTCATCTTCTGTGCTTTGTATTGTTCATTCACACATTTCCTGTGGCAGTTTAGGCTCTGTCAAGAGTGAAGGGCTGCAAACACAGTTGTTTTCATTAATGTAGGTACATTATTGCCTTGACCATGCTGCAGAGTCTGTTTTCCATGGTATTATAATCTCCATTTATGTAGTATTTGTATTGTTGTATTTGTATTGTGCAGTCTGGCCCATTGCAGCTGGAGCTAAGGGGAAGGTTGGGATCTGTAGCCCTGCAGTTGAGGCTAAAATATCTGAAATAACAGGCACGTGCTGCACTTAACTTCGAGTGGTTCAAGGCAGAGAGATTACTTCCTTACTTTCCTGAACATCCTTGCCCAGCTAACTTAAAAAAAAAAAAAAAAAAAAAAAAAAAAATTCCAAACAAAAATCAAACACCAAACCGATAGAACCAATAGAAAGACCCAGAAAACATCCTGAAGTGATGCTTGATTACTTTTGGCTCATGCAATATAAGTTACTTTGGCTGGTTAGTTTTGAATATAAAAATTATTATCTTCAATCTTTGATGAGAAACATCTTGTCAACGATAAAAGCAGAGAAACTTTTCACAGGTTGGCAGAAAATGGCAGGTTCACTTAAATGCTCCTAAGTTACTGAAGGATTCCTGTACCTTCCTCAAGTTGTGCTTCCAGTCCCTAACTGCCTCCACACACCATCAGCTGCCTGACTTGCAGTGCATGCCAGAGGCATTAAAAATTAATTGGAAGGGATTTATAAGATATTATTTTGCAAATTATTCTGTTTTTAATTCTTTTTAATTTTGTTATATGTTAGACCATGCTGCCTGACACATTACTAATAGCAACTGCTAGTGTTTCACTAATTGTGGCAGTCCTCCTCTGCCCAGGAGGAGACATTTTAATCTTGATAAGGTGACTCAGAATTGCTATTGGTAATTTAAGATTTGAAATCAAACTATTTCATTTACTGTAGTATGACACCTCATATTTTGGAAATGATGGCTTTGTGAGCACTGTAAATTGTATTAAACAGGGAATAAATATTTCCAGATAAGAAGGGGGATTTTTTCCAATTTTGTTTAGCTTGCTCCACCTGTTGTGATTGCTGTGCTCTCTGACTTTGTCCTTCAAGCTAATTTCCCCAGCAGGTTTGGCTGAAAATATTAAAAAATAGTAAAAATTGCTACATCACAGTCTGCTAGGGTATACCTAAACTTTGGTTCAGGTCTGACCTGAAGGTAAGAGCAGGAGGCTGCTGAGCTAAGGATGCTGCAGAGCAGATGGGTCTAACTTGTCACTTCCAACAAAGATAAGTACAACTGCTATGAAAGGAGAACACTTAGGACTGCTGGACAAAGCTGCCATTAGGTGATAAGATGCAAAGGCCAACAACAGCTATTTTGCTTGTGCTATCTAATGAGCTGTACTCAAAATGGCACAGAGAAAAAGGGAAATTAAATGTATTCAACCAAGACAATGCAGCTGATTGTGCACTGAATCTTTGATGTGGCAGAAAATGGAGTAGGCTGAAGAATTTCAATTAGTGGGAAGTGGGAAGGTATAGGTGGAAAAGGGAGATGGGGTGAGACCTGAAGACAAAGTGTGTCTTTCCAGCTAGAGAGTGTGTCTTTCTACAAGAGGAAAAATAAGTGATTCCAATGTGGGAGTAGTGTGGGTCTGTGACACACTTGGCATTTTATATATGGAAGTGCTATTTCACAGCATTCCATGCTAGATTTGACCCAAGCTCTTTTTTCATTTATTATTGGTAAAGTATTTTTAATTTGCCTGCTAGGCTTTAATCTAACTGTAGCACTTTTATAGCCAGATACAGAACACCGAAATGGACAGAAAAGTCCACTAAACCAGTATCTGCTCGTGGGATAATTTGCTGTGTCTGAGGTTAGCCATGCCCTCAGGACATGTTGGGAATCTGGATCACAGAGGGTCAAACATGGGCAGTGTTGAAATGAGTGAGAAGCAGGGCAGGGATTTGGCCTGGCAGGTGATGCACTGGCCTGGGAGCAAGGAAACTCCCCTCTGCTTTTCATCAGTGCTGTGCTGGAACTCAGGAGTTCATTGCCCTTTGTGCTATTCTCCCTCTCTCCTTGTTTTGTCTGCTCACACGGCAAGGGAGTGTTCATTGATGCACAACCAAGCCATGACCTCCACTGCTGCCACCGTGTGATCCCACTGGTATAAATAATGCATACAGTTTATAACAGCAGTCAGCAAAGACAAGCACTTTTTAAAAGCTAAAACATGGTAAGATACCCTCCCTTGGATGGGAAGCTTTTCAGAGCAAGAAGTTGATGTGCTTCTGGAGTAGGCTGCGCTTAAGGAATAAAAGTGGATCCATATGAATTATTTCAGAACCATAATAGGACATTTTAGCTCTGTATCTGCTGCTTTGAACTTGAGCCCAGGGTCATTATATGTGGTTCTGTCATAAAATCTACACAAAGAATGCCACATATAATATTGATTTGAGTAGCAAACCTATATCATCATTGTTTTACCTCAGTGACTTTGCACAGAGAACTGTTGAAACAGAGCTGTCAGTTTTCTTCATGACTAAAACTAAGGCTTGTAGGAGTGTGAGTCTGTGTATACACACACATGTACTTATATACATGTATATTAGTCCAAGGCAGAAATCTCATGGGTCAAGGATTACAGAGAATAAACCCCTACTCATGTCAGCTGGCTCAGCAGTCAAGCTGGGAAATCATCCTGTCTTCCCTACCACTTTTCAGAGCCATGTTTGGTTATTTCTGTTGCAAACTCTTGCAATTGCAGGGAAGGAAAAGGAATTAAATGGCAATTCCATTTTACACTTCAGTTTCAACAAAAGGTCAAGGGCCATTTTCAGAGTGATGAACCTTCAGTGCCTTCAGGAGTTTGTGCTTCAATCACTGGGCTGGAGTGTTCAGCAGCTGGAGATGTAAACATACAGCAATGGATCATTTCATTTAACTTTGTGGTTAACTGCATAACTTTGCAATTCGAAGGCAACTTGGCTGCCATTAAAGGGAAACACTAATTTTTAAGTATACATTCATTCCAGAAAAAAGCTGGAGGAACTTTTTAATATTTATGGTGCAATAACTGATCTTTTATCACTGTCAAAAGCTGTTAAAGAATTATCAGCTTGCTATTTCAGCACCATATGTTCTACACAAGTTTCTCATCATGTGTCTTTCCTGCACTTTAGAGAAAGAACATTTGTTGGACTGTTAAAACAGACAATTGTCTCTTCAAACTATGGTGCCTGTGTAGATGTGTGGGACTTCATCACAAACCCTCATTTGTACTGTGACCCCTTGAATCATGGAGAGGTTGGGAGATGCACTGCTGGGTCTTTTTTCAGTAGTGTGGTAATAGTATTTCATCAGAAAAAATTTGTACTTGGATTCTCTTTAATGTTGGCTACAATAACTTAAGGCAGTGCTGTTGTGATGGTTCTCAACTGCAGCCCCAGAGCAACACAAACACTTTGTTCATCTCATTTAACTTCTACTGTCTCTGCTTCAGTCTTGATCTTGCATGTTGTTTCCACACTTGCTGGAGTTTTACCCTCCTCTTGCCTATTATAAAGTGTTGTGTGATGGTGGGAGCTCCTGGGGCCCCATGGGAACAAGGAACAAGGTTTTCACAGACCACTGAATCACCTGAAATAAATCCTTTACTTCTTGTCCAAGTTGCTGCATGCAGATTAATACCCAGATTAAGGGATAAATGTGAAATATTATGTGCTAGGTTATGTCTTCAGCTGTTTGCACTTCTGTAGAGCTCAGGCATGAGGCTTAACTTGGCCAGTCAGAAATCTCCTCTGGTAAGGAGAACTCATGTGTGGTACATCATCTACAGAAGCTCAGTGGGGAGACAGTTTGTGCTCTGAAGGCCTCAGCCTGGGACTATGTGGAGCATGTAGGTGTCTGTATTGCATTTTTGCCTTCTTAAAAAGTGAGAGAGAGAAGAGTGAGAAAGGAGAAATAGTGGAGAGGGAAGAAGAGTTAATTAAAGTAGATTTCTACTTATTTTGTTGTACAGTGAATTTCTATAGAAAGAGGGATGGAATGAATTTCTGTAGCTCATTAAGATCCTGCCTAAAGGGTCAACCATATTGTAGTCAGCAAAGAGAGGAATAAAGTGAGCAGTTGGTGAGTCTTATGTCTGGTCATAAAATAATCATGGTCTTTCTAAGTAACCCTAAAGTACTGAAGAATTACAGGCCTTCAGTTGTGGCCCTATGGCATACCTCACCTGAGAGTTTGGGCTGTGTCCGTTTTTTAAGGGCTGTGATTTTGTTTTTGACTATGACTTGTGAACTCTAGGGCAGAAGAAAAATGCCTGTGGATTTTCAGAGCAGCCACCAGCAGCAGAGTCCTTGAAGGATTTAGGCCAAGACATAATTTGCTGGAGCTCTTCATAGACCAAGACCAGATGAACCTATTAGAGATGGCTAATTGGATTCCTCCCTCAAAGAAAGCTGGGAGACACTCAGTTCCTGTTGCTTTTTATCTGTGTGATTTGGTCTCCTTCCTGTTTCAAGCTCCTGTTAAAAATCCCTGCCACAACATTTCAGGAGGAGGATACTGTGGCAAACTTACCTCTTGCTTTCTTGCTGTGCTGCAGATATCGTTGTGCCTTATTATGAGACAATCTTTGAAGATTGTGGAGCCTTTACAAATCTGCTCATTCTCCACAGGGAAGAAGAGAAGTTCTGATGGGTGGTACTATCTGCTCCTGCAGCTCCATCAAATTCAGAGCTCTCCTTTTAGGTGAAATTACAAGCCTCCTTCATTTTGCTGATCTTTCATCAGGTTTTCTTCCTCTCCCTAACCTCTCAGTGACCTATTCTCTCAGAGAGCATCTAAGAGCCTTTATAGACCTCCTGTAACTCAGCGGAGCCTTTAAAGACTAGGATGTAAAACTGTGATTTTTTTTTCCCTGCTGTTTTTCTTCTTAACCTTCCTCTCTGATTTTAGCCATGTTCTCTGCATGCTGGTTTCCTCTAATGCACAGCCAGCTCTCAGAGACAAGAGATACTTTGGAATCAGCTTGGAAGTAGAAGTTACTTATGATAGGCTTCCTGAGAACAGTGTGCTGACTGATTTTTCAAAGTCATATTTTGCCATGAGAAGTCTTTTGAACTAAATTAGATTATCTGAGTGTGAAACAATCTAGCATGATCCTTGATGGATAGCCCAATGCTGTGAGTGGTAGGAGAGATGTAGCACTACCCAAAACTGTTATGTGTCTATGGTTTTATCTTCACCTGTAAATGGTTGGTGTTTGTTTATATGCAGGGAAACAAAATGATGCAAAAGCTCTGAGAAAAAGCACAAGTAGGAAGATCCCAATGCAGTGTTTGTGGACTGCTTTCTAACACAACTGGCAAGGCCAAAAAAGTACAGAAATCCAGGAGGAGTTACAATGACACTTTTATTTCATGTAAGTTAAGGTAACACCTGACATGAAGACTGATAGGCTTCAAAGGGCAGCATCTGTGTGTCTGGCCCAGTGCTGTGGTGGTGGAAGCAGAGGGCTGGCAGCCAGGACACCTGGTTCTGGACCCAGCTTCTCTCCTGCAAGCCTAAGGACATCAGTCACCCTTGTGCTGTTATTTCTCCTCAGAGTCTGGGCTGCTTCATCTGCTGAGACTGCTGACTTCCCCCTGCACCTGGCACAGAGGGGCTTCACTTCCCATAAAAGGTTCCTGAAGTTCAGTAATGACATCTGATGCTGAAGAAAAGCCTCCCTTGAGTCCCTTTGATTTGGGGATGAGTCAACCTTTGTAATACTCCATAGGGTCACAGCAAACGCGTTGGTCCAATCCCTGTTGCAGTGGAGGGAGTTGGGGGAAACAGAATGTTGTCAGGCACCACATTGTTGTGGATCTAATGGCCTGCTTTGGGCAAATGAAGAAGTCTGAAGGTTTCTTACAGATGCTTGGATTATTTGGAACCACAACATGGTTATGGAATCAGTGGATCTGTGGTACTTGGTGTGAAGTTGGCAGGTTCAGGTCTGAATCCCTGAATGATGGACTCAAGGATTGGATCCCAATGCTGCAAGCAGCATCTTGGACGCTGCACTGTTTCCTGTTTTTCATAGCAAAAGGCAGAATCATGGAGTAACTGCTGGGTAGGCACATTGTGTGTGTAGGGGAAGTGTAACTCACTCACTCTTGGGTGATGGCTGGGATTCTTTCCCACCTGTCTTTAGAGGCTTGTTTTCTCCCTTTTCTCTTTCAGAGAATGGAGACTGAAAACTTGGAAAAATGACTTGGGAAGACAGATAACTTATCAGCACAAATAGTCCAGTGATGCTTTCAATCATATTTCAGTGAAGGCTGAGCTCATGGTATGGATTTCTCAGACTTAGTTGTGGTATGATGTGACTGAAATCGTACAGTCAAAGCCAGTGCTCCCTTGATCTTGCTGTCCTTATGCAGGTCCAACACCTTTTTTTGTCACAGGGAGATCTGGAAATCTGTGAAAATTGCAGGATTGAGTCTTACGTCACCACAAGTCCTTTCTGCTAATAATTTAAAATGTCAGGCAGCTGCATGTTTATGTGGGTAATAAATCAATATATGTTTCAATAACACAGTAATTTTACTGAACATTAACAGTGCCAAGGGGGCAGTGGCTCTGTGTCCTTTCATTAGTTTTGTTTCCTCATCACATTTTTTACTTTATTTGAGGATTTTTTTTCTCCAGAAATGAAGAAGTTTTGACAAATCTGTGAAAGTGCATTGAAATCAGGAGGTGCTACACAAAAGTCAGAGATCCCAAAGTGAATTCATTACTGTTTAGCTGGCACTTTTGAATAATTTAATTGATTCAGTGCCTCATTCCTCAGGCAGACCTGGAGAGGATTTATCCAGTGTGGGCCCCACTGCAGACATGGAAGCACTAAATAAACTCAGCTCCTATGGAAATGACCAAGATACATCTTGACTTCTCACCTGGTCACTAATATTTGGAATTTCTGGCTGAAGTCAGTGACTGCTCATTCAAAGTGTATGGCAGAAGCCATGCACTTTTGGCATGTGCATTTCTAGGGGCAGAAGATGGTTTGTGACACTGCCTTGATCAGGTGATTTTTCTAGGTTATACATTTGAGAGCATGAATCTTTCTTAACTTGCATTTTCTATGTTTTTTACCAGGTACAAAGATGACTATAGTGAGGAAATGGTTGTGTTGGGATAGAACTGTGACTGTGAATTATATTAAGCAATGGAGATCAGCATAGGACAGGCAGAAAATAGGAGAGGGTTTGCCCCCAGGTATATTATTTTCTCTAATTAAAGTTTGCTTCCCTTTTTTCTTTGTGTGCCTTAGTGTGACTGTGTCTTAGATACCTTTACTTTTGCCAAACTTGTAGGAACTCAGTATCTTTTTGAATTACTTTTTTTCTTCTGAGTTTAAATAAAACTGGTCATCAAATTCAGTAATTCCTGCTTTTGTGTGGACAGAGACCACAAAGAGTGTCTGCCTCTTCTTAAGAGATGAAACTAGTAAAAAATTTCATGGTTTGTTTCCTGCTCTCAATTAATAATGTTGCTCATAAAATAAAATTACTTTCTTAAAAGTATTGTTTTAGAATTTAGAGCACATGTCAAGTGACTCCCCAAGGCAATTTTTTTTCTTATAATGTCTTAAATATATATTTCTAGGTTTGTATTAAAATGAAGTGGAGAATTTCCTGTAGACAAGTTATTAGATGATGTGCGTAACATAATTACTATGGAAATTGCTATGACCAGTACAGCTAAATATAAAGTTTGTTTCTTGCCTTTGGTAATTTTAAAAAAAAAATTTCCCACTAGATTTTTATGATTCAGAATTAGAAGAATTAGATTTTGTTGAGCAAAAAGCCAAACAACAACCCCAACCCTCCATCCCAAACCTAACTATATGCAGTTCTTTAAAAAAAAAGACAATAACAAAATGGTCCTTTTTTTTTCTTAAACGAGCTCTGTCATATTTGCTCAGTCTTGAAATATTTTTCAAAACTGCTAATCCTGTAAAGTCAGTCTGAGTTTAAAAAAAAAAAAAGGTGCTGTGCTCCTGTGCCCAAAACATCATATGTAATTGGGAAAAACTAGTGGAAGTTAAAAGAAATAGAATTTTGGCCCTATCTCATGCTTCTATCACTGAAAACGTGCGGGGGGGCTTTTTTGTTTGTTTTTGGTTTTTTATTGTTGGTTTTTTTCCCTCAGAGCCCTACCTTTTCTCCTGGGTCAAATTCTAATAATTTGTTTGGAAAATATGACCAAGATTTGGCACTAGAAACACACTGAGCCCTGGTGGAAGCTGTGGAGTGAATCTCAGGAGTGACAGGAAGCCAGCTTTTCCCTCACTCTATTTCCAGAGTGCTACAGGAGGTCTGGTGCCATCCACAGCCTCTGGAGCCCACAGGAATTCACTGACAGGGAGGGTGACAGCAGCACCTGCATTGTATCAGTGACTCTGTGCAATGAGCAGGTAAAATCAGAATTAAATTTCTACTGATTGACAAACCCAGTGTATTAATTTTCATCTATTCAGTACATAGTCAAAGGCTTTCTTGGAACTGATGGTGAATTTATTAAGACTAGTAGCTGGCCTTTGTTTTTGCACCTGTATTCTGATTCCTAAAAATATTGGTTTTGTCTGTTGATTGCAGAAAAATTGACTTTAAAGGTTGGCAACTGATAAAATCTGTCGTAGAAGAGAAAATTATGTTCCTGTCATTGCTTTGGGGGATAATTTGAGCTAAAAGTTGTCTGCTTTCTGTTGGGGAGCAGCAATCAGATTTATGGTATTTATTTTTGCTCACTGTATCCTCAGATATCCTGTTTAAAGCCTTCTCTGTTTAGACATCTGGCTTTGTCTCATTAACTTGATGAGTTTTGATGCTTCATTCATCCATTTCTCCATAAACAGCTCTGTGTCTAGTTTTCCTGCTGTCTCTTATTCATAGGATACATCTTTATCTTCAAATTCTACTCCTTCTTACCTTAACTCTCACACAAAAATTAATTTAAGACTGCCCACTTTACTACATTTGGGAAGTAATAACGACCTCTGTCTCAGCTCTGCCTTTAATTTCCTCCTTTTCTTTTATTTTGGACTAGATCCTCAACAGAGGAGGTCCAAGGATGGAAGTGTTACTGTGTGGGAGAATCAGGGTGGGAGAGAGGGAATGGGGGAAGCATGAAAAGACATTGTGGGGTGCAAACCCCTGGGCTGGCCCAAGCTGAGATGCTCCAGGTGAGGCAGGTAAGGTTACCTGGGTGGGGAAGAGCAGAGGCAGAGACATGCCAGCCACTGTCCTGTGGGCTGTGGCACAGCTCCTCAAAGAATGCAGTGCCTTGGCTCTGAACAGGAGGGTGTTACCCCAGAGCTGAGCACTGACCCCAGGGTTGAGCACTGACCCCAGAGCTGAGCACTGACCCCAGGGTTGAGCACTGATCCCAGAACAGGTGCTGGACACAAAGGCTGAGACTCCGAGATCTCTCTGTGGTCGACACAAGATGTGCTGTTTGCACTGAGCCCTTCCTGCCAAGTCAAACCTGGAAGTCTTCTCCTTTTTGAGTTTTACTGATGTCAAGTAATGCCCAAGGGGGATGTAAATCACATCAAGAAAAGCTCCGGGCTGAATTCTTCTGATGGCCCATCACTGCTAAGTGATAAATCTGTTACATAAGCAGGAAAGCCCTGGGGGACAGAGGATGTTCAATGAAATTTGTACAGATAATCCATAAACACTGTCCTGATGGGAAACAGCAGAAAACACTGCTGCTTTGGCAGAGAAAGATCTGAAAAGAACACACCAAATCCTGTAATTAAGTGACTTCTAATGTTCCTAAATGTTATGTTTCATCTAGACTTAATAGAGTTAACTAGCTGTTAATTAAAATAGACTCCTGCTTTCTTACAATGCATCTGTCTGGTACTGACCATAGAGAGTTTATCTATTCACAGAACACCATGAATCACTCCCCTCTTTAAGAAAAAAAATTGATTGCTGTTCTAATACTTATTGAACACCTATAACAGATGTTTAAATCTCTACAAGCTTCAGATAATTAAAATAATAAATCTCTCCCCATGTGACAAGACTGTTAGCAGAAATCAAAGATATAAATAATCTAGTGGAGCCATGAGACATTATTCTGCCAAATATTGTGATCATGTTCTCATGGAAATTTCAAGCCTGATTCTACCATCCTTGTTTAGGCAATGGTCCCATCAGGTGTTGCTGTTGTGAACAGGGCAATGCTCAGTAAAGATGCCAGGATTAGGGCTCAGGACAGGACAACAGCCAGAACATCAAGAGCCTGGCCTTCCCCCACAGGACTATTGTCTCAGCACTTAGCTGTCCTTGAACTGGACACAGGTCTCTTTTATCCCTTTCACAGAGTTTGTTGTTTCAGTGAATTAATTGTAGTAGTATGTGGGCACCTGCATTTGCACT
Organism: Sitta carolinensis; assembly: GCA_032173965.1. NCBI lineage: Eukaryota > Metazoa > Chordata > Aves > Passeriformes > Sittidae > Sitta > Sitta carolinensis. The sequence goes on along the minus strand of CM063286.1, from coordinate 8,892,088 downwards.
TGGCTGCCTCACAGGCTGGGAAATGTCAGCTTACACGTGGCCCAGGGGCAGAGATGTGAGAAGGGACCCAGCTTCCATCTCCCTCCTTTCCTTTGCAGCAACAAGCATACACCTCCTGTTTCATCAGCCAAAGCTCCTGTGGTCTCCAGCCCCCCAGGAGGGGCTGGCCCAGCCCCAAGCTGCTGCTCCGTGCAGAATTCAGGACTCACTGAGTCCAAGAGGAAGAGGGTATGCTCCCAAAGCTTGGTGTCCCAGGACAGGGCAGTGGTGTGTCCTGACCCAAGGCTTTTGCACTGTTTGGTGACCAATATCTGAATGCTTCCTGAAACACAGACTGAAACCATCTCTTGCTTCTTCCAGCTGAGTACTTGAAGGAGACCCCAGGCCAGGGGGTATTACAAAGATTCTGAAAGTTCTTGATTGTGTTGAGGATGTGGTTGTATCTCATGCTACCCAGTACTCTGTGAATTACTTTTTATGAAACAAGTTTCTGAAAAGGAGCTATGTGCCAAAATCAGCAAAAAATACCAATAGGTTACCCCTGGCCTTGGACAAATGGTGGGGGTGACTCTGACAAGACCTGGGTGTGCTTTGTTGGCTGCTGGGGCAGCAGCAGTGGAGTTACATGCCATGGTTTATTCTCAGTGCCATTACCAGAGGTGTCATTGCACCAACAAAACGAATTAATTATCCTGCTGGGCACAGACAGTGAAAGCACGGATGGGGCACAACACTGCAAAGGCAGGAAGACACAATTTGGCACATCTGTGTACATGGAGAGGGGTTCCCCTTGTTGCTTCTCTAACCAGGGTCTTGGAAGTGGCTAGTTTCAAAAATTTTGTGTGAAGCCAATGAAGACAGCAGGGTAATATAAATTATTCTCCCCTCCACCCAAGCCCTGATAATTGAGCACATCTAACAGAGCTGACAAAGGCTGGGAGGAGTGGACACACATAGGGAAAATGAAAAAATATAGAGTGATATTCATCCAAGAGAAGCCCATAAAACTGCAACACTGTCTTTTTATAAAAGAGCTACAGGACCAGAGGTCTGGATCCACGTAACAGGACTCATATGGCAATAACTAGACAAGGAAAGGCAAAACCCCCAGCATCTAAAGAAAAATCAGTGTTTGTTTTCACCTCACAACAGTGGTAGCCTTGTGATTAGTTGTGGCATTCCCTTGTTCTCAGAGTAACGAGTATGTAATACTGTGTTTTGTATATAATTTCTGGGCACCATGTCAGCTTCTTAAGATCACTTGAAAGGGGAGCAGTGGGAAGGATGTCACGGCAGTGATTGGAAAATAACTTGGCAAGTCTTTTTTGTTTTCCTCCTCCTTCAGCCTTCACTCCCCCCAGGAATCCTGGCTGGCAGAGACACAGCATTAACCTGGAGGCAATGCCAGCCTGAAGGGGTGAGGTGCTCACCTCAGGGCTGCAGTCCTTGTGCTCAGGCCCTGGCAGCATCTCTGTGCTCCTGTGGCTCTTTGCTTTGCTGTGGCATTTGTGTTTTCACGTGCTCTAGTAACACTGCAACTTGTGGTTTGGTTTTTTATTTTTCCCTTCCACTGTTAGCAAAAGAAACCTACCAGCCTTTTGTTCATCACTTTTTTTTTCCTTCCATGGCAAATATTTATAAGCAAACCAATCAGTCATTGTCAAGGGAACTCTAATGGTGTGCTCCTATGTGGATAATTAGTACTTCCTTGTCAGCAAAAGGTTATAAAATTTTTTCTTTTGGGAAAATATAGTAGAGACTTTTTTCCTGGCAGGCAAATATTATACAAATGTTTTTCTCTGGATAATACAGCTGAAAAGCTCCTTGTAGGATTACCTGACATAAATGCTTCTGTTAGGCCAATTTCTGTGTCACTGAAAGAGTGTTGACTCTTTTTCTAGGAGGAAAAAGAGCTTTCTATGGTTTCTTCCTACTGGGAAAACATTTTTCATGCACCTGGTTCTGTCAGGGAACACCCCTGGTTTTTTTTTTTTTTTTTTTTTTTTTTTTTTTTTTTTTTTTTTGTTTTTTGTTTTCTTTTTTTTTTCCTTTTTTCTTTTAAATGCATCAGAATCTTGGTTCAGAAAAGCTGTTAAACACATGACCAAATCTGTATTTACAGGGACAGATGCTTGCCTGCTCATCTTTTGAGTAGCTGCTCATCTACCATGTTCTTCAGTGCTGTAAGTACAAGCTTATGAGTGAAGTTGGGTGGAATGATTTGGTGTCAAAGCCATGGCTCATGTGACACTGGCAGCTCTTCCAGCTGGCTTGGCTGGATGGACTTTTTCCTGGGAACAGTTGTCTTGCACTGAATCATCCCAGGCAAGTTATCTGACAGAAACAGAATCACAGGGTTGGTTAGGCTGGAAAAGACCTTAAAGATCATTGAGTGTAGCCAGTGAAAGAACACTGCCAAGCCCACCACCAAACCATATCCACAGGTGCCACATCTAGACAACTTTCAAATCCCTCCAGGGGTGGAGATTCAACCACTGCCCTGGGCAGCCTGCTCCAGTGCTTGGCCACCCTTGCAGCAAATAAACCTTTTTCTGCTATCCAGCCTAAACCTCTCCTGGCACAGCTTGAGGCCATTTCCTCCTGTCCTGTTGCTTGGACAAGAACCCAGCCCACACCTGGCTCCAACCTTCCAGGGAATTGTAGAGTGACAAGGTCCCTCTAAACCTGAAGGATACTTAGATACCTGGTGTCAGGTACCAGTCAGGCAAAGAGGGCCCAGGAAAGTGGGTTGGTCCAGGGCAGTGTGCCTGTGCATGGTGGCTGCTCTCTCTGGCACTTGTTTCTTGGCCTGGTTTTGTCTAAATTTGTAGAAATAAATTTTAGAAGGTGTAACTTTTGTTCGTTTTTTCTTTTCTAATTCTTCCCTTTTTTTGCCAATGATGGTGGGGAATGTTTCTGGCATTTCAGATACTTTTGACTATCAGCTGTATAAGGAAAGTGTTTGAGAATAAAGAGTAGGCCTTCACTGCTGACATGAATCATGTGGTGCATGATGTGTGTACAGGAGAAAGAGAATGACACACTCTGAATATTATTGCTTTTCACCCTCTTACTTACCGCTGCTCTGAGGTCTAGGCTGATGTCTAAATGCTGTTTCTCAGCTGCTTTATGTCCAAGACAGAGTAATATGGTTCTGAGAACTAAGAGGAAATGGAAAATGATTTGTAGTTCAGTCAGGTCTAATTCAGCCGCACTGCTTTCTGCCAGTCTGTCCCCTCCCACACGCTGCTGGGTGGTGGCACCTCGGTGCTCCCAGCAGAGCTGAGCAGCAGGGGCTGCTCTGGGGAGATTGCTGCACAGCTGGACTCACCAAACTGGACATTGGTCTTTACAGTAGGACAAAATCTTGGGTGGGACTTTGTGAAAACTGCAGTCCAAGGTGCTCTGCTGCAGTCTCATGCTCAGCGAAGGTAGTGGCTGTCCCAGAGGAAGGTTAAAACTTGCTGCTGGCTGTATTCACCGTGGAGAAAGAACAATGTGATGAAATTGGGCAAATGTTAAAGCCAGTGGAGCCCACCTAGGGCAAAAGTAACTCATCCCCTAGCTGAGCAATTTCCTGGAAAAGCAGACAAAGCAATGGCTCATTTAACAGAATTGGACCCTCGTGTAATGAACATATTTCTCTGTCCTCTCATACAATTTTTTTGTTAGTCGATTCAGAGGGGGGAAGGAAGTGCTGGAATGGTGGTCTTTGAGCTGCACCATGAGCAGGGGTGAAGCATGCACAATTAGAGGGCATTTGGTGGGCAGAACCAGCAGGATTCCTGAGGCTGCTGAGCACATGCAGGGAGGACAATTTATATGCTTGAAAATTAAGTGGAAAAATTAGCCTTTAAAGAAGCAGCACACTAGAGAGTGAGGAAGGTTGATGGAGTCATGTTGCTTTCGTATAATTACAAATAAAATCCCCAGAGGCACTGGTGCTGCAGGGACTGAGAGGCTGTTAAAGCAAATGCTTTTGAGGGAAAATAACACTGTTGGTGCAAAACATTTGTGTGGCTTTCATAGTAACCATGAGGTCTAAAGGTAGAACAAGGACACCTGATGGGCAGAGGGACTGGGAAAAGGACTTTGGAATTCCTGTTTGTGGACTCTTGCTCTATCCCCAAAATTTAGAATGAGTATAGTCTTGCTCTAGACTCTTAAGTTCTCCCCTTCTAAGAGCTATCCCTCTCTCTGATTTTCTTGCTAGAAATACCTGCCTGCAGACCAGTATAAAGTTTGTCTTTATATGACATCTTTATATGAATCCCTGGCAAAGTAGCACCTTTACTGGATTAACCTCCCCCAGCCAGCAGTGACATATATGAACTCCAACACATTTGAGTAGTTACAAATGAGTAAATGAGTAAAGCTGAACTTGGAGGAGGGAGAAAAATCCCTACTAAATTTCAAGCTAACGGGGAATCCAAAATAAAATATTTTCCCAGTGTTTAAGCCTTTATTCTGTTGATGGGAAATGTCTATGTGTCACAACAGCCTGACACTCTGGCCACCAAACTGCAGGGTCACATTCCCCTTGCTTGTGTGTGACAAACACCCTTTTAAGAGCTAAACTGCCACTTGAAATAAACTTCAAGGTACATGCATGTCCTAATTTATTTTTGGAAGAGGCTTTCAGTTTTCACATATTTCTTTCCAGCAGTAGATGGCAGCAATTTTCTGGGTCCTAATCTGATAAGATCTGTGTGCTAATTACTGTAAATGATTATATTTGAAAAGGTGAAGTCTTCAGTTGCCCTTTTCAGCAGACATTATTAACTAAGATATCATCCCTGCTGTCCTGCAGTGAGTCCAGTGCTGGGCAGCAGCAGAGATCAGTGTCTGCCAGGATGCTCTGTGCTGCACAGGCAGTGTGGCACCAGCCAATCTGGCTCTCAGCCACTGCTGGAGTTCCAGTGAGGGGTAGATCAGCCTCAGCCATCTCTGGGGTTATTCCTTGGGGATAAAAGAGATACAGGAAAATGTGGGCCCACATCCTCACCTTCATCTGGGAGGGCAAGTGAAAAGTTTGGCAAATGATGAAGTGCAAGAATGCTACAATGAATTGATTAGTTAAAGTCTGAAGAAAATGAAAAGAGCAGAGATGATCTGGCTCAGAAATAATTGACCTGTGTGTATTGCTCTGAGCTGAATTTTCCTCTTTGTACAGGCTGTACATTTATTTCCAGAAAAGGGTCATTAGGAGACTCGCTTTTAAATGAAATGTTTGTGATCAGTATAAAGGTTTGGAACAGAAGATAGAAAGTGTGAGAAATAAATTGAGCAACATTATTATATGAAGCTAAAATATAATGACATCTGTTATGTGAGCATAGAATAATTAGGGAAGCTTCATCAACTTTGAATGAATAACTGATCTCCAGTGGACAGAGAGAAAACTGATTTTAATGGCTGTTTTAAACTAACATTTGGTGAAATAAATGTTTAATGCATTTGTTCTAAACCAAGATTAACTGCAGTGCCATGTCTTTTTCATAGCTCAAGCACCGCTTTTATTCAGCTGTTTCTCTATCCTTCCTATCTCCCAAAGTCTACAGGAAGCTGGGATTTTTAAATCTTATTATCCATTTTGAAATGTCTGATAAATATACCCCTTACTACTGCTTTTGATGATGTGCCTGGTAGATTTGGCTGTGTCGCGGGAAAAGCAAGTACAAGATGAAGAATCTTATTACCCCATCAAACTCATGATGGGGTAATTGTGTTAAAACCATATTAGGCCCTGTTCATCTTGAAACACTGCAGGAATTATTGTTACCTGTAGCTTTGCAGTCACCTGTGTTCCATTTCTCACTGTGTGTTTGAACCCACCTGCTATTTCATAATTAAAAATATGCCTGTGGTATAAAACCGGCAGATGAAGGAGACTGATGTGCCCAAAATCAGAGAAATAGAAAGGGCTGGGCACGGGGTAAGAGAAACCTCCTTGAATAAGGGCATTGTCACCATTGAAATCATTGAACTGCTGACCTATTTAGGAAGCAAGGGAAAACTTTTTCCTTAATTATCAAAGAAAATTTGGTGTAAGATGCAAGCTTGTTTGAACTGGTAAAAAATCCTTATTCTTGCCTGCACCTTGGGTAAGTGAGTAGTTAATATTATGCCTTTAATCAAAGACAAATAATCAAGGTCTGACCATTGTCCTTTAATGCCTCAAGGAGCTCTCCCAGCTGAGTTTCTGCTCTTTTCCTCTGCCTGCTTTTGTGTTTCCCCAAGGGTCCTGCAAGTGCAGGGTGCTTGTGGGACTGCTGCTCGTGCACTGTTCAAGATGTTTGCCTACTTTTACGTGTTCATTTTGACCTTGCCCTGCTTTCCCTGCTGAAACCATCACATACTCAGTGAGCAGAGCTGTTGTAGAGCCTCCTTTATTCCTATTTAGCAAACATCCTGCCTTCTCCTGTGGTAGCAGGGCCGTTCACACACCATCCCCGGCAGGAAAATGCTGGCAAAGGACTTCCAGGGGCTCCTGCAGACTGTCCAGCACAGAGAGGGAGTGGGACAGGAGGCAGCCCCGTGGCACAGGCAGAAGGGCTGGCTTGGGGCAGCTGGGAATATGCAAAGCAGGAATCCTCTGCCAGGTGGAGGAGTGGGATGAGCTTGGACACTGACCTGGCTCGTCCTGGCAGTCACAACTGGTGACAGCAGAAAGCAGCAGAAGTTGTGAGCATCAGGTTTTGTGTCTAAGTCAATTAGGTGCTTCAATTTTTACGTTATAATTGAGATTTAGATCTTTTATTTATGTGCTTGATGTTTCTGAAATGTTCTCTCCTTGATGACATTGCCAATATAAGCACTTACATTTTCTGGGAACAGGCCATGTAATACCTAATACATTCTCTCCAAGGCCTGTTTGGAGTGATTTTGGTCAGTGAAATGCTTCATGCTTTAAAATGGTGGCTACCTGTGATCCGGGGTCTGTGCCTGCCTTCTCCGTGAGTGCTCGGCGGGCAGGCTGCTCCCTGCAGGGCTGAGCTCTCTACCCCTCCCTGCTGCCAGCAGCACAGTTCTCTGGTGTATGGTGGCCTAATTTTTGACCACGTGCCGATGCTGTGAAGGGTTGGTTTGTGGCTCTGTGGCAAATGTTTCACAGGGATCCGTGACAGCAGGGACCATCTCCCTTTGGGAGGATTAATGAAGGTGCAAACACACACCACGCTCTCAGCGAGTGCAGGCTGCATCTGCTGGGATGTCAAAAGGTGAAGGGTTTGCATTAGACAGGTAAACTTGCAATAGGAATTCTCCCTCTCCAGGATTCCTGCATGACTCATGATGCAATCCTTTGGGCAAGGACTGTCAGGTACTACAAGGCTGTGTAGCTTGTCATGCTAGGACTCTGCCTCAGCTGATGCCTCCAGATAACAGCATGAAATAAATTCTAATATCATGGCAGCCTCCCTGCTTCCTGCATTCCTGTTTCCAGCCCTCTTATTACTGACCATTTACAGCTGGAGAAATGGATGCAAAATCATTTTTCAAATAAGGCTACGCTGGAAGTGGAAGGGGGCAAAAAAGGGCATCTGAAATAATTACAGGTATAAGAGGGCTTTGATTTGAGGCAGTATTAGGCCTGATAAAACCCATTTAATTCTCAGATTAGACTAATAAACAAATGTATGATGGAAGAATGCACAATAATGAATGGCACACAGAAGGTCAGCAGGGTCACTCCTCACTGTGTGTTTGCAGGGTATGGAAGGAGTGCCCAGTGAAACCCAAAGGTGACAGGCTTGAAATAGATAAATGAGTTATTTTTATGCAGTGCAAAACTTCATCTGTAAATCTCAATTCCACAAGATGCTGTGTTTTATGAGATACCCTTAAATACAGAACTGGTGAGTTTTTTGCCCATCAGTCTTATTAGAGTTCATCTATTCAGTTCATTTGAAAGGAATTGAACTTCATCTTTTAGCTAGAAATCAGAGGTGGCTGTGTTTCAGGAGCAAGTGATTTGCTTCATAAATCCTATAAAACATGAACTGAAGACTATATCAAGAACAACATTTAACATTCAGAGCTATATGTCTTACCCTTATTTCTGGTAAGAGGTGCTAGGTACGGTAAAGGTGGACGAGCCTTGTTGAACCATGTGTTCTGAAATGACAGTGCAGGCTCAGAAATACTGAATTCACAATTGATTTTTATACTTTCCTTGGAATCAGTTGTCTTGAGAAAGCAAGCTCCCTGTTTTGTTATGATACAGCACATTTTTTAATCATTTTATCAGAAGAGACTGTACCTAAGTAAACCTTGTTCCTAAATCTTCATTCTGGGGGTCAAAACCAATAATACACCTGGAATGTTTTTTTCCTGGAGTGTTTGCTACTAAATTATTTCTGTTCACACAGTGTCTTTGTGGCTGAGAAAATGCAAATAATGATCCAGTGATACTCACTGTAATCTAGCAGTTTATTTACCTTCATCCCATTAATGCAATTAAATCTGAGGTGATGATCACTGCACAGCTTTACAGGAATACCTGGGCACTCGTTCAGGCAAAAGTTTGTTTTCTCAGACAGGTTTTGGATGGATGCAATAAAACAGAATCCTCTCTCTCTCTGGAGATTCATGATGCAGTCACTGAAATCCATGTTTAAACCAGTAAAGAACTTGGTCCTCTGGCTTATTTTGAGTGAAGAATCTAACTGCAATACTAGTGGAGTGCTTACTTCTAAAGCTATTATAGAGATAAATTTTGGTCTATGAGATGTCTTCAGTTCCATAGAGACCTTTGAATGGGAAGCTATTTTTTTTTTTTAGCATTTTACTTTCTTTTGTAAGGGGGAAATTCTCCTACAGGTTCATAGGAATAAAAAAAAAGACCAGATGAAGAGGAGGAAGGTAAAATGTCAGATATCTCAACCAATCCTTCTCAGTACTCAGCATGGGCATCTATTGAATACAGAAGGCAACAGAAATAACTCTGGTGTTTGATTTACAAACAGCTAATTTACACAGGGGAGGAGTCAGGGAGTTCAATGTGCTGGCATTTTTGGCCATTTAAATTTTCAAATGCAGCTGAACAGTGAATTTTGCTAATTGGTCTCACTAACATTCTTACTAAATACAAATTAAGTCATTCAAAGAACTTGGGTTTACACCTAATTATTAAAATCACTGAATTGGAAAGCAGTTTTCACTCACAGTTTTGAACCTTTTGCTGCACATGAGTCATGCCACCCAGAAAAGGCATCCCAAAGAGTATTCAGCAAATCCATCTGGTAGTGCAAATAGTGGAGGCACTCAAAATAACAAGAAAATTGTTCACCTTTCTGAATAGGATGTGAAATTACTTTCTTGCCTCTTTACAGCAGCTCAAACATTTACACAAATTTGTTAAGCTGCTTAGAGAGAGGATTATTTGTGCAGGTAATGCATCTTTCAGTAAGTTAAGCTGCAAGGAAAGCAGATGCTTGACTTCATGAAATTTGGAGAAATTGCCTCTGGGAGAAATTTAAATAAATTAATAGAGAGCTTCTGCTTTCCTTCCTTCTCTGTCTTTATTTTAGACAAGTTATTCCCTCTCTATGAAGATGGGTTTGTGCAATACTCACAAGGAAGTTATTTAATTATGTAAAGCTGCATCAGGTAAATGTTATTTACAGATGGCTAAAAAACTTTGTATTACACTCATTTTCCAAGAATAACCTGCCTCATTTCACAGTTGGTGGAGAGGTGTTTTTTAATTGTCATTAAGGTAAGCTGCAGATTGCATTCTCCTGCATCTTTTTACCCAGTTTGACTGTTATCTTTCATTGTGTTTTTTAATTAATAACCCTGCAGGCACTGTGCACATAATTGAAGTAACCAATCTGGTTTTGTTTATCTATGTTTTCCATTAATTAGATATGTGCAATATAAATTTCCTACTGCAAAACATGAGGTGACATGCTAAGGGACCAAATCTGCTTTTCCTCAGGAGCCTGCACTTCTCCAGTGCTGGAGAAGGTATTCCCAGAGCAGGAGCCCAGCAGTGTTTGTAGCTGGGCCGGGCAGTGAGTGCAGGGTGGGTGGCTCTGGTGGCTGGGGGGATCTGAGAGGCTCCAGCCCTGGGAGCCAGGGGCAGCCTCCGTGCCCCCTGGGTTTGCTGCTCCCCCAGCACTCGGGCAAGCTGCCCTGCTGTCCCTGGGCAGAGGGGAATGGTGCCCCAGGAATGTCCCCTCTGCCTGAGCTGGGCTCACAGCAGTGCTGATGTGGCTCCTGGACACTTTTCTGTAGCCAGATTTCCTTTTTCCTGTGTTTCTCACTGCTGACACAGTGGTTCAGAACTTCATTTTTATGAATAACCAAGTGCACCCCTGGCATAACCTGACCCATGGCAGCACAGGTAAGGTCTAAAGGTGCTGCTCTTTGTTAGGGCATCCCAGTGGCCCTCAGAGACAATTTGATTTAGAAATGGCCCAGCTTCGCAGTGCTTACATATTCAAAATAGGTTAGTGATCAGCTGTCAGGTTTAGCCAGGAACTGAAGAATTTGCCAAGAAAGAAGTTCCTGGGAAGAAATGGAAACAATCTTCATGTAAAAGGCAAAGGCAAACTATTTTCAGCCTGCCCACAAATGGCCACTAATAAGAGAGGGAATAGCCTCAGTTCTGGATGTGCAGAATGGCAGATATGTGGAGAATTCCATATAGGAGTGGGTCAGTAAAAACGAAGCTCTAATGTAAAATCCAGAGGCAATCATTAGGGAAAATCTTTGGAACTGAAAGCAAATTACTGCTGTTTTTGAGGTTCTTCTGATGCTTTGTTATGGATCTACAGCATTTCCCTATGTGCTTTGTGAGCTCAGGATTTGCTGGTTTTTACTCAAAAGCATAAATAAGTGGTTCTTTGAAACTAATGGTCTCTTTTGCTTTATATATATATGCCATAATTCCACTGCAATCCTGTAACAGCCTCCCTGATGTCAGACTGGCCTTGTACACACATTAATGAGTTATCAGGCACTAACTCCCTTCCCAGCCCACACATTTTCCCTCTTGCCTCCCCTCTATTGCTCAGTCATTTTTCTTTGCTTGTTGCTTGCCTGCAGTGATGGGTGTGTGCCCTTTTCCTCAATTGGAGTCTGGCAGTAAATCATTCATCTGCTTTTTTTTTTTTTTCCTTTTCACATTCTGGAACAGCTGCTCTGATTATTTTGAAGCAGAAAAAAGACCAATAAATGGGCAGAATCCTGAAGGTAAGTACTTCAGTGAGGACTTAATGTCAAGGTACGGTACACATAGAAGCTTTTACAGGGACTATTTAAAAACTGTTATCCACTGTATATTTTAAAGGTAGGACATAATTCAGACATCTGATTGAGTGCCCTTGAACATTGATTCTTGCTCTATAATTTTTATTTTTCAGAAACCTTGATTTAAGAACTTTCTAAAGGCATCATATATTACATTCATCACCCTTAGTGGATTACTTCTGCTGCCTTAGCTGGACCGGGTTTGTGGGGGCAGAAGAAGGAATGTTAAGCTCTGTCAGAGGAACAGTAGAAAAGTCACCCTTGTAAATTGAGGATTGTTTAGGAATTGTCTTCTCTCTTCACTGCAAAGAGTGTTATTTCTATGTTTTTTCTGGTTCTGATTTCTCTAGGAAGGACATGATTCAGTGATCTCTGATCCCTCCAGAGACCATGACACAGTCTGAGTCCCTCTCTCAGGAGTGGGGAAATGACAGTGACCCCCAGGGTACCCTCAAGAGGAAAAGCATTGACAATCTGAAGCACTGAGTCCAAGAATTTAGGAAGGGTATTGGACTTGAAATATCCTTTAGAGAGCTGTCAATTAATCTGTAACTTTCAAGTTAGCCTGGTGATTTGGAATGTATTGTGGTAGTGGTCTTAACACTGATATTCCTCACAGCATCTCTAATAGTATGGTGCTTCCTGTGGCCCTTTTCCTGCCCCTCTTCCCATTTCCCCAGATGCACTCTCTGTTTCCCTTGCTGTTAGCAGAGTTCAGTGTTTGAGCAGGTCTGTCTTCACCCTCCAGGGAAGTGTTGTTTGCTTTATTGCATGGGGTGGGGTGTTTGAGCAGCTCCTGCAACCTGAGGGCTCTAAATGAACAATCTCTATGTGGCTCTCTAAATATGCTGAACCCCCAGGATCCTCCCAAAAAAGCATGATTGTCACTCAGTTTTACACCTAATCTGCTTCTACTTCCCCTTTCATAATCATGAGAGATGGTGACCAGGTTTTCTCTGCAGGATGCAGCCTGTGCTTCACTTTTCAGTTGTTTTTATCATCTGCTGTTCAACTCTTCATGTCATTCCCTAGCTCAGCAAGGAGCTCTGTTTATCAGCTCCTGCCCTTTTCTTACGTCTTGGCACCTCCCAGAAGGTTTTAGACTGCGGGGTTTACACCTCAAAGGGGGTTTCTTTGGAGTTTATGAAGTGCTTGAAGTCAATGCTGTGATTCTTCTACTCAGGCTGAGCCTGCCTCTGATCTGCCTGCTCCAAAGCTGTGGTTATTTATATTCCAAGACAACTGGCTTGTCTGCTCTGCTTGGGCAACTGGTGGTGTACATTGTTTTCCAAATTGTGGTTTCTCTACTTTGTAAGTACAAGAGGTGCCCCTGGCCCTGGGCAGTTCAGTGGAAGCTGCACACTGGAGGTTTGATGGAGGTGGAGGCTGGAGAGCACAAGCAATATGTGCCTGTGTGGAGAGATGTCTGTGTAATTGTCTTCCACCTGTTTTCTGACAAGGAATATTAATGCTCAAAACAGAAATTAAGCAAGTAGTTTCAGCATGCATGCTTTGTTTCCATTAAGACAGGGTATATTTGTAATGTGCTTGGTATTTCCAAGAGCTGACATTTTTACATAGGTAAGAAAGATTCAATTCTGAAATACACTTAGCTTCTTACAGAAACTCAAGCCAATTTTAGAATATTACCATGTTATCACATGCCAAAAGCATTGGCAATCAAAGGTGTTTTTAAAACCATTAGCTCTAGTCTCACTGACTTGTTTTAGTTTTTTTCTCTTTGATAACATGTTATTTTTTGAGGAAATGAACTCACTGACAGTTTGGAGGGCAGGACTGGCTCAGGCATAGTGAGAAAAACCACAACACCACTGTTTAGTCTTTGAGTCTGAAATTAAATCATATCCCTTTATTTCCATAAATGTTTCTCTTCACAGATGTACTGGGAGAGGGTAATTCGGTGCCTTGAAATGTATAGACAACTGAGGATGACAAAGCCTGAAAACAAACGTCCTGAAAAGAGTTTATTACCAGGCATTAAAACAGGTAAGGCTGTAAAGAATATATTTTAGCTACCAAAAATGTATTTGACTGCTACCAATATATTGGACTCCTTTCTTTCCTTTTTAAAAAAATCTCATCTCGTTTATAGGATGTGCTCACTGATGCTTAGAGAGACATTTAAAAAACTAACACCAGAATTGAATTACTGATGGGCTGAATTGGAGGACCACTTGAACAGGTGATGCTGGAGCAGCCTGCCAGGTGAACAGGTGGATGTGCAGGTGTGCAAGTGCAGAGCCCCTCTGACCTGCCAAACGTATTTCTCCTATGTACCCCTAGAAAAACAAAGAAAAATTTCTGCCAAATACTCTGTTGCATAAAACCTCGAGGATCTTTGCCCTCATGAGAGGCTTGAGAAGGGGTCTTGGCACATGAGGCCCTTTGCCATGGTCTAGAGGGATGCTCAGAGGAGCCAAGGCAGCTCTGGGCTCCAGCCCTCCACCCTGGGGCTCACCAGGGCTGGGAACCTGCCTGGCACTCCCTGGCAGCCCTTGGGGTGGGCAGGGACAGGGGGGACCCTTGTGAGGCAGAAGTGGGAACAGGAAATTCTCCTTTTCTACATGGCAGGCCAGCCTGATGCTTCTGCTTGAGTCAAAATCCAGCTGTCTTCTTTGGAAGCAAAAGAACCAGGCTGTAGAATTTAACCTTGAACGTTACATTTTAGTATTGGAGCTGGTCAACTTCAAAAAGAGATACCTGCTCACAATGGGATTGAGGAATGTAGGTTTAATACACAATTTATCTGTCTGTGAACAAGGATGTGAAACAACACTTAAAGTTGATCATTATTATTTTTACCACATACCTCCCTTGCCCTGAAACACTATTTCATTTTCTTCTGAAACAACATTTTTCTTCTCCTTTTGTCACATGACCTGGAAAATCCATTATTCAACAAAATATAAGCTATCCCAAATATGTGCAACTTCTGTCCAGGAAAGTAATTTAGGCTTTTGTGCCATCAGTCCAGAGATTCAGACTGTGGTACTCCTCCTTTCACACTTATGATTTGCTCTGCTCTGCAGCCTGAAATATGATAATCTGGGCAGAAGAAAAACGCAAATTTTTACAACCAGATTTAAAACTTCTGTTGTGTGCTACAAACGCAAAGAAGTAAAAAAAAAAAAAAAAAAAAAAAAAAAAAAAAAGTGCTGTATTAATTTCTTGTTTTCTAGAAGCACCAGCAAAAAAAATGGAGAGGGGAAAAGAAATCTGTAACAGAAAATCATAGATCAATATCAGCATTTGTTGATGTCTAGGTTTTATTTCGTTTTACTTTTTAAACTAGGATTTTCAAACCATCCACTTGCAGAAATTTGGATTTTATGAGAACAAAATGTGACGAGATCATTTTAGGTAACTTACCTCTTTTTCCTCAGTTTGTGGCATCTAAACCAACTGTGCTTGTCATGGTCTCAGAAATTTTTCATCATTGAAGTTAAAATATAATCTAAGTTTGCACCAAAAGAGCTGCTCCAAGATGAGTTTGCCAAACTCTGTATTGCAGTGGGATTTCTGCAATTATGATTAGATACAAACAAAAATGATCTCTGGAATACCAATGAATGCAACATTGATTAACTTCTCTCAATCCCACAAGAGGTTAGGAGAAGCACAACTTGCATTTTGTCTCTATATCTGTCTCTGCCAATCACAGATGTGCTGGTAGATGAGCACAATGAAAAGGGGATGGAGGGAGGAGAAAAAAGGAGCTGATGGAGGACTTTTATATATTACTAGGTGCTGATGTGCTTTAGGATGTTCTTGTTACTCACCAGAAGTCTCAGAATTGCTGAATTGATTGTGTAGCTGCATCCCATCCAGAGGACAGAAATCACCAGTACAAGAGTTTGTGTGTTTATTATTTTTACTCCTCCCCATGTTTATTTAGCTGATTATTGGTTCTCCCACCAAAACGTGAAATAAAACAGGCAAAGGCAGCATTTGTCTTAGTCTTGCCTGAGAAATTCCCAATGGCAAATGGAAGCAAATTTCTACTGTCTATTAGTGGATTTTACATTTCTGCTCCATAAGCCATTCTGCACATGAAAAAAGGCTCCCCATTTGAGCAGTTTCCCTAGCAAGCTGTTTGCTGGATTAAGGAAAATTAGGATTTGTGTCTGATTTTAATTAATCCCAAAGAGTTGTTCCCTTTCTGCTGTTGGCCAGTCAAGAGAAACAGGTAAATAGTCAATATGTTATATCTTTTTATTCTTTCACAGAAATATAATGCCTACTGCAGGAAGATGTTACTTGTGCTGTAAAGCTGTTGTGTTATTCTTTGGGGAAGGAAATTCTTATTTTCCCATCCATATACCTATGCAGAGCAGTTACTGCTCATACACTCTGTACATGCGAAATGCTTAATAATTTTATTTTCAGCTTTCAAGCATAAAAGTGAGAAAGTTACCCTATTCCAAACTTAACTGCTTGTGTATTTTGTTGGTATCAAATAAGATTACTGCTTGGAAGATACTGCATTTATCTTTCACTTGAAATAACCCAGGAGAATGTCAGATGCAAAATGAATTTTGAAATCTTGGCATTTACTGCTGCTTTATACTCTATGTGTGCAACTTCAGTCAAAAGTAGTGACATTATTGTGTGAGTCCCTCCAACGAAGGGAATTGGCACTCTATTAATAATCTCTCTTTGCAGAGCTGAATGGGAAATATGTTACTACTCAGCTCCTCGGCTCTGTGCTTGTCTCCTGAAAAGTGATGATCAGAGCCATGGCTGCTACCAGCCAGGCAGGATCATTTCCTTTAGTCAGTTTATTCCTTCCTGTGGCTAATCCCTCACCCAGTGTATCTGGCTGTTGATGTCCTCCTCGTTCCCTTCCCAAAAGGCACTCTTTGCTTTGGCTTTTGTCCCAGGTAAGCACAGCCCTGCCAAGTCCCTCTGGGCTGAGCTCCCTTCCGTGCTCTGCTGCTGCAGCATCAGCATCTGCCCTCCTCAAGGCTCCACCTCCCCTGCTCCAGGGATGTGGGTGCTGCTGGCAGAGCACAGGGCCCTGGGCAGCAGCACACAGAGAGGCTGGAGATGGTGGAGGCAGCCTGGGTTTTGTCCTGGAGCCCTGCAGACCTGCAACTTTCACCTGGGCTGAGGCAGGCTGGATGCTTGTGCCCACCTGCAACAGGGTTATCTATCAGCTTTACATCACTGCTGAGATGAATGTCTGGGAAGAGTTGATGGTGTTTCCAGAGAGGGACTTAGCTTTCAGCCTTATTTCCTCTTGCTTTTGGTCATCATCACAGGGTGTCTTCTGAGCAGAAACACAAAACACACACACACACACACACACACACACACACACACACACACACACACACACACACAGAGACACATGCCTGGTTTTCATTTGTGGCCATACTTCCCAAGATCAGACCTGAATCTGTGCTGCTATATACGAAAAACTAGACATAAAGTCAATAAATGTGACTTCACACAGCTGTAAATCCTCTCATCCTGTCATCTTCCCATTCAGGCAAGAAAGATGTGAGAGTTATGTAGACTCAGAAGCAGAGGTTCATGGCAAGGCTGGGGCTCTCCTGATCAGAGCATAGAGGATGCTTCCTTCTGGAAGTAGCTGTGTTTGTGGTAGGGTTCATAAGGGCAACTCGTGTCCCCTGAACTACCTTCTCCCTGCTGGAGGCAGCTCACTGTACCCCAGCAAGCTGCTCTTTAATTTCTGCTGCGTAAAGCCAAACCAAACCTTTCCTATTTGTCTGAAGAGGAGCAGAGTACAACACACTAAAGCAGCAGATCCATCAGTCCTTGGGAGGTGAGGAAAGAGCAGCTGGGAGAGCAGCCTCAGCTGGTGCCTGTCAGACAAAGATGTTTGGCTACAATAATTGTAGTGGATGTGAGTGAGTACACACATAGATTGATTAAAATTGATTAACAAAGTCTAACTGACTCTTTCAAAGCTAACTGAAGTCAGTGGAAAGCCATCCTTTCCACTGAATTCTCTGATATTGAGTTAAAGCCCTAGAATGCCCTGTCATGAAATAATTTGTCTGGCAGAACCAAAAATTAGAAATTTAGTAAATCAAGGATTAGAGAAGTAAATGGGATTTGAAATGATGCTTTTGGTTCCTGACTCTTCACAGATTTACTGCTTGGCATTGCTCAAGTTCACTGGTCTTTTTGGTCACCCCTTCCTAGTAAGGACAGATACGACAGTGGGAATAATTTTTCCTCTCCCATTTTTATGGAGGTCAACTCTCTCCTTTCAGTGTGTCTTCAACACAGTGCACTTGGGAGGTCTGAGCTGGGGTCCCTGACCTGCTTTAGCAGACATGAAAAGATAACAACAAAAAAAGTGGCCAGAAACAAAGGCCAAAGCAGGTCTCTTTACTTCTTTAGTGGTGCATCAGAAACAAGTGCAAGGCTTGGTGCATGGCAGGCTGTTCCTACAGTTCCTCTGAAGGCTGATCTCTTCTGCTCTGTATTCAACTCCATGAAAACCACATTCCTCTTTGCCTTCCTACCTAAAGAGTGACAGCTGTAGAGAATACTATCCTTGTCTGCAAAATGGATTATTTTCCACTATAGGCTGAGAAAACATCAGAAAAAGGGAAACAAAGTTACTTTTAAAAATAAATTATCAGTCTGTGATATGTTCCCCTATTTTTTAATGAATAATATATACATTCATATAGTGACCATACTAAATAAATTTTTTTGACTTGGTATAAAATGCTGAAAAACGTCTAGTGATTCCACTTTATCTATGCATGTAAAGTTCAAGTATAATTCCAAAATATTGTTAAATTCAGCTTCACCTAACTGTATATTTCAAAGTTCATGGGATGTTTTATTTCTAGGCTTTAAATCTTTTAATTTAGTTTAAAAGTGACTTTAGTAAGTGACTTGATAAATAATTTAAAAAATAGCGCTCTTACACTGTAATCATGCCAGGAGAAGTGAAAGAGTAGCTGAAGTGTCAAAGGTTATGAATTGCAGCAGAGGTATCAGTGTCTTGGTGAAGTCTATGTCACCTGGAGAAAAGAGGTCTCCTGGCAACATTTTGTCTCTTTCAAATTAGTTAAAAGAATTATACGGGCAGTAAAATGTTTCTTGATCTTTACCACATTCCTGCTCTACAATAATTTTGCTCCTTTACTGTATGTAGGAATACCTTGAGTGTGCCTGAGTCCTCCCACATCAGGGACTGGGAAGAGTCACCATGTTTGGTTGTTCTTGGCCTTGCAGGTCAACGTGGCTGAACATTGTCTCCTTGAGCCTACAGAAGCTTTAAAGGATGGTTATACTTAGAGAAGTGCCTAAAAATGCTGCTGCTTTTGTTGTCCTTGTATGGTATCTAGTTCAGATTTGCTTTGTCTGTAGATAACAAGACAATGTTTCTAATTGTCAGCTCTGCATATGTGATAAAGACCCAAAAGCAGAGCTGAGTATTTCTTGACTTTGACATCAATAATTGCAAAGATGCTGATGCACAGCTGAGGTGAGCAGTGTGTGACTGAACAGGATCTGGCTTTTCTCATCTGCTCTGCCTTGAGAGGATGCAGATTTCACTGGTGAGTGTCTCCTGAGGAAGATGCTTTCTGTGGCTGGCTGGTGTTCAGGTTTCAAGCTCTCACTGCTGTGTTGCTCAGAGTTTGCAGCCTCTCAATATCCACGTGCAAGAGTGACAATCGCACGACCTGTGACACAGCACGCTCAGGCCAAGCAGTGCACTGTAAAGTCCTGAAGTGCACTTATGGAAATTTGTCCCATGATTTCTCTGCCTGAATCTCAGTTGCCCGACAAAACTGTGTCCTCCTGTGAATCTGAGCGAAATGCAGTAGATTATAGTCTGCACGGAGCTATTCTAAGATATTTAAAAGTGAATTAAAAGTAGCACAGGGAAACTAAAAATAACACTACCATTCTGTGGAATGCATGGATGTGCCATGACAGAAGCAGAGTTAGGGAGGCGAAACTTAGCCTGGTCCAGTTCAAGGCACTTTGGTTAAATTGATGCTAATGGTGTGAAAATGCGCAGCGGGATTGAAAGCGGCTTCTCCGTCCAGCGCAGGTGCCGTAACCCCTGGGGCGAGCTGAAACCGCCGGAGGTGCGCGGCAGCCCGAGTCCGGGCGGCACTGCCCGGGCAGGGGCGGAGGGGCCCGGGGGATGCCCCCAGTGTCAGCTCCTCACGGAGCCGCAGCCTGGCCCCGGTGAGCGCCGGCACCGTGCGCTACCGCCGGCGCGGGGCTGTTCAGTTCCGAGCCGCGCCGCGCCAGCTCCCCGGTAAGGCACCGACCCTCCGCAGCCCTTTGCTGCCGCTCCGTCCGTGCCTCTCTTGGCCACATCTTCTGCCGAGACCAGCCACGTGCGCGGCCGCAGGGGTCCCTGCCGGGCCGTCCCGAGGGGCGCTCGGGGGCCGCTGTGCCGGGCGGAGTGCGGGCGGTGCCTGGGGAGGGTGTGCACAGGGAGGGTGTGCCAGGGAGGGTGTGCCCGGGGCGGGCGGTGCCCAGGGAGGGTGTGCCCAGGGAGGGCGGTGTCCCGGGGCCCAGGGAGGGTGTGCCCGGGGGGGGCGGTGCCAGGGAGGGTGTGCCCAGGGAGGGTGTGCCCGGGGCGGGCGGTGCCCAGGGAGGGTGTGCCCAGGGAGGGTGTGCCCAGGGAGGGTGTGCCCAGGGAGGGTGTGCCCAGGGAGGGTGTGCCCGGGGCGGGCGGGGCCCAGGGAGGGTGTGCCCAGGGAGGGTGTGCCCAGGGAGGGTGTGCCCGGGGCGGGCGGTGCCCAGGGAGGGTGTGCCCAGGGGGGCGGTGCCCAGGGAGGGTGTGCCCGGGGCGGGCGGTGCCCAGGGAGGGTGTGCCCAGGGGGTGTGCCAGGGGTGTGCCCGGGGCGGGCGGGGCCCAGGGAGGGTGTGCCCAGGGAGGGTGTGCCCAGGGAGGGTGTGCCCGGGGCGGGCGGGGCCAGGAGGGTGTGCCCAGGGAGGGTGTGCCCGGGCGGGCGGCCAGGGGGTGTGCCCAGGGAGGGTGTGCCCGGGGCGGGCGGTGCCCAGGGAGGGTGTGCCCGGGAGGGCGGTGTCCCGGGGCGGGCGGTGCCCAGGGAGGGTGTGCCCAGGGAGGGTGTGCCCGGGGCGGGCGGGGCCCAGGGAGGGTGTGCCCAGGAGGGTGTGCCCGGGGCGGGCGGGGCCAGGGAGGGTGTGCCCAGGGAGGGTGTGCCCGGGGCGGGCGGGGCCCAGGGAGGGTGTGCCCAGGGAGGGTGTGCCCGGGGCGGGCGGGGCCCGGGGCCGGGGCGGGGCTGCGGGGCCGAGGCGCGGCCGCCAGGGGGCGCTGCAGCTGCTCGCGCGGCGGGCGGGCGCACCTGGCGCGCGGGGCCGTGGGTCCGGTCCCGACCCGGCCCGACCGACCGCGGAGCGGGACCGGACACGGACCGCTCCCATACACGGACCGGGACCGGACACGGACTGCTCCCATACACGGACCGGGATTGGACACGGACCGCTCCCATACACGGACTGGGACCGGACACGGACTGCTCCCATACACGGACCGGGACCGGACACGGACCGCATACCCGGGCCGGGACCACCCCGCCGCCGCACTGCCGGCCGCCCTCTCCCGGTGCGTGCGCGGCGGGGGCCGCCCGCAGCCCGCCGGCATGGAGCCGTAGACGGGGGCTGCTGTGGAGGTGAGTCCTGCGCGCGGCGCTTCTCGCGGCAGTTCCCCTTTTTATTAAAAAAGAAAAAAAAAATATCCCTCGGAAAAAGAAAAGTTCGTCCCTCCTCATGCCGCCGCGCACGGGACGGTTCCTGTCTCGTCCCTCCCGCAGCCCTGGGGAGGGCCGAGGGACCCCGGGGTCCCGCTGGTGCCGCGGCGCTCCCGAGGGGCTCCAGGCAGGGACCGCCGCAGCTCCGCTCTCCGGCCGGAGCCGCCGCTCTCGGAGCGGGTGCTCGGGGCCGGATCCGTCCGTAGCGGCGCGGCCGCTTCGCCGCTCCCGGATCGAGCCCTGCTGCTGTTGGAGGAGCCGGAATGATTTCTGTCACGAAACAGGGGTCGCGGTTGGTACCGAAGGTCTCTCAGCCTCGCGAACGCGTGTAGGGCTTCCCGGGAAAAGTGTTACTGCCGGGGATTTAAAATAAAAACACTAGAGTTATTGCCTTTTGGGATGTTGCAGCGCGGCGGAGTCTGTTGAAGTGGTGACGGAGCTTTGGAGGCTTGGCTGCTCTCAAATACCGGGGTGGGTGGTGAACAGTGGGACTCGAAATCTCTCTTTGCCTACGAAAGTTCCATGACAATAAAGCTACTCGGGTTTCCTTTGGATTCTGATGGAAATCTACGGAAGAGCAGCAAACATTTCTGAAGTGGCTTGGATTCCGCGGCTGTTTTCAGAGAGCCTGTCGCTGGTCTGCTGTCTCTGCTAGGATTCAAAGAATTGAAAGTTTCTGGTGGAAAATGCCGTAAGCTGCGGTTTCTCAAAGTTGTAGTGAGGTCTGTGTATTTTTGGCAATTTCTGCGCCTTCTTGGGTTAACACCCAAACTTGGCTTTGTATACCCAAACTTGGGTTTCTACCGTGAGGGAAAATCCATTGTGGCCGGAGCCAGCACTTTGTAGTTTTGCTCGGCAGAGTTTATACTCTCTTGTTTTTATCCTGATTATTTAAAAACCAATAATATATTTTCAGCGTCTGTGTAAGGCTTGTGGATGTTACAGCATTACTACCAGAGCGAGGTAGATTTGAGGTTTTTCGGGGGCTGTGTGTGCGGGGGGCAGGCAGGTGAGCTGCTTCGGGCACGGGCGGTTCCAGGGGCCCGGTGCGGTGTGAGTGCGTGCGGCTGTTGCGCTCGCCCGAAACGCTTCCCGTCCGTGCCACAAAGGGGACGCTGGTTCTCATCAGGGCTAAACCTCTGCAGCTGCGTGGCTTTCTGTGGTGTCCGTAGGAGCAGGTGAATGCCTGCCCTGCTCTGTGTAGCGCATGGGAAGGAGGTTCCCTCCGGGGGCAGGAGCGCGCCAGCCTCGATGGGGACGCGGTGTCTGAAGAGCTGTGCCTGTGCCAGCCCCGAGGCAGGAGGTGAGTCTGGGGTGGAAGCCGCTAGCGGGGCAAGGGCATGTTTTGCCCTAGAGTGACTGCAGAGGAGACAGTGGGACACGCAGGGATTTGGGATTTTGGGCTCCCTAAGCCAGCGGGATGTAATGCATTGCAGTGAGCGTGAGAAGTGGGGAGCTCCGGCAGTTCACCGAGGCACAGGCAGTGGTTTTCAGGAGCGAGTCCGTGATTCAGCAGGGGTTGTAACTGGCGCTGTGCAGGATGGCTTTCTGAGAAATTCCCAAGGATCGCATCCTTCTGAGTATGTTTCTCTGGGCACAGGAGACCTCTTGCAGTGGAGGACGGGGCTTGGGCCGACCCCCCTGCAGAGTGCTTGTGTTGCTAGGCAGCAGCTTGCACCTCCTGCGTGCTCCAGATCCGAGTCTGTGAGGGGAGACCTTCCTCTCCTGAACCAGGGCTTTCTAGCTGGTGACCAAGGGTAGAAAGCACATATCCTGCGGGTGTGGGTGTGCATGCACTTTTTGCTTGCTCCTGGGTGTTGGGGAGGGGTGGTCAGCTGGGGCCGTTCAGGGTTGTTAGCTGACAGCAAGACTTCTTTATACTCACTCACCTACTTGGACTGCAGGTGAGCACAGGGGACAGGGAGATGAATCTTTGATTGTTCCATCTGTAAGGCATAGGAGTTCTCTGCAGAGCACTTTTTTCCTTTCACAGTACCTGGAAGCTCGTAGGAGGTTTGTCTTCAACTTGTTTGATGATTGATGCTTTAGCAGTTAAGTGGGGGGGGGAGGGAAAAAGGAAGAAGATTTGCTTGCACAAGAGGTAGACAGAAGGCCAGGTGTGCCACATTAATGCACTTAGCCAGCACGAATCAATTTTAGTGGATGCCATACAATTGCTGGAGCCTCAGTGCACGAATGGCATCAGCCAGCATTGTCTGAACTGCTCTGTATCTCGCAGAGCAATGGAAAGCCTTTTAATTTTCAGAGCTGCCAGTCTGGTGACTGCACTTTGAAGCAGGGCAGTAGCTGAAGCTGTTGGAAACTAGCTGCGGGGGGACTGACCACTCTCCAAACAGAAGTATGATCAAAGAGCCTGAAAGGGTCAGGAGGGATTCGTAGGCTGGTGTGGTGAAGGTGAGCTCAGCAGAAGGGCTGTTCTTGTGGCACAGATCACTTCTGATCACTCAGGGATTGGTGGTGTGGGAGAAGGAGCAGGAAGATTCCCGGTTTGATGGAGGCTGGAGGCTTGGGCCTCAGAAGAAGCTGGACTTGGCAACCTTAAGCCTGGATGGGGCTGCAGAGTGGAGTGTGGAAGTGGAGGCAGCTAGGAACACACTTGCAGGTCTCAGGGTCTCTTGGGTGTTGTGC
Source organism: Sitta carolinensis (assembly GCA_032173965.1). NCBI lineage: Eukaryota > Metazoa > Chordata > Aves > Passeriformes > Sittidae > Sitta > Sitta carolinensis. Next base: position 8,868,437 of record CM063286.1, on the reverse strand, counting down.
TGTGCCACTGTGGGATAAGCTTGAGCCATGGAGGGTTTAGGAGTGGGTTTGTCTGGAGGTGTCAGGCAGCTGTTAGGAGCCCAGAAGAGATGCAGATAGGCTGCTGGAGAGCAAGGAGGAGGGAATGGGGACAGCATGTGAGGCCTGTACCCCTTGGGATGCTCTGCCTGCTTGGAGAGGACAGGAGCACTCAGGCTGTCTGGATGGGATGTTTCTGTAAGGGGTTTGCAGAGGCAGAGTAATTTTTTCACATGATCGTTCTCAGCTGTTTCCTGGGGAGGGAATGCGTGTTACAGTAATCCCTTAAAGCTGACAACAGTGTCCTCTATGTGGCATTTGGAAGGGAGAGGCTGTTCAAAACTTCCTGTGCTCTGGGTTGTGATGCCCTTGTGGGACCAGAGGTGGAGGAATAGTTCCAAGGAGCATGTGCAGCTAGTCATCCCAAGTGGCTGAGATGGGAAGCTGCTAGCGCTGGCTGGGGCTGGTGGCCTTGACCCGTGTGTCTGAGGGAAAAGGCTGAGAAGTTGTACTCATTGTGAGAAGTACAAATAACGCCTTTATAGTGTATGGACTTTTCCTGCTCTCTGAGACTTTCAGGCTCTGAGTAATCTCACTTCAAACTTAGGCTCAAGCTGAAAATATCAAGGGATGTTAAATGGTGAACAATTGTTAAACAGCCTTAAAGAGCTGTATGGGAAACGGTGTCTGCTCTTCATTTCTAAGCCTTCCTCAAACAATGAGAGTCTGAGCTATTTATCAGGAGCTCTTTTAGTGCTGGAAGGGAAAGTGAACATATAAAGTGTATCACAAAATAAAGAGGCACTTTAAGAGGCAATTTGCTTTTCAGGACGTCCAACTAGAAATAAATCTTCCTTTAAACAGTCTTGAAAAGAAAACAGAGAGAAAAGATCTTGCCCTTGCTGAGAATAAGGAAAATATTTTTGTTAGCTTTGATGGTGAGGGTTTCCTCTGGCATCTGTACTAGATCCAGGTAAACCCTCTTGAAATTGCTGAAGAACTGAGGGATGTGTTATATTCAGTAGCAAACCTGGAGAGAGAGAGAGAGAGAGAGAGACTGTCTGTTAGAAATTTCTGTAGGGGTTTTGGCTAATCCTTTCCACCCCAAAAGCACTACAGAGAGTTCCTTCCACCCTCTTTTCTTTGTTTTATGTAACTGTTAATTAGCAAGGATGTCTATTTGACCGAGTCATTTCAGGGCACATAAAATATGTATTTTACTTTTATTTTGGCTGCATCAGAACAAAACTCCATTGTTTTCAAGGTTTTAAAAATGTGAGAAGTAGTATTCTATAAGCAATTTCTCATGGTTCTCAAATTCTGGGGGGATGTTGTTTTTTTGCTTACTTAATTATAGTCTTATTTTCACTCAGACAAATCTGGCAAGACATATGTGTAAAGTCCAGTCTCTGGTTATGTAAGGGGGAAAAAAATTCCCATCAAGAATCTGTTTATCACTTTAAGGAGCAGAGATGATGCCGGGTTCAGTGAAAGCAACTTGCCTCTGCTGACGGCAAAGTGCCATGTCTGGCTTCTCTGGGACTATTTTCTAAGTGGAAAACTGTAGAAGAGTGTTTTATAAGGAGCCTGACAGCTGGTATGTCATCTTTTCCTGTTAATTCTGTCTTCTTTGAGCATTATGTATTAGTTAGGCAGGCGTGTGGCCATGGATGAGATCAAGGAATGAATTTCTAAGCACATTGCATGCAGAACTGTATTCTCACAGAGCCTGTTTCATTAACGTGCAGAAGTGCATTTGGACCAGATTTGCCATGAATAGTGCAAATATTGTTATTTTGTTAATATTGCAGAGCTGTGAGTCTATGTAAGAGCAGGGATAATGTCAGGACGGCTGACAGGAACAGCTGTAGTCTCTCTGCTGTGTGGTCATGGAAAGAGGCCTGTTTTAAAGGCTCTGTAAAAGCAGGGAACATTTCAGCATGCAGATGGCAGCCCAGTCTAAAATCTAGTTCTGTTTGTGCTGAGCACCTCCGTAAGGAGCCCTGGGGAGCACAAGGGGAGCGAGAGAAGTGGTGTGGGGGGAAAGAGGAGGGCTATGCTATCTTTCAGGATTGAGACCTCCCTTTGAACTGTCTCTCTCCATTTTTAATAGCTTTCTGCAAAAGCTGCTTGGGGAGCAGGGTTAGAATGGGTATGAAAGAAGCAAAGCATCTAATCTTTTGGCTTAATAACGCTCCTGGTGTAGGCAGCTGCGAACTGGGCAGACTTCCTTATTGATATAAGAGCAGAGAGCAGTGAGTGAAATTGGTGTGGGTGAGAATGGTCTTTTCTCATCTCTTTTTATCTGAAATGTCTTCTCCTTTTGTAGTTGAGGCTCTGTAGAGAGGACCTGTGATCGCTGGCAGGGCCGTCTAAAGCACTCAGGAGGACATGGCCATGACCTGAGCAGTGGTGTTTGTTCTGGGTGTCAGCAGCCAAAGAGCTGGAGTCTCTTCAGCCATGCTTTTTTCTGGAATTTATGGGGTTTATCAGTTACTTTGAAGCCTAAGAGTTCTTAACAGCAACTTGTATTTTTTTTGCTCGAGATCTGAAAAGCAGGAGTCAGAGTCCTTTCTTCCTGTGTGGGGCTTCTCCACTGCCCAGGGCAGGCTGGCTGGGCTGGGTCTGAGAGGAGTCTCTGTGCCTGTCTTAGCCCAGAAGAAATCTGCCACCTGGGACAGTGTCCAGCAACCCTGTCAGCTTTGGGAAGCAGCTGTGCTCACCCGTGGCTGGGGCTCCTCTCTCCCTCCCATGGCTGGTTGCTGCTGCACCTTGCTCTACATTGGGAATTTCCTGCTGTAACTGCATCACTTCTAGGACTTAGGCTGATTCAAGGTGATTCTTAAAATCTCTCCCTTTTCCTCAGTGCTAGTGTACATGTCTAGCTTTCTAAGTGTAGATTGTTTTCACATTTTCTTCTCTCCCCCAGTGGGCTTTTCTGTAAGCTTTTAAGTACTTTGCAAGGTGGTGAGAGGCTAAGCCCCACTCTGTAAACCTAAACTCTGGCTCTGAGAGTCTTTACATTTCCTACAGTACTTCATGTTGCCTGAACTACTGTATTGATTAAACCACAATCTGCAGGAGTAAGTATATGTAGAATATTAATAGCTTCTACTCTAGGGGGAAAAAAAGGCTGTAAATTAATTGATCCATTATGTCGACCTCATAAACCATGAGGGCTTGCAGTACAGCTGTAATCCTCCTCCCACAACATGTATTTCACTTTGAATGTCTGTAAAAGGCCTGGACTACTCCAACTTAAAAGCTGTGATACTGGACACACATATCCATCTATCCTAGGATGTGTAGTTAGAATATTGCAATGTTAAAGCTGAACAGTAGTTCTCTCTAGAATGCAGGGTAGTGCTGAATCAGTGCATCACTGATGGTGCAGCTGGCCATGAGGCTTAAAAACCAGTAGCTAACTTTCCCACTCCTTTGTCGTTCTCGTTCCTCCTTACAGTTGCTTTCTGTGTTTCCAAGTGCAGGAGCTGCTGCAATGAGGGGTGAGTATGATTCAGGGATTTAAAATCTGGTTTGAAGATATAATGAACTTGAATTCTGTGTGAGTTTCTTAGGGAATCGAGGTCAGTGTGTGGTGTGAGCTGATAGAACTCCATCTGCTAATCAGTGCTGGGGAGTCCTAGTTCTTCTGATTTACAAATCTGTTAAGATGGGCTGCTTAGGTTTTTATGGGATGTTCTTAGCAGCAATTTAGATGCATGTGTACATCATATGCTCATCACTCTCTTTAGTGTTTTGATGCTATAGATATTGTAATCTTTATCTATATTCAGAATATTTCTGGGGATTTTCCCATTTCCTGCCTTTTTTTTTTTTTCCTTTTCCCATAAATAGCTCCCTATTTTGGGCAGCTATTGATCAGAAAATTCTTGTAAGAAAATGTTCTTGTGTTAATGCTTGCAGGGTTTTCTCTACAGGGCAAGCCGGCAGTTTGCTCAGTGTTGAGTCTGATTGCCACTTTACCATAACTAAAATCACTTCTACACTCTGCAGCCAGACATGTGAGTGGGGGAAGTTAATGGGGTGTTGGCCATCCGCAGGATTTTCCTTTTGTGCTTGGCACTGAAACCCATTTTTTTTTGTTTGTTGTTGTTTTGTTTCTGTGTTACATTGTAAGATCATTTTTGAAACTTTAAAATTCTGCACTTGGTATCTTCTGTAGTTCAATTTGGAAGATATTTGACCTTTTAGTGGAAGCATTAAAATTAAAATAGTAAAACATTTTCAAACAAAACCTGGATGTTAACACGAAAGGGCTGGTACTGTTTGTTCCTTCTGAAATAGCTGGTAAGATTCTGAGTTTCTTTCTTTCACATCACTGAAGAACTGTGAGTTTTAGGTTTTTATTCCTTTTCTTTTGCACCCAGACGTTCAGTCTTTAGGGGAGTCATTACAGATAAGTATTATAACCTTGTCAGTATTTAGCTGTGGGTTCCCCTTGCTTTGTCAGGACAAGACCTTGTTTTTCCTTGTTGTATTACTGTTGTGCACTGCTGTGCCAGTAATAATCCCAGACAGTTTAGATGTTGTCTCTTTGTTGCTGTTTACTTCCAGTTTGCATAACACAAGCACTGTGTTGATCAGGCACTCCATGTTTCTCTCCTGTCTCGGTTTTGGAGACAAATTTCAGGAGAAAACACTCTGGAACAGAGAAGGGGCTTCAATAACTCCCCGTTCTTCTGCCAGTGAGAGAAATGGATGCCAGGGGATGAAAGTGAAGAAAAGTAAAACTGTTTATTAACAAAGAAGGATACTTGCAAGGCACAGGAAAGCAAAATTGAACCTTAGACCTCACTCCCACCTCTCGATGTGGCTGAGAGGCAAAGGTGGCAACTGCCTTCTTTGGGAAGCGAGGAGAAGAGTTCACAGCAGCTGGGAACCTGCTGGATCTCTGGTGTGGGTCTCCACCTCACAGCAGCTGGAGTTGGTGGATTTTAATGTCCTTTCTTGTGTTGGTTCAGCTTCTCTGAGGTCTTGGGTTCCCAGCTCCCCAGATGGGCACAAAAGAAAAAAAAAAGCCAAGAAGAGTTCAAGGGAAAAAACCCAGCCAAAACCAAAAAAACACTGAAAGGATTCCCAGTACAGCCTGCAGGCTAGAGGAATGGAAGGGAAAACAACTTCTGGCTTCAAGCTAGCAAAAACTAACCTGGCAGAAGGAACAAAGTAGGGTCCCTGGGCCGTGCTGTCCAGAGCCTGGGATGGAGAGTTTGAACAGAACCCTGGAATTCCCAGGCTCCAGCCCCACTGCCTGGTTCATCTTTAAGCTACAGCAGCCATTCCCAGGCATAAAACAGATTAGGGAAGATATCATCATGAAATCACCCTAGGACACCTCATTTTTAGATTTCTCTTTAAATTTCAGCTGAACAAGGAGAATTAGGCAGATGTGAGTTTAGTTAAGGACCTGAGTCTAGTGGAGAAATGCTGCAAGACAAATGCTGAATGCACACTGCCTTGTAGAATTAATGCTCCTTGTGTAGTTAGACAACTTAAGTGGCTGGTTATGATGGTGAAGATGCAAAATGAAATATTCTTTGATGCTCATTGAGCAGCAGAGCGAAGAATGCTGCATGACCCATATCAAGTAGAGCTAAAGAGACATTACTTGAGCTAGCATGCATCTCTGATCTTGAATATTTTTTCTTTATGTTTGAGGTAGCAACAAAAAGGAACTGGTGTCCATAGTGGACTGCTTCCAACCAACATATTATATAGACTGAAAATCTTTTACTCATAAACAGCTCAATGTGGTATGTAGGCAAGAGAGAAGACTTGAGAGTGAGTTCATATTAAAATTTAAAGCTTTAAGAAGTGGGGTGGGGAAATGGTTCAAGAAGAAAAGAACAGCACTCACCATCTAGCTGACTGTAAAGACAATGAAAGAATTACTGTTGCCATTTTGTCCTTTGTGTGTGGGGTGAAAACGTAAATTTATTTTTGTGAAATATCTGAGCAACAAAAACTGACAATTGGAAATCACTGAAGAGGTGGGTCGCTGTTTTTAATGAGTGCCTTCTGCATCACAGATTCTGTGGAGAAACCAGAGCCTACAGAGCCTTGTGGTGTGTCAGCAAATCTCAGCCTGTGCACAGGCGTGTGCCTGAGTGCACATGCATGGCTTTTAAAAAGGAGCACTGCATAAACAAAGCGTGTGGTACAAATTAGAGCAAAGCTAAATTATATTTAAAGCGTGAACTTGGGAATCTCTGTGCTGGGTTTTGTGCAAAATATTAATGCTCTGATTTTCTTCTCATTTCTAAGTGCCTCCTTCTAACCTTGTCACTTGAAGTTGCTTTGAGTCCCAGGAGCCATATGAGCTGAAGTGGGTGCTGGAAAGACAGCAGGCAGTACATGAAGGAAGCAGGAACAGAGCAATTTCCCAAGCTTTGTTTTTTGAGGATTTGGGTGGAAGAAATAAGTGTTTCAAAAGAGATGAAGGGTGTTAGGTAGAATATGAGAGTCAGGGTGGTTTTTGTTAGAAGAACAAACTTTGTGCTGCATTGCAGCCTGGTCCCCTTGTAGTTTTGGGTGCTTACAGGACACTGTGACAGTGGCCTGAAAGTCTATAACACAAACGGGGTGAAGAAGGAAGGAGAGACCTTTCTGTTGGTGCAGCGATGAAGAATTAAATTGTCACACCTTGCTTCTCCTATAGTTCTCCCTCTGATAGCAGCAACCTCCCTTTACTTACCTGGGTTCAAATACAACCTGGCTGGTCACAACAAGGCTTGGACTACTGATTTTATCACCTTTGTCAACAAGCACTTCATTCTGTGTCTCTCTTCCCTCCTCTATGTGATTTTTGGCAAGTTGGCTGTAATTGGTGTTTCTGTGTCCTTACTGAGTAAGGTGTCTTCAGTCTTCTGGGAGTGGTGTGAACTTGGTTCCCCTCTGGTGAGGCGTACCCAGTGGAGTATTGCATTCCTGCTACAGCTGTGAGCCCCTGCTCACACCTGCCTGGAGTTTGCAGTGTCAGAGCAAGCAGCTCCTCAGGGAAATTCTGCTCAGTGCCTGTGAGGGGAAGGTTTTGTCAAATGGCAAATCAGCCCCTGCTTGCAGGAAAATGGCATTGGACTCTGGCTGCTTTATTCTGTCTTGTGTCTCGTCAAGGTGGCACAGTTCTGTTGATGTTCTTCATCAGACCATAGACATCCAGTACAGATTTATTGCCAGAAGCCTGGCACAGGGCTGGCTAGGGTCCATCCCACTGCCTGAGAGGTGAGTGAAGGGCCCTGAGGAGGGAGTTGGGACCAGTCCTGTTGGGAGACATGGTGAGAGTCTTGGCACACCCAGCTCCAGAAAACTCCTGAGCAAGTTTAGAAGCTTAGTCTTGAACCAATACAGCCTTCCTTCCTCTGGCTGCTGGACATTCCTCTGGGGGAAGTACAGCTTATTTTGTATCTTGTGTTCTTTGTTAACCCGAGTGTTTAAAACCAGTCATGTCTGATAGGGAGTTTGACCAGCCTGACTGGTGCTGGCTGCTGTCTCAGGACAGAAAGCAGCTGCCCACTGGTCACCCTGGTGTGCCTGATCCCACTTCTGGTGGAATGCCTGCCCTGGTGGAGGGGACGGCTCAGACTCTGGTGTGCATTTTCATGCCAGCCTCAGTGGAGTTGTGTCAGATGTGACAAGCTAAGGCTTTGGGCTTGATTATGAATGACTGGGTGGTGCTGTGGTTTCTTGCTCTTTTCCTGCTCTATTTTCCTGATTTGCGGAGGTACAGAGACTGACTGCCTTGGTGGGGCCAGGGCTTCAAAAAGTGAAACTCCTATCAATGCTGACAGAGCCAAGAATTTTCTGCTCTGCCTAGCATTCATATTGATTGGCAGAACTTGCTTTGAATTTTTAAATGTATTTAATGCAGCCTAGCTTGTTTGGGGTGGAGATGTACAGACCCACATGAAAAAGGACTTAGGAATTCCATATTTCAGCTGTAATTACTGAAGGGAGAAAAGTGGAGAAACTAATTTGCAAAGCTATACTTGAAAATCATTCTAGCATAACATCATCATTACAATTATCTGTCAAAAGATTTAGTTCAATTACTTTTTTAGGCTCTCTTGTCAAGATGGCCTTACTGGTTTCAGGACTGTGTTACTCCAAGGAGAGGTCAAGGAAGAGTGAATGCTCATTCTGTCATTAACCACTGTCAGACAGCCTTCAGTGCATATTATGTTTTGAAAATGCCTTAGCATCTTTACTGTGAGGAACCAGCAGGCATGAGGTGCCATGGAATTCAGGGAGGAAGAAAAATCCACGGTCTGTTTATAGATTGTAGTATGGTAAGGTGAGAGGAGAAGAACTTCAGTTTTAAGTGGTAATTTTGAAATAATTGAATAGCAGTACAATTCCTACCTGTAAGAGATTACACAGGGTTACTTACATTTTCTCCACACAATGATAGGCCAGTAATAAAATTACAAGGGAAGAACATTTGATGCAACAAACTCAAATTAAACTAAGCATCAGTGAACAGCAGGACATTGCAGCCTCTCGCTGCTTTGTTGTGTTGGCAAAATGTTCAGAGCTGGAGGGGTCTGGGCTGCTCCTGGAGTTGAGGGTTTGGCACCTCTGGGTGAGCTGGGTGGGCAGATGTGTTACAGCATTTATGGGAGGATTCTGGTTCATTGGGTTTGACTACTCATGCTGGTAGTTTTGTGTGTTTCTGTTTAATTGAAACTGCTGTAAAATGGTGCAAATAATAACTTCACAGTGATTTAGATGACTGCCACTTTATCTGATAATAAGGATCCTGATCTAAAGTCTGTGTCTTATGCAGAGCTGAATTCCTGGAGTTTAAATATATCAGGCACTTAAAAGCCCATGACTTCAAGCTAAGCATATATTTGAGGAGTCTAGCTTATAATTAAGCATCTCTCTTTGAGAGAGATGGGCTTTGATGAATTCAGATTTGTTCTACCTGTTTTTAAGTGCAGAGAAGGAGCCTCAGTTTGCTGTTGCTATCTCTTCTTAAATGGTCTGCTACTTGTAAATGAAAACAGAATTAGTTCCAGTAATTCTATAAAATTAAAAATAAAATTCTAAACTAGATTTTCTCTATTTCTTTTTTAATGTACATAATGTAAAATAAGTAATAAACTTCACAGGTGAGACTCCTGAGACCTACATTCATTGATTTCTGAATTTTGTTCACTTTTCTTTACCTCATTGTATAGGAGAAATTTCTGCAACAGCATTAATTGTAGGCAATTACAGACATTGTAGGAGCTTTTGCAAGGCCACTAGTGGGAAATTAAGGTTGCTAAGAGAGACTGCATAAATAACCTACTCTGTCTTTTCCTGAACATTATGAATTTTTTTTAAGTGTGTGGCCTTTTTGTATGAGACAAAGCTATTTATGACCATCAGGGTTTTCCCCTTAAATAACATACAAAAATCTGCCAGATTAGACCCATACTATTCCAAATAAACTGTTATATCTTGTGGGTTTTTTTTCTTTGAGAGCAAAATTATATTTTGAGGGGTCATTTAAAAAACCCAACCCTTTTGTGTGATAGTAAAAGGTAAATCATTCATACATGGTTACTTTGAACTGTTATGTTTTCCTACTCCTGCCTAAACATAAACTGAGAAGTTGTTACATTAAGTCATTGCCCTGTAATGGTTCTTTGAGAAATGTTTAACAGTAGCTGCTGCTTTGTTGTAGTGAAAAGCTGTGATTCAGACTTTGTACTATGTTTGCATTTCAGCTGTGACAGAAAGTGAAAGATGAAGCCTCTTGTTTTCTTGGTTCTTGTGATCTGTACTGTAGTCAGCATGAATTTGAAGCTTGTGTCAAAGAGAAATTCTGGTAAGTCACAGCAAATTATTTTTACTTTTGGATCTGGACCTCATGCTTATGCAATCAAGCATTTTAGATGGATGCATTTTGTTTTGCATACATACTACTTGTTCTGTTCTGCCAAAAAAAACTCAAGAGAAAAGTCATAACTGGTATGCTCTGCTTAGTAAATGAAAGTTGTTTGAAAGTGCCCTTATGTTTTCTTTTGTTAAAAAAACAAAACAAAAGAAGTTGATTGGGTTGAAACCTCAACCAGAGGTATGACAAAGGTAATAATGACTTTGGCATTGTTCTAACATCCAGCCTTTTAGTCATGCTAAGGGATTTTCTTAACTATGGATGTGGTCTGTGGTGAGTTTCAGGTCTGGTTGATTTTTTTTTTTTATGTTGAAAGGTCATCTTTGAAAATGTTATGCTGGCCAGGTGTGATCACATACAGGGTTAACTGGGAAGAGCTCTCCTGAGTAGATAATCTGATTATTCTGTCAGTGAAAGAGAGTGGGAATTGGTTCATGTTTACATCTGCTTTTGAAGGTAGTAACAGAACCCTTCAAAGAAGCATTAGAATGTCTCCTTCCAGGGCACACAGTTCATCTGGACAGTGGTTCAGCTGTGCTGGAGCCTGCAGTGCTGTCTGCCCCAGCAGCTGTGCCCTCTCAAAGGAGTGGCTTCACAGCCTGCTGGTGTTCCTCAAGTAAGCTGTGAGTTTAGAACACATTGGGCAGACAAGTGGGTCAGCTGCTGTGCTGCACAGAGGGGTCAGTCTGCTACAGACTGGGGGTGTGTAGATGTTGGACTCTTAAACTTTTGACTGCATGCTGTTTTTCTGCACGGTTTGTGTGCTATACTTACATGTGTGAGGGCTTCCACTGATCCTGCTGTCCTCAAGGTCTTCAGTCTTTTCAGCACTGCAGGTACAAAGAGAAATTACTGACTTTAGTTGGTGTGGCCTGTGTCAAGTTTAATTTCTGCATTTCTTGAGAACAGAGAAGAAAATTATTGAGCCATGTATTAAAAAGAATTACATGTCAAATCCCTGTTACTCTGGGAAGTGCCAGATGCTGGGCTGAAAAGTGTAAATGGAAGCTGCTAAACTGAACCAGTCTCCAGCCTTTTGTTGTGGTTATTGTGTCCAGAGCCCAGTTTGTGCTGTGAGAACATTGATGGATATTGGGGTTTGGCTACAGTGCATCTTGGTCTAAACTCTCCTAAGGGTGATGGTGTTCCTGTTCTTCAGAGCTGCTGTCACTGGCCTGTATGGAAACCCTCAGTGGGAGCAGTCAGTGGAACTGAAGAGCCTCCCTTCCCTGCTGGCAGGAGTACACCACTGTGGAAGTGACCTGCTGGTGGTTGTAGCATCATTCAGCTGGGAGTTTACCTTTGATTAGATATATATTTTTACAATCTGCTTTGTTTGACTCTGAAGAATGTCTTGTGTTAATAGTGGCTGTTGACAATGTCAATTTAGGTTCAGTACTGGTGGGAAAAATGCTTTAATATGTCAGACTACCTCTTGCTAAATATAACCCACTAGTGAATAGGTGGTTCTTTTTCATTTCATTTGATTGTGCCAGTATGTGTTGAGAATAAGATGAAGGGGGAAAAATGCGCATAAAGTAAAATTATAGTTTCTTTGCAAGTACATAATCATGTAGTTGGCTTTCGCCTTCAGTACTCATTCTGGTTGCTGCATGGAGCAAACTATTGGTTTCTTTTTTTTTTTTTTTTTTTTTTTTTTTTGCTTCCTCCACTACATTGGGTGTGAAATAATTTTCTGTTTCTATGATAACAGTACTTGGAATAAGATTAATAATTTGACTTCTTTTCTGAAAGGTCTTTAGATTTGAAGGACTGTTTGATTGCTTGGGGCTTCACTAAATGCTATATGTTATGAAGAGAGCTCCAGTGACTTCTGAACTTTAACTGTTGGTATAGTTTTAGTGGAAGATCAGGGGCAGTGGGTGGATGCAGGCAGGCAAATGCACATAGAAACAATGTCAGCATATTTTCCATAGGATGACAGTAGCTGTAACATGCTGGTGCTGTAGTTCAGAGTTTTGTTTTTTTAACACTGGTGTCTTGATGAAAGAGAGTAGAAAGGGGAAATTAGTGCAATGGTTATTTGGGGCAGCTGCAGTGCAGTGTAAACTGCAGGATGTCTGGAAGCAGGAATTGTGTTTTAGCTGTAGGTTAGAGCTGAGGTGGGGGCAGTGGATGGAGGGCCCAGAGGATGCTCTGTGGATGGGGTCCCTGCTGCAGTGTCTGGATGGGTCTTGCTGGCTGTTGGAATGGGGATGTCTGTGCTGGTGAGCATCCTTAAAAGGGGAAGGGAAATTGTGCAGACAGTTATGTAGAGCAGTGTGAAGCAGTGCATGGAAGGTGCTGACACTGATGAAAAAGACAGATTTGGGCTACTAGAACAATCAACCAGCAAAATTGGTGTCTTTGCTGTCTTACGTAGACTGGCATTTTTTCTAAGCATTGCAAAGAATTGTTGCATGAGTGGCCAGAATTGTGATTAGTGTCAAGTACAGAGCAATTATGAAGTTGACTGGCATGTGTGTAATATCACATAATGGAATGTATCTTGTTTAAGGGGTAGGGAGGATCTAAAGAGAGCTGACTTGAAGAGGAGCAGGGAGAAGGTGAGGTGCTGTTGTCAGGTAGTACAAAGTCTTCATTCAACCCAGGCAGTCAGAAGGGGGACAGAATGTCCAGAAGGGCTTTATGGGTGAAACTGAAGTTAACCTAAAGAGAGGAAAGGTTTAGCTAGAAAAGCATCTTCAGAGGCTGGTGCAGAAATTCTCGTTCAAAGTCAAGGAAAGGGAACCTAAGGGGAGAAGGTTGAGGATGAGAACTGCAGACAGTACACAGAGGCTGGACAACAGGCAAGAGTCATTAAAGAGGGGTCAGGAGTGGAGGATCTAAGGTGTTAAACAGAAGGTGATGAAGTGGTGCTCCAGCTGTAGACATAGAACTGTATTTTGCTGAAGAAACAATCCTCATAGATGGGAATAGAAAAACAGAACTGAAAGATTTTTCTCATGTCCTTTACTTGCCCTTTGTTACTGATTTAGATGCCCATATTTCCCATTTGGAAAAGAAAAACAGGGATGCATACGAAGCCTGCAAATAGATTTAGAGTACCCTGCAACTGCAAAAATGACACAGAAAGATGTAGCAAGACAAATTTGTTTGGCTGCTTCTCACTCGAGATGTGGTGCCAAAATAATTAAAATGGGTGAGCTAATTTAATTATGCTCATCAGATTCTTCTTTACAGGCAGCAGCTTCCCAATGCTCCAGAAGAAATCTGTCATGTCTACAGAGGAACGATTGCTGTTTGTGGTGGGAACAGAATAGTTTGCCTCAAGCGTCTGTGTGAGTGTAATGTTGACTTAAGTTTCACAGGCATTTCTTAATATTAAGAAGCATTTTTGAAAACTGCAGGTCATCCTTTTTGCCTGCTTTAAGAAGTAAAACTGAGCAAACAGCTAATGCAGAGACTGCAGCTTTAGCAATATCCAAGGAAGGAAATTTTACAGGTGGAGGGTATACAAATGAATTGAAGATATGGGAGTTGCTAGGTTCCCAGCTGGTAGGTGGTTTCCTTTTAATCGGATTGACTTCTTTTCCCAAAGCCTTTGTATATATAGTGCTTTGAATAATCATAGCAGGGAATATAATACCAATTAAAAATCATTGCATTTTTTAAGCAAAAGATTTTTCAGATTATAGATTCTGTTTGACTTAGTAAACATAATTCCATTAGTGAATAATTGATGCCATTTATTGTTGCTGTATTATTTGCTGAGCTGAAATGCCCTGTCTGAGCATGCTAGAGCTCTTGAGGACATGCCAGCCTTGTGTGGAGGAGCAGGGGCAGACATCCTCAAGGTTTCTGTCAGGCTGCTGGCTGCAGGGCATGTAGGAGCCTTTCTGCAGATTAACACAGCTTCACTGGCTCAGGGCTGGCATGGCGTAGCAGTGGGGAGCAGAGACACACAGATCTCCTTGCTTGTTCTGAAGATCATTTATTGCAGCAAACCAAGCCTTATTTTGTTCTAAACTTCACCAGGACAGGCACACCTTGGCTCCTGCCACTGCAGGGTCACTGTCCAGTGTCCCTTTGCCCAGGCAGCTCTGAGCTTGTGGTGCCCACACGTCTCACCAGCCAGTCCAGGGACAGCCTGTCCTCTGGGTATAGAGCCTGTCCTTCACCTCACTGCTGGCTCAACCTTGCCTAGAGAGCTCTTTGGTGAGCAAGGGTGGACTGAATTCAACAGGATTTCTTGTGTCCCACAGCATGGGTATGTCCCTGAAGCTACAGAGTCATGTCTTCTCCTCTGTCAGATGGATTTGTTGTGGGATGCCAGCCTTCCTTCTCCTGTTTATCTTGGGAGCATCCAAAAGGGATCAGAGATACCCTTGCTCCTCCACCCACCTTGTCACCCTCCACCTGACTATCACCAAGGGTTTGGGAGAGAGAGGGCTTGACTTGGTACTGGGCCTTGCTGTGAATGGACACAGCCAAACTCATAAATTCTCATTGATATTGCAGTGCCTTTTAACACATTAATTTAAAACCTATTGGCTTGGTATTTTGTGTCTTTTAAATGTCATGCAGCTGACTTACTGTGGTCTGCTACAGATGTTTCAGAGACCTTCACTTTCCTGCAGTTGTCATTGCTTGTGCCTATGATTTTCTGCTCCCTCTGTGAAGATCACTCCTCCTGTGTTCTTGCCTGACCACTTGGCCATGGAAACTGTGGCGTACAGAGAAGTGGAGGTGTTTGCACTTCAGAGATGACTCATGGATTTGTGCCTGGAGTGGGGTATTCCAGATGAGCTGAGCTCTAAAGTCCACTGCTCCTGCTGGAGTGGGCCCAGAGGAGCTGCTGGATGTGTGCTCACGCTTGCCATTTGCTTTAGTTTGCAGTTGCATCTGCCTGAAGAGCTGACTTCTGACCCTGATGTAAAATTCATGGCCGTGAGCCCTCCCATGCCTGAGATATGAGGGATGCAAAAGAGGCTTTTGACTTCTGCTGCCTGCAAATACTGTGCAGACAGGGGAGACGGGAGCTTGGCAGCGCTCATCAGCGCGTGTTGATCTCTTACTTTTCCCAGAAGATGTGAAGTTATTCACAGCTCCAGCAAACAAAGTCAGAATCACTGCTGTTCTGAGCTGTCATCAGTGCAGGAAAGCACAGCCTCTCCTGCATGAGCTGTGGGTGCTCCCATGTTCGTGGCTGCTCTCCATCTGCTGTGTTTGGATCGTGGGAGGCTGGGCTCCTGTGAGCAGCCAGGTTTCAGGGGCTCAGCTGGGCAGCTCTACCCATCGTGCTCCTCATTCCAGGAATCATTCTGATTCTGCTCCTCTGGACAGAAAGCAGCATTGCAGCTGGACAGAGCTGTCTGCAAGACAGCTGGCAGCATTCATGCATTCTTTTGCAGGTGGGGAGGAAGGGACACGTACACAGAGGAACAAGAAAGGAAATAAATAATCTGCTAAAAGTTTGGGGTTTTTTAGAGACTTCAAGCTGACAAGGTTTAAATTCTGAGCTTAAGTTAAGCACTCAAATTTTTAGCTATTGCACACATTTTTAAATGAGTTCATATATAATTTAAGCAATTAAAATATTGAGCTGATGCTTAAATATTAAAGCTAGATTCCTTCCCAAAAGGGAAACCTTTTGTATTTGAATAAAATAAAAGAACACAGTTAAATTGGCTCAAGCTGAAGTAAATCACAAAAGTAGTATGTTTAGGGGATAGGGAGAAAAAAGAAAAGCATGAAAGAAATGCCATTGCTTCAGTTAAAAATCTGTAATCTTCCACTTTTGCAATGGATATCATCTCAGCTGTTTGGATATCTAGTCTACATCTAGATTGAGCATGTAGAAGTTCATTAATAGTGTCCGAACTGCTGAAATACATGTCATCATGACAGAGATTATTTTTCCCCTCTCCAAAATGGGGCTTTTCAAATGAAAAAAAACCCCTGATTTATCAAGGCATCTTTGCTTTTTCTTTAAGATACTCATCAGAAATCTTAAGAGAGATGGTCATTTCGGCATTTGTAGCATGCCCTTGAGGGTGAGTGTCCTAGGTTCCTATCCTTACTCTGAAACTGACTGTCCTGAGGGACAAGAAAAGTTCTTCTGGCACATTTTGTTTTCATCTTGTTCATGAAAATAATTTTGGAAGGTTTGTCTTACATAATGTTCAAATGAAAGTATGAATAATACAGCTGCAGACTTACCCAGAGCACTCTTCAAGCTCAGCATGTTGGCTACTCCTGGAGATGAATATCTGCTCACCTGGGGCCATCTCCTTGTGCTGCAGGGCTCAGAGGTGACTTAGGGGGATGTGGACCTGTAGGGGCTTTAAGGAACCTGTAGTGTGATGGCTTCACTTTGGTTCAGCTCCTGACCAAGAACAGTTCTAAAGTGTGCCTGAGTTTTTATGACTTGAATACGTGTTGAGGCAGGTTTTACACCTGCTGAATATATTTGAAGGAACATAATAAGGTTCCTTAGATTGAGCGAGGTATGAATATTAATACACATTTTCATGTCTTTGTCCACCGAATTTAAACTTTTTGTTCTTTATTTTCAGAACCTTGCTTGTTGTTTGGCTGGTGGGCCTTTCAGTTTTGAGTTGCTTATCCCTGTAACATAATGTGTCAGAAATTTTTATTTTTTTTTTACTTATTTGCTACTTGTTTTTACCATGAGTGTAGCTGTTAAGGTGACAAGCAGTGAAATTGGGAGGTAGGAGATGTTGGGATCACTTTGGCAAATAGTGAGAAAAGAATTAAGAACGTGTTTTTGTTTTGTTTGGCATTCACGTTTTTGAAGAAGCTGATTTGCAGATAATAAAGGAAGCATTAGACTTTTGCCTTCTCAGGAGGTGCAGAGTTAAGTATTTCAAGCTGTTGATCCATGGAGGGAGGAAGGAATGTGTTTTGGGCAGTTCTTGTATGTACAAATGTTAATACGTAGACCTGTGTTAGATTGTTGTGTGCTGTTGTAATTCGCTTAAGTAGAAATGATTTCCCATCTATTAGCTGAAAGCAAAATTGATCTGAGCTGCAGTGTCACCTCTAGAGGGTACATTTATCACTTTATTAATCTCTAACCCTTTCAAATCCAATTGATTCTTTCCTACAAGAAGCATGATTAGTACTGAAAATACATACTGATACGTAAACATACAATGTCCTGACACTGAAGGCAGAGACAGAGATTCAAGTAAATCTTCAGACCCGAGCACTTGGCTTTTCCAAGGCATGGTCACCAGGCTGCCCATGTCCCCCAGCCTCTGCCATCACTTCCTTCTTGCCTGCCTTCCCTGTGAGGTTCCTTGTTCCAGCAGGAACAGAGACAGCATGAGGGTATTTCTGTCAGCTTGATTTGTTTCAAACCTCCTCCACTTTCTGGAGTTACAGAACTGTAGCTCTGTTATGCTGTGTATGACCTGTGGAAACTCCCAGTTATTTTTTTCTTTTGAGGAAGGTGGGTTTTTTTGACACTTCAGTGTAAGACAAGTGGAGTTGGTTTGCATCTTTCAGGGATCAGGATTGCTTTCTAAAGGTATCTGCTGAGATTTCTGCATCTGTTATTCCAGAAGGAAAAGTAAATAGTAACTGAGTAAGTAGGAGACACTATGATCCAGGAGTGTTGCTCAGTGGTTTTTGTAAAGAAACTGGAGGCAGTGGCAGTATATGATGTGAGTTTTTGTATCTGTCTCATTCCTGTGGCTGTAAAGTGGGAGGAAAAGGAACCTCCATCAGTCCCTGACTGCTGCCCTGGGCTCCAGCCCTCTGGGACAGAGGGCAGCAGGGAAGGTGGTCCATGACAGCTCCCTTTCAGTGAAGAGGCCTGGATAGGGCAAAAGGAAAAGTCTGAAGTTCCCAAATTACTTTCTAATGTTTTAAAGTACTGTGTTTTGGGTGTCACTCTTGCATGTGTCAGGGGATGTGCTGGTGTTTAAACCTCCAGTAACTGTGTGCACAGTTCAAATGTTTGTTAGGGCTGTCTAGCAGAAGCCTTGAAACATGATGGTAGGATTTTTTTTTTTTTTTTTTTTTTTTTTTTTTTTTTTTTTTTTTTTTTTTTTTTTTACTTTCCACATTCTAGTTGTACTTTGTTACCTGGGCAGGGTGTTTTTTAAAGTTTCATGGGATTATTCAATGTTTTCAGTAAACATCTGCTACTATGATATTTCATATGAGTGCTTTTTGTCTCTAATGTTTGCTTCATAGTTATTCCCATTTTACAGATGGCAAAAAATCAGCAAGAGAGAAAACTGTATTAAGGTTGGCCAGCACACTGAAGGTGATGCAGGGAATAACACATAAATTAAACGTTTCCCTCTGTTTTGTTGTAATATTAATGCCTTAGGCAAGGACAAAGAAAGCAGTCCTGTCTTCTAGAGAAATTTTGAGGCTAAATAAGCATGTGCATAAAATGTGCTTCTATGTCCTTGGATACATGGGATAGAGAAAAGCTTCTTTAATTTCTGTTATTTTTCACTAGAAGATAGAAAAATGTGTCAGCTAGAAATGGAAGAGGAAAAGGACAGATATTTGGTTATACCAGGTTTTATGCATTAGGCTTAAAGCTTTTGCCTTTGAATATTGCAAGTCTCTTGTTCCACTGGCTCTTGGCTGTCCTTCCAGTGAGGAGTGGGGACACAGCAGAAGAACCAGTTAACTCTGTAAAATAACACAAGGAATTCCTGAGGAGCCTCGAGTCCTGGAGGTGCCAATCACATCTCTTGGGTAACCAAGTTTATAGAAACCCCTGTGTGTATTTACTGCTCTGACCTAAAGATCCTGCTGATCCTGAGCTGCTGGGACTCTGCAGGCAGTCAGCTGCACTGGAGCCACTCTGGGCTCCATCCGTGCTTCCCAAGTAGCTGCCCTTAGGTTTTTAGCAGCCCAGGAACTGCAGGTCTATCTTCAGATAAGTGAATAGCCTAAAACACCTTTGTCCAAGGACACCTCAGTGTATAGTCTAACCAGATGTTCATGTTTATTTAAAGAAAGGATGGTCCTTTCATCACACTGTACAAATACACATAAAATTCGAGGGCAAAGTTGTTTCACAGTTTTTTAAAGAAATTATTTATTTTTTAATATTTGAGATTTACTTTTCTTGATATTTTGCAGATGGAATTGACTTATTTGTGAAGACTGATGTTAAGCAGATCAGATTTTTCACAAGACAGTGAGAATTGTTTGTTCTTGGATTTAGGCATTATGGTTTTGTTTCACTGGCACTCTTGATGCACTCTGTGATCCTTTCACGGATCAATGTGCAGAGCCACTTCATGCATGCTTATGCTGTCTTATGTGTTCAGAAAAATATATATATGTGTTGGCTTGGAAGGGGAGGTGTAATGTGAGATACAGACATTGATGTCCTTGAGTTATTGGTAAAATGCAGAAATATAATCACACTCTACAGAATAGAGATCATCAGAATTTCTTTTTCAGTGACACAATTTCATTTTGAACAGTAAATTCCCTGAGATGGCTACATTTAATAATCAATGTTAAAGTGCTGGAACATGAATCAAAGGCAGGGATATTCCCAGGCTCTGCACCTCTGGAGCTGTACAGCAGTATTTATGTCTGTCATCCTTCAGGGGAATGTCAGGAGAAGGAGCTGGAAGGCCATGTGCATAGAGTGGTCAGGTCTGTACTCTTTGTGGGATTCCCTGTGTCAAATCCCTCAGGTTTACTGCAGAGAGATTTGAAAACTGAGACAGTCGGAGCACTTTAGTGGAGCCAGGTGATCCTGCAAGCTTCCTTGGCTGGAGGTGGATCTGTGGCCACCAGCGCTGCTCTCTGGCACTGCTCCCTGGTAAAGAAGAACTTCCTTCAGCACCTGCTTCTCCCTCTCTTGTTGCAGGCTCCTATTGTAGTGTTTTGCTGAGAAAAGAAACTAAATTTCAGGTGTTTCTAAAGCACTTGTTTGTTCTGGTACTCGTGGTTTAGAAAAGAAAAGTTTGAAACTTAAGCCAAGAAAGTAATTATTGAAAATTGGAGCTCTTGAATGTATCATTTGTTTTTGTTGTGACCTTGAAAGTCTTCCTCTATTATATAAAGCCAGAGAGGTGTGAATAATGGTTTGGGCTTAGGCATAAGGAAATTAGGATGTGTATCCCTCATGACACATTGGATATAGTATTTCCATTCAAAAATGACATCTATAATTTTAGAGAAACGGGGACTACAGTGGAAATGCACTTAGGAGTGGAGTGTTTCAGCTTTATTGGAGCAGATTGAAAGCTGAAGCTTTTTGGCTGACTTCTGATATAGGTCAACATAATTCCTGTTCGCTGTGACTTTACATCATATTATTTACAGCATTATGATTTTTTCATCTGCATTGGATGATTAAATTTGCTCTTTACCACTCAGTGTTTATTGCAAAGGGTTTTGATCCAACTGTACTACATACCTCTGACTTGAGAGATTAAAAACTATGAGAGATAAAAACTAAATCCAATGACCTGGGATGCCTGTCTGCAACTGTTGTGGACTTTACACAGGGAGAGAGCTCTGTTGAGGAAGAAAGATTCATTATTAAATCCCATTTTGGAAGCATCTACAAATGAACTGTTCCATTTGCTGTCTTTTATAAAGAACTGTAATTGATGATTTTCTCTGAAGGATACAGATCCCATGTGAACAGTTGGTTATTCAGAATGCTGTTGTGTGAAGTCACACAACACAGAATGTGTCACCAACTTGCTTCGTGTTGCAGTAAGGGAGACTCCTGATGTGCTGTAGTAATTAGTTGTCTTTGGAAAAACATCCTTTTTTTTTTTCTCCCCAAGTAGTGAAATGCTGGGTAACTTGGTCATGAGAACTTAGATAATACAAATTCCATAACCTTCTTGTGGAATAACTTGGTAATGTCACACACAGTTGAAATGCTAGATTAAATCTCTGATTGGTGTGTAAATATGATAATCCTCAAGAAAAGGGAGTGGTTTGTTTTTGCTGGGGACTGCTGGGTAAAAGCTCTCCTCTAGAGTATTTTCATGGCTACAATTGGCATGTTTTTCAGGTTTATGCAAGACAAGTGAATCCTTTCCTGCACATAGGGTTGCCCTTTCAGAATGATAATGCGTAATATGCTTATAAAAATCAGATCTCCTTTAATAGTTTTATTCAGCACATGAAAGTTGTGCAGTATCAGCATAGTTACTTAGATAATTTACTGCTCCTTCCATGCTTTACTATGGTGCTTTCCAACAGGGAGCTGTAAAAGGTAATTTTGGTCTCCTTAAACTTTGTATAGCTTATTAAGAAATATTTTTTAGTGGCAGAAGAGGGAATTCTATTTTTGCATAATCTAAAAGCCCCTTAAGACTCACATTTCAAAATTACATCAAGCAGATAAAGGGAGAGATGGGAGCAGTCAGTCACTTTGCTAAGTGTTCAGGGCTTCTTGAGCATCAGCATCCCTGGGTGGTGATCCCCGGCTGTGCAGCCTTTGGTGACACTCAGTGTCAGGAGTTTCCAAATGGCTGGGAGGTGAGAGGGGATAAAACCATGGTGCTGGCTCTTCCAGTCTGTCCTTTGAGATGTTATTGAAGGTATCTTAGTGCCCCAAACACTGTAGAGGAAGGGAGGTGGCTGAGCTGTCTCCTTTCCAAGGTCTGTTCCCTGGCTCAGCTGCACTGGGATGCAGCCCCTGCTCGGGTGCTCTCAGCAGGAGCTTCTCAAGCTGTTGTCCCACACACGGGGTGTGGGCTCTCCTCTAGGGAATTGCACTGCGCTGTGTCACGTTCCATGTTCCTGCTTTTATTTTCTTCTTTGAGAAACTTTCTTTAGAGTAGGATATGCTGTAATATGCCAGGAGATTTAACCAGAGGAAGTGTCTATGTAAAGTGAGAGAGGAGCTCATTAATTGCCTAAAAATTAGGCAGTTTCCATCTGAGTAACTGGTGTTGGCTGCCTGGCCAGCCTTCCTCAGTCTAAGAAGTAGCTCATTAGTAGAATACACACAGATGGTACTGTGCTCTGAGGTACTTAAAATACACAGGCAGAGAGCTGTGTTAATAAGGCAAACCTGTCCTTAGCCTCTGAGACTGTTTGCTACAAGCAGCAGAGGGAAAGGTGTCATTTGGTAAATATTATTAGGTAAATGCATTTCCATAAATTTATTTAATTTTCACTTTTTTTTTTTTTTTTTTTTGCATTTTCTGCAGATAACAGATTATGATAAATACTCAGAGTAATTTACTGTTTCTGGAAAAATTCTATTGCAATAATAGACTTAGCATAACTGCTTCATTTCTTCAGTAGCTGATTTACCCATATAATTGCCTGGAGGGGGAAATGTATTCAGAGCCCAATTTTTGTTTGGAAAAAAAAAATATTTTGCTCTCTGTTCTTTCTGTATGCAATTTAACAGTTAATTCGAAGTAAAACTTTTTCTTGAGTCCCTTCTACAGATGTTAATGGATAACAAATAAGGACCTGCCCACCCGGGCAGAGGGGGAGTGCAGAGCCTGGAGGAGGCCCTGACTCTGCTGGGAGGTGAGCAGAGGCACTGTGGCCTCCTCCCAGACAAACTGCACTGGGGCTGCCTGGGCAGGGGGCAGCCCTGCTTCCCTCACTTCACAGCTCTGGGGTCAATTTGGAGGTGATAATAAGCGTGGCTTCGTTTTCAGATGGCAGATTATCCCTCTGCTCCTCCGGCCCCGAGTCCCTCGAATGCAGAACTCCTCCATCCCTACTCTGGGCAGTCTCTTTTTTTGCCAGAGCAGCGTCTGAGCCCATCTTAAAATTAGTGCACTTGACTGTGAGCAGTGAGACACTCTCCTCATCCCATCTGCAAATTCCTAAGCACACTGACTTTTGTGTTTAGGAGGCTTTTACCATTAAGATTGGGCTGGGGAAGAAATGGGCTACTTTGGATAACCATTCTTTCCCAAACAGTCTGAGTTTGGTCTCCTATGTAGTTAGATTTTGTTTAGAGGTGCTTTTTCTATCAGTGCTGTGTGTCTTTGTCATGAACTGTGACAAATTCTTTCTGATGAAAGAATTTGATGTTTCCCTTGCTGATGCTCTGCAAGCGCTTTGTTGCATTTTCAGCTGATGTAATTTATGTTGCTGCTTTGCTCTGTTTTTCATTTCTCGTAGATTGGTTGTCTGTTATTGGAGTATGTGCTGGTGTTGAAAAGAATAGTTTCACCTCAGCTTGATTAGTCTCTGCATTGCTGTGTGAGTAAGGTACAGAGCCACTTTGGTAGATCTTTTGGAGTTTATGTTTATTTTTGTGGGGTGTATTTTAAAAATACTGTCTGGACCAGGTAACTCATGTAATCTGTAAAGAATAATTTAATCGTTGCATGCAAGTGTTCTGAATGATACTGATCCTCCCTGAGGTAGAGAACTATTCATTTTAAGTCCTGCTTTAGGCTTAGGTTAAATCCTTGGTAGCATGCATGGTTTCCACAGCCTACACTGGAGGGAGTGGACTGTAATGAAACATTATTTTGTGGAACTCAAACATTTGAACCTGAAAACTTTGAAGAAACAATATAATGTACTCATTTGGCCAATGGGATTCAGGGTTTCCAAGGTCATTTAAAGATGAGCAGGCTGTTTAAGGCTGTGAGTAGGAATGCAACTTAGAGCTGTATGGAGAGATGGGAGCCTGGGATAGATGTCATGCTATCTAGAAACAGGAAGGCTTTTTGCAAGGATATGTGCAAAAGAGTAAGGCTTTGAAAGAGAAATTTGTGAAATATTTACTGGATTATAGATTTGGCTTGAATGGAGAACTGGGGTTTACAAAGACAGGAAACCACTGAGGGACATGATTTCCAAGGAAATTTCAGGAGTTTGGTTGCAGTGGAATTCCATAAGCTGTTCAAAGGTGGCAGTGTATGCAGTTCTGTTAGCAAGCAGGGCTTTTAATGGAGTATGTTGAAAAAGGAAGAGCAGTGTTCATTTTGGCTTTCAAATTTCAAGGTAATTTGATAGGGATTACTAGTAACCCTAGGCTGTAGGGTTTTTTTTTTCCTGCTATAAAGCTATTAAGTTTGGTGGAATGAAACTAGAAATTAGAAAACACGACTGTGTAGCAATGTGATTGTTTCTCCCTTCTGTGTGCCAAGCTTCTGCTTATTTAGTGTGATTCTGCAAAAACATCCATTGATTTTGGTTATTCAGCAGCAAATTACCTCATAACCCACAGGATCAAGCAGCAGAGCTGCTTATTTAGCCTATAACAACAATTCTTGTTATGGTGCCTGGTTGTGCTGGCACTTGCTGCAGGGAACTTCCCATTCCCTGTCCTGGTGAGGTGGCAGCAGAAAGGTCTCTGGGCAGTGGCTGCTTTGTGTGCAAATGGCCAGCAGCTACCATTCCATTAATTAGTACCTGATGGGTGTGCTTATTCTGTAAATGTGAAGCCTTTTTAGGCTGATTTTTTTTCCTGTTGGTGTAATTTGATGTGTGCCCCAAGTTGCTGAAGTGAGAGCACAAGCTGGAGGAAACCAAGATATCAGTGGAAGGCTCTGACAGGTCCCTCTCCTGCTTGCACCTCAGGCATTGCAATGGGTAAGTGGAGAGAAAAAATATAAATGTGTCAGAGTAAATCCCCAGGAAGAATCTTTGCCTCTTCTAGGTAGTACCATAATTATGCTGCATTGCATTCTGTAGGGACCTCTGTCTTCATTAAAATTAAAGTCAAGCATATCAATATGGTAGCATGTCAGGAGATGTAGCAGCAGGAATTCCCCCAGAATGACACCTTGGCTGTAGTTTGACTAAACAGACAACAAATTGTTTAGTGCAGGCTGAATTCAGACGTGCTGTGAAGATTCTTTCAGTGCATCCACTTGAAAAGCCCTCTAATGCTAATCCATTTGGATACCACAGTATCGTTTCCAAATACAAAATCTGAATTTTAATTGCAGTTTTGTGGTCCACAAGAGAAAAGTAATACATAACTACTGTTATTTCAAAGACAAATCCTTCAGGGGGATTGCAGTTCCTCAAACATCTTTAAGATTCTCAGCAGCAAATCAATACATTTCTCAACAACAATTATCCTTGGAAACCTTCCAATTAGATATGATATGAAAAAACAAAGCTGTGGTGGTCTCCAGCTGAGCATTGCCTGTGAAACTGCCTTTGCAACTTGAAACCTAAATGAAATTGTAAAACAGAACTTGACTGTATCAGTAGACAGCTATCTTTTGTCAAGTACATGTGGGGATAAAATAACCTCTGAAGCTGGAATTGTTGACTCATTTAAACTAAGTTGCCATCATCTCTCTTCTGTATTTGACTGGAGCTCTTGAGTGCTTCAGCTGTATGAAGGACGAGCAATACTTTAATAGTGCTAATTGGAGGGCTATAGCCTGTCCTAAAGTGGTCTTTGAACACAGTGATAATGATAAAATATTAATCTCTCAGAACATTAATTAAGATTACTTATAGACATTGGGATCACTTTGTACAGAAGAGCAGAAATATTGCAATTGCTTCCTTCCAATATTTTAAATGGCAGGGCCATTTAAAAAAAAATTTCAGAAGCAAAACTATATTACTGGTATTATTTGTGATTAGCCTTTAATGGACTTGTGATGATTTGAGTGGCTCAGAGCTACACTACAGGTCAAGATTGCTTGGTAATTCTGCTGTGAATTAGACAGTGCTTGCCTGACTGAATGCACAAATTAGTTTAATTCTACAGGAAAATCCATGGGATTGCCTGGCCATGTCTTAGTGGCCATCTCAGTTCTGGCCTGTTCAATTTGCAGCAGCAAATATATATATATATATATATATATATATATATAATATATTTATATCATAGCTATATTTAGAGACACCTCTTGGAGAAGAGCAGTTTGTTGTGATGGAAGAACCCAGTGCTGTGCGAGGAGTGTTTGTGTTTTAGTTTTTGGAGCACTGTGGTTGGATGTGGCTAAAATGGCAGCAGTATGAGGCAAAAGTGGGAATACTCATAAACAGCTAGGAAAAAATTGGTTTTGTTTCAGACAGATTCACTGTGTTCAAACATGAACGTGTCAAGAATGTCTCTGCCAAAATGCTGTTAAGTCTGTGTTTTTAGGAGGGGTAGGACTGGAAATATCCATTGTCTCCCATCATCACTGTGGCTGTGAAGAACCAGGGAAGGCCAGTAACAGCTTTTTGCCAGATACACTCCTCAGGATGCTCCTGGAGACCAAGGCTGCAAAACAGTTTTCTAGAAGCCAGGTTCTAGTACTTTCTTCAAGCAGTTTTATGTGAACTAAATGGAATTAAATCACCATGGGAGCAGGGGATTTTCAATAAGATGTGAGGAATTCAAGTTCATGCTTTCAGAAATCACAGAAAAATAATTTTCTCTTAATTTCTGTTATAAGTTTTCTTCCTGTGTTTAGTCATCTAGTTTGCCTTTGGTTTCAGCTTTCACAGTTTGACTTCAAGTTCATGTAGTTTGTGTTGCTAGCTGGCAAAATAAAATGTGGCAGCCTCCTACAGGTATTAAAGGACCCCTAAGTCAAGGAGGATTAATGAAGTCTCTGGGTGAGCCTGTAAATTATGGCTGCTTTCCTCCACAGTCCGCAGATATTGCAGCTCCCAAGTGCTATTGCAAAAGCCTTGCTGATGCTGTCCCTTGGTCTGTTAACTTTTATGTCCCTCCATGCTGACAACAGTCCTTCAAGCTGCTTCTCTAAACCAGAAAAAAAAGGGTCACAAACCCATGGGTATGTTTAATTCAGCTGATTTAAAAATGTCAGAGTTGAATTCTCTGGTGGTGCACTGCATTGGAGAACTGTATGAGAAAATGTCTTCTGCAGGGGATCACAGAATGGTGATAAAAACTTGAGGTCTCCTTGGGCACAGTGGGGTCTGTGACCTGTTAGACCTCAGCAAGCATTTACTCTGCTAGCACAGAAAGGGTTAAAGACTTTCTGAAAGCTTCTGAATACTAGAGCAGTTATTTTCCCTGTGTAACAGTGAAAGAATGACTATGCATAATCTAATTTTAACTTAATATAGTGTACCTCATAGATTTTCATGTATAGAATAAAGCCAGAAGCCTTTAAAGAAGCTTTTTTTGTACTGAACCTGTGTTAAAACTCTGACATCATCAGAGAAATTATGTTGATTCGAAGAACTTTTAAAAAGCTCCCTCTTGGCTTTTGCATTTGATGATATAAAAACATATTAAAATTATTAATTTTTTATTCTTGTTAAAATCTTAAGCTCTCCTTTAATAAGATTGTGGTGATAGCAAAGCTTCATATGCTGCTGTGATTTCTCTGTTTATTAGTTAAGAGCTACCTAATTAGAAATGTAAAAGTAATTCTCATTTTGTAAACAAATACACTGAAAAAACCTCTTAATGGATAATGCAGTTTTGCTATTTAATTTCTGCAGTACTAACAGAGAGAGGACATTATTGTGAGATCCCTCTAGCAGTACAAATACAGAGATCATTGCTAACTAGACTGAGTCTTGAAAGAGGGAATAAATTTGGGTTTCAGATTGGTGGTGTGAGTTCCCCTGACCTGTGGGAAACAGAAGCAAAGACATTCCAGAGAGGCCATGTGTTTTTCATGTGTTTTGTGCATTTTTCAGATGCTCCCTGCACTGCTTGTGTTTCTCTGTAAGGAGATAATTGGTTGTATCTTCTCTTTTTAATTTCTGTAATGAAATGAGGGGGTCCAGTGTCCATGTCATGCTTTCTGAACCAGAAGGCAAAACATTAGGGAGAAAAGCAGGAAAAAATTCCCAGTATGACTTCTGAGAAGTGCTGAAGGCCTTCCTACCTTTCAAAGAATTGAAACTCCCAATTTTTGTTGACTGCAATACATTTTGAAATACTGATCCTTTAAAAAACGTGGCCTTGAGTCCCCACAACTTGCTCTGCAATTGATGAGAGCTGCAGAACCTAAGCACCACTGAAAATCAAACTTATCAGTCATGCTCACTGGCTTCCTTTGATGGAAACAACAATACGCCTTGGGGAGTTTAGGGAGCTTTATTTAAAATTCCAGCACCTAAATGGAGAGAAGTTTCTGTTTATTTCTTTGCTTCTGGAGCTGAGGCTCTCCTGTGAGAGCAGGCACCACAGGTTCACCTGGAAACCCTGAACCCACACGTGCCCCCTCTCCCCTCCTCTGATGGGATGAGTAGCCTAGAAAGTGAGCCCTACTTCTAATGCACTGAGATTTATTTGCTGATTGCTGTGCCTTGCTGTTAATAAGAGGAATTTTCTTTTTCTTTTGAGTGACAACAAAGGCCCTGTTTTTTTCTCAGCAAAGAAGAATTACCCAGGATGGAAGGTCTTAAATTAGCAGGTTGTACCTCCTCTTTTGCTGACCTGCCTTCATAAACCTCCAAACAATATAAATGCACCATAGGGTATAGGGCTTTGTTAAGCTTTGGCAACTTTTCTGTGCTGGAGGATGCTAATATGTGAGGTGTTGCATACTGGAGTAACTAAGTAAAAAAACCAAAACATAAACAGTAGAGTGACCTTTTAAAGAGTCAGTGATATTTGTATTCAGAATTAGAAGTTTGAACTTTGACTGAGGTGGTTTTCTTCTTTAACTGCAGTACTAACTGGAGGAACAAGCCCAACTAAGTATGGAGTGTTGCAACCTGATACCTATGGCATGTGTTGAAAGGCTGATACCATAACAAATGGAATGTAAGAGCTTTGCAGGACCTGTGCACACTTAGAGCTGCACCTGGCTCATTCACAGCCTGGGTCTCTCTGGGCTGTAAGCTCTTGCTCAGGAAATAGAGTTTCCTGGGCTTCTGCACACACTCGCTGAGCTTGGGGGATGTAGATTAACTACATTGCAACCACTGAAAATGTTAACCAAGACACAGCAAAAAACCAGGCAGATTATAAACTGTATTAAAGAATGGAGCTGAGGCTCTTTGCAAAAGTGTGTTTGCTTCATGGGTGAGGGAGGGAAGGAGGAAGAGAAGAAAGTGAAAAGTTTTGCAATGACAATGACTCTACAAGGATTTGCAAACTGGGTAGGACAGTGCTGCTACACTTTTGGAGAGTGGGTTGTTCATGCAAATTGCTGTTCCTCACAGCCTGGGTTAGAATCTTGGGCTGAGTCCTCACGATGCCTTGGGAGAAGAGGGGAACTTGGGCAGATGGGAGCTTTGGCTGAGCCCAGTGCCAGCCAAGGTAAACAAACGGCTCCCAGCCAGCCTTGAGCCTGGGCTGAGTACTCTTTTTTTCTTTAATCTCACCTTGTGGAGAACTGCAGAACAAGGAAAATAAGTAAAAGTTGGAAGTCCTGTGAATTGGACCCCAGTAGGACTTATAAAGTACTTGTTCATCCAAACTCTGCACACGGGAGAGGTAGAGGAAAAAGCTGGTCTGTCTGTGGACCGGGGAGGGGACTCAATGAAGAGCAAAGAAGTACAGACAAGATTAGAAGGGGAAATGTCAAGCAGTTGAGAAGAGGAATATCTTATCTAAATATAAAATGGGGCTGGGAAAGCAACTGAATTTTGCCTGACTTTACAGCTTCCATTCAGATGGAGTTTTTAATTTTTTTTTTCTCTGCAGAAGTAGGAGCTTGGCTCTAGAGTGTTCAATGCCAAGCCTTTATGCCGTGCTTGTTGGCTACAGGGGGCATCAGGGCACAATTCCTCCAGCCGAAAGACACTGTAGTGCCTGCGGAGCTTCAGATGCTCTGGAATCCCCACCTGTCTTCATGAGCATCGCTGTATGCCCCCCTCGGGCTGTCAGCAAACGCAAATACAGGGCAGCTTCCAATTAAAAATGCACGGGGTCATTGTAATGAGCTGCGGAGGCTCTCTGGGCCGCGCTGCTGTCAGCCGGGGCCGAGGGCGGAGCGCAGCTCTGCCGGGCTGCGCTCGGCGGTGCCGAAGGCTCCACACGGCCCGGCCGAGCTCCGCGGCTGGGCTGGCGGCGGAGCGCCGTGTCTGCGCCCCCCGCCGGCCGGGCAGGAGGGGCTGCACCCCGGGGCAGGGGGGGCTGCTCCGCGGGGCAGGGGGGATTGTGGATTGCTCCCCGGGGCGTGAGGCATTGCTCCCCGGTAAGGAGGGATTGCTCCCCGGGGCGTGAGGCATTGCTCCCCGGGGCGTGAGGCATTGCTCCCCGGGGCGTGAGGCATTGCTCCCCGGGGCGTGAGGCATTGCTCCCCGGGGCGTGAGGCATTGCTCCCCGGGGCGTGAGGCATTGCTCCCCGGGGCGTGAGGCATTGCTCCCGGGCCAGGAGGCATTGCTCCCCAGGTGAGGGGGGATTGCTCCCCGGGCCAGGAGGCATTGCTCCCCAGGTGAGGGGGGATTGCTCCCCGGGCCAGGAGGCATTGCTCCCCAGGTGAGGGGGGATTGCTCCCCGGGCCAGGAGGCATTGCTCCCCAGGTGAGGGGGGATTGCTCCCCGGGCCAGGAGGCATTGCTCCCCGGGGTGTGAGGCATTGCTCCCCGGGGGTAAGGAGGGATTGCTCCCCGGGGGTAAGGAGGCATTGCTCCCCGGGGTGTGAGGCATTGCTCCCCGGGGCGTGAGGCATTGCTCCCCGGGGGTAAGGAGGGATTGCTCCCCGGGGTGTGAGGCATTGCTCCCCGGGGGTAAGGAGGGATTGCTCCCCGGGGGTAAGGAGGCATTGCTCCCCGGGGTGTGAGGCATTGCTCCCCGGGGGTAAGGAGGGATTGCTCCCCGGGGTGTGAGGCATTGCTCCCCGGGGTGTGAGGCATTGCTCCCCGGGGGTAAGGAGGCATTGCTCCCCGGGGTGTGAGGCATTGCTCCCCGGGGGTAAGGAGGCATTGCTCCCCGGGGGTAAGGAGGGATTGCTCCCCGGGGTGTGAGGCATTGCTCCCCGGGGTGTGAGGCATTGCTCCCCGGGGGTAAGGAGGCATTGCTCCCCGGGGGTAAGGAGGCATTGCTCCCCGGGGGTAAGGAGGCATTGCTCCCCGGGGTGTGAGGCATTGCTCCCCGGGGCAGGAGGCATTGCTCCCCGGGGGTAAGGAGGCATTGCTCCCCGGGGTGTGAGGCATTGCTCCCCGGGGGTAAGGAGGGATTGCTCCCCGGGGCAGGAGGCATTGCTCCCGGGGGTAAGGAGGGATTGCTCCCCGGGGGTAAGGAGGCATTGCTCCCCGGGGGTAAGGAGGCATTGCTCCCCGGGGCAGGCGCTTTGCCATGGGCACGGCGAGCGCGGGCTCCCCGCCCCGGGCGGGCGCCGCTCGCGTTTGCGGGGTTTGAGCTGATGCTCCAGGGTCGTTTGAGTGGCTTGTGCGTTTCTGCAATACCTGAGTGCTTGGATTTCACTGTAGAGCTGCTATTCGAGGCAGAAACCAAAACTAAAGTATAATTAATATATAAAAGCCTCTTTTCTTTGCCTCAGGCTTGTTTATAGTTTGTTTCAGTACATTTCAATGTGAATTTCTCTTGGTTCGCTGACTCCAAACCAATGGCTGGCATCAAAACATAAAGCCTCGCAATCACTTTGCCTCTTTCATGTGTGACTGCCTCAGAAATGGTGGCTCAGAGCACGAGAAATGTCAGCTACAAGCAGTTCTGGGGGCTACAGCTCTCCTTGCTGGGGAAGAGTTGTAAAAAAGCTTTGGCAGTGGGATGAGTTGATTCTCCTGGGTGCAGGGGACTGGAGCAGTGACTGCTAGTGGAGTGAAATAAGGTGATCTCCTGAACCTGATCCTTATGCTGTCTGTCACTAGTTTATTAAAAAGAGGTATTTGTTCCTTGAGGGTTTTGTGTATTTCTGTAAAATAAATAGAGGTATCTTCACACAAGTTTGATTAAAAAGAAAAATCAGAGAGTTTATGGTTTTCTTTTGAGATATTTCACATGAGTTCACACTTGGTTAACCTAAATACATCTGCCAGTACTTTGAGATGCAAAAGGTCAGTGAGGTTCACTCTGATTTTCTTCTTGACTTGGTTAAATACATTACTGCAGCTTAAGGCCATCAATCTTAAATAGAAACTCAGGAAATGAGATGGCAACAAGAGCGAATGGGGGATGCTGGTGATTCTGCTTTATGGGAGCTTGTGGGATCCCAGCATGGGCAGTCTAAACTCAGGATTTCTGTTTAATAGGAACCTTCACACACTTTATCTTTAGCTTCATTTCCAGTTCAAAACAAAACCTCACCTTTTCTCTAGCTAGAACGATGTAAATCTTTCAAAGATTTTACAAATGGGAAATATGGTTTTACTTTAAAGACTCATATTACTAAAGGATTTCCAAATGTGGGATTTCCAAGTGCAGAGTTCAACTTTATGGCTTTTCTTTGTGCGCATTGTTTTTATGTTATTTTGAAAAGAGGTCCAACACGCTACAAAATAATTTTTTAAACAAGGAGGAAGACCAAAAGGCAAAATTCTACATTTAATGTGGAAATTATTATTCTTTTTAGGACCCAAAGATTTCCCTAAGTAAGAGTCACTTGCAGGTAGTTTTCTAAGTAGAATTAAGAAACTGTAATGGGCTGCCTCCATCAGTAACTTCAACCAAAATCCATGTAGAAAAAGCCATCTGCCTGGCTCTTGAATTGCAGTCTGTGCGATGATGCTGTATTTCAGCGGGGATCAGTGTCAGTGTGAGGAAGGGCTCCCGAGAGAAAGTGAAACATGATATTAAGAATGTCAATATTTCACTTTCTAAACTGAAATTCTTGGTAGTGTTGAGGTAATCCATATGTCTTAATCAACTCCTGGTGTTTGAGTGGGAGGAAGCTCACACAGTAACTAGTTGAGGAGGAAGAGCAGTTAGTCAAAATAACTGCTTTTCTCCCTGAGGACTTTTGGGTTCTGGAAATATTTAACAGATGAAATAGCAAGAGCAGCTGTCCCGAGGGAATTATCAGAGAGGCATTTGACATCACAGATCATATAGATTGCTAAATGAATGTTTTGTCTGCGGAGGGCCCGAGGTGTGATAGCAGTGAGTGGGTTTGGGGGATTTTTCTGGCTGTTGGGATTGCCAACAGCAGCACGGCAGTGGAGGCTCTGACAGCGTGGGCTGTGCCTCCTGCCCGGTGCTCTGGAGGGAATTTGGGGACAGGAATGTGATGGAGCCCCTGTCTTTTGAAATGACACTGGTACGGGTCTGCAGAGCCGGGGCTGAGGGATGCTGTCTGCAACCCAAGGCAGGTGTGCCTCTGGGGGTGTTTGCTGCTGTTGGGACTGCAGGAGGGGTAAGCAGACCACCCATGTCTGTTCAGCTGCCCCTCTGCTGCCTCTCCAGGGCTGGATCTGGGTGGGAATTCCAATGTTTCCCCAGAGAGACTGCAGCTCTGCCTTCTCCTAGGGAGAGAGCACCCATGCATCCCTCCCTTCTGCAGCACAGGCTCACTGACTGCTGCTCTCCTGGGGCAGCTCCACTACCACAGTGCTTCCCTGCACACCTGGGAATGGGCTGCTGCCTCAGAATTAATAATTTAACTGATTATGAAGGCACCTTGGCAGATACCGTAGTACCCGTCAAATCTAACTGCCTGTAAATTTAATTAGTGTGCAAAAACCAGCTTTGGAGTGTACCAAAACTTAATTAGTCAGCAACTTAAGGTTGTTAGCACACTCTCCAGGGTAATAATATCTGAAAAAGGGTACATGAAGGCTGTGATAAAATAATTAAAAGTGTAAGATCCTCATGGCATGTTTTTCTTCAGAGCTCATCTCTGCTGTTTATAAATCAGTATGGAGGAATAAGAACAGCAGCACCTTGGAGCTGAGCTCTGATGTGGGTGTCTTCCCTCAGTGGTGGGGGAGCAATTAATTATCAGGTGTGGTGGCTCAGGTCCGGTCAATCCCATGCAGAGAGTTGAATCTGTTCTAGGGAGCATCCTATGCCTTTCACCATCATGTGTCTACCTGCTGTGGGGAAACCCTGGTCTTTAGTAAAGTATGGACTGGTAATTAACAATTTGGGAACCATGGAATGGCTGAGGGGCTTTCTAACTGGGCTGATGGGGAAGCCTGTAATTGATATATTAGGTCTTTTAAATGACGTAATTTGGGAGAGAGAATGGGAACCCTTCAGGAGCATTATCAGCAGCTTGAGTGGTGGTGACTTTGTCCCAGGCATGTTCCCAGCACTTCTGGTGTCATTCTGGGTTCCCACAGTGGCTTTGCAGCAAGGGACAGTGGCTCCCTCCCTGGGAGGAGAGCAGGTTTAAGTTTGTCTGCCAGGCAGTGCTCCGTGGACAGAAGGATGCGTGACTCGCAGCCAGCGTTACTGCCGGGAGTTTGTAACACTGCTGGAGTGGTGTAACAGTGACTCACTGCAGGTTCTTTGAAAGGGAAGGAATGGGATTTAGTAACACTGAACGTGCCCCATCTGTCTCACCCCAGAGATGTACACACTCGTTTTCCTAATGTTCTGCTTTATCCCTAAGCTGCTGCAAAATGTTTATCCCAATTACCTGTATTTTTGTGGGAATAGCCTCTCCTATGAATGGGGCATGGAAGAAAATGAGAGCATCAAAATTTTCTTCAAGCATCCCTAGGCCTGACTGTAGTTTGTTGCTAGATGCTTGCCCTCTGAGTGCTCCTGGTCTCTCATTATCCCCATGTATCATGGGGAAAGAAGGAAATAATTAACTTTAATGATCCCTGAAAGAGTATGTAAAAGTCAACAGTGTCTAAGAAATGTCTGGAGGCTGAAACCACTTATCCACTTACATTCAAAAAATGAAAGAATTAATAAAACATATTTTGTCTCCTCCATTCCCACTCCACATAGCAAGACAACAAATTCAGTTCCTGTGCCCTGCAGATCTGAGGGACGAGGTATTTTGGAATGTGAAGCTCCCCTGCTGCCAGAGTCAAACACAGGTACTGGAGCCTCCCTAAATCCTTGCGGCATTGATCCAACCTAGCCAGACTCTCCCAGGCAGTGCAGAACAGGGGTAGTGAGTGGTAATCTGCCTGGTACTGGGACAGAAAAAACACATTGCCTGGAGACCCCACTCCAGGTTATGGGATTAGTGGAATTATGTTCTGGGAAGGGAATCATAGCAAAGAGCCCTCTGGGCTGGTGTTTCTGGAGTGGGACCATCTTTAACAGATGTACAGTGTACAACCCAATGGAACCCTGTAGAGCTTTCCTCAAAACCCTATAGTTTCATGGGCAGTGTATCCTTGTGAGCCAGGGTTTGCTTTTTGGGAACTTGGTGTGGGGAAAAATGAGGAGCCGAAGTAAGGCTGGGTGCTGTGTGTGTGCCTGCATGCAAACATACTTCCCCTGGATTTAATATACATCTGTTGAGGTTCATTTCACTTTCTATTGAACCTGAAAGCCCAAAGGCCAAATTTTTTTTCTGCAAAAGCTCTGTAGCACACGCACGAGGTTCACTTAACCTCAGCCTGGACCTGCTGAATAAGATGATTTGTTTACAATCCTCTGCTCAATTGTGTTTAGCTCTTGGATTTTGCTGTGACTGTCTCATGTAACATCCAGCCACCTTATGGTCTATGCAAATTTGAGATTGACTTTGGTAGATCAGAATTTGAGTGCTTTTTTCATCACAGTCCTGTGACAAAGTGAAGAATTACTGGATTCAGTAAACCACCAGATTTCTGAGAGACAGACTGCACACTGCTGAGTGAGCTTAATTTAATGAACTGAGAGATGCCATGTAATCTAACTGCTTATTATGTTAAGAGGCAGCAGATAATCTAATGATCCACAGGTGGCTATTTTGATTTTACTGTGTGAAGTTAAGTAGGTGCTTAACTCCAGCCCACGGAGCAGTGTTTGTCCCTGTGCTGCAGTGGTACAGAGGAGGGCTGGCAGGGGGCTGAGGGTGCCTGCCAGGATGGGGCAGCCTCAGGCTTCCAGGAGTCTTTATTTCTGTGACAAGGAGCTCCCAGTTTTAGCAAAAATGCTCACGATGATGTGCCCAGGAAAACTTACTGAAAAACCAGCAGGTATTATTTTTATATTTTAGGAACACCTGGTAATTTTGTGCTTTTTTACGCATGTGTAGGTGCTCTGGAGAAATGCACGTCATTGGTTATTTATATTTGTAGAATGCTTATGTATTTTAAAAAGTACCTATTCACAGCCTGTAATCAGGCTTTAATCATGGCCTGTAATCACAATCAATAAATTAATAGATTAATTAATAAATTAATGCCAATGAAATATGATTTTTCTATTGATTGTATGTTTATTGATTTTGGTGCCTGGAAGTATCAGCCTCATCGTTGGGTTTTTCTTCAGAGGAGGAAGCTGAGTTTTAATGAGGTTTGTGCCTAGCACTTAGAAACACCACTCTTCAGTGTCCCTGCTCCCAGTTTTGGGATCAGTGATGTTATTGATGTAAAACTGCTTCCGATATTTAACGTAAAACTTAAGTTTACTTTTAATTGCTTTTGGTTCTGTTCAGGCGAACTGTAATAATTTCATTTTTTTTGTTCAAAATTTCAATCATACTCGCCATATGGCAAGCATCATTTATACATAAAAGCTTCTTGCTGTTTTACCTTTGGAAATCATCAGGGCCTTCGCAGTAAGAGCTTCCTAACCATCTGCTCCCCTCTCTGACCTCGTGTTAATGTAGACATCTGCAGTTGTGACTCTGGGGTTATTAAACAGAAATGTCCAGTCAAATGCCCTTGTGCCTGGCTTTCCAAAGATCAGTGCTGCAGAAAGCTGCAACAAAAGCCCTTCAATTTGCAGCTGTGGTGGGCAGGGCGTGCCCCCCTGCAGGTCCTGCTGCACAAGAGGCAGAACAAGTGGATTTGGCTGAGGGGACACAGCCATCCCAATTAGCCATGGGTCCAGATTGATGTCCTGTAATCCTCTAATGCCAGAGATGCTCCAGCATTAGACCCCATGCTAATCCATTTTTAGAATGTGCTGCGTGCATAAAGAAGATTACACCATTTTAAAATGAGCTAATTATTTGTAGTTAATCAGAGCATCCCTCAAATTACAGAAGAAAGTGCTGTAGGTTGAAATCCTGTCCTGGATAAAGTCAGCAGCCAGACTCTTCCTGGGTTCAGTGATGCAGGATGGGAGTGCTGGCGTTTGCTTTCCCTGCCACCAGGGCTGGCTACCTCACAGCACCCTGCATGGCAGGCTTTGCAGTGCTTTGTTTAATTTTGCTTTTTTCTATCAAAGTATCATGAGCAAATGTTTGTCAATGAGGAGGAAGAGGTGGCTTCTAGTAACCTAATATCTTGCAGGAGGTGAAAACAATGGAGCTAATCACAAAATCTAAATGTGTTATGTTCCTAGTGTTCTGAGATCTGGCACTCTTCATCTTGGTGCTGTGTAAATTGCAGATGAAGACAAACCATTAATTTGAACACATATGTTTATAAAAAGAAAGGGAAAGCTAATTTCATTTTGTGGTTAATGTACTTTAAATGATGATTTTTTAAAGGCAAATATTGCTTACTAGACCTGTTAAATTTTTTATATATATTTTTGGAATTCTGTTCAGCTATAATAAGGACAATTAGACTTAATGCATTTGTGTTAATACTGGTCTGTTTTCCCTAAAGCAGAATGCCTTTAAGCACATGCAATAATTTTACTATTGAATAGTAAAAATTTTGGTGAATTAGTCAGGTAATATCTTGGTCAAAAACTGATTCTTGAACACATTAATTCTCTTAAATGACACAGCAAGAAAACCATTCTAAAATATATTCCTTTAGTGAATTAAATATAGCAGCTAAATGCTGGGATTTCTGATAAAAGCCCTTTGTTTTTAATTGCCCATAAGCATAAAATAAATCTTGGTGAGGAGGTAAGGGCTTGGGGGAAGAAACGCTGGGCTGGCAGGTACAGCTGCTTAAGGGTTGTGTTTCCCCAGACTCCCTGTCCCACCTGGCCAGGATGAAGTGTCAGACTCACAGAAAAAGAAATACATTTGTATTATTTGGTGGTGGTAATGGAGAGCATTTTCCCCCCTAAGTTTCTTTATTTTTCTTGAACAATCAGTCACATGGATTTGATTTTTGAAGTAGATTAATTTCTTTATGCAAGTAATCGGTAAGAAAATCACTGTAGGAAGTTGAACAAATGACTAATTCGGGTTACCAATGTGTCTGTTCAAGTCTACAGACTGAAAAATGAGTTGAAAATGTGCATACATTCTCTGGAGAGGGAGCAGTGAAAAAAAGTATCAGAAATGCTTCTTCATATTTTGTTCTTGACCAAGTTTCATAAATGCTTCAATGTGAAGTATTTGGTTTCCGATTACCTCAATGTATGGATTTTTTAGGAAAGTTGGTGATGTTTGTGTTTTTTGAGAGGATGTGGGTAGGAGGGGGGTGGCAGATGGGAAAGTCAGGAGAAGGTTAGGATATGCTTTTTAAAGAAAATGCAAATAGAAATGCAATTTAAAAATAAAAATTAAAGGATAGAAGGGTTTCTGAGGGTTCTGATGGCTGAATTGGGATGGCTGTGCTCTCAGCCAAGGGGTGAGGGCTCTGTTTTTGCTTCTGTCCCAGTCCAGAGCTCTCCTTGGCGGGGAGTTGGGAGCTCTGGGTTGTGGCTGGCAGAGCTGCCTGTGCTGTGCCCCGCCTGCAGCTCCCGGCTCTGCTGAGAGTTCTTCAGGGAGAGTAATTGACCTTGAAATGTGCTGGGAGTGTGCAGGACAAAGTCTCTCACACTTTAGGGAACTCGTTTAGTGCCAGTTGCTTCTTGTTCCTAAGCCTTAATTTAATTCCTTTCAAATGCCTCTTTTCAAAAAATCCCTTGAACAGCTTCATGTGAATCAAGGGGAAATGGCAGTCCAGGTGTCCCAGAGGGGGGGAGTGCCTGTGGGGAGGGCTCTAAGGAAGGGAGCCCTGTGAGCAGGGATGTCCTGGAGCTTTGCCCCTCTGGGATGCCCTGTGGACCCAGTGCTGCTGCCTCTGGGGGAGGCTGGATCTTCATGGACCTCCTTTCCTTTCTGGCATGTAGAGGCTGGTAGTGGAGCTGGATGGAAAATGGGAGCTGGATGCTATTTTTGCTGAAGCTGTTTTACTAAAGCTTCTCTCGTGTTGATTTGGACTTGAAATAGGTGCAAGCACTGTCTCTGCTTGTATTGCATAATAGGAGATGAGCAGAGCATGTTTCCAAGATGGCAGCATGCTCCTAGAATGAGTGTGAAGATGAGATCGGTGCATGATGTTCTCTGGCACGGTGGGGCAGATGTTCAAGTGATCTGCATGTGACTCAGTAGCCATATCCATTCTAGCCTTTGTTGCTCCTGCTGCAGCTGTTCAGGTGAATGCACTACGAGTCCTGTATTCCAGCCCCATGATAAATTACACAGATTTTGCAGATCCCAGTACCTGTGCTCCTTTAGCTCCTGAGATAAGAAAAGCAGAATTTGCCTAAAGCAGTGAGGGGGCTGAATACAGCATGATATCTGGAGTGGGATGGGTGAGTGGAGTAATTCTTCCCTCCAGGAACTCCTCGGGAGCTGTGTCTATCTCCTTCCTCAGCCTCTGGCCTTGCCTGTGTAGAGGGGTGAGCTTCAGAGTTGATCAAGCTTTCTGTTCAAGTTTCAGTCTGAAATTACTCGGCGCAAATTTTTAACTGCTTGTCTCCATTTATTGCATTCTCACTATAAGCCATAGTGTACCACTGTTGCCTATTTCAGGATGACATTTTCAAGTGGTTGTGTCTTTTACATTTTGCTTTAAAAAGCCCTCTTTGTCTCCACCCGCCTGCTTGTCTCTGGACTAGACCCACACATTTGTACTAAGAAGTAATACCAGTTTGTGCAGCATTATTTCATCACAGAGTCTCTTTTAAAACGGTTTAATACAATTTCAGGAGTGGAAGGTGTGTGCTTTGTCTTGTTACTTCCAGAATAAACTGCTTAATATTACCTAGCACTGTGTGTTGTGACTGCTGGCAGTTTAGCTAAATGAATTGTTTTTCTGCCTGAAGTTCAACTCCTCTTTTTTCAGCTACTCACCTTAGAAAAAAAACCTACAAGAGAGCTGAAGAGGAACTTTTTGCAAAGGTGTGTAGTGACAGGACATGGCTTCAAATTGAATTGCTGTAGATTTAGGCTAGATATTAGTAATAAATTATTTATTGTGAGGGTTATGAGCCACTGGAAAAAGTTTCCCAGAGAAGCTGTGGATGTCCCATCTTTGGAAGTATTCACTTTGGGCAGCCTGGTCTAGTAGAAGGTGTCCCCCCATGGCAGAGTTTTGGAATTAGGTGGTGTTTAAGGCCACTTTGAGTCCACACTGTTCTGTGCCTCTGTGATTTGATGTGGTGCTCACTGCACAGCCAGGAAATTCAGGCGCAGGGAAGCAAAAACACTTGACCATTTCCATTCTGAGGAGGGATTTGGATTGTAATCTACTAAGCAGCAATTGACTCTGCTAAGGTTTAGGAAAGGAGTTCTGTAGCAGTCTCTTCTGGGTCCATCCTGTGGTGGAAGCTTGATTTATCTTTGTGCACAAGGCAGCAGTGGCATTTTGGGTGTGGTTGATCAGATTTTGACCGTGAGGCAGGAGGGACTCACACCTGGGAGCCCTCCTGAGTGGTTCCTGTTCCCAGGGATCCGTGAGTCTGCCTGAGTGCACCTTTGTGCACAGTTGCTCATTTTTCATTAGGTAGTGATTTGATTAGATAAAAATAAAAGTTGCTTGAGCATTCACTTTTGCAGTGATGCATAACAAATTTATGCAGATTCAAATAGGACTAATCTGCATGCAAAATATAAAATGTGATTACTAACCCGTATGCACCTGTACTGAAGTTTAATTGGGTACAAATATGAACAGGAAGAGAGAAACCTAACAAAATGTACAGCCTTGAATTTGGGTTTGAATTAATGCAAAGAGATCCTTATAGTGTTAATGATGATTCAGGTGTTTCCGGAGTAAATTAAATCTTTCAGTAATTTAAGAACACTTACTCTTCAATTTACTTTGACTTTATTAAAAAAAAAAAATACAGTCTTGTTTTCTGCAGACTTTTCACCATTTGCTTCCTTTAGCTATATTGTTCTAATGGCATTCAGTTCATGTCCAGGATCACCCTGAAAACACAGACGGTTGATTCTGATCATGTGTAAATCAGTTTACAATGGTCATAGTTTCCTTGACATAAAAGAAACATTATCAGTGCTAACAGTGCATTGGGAGGTCAGGACTTATAGTTGGGAGAGCTTTAAAGAACATGTTATTATTCATTCTCATAATAATTTTGGTGGTGTTCAGTGATTCGTTCATCTAGCACTGCTGCTTGTGTTCAAATACAGCATTAGAGATAGCACTTGCCTGTGAAGGTCTCATGGTCCAGGGAGGTTGGATGTCAGTGAAAGTGCATTTCTGCTGGTGTTTCTTCCAGGATGCTCTGAGAAGGCTGTTAATGTTCCATGGTTAAGCAGAGGAGAGTGAATTCAGGTTGTAGAAGTGGATGAGTTACAAGAAGAAAAGCTGAAAGTCAATTATAACTTCTGGCTTCTCATTCTTGGGGCAATATCTGAGGGGAGACTCCAGCACTTGTAGTACCCCTCAGAAAAACAGAACCTGTGTAATTTCTGTAATGAAGTGAATGGAAAGTATTTGGGCTGGTACCCTTCCTGCCCTGAAGAGCTGGCATTGCTCGAGCCAGGTTTTGTCCCTCCCTGAGGCTGGTGCAGGGTGCAGTGCTGGGAAAGCAACCCCTGGCCTGACTGAGCACAGTGTGGACTCCTTGACCATTAGAAAGTCACACTACTGTCTGATGCTTACTTATTTCTAATAACTACTTCCATGTCAAAGCTCCCCCGAGTGGGTTTCTTGGGGACCAGGCTCATTTCAGTGAGAGAGATGCTGTGATGAGGAGAGCCATTCTCAAAAGAACCTCCCAAGTAAACATTGCACGTTGTGCACACCAGCAGTTGCAGCTGAGCCCTGCTGAGCCCTCTGGGTTAAGAACAGCTCTTGCTAAGAGATTTCTGACACATTTTGATGGAGACCAAATGTAAGTAGTGGGAATGCTTTAAGTAAACTGAGCTGACATCAAATAATCAAAAC
The DNA here is from genome assembly GCA_032173965.1 of Sitta carolinensis. NCBI lineage: Eukaryota > Metazoa > Chordata > Aves > Passeriformes > Sittidae > Sitta > Sitta carolinensis. The sequence goes on along the minus strand of CM063286.1, from coordinate 8,826,595 downwards.
CACTTAACACTGTGACACAAAGTGACAGCATCACAGAATTTCAGAATTTAAGTTGACACTCTGTCCTGTGCATTAGAGGATACAAGAGCAAACAGCACCGTGGCATGGGTTAGTTATGGAGTGTCCAGGATTTCGTCTGAGTGGCTGTGACACTGCAAGGCTGGCCCATGACCCTGGTGTTGTTTCGTACAGAGGATACGTTTTATACATTTGTATAGAAATGAACAAGGCCGTGGAAAGGTGTCTTGAGCAGCAGGCTCCCAGTGGAGCCCCGCGTGGGAGAGTGGCTGGGGCTGTTTGCTGGAATGACCACTGTGCTCCTTGAAAGCCATGTGTGCTGAGAGAGGGTTTGAGGCTGCAGCCTTGCTATGCAAATCCATCCTTGTTGAATACGAATATCCCAAATGACTGTATGGGGAGCCATAGGTTCAGATTTCTCTTGAAGTTATTCATCCAAGACCTCTCCATTTATACATGTTTCCCAGAGGAAACAGCCTCTATTGCTTCCTTTAAGCAGTTACCCAGGATGTATGCTACCCACAACAGCTGCTGCTTGCAAGAACCTTCATTTTGTTAACGTTACCTTTGCCGAAAATATTCAAAACAGAAAACGAAGTATCTGTAGTGGTGTATTCAACTCAGCGGGAAGCTGCATTGGTGCCAGAGCAGAGTGAGATAGAATAGTAGAGTTCTGTACCAAATAAATAATTAACCTTTAACGTGCAAAAAAAAAGGAGCTGTAAGGAGAAAGAATGGCATGATCTGGCAATGCTTGCAAGCACCTGTGAGTCTTGGGGCTGTACTGCGTTTCCAAGAAATATCTTTATGTTCTAGGCCCTTAAGAAAATAACACAGTGAGGGAGCCATTTAATCCATTTATCCACTGCCAAGCACAGTGCTGGCTTTACCAAGCCCTGCATATCCTAGTTATCAGCTGTTTGATCAGGCAGATGGGAAAGGTTTTTATTCTGCACTGCCATCTGCAAGGTTTCAGAGTTAATAGTGAACTGAAGACAAGAATAAGTTGTTCCATGGAAGATATGATAATTGCCTATGAACAAATGACTGAGTGACTTGAAAGCAGACAAATGAGAGTGTGCAAGTGTTGTAGGTGAATAGCCTCTGAGAGGCCAATGTTCAGGGGGTATTCGTTGGGCCTCAGGTTCTTCTGAGAGCACTGGCCCTTTCAGAAGGCATTTGCTAATGTCAGAATGGTATTTTAGAGAGGTTAATGAGCCTTTGAGGAGAATGGAGGAATTTCTTAATGGAAAAGGGGAGAAGATATACTATGAGAAAAGGAATTGACAAGGCAGTGAGGAAGGCTTGTCTTTTCTGTAGTTTTTCTCTATTTAGGTGGACTCTGTGCTCTAGTATCTGCAAACAGTCTGTGAGTATAAATGCTCCAGGAAAAGGTTGTGTTTCAAGACAAAATACTCTGATATTCCTGGCTCAAGTGAGCTCATGGTGTATATATAGCCAGATAGAGCTTTGACTGTGTCACTGGCACTGCTGGGGTGATGTGGCATCATCCGGCAGTGCTCTAGAACATGTTCAGGCCACGGAGGTGTGATGTGTGGGCATAGCAGTGAATGTGTATTTAGAGCTTGACTTTACATTTGGGTAGAGAAAAACTGAGTTTTCCATTTTGGTTTACCTAGGGTTTGGGTTTGCAGGGTGGTGTGGGAGTACCCTGAGCATTTACAAAAGGGAATCCAATGAAGTGCTAGAAAGTCACCATAGAAACATTAATGTGTGGAGAGTATGACAGAATTGTTTCTGTAGATACTTCCTGAGTTTTTAAAGGCTGATACTTTTCAGAAATGGTGGCGTGCATCCAATTAATTGCAATTGGAAGTTTCAGAATATTAGATTTATGTAGGCGTGTGGAGGGACGGAAATACTTTTGGAGCAAGTCTTCTACTGTAGTGGGCAAATAAGTCACGTACTCCTTTCAATTTTATCAAGATACCCTGTTCATAAGCAATTGGATCCAGGCTCCCAATACTGCTGCTCTCAGAACCACGGGCTCTGCTGACTGGACACTTCTCATACCCCAAAGGTTTCCCATGGTTCCTTGGAGCAGTGTAAATAGCTTTTCTACCTCCCTGGTTCTTTCCCCTATTATACTTATGAGTCCATTATTTTGCTACCTTCATCTTGTAAATTTGAATCTCAGTTTAGATTATCCTTCTTAACACTTTTTTCAATGTGAATTTCTCAGTTAAGGGTGACTGGAACTGTGCACTTTCCCCATCAACTTGTCATGTCCCACAGATGCATGAAGTCTGGCAGTAGACATGTCCGGGGCCAAGGGTACGTTTCTTTTTGGCAAAAGTTTCAAGGTGTTTTTTATTTGAATTCCTTGTAAAATGAAATGAATTGTCCTTTACAAGAGGTCAGAATTGTTATTAGTTCTCATGTCCAATGCTGTGAGGGAATATTAAGCAGTAATTAACCATTACATCTGTTTAAAATTCCCGTGCCAGTTCTTCTTCCGTAACAAATAATCTCCTGCTCGCTGGCAGTTTCTGTGGTTAAATGATACTTTGTCTATCTTTATCTTGTTTTGGAAGAGTAGAGAATTCAAAGAGCCCTTGGAGGTCATTTTTGCTTCACAATTATTTTGTGAGTGCTGTTGACACTGCTCTGTAGGGTTGTCTCACCAGGACATCTGGAAGCTCTAGGACGTTCTTGGAGAACAGATAAGGAGCTCAAAGCTTTCAGAAGTTCTTTGATATAACCAAAAGTTCTGAGGCAACTGGAAACATGCACAGGACAGTTTGACTAAGGAGAAGCCCATTGAGATTTTCTGTCTGACTTGGAATTTCATCCTGTGTTGCTCTTGTTTTGGTTTTTTAAACTGATCACCATAGGGTCCTGTAGGGCCTTTGTTTGAGGTGTGTTGATTGCTCAAGTCAGTGGGCCTATCTTTGATAGGCTGGTCATCTGCCAAGAATTTATTTTATTATTTCACAATGAAATATTTAAGACTCCATGTTCATAAAAACTTTCTCCGAAAAGCTACTTCTTGTTTTGGACACTAAATCACACTAAATTATCCACCAGCCTACCAGTTCTTTTGAGAAGTAATGGCTTGACCCAGTTACGCAGTTCATTCCTCATCATTTTTCTGAGTTTCTTGGATGGTCATTTATTTCCCATCTCATTGATTATCAAAATGACCTGTCCTATATTTTTCTAGTTATTCAGCTCCTGCTGGGTAATGGGAGTTTGTAGAGGTTCGGCTTCCCGTACTGAACTGCCATGTTCCAGTGTATTTTCTAAGTTCTAACAGGAATTGTTTGGTAATGGCTGTTGTGTTCTGCTGGACTGGTGCTACATGATGCTGCACAGTTAGAAATCTTCATCAGATGCCTTGATTTTAAGCAAACACTAAACAACATTCTGAAATTTGCATGCACGATTTTCCCCCCTTCCCAAATATTGCTAAATTATCTCAGTTATAACTAAATCTTGGGGTTTTTAATCTTAAAAATGACTCCTTGAGAATTTGCAGCTGTAATGTCATGTTCTCTTATTGCTAATACTCACTGTAGATTGTATTTTTCTTCCCCAGTACTTGTCAAAACTGGAAGTGGGTAGGTTTCTTTGTGCCTTGATAAATCAAATCAGTTCCAATGAATGGCAGTGGGCTCCCACTCTGCATGTCATCCTCACTGTGAATTTTGAAATTGCATGCATGGTTCTAATATAAATTTTGTCTATGCTGTTTTTTAGTGCTATTTTTTAATATAACATTTACGAAAACATTGGCAATCAAAGAACATGTTACCATTTGTGCTAATTTCAGGAGATGATCACAGGGCTATGTAATTAGCATTGATTAAACAAGGAGCTGAATGGAGAGAGGCTACTTATGAGATGGAAGAGCAGGACATTTTCACTGCCAGACAAGGAACACTTTACAGTATGTTAATGAATCACGACAGCTGGAGAATTCATAAAGACCAAATCAGAGATGATTGCTTCTGTTACAAGGCAATAGGTAGGTCACTGGGCATTATAAGATATTTAGAACGGTATCCTGTTGTACTGTGGGGAAAGTGAGAGATTTATGTAATGGAAATCCTGTTTCACAGCTCTAATAAGCTTGTTAATAACAATTCAGTCTGTCACGGCACTTAGTAAGGATTTCAGATTTCATAATGTAGAATGAGGTGAAAGACTCAAGTGGAAAAGGAAGATAGATGTTGCAGTGAACATTTTTTGTGCAGCAGTGTTTGCTAGCAGCACCCTTTCAGAGGGTTTCATGGACTGCAATTTGAAGTCCAGTTGCACAGTGTGAAGACAGGGCAGTTCCACTTGTGTTGTCTCTGAGCCACCTGCCTGCCCTGAGAATGTGCCTACAGTAGTAGAGAATTTGGTGCTGGGAAAAGTTTCCTTTTGTCAGTGTGTGACAAGCCATTGCTGCATGAAATGGCATGTGCTGAAGCTTTTCTGGGTTCTCAAGGGAAAACCCCTGTGGAAAGAACTCAAAAACTTGTGCGTTCCCTCCCCCAGTTTGTAAACAGGGTGCTGTGGGTGGGATTTGGTAGGTGCAGCCTGTTTTTCTCTCCTTGGCATTCAACCACCTGCAAATTGATGCTAGCAAATGGGAAAGGGGCAGAAATTTAGGGTGTCAAAATCGAGTTTAGTGAGTTCTGTATCGCCTTGCAGTGGAGTTCATGCTATGCAGTGGTGTACCCAACTCATTCATGCAGTATAAATGCCTGAGTTACTGTTTGGGTGAATCTGCCCTGATGTAGCAGCCATGAACTCTTTGAAAACTCTAGTTCATCACCCAAATAGCAGAGTGTTTACATCATTCCATTTTCCATCTAATCCTCTTCAGGCTTGACTGCCCCTGTAAGTTCTTGGAAGGGCCATTCAGCTCTGCCTTTCTGTTCAGACTCAAAATCCCAATGTCAGGGCAATTCCTGATGTCAGTTTTCTCTTCTGGCCATCAGAAGAACTTGTCCATGAGGATCAGACTTTCTAATGGATATTGCATCTGGAACTGACCACTTGAATATTCTACACCAGTGTGAAATTCTTACATTTTTACTATTTGGTGTCATCATGGGATACAACAGCATCTCTATGAATCTGCACAAAACCTGTCTGTAGACGGTGCTTTTGTTTCACCCCTTCACTCACGTTTTGGATCATATGTATAACCACAGTTCTGTCCATTCAAATGCTGATTCAACACTTCAGTAGTGGTTATAGTGTTTTTTTCTTGCTGGTCTGTCTGGGATATGATGTGACATCTGTGAAACATGAACCCTCTAATAACTGGGGAGCAGCCTGGAGCAAAACCTTGCTTGTCTGAGCAGCTCCACAGCTGCAGAAGAGGGGAGGGAATGCAAGTTTTTGGTCTAGGCTTTCTGTGACTGATTCTTTTCTCCTGATTAACCCAACTTTTGGATCTCACAGCAATTTTGTGTGTCAGAAACCCTTTTCTAGGCTTATCTACAGAGGGCAAGGGCCGTGTTTTTTGTTAGAACCTGACTTCAGTGATGTAGCACAGAATATCTTTGCTCTTGCATCCAGGTCACCTGCTCATTTGTGAACTATGCAAGATATTGATAGAGGTGAGCACATATGAGCTTACTCCAGGTTGCTTGTGCATTGCTGTGCTGTGCTTTTCTGCCTTGGATCCAGTCAAAGGAGGAAATCTCAGGGCTGTGGAGTTTGTACAGTTTTTGGTCTGTTGCCTGTTCCAAGTAAGGTCATTTCACTAGGAAAAGTCATGCTGGTAAATAGGTATCAGCTGTCAGCTTCGCCTTTTTCTTTCTTTAGTTCTTCCTTCCTTATCTTTTATTCTCTCCTCCTTGAAGGAGTATGATGACATAGGGTTGTTCCCTAATTGCAGCAGAAGCCTAGGTGGGGAATACATTAAAGCATGAACAAACAGGAATCTGCTAGATAAACATTTAATTTTTGCCTGCCTACTTCAATTTGAAGTCCCAGAGGAACAACTTCCTATTATCACTGAACCTCATTATAGTTTTATCTCTGGTCTTATAATAAAATCAAAAGCATTAAGCAACTGGAGCTGTCCTAGGCTATTTAGGATCGATTCAGGTAACCACTAATTGCAGTTTGCCTCCCAAATGCTGTGCAAGTTGAAGGTCCTTTGCTATATGTGGTGGTCAGATATCTTCTTGAGACAGTGCATGAGGCAAAGTTAATAGCGACCAGGGTTATTTAATATCCTAAATAAAGATACAGAGGAGGAAGTGGAAAGAAATCTGGCAGTGTCTTCTGAAGCTGCTGGCATGGCTTTGTTACAAATTAACTATATCAGAATGAATTAGAAAGGGAAAGAAGGGTTGCAAATGTTTGTAAGATTTGAACAGTGAATTTAGATTGGCTTGTTTATGCAGCTATTTTCATGTTTTCTGTGGAACTAGTTCATGTGATTCCAATTATTCATTTAAGTTCCATATTATTATCTCCAGTTTCCTGAGTGCATGATTTATGTATCTAAGACTATTAAAGCCAAATGCAAATTGAAATTCACTGCACATTGTTTAAATTGGCTGTATGCATTACTAAAGTTAAATAAGTTACGTATGTTAAAAAATGACTCTAATAGTTACAATTTGCAATTCGAATGACCTATAAACCAAGGATTGTTTGCCAACACAATGCTTGAATAATATTGAGTAACGAATATATTAGAGAATTTCATGAGTTCATCACAATCAATGAATAAGGAAAAATACTTATCAGATAATATTTAAGTATTTGTTCAGTGGAAAATCAAATTTGCAACAGGTTATTTGGAAAATTGAGCTGAATGTCAAGGAGGCATGAATGAGTGAGGTGTGATGAATGCACCTAATTGCACATAAAACTGTTTTAAGGAGCTTTGCTTTCTGCAAATAGGCAGCTTCTTTCTGTGAGGAAAGAGAAAACCAGAAGACTGTGGTTATGCTGCATCCACAGAAGGTTGCAGTGGTGTGATTCAAGTGCTCATTCCTTTTTGTCTCCAGAATTAAAACACGATCCAGACTGAATCTTGTCTTGATGGTGCTCCCCTCTTCTCTGCAGACCTGATCATGGGTTTCCTGTTTGCTCCAGTGCTGGGTGTCAGGGACTGCTTCTCTCACTGGTGGGAATGTGGGACTTCTGGGAGGGCAGAACTGCTCTGGTGGAGCTTTTTAAAAGAAGGTGGTGGCTAAGGGATGGTCTCAATTTTTTTTTTCCTGTATTTAGTTTCTATCGAGATATTTCTATTTTAGGTGCTGCTGTTAAAGTGAAGTATTGGAATGGGTAGGTCTTACTTTATAGAGCTCTTCTCATTATTGTTTGCTCTAGTCCTTTTAAAAACAGAATAGTACCCTAAATCCCATGGGCTATTGAGTTTTCAGTGTGATGGAAAAATTATACAACAAACCCAAACAAGCACAGACTGCAGACTATCCCTTCTCAATCAAACCCAACTATTTTTTTCCAGTACCAATTTCCAAATGCCAGCAATTCATCGATGTCCAGCCTCCCTTCTAGCCTTCTCCAAGAGGAACTGTTGTGTTTTATAAACCTTCTCAACAGTTCATGTATATAGCAATAACACTACAGAAGGGTGTAGAGTTTTATTTTAATGGATAGACAAAGCAGCTCTTTCTTTTTCTTTACCAAAAATTTTAACAGTAGGACATGTGAAAACAGGTACTTTAAGAGATGAAGTGCTCAGAAAAATTAACAACAGATTGTACGGGGATCTTGAAAGGTCACACCAGTAATGATTATATTAAGAGGAAAAGGGCATGTTAGTAGGAAATGGGCAGAGATGGATGTCAAATCTTGGATGTTAAAGTATTTCATTTTAGCCTGGTAGAGAGATCCCTGTGCATTACTGAAGATGTGGTGTTCCTTATCACCTTCCCTCAGTCCTCATTAATTTCTGGGAAAATGCAAAAGGCAAGATTAGTTCCAGTTGACTAAGGGGTGGAACCTTTGGCATTTCTTTCCTACTTCAAGCATGTTCACCTTGAAATTTATTTGGTCACAGAGGCAGACAGACAAGTATGTTAGTGTCTATTGTGTGCTGTTGACAAGGCACACAACACAAGTGTGTTGTCGGCCTTTTGTTTGTTGGGTTGGTTGGTCTGTTGTTTTTTAAAACATCCCTGTATGCTTGTTTATCTTTTCCCACCTGGGAAAAAAATTGAAGAGGAATTTTGAGCTGTTGCAGTCCTGGATTGTAGGTAGTGCTGCAGGATTGCCTGGGCTTGTGCATCTGGCCAGGAACAAAAGATGCCTCAGTTGTGTTTCCCCCCACTCCTTTCAGTAATTGTAATGTTCTTTATCCCACACCACCACAGCCTCTACAGAAAGCATTGTGGCAGGTCTAAAAACCAATTTATTTGTTGGAATACTATTTGGCAACGATACTGAGTTCTGAGCTCAACGAAGATCAGAGATCTGCATATGGAGAGCAGCAGCTGAAATACGCAGTGCAATAAATTATGGGCAGCATTTTTTATTTTCCATTTATTTCCATTATTTCTATCAAGTAAAAAATCTTGTGGGGGGAATGGGTTAAATACTTGTTTTTGAAGTTTTCTTTAAGACTACGTTTTTGCTGACTCTGCAAATCAGGCATCTCTAAATGCTGTTGCAGTCCTCTTATATTGGAGGGAATTGTATTTCTGTCCTGTGAAGTACCACATGCCTGGCTCTGTTTGTTATCTTTCACCATCATGGAAGTGTGTTTGAATAATAGAATCTGGAAATATGGTTTAGGTAAAAGAGAACAAAATATGAATATGAACAGTTCTGAAAAAGCCCTTGTAAAATAAATAGGACTTACTGTAAAGAAAAGGGGGGGGCTGATATTATGTGGTGTTGAGCACCCTGTATATCAGTCAGCCCCTCTGAATTTTAAATCATAGTGACTTTGATAGTCAGCAGCTGGGCTGTGACGGGACTGCCAAAGTTCCCCCTGTTATATTTAAACTCTGCTACCCCAATAGTAATGGTGTGTTGTGAAGATTAGGCAGGCAACATTTAAATTTTGAAATTAATTTTATTTGTTACATTTAATTGACTATTATAATCCATAAAATGTGCTGTGTAAACACACAAAATGAAAACAAATGACCATCTGTGGCAATTTAACATTTCTTCTATGAATAAAAAAAATGAATGAGGTAGCTTTATCTTGAAAAATTACCCTCGAGGTAAAACATAATCCCCCAAATCTGGCTGCCAGATAGGAAAGTGTAAACCTTTCTGGATGTGTCCTAGTTGGGCCTCTTTCTCTAATGTGGGACTGCTTTTGCTAAGTTCTTAAGAGAAACCTATTAATTTTGATGAAACTTCTTATACTAGGAAGTAAATAAAGATGCATGTACTGAGAAGTACAAATGTTGCAAATGTGGAGTTTGTCAGATCCTGCTGGACTCCGTGGAGCAGACTCTCTCTTGATTTTATGTTGATTAGAACATATTCTGAAAAGCTTTCACGATGTGGATGTGTCAGAGTTAACAGAGGGCAGCAGATGCACGCTTGGGGTGCCTCATTCCAGGTGGTTGTAGCAATGCTAGGAATCCAGCAGGTGCTCCTTAGAGAGAAAGCTATTGCAGTAACTTCTGATCACAAGACATGGGATCAATCCTGGCAGAAAAAGATCAGGCTTACGCTCATGCTTGTCGAACTAATTTTATAGCAAATGTTTTTGTTTAATGTCATGGAGCTTCTGGTACTGCAGGTTTTAACAACAGTCTCCAGCCAGATACTGAATTGTTCAGCTCCAGGAAAGTGTGAGAGAGAAGTCTGGGCTGTACAGGAGATGGGTGAGCTGGGGTGAAATGTCAGGACCAGATCTCGGTGCTGGCAAGGGAACTGTGCTGAGGAGGAGCCAGTGTGCCCTGCCCAGGTGAGCTCTGGACTTGCTCTGTCAGGGGCAGTACCTTCAAGCCGGGCTCAGGACTTCAGTGGCACAAAACTCCTTGAAATAAACCTTTTCACTACAGGCAGTGGGCTGCTTCTCAGGTTTTGTGTGCTCTGAAGATGTTAATCTCTTAAGTCCCGTATCTGATTTAAGGGTAAGAATAAGGGATATTTGGGTCTGTTGGTTTCTATAAAATGCAATTTTAGTTTAGTCACTCAGTTAATCTAACTTGCTTGAGACTGCTAAGGCTGGTTGGAAAGAGCAAGTGGCCTAAATTGCTGAAAGAACGAAACCCAACTTGATGTGGAAGTTACAGAATTCACTGCACTGTCCAAAAGTGGCACAGTAGTAGTGAAAAATCACTTTGCATGCTGATGCTTTCTAAGCTTATCTGCTCTGCAAGTGTCCCTGTGTGATGACAGATTTGAAGGGGATAAAAGAAGCTTTGCCTTTGGAGAATTTTGTAAGCGGGTGGAATATGTTGAGTCCTGGCCCCAGTGAACAGAGTGCAGCAGTGCTGGCACCGTGACTGGGCTGTCACATCCATTAGGGGTGTGTGAGCAGAGCAACGCCAGAGCCTCTGCAAACTAGAGCTTGAGAGAAACATTAACATTAATGTCAGCAGGAGTAAATCTGCCCACCTATTAACTTGCCTGAACTCAGAGGCACTTGTGCTGGAGCTGGATTTAGCTCCAGGCCCTGTGCATGGCCCTGGCTGCAGGAGCAGAGTGCCTCTTGCTTGGCTCTTCCAGCCTCCCTTCCAGCCCTGCTGGGCAAGTGTGCCCAAGGGATGCCTGTCCTGTCAGGCCGGGACAACTTTACATCCCTTGCCTTCCTCCTCTGGGTATATTTTCTGAAAATGTGGTTGCTGGATTGCACAGAGATTAACTTCTGTTGTGCTTGGCTCTTCACACGAGTGTTTCTAGATTTTCCTCCCTTTGCTAGGTCTCATAGATTTTCTTTTGTATTTGTTCATCACTGGCAACGTGTTGTGTTTCTTTATTATTAAAGAAGTACAGATGGGTTTTCAAGTCATTGGAATAAATTAAAAGCAAGTGAACTGCAGTGCTTCTCATAAAACCCAAAACCAAGCTGGATACTTAATTTTTCTTATCAAAATTAACTCTATTTCTTGACCAAAAGAGGTTGTAATATTTAAGGTTGTACTTGTAATAAATCCAGCTTCTGCCTGCTCTGCTCAAACTGTGTTCAGAGCAATTATTTCTCATTTTTTAGGAAGGCTATTAAAATAATGCTTTGAGAATATTTTTAACCTCATGAGAGATATCCTCTTGTGTTCTGTTCTGTGGAGAGGTGATTCCTGTGCCTCTTGAGTTGTGCTGGATTTTGCAGTTTTGCCAGGCTGAGGTGTGAAAACAAGGCAGAAGGGTGCTCAGGCAGGGACAGTCCCAGCAGCTGCTGCTCTGCTGTGTCCTCGGCAGTGCCAGAGCCCTGGAGAGCCAGGCTGGGACAGGACAAGGCATATGTGTGAGCAGGGGATGGCTTGGTCCCAGCACCAGCTGCTGTTGACTGTCCCTTGCTATCCCATCCCCAGCAGCAGGAACAGCAAGTCTGGCTTCTCGTGTATCCCACAAGCTGGAACAACCCAGGCTTGATCCATGGGCAGCAAAATTCAATTTTGCCTGCACGACTGGAGACTTTTAGCAGGGCTGATGTGGCAGCTGCTGCCCACCCTGGTGCTGGTGTGAGCTGGAGAAGGTGGTGCTCTCCAATTGCTGCTTAATGGCTGCATCTTGTGTAGCACAACCGCATTCAAAAGGGACCTTGCTAGAATGTGTACAAGATACAATCACTTGTCCTCACTCTCTCACTGAAGCGTGCTGTTCCTTCAGTTTAAATTTTCTGGACACTTCCAGAAGAATTGGGCTGAGTACTGAGTGGCCAAATGGAAATCAAAGCGCTGTCAGCCATTGAGGCATGTGAAAAAGCTCGTCCTCTCTTTTGGCTGCACTTTAATGGGGCTGCTCTGGGTGCCTTTGCTCTGGGAAAGTGCACATTCAGGCTGTGACTCAGAGTCCTTGAATGGGTTTGTGGTCTGCAGGGATAGGGAGTAGCTCAGGAAGAGACAATTTTCTTTTTCCTCTTGTGTATTTCTTAGAGAAACATAACAAAACAACAACAACAACAACTTCCTGTCCTCAGCTGCAGAGTGTGATGAACTCTGGTTGAAATGCCAGCTGTATTCACTTGTGTTTTCCCTCCTGTGCCATCTCTCCAAGCAACTTTTACAGCTGCTGATTGCACAGACAACAGACATAAGCTGATGTGCTGCTGGAGCTGCTGCCTAATACTGATGGGTATTTCAGTGCTGCAGCCTGTTGAGTGTATGTGATAATTGGTTTCCCTTTTGTCTTTGAGGACAGAAGATGCAATTAGCGTGTCCAGCATATTTTCTTTCATACCTTCTCAAAATTGAAATTCTTTTTAGGAACACCGAGAAATCTTTAAATTGGGTATTGGTTCTTACATTGTAAAGTTCCTTTGCTTTCTGAGCATCAGAAGAAGTTGCTTGCCCTAGCAGCAGCTCTCTCGGTGTGTTTGAATTCAGTTGTGGAGTCACAAGTGCAAGTACAGAATCCTATTGAAGTACAGCAAAAACACTAAAGGTACTCTGCAAAGCTCTTGAGACTCAGAACTTACACCAAAGGATAGGTGCCAGTCCTCAATTCGTCTTTCAGGAAAGGCTTGAGGAGCTTGTAGGTGGATGATGGGGAATATTTACATGATAAACATCAGGTAGGGTTACACAGTGTACTGAAAACAACTTGTGTTGCGCTTCCAAGTTTACCAACATCTGATTTCTAGCACCCTGCCTCTTCTGAACAACAGCACAGGCAGCCTACACTGCAATCTGTCCATCTGAAGACTGCATCTGAGGAGAAGAGAAAATGTGAGGGATGTATGGATTCAGGTTTGAATGTATCTGTACACAGGTCTCTATGAGTATATGAGACAGGTTTCCTTAATGGAGAGGACTGGAGACTTTCCTGGGGTGCTGGAGGGAAGCTGGTAAGATCAAAGGCTGTAAGCTCATTTCCCACACATCCTGGATTTGGGAGGATACCCCCAAACCTTGCTCTTTCAGACCTTGGTCACTTCACTAACTTGCCTTTAAAATGACGCCATTTAGCAAGAGCCACTTCAGATTTGTTATAGTTACTGTTCTAATTACAGACAGAAACTGTTGTCTGAGAGATAACTGTATGGAAACTGTCAAATGCTGACATTTCATGGCAACCATGGGAGCTGGAGATCTGTTTTGGAGGGGTTCCTAAAAATACTCCATAAAAAGTGACTTTAAGATGTATTACTGCTATACGTTTTAAAAATCTTCTCTGTCAGTGAATTTAATACTTCATTAGAAACTACATATCCTACAATAAAATAAAAAAGTGAAAAGTAGAAATAAAATACGGTGTTTGTGTTCATTTAGCTGTTTCTTTAGAGTTATTACTAGCAAAGCAAAGTTGGAACAAACCCTGTTAGGACTTCTAGTCCTCTCTGTAGAGCCCTAAGCCTGGCACATAGCCATTAATTTGCCAACTTTGAAAGGATTTTTATCTAATAAAAAGAGAGATGAGTAAGAGTCTGCAAGTCATTGGAGGCACAAAGATGCAATTTTGAAGCTGTTATCTGAAGCCCCTTTGATACAGCCTTGGTGCTCTCTGGAGGGGAGGAGGCATTCAGAGCTTTGCTCACTGAGCATCACAGCAAGCCCGCCATGCTGTGCCAGGGAGAGGGATGAGGGGAAGGCTGGGGTCTGGCAGTGCTGTCTGGCAGGTTTCTGTGCATAGCTCCTGCTTAGGCTAACGAGAGCCAGTGCTTGGAGTATCACATGTTACTGGGAAGGATGGGAAGGAACGTGGGAGCAAAGGGGAACCTTTGCCTAATGCTTGGCAATGCACAAGGGATAGGAGTCGGTCACAGCTGGAGGTGGCTCATCTCGAGGTGCACATGAGGGTTTAAATCTGCCAGCAGTTAGCTGGGCTGGGCCTAAATAGACTTGGGGAACTGGATTGACTCCAAGGGGTGAGAGGGCTCTATACCGCACAGGTATCAAGTGAGCTGATCCTGTGAAAGTCCAGAGGAAGTGACATGGTTGGGCCCAGGAGGAGGGTGATGGTGGTGCTGTGTACAGGCTGCCTGTTTGGACCCCATCTCTGTTTGCTGCTTCTATTTTCAGTTAGTTTGGCTTGGAAACAAGGTTTTAAGCAAGGCAGGCCCTGAGCATCAGTTTGTGCTATGGAGATGTGTGGTGGTAGGCACATAGAATCTGGGATTGCCTTGAGCCAGGAAGGGAGAGGATGGATTCCATTAGTTGGCAAAGCCAAGGTCCATGTTGGATAGCAGAAAGTATTGTTACTGAGAGGGTGGCTGGGACAATCCTACTCTGTGCTGGAAGATGTTGAGATAGGAGAGAGGAAGGAGAAGTCGAAAATCACTATAATCCAATTTTTCTATTTAGCAGGAGAAACGTTATTGAATGCAAGAGATGAGTAAGGCAGGGTAAATTATGTCAGAAGAATGGCTGGGGCTGCTGTTGTGCCCTGGATTTTGTGACTGAGCATGTTGGATGTGTGCAAGAGTCTCATCCTGCTGGGCACCCTGCAGGTCACGTTTGTCAGCTCGGCCATATTCACCCTAGTCTGGGCTCAAGATGCAGCTTGCTCATTTTTCACCTGCAAGGAAGAGTGTGTACATCTGTGCTGGGCCATTTGTAAGAGGAGAGCTCTCTTGCCTTGTGTGTTTTGTCACCTGGGAGCAGTGACATTGTCAGATACCAGCATGTGCAGTGTGCATGCAGGTGCTTGTTTGATGGCTGCATTCAAGTGTTGGTGCTTTTGAATAATCTCTTCTTGTCTTGAAGGTTTGATGAACCATGGGTCATGCACAGGAGATGAATTGCCTTCTGCTGTTTGTAGCATTAGTGTTGTTGTTATGAACTGTGCTTCCTCACCTTGCAGAGTGGTTGTTGCAGCAGCTTCTTCCTGTATCTTAACCACAAAAAATGGTTCAACCTTCAGTTTAGTTGGCAGAGGGTTAGAATGTGGGTGAAGAGCTGGAGAGGGAAAGGTGGTTTGGAGAAACCAGGTTTTGGATGAAAAGAAAAGTGGTGACTGCGAGTGCTAGTCTAGCAGTGCTCCAGTTGCATAAAATAGAATAAGGGTGAGATGTAGATAAAGACATCTTGTAATCTTCCTTCAAAATTTGTCAGAATGGTGGGCTTTAGTGTACCAGTTCTTTCCTAATAGAAAAGAATTGGGGTTATTTATTTTTCATCAAGATTATGACATTATTCAGACTTTTTTTTCCCCCACACCTTTTTGTGCCTTAAAAAAAAATCTAGCTGTGTGGGCTGGAATAGCTCTGAAATGCAGCCAACTGGAAGGCTGTAAACTAACTTAAAGCAGTAATTTTATAAAGCTGAAATAGTAGAAATCCTGGGAAAAACTAGTTTTGCATTCACATCTTGAACTCTGAGGAGTGTGTCTGTTAACATGTTTGTCAGAGCACACCTGCCTGTCCTCTAAAGCAGGTAAATGAAGTTTGGTTTCCAGTGAGCTCTCTCTGTCCACCTGTCCTGCCCCAGCTGTGGGGCTGGCTGTGGGCTGCTGGCACCCTGGACACCACTGGATTTTGTGGCTTTCCAGCTGGTGCCAAGCCTTGTCCTGGCCACTGAGGTGACTTCTGCCTCCACACCAGTCCCCGTCCTCCCTGGCCCATCTCTAACTGGTGAGACCCTCAGCCTTTTCTCCTGGCACTTCAAATGCTGTTTGAAAACTTCTCACCCTGTTTATTCTTGAGATGCATTTGAACATCCTGCCACTTACATATATACCATAAATTTCCTTGTTCTGACAAGAGCGTGACCTTTGAAGATGCAGTCCATTCTTGCCTTTATTGCAAAGCATCTTTTTTTTTTTTCTTTTCTTCAGTGTTTCTGAAGTTTTCTGTTTGTACTAATGACTTGACACCCAAACAGGTCAATGCCTTGCTGATTTGTTCTGATATGTGTATTCAGCAGGAACCAGCTTTTTCTAGTGAAGAGTGTGGGGGGGGAGGAAATCCTACGCCTCTTCAGAGGATTCTTGGCAGGTGTAATCACAGGATTTGTGATTCATGTCCAATAACCGTGAGAAGAGCTGACATCTTAGGGCAAGTTGCAGATATTAAGGGGGCTAAGTAAAACCTGCTTTTGATGTTTGTGGATTTCTCTGAGCTAGATCAAAAGTGAAGTTGTTAATTCAGTTGATCAAAACTCCAGTTCCTTTCCACACTAGAGTTATTGGGTTAAATGCTGTCTTAATCAGCTCAAATCTTTACCTTTTCCTGCTGCAAGGTACCGCAGAAGTTAGATCAGTAACATTAGTTTGTTGCAGCTAATGCAGATCAGGATGGGACTGCTAGAGGAGCTATAAAGCTTGAGGTAGTAATTACATATACTCCATCATATTTAATGATGAAACCTGGCTGTAGGTTTTTGCACATGGAAGGTTTTTTCAGGTCTGTGACTACTGGTGTTCTGCAATTTTAGCCTTTTCCTGTGCTGGCATGTTGCATTTTCTGTCTGGTTCTTTCTATTGATACTGTGCTGGTTATCCTTTGCCTGAACTTGGAAGGAGCTGCAGGACTGGGTCTGGTTCTGTATCACCATGCTTTGTGCTGGAATTATTCTGTTCATTTCTTTTTCACTGATTTCTCTGTTTTACAAATCTTCAGTACCACAAGTAGGTAAGTGAGGGGAAGGGTTTTTGAGTCCACCTGCACTGCTGAAATTAAAATCTCTGTGGGGGTCCTTCCTTAGCAGTGTAGCAGTACCAGGAGTGTTGCTGCAGGGAACCTTGCAGGATCTGTCCCTGATCCTCTGGGGTGGCACAAGGTCAGAGAGGAAAGGAAAACTTTTCATGTGGAAATCCTGGCAGCTGCTCAAAGGTAGGGGTGTGCTCCTTTTTGGGGGTTCAGCTTTGGGGGAAGGCCAGCGTTTTTGGCAGAGGAAGCAGGGTGAAGGGGCCACGATAAGGTCCAGGAGCAGTGACTCCAGAGGGCAAGGGACTGCATTTCAGTGGGAAGTATCAGGGTTAAGTGTGCTAAAGAAGAGGGGATGTATAGAACAGTCTTGGGGGCTTTTCTAGAGAGAAAAGGTGTAAAGCCTCAAATCCTCCTCCTGGGATGCTTACTGAAGCAAAAGAAAAACCTGAAAAAATGCAGGATTCAGGCAGTTCTTGCATCTCATTCAGCAGGAGCTGCAGCACGAGGCTGCTCAGGGATGCAGGGCAGGGCAGTGAGCCCCTCTGTGTGGGGATTGTGTGGTCTTCCCTGGTGTGCCAGCAGCTGGAGCCTCTCCCTGAACATGCCAGAGCCACTGCCAGGGCAATGTGTGCCAGAGTAGGGCCAGGCACAGGCTGTTCATGGCACATTAGAATTTTCAAACAAATTGATTATAGCATACTTTTAAAGAAGAAACAGAGAAAATGTGCCAGTGCCTATTTATTTTAAAGCTTAAAGTAGGCTGTGATATGAGCAGTTTTTATTTTACATCTGTTTAATTTATTTAACTATAATGCTGTCAGATGATGCATTATCCATACCTAGAGGCCTGCTGTTCACTGTGCAGGTTATCTCCACTTTGACAGCTCTGTATCTTCAATGTCAGGCACACCATTCTGGAGTCAGAGTAGATTTACAGATTCTATTATACTTCTATTGAACAGCTCTTAATCTGGGTAGAGGGAAACATGCTGCAACCAGCACGTTTTATCCCTTGCCTTTAGTGTTAGAGCCCTCTTTGACAGGGTTGGACATTGTATTACAAATAGTCCTCTACCACCTTGGTCTGGAACACTAAAAATCCCCATAATCCTGTAAATGCTGGAGGTAGTGGTTTCTGTCACTCCCAGGCATAGTCTGGATAAAAAACTAGCACTGGCATTAATTGAAGGTCTTTGTCTGTGTGGCCTGGGTGTAGTACACAGGCCACTTAATGATGCTTTCTGCTCTCATGCTGCATTCCTGTGTTACAATCTCCATGTAAAACAAGAGAGTTGTGGGTCTGAAAATAGAAGCTGCCTTCAGCCCCTTATTGTTTTGGCAGCTTTATTTTTGACATCACAGTTTCTTTAGTAATTGAAGATTACATGCGTGAAGAAATGTAACTACTCTGCATGAAAAATGACGCTTGTTTTGCTTGTATGATTTTGCAGACAGTTACTGCATTATTTAGCCTCTTTTGAGCAGCATAACACAGGATGCTGCCCTTGACCTGTAAGGAATAGCAGTGGCATTGCTGTGTGTATGTAGCACCTTGGTGTAATTAGCAATGTTTCTGTTCTCGTTGTAAGTAGCACAGTATGAATTAGCAGTAAGTAAGCAGGAGCATACCAAATACTCAAGGAATGTTATGAATGTGAATAGTCCCTGGTGGGTTTTTTTCTTTTTTTCCTCACCCTCCTATCTTTTAGCTTTCTTCCAAAAGCTGTTTTGACCTTGTATCTACCTTGAGGTTCATGCTCCTTACTACCTTTTTTTTTTTTTTCCCAATTTATCCCTACTGTTAGTTCTTTGAATGCCATTGGCTCAACACTGTGGTTATTCCTAGAGCTCAGCAGTTCTACCTTGTTTCAGCTGCTGAAGACTCTCATCTTTCTCTGCTTTTTGTTCATTAAAGAGAAAGAAAAGAAGGTGAGTTTGAATCCATCACTGGGAGGTATACAGTGTGATTTCAATCTGTCTGAGGAGGGAGAGGACTGTGGCTCTTCTTTATGTGCCAATGTAGGTCATGAAAATAAATAATCAGCTTACACATGTATCCACATGCTGCCAGGAAGTAATCCTGCTTAGCATCACTTTATGGGGTTTGGAGTCTTTCTGAGTCTTCTAATCCTTAGTGATATTTAAATAACATGTGATCACCGTTTGGCTTAATTCATGTAGAAAAGATGTATTATACAGATGTACCAGAATGGAAATACACACGTGCCTAGACACATACACACAGAGATGGAATGTATACATTCAACATGCAGAATAATTGCCATTTGCAGACTCTGGGATGTGCTGGGGCAGCTCTCTAGACAGGTGCTCTGGGATGGCTGTGTCTAAGAAAGCAGTGGTGATTTGCCACGCTATTTTTAGATGGAAATTTTGTTCTAAAACTAGAAGAACAGCTATGACTGTCCCACTTCTGCAAATAAAGCTCAGAAAGCATTTGCTACTTCAGCACTCAGGATGAGACAGGTGCATTGTTTTTTCTCCCCAGTTAGCTGGGTTGTTAGCCAAAGGGGGTCTGCCTTGCAGATTCACGGTTTGGAAATAGCTGTGCAGAGCTGTTCAGTGAGTCATGTGCCACAGAGAACATCTCAAACTGCAACATCCAACACCTACACAGCCTACTGCTGCCTCCCACCTGCAGAAACCTTTTCTGCAAAGCACTGAGCCTCAGGGAGGTCTAGGCATCCTGAGGGCACCACTGGTCACGTCTCTTTCCAGGAGGAGATGTTTGTGGTGTCTCACCAGAGTCGGAGGCACTGTTGCTGGCCAGAGTCCCTCCCTTGCTTGCCATCTCCACTGGTGACCTGTGAATACAAATGTTCCTCCTCCAGCTCCCCTGTGTTTGGAACAATCTATTTTCCTCCATCAGCTGTGGAGAGGAGAGAGGATATAACACTCTCCACCTTTGGCTAAACACTTCCTGAGGAATTTACTGAGCATGTGTTCCAAGTGTGCAATTCTGAATGAAGCTGTAGTGGTGTCCTGGCGTGCTCCATTGGTCAGTCACAGCTGGACACTGTGTGCACTGGGGGTGCTGGTACTGACCCTGTCAGCCTGCTACATTCCCTGCCTGTAGCCCTACATTCTTCTTTAATGTAACTCCCAGAAAAGGTGATTGAGAGGTGGGCTTGGACGTAGCAATGCACATAAACGAGTCAATACATTCATCTCTTAGTGGAACAAAGGAAAGTGGTTAAGCTGCATCCCCTGCACCTTTGTGCTGCTGGCTCTGGAGCCAGAGTGCAGGCAATGCTGCTGGGTGCCTTTGGAGGACATGGCAGAAACAGGAGAGTACCCACAGTGGGAAACCAGGTTGTGGTTCATGAACACCAATTCTGGATGCATGGCATGCTTTCCTGATTGGAATCAGGTCCATGAAGTGGTGTCGTTATGAATTTATATTAGAGGTCCTGTCCACTGGCATGAGAAATTGTGATTGCAGAAACACCCATTCTATTGTTAGTACTAATTGAAGTGCTTGAAGTGAGAAAATACTAGCTGATATTTAAACTAATTATTATCAAATCAGAGTTCCTTAGATAAAAGCACTTAATTAATCTGCATTCTATTTCCTAAGCATCTAGATCAACATTCAGTAGAGGTAAATAATGCTCCTATGATTTCCAATACCAGCTAGCATACTCATTTCTTGAAGCATTACTTCAATAACCAGCATTTGAGGAAGCTGCAGCCTGTAGCCAGAAGCTGTTCTGCTGTGCAGTTGAAGCAAGTTTATTAATTTAAAGCAAATTACACACAAAGTCTTTGAAAACCTCCGAATACTGTTTTGTGAATCAAGGTTTCCCTTTTCTTCTGAAGTTTTTTTATTGCTATGGATATAGATACTAGGAAGTCCAGATGATTTCTGTGACAAAGCAAGTTTTTACTGTGCACTTCATGTAAATTAATATTTTTTTTTCCCTGTGACTCTTGTCTGGCTTTGCACTGAGGAGGATTCAGAGAGGTAACTCATGTCACCATGATAAGCACACTGCAGTCTCTGTCATTTTTCATTGTTGCCTGAAGGACATCTGGGAGGGAGATGCTGTTAACATGCAGAATCTTTATCCTCAGGAAGTGTGATGATTCAGTGGGTTGCCTTACTGAACTGTAATTCAGTCATAAATACAAAGAAGTGGTGTTTAAAAGATGATGAAACTCTTGACACACATTGATGAAAGAGAAGTTGGAACTCTTGATTAGGAGTTGATCCTAAAAATCCTTGATCCTCCAGGTACACTAAGATATTGTGACCAGCAAGTGAATATTTCTCTTTCTCATCCCTGCAGTTCAAAGTGCATGGTTTGATTTCTGCACCTGCCCAGAAATTCACTGTTCTGTTTGGAGTAGCTGAAATCTGGAATGTTTCAGGTTATTAACTTGTTTCTTTTACATGTGGAGAGAGGAGAAAAGTCTTTGGCACAAGTGCAAGAGGATTTTGATTTGATGATTGCAGTGTTTTTTGTGGTATCCCAGTAATTAAAAAACACAATAATTGCATGAATTTAAATTTGAAAAGAGAGTTAGGTTTCAAGCACTTAAATCCTATAGATTGTCTATAGATCACAATCTCAATTCAACAAAGAATTTTTTTATTTTTTGTCACCTTTTCTATGCAGAACTTGCTAATGAATTCCAGTGCATATGTTGTCACCAGCTTTTAAAACCTACAATTAGGTCAGGTTCAAAACCAAACACATTTTTATTAGATGATTATGATCTTCTAGGAAATAATTATTTAAGAAAGCGTAACAAATGCAACCCTTTATTAGAAGAGTGCTGTTTACAATGTAAGCACTTAGTGTGAGTACAGAACTGCTTATTTTAGTCTGTGTTGAGCACCTGTCAGGAGGTACCTACTCCTTGTAGTACTTTGTTGGCTTGTAATTTTAATTACTGAAATTTCTATTGAGATTGGTGAATACTGGGGGGAGGGGAAGTAATTTACATCAGATATTTCTTGTTCTACAGTATTTTGAGGCTTTTTTACTTAACAGTTGTGCACATGTCTTTTTTGATAAAACAGATATAATTGGTATATTTTATGCTGAAGATGCTCTAAATTTTTGGCTTTTAAAGAAGGTGCTTAAATGATCAGATGGATAAATTTCATGCTAATGAAATTTTCAGCTAGCTAATTAGCAAAAAACCAATAAATTCATTGTTAGAATAATTTTTCAGTGTCCTTCAGAACATGTCTTGCAATTTGCAGAACAATAAAAAAGTTTAAAGGAGTAAATTACAATTTCAAGGCAAGAATTGGCAGGGTATAATGTTTCCTGAAGAAGTGTGATTTCTGATGAAAACGATTTCTGATTTTTCTGGCTTCCTATAATTTTTTGTCATTACTCCTAGACCTGGATCAGAACAGAATTCTGTGATCCAAATGCTGGAAATCTGAGAGAATTTGGACTGTGATAAATATTTTGCAGCTGACGTACTCTGCTTATGAATGAACTCTGCTAGAAAATCTGGCTCCCACAATTAAGATTTAGAGAGCTAATTGCAAGGCAAAGGGGAATTGTAAGCTCCTATTTTTGTGGCAACCAAGGTAATTTTAGATCGAGAATCCAAATGGCAGAACATATGGAAAATATGGATTCAGACTTGGGCTCGCAGTGAACTTTGTATGGCAGAAAAGCCCAAAAGCAGTAATGGAGAGAAGCTGATCCACAGGAGTGGAGAGTGGCTGAAATGCCAGCCTGGTGTCAGTGCAGGGCTTTGGGCAACCAGGACAACAACAAGCTGTACAAATGAGAGGGAGCCAGGAGAAACAGAAACACTTAATTTTATGCTGTTCTTCACAGCTCTCTTAAGTAATTAATAATTATTTATCGGAGTAGCCACGGGCTAGAGCTGAGGTCAGCTCCTTTCCTTGAGTTTGTACCAGACAGAGGTGATGGGAGACCAAGGTCCTCAGCCTCAGTGGTAATTCTGTACTTGGCCACTTGTTAATTCTGTTGGTTTCCCTTCCCTGTACAGTTGTGTAACACTTCAGGGAGCAGAAGGCACTGAAGGATATGTAGGAACAGAATGGCTCCTGCCAGGAGCACAGATGGTTGGAGAACAAGCCACCTTCAGCAGCCATGCTGGGGGGTTTGTGTTGGTATTTTTTCCTTTTTCTTTTCTTTCAAACCACAGTTTTGAACTGGGAGTAATTTAAACAGAAATAACTGGATCCCTCCACTCCTTCCTGCGGTCTGTCTGTGTGTGTGCTCTCTAGGCTTGCAGTGTGATGGCAGCAAAGCCAAAGGGGTGTTGTCTTAGAGGAGGGAAGGTCTGTTTTTTCCATTTATCCAGAGAACAGGGAGCAGCTCTGCCCTGGGCAATGGCACATCAGATCCTTTGGAGTTGTGTGTGGAATTGTGGGCATTGTTCTTGCTGATTTTTATTGTTTTATTGTCATAATTCATAGAATCTGTGCTAAGTATAATGGCCTGGAGATGAATCTTTTCAGAAACTGGACAGACTCCCTCCTCCAAATACTGTTGTCATGCACAAGGCTTTGGACTGTCAGAGGACAGCATTAAAAAGACACAGCTCAAGGTTCCTCCCAATGGGAATTAGGAGGCAAATTTGCTCTGACAAGACCTGTGCTGGTTCATGGAAAGAGATGGAAGGAAGGAGGAGAAGCAGTGAGTGTGTTGCTGTGCCAGGGCAGCAGGGAACAGGCCTGGGTTGTCACTGTCTCAAGTACTGCCCACAGAGGGTCTTTCCCAGTGGGAAGGAGTTGTATGTGTTCATGGAAAGCCAAATGCGATGTGATAATTGCTTCAAGGGATACAGTTTTTCCCTGTGTGTTGACAGATGTATTTGTGCAGGTTATTTTTCCATCAGCACTTGGGTAGATGAAGGCAGCAGTACCCTGCAGGTTTCCTCGTGGAGGTGTTGGTACACAGCTGCTGTGTACATAAAATAACTTTGAATATGTATGATATATCCCTGAGTTAAGATGAAATGTGCTGATGGAAAATATACTGTTAAATATTTTATTTTTGTAGAGTAAACTGTATGTGCACATATGTGTGTATGTATATAAGTCGTGAAGATATTTTTTATTTTCTTGGTGATGAATGTTTCCATATTGCGTTTGTGTTGCTAGACTGAGTAATTAGGAGGTCTGATAATGAGCTGAGATTCCTGTTTTCTTGTGTTTTATAGCTCTATTCCTGATTTCTAGCACTACTTCTGCCTCACACCTGAGGATGTGAGTGCTCTGCCCTGTCACAGTGTGCTGAGTGGGCTTGTGCTCTGCACAGCAACCTTCTTGGAGAGCCAGGGAAAGGCTTTGCCTCGGCATGTTGTCCTGCAATAAGCTGCTCATGGGATGGTTTTGTTTGTGAGTTTTGATGCCTGCAGACAGGAATATCCTGTCCTGATGGGTGAGTGGGCAGTGATTACTGTCATGTGTGTGCTGGGAAGGCAGAGGCTGCAGGAGCTACGGGCCACCCTCTGGTTTTTCCATCCTGCAGCCTCCTGAAGGCTCAGCAGGTACCATTAGAGCCGGGTGTGTCCCACACTGAGCCTCTGGAGAGGTGCCCAGTGGGTGCTGCTCTGATCAGCGGCTGCAGGAATTGGGCTGGAGGTGCCCAGAGTGGTGGTGCCTCTGTTCCTCTCCTGGCATCACTTTGCCATCACACAGTGACTCATGAGAGTAATTGAGAGTTTCTGGGGGAGAGCTGAAAGTGCAGTGAGCTCTGTTGTGTTGGAGGGGGCAGAGCAGGGGCAGACAGTCCCTGTACTGACTTCAGCCATGATGTGCCCGTTCAGGAGGGGAGGATATGGACCAGGGAGGGGGGAGGGAATTTGCCAACAAATATGCAGACATAAAGACACTGTGGCTGGGTGGACAAATTAGTTCTGCATAGCATTCATTCCAGTGCTCTGTGACTTAATTTAAAAAAAAAGAAAGCCTTTTGACCTTGGTTGTGGGATAGAGTTCACAGACAGCCCCAGGACTGGAGCAGGGCATAATGGTGGCATTGCTGAACTGGGCTTGGAAAATCTTACCATCCTCACAGTCTAGAGGAATTATTTGCAAATAATTTGGGGTTTGCACTTGCACCCTGGAAATGTTCAAAGCCAGGCTGAATTGGGCTTTGCACTAGCTGATTTAGTGGAAGGGGTCCCTGCCCACAGCAGGGGAATTTGAACTAGATGATCTTTAAAGATCCCTTCTAACCCAAACCATTCTGTGATTCTCTCCTAGGATTAGGGATATCGACCAACACATTTTGAAGAGGAGGGAGGTAGCGTCCCAGGAATTGCTGTTCTAGAGAACTAGATGTGAGGAAAGGATATATCCATGCTCTTTCCCTGGTGAAGTGTGGAGTCCCTTATTTCAGTCCCAGAGTCTTTGCCCCTGCCAGAAGTCCTTCCTGGGCTCCAGGAAGAGACACAGGGGCATACTGCAGTGGGAATAGGTGAACTTGCATTGGCAGGGGAAAAACAAGTATAAAATGTTCCCCCTTTCCTACCTATGTTAGGAGGTTTCCATTTCAGGAAGGAAGTGTGGGTCTGTTCTGTCATACCTGGGGGTGGGAGAGCCCAGTGGTGTAATTAATGCTGCACGCCTCTGCTCCACAGTTGTAGACTGTAAACAGAGCTGATCAAGTGATGGTGTGGGAGAGGAATTGTTTAAAATAAATTTTAATAAATTATAAATAGCGTATGACTTGCTTCAAGTCTACCTAGCCACGCAGTATTTCCAAGCTTATGAAACACAGCCTCATATCAGTAATGCTCTTATGAGTAACTACCCTGGTGGCTGAATGCATCTCATCCATGTTGAATTTAACTCTTGTGTACAATAATAAGGCCTTAAGTCCCAGTCAAAGATCAGGTGTTTATTTCTTGTGGCACTCAACCATGCTGTTATCTAGAATTCCACAAAAGCAAAATTCAGTGGCCTTTCTGATGGTCAGACAGGAGGAAGGGAGAAGATTTCAAGTCCTGCTTTTAACTGCTTTGTTTGTCAGAGGTTTGTGGAGTAAAGGAAACTAGTTTAGAGATGGGCTCTATTGCTCTGTCTGATTCACAGTGGACCATTAAAAAGATTCACAAAAAGACCATTAAAAAAGAAGAAATTAGGAGTGAGAGGAGTCAGAAGTCCTTTTGATGAAGACAGCTCTGCTGGGATTTGTGCTCCCTCCCTTGGCTGACCCAGAACAGTGCTGAGTTTGGGGCCTCAGCAGGAAGGACTGGAGTGAACCCAGCTGGGCATGCATGAGCTGCTGTGCTGAAGTAAGGGTGCTGCTCTATTACTGAGCTTAGAATTCCAGTCCCACCTGCACAGACATTGCTTTCCTTTTGTTGCCAGAGTGCAAATAGTCTTAAAAAATCAGGTTTGGCTAAAATGTTGGGATAGATGGATTCAGAAAAAAATGGGATGTTATTTAGCTATTATGGAAAGGAGCTAAAATAAATGAGTCAGAAATTTGACTTCAGTGGAAGTTAGACATCTACAAATCTTTGTGTCTCAGCCGTATGCCTCTACATTTCCTTCCAGCAGGAATAACAGCACTTCCCCATCCCCAGGGAAGTTGTGTGGGTAAGTATGTAGTGTGATGGGAACTGTTTAGATAAGCAGACCTACCCAGTGTGGATTTCCTTTATACTAACAAAATCAGTATCAGATGGAACACAGTACAACTCACTGATGCTGTGAAAGCAAAAATACCTTTTTCATTCCTGTAGATGATAGAGCCCCTGCTTACTTTTCTTTATTTAAGAGGTATTCAGGAGGAAGAACAAAGCTCTGCTATCGCCTCCCAGCAAGTGACCTAAACCATTTAAGCTGAAACATATGACTCTGAGGAAGTATTTTGCAAAAACAGATGCACAGAAAGTCAATTTCCTACTCATATTTTGTTGTGGCAATTGGTACTTTAAAGAGATGGCAGACTTAAATTAGCTGGAAAAGTGACATCTTTAATTAGGAAAGCCTCTCTGCCAGCACATTGAACAGTTGCCAGTTTCTCAGCATTTAGGGACCATTGATTGCCAACAATGGCAGTTAAACTGCTTCTGGGTAGAAACTAATTGAATTTTCTCAAGTTAAAACGAGGATCTGAAGTTAAATCAAGACGAACTCCTTGCTTGCTCTCATTTTACTTACTGCTGTGATATTTTCAGCAGTCCAAGGGCTGTGCTGATGTTGGTGGATGGAGCTGCCTGGGGTGCAGCTGTACAAATCCCTGCAGCCTCAGTAGCCCTGGGACTCTGCTGTAGCCACTCACAACACAGCTCCATGTCTGCCCTGGTGGTCCTGCCATGCCTTTTTGGTGGTTGTCTTCTCTTCTGGAGGACTCTTTTCCTGGGGCAGGTTGCTTTTATTTAGTCTTGTGCTGTTGTGATGGGAGCTGATGGAGCCAGTCTGAGTGGGTCTGTGTCCTATTGCCTGGGCATCCCACCCAGGCCAGTGCTGCCTGCTCACTTGGGATGGGTAAATAGCTTGTGGGGGACATGCACAAGCTGTGAAACTGGGTTACAAATTTGTCTGGGGCTTGCCAACTAGACCTTCAGTGGCCGGTGTTGGTCCCAGGTCTGCTCCCTTTCCTGGGGAAGCTGATGGCTGAGCATACCCTGAGGTGCAGCCTCATGCCAGACTGGAGAAGACCTGGGCTCTGAAGGATTGCTGCCTTTGCTGGCTGCAGTGTGGATGCTTTCTCTGTATTTCTGTCTCTTCTTTGGTGAGTTCCTCTTCTCAGGTGTAGCTTCTCTGAAGCAATTTTAGCTCTTCCTGCCCCTGTAAGCCCAGGAAGATTTGTCCTCCCTCTGAGCAGGTTCTGTTGCTGTTCCTGGTAATCATCCAGGCTGACATCAGGCACAGACCTAATCCCATCCCATCCTTCCTCTGTTGCTGTTCTGTGGTCTGAGGGAACATTCCCTGAGCTCTTGTATAAATGCTGCTGAAACCTTTGGTTGCTTGGAGAACCTGAGGGGAGCTCTGCTGATAGTAATGATAAATCTGAAAAGTTTAGGATTATCTGCCCAACTTGTGTGGAAGCTACAAATGCATAGACCTGAACTGTCTGCCTCAGGCGTATGCTTAGAAGAGGAACTCAGATATAATTACATATTTCCCAAAGGGCAACTCAGTTTCTTATTTCCTTTTTTGCCTTCATCCTGATTTATCTCCATTTGCCCTCCTTTCCTGTTGCAGGGGTTTTGGAGAATAGTCTCTGCTTGCTTCCTTCATGGTCTGAAATATAACTAGCTGGTCTCTGGGGAAGGAGCCTGCTGGAAGATGATCTTGTTCTAACCATATGTGTGTTTATTAAAGCTATTCAGCTCTGGTAGACTGTGTTAGTGCTGTAAGAAAACGATTTCAGTTTTGTTGTGTCTCCCATTTAGAATCAAGGCAAAACTTAAACTTTAGGTTTCGGTCAAAATGGACCAATTTTTTTTTTTTTTTCAACCAACTTGTTTTACTCCCAGGTATCTCAATACCTTTGTTTTTCTGTAAAAAAATCAGGAAAAGTTTGGAGGAAGGGCAACTCCTGCCTTTCTGTATAGCCTTTTCTCACTGGCAGAATACAAGCAGCAGGAGAAAGGAAAGGCTTCTTGAAAGCAGCTGCAAGGGAAGGGTTTATTTGGAGTACTCAAGAAAGGCAACTTTGTGAGGCATCAGCTGAGTGTCCGGTAGGCAATGGCTCCCAGCTGCTGCCTGGATTAGAAATGTGTGTTTAAAATGTGGCCTAGAGTTGTGGATTCTCCATCCACCCAGCCGTGCCTTATGTGTCAGTATTAAGAAAAGTTTGTCCAGTGTGTCTCCTCATGAATTATGTACATTTGCTTTCTGTATGAGTCTCTTTTAAGAGAAAAAAAAGCCCCACAACTGTTAGAGTGAGAGAGATCTCAAAACAGATTTGAAGATTCCACAGGGAAAAGAATTCTTTTAAATCTTTTGTTAGAAAGAATCCTTTTCTCAGCAGCTAAGGGTATTGTTCAACCTCTCCCATTACCTTCCAGCATTAATCCAGAACAGGAATATTTTGCTTATGAAATGTACATTCTTTCAGATTCTTTACAACTGGTTTATTCCCATTGCAAATACACTGAAAGGAAAGAAATTCTTGCCCCTCTTACAGACCCACTGTCAGGGAGCTACTCCTTTTGCTTCTCTTTCTAGTGGTAGATAGGAAAAGTATGGAGACTTCTGAAACAATATTACCTCTGGAAATATTAAGGGAGATTTTCTCATCACTGTGTGAGATGGCAGCAAGCATTGCCCATATTTGGAAGTAAAGTTTAAAGGAAGAGACAGCAAAGATGAGATTGTTCACTTAAGAGAAGTGTTCTGGGAGTCATCTGCATGGAAAGCAAAATGGGCAAATTGCTGGGGAGTGGATGAGGGTTTTAAATGAAGCCTGCGAAAAGTCTGCTCAGCTGTTACCAGGGAATGGCAGGAACAGATGAGTGCCCTGAGGAAATTGAAATTTCCTGTGTTTCTGTCAGCCCAGGCACCAGGATGTGGAAGGCCATAAGAGTCTGATGCCACGTCCACTGAAGATGAGGATGGACAAACAGGTGGCTGCTGGCATGGGGGACAGACCTGACATTGCTGACACTGAAAGGAGAGAAAGGAATACTGAGAGAAACATCAAGAGGCAGAAATCCTGGGGAATGTGTGAAGTGTTTCTTCAGGGGAATAGAGAGGTCCTGGAGCAGAAGATGGTGATACTCAGAAAGCCCCTACAATAAACAAAGCTGTGCAAGTGTTGCAAAAGATGGAAACCCTGGCCTGTGATGTGGGTCTGAGGAGTTCCTCAGCACAACTCCAGACTTTTGATTCAATTTTAGATTTTTACTGTAAAAGAGCCACTATTTTAATGGCTATAAAGCAGATTTTCAGTAGTCAAAGCAAGCAAAATGGCCAAATTTTTAAATATAAAACTGAAATGGCTGGGGAGATTAGTTTAGCTGAGAAAGGAAAGTGTTTTCTCCCGCTCATAAAAACACAGAGGTTTGTTCAAAGAAGCTGTAAAACCCAGCCAAATGAGTATCAAAAAGCTTGTGGTGCCACAGATAAAGCCTTCCCTCCCCCTGGTATGGGCTGTGCTTCTCTATCTTGATCTTCTGCTTAATTCACTTGGGGTGTGTGGCATAATTCAAATTTCCACAAAGGATTGAGATGATTTGGTGTAGTCAAAACCAGAGGTTTGAAAATAACACAGAGCATGTAAGAAGTGGTTAGTAAGGGGTGGTTTCCATAGATTTTTTTCTGTGCTCTGAAACTTTTGAAGTTCATTGTGTGGGACCAGTGGGGAGGGGGAAAAAACCAAATAAAACTAATCATTGAATGAAACATGAACTGGGGTTTAAATGTCAAAAGGCTGAGAAGGCACCTGGGGCTCTCTGTCCATAGAGCTGTCAAAGTTGGCTGAGATGAGATAAAGAGAGATCTTTTTAGTGTTAGTGTTTGCAGACAAAGCTGTTTTCCTCAATACTGATGAAGATTTACCCATTTCTTTTGCCAGTTGAGTTTTGCTGGTTGAAAATGTAGGATTGGTGCAGGCTTTTAAGAAGTTTGCTCAGATTTGAGGTGGGCAGTGTGAAGATGTCCCCTGTGTGGCAGCCCTGGGCCATAGAGACCCTGCCCCTCTGTGTGAAGAATGTCCTGCCCAGTGTCCCTGCTCCGTGTGCAGAGTGTCTGTGTCCACCTCTGCTCCTTGGAGGAGGAGAGGCTGAGCTTTGGTGTCTTGTTAAGGGTCTGTGTAGCTCATCTCCAGCCTGGAAGCAGCTCTTTTACTGTTGGGACAAGGCTGTTTGAACTAGTGAGGTTTTCCTCTTTTTCTGCACATCTGAGAGATGAGTAATATACTGTCCAGTTACCTGCAAGGGTGTAGATTTCCATTATCCTGCCCAATTTGATGCTTCTGTCAAGAACACAGCCTTGTGAATGCCCTTTTTGCCTCCTGAGGTTTGCTGCTAAGTGTGATGCTTTGAGAGGAGATTTGCATTTAAGGCATACAAGAACCAGATCCTGTTTCAGTGTTCAGTGTAAAAGCTTTTAGTCTTTTTAATCTTTTTCCTTAGAAAACTACTGATTTGTATTGCAAATGTGTTTGTATACTTCTTTAAAGTCTGGTTATTTTTCTCCACCAAATGGTATTCTTAAAGTATAAATGCATTTGCCTCATCAAGAGAAGTTCAGCCATAGAAGGTCATAGAATTTACATCAAGAGCAAATTTTAATAAGGTCCCAAGGTCCCCAATTAATTCTCCTTTTATTTTGATATACTCATCAATGCTGGGCCACCTATTGCATTGAGTGTCCTTTAAAAATAATTAATACTGCAATCCCTTGAGCACTTTCAAGGTAAATAAGTTTTAAAGTTAATCACAGTAATGGTAAAAAGACAGAAATTGCTTTTTTCTGTACTTGTATATATCTATAGGCCCATATAGATAATCAAATATTTCAAGGCAGATCTGGATCGATTTAGAGATTACAGCTGAAGCAGGGGTTGAATTGCAGCTGGATGTTGTTGAAATTGTACAAGCTCTCTTCTTGACATTTTTTTTATATTCCAGCTTCCTCTTGCTATTTTCTTCTTCCCTATAAAATCTTGTATTATCTGCAGGTTTTGAAGACATCTTTTTCTAATCTGGGTTGCTTTTTTTGTTTTGCTCCTTAAATAGAGATTTGAGAAAATGTGAGAGTATTACTTGACAACCAAATTATGTTGGAGTGAATCGAGTTGACTTTGTTGCGTGGAGCTGCATCAGCTGGTCTTCTGGCAAAGTACAGTTCAAGATGAAAGAGTGAAAAATGCTTTCTCTTTAAACTTCTGGGGAAACACTGGACATGGCCTGGTTATTACAGTGAACTTATCTTTAAACACTAGTGTTTAATGGAAGTACATTCTTTCTGCCATCATTTTTAGTTTGGCTCAGGAATGTGTTTTTACATGAACCTTGCATGTCCCCACCTTCCAGTCTTGGTGTGCTCTGTAGGATGGACCCAGTGCAGGGGCTGAGTTCCTTTCCAGTGCAGACAGATGTGAAGATGTGCTCCCTGGTTTGCCAGGGGATGTGGGGGTTTGGTCCTCAGCACCCTCTGCCTCCCTCCCCAGACCTGCCCTGGCACTCTGCACTGCTTAGCAACGAAGACCAAGCTGCAGATATTTGTTCCTTTGAAGTCATGGGCTTGTGTTTACCACTGGGTTAAAGAGAGAACCAGTGTTTCAGTGTGCTGGGAATCCCATCCCAGATGTGGACAGTGCTCTGCTGAGAGAAGCCTTCTCACCACCAGCAGCATCCTACATGGTTTGGTAAGTAGGAGTCTGGCTAGTAAAAGCAGCTGTTCTGAGGTGTTTAAAAAGATACCTTGTACAAAAAATATGTGTGCTGTGAATGTTCAATGTCTTAATTACTTGTGTAGTTAATTTGTTCTGTTTCCTGCAAAGTCCATCTTTTTCCTTTTCTGGAACATTGACGTGTCTTGCTTTTAAGAGGCTCTTTCTGCTTGTACATATGCTGTAACCTAGAAATGCACACATGAGAAATTTGTCTCTAGGTGAGCAAGACTGGATTTTCGTATTCTGTATATCTAATCAAAGCTCATTTTAATAATGTGATTTGTCTTAAATTTTCTACTGGGTCTCAACCTTTAGAATTTTCAATCTGCTTTCCAGTCATCATAGGCAGATTTCTGTATGAATAATGCATAGTTTTGCTTTAGAAATCAGTCTACACAAATCCACTTTATTTTCACATTTTATTGATTTCAACCTTGGTGGCTTGCATACATCAGAAATTTCACAACTTAAGAATGTGTCTATCTCTACAAACGAGTCATTCATCAAAAAAGGTTAATTTGACTGACTCCCTTGAATTTTTCATTGTCTTTCTTTCTGTTTCTGTATAAGTAGTAAAAACAATTTCCATTTAGAAACTTCAGTTTTCAGAAGAGTAGGGTTTCACTTTCTCTGCTGAATGTATGGGTATATAGTGTATTCATTTAAATACAAATTTGTAGAAACAATTCACTAATACAAATCACAGAAAATTTGAACCCATTGAAATACCTTATTACTGTAAGAATGCTCAGGTTATGCTTCCATTCCAAAGAGATTCATTTGTTGCTGACTGCTAATATTTAATTAATCATAAAGTTAAGTACAACAAAGTTTGATATTTTTTAAATGGTAAAAAACACGTTTCTGACCTCTACTAATGTAATTGCCATCAATTGCCTTTCTTTTCTTTTCCTCTCCCCTCCCTTGATCTAATTTGGTTTTCCTCTTGAATTTCTTCAGCACTTTTCTTCCCAGGTGCTCTGTCATCTCACTTTTTAATTACCTTTTTACTTTCTGAGGTGGATGTAGAAGGGACCCAAATTCTGACTTGGAGATAGCAGTGGGAACCCCTGTGGGCTCTGGGCAGCTGTAGCTCATCCTGGTGGGCTGGGAATTCCCACCTGGAGACCTGGACCCGGTGTCCTGCTGGACTGTGGAGACAGGGCTGCTGCTGGTCTTTGCTGACCTACTGTGATTGTTTGTGATGGCTGAGGTGTAGTGTGGAACCATTGCCCTGTGATTGTATGAATTAATACATTTCAAATAGAAAACACTTCTCAGCTTACACAGATCTCTGTTTTATATTGGCTGCAGCCACTTCAGAAATACTTGAAGTCTTCCCACTCTCCTCGAAGGTGACTGACAAAATCTGCAGAGGAGCTTTGTTGGAGAGGTGGAAGATTTGGGTTCATGTTTTCCTTTAGAGTCCTCAGTAGGAGGTGAAGGAGAATTTCTGCTGTTATTTTAGGAAAGGTGATTTCTGTAAAATATCTGCCTTTCAGCTGGGAGTCTGGAGATCCTATGTGGAGCACAGAATTTTACAGAGGAAGTGGCAAACCTGTCAGTGCAGTAGCAGCCCTTTTTACAGGGAAGGCTCCATTTGGGAGCCCTGGGACCAATTGGGCTCCCCTGGAGAGTGCAGGTGCTGCTGTGAGTAGAAGACAATGTCCCCTTGCTGCTGCTGCTACCTTTCACTTGCATTGGCTTAGACACTTTTTTGATCATTTTTTTATCACTTTTTTGACTGGAGAGGCATCAATCGCATCTGAATTATTTGCTGCCTCAGAGGTTTTATTGTGCAACACCTGTTTTTCCCTAAACCCAAGCACTGTGTGACCAAAGCCTGGAGGGAAACACATACTGCCATGCCACTTTTATGTGCTGCCAAACCTCTTACAGTGAAGTGCCTTTAAAGCAAGACTGTCAGTATGGTTGGCTGAGTGACAGAAGAGCCCTGCTGACCACTTGTTAGATGCTTGGTTAGTTGTGAAATGCCAAGGGGTTGTTATCCTCACTCTAAGTTCCTAAACTCAAACATGTGCAATAAGGATCCTCGCTCTCCTAAGGTATCTTTAATCAATACACAGATTATTTCAGTAAGATCAGGAGACTGAGCAACATCAGGGGGAGCTCAGGCAGTATTAGAGAAGCACAGTGGGGTGGGGAATGATGCCGTGGCACACAGGAAAGATAACTTTCCCACCTCAGTCTCGGTCCATCTGGGGCTAGGCTGTTGTGATGGATTACCAACATGTTTGCAAGCAACAGCCGTGGGACAAAAACCTGTTTTCTGTGTGCCAGGTTTTGTTTTCCCTATAGAAGTGTGTGCTGGTTGGACACTGCTCTCGTGTGGCTCTGGCTGAGATGTCCCCATGGACGTGCTGGTCCCTGCTATGTGAGTGAGGGGCCAGGAGCTGCTTCCCAGTGGCCACGCAGCCCTCCCAGCACACACAGCCCTGGCACTTCCTTGGCTTTACTTCCTCCCTCATTGGGCTTGATGCTGCAGGGGCTGGCACTCAGATATGCTCCATGCAGCCCGGGGCACTTTTGCCACTGATGAAGTGGGTGATTTAAACAAAAATAGAAATTGTTCCTGTCATTCCTGTGGTAGTTTCAGCCCTTCTCCTGTTGTTTCCTTAGCAGGTCAGTGCGTTCTTTGGAAACCAGTGCCTGAGCTGGCCCAACAGTTGTCTCCCTGCTGAAGCAGGGGAGCTGCTGGACACACACATCCCAGCAGATGTTTAAATGCTCTCAGCATTTGGAATGCTCTCAGCCTTCCCAGCTGCTGGGGCCATGATTTCCTGCCTGTGTCTGTGCTGAGCTGCCTGCCTGGCACACAGCCTGTAATGTGTCCCAGCAGGGCAGGTTCTCCCTGCTTCAGTTTTATACCCTTCCTATGAAACAGAAATAGCAATGTGGACGTATTTATTCAAAGCATCAAGGGAAGGGGCCTTTAGCAGCTTGGCTGGCTGTGTGACATTTACCTTCTCATGTCTGTCAGGATTTTCATTGCTGAAATGAGGCTTGTGAACAGCTCCTTTCAAGACTGCTTCTTCAGCCAGGGCTGAAACACTAGGGATGCTGGATAATAATCTACCAGTAGACTTCATTTTATGTAGTGAGACAATGTCCTATGTATTTGGGACACTTCTGAGGCTTGTTTGTCATGATTCTTCGCCTCATGTCTTTTGGTCTTGTAAGATTGACAAAAGAATCACTTAACCATCCAGTTTCATGTACTCTTTCTTAGGACAGCATTTGAATGAGAAGTTGATGTTTATATTGAGTCCAAAGTGAGGACTTTTTTCCCCCCTGAATTGGGCTCTAAGAGCTGGATGTAATTGTGTGCAGACTTCAAAAGACAAAGATGTCTCAGTATCTGAATTATCTATTTTTGTCTGTCTGTCTATCTCTATCTATCTATCTATCTATCTATCTATCTAATCTATCTATCTATCTATCTATTTTATCCTGGCAAGGTCAAAAAGATGAAAACACAGGCCTGGATTAAAACCTTTGTGTTATAGGTGAGAAGACATTCCTTACTGAGATGGACTCAGGCTCTAGGGAATGCTGGATTTGAGGCTTTCTAGTGGCAGGGCTGGGCTCACTGGGTGCCAGAGAAGAGATGGGGCTGGGAGTTTGTCTCAGGGGGTTTGTCGCAGCTGAAGGTCCTGCCATGATGAGGCAAGAGAAGTTTGGTGAGGCATGGGGAAGTCTGGGGGTTGAAATGCTCTATGGTGAAATTTCATGAAGGATGCTGATTTACTTTCTGTTCAGTTTGAGTGCGTAGGTGATGAGCATGACTGTAAAAATAGGGGCCAGGATAGAATAACTGGAGTATTTATTTATTTTTACTAACATAGGGAAGATTTCTGTGCTGGTTTTGTTTTGGTTTTAATATGAATCTGCATCATCTCAATATTTGAGAAATCAGTGCCTTGGAGATGTGATCAACTGCCCGATGTTTCATTCTTTCTGCTCTTCTAGAGACTACATGAATGTGCAACATCATACTTATTTTCTGAGGTTATTGTAAGATTTCTTTTGGTTTCTTCCTGCATATTGCTCCTAGCAATGGACAGGATTCCTAAATTGGAAAAGATATTAAAAAAAGAATGTGGCCAAAAAAAGCAAATATAAATAAAGAATAAAGCTTAGCACAGAGATTTCATATAATTCTGTACAAACTTAAGTATTTTCCTAAAACATTGGCAAATTCTTTCCAGAGGAGGGAAACACTGCTAACATTTTATTAGCACCTTTGTTACCCTGGCCTTTTCAATCTAACAGCGGAGTGTAGCTTGGGGGAGGGTGTTACAGCTTATCTTCTACTATTTTGACACCTTGTGTAAATTAATGACAAAGCCCCACGTAATATGCAAGTGAAAATGAGGTTTTGCTGGTACTTGAAAACCCTGTGCTAAAACTCCAAAATGAAAATTCTCGTTCTTGAACCCCATGACCTAACCCCCTCCTGTGAGCAGCTGGGGGAAGGTGGGAGAAGAAAAAAGGGAAGGGGAGAAAGAAAAAATAATTTAAAGTTTTTTTGAGATTGTGACTCATTATTCTTTAGCTCTCTGGAATGCCACGAGACTTTTTTAAGCATCCGTTATTTGTCACTTGGCAGAAAGAGGCTGGTAGCTTGAGACTTGAATTGTCATTTTATACATAACACACTGACAGATCCATGCAAAAACAAACCTACCAAAATTGCATTTAAAAATGTATAAAGACACAAAATAAACCTAACAGAGAGCTTGCCAACACTATTCTTAATTCTGTGATAAAAGACAGGAGAGAGGGAGCTGCTGGGGTTGTGCCTCTAACATTTGCACTGATTTTATGTGACTGGTCCTATTGCTTTCTAGTTGTTGTCTCCTACAAGGGAATGGGCTTTTCCAAACATCAGCTAGAGGGAGGGAAACTTGTGTTTTGGCTCTTTGGAGGAAGAACAGAGAATCCAACTAGCAGGGAACTGCTCGAAAGTGGGCGTGATCTCCCTCATTGAGCCAGGTGTTGTGTCAGTAATTTGCTGTCAATATGTGTCTGAATTTGAAGACAAATTTGCTTTTGGGCATGCCAGCACTTTTTCTAGTCTGTGTCCACACACGGTTGGAGGATTGGCTTTTAATTGCATGAGTGTCAGCTTGGATGTTTGGGCTCTTAAGAAGCTTCTTTCAAAATGATCTTTTTCTAGCAGGGGCCAGCCAAGGTGTTTTAGCAGGGAAGGAAGAAAGGTTTCCTCAACACTCCCTTGTCAAAGCAATGTTGTAACGTGGGGCAAGATAAGGGAGGGTCTCCCTCACCCATTTCTTTGCCCAATGCTTGTATGAAAGTGTCAAAATGTTATTTCGTGTAGACTACCTGTGCATTTTATTTTTGA
This sequence comes from Sitta carolinensis, assembly GCA_032173965.1. Classification (NCBI taxonomy): domain Eukaryota; kingdom Metazoa; phylum Chordata; class Aves; order Passeriformes; family Sittidae; genus Sitta; species Sitta carolinensis. Next base: position 8,789,211 of record CM063286.1, on the reverse strand, counting down.
CCACAATAAGGAGCTTTACTTTGTTCTGTGGCTTTCCATGAAGTATCAGAGGCCTTTTTCATGCTCATATTTACTTGTGCATTTTTTTGCTCTATAATTCTCCAAAGTTTTCTTACTTGCTCTGGATGGCTTTTGCAATGGTCTGATTGCTTGGGAGTTGAACACTCCCATGAAAGTACTCAATCCACCAAATCTCAAACTGAAGCTGTGCTTCAGTGACAGTTAATTGGGAGTTATGTATGTTTTTCTACAGGCAATAGGTACTATCACTGTTTTCCTTGGAGTAGCATTTAAAAGCAGAGACTGGGTCCCTTCTAAACTAAGCAACATTTAAAAATTTGCTTGATTGAAAAATATTGAGGAAAGGGTTCCTGTTCAAGAAACTTTAGAGATAAGTTATGTTTTTACCATGAAAAAGCAATCCTGAAAAGAAATATTGAATAACTATTTCAGAGGAGTCAGGGAAAAAATTATTGGTCATTCCAACTACTTCTGGATAATGCATTGCCTTGAATTTGAAGGGGAAGAACTTTCCTGGCCCTGATATCAAGGGTGCACCAAACTGAATATTAAAAAAGGTGATGCTTTGAAGTCAAGCTGCAGGTACACTGTAGTAGGCTGTATCCACTGACTTGACACGTTGACCCTGACTGTTGAGATCCCATGGTAACTCTTGGAATATGTATGCATGTATATGAGAGGAATAAACAGGACTCTCAGATTTCAAGAAGAGAAATTACTGTATCACTGCTTTCTCTCTGACCTTGAAAGGTCTTGAATTATTAAAGAGTCTCTTAAAAGTGCAACCTAGTTCTAAACCCTGTAACTTTAAAATGGCATAACCATTGTGAAATTTAGTACTGGAACCATTTAAGCAATTTTTTTTCTGCATTACTTTAATTACAAAAATTGGATGTTTCTATTGCTTTAGAATGTTTTATCATTTTAATTAAAATTTATAATTTTCTGTACACTGCAGTGCTGTGAATTCAGGATACCAAAAGTTTTAACAACTCCTAATACTCTTGCAGAAGTATCCATGAGTAGCTGAAATACTGGGGGAGTTTCTGGTAGCTGAGTTCCACCTGAGTTACTTACATGCCTGAATTACAGTGGGAGGGATCTAGGTAGCTTTTAAATACCACTGGGGCACAAAGGTATTGTTTACCATGCCTGTGAGCAGAAGGCAGACTCCACTGTGAGAACTGAGGCTGGACCAAACTTGCAACTACTTAACAAAAGCACCTACATGTGGGCAGCTTTGACTTGAGCAGATTTTGAAATAATGATCTAAGGATGACACCTCCATCCTCTTCTTTGGGTTTGAAGTTTTCATACAAGAAAAATTTCCCATGTTTCTGTATGATGCAGGTGGTGATGCGTTGTAGTATTTGTCCCTGATACAGACTACAGCTGTTTATAGCTTATTATTTTTTATCTTACCTATTAACATCAAAGAAGCAGCATGTCTCCCCAGTTCCTAGATTTGGGTTATTTTATGTTCTCTTGTGCATAAGTGAATTTTATATGCTGTAGGAGAAACTTGCAATGCAAAATTCATCCAACCCCCTCCTCACAGGTGTGAACCTGTGTCTGTGTTTCAGCAGGCACCAAAAATGTTTCTACTGCAGGAGCCACTTGCAGGCTGTGGCCAAAGCTGAACCTTGGCTGTGGCACAGCTTTAGGTCTTGCAAATCCCTTTGAGTTCCATCTAACAAGGAGGCCTTTGAATTCTGGGTTACTGTCAATGTTTACAGCAATGTGATTAGAGCCAATTAGTGACTTGTGCTTTGTGTGTGCTGTAATAACAGGGATGTTGTTTTCCCACTTTGCTAAATGGGTACAAGGCAAAGAAACTTTCTCCCGAGCCTGAGGAGGGAGCCTGTGGTGAAAGACAGTCACCCTGCATTAAATACCAATCTCTCCCTGCTGAGCAGGAGTATCTGAGGAGATGCTGGGGACATCCAAGTGCATGCTGAGAGGAGGAGCAGGGCAGCTCTTTGCCATGCACATGGGCCCAGGGTCTGGCACTGCACGTGTATTGTGGTCCTCTGGAATTACAGTGCAGGGCTGATGGGGTTTGCTGTGTGTGAATACGGAGGCACTTACTGCCCTATAATTTGTGTCCATGCAGAGCTGCTTCAGCAAAGGCTGGGGGAAGTGGGAAGGAGTGGAAAGGAGCAATTAATTTTGGCCCTTCAGGAAAGCAGCATCCTGTAGATTCTTCTATCATCACAGGCAGTTTTTCTCTTTGTGCATTTGTCACAGATCAAGCCCTGCTACCCACTTTTAAATGTAATTACTCTAAATGAGGCACTCTCCAAGTCCAGGCTCTTGCACATGCCAGGTCCTACAGGGATCCATCCCCATGTCTCAGGGATAGAAATGCTGCCAAGAAGCATGAACTATCACTTTTGCAGAGACAACTTTCAAAGTTAATTTCAGAATGTTCTTTGTTGTCAGAAGTAATTTGGTGGCCTCGAAGGGCTGAAAACCCCATCCCCTGGATAGTCAAACCCACTTTTGGATATTTGTGATGAGATTTGTGGTGTATAAATAGACAGCTTCCAGACTCCATGCTCTCTTTATCTAGATCTGTAGACTAAAAACAGTGTGGGTTTTAATTAGGAGATAAAGTTAAAGCTGTTCAGAGATGAAAAATTGAAGAGAGCACCTGCTTGCAAGATGCATGTGCCTCCTTTTTCTGACACATACTCATGAGCACACCCTTGGTGAGCAGGAGCTCCAGCTCTGGCTCTGTCTGTGGGATTGGGGCTTGGTGGAGTGCAGACCCCTGGCACTGAGGGCTTCACTTAGGGGGGCCAAAGGTGCAGGATTCTTCCACTGAAGGATTCCCCTGCATCTCTGCTGATGCTGGGGACCAGGACAAGGCTGTCCTTTGTTGGCAGGGATGAAGCTGGAGCAGGCAGCTCCACCCCTGGGGTCTGTAATGACAATTGCAGAGGTGAGGGCTGTGGCCCCTTCTGGTGTGTGCAGCAGCCAAAGTGGTGGAGGGTGTGCAGCTCCTGGAGAGGAGAGGCAACGCCATGTGGCTCTGTCCCTCCTGAAACTTGCACAGTAAGGGGAAATAGTAACAGTTGGTTTCTGCTCTGTGAGAGGAATTAAGCATAATAATGTGTTAGCCTAGACTGCTACCTGCCAGAGTTAGACAGACTCAGGGCTGGGATAAAAAAAGATTGTCGTCTGATTTTTCCATCTGGATGAGACTGCTCAGTTTGCCTGCAGACTGTGTCTCTGGGGGCTGACGCAGAGCTATGCTGCTGCACTCCTGCCTGGCGGGGGGAGGCTTGACCAGAGGTGAGATGTCCTGCAGGAACACAGATGCCTTCCTGGAACAAACTGGGAAGTAGATCCAAACATGCTGATGGAAAACAACCTGAAAATCCACACATTGACCAATGGGTGCCTCTCCCCCAACTTGCTGCTCAGATGATTTCAGATGCTGGATAGATTTATAGAAAATGTTTTCATCCTGTTGCTACCAGTTTAAAAACATAGTAGAAAGAAAATGAAGTGACAGTTGTAAAGTATCCAGCATATTAATGCTAAAATGATATGACCAGAATCCTATTAAAAAAAGGATTTCTGTTCATATCTAAAAATTAAACTCTGCTATTATGACAAGACCATTTAACCTTTGTCTGGTCTACCTGTCCCTATCCGTTCAGTCAAGCTTCCCTGAACAAATTGGTTTTATAGCAAAAACCCAGAAAATTATTAGCACAGAAACAGTATTTATTCTGATTATCCTCTAGTGGCTAGACTATTGCAAGAGTTAAACCTCATTTGCATCTTTCTTCAAACAGATGTGGCTGTGGAGAGCTGTGGTATCGCAGACAGCAAGGCTAATGTGTAGGGTGTGTGGTATGTCAGCTTTCTGATCTGGCTGGTTAGGCTTATAATTTCCTGCCAGTTTATAACAGCTTCTGGTTGTTTGATTGTAAAGGGAAAGGCTCTTTGGGGCTTAGGTAGCAGGGGAATTGACTTGCTTGAATGTCTTTCATCCTAACGTGATTTGTTAATTTTGGATTTAAAGACAATGCTGGTCTTTGATTTATCTGCTTCAGCCTGTGGTTTGCTTCCTTGTATGTTTTATTTTTAACTGCAAGGTTTTACATCCATATTAATAAGTCATCCAAGAAGTATTGTAGCACTAAATAATCTGTACTTTCCAAGTGAAATCATTGTCACAGTTTGCACAAATAGAATTGTCTGGTTTGCTACAAGTGACACAAATATAATAGAACATAGTCCAATGGAAGAGGCAGTCTTCAGAACAGCTTTTCAAGGATTTCTTATTAATTTGCAATGCATTTTTTGTGAAACAGGCAAATAACTTCAACTTATAGCCCAACCTGGTCATTAGTTAAAATCACCGAGACATTTCTAGTCTCCAGCTTTTCCTCTTCATAAGTAGCTTTTTGGATGGACAGCATGGAAGCTGCTAACTAAATTTCAATTTTTAGGAAGGCCTTTAGTCATACAACTAAGGGTGATAAAAATCTTATTTAATGGGGAATACTCCTTTGCCATGGGCTTGATCAATAAATTAAATGGATTAATTAAGTTGAGCTGTCAGGACCAAGGACTGTCATGAAGTCAGGCCAACAGAGTTGGCCGTTTATCAGAGGCAAAAGTTTGTCAAGAAATGGCAGCCTTTAATGGGTTATTCTGGAGTGCATGCAAATGAGCAAGTACCTAAAACATCTAGCAAGAAGTGTCTGTCATCTCATCACAGGCAATCTAAAGGGAGGTAGATACGTCTGCACAAAGTCATTAAATTTGCTTATCAAACTTCTTACTGTGAATTTTTGAACTTCGGGTTCTGAGGAGATGAGCTAGCTTGTGAGTAATAGTCTTAGGTATTTCCATTTTACACTCTTCACTGAAAAATTCAATTTGTTTTATGTTTTGAGATATATATATACACACAGGCAAACATATACCTATATATGTATGAAGTGGTTTAAAATGCAAGCTTATTAAAAAATAGGAAAGCTTTTATTGCTTTCAGAGCATTTGGAGGAATTATGCTCTGCAGGTAGAGTTCAGTGCAGAGACTGGAGGCAGAGCAATGCATTTCTGTCATTGCAGCTCAGCAACTTCCAGTGTCAATTGTGCCTGGCTCTGTTTGCTGCCTGCAGGAGAGATCCTGTTGATCCTGGCTGGTGAGGGTCTCACAGCTGGGTGCTGTGAGCATCTGCATGGGGGACCCTGATGAGTGACCCCAGCTGTCTTTGGCCATCAATGGAGAGGAACAGTCAGCAGAGTTTCAGTGCCTACTTTCTGTCGAGAGACAGAGAGCTATAGGTGCTCCGTTATCTTCAGTGTTTGCCTGCAGGTTGCAGGAAGGTGCTGACAGCATTTCTCTGGCAGCCATAGGAGCTGGCTGATGGAGCTCTGTGAAGCTGCTGTCGCTGCCTGTGCAGCCCCGAGGCCGGCATGGTGTGAGCAGCAGAGCAGAGCCTGGCTCTGGCTGCTCCCACGGAGTCCTTCGGTGCCACGTGTTCCTCTGCGGATGTGGTAGGAGTGAGATGCTGCTGCTTCCCGATGTAGAAAGCGAAGCAGTGCATATAATTGCATCGAAGTTGCATCTCTGTTTTGGTACTTCCAGTTTAGTTCTAAAGCCCTGGCCATATGGATGCACTCCTACAGCCACTCTGGAGGCAAGCTGAGAATAAAATGAGCTGTGTGCAAGTGCTGCAAGCCTGTGTAAATGAAACCTGCCTGACAAACCAGAAACATGCCTTTTTGATGTATAACAAAAATAAAATTTTCTCAAGGCATAGAACTTTATGTATGTTCAATTCCTGTTGATTAAACAGTTCTCAGCTCAAAGCAGCAAGGGAGTGAGCCAGGGATGCTGGTACCAGGGCAGTGATTTATCAGGAGATACGTGAAGACAACAGTACTAGAAAAATGTGCCCAGCCATGTGGACAAGGCCAAAGTCTTCACTGTAGTCTGGAGATGTCGTAGTTTGACACTGGCCAAACGCCAGGCACCCACGAAAGTCACTCACTCACCCTCCCCTGTCACAGCTGGGCAGAGGAGAGGGAAAAAATTAATGAAGGCTTCACGAGTTGAGATAAGGAACGGGAGAAAATGCTCCAAGGGAAAAACAGGCTCAACTTATAGGTAAAAAGTGAATTTATTACAAACAGAATCAGAGGAGGATAATGAGAAGTAAAATAAAACCTTAAAACCCCTTTTTCCCGCAGCCCCTCCCTCCTTCCCACCACAGCACAGGGAGACAGGGTGTGGGGGGTTGGTCAGTTTGGCACCTGAGGTTTTCTTCTGCTGGTCAGGGAGAGGAATCTTTCCCCTGTGAGACCGTGGGGTCCCTCCCACGGGAGACAGCTCTGCAGGAACTTCTCCAGTGTGGGTCCACTCCCATGAGCAGCAGCCAAACCACACCCGCTGCAAACGGGAGTCCCTGCCACGGGCACTCAGTCCTGCCAGAACTGCTGTGACTTGGGTCTCTCTTCCGTGGGATTGCAAGGACAGGCTGCTCCAGCCTGGCAGAGGGCCCCCCCTGTCCATTGGGACTCCAGGGGATCACAGCCCCCTCCAGGCATCCACCCACTCCAGCATGGGCACCTTCCCGAGGGCTGTGGATGGATCTCTGCATCCCCATGGATCCCCAGGGGCTGTGGATGGATCTCTACATCCCCTGTGGATCCCCATGGCTGCAGGGCTCAGCTGCTTCCCCATGTTCTCACCACAGCTGCAGAGGAATCTTGGCTCCAGCCCCTGGAGCAGCTCCTGCCCCTCCTTCTCCACTGCCCTTGGTGTCTCCACGTTGTTTCCCCCACATGTCCTCACTTAACTCCTCCAGCTAGAAAAACTGTGCCCCCTTTGCTTTTATTTTCTTCTTAAATCTGTCATCACAGAGGCATCGCCAGCCTCTGTAACTGGGCCAGCAGCATGTCCCTCTGCAGAGCCACCGGAGATCAGCTCTGTCGGACACGGTGGAAGCTTCCAGCAGCTCCTCACAGAAACCACCTCTGTGGGCCTCTGCTACCAAAAACCAGGCTGTGTAAAACAAACACAGGAGGGAAAACCCTCTTTGCAGCAAGGGTGAGAAGGTTCAGGAAGGAGGAAGTGCTTGCTGTTTCCTTGAGGTTGTTTTGGAAGGGTAGAGAACATGGTGTGCCTGACCATGGCTCACTGAAGTGTGCCTGGGACAGACAAGGATGAAGATGACAGACTGTGATTGCTGATAACTTCTGAATTTCTTCCCCTTCCTGCTCAATGGGGCAATGGGAATCATTGTCCCATGCTGTAGTCTAGGGTTTTGTCTTGGGGACTTGGGAGAAAACTTAGAAATGCTCCCAAAAGGCTGAAGCACCTCAGCCATGGTGTGAGCTGGGCTCCTTGGAGGGTAATTTGTGACACGGGTCTGTGGGTTCTTGATGAACATTTTAAAAATGGCCCTGGTACTTCAGCTGTAGGAAAGTCAGGCTTTTTGTACCTTTTTTCCTTAAACTATTATCAGCAGCTGTGAAGTGATGCAATCCATATGCCGTATGGAGCACCTATATATAAAAATCTGACATATGGATGTTGTGAAGTTCTCGGGAGATTCCACATGCTTGAGATCACCCACGTGCTAAAAACATTCTGTTTGGGAATTAGTTGTTGAGATTTATGTTGAATTTCCAAAGTGAAACCAGGCAAATTGTACTGGGAATATTTGTAGTACGGAGTCAGGTCTGAATTACTCTTTCTAGTCCCCAGTGGAACACCACAGGTTTTGGGAAGGATGTGTTTGGGCTGAATGTTTTCAAGGTGTCTCTGCAGATAGCTTATATTGGATCTCTTAACCAATTGGGTCTGAACTGTTTGTAGCTCGTGGTTCTTTACTGTCATCTCCTGCCCTCCCCTAGTTGGGGGCCTGTCTCCATGGGCAGTATGGGAGGGGGAGGATGAGCACAACATCACTGAACACCTGGTTTCTCAATTAAGTCCTCAGGACTCAGATGTGTTGTTTCGCTGCCTAGAAATTAAGGCAGCCTACTGGCTGCTGTTTCTGTGGGACTAGAAGAAAGTAAGGCATATCAATGGATCCAGAAGTTAGTAAAGCACACGGTTTTCAAGATGCTTCTGCCTTTGCTAACACTGATTTTCCATGCTGCTGTAGCTCGTCATGTCAAAATGTTTATCTGAAGTTCTTCATGGCTAACTAGCAGGAGTTGGCTAGACTTATTTTTTTTTCCTTTTTTTAAATCTTTTTTTATCCACTGAGATGGGAATCCACCCTTCTACTGCGGATTTGGCTGGTGCAGTAGGGCTGGCTGCACTAACCCCCCAGGGAATTCGCCATCAGAGCGTGTGACTGAGCGGCAAGGTGGGCATAAGGCATGGTGGGCATGTTGGCTCCACACAGATGGAGACTGAGGATTGACTGAGCAAATGGTAAGGAGGAAGGTACATATAAACTGAAAAGACTTTTCAGTTTTACTCACTGTTTAAGAAGCACATAGCAAGTGCTATAAAAATACAGACGAGTAATATGTAGTTGGTTGATCCTCCCCTGGCCTCAGCAGAGGCAGATGGAATTGTGCCTGTTTATCTGCTGGTTTGGGGGCTTGTTCAGAGTGAGTGTGAATACAAACTCTGCTGCTGCACAAGGATCATGATCTAGGGAGGGCTTATACCCTTGGACGTGCTGTGCCCCCAGATGTTTCTACCAGTCCTTAAAATTTTCATGCAAGACATTTCAAATTGCTGTTGCCCTCTCTGTTGATTTTGTTTTTGTGGAATGGCAGAGGATTGACAGTGATTTGGATCCGGCTTTCTCAAATGCTTAGTTCAGGGCCTTACTGATGCAGTGATGAGGAGTAGCAGCAAGCAGCACACTCTGGAGCTTGGTTATTTAGCCCATGTTACAGATGTATGTAGTAAACCCCTTTCTCCCCAAAGAGCTGTCAAGGTGAAGTTAATTCCACTACCAATAAATGTTTGTTGTAATGTAGGAAGCAATAGCAGGAGAGTGAGCCTACAGCATGTGCCTGTACATCACTTTAATTTGTAATCAACCTGGAATGATTTCTAGTTCGTAGCTGTGTCTTAGTTATTTGCACGTGCTGTGCTACAGTGGATTCTAGTTGCTTAAAATCCCTGTCAGGGAAGAAACATTTTTCTGGCTTTTATTTGCAATGAAAGCTGTTCCCTAGAGTCATGTCAGCTGTAGAAATCCAGACCCTAGCACAAGTGTCTGCATTAAAAACTGGGCTTTGGGCTCCATTAAAATACTGTGACTGCACATGTCACAAACAGAGACAGGCAGTGCAGTAGCACAGACACATGAAAGATCCTGCTTTGAAACTGAGGGGCTTTTGAAACTGTGGGGCTTTTGAAAATGAGGTTGCAACCCCGGAGAAAAGAAACAGCTTTCTCCTCTCTTTGCTTCTTCCAGCCTCTGTCAGCTTCTGGCTTTAAATTTTCTCTGAAATTATGCACTTGTCTCTTAGTAATCTTCTCCCATATTTTAATTGGGAATGGCAGGTAAGGAATAAGGTCAAAGAACTGGAAATGACCTTGTAAGACTGAGACAGTAGAGACTGTCCAAGATGGACTTTCACTTAAAACTGGTGATAGTAACTGCCAAATTTTTGGGAATGTTTGCAAACTGCAATTAGATCAAGCAAAATTACATAAAACTTTTGACCTTTGAATATTAAAAGGGCTGGAGGACTCTGAGAAGAGAATGGCAGGGCTCCAGTGTATCATGACAGTTTAGTCCACACTGTGTAGGCAACCAAGCATGCTGATGGGTTAATGCAACTTTTTCACATTTAAGAGAAAAGTACATATCCTCTTCCTTTTTGTACAAAGTGTTTCATGTGTTTATATATGTGTGTGCGTGTTACTCCAAGACATAAGTGGGGTGCATGCCCTTCGTTGCCTCTAAGGGTTGGCTTGCCTGTTCTGGCCAGTTTTTATAGATGGCACATTGCCATGATGTAGGACTGCCTTTTAGTTCTGTAGCAAACACTGTGGCCACCACGTGTTTAATATTAAGTCTATATTCCCTCAATTCCTTCCTTCCGGAGGAGGATTGGAGCAGTGTGCTTTGGTCAGTTGTGCTGCTCTGTTGTGGTGTGGCAGCAGGTGTTTCTGTTACTAGGGGATGTTGGATCCAAGGGAACTTTTGAAGTGGAAGGGTTTATGGTGAGGTCACAGTTCCTGGGGGAATTAATTCATCAGATCAGCTGATGAGAAGTGCTGTCCCTTGCCCTAGCAGGTAAGTGTGTGCTCTGCTTTTAAGCATGTGAGTAGTCATGTTGAACCTGGATTAGAAACTGAGACTGCTTTTTGACAGTGTCAAAATGAATTAGAGAGCAATAATAAACCCCAAAGAAGAGAATAGAATTTAAAAAACTGAAGGCTCTTACCTTGCTCATCCTCTGCTCTTGTCCTACTCTTTTTTTCTATGGAGCAAAAAAGAGAAAAGTGCTGAAGGCTGTTCAGATTTTCAGTGCAAAAGACTAATGTTTTGGTGAGATGACCAGGAAATAATGGTCAGAGACTTGCAGAGAAGCACTGAGATTTGCATTGATTTTTGAATCCCTGCTTAGTACTGCGGGTCATCCAAGATCTAAACTACAACAAAGGGCATTTTCAGAGGCAGAAAAACAGAGATCCCTTAGCTGCAGAGTGCACTAATCTGGTTATGGGTTTTATGGATTCATACTGCTTGGTGTGGGACTCCTGGGTGTGTGCTCTTAGGCAGAATGAACATTTTCTCAAAGATTTTCCAAGGCATTAATCCCAGTAACTGGGTAATTCTGTGTAAGTGCCAATTAACTTCTTGTAACTCTTTGGCAGCCTGAGAAAGCTCAAGTGCAGTTCCCCCCTTCCCATGCTCATGGGGAGGCAGAGCTGGGGAACTTGAGCCCCAAGGTTGCTGTTACATTCCTGGTGCTGATGGGATCCCTGAGGATGGCAGATGGGCCCTTGTGCATTAGGGACACCCAGGAGAGGGATGGAGTCTGTGCAGTTGGTGGTTTAAGGATCTTACCTAGCATCATAAAAAAACTCAGGGGCAAAGAAAAGGTAGAAGGCAATTCTCCCAGGCCTTGCTCAGTGGGTACAAAGGGGTGAACTCCTTATCTCCCCGTCCCATTCCCTGCTTCAGCACCAGGTTTTGTCTGTATTTTCTTCCAGCCCCTGGAGGAAGTGAAGCGAGGCTCATGCAGACAACTCTTTGGTATCTAGGCTAGGGAGCAGAGATATGTCCTGTAAAAAAAATGTCCTTCTGAGTGTAAATAGTACATGGAGGGCCAGCAGAAGCAATCCTGAAAGCAGCCTGGACTTAGACTTTCTGAAAGTCTGAATCTCTGTCTCAGTTCAGGACACCTCATTTCCAAAAGCATTAAAAATTTCCATACAGCTTTAGACTGTCTCCAGATACCTACCCACTCAATCTCTAATTAAATGTAAGAATTTCCACTTTATGATTAATCCTTCTTTTCAGGGCAAGTTGCAATATAGTTGAAAAAGTAAGACTTATCTGTCTGCTGCTTTCCTTCAGCCTTTTTTAGTTTGCAAATGAATGTAGGGTCATCTTATATCATTCGTCTTCTTAGAACTTTTGCCAGTTTTAATTCTGTAAAATGCAATAGTCATTCCTCATACTTATCTGTAAATTGCATTGAATCTTGTTGCAGTCATATTAGGTGGTAATGATTTATATGCCTTCTAATAATTTATTTGATTATGCCAGCTATGTTCCATTTCTAAAGAATTATCAAGTTAATGCTCTTGCGTAGGGAACAAAGAAATATTTTCCATAGTTCTTAACTTTGCCTTTCTGCACTTTGGTACAGTGCTGCATGTTTGGTTTATTAATATAGTGATGTGTAAGGATCAGGCTGACAATTTATTACAGGTATTTAATGTTGTTAGACCCCAGGTTGCCCAGAAGCTGTGTATCCAGAGGTGGTTTCAAATGTGGTGAGTGTCAGTGCTTTGGTGCTTCTGCCTCGTGCACATCCTCAGATTCTGCAAGTCTCTGATGGGAGTATCTGTGCTGGGCACAGATGGGGCTGATGGCTCTGAGCTCAGTGGGAATGTGAAGGACAAATAACACTGTCAAAAATCTCAGTGGCAAAATACGTTGGGTTTTCCTTTCCTTTTCCTTATGCCCCAACAGGTCTGTGCCAAGCATAAGGAACTCTCACCCCCCTCATCAACAAAGGGCTGGATGCAGGGAAATAGCTAAGCACATGTTTAACTTTAGGATTGGAATTGCTCCTACAGATTTCTGAGGCAATTGTTCTCTCAAAAAGAAATAAACAGGAAATCAGGCTGCTGGGGTAGAGACAGGGAGAGAAAAGCACAGTAGGACTAAAGAAAAGTGATTTTTTCTGTCTGGTGTGTTCCATACACAGGAAACTTTCAATATTTCCTTTCTTGATGGACTGTCTACCCTGTCTGTTTTCTCTCCCTTTTGGAAATTTGTGCCTAACTCCTGGATAATATGCCTCCTACGCCAGCTGACAAAAGACAAAGAAGTAGGAAGAAGCTTCAGCTTAAGGGGAAAACTCTTCTCTTCATGAAAAAATGATGCAGTTTTTCTTTCCTTTTCCTTGACTTGCATATTTAGAGAAGCACAGGAGGGAACAAAGTATTGCACAAGTGCAAATAATGTCCAACTTTTTTCTTCCTCGCCAAAATTTCTCTTTGAAAAACAGTAACTTTCTTTCTGAATATGTTGGCATAAAATACAATTTTTTGATGGTGTTTGAATGCTGGTTTTTTTTGTCATTTAACAGTTCAATGCTGCTGAGACATTGCACTTTTGAACAGGATGAAATATGGTTACTTCTTAGGAAAAATTGATACGTTTGTGATTACTGTAGAAGGCAGATTGTTGCCTTTTCCAGAGTTCAGAATACAGGCTGGTACTGTGTGTGCATGAGAGAAGTAGTACAATTCAAAGGGACAGAAATGATAGGTGGGAGAACAGGAAGATATTTTACCCAGTGCACAAACACCTGGAATCATGCAGAAAATCAAACAAGAAATGACTTCCTAGCAAGAAATTAAAGCATCCAAGCAATGAAATGAATAAGTAAAGAGACATATGATATTCTCTCCCTTTAAACCAGGTTTTTCTTCTCTGAAAGCACTTGATTTTTTGTAGAATTTGAATTCTGACTCTGTAAACTGCCTTGCTCCCAGCTCTGCTCTTTAATAGCCCCTCTGATCCATTGAAACTGAGGAGCCAGATCCACAGCCTAGGTCACAGCAATTGTCCCCAATTACAGAAGTACACTCCATGTCTCCTTGTCAAAGTTTTTCTTTCCCTTTTCTTTCCCATTTCTATTTGTATTTGTTATTGCTTTGTATTGTTGTTATTGTATTAATTTTACCAGACTGTCACTGGGATTGGGAGTGGGCCTCAACATCTCTGTTCGTGTGCTTTTCAACATTATTTTCTTTTTAACATTAGTGAAGACAGCTGTGTGCACACAGAACATCTGGGGCTTGCTGAACTGTGAAACCTCCTGACATCGATGTTTAATTTGCATTGACGTATTTTCACTTTTACTTTATACCTGCTTACAGCCTTGCATGTCTTTTGGCTCTACTGTTTTACAGATGTCAAGTAGCAGGGAACTGAAACAGAGGATTACCCTTGGTTTTCTTCGAGGCTGTGGTGTGTGAATAAGGAATTGTTCCCAAAATTGTTCCTGTGGCTGCTGAGCATTGTTTGTGTTTAAACAGTGACTTCTTGTTTGCTGATACTCTCTTTTTAAGTGTTATTGTTTCATAATGGTCATTTGCACTTGTACAGCCTCCTTGTCAAGAGGGAGGTTGATGGTTTGCTAAGAGGCTGATTTCAACCAAATCTTTTCACAGACATGGTTATTCGGGAATGCAGCAATCTTCTGACAGATTTTCTACTCTATTAAGCAGCCACATCATCTCTGTGATTAAAAGTGTCTACTTTTACAAGAGTTGGCTTTGGTGTCTTGAGGCCATTTGGGTGTTTACAATCAGTGCTGAAAAGCAGCTGATTCTGCAGGTGGCAGTTCTCTGGCTGTGCCCAGATGCTTTCTGGTGCAGATGTGCAAGTACCATGTCTGATAACTTCTTTGTCTCTCTGTGCAGAGGGGCAGTTCTGTTCAAAAGGCACAATAACTCCAACCATTCTATGATTCTCTGCATCCCATGGCCTTCTCTGGACCCATCGGATTTGTTTGATTTCCAAGAAAGGACTTGGTCCCCTGGGAGCATGGCTGGTTCCCCGGAGCACGGCTGGTTCCCTGGAGCACAGCTGGTTCCCTGGGAGCACGGCTGGTTCCCCAGAGCATGGCTGGTTCCCCGGAGCACGGCTGGTTCCCCGGAGCACGGCTGGTTCCCCGGAGCATGGCTGGTTCCCTGGGAGCACGGCTGGTTCCCCAGAGCATGGCTGGTTTCCCGGAGCACGGCTGGTTCCCCGGAGCACGGCTGGTTCCCCGGAGCATGGCTGGTTCCCCAGAGCATGGCTGGTTCCCAGAGCATGGCTGGTTTCCCGGAGCACGGCTGGTTCCCTGGAGCACGGCTGGTTCCCCAGAGCATGGCTGGTTCCCCAGAGCATGGCTGGTTTCCTGGAGCACGGCTGGTTCCCCGGAGCACGGCTGGTTCCCTGGGAGCACAGCTGGTTCCCTGGAGCACAGCTGGTTCCCTGGAGCATGGCTGGTTCCCGGGAGCATGGCTGGTTCCCCGGGAGCATGGCTGGTTCCCCAGAGCACAGCTGGTTCCCCAGAGCATGGCTGGTTCCCCAGAGCATGGCTGGTTCCCCAGAGCATGGCTGGTTCCCCAGAGCATGGCTGGTTTCCCGGAGCACAGCTGGTTCCCTGGAGCACAGCTGGTTCCCTGGGAGCACGGCTGGTTCCCCGGGAGCATGGCTGGTTCCCCGGGAGCATGGCTGGTTCCCCGGAGCATGGCTGGTTCCCCAGAGCATGGCTGGTTCCCCAGAGCATGGCTGGTTCCCTGGTTCCCTGGCTGCACAACAGGGCTCTGCTTTGGGCCCTTCCAGTGGATGATTCTCTTTTGCCCACAACTTCCTCCCAAACCATTGTGTTTGCCTGTTGACTAAATCCTTATTTCCTTGGGTCTGTAGTGACCCTTTAATGAAGGTTAGGACTATTTTTCCCAGAGATGTGAAATATTTGTTCCCCACAAATGTTGGCCCTTTGCTTATTCTTGAAGGTGTGATGTAGCTGAATTTCTTCACTCTTTCTGTTCTGTTGTTGACTAATCTGTTTTTCCACTAAGGCTCTGTTATGAGAGAAGGTTATATTACAGAGAAGATACTTGTTTGTTTCAAATATTTTGTTTCTTCTCTGCTGGGAATACTAGTATAAACACCAAGCAATCTGAATGTAAATAGATAAAATTATTAGTCTTGCTGTTTTAGTCGCTTGTCATTACACTTGAGGATAAGGTTACAGCTGATTATACAAAATACCTGAACCATACGTTTTACATTCTCAATCAGCACATTATAGATGAGCTGTGAAAATCTGAGATATCTTTTTATGATAATTGAGAGAGATTTTCCTTGGAGTATGCAAGACTCTTGAGAGAAGTGGAATTGCTTGTCTTTAATTCTGTTATAAGCTTTACTGCTATTTATTTAACATGCAGTCTATTGCTACTGAATATTTTTCTTACGGCTTGCTGTCAAAAGTGTCAAAACACTCAGAAGGTTGCTCCCGGATTTGATGCCCTCTGCACAGGAGCTTGTTTGTTAGACCAATCTGAAGCATCCTCCACGAGCCCAACTCATGTGCAAAGCAGCAGTGCACTTATGTGAAGAAAATGTAAATTGTTATTGCCTGAGTGGGCCCCTTCAGCTCCCCACTTGACATCGAGAGTAATCAGCCAGCCTGGGGCCCAAAATGCAAATTGGCTTAGATTTCTCCAGCCCTTGGACTGAGCCCCTTGGGGCCATCCCAGACCCAAACTGCCGAGTGCAGCAGATCTCTGGTCCTTGGCTTTGGAGATTTGAGGTTGAGAGCTCAGGCTTGAGTCACTTCTACAGGTCTGGGCTGTTATATTCCCTGTGTCCTCAGCATGGGCAGATTGGATTGACCTGCTCTTGCCTTGGGGGTGTCAGTACCTCACAGGTGTTCCCCCTATAATGCCCTGTGGGGCAGCTCCAAGGTGCTCCCTGGAAGCAGAAGACCTGCACTTTTGGCAGTTAAATGCTTTTTAACAGGATGAGAAAATTTCATGTGCTGGGACTGTGCAGGTGAAGGCCAAAGAGGACTTTATGTTTGACTGAGAGGCCCTTCAGCTTGGAACTGGCTGAACCCGTAGCTTGTTCTAGCACCAGGAGGCTGAGCTCTGCCAGGGATGGGGGCTCATGCAAGCACCTGGGACAGTCAGGAGGCTTATTGGAGACCCAGCTCCTAAGGAGCACCTGGCTCCAACCTCATCATCTGCAGAAACTGGATGTGGCCAGAGATTCTGCTGGATTTTTACAGCCCATTTCATGTCTTCCTCTTCAGCCCTTCCTTGCAATGATTGCAAATAAAAGCATAGCCATGCTGCTTACCTGGTTGAGATTCAGGTTAAATTCATTTCAGAATAAAAAGTTAAATATTAAATTCTTTATTTAAATAAAGCAAGTAAAGCACTAATGCAGTAAGCTATAATTTTTGTGATTTTGCTACAGAAGGTTCAGTTTGTCCCTGAGTAGGCGAGATACAGACAATAAATAAATGTCTTCCTGCCTAGATGTACGGCAGTAAGTGGAAAGTTGCAACTCATTTTTCTTTGCTGGCACCTGTGACCAGCGTTTTTATGCTTGGCTGTGTTTGTTTGTTTGTCTAAACTCACAAGAATTAGTTTCTCTATGGCTTTAGGGTAGACTCTCATGTTCATTAGCATGGGAGAGCACTGCTGCTCCTGTCCCTCCCTCAGCATTTTAGTAGAGGTTTTATGCAGCTGGAGATTGCCAGGCAGGGTGGGAGAATGCCTCTGCTGAGGGGGTGTTGTGGGGGACTTGGATTGGCAGGACACAGCTTGTGCCTCAGTTTATGCACAGGGATTCAGAGGTTGGAGAGCCCAGCTGAGAGCTGGTGTAAAGCCCTTAGCTGGGCTTATCTGGTTGGGATGTGTTCTCCACAGTGAGTCTCAATTCAGCCCACTCAGCCATGCTCTCTGTTTGTTTTAGTGTTCGCAGAGTCAGCCTCTGGGGCATTAACTCCGGAGGAGATTTCTGTCTGTTTACCAGAATGGAAATAGCCTAGTTTGGGAGTGGGCTGCAGTCCCTTCAGAAAACTCATCTAATATATTTCCTGTAACCACAACTTAAAAACAAACACACCTTTCCAAAATGTTCTTCAGTTTTTCACCTTGGTATTTCTCACACGGGCAGTAATCACCCACTTCTCCTTTTAAGTACAGAGCTCAGCATACTGCAGTAAAGAACCGACTTCTCATGCCTGATGAAAAAGATGAGTGGATTTTACAGTGAAATTCCCATTGCTCTGGGGAGCAGTCATCATGCTGAAAAAATGTTCACTGACCTGTGTGACACAGGTGCCATCTGTGTCAGGATTTTGGTGGAGTTAACCCCTGATAGTTCACTTTGCAGAACATCCTATCTTAACATTGCAAAGCTACAATGCTGGCTTTAAGGTTGTTAAACCTAATCTG
Source organism: Sitta carolinensis (assembly GCA_032173965.1). NCBI lineage: Eukaryota > Metazoa > Chordata > Aves > Passeriformes > Sittidae > Sitta > Sitta carolinensis. The sequence goes on along the minus strand of CM063286.1, from coordinate 8,771,528 downwards.
GCTTGGTAATCATTAGATTATCAAGTATGTGCTGGCGTGGGTTGTGCAGGGCATGACGTGCTGGAATTTTGAGGTGCCTGTTTTTTGCCTGCTGTAATTTGGGGCCTACCCCAGTGAGCCTTTGCACTGGGTATGTTTAGTCCAACTTGTGGTTATGAAATGCAGGGTTTTGCATCATTGGCTTAGCAGTGTATCAAAAAGAGATGTCTAAATATTATTCCCCTCCCTCTGGAAGTGATTGGCTGGGTGGCTGGGCGGGTTGTTCATTTGGGGGGGTACTAATTAATTCCACATCACTGACATAAATTTCGTGCTGACTTTTCATCCTAAACTCTTCATTCCTTGATCTTTTTCTTTGACTGAACTTCTTTCTTTTCTTCTGGTCCTTGTACTGGCTTTTTGGCTGAATAGAAGGTACTTAACTAAATTCTGATTCATTATTACAGCTATTCACTCTTATGGTGTGCCCAGGTAATTACCCAATGCCTTCTTCCATCATTTGTGCTGCTCATTTTTCACTGACTTCGCCCCTTCCACCATGATCTGCCTCTCTGACCCATGGGGGGAGCCCACAGCAGCAGCAGCAAGCTGGACCTGAACTTTGGCTTTCTCTGCAGTCCTGGGCTCAGGCATGAGGACTTGGAAAGGAGAGGTTGTTTCTGATGGGCATGAACTCTCTGGCTCAGCAGGCTGCAGAGGCAAGATCCAAAAGCCTGAGGAGGCTGAAGCAGGATTTGTTTTCTGTACCTCATGTGTTGCCACAAGCAACCTTGGTGTGTCATAAAGCAAGATCTATTCTTCTCTGGACTTTAACCTGCCCTGGTCAGCTCTAGCTTCAGAGGGATCAAGCACAGGATACAGTCTGTGGCTGCTGGAGCACCTTTGTGCTCCTGGGAAGCCTCCCTGTGTTTCATCTGGAAGCTTCATATGTTCAACACAAACATTGCTAAATAGAAATTTCAAGGTAGCAGATTTGTAGTGGCTGTGGGGGGAAGGTAGGAGTGGTCTTAAATTTGCAAAAATCTTTGACTGCATTAAAGCTGTGTACCAGGATGTTTAAAAATTTAACATGAAAACAACAGGCTGGCAGCCTGCAGTACTGCAGACTTAAAAATTAAAAAATGCCACCATGTTTAATGGAGCTCCCAAAAGTAATGATAAAAATGTAATTACTTCTGATGAGACACATATTCTATTAAGTAAAGAATATGGTAACTCTTAATAGGCTTGGGTAACCTAGGTAATTTAAAATGAGTTATATTTCTTAGAGCTCAATATGCAAATGAATTGGAGATTATATATAGTTAATATTTGCAAGATAAACAGACAGTAATTTAATTGATTATGAACAAACCCAAATCCTTAGAATGATTATGGCCATGCTGCTGTTTGGGGTCAGTTTAACTCAGGGTTGACATTGAGACCTCAGTTCAAAAAAGCACTTAGCTGTTAGGTATCTGGGCATAAGTGTTTATGCAATTTTTCATCTCTTGTGTGGCCTGAATGCAGTCACACTTTGACTCCATAGGTACACAAGTACAGCGGGAACAGTTTATTTTCAGGTTTAACACACAGTTTAATGGACACAGTAATAAAGCCCTTTTCTACTGAATTTTAGACTGTTAAGAATGACACACATCTTTCCAAGCTACTATTGAATTTGAGGTTTAACTTCAGTCAAGAACCAACTGGTTGGTACAACAGAAACAATATTACCAAATGACCAGTTAGCTGCCATGATGGAAACAAAATAAAGAACAGTTTTGTTTGAGTTAAGAGTCTACAATTTCCCCAGACTTTTCTCCTCTATACGCATTGTTTAAAAAGTCCCAACATCCAAAGTACCGGAAAACACAGAAAAGAAAGAAAACATTCAACATTATTTCTGCCAGATAGTTTTAGAACACAGAGAAGTCTGATGTGAGGTAAAGCAGGATCAGACATGCTAAGCAAATTTAAATTGACAAATGTAACTGGAATTGAATTCACTGAAGCTGTGTCTGTAACAGGAATGAACTTGGTCAGATGATTACACTCCATTTTGATAGAAAATAATGAATATTGATTAAGTCTGTGGCAGGTGTCACTGCACTCTGCAGCAGTAGCCAGAGGAGGTAGAGGTGCATAGGGTTCTTAGCAGGTGGTCCTGCCTTCCTGCTGTATTGGCCTCATGTGCTGCTCTGCCCTGGGGCTCAAACCAGGCAAGCTGGGCTTGGTGTGAATCTGGGGTTTTCTGTGCTGGGGCTCCCTGGGGTTTGGGCTGGGAAATGGGCATGCTGGGGCCATCTCTGTGACTGAGGAGGGGGGTCAGTGTTAAAGGCTGGATTTTGCTCTGAGTGTTAGAAATGTTAGAACTGTCTGTATAACTGGGAAGAAATACCTTATGGAAAGATTAGAGTGCTTAGAGTTTGGTAGCTGTTGGACATCCTAACAGAGGTTCACTTTCTAATGGACTTGGGCATTAGTAAAAGAAACCTGTATGTGTCTGCTATGGAACTGCTGAGCATGGAATATTTATTGAGCTATAATCAGAGCTATGGAGAGTTTAAAAATAGTATGGTCTGCTGGGAGAAAAAGGTATGAGTATGTATTAATATATATTGTATTTATACCCACAGCATGCTTTCTTCTGGGAGGTGAGTTTTATTTATAGTATATTACACACAGAACAGATTTTGGAGACACCTGCGTGTCTCTGAGGATGAGGGACTGAGTGCCATGGCTGAGGGGATGCTTGGAAAGGTGTGGGAAAGCCAGCAGTGGCTGTAGGTAAGAAAGGGGCAGTGGGTCCCTGCAAGACGTTTCTTGTGCTTTAATAGAGTGGGATTTAAATTTAGAACTCTTGTGTGACCCAATGTCAAGTCAGAAATGTGTGGTTGAAAGTGTATAATCAGCTCCAAGTGGCTGCCTTGTAAATCTCAGGAGTGGAAACTGGCCTCAGGCTAGCAGACGTCTCTGCCACATCTCTGCTTGAGTGAACTTTAATTTGACTCTATCAAGAAAAGCAGTGAGAGAAAGAGAGGAAGAAAGATGAACACAGCACAAGTTGCCCAAAATAGGCTTTGTATGGATAAAGGTGATTTTACTGGAGATTTGGCAAAGAGTTCTGTGTTCCCCAAGGAAAAGCAAAGTCCTGTTACGAGGTGTAGCGAGACAGGAAGGGCCAAGAGAAGCTCAGAGAAATGCTCTAGCTCTGACTTTGGGAGCTGCTTCTGACTTTGTTGGGTTGGATGTCTGCACAGTACTTCCAAAAATGAAGTGATGTCAAACTGGAATTCTACATTCTTCAATCTGGGGCCAGTCTGCATAGCACTCTGTTCTCTGTGCAGGGCTTTGTTTGTTTAAGCTGCTGCCAAAAGCAAATCGAGCATCTCTGTGAGCATCTGCAGTGGCACTAATGACCAGTGTGCTGTGGGCATGCAGAGCTGTCCAGGGAAGGAGTAAGGGCTCTAAACACTCTCTGAAATTTTGAGCAGCTCCTGGCTAGGGAGTTTTTTTGTGATATTAAAATGTGAATTCTTCCTTATGAAAAGAGGTTATCAATGTTGTAAAATTTGGCAAACCTAATCGACTCTGCTGTGATTATTTGTGGGTATATTGTAATCTACCATGTTTGAGACTAGGGAATATTTTGAGACAGCAGTTTTCACATGTCTCAAGACAATATAAAATAAAGAAGATCTTAGTGACAACTGGAAGTTTTATCTCAGGCCAATTTAGAGTCCTGGGAACTATGCATTTTGGAGCAATGTGCTATTGATTTCAGGAGGAGATGCTCCATTTTGTAGGTGCTAAGTATCTACTTATTTAAAGTAAAAAGTTCACAGTGTCAGTGAACCAGCCAAGATCTGAAACTCAATTTGCTCTTAAATGAGTCAACTTACTTTTTATAGTTGTGGTCTGGAAATTTAGCTTTTTATCATTTTCATGGGTTTATTATTTGAAATTTAGCAAACTACACATTTTGCACGTGTTCCTATGTTGACAGCAAACATAAACATTTATATCAAGTAACACTGAAAATTTGTGTTCTTCACACATTGCAAGGTGTCTGACTCCATTCTAATTTCCCTGAAGGAATATCAAAATAAGTTTTTAAAAGGAACCTGGATATAAAAACAATGAAACAGTGGTTAGTGAGTATTCACTAAATATAGATCTACTAGAAAAGCTTCTGTTTTCTGTTTTTCCAGGAAAACAAGGGTGACATAATCCCACTATTTGCACATATACAGTATTTGTGGCCTAGAACCCAAGCATGAAGATAAACAGAAATACAAGTAGCTCAGTCTGCTCAGCTTATTAAAGAGAGTATAGCTTGTAATACTCATTCAAAGAATTACAATCTCATCAGTGCTATAATCTCTTCCCTGTGGATTTTTTTCCTTACATAGTGTATAATTGTTTTTTCTTCAAATCATCAAAGTGCTTGAAAAGGCAGAATGTACTGAGACTTTCTGAACAGTAGAAATAGTCTGTCTGCCTACCTTGCCTGGTACTTGCAGTTGAGTCATGGCATGAGCAGTGTTGGTAGGAGAAACCTCTGTACTCCAACCTTCCAGAGTTATAAACTCATGCACTCTGTCATGTCTTTGCTGTGCATTTTCACCCTTGAACAGAAAAAGAAAACTGGCACAAAATCAACTATAAACTGTGAAACACCAAAATACCAGGAAGGAATATGCATGAGTTATTTTCGAAGCTTTTGGCACCACCTCTTTTGTTAGGGGAAAGGTACTTGTGAGCTTGTGAGAGGTGCTCTGATGGATGCTGAAGCCTGTCATAAAGTTCATTGTTCAAAAAGAAATCTTAGCTAATGTAAACTATGGCAAGAAGTGTTTACAAATAAACAGAGATTTGGCTGTCTTCTGATCTCAGAGGAATTCCTTTCTCTCAAACCCTGTCTATTTACAAAATTTTTTTTGTATTGAAATTAGGCAAGTGGTTACAAAAAAGCTTTTTTCCCCTCTCTGACATTCATATTGAAAGAGAAAACTATTAAATTCCCTTTATCTTAAAGCTAATTAGATCTAGTAATGATCTAATAATGTTTATTCCTGCATGCTGTCTCTCTTATAACTATGAAAATTACATAAGGGTAGTGGCATCTGTCTGGGAGTTTTGCAGACTGTGAGACAATGGTGTTAAAGTTGAGGTCTGTTGGAGCCATGGATGTAGTTGGATCTGTGCAGCTCCATTGCCAGACCCAAACTGTCCCATGGCTCTTGGCTCACAAACAGGCAGGGTTTGGTGCTGCAGGAGGAACCAGCTCTGCCACGGAATCCAAAGTCATTGGCTGCCTGTGTGTTGCAGGGTGAGCCATCTTCATTTCCAGGTCAAGTGTAAAGTATAATGAAATATAATTTGAAGTATAATGAAGTATAATGAACTATAATTTCATTTAATGAAAAGAGGCAAAAAAAAATCTCCCAACTTACAGTGCTGCCCATTGCTGCTGGGCTCTTCACCCCTTTAGGTGTGTGGTATACCTGAAGGTATACAGGTCCCTGAGCTCCTTGTGGGAGTGTGAGAAGAAAAAAATATATGTGGTGGTGTGGGGTGAATGTGTGTGGCTGTAACAGACCACCAGGCTTTGGTCTTTGAAGTTCTATGTTTATGAAGGAAAGTAGTGAATCTGAGAACTGTCTTGGTTTGAAAGACAGGTATTGGCTAAGGAAGGCAGGAGCCTCCCTTGGAATGGAAAAATATGACCCCCTCCCCTCTGAATTATTTTAATTTTGAAATTAAGAGACCTTTCAGGCAAAGATACGAGAAAAGGAGCAGCACTTCTTTCCCCGTGTGTGTCTGTGTAACCACAGCCACCAGCGCACGCCGAGAACGGCTCTGCCGCCATCGCGCACTCTGCGCTGCAGGGCCGGGCACTGCCACCAGGGGGCTGCTGGCTGCGGGCCTGCCGGGAGATCCCTGCGCCACCAGGGGGCGCTGCTGGCTGCGGGCCTGCGGGAATCCTGCCGGCAGGGGCGTGCTGGCTGCGGCCTGCCGGACATCCCTGAGCCGGCAGGGGGCGCTGCTGGCTCGCCGGGAGATCCCTGCGCCGGCAGGGGGCGCTGCTGGCTCCGGGCCCGCCGCCCCCTCCCACACGGACATGGTGGGAGCGGCCAGAGGGATGGGAGGGGGAAGGGGCTTCCTTCAATGGCAGCCGATCCCAGTGCCCTCTCAGGGTGGCCAAAGGAGCTGCAGCAGGAACCTCAGGAGATGCAAGGTGGAAGGGCAGGGCCTCCTGGAAGGCAGAGAGTGAAAAGGTACGGTGTAGCACAAACCTGGAGCAATGGCGGAGGTAGAGTGGGGCTGGGCAGTACCAGTCTGAAGGCAGCATGGAAAAGGCTCTTTGGGATTTTCTCACGGGCACTGGCTGCTCCCTAGGTCCGGGCTGTGCGGAGGGTGGGAGCAGCCCCTTTCCCTGGTGGGAAACGAGGGCAGTCCCACATCCTGGCAGGGCATGCACTAGCTCTGGGCTTCCCGACAGCAGAGCAGCAAAGGAAGCCCAGCTGGCAAGCTTGGCTAAAGCAAAAGAAAAAAACCCAAAAGAAGCAGACAAAACCCACAGAGACAGCAGAATCCCTGGTCAGAGACACTGGCCGCGTGTGCCCAGTTGAACTGCCCGCCAAAAGAGAGGGGCTGCCTCTCCTGCCGGCCTGGCTCCCGTTCACCGCGAATGGCAGCACCAGAGCCAGCGAGCACGGGGTAGGGCAAGCCACCACCCTGGCACAAAACAAAACAACAGATCAAAACCCCCAAAATGAGATGGGATAGGAAACCATCCCCAGGACAAGAACCCAGATAGTTCTTTTACTCAGTCAGTAGGAAATGAAGCTGCCACTTTGAGCAAGTTTATTTTAAAGCTGAAAGCTTTGAAGGTCAGCCCCAGTGGAGTGACATTTTAGCCAAGGGCAGGAGAGAAGAGATCATTCTGTGAGTGAAGCAGGGAGAGTTGTGACCTTAATGGAATTGTAAAAGCTGAACAAGACACAATAGAAGTGAGTTCCCATATCCAAGGAGGAGGTTTTTATTAAATCAAGGACAAAATGAGCAGTGGCAAAAGATGTGTGAATGCTTCCCGCTTCCCTTTTTTTTTTTTTTTTTTTTTTTTTTTTTTTTTTTTTTTTTTTTTTCTTTTTTTTCCCTGTAAAAAGCAGTTTTGTGGTAGACTTACCTTTTATTTCAGAATTAGTTTCTCTTTGGTAACCATCTTTAAAATAAGCTCCAACTCCAGGTCCTCCACATCCTACAATCTTGTCTGGTGTTGGCTGCTTCAAGTGTGCTGAAATTTCTCTGGAGGAGGGTAGTGGGGCAGTTCACAATTAAAACAGTGTGACAAGAGCAGCAATGCTCTGATGGCCAGAATCTCCAGATTGAGATGTCTTCTTCTAAAGATGTTTTAGGTTTATACCTTGATTATAAGGCCTGCAGAGCACTGCTCATGTTAAATGCTCTGAAAATGCAAACAGCATGCCGAAGGGTATAATCTCATGGTGAAAATACATTGCATGCACTTGAAATATCTTGATTACTTGGGCATAGTTAGAATCTCACTTAATTCTGTCTGCTTTACTGTAGTCAAATTTATTTAAAGTGTCTTACTTGCAATTTCTTTTCTATTAAGTGGAATGAAAAATTTCTTAACTCTTACCAAATTTAATTTTTGCTTCCAGCTGAAACATAAGCTTTCCAGACACCTGGCTTAGTGCTTCCAAAACACAGGCTGGTCTTTTTTCAGACTTTAAAAAATTTCTAAATTTTTTTTAGGAAAAAAGATTTAATTGTATTTCAATTCTTTACTACAAACTCCATAGAGGGCCATGGGAGATGTGAGAAACATGGATTATGATGAAAAATTTAACTCATCTCCCTAATGCACATAAATGCGCCATCTATTGATACTCCTGCTGGTCTACAGGAAGAAGCAGAATGACTTTGGTAGACTGACCAATCCTCTAAATTCAGCTTAAACTCTGTTCCATGTTCCCTCTGCCACATTTCTCTCACAAGCACTACTTGCTTCCAGGGCTCTGCCTGTTACCTCTCTGTGTAGCAGTTCATTGGTTTGTGTTTTCTCTGTGTGGAAATGGCACCTCCTAACAGGATGAGCAAAGCCAGCATTATTTAATATGTGTGCTTGAGAATGTGACAAGCTGCCTTCAAAGTAGCACCCACTACTTGAATGGCTTTCCATGGTACCCATAGCCATCTTGCTTTAATTGTAATTGATGTTTGGAAAGGACTGTATTGATTTGTAGATCTAACTTCCTTTAAAAAAAGCAAAATAATATTATTTTAACAGGAATATAAAAATATTGCAGAGAAGAGAGTAATGCTTTGTCTCTATTCAGAAGTAGGAGACTGCAATTACAGGTATGCGGGGCATCTTAAGTGCCTCAGTTAATAAAACATCTGGGAAATGGCAAAAGCTCAGGATCCAGTTGCAGGAATCTGAAGGGGTCAGATGTGAGAGCTGGAATAGTTCTTTGTCCCAGTATTATGGGACCTCTGTGGAGGAGACTGAAGAAACTTGCTGTTGGCAGACTGGATTCTGAGGATGGCAATATCTTCCTGTCTGTGTCCTGCAAAGTCTCCTTGGATACTAATATAGGTGAAATGGTTGGTTGTATTTGTTGTTGTTATCTCTTGACATAGCTGCTTGTAAAAGAGACCATATGAAGTCATGTAGATCTTGGAAAATACTTGCTTGTGCTTTCTTTATCATTTAAGGTAAAAGGTCTTGTGCCTTCTTGTAATCAGGCTGTTTAAGTGTGAAAAATGTACCTTCAGTAGTCTACTAATAGCATGTTCTATTCTTAATAGTACTTTAATCTTTGCTTCTTGTAGTTTTAATGATTAAAACTCTCTTCATGCTCCTGACTCCAGCTGATATAAGGTATTGCCTTTGTGTCTCACCCAGCCACTGTGCACATCCTCCCACTCATACCCTGCTGCAAGTCGAAAGCAGCCTGTTTTGGGGGATTTTGGATAGAGGGGATAGGTTCATGTTGTTTTCATATGGCTTCATTGCTGCCTGCTGAGACTCTTTGCTTTCAGGGCTGTGCAAAAGCCTGGTTTCACATGTTCTGTTCTGGGTTCAGCTTTCCATTGTCTAACAGCAAAGCAAGGGCAGCACATGAGATTTTCTTATGCTGGAAAGAATTTTAATTGATTGTAATCATAGAAGTAGAGGGCTTGGGGGATGGAGGCTCACTGGTGACTAGTGATTGTGCTACAGAACTGAACCTGGCATGAAGTTCCTGGAAAAACAGAAAAGTGTGAGCTGTGGGAAAAAACCTATCAGTGCTTTGTTGTGTTATGGGAAAGATACCTCACAAAACCATCTGGACTATGGAGAGTTGAGTTTCAAAGATCAGACCCTGCCAATGTGCAGGATTTTCAGGCTTGACATGTGAATCCCCATTCGTGTGGGAAAGTCTGTGTGCATTTCCCTGGGAATGATGTAAATGTCCTGCTGAAATTGGGAGAGGTCATGTTAGCCTATATGTGGGGGATCTGAAGATCTCTAGGAGGTGATTTGCCTCTGTTAGAACTGTGTGCTGCCCACATTAGTCTGTTGTTCTGCAAGTGTTCTCCTATGGTGTCTGCTTCAGGACACACTCGCTGGAGTTTTGACATCCCAGTCTGTGCTTTGAAGAGAGCCATAAACTCAGCTTCTTGCTGCTTACGCACATAACCTTGCACAAGAAAGGCTCACAGGGGAAAGTCAAAGAACTTAAAGGGAAGTTATGTACCAGCTCAGCTTTAGAAGCATTAGACAGCTTTCTTCTTCTTTATCAAAGAGTGATAATCAACTTTCTTCTTAGCGACAGAAGTAGCTGTAAAATATTTCTTTTCTCTTCCACCCTGTCTTTTTTCTTGTGAATTACTTTAAAGTTTGTTTTCTTAGTATGTACACAACTGCTTCACTGTGTGACTTGATGGAGAGACTCTTTCCTAAAATCACCATTAAAAAAGTCTGTAAAGCTTTTGTTGTCATACACAGAACCGCAATTGCCTATTATTTTAATATTTAGCTAAAATTCTGGGGGTTTTGTTTTGAAATAGTTCATAAAATTAAGATATAGGGCGAGGAAATGCAATGTCAAAAATATAATCCTGAGAGGTTATTAGTTACTTGCAAAGAAACAAATTTTCTTTGAGTGTAAATTTTTTCAGTGCACTGGGAAATTATACCAATGAGAGAAGTACAGGGTGCAGCAGCTCCTTGTCTAGATCAAGCTTGGATCATTTGTTTAGGACTGAGAACCAGCCCATAGATTTCTCCAAACAGAATAATTTTCTCCAAATAGTCTTCCTTAAAGATACTGCCTATGTCAGTTTAACAAAGAATCAAATTCATTACTTGATTGCTCAGAGCAGCATATGTGGAGAAATTTATCAGGTCTTTTCTGAGAGCTATTTGAATGTCTTAACTCCCAATGAATTTTCAGTTCCAATGGGAATTAGGCACCTGAAGAACTTCAGAAATCTGGCTTTTAATTTACTCTTTAAGCAGGGGAGTGAGGAGTTGGTGCTGTGGGTCAGGTCCCTGCCTTTCATTGTTGTTCCTAGCAGGTTCAGATTAGAGTGTGGGGATGAACCCTGCAGTTGCCTTTGGACTTCAGTATGTGTATGTATTTGAAATAGTCAGGTTTTTTTAATGTTGCTTTTGCATTTTCATACAAGTCCCCTTTTTGAAGAGGGGAGTAAAACCTTACAGTAGGATATGCTGGATGAGTCCCTGTGCTCTTGTCCTTCCATACAGGTGAGGATGTCTAGTCTTTCTTGTGCTTATCATGAGAACAGGATGCGGATTAAGACACATCTTGGTAGCTGATTTTAGTTAAAGTCCAAATTGCTGTAAGGAATTTATTTTTTCTGATGGGACAGAGTTCTCCTCTTAGGAGCTGACTGCATCAAGCTAATTACAGTATGAGGATGAAAATGTGTCATCTCAAGCCTGGGCTTCAGCACTCAGTACCTCACTGATTCTTAGTATATCAAATGCTTACACCAGAAGTGGAGGGTCACAGGCACAAGATAATCTGTATGAATTTTGATCTTTACCATTTCCTTTTTATTAGTAGAGGGAAACTGACTTAATTACTATTCCAACCAAGTAAAGAAAAAGCATGTTACTTGTTGGTACATTATGGGAGTGAGCTGCTTCTTGATATGGGTCAAATTATATAACATGTTTGGGTCGATCATCACAGCTTTCAGAGCAGTCTCTAAGGTTTCACCTGTTCACCAGAAGGAGAAACTTGTCACCCTCTGGGTTTGGTTTTGTTTGAATAATAACCATGGATGTTTCTTGTCTCTGATAGGAGGGAAAAATGGGAATTCAAGATCATGCTAGAAGTGGTGGTTGTTTTAAAATATTTCTTTGTGCGTTTTTCAGGAATGCAGCTTGCATACAAATTCTCAATGTATCATGGTAACTGGCAGTCTTCCACCCATTTTCATGCCTGTTGTTCAGCAGTACTTTCTTATACTGCTCCATATCACTTTGGTATCTCCCCTGAATTTTGGCCCTGCAGAGGGTCAATTTTGCTGTTATTTACACCCATGTGTCATTCTTTGTCTTACTGTAGTAGCAGACATGAGGGGATGTCTGTGTCTTATGCTGCAAACAAGAAATAAAAATTACTTACTTCCATTGGTCTGAAATGTAGAAGAATAAAACAGTGGCCTTAAAACTGGTGTCAGTGCCTTCATCTCCCACTGATAGGAGACCATAAGGTAGGCAGGGTAGCACTCTGGCATCTATGTTGCAGGATGCAGTTGATAGCAGTTGTGCCAGCAAGTGGAAGAAGGTTCCCCAAAGCTTCATCAGCCACTCTGCCTTTTCATTACCCTCTTCACCAGCAGAAAAGGTGGCTGAAGGAGAGCTTCAGTCACATCATTCAGGTTAATTCCCTTTGATGGTTTATCATCCCTTTCCAGTAGTCTAATGTTGTGACCAAAGTGTCTGTGCAGAATCACTGCCAACAGTTTTCTGTAGCCCTTCTTTGAGAGGTGCCAGGGGACAAGTTTGGTATCCCAAGAAGACCCAGTGCAGCCTAAGTCTGTATCAGTCAGTTGTGACTGCTGGTATTTTCTCAATCCAAATATGTTTTTTGTTCACCAGCCAAACATTTTGTATTACTGTTTTCGTTGTTGACAGTGTTTTATCTATGTCTTTATCTGATATGCCTCCAGGTAGTTTTGTTTGCTCTGGCACATTAACTGGTGTGAATTTTTGTGCCGCAGTTCTTCATCTATTTTGACATGTGTATCTGTCATTTTTATCAATTTTTGCCAAGACCAGACTGGTAGAATCTTCATCACAGTATTTTTTCTGGAATTGTCTGTGTGAACCCCTTCACATGAATTCTCTTTCTTGGTGGCTGAACAGCCTGGTGTTTTCTGAAAAGGAAGATTTAATTTATTTATATGCTGATGGAGCAATATATTAAAATGCTGGCAATAGTCAGTCTCTTGTTAATTGTTTTTATCACATTCCAGTGCAAATACCCTGACTGATATCATAAGCTTGGCCAACTGCTGGGCAAACTGAGAGAACCTCTGCTGCTGTCTGCAGGGCAAGTAGAAAAAGAGCAGCCAAGACCCAGAGATCCAGAGAGGTGGAGCTGTTTTGCTCATGATGACATTGGAAGATTATCTGAGCTGGGAGTGACATGGAGGTTTCTGACTTTAAGCTTGAAGTGTTGCTTTTGTTCATTGCTCAACCCTCCTGATCTCAGAGACTAATGCACACTCCCATAAGACATCATTCTCATTTTTATTATGAAAGGGTCTGTTAAATTTTTTAAACTGTTCTGGTGTTCTCCAGTATAAGCTCTTCTGCCTCAGTAAACCCAAACTTTCCTGTCTTTGTTTCTGTTAAAGCTGACTGAAAAATATATGTAGATGAGAAGTTGGCACAGCCCAGCCAGATTTGGTTTTTAGGGTACATTTCATCACTTACTCTTTTTACTCCATTCAGAGTTTCTTTTATATTCAGTCCCTCCGAGACAACCTCGGTGGAAGGAATTAAGCAGTCTTGAGGCTCTGTCTGCTGGATTTCCTGCTGATCTACTGGCAAATGTATTCTCTCTTTCTTGCAGGTTTATAAAGATACCATTGGTATGATTTCTGTTAAGTCCTTGGCATTAATAATTTGGGTTCTGATGAACCTGGACATTGACTTTACCCTTGTAATTTGCTTCCAACATTTGTTGTTTCCTACAGTACTCAATCTTTGGCACTGGGAACAATCAGGCTAATGATCTTGCTCTTGCCTTTGGGCTTCTCCAGCACGTTGGAACGTTTTGTTCCACTAGCAATACTAGCATTGCTGCTCTGCCTGTGAGAAGGCACCTGTCTGCTTCCTTAGTTGTGTTGCTCTTGGAAGGGAAGAGTTAACAATGTGAGGCTTTCTTACCCTTGTACAGCCCCACTGTGCTCCTTGTTCATGCCTCCCTCACCTGCTTCCTTCATCCTTTGGAGCTGCTTAGGATTTGTTTCATGTCTGTCTTCCTCTGTTGCTTTTCCTCTGAGAGCACACTGAGAGAGTAATGGGTGTGTTGGAGAAATAAAAAGCAATCTGGGAACAGAGATTGGGGGTAAAGGAAAGGTTGTACATGACAGAGGGGAGATGTAGCAGGACACAACACAAACAGATTCCAAAAGTTTCTTTTTCTGCTTAACACATTTAAACCTGTGAAATTTGCCACAACTCTAATCTTATTCAGGTACTTCAGTCATATGGACAAACTGAGTTTGTGTATGAGAATTCTTTCTCTTTTTTCTTCTGGGTTATTATTTAGAGAGTCCTAATGAGCCATGATTGTGCTTTAGGCTAATAGCTATCCAAGGAATTAAAAATTGGGGGGAACAATTATTTGAGTGCATTATTGCTTTATCTTCATTACTTCCAAAATCTGAAGGGTACTATTACTGTAAGCTGACTATAATAAGTTGCATCTGATTTTCTTTTAACTAGTGAATTGCTACCTCTTGAAATACTGGTTAATGCCAATTAAGAAACTGTGGTGTGATAGGTCTGATGTAGTTCTGGTGCAATTCCTCACTGTCTGAATAAAGGGTAGGGAGGGGAGGGAAGAGTTAGTTAGCAAGTTTTTTCTTGATGCTTTTGACTTTCTTATACACTTCTTTATTTAATAAGTGTACAAAGGGACTCAAATGCCATGGCTGCTGTTGAAGGTTACTTTGGGATAGCTCTGTTCCCTAGCCCTCAATAATTCTTCCTGTTCAAAAGAGTGGGGTTTATGAGTCTGACTGCTGTGTTAAGCAAAGCTGTAGGTGATGTGGAACACTGGAATTTCTATGTCAGTCCTGATGACAGCCTTCAAAGCCCCAGAAAGTGATGAAGGGATAAATCCTCACAGGGATTGGCTTCTTAAGCTGAAAGAAAAGTTCCCATGTTGTCTCTGGGTGTAGTTGACACATCTGGTGAGATTCTTTTCGACACTGGACGTGGCGTTTATTGTTGATGACCTCTTGGGTCAGTAAACAGGAGGTGGAAAGCAGGGCTTCTGGAGCTAAATACAGTAACTTCAATAAGTTAAAATAAGATGCTTGACCCTAACATCTTTCAACTTTGAAAAGTAGAGTTATCTTTTTACTTTAAAAAAAGCAGGCCTTCTACACAGTGCAGAGGCTTATGTAATAATCATAATAATCAGTGAAATTAGGTAAAACATACATAAATTTTAAAAAAATTGACATGCCATTGTCATAATTTTTACATACAATTTGAAAGGCAAATTATGTTTTTATAGTCATTTCCTCTATTTTCTGCAGCTTTCATTCTTGGCTGTCAGCAAATGGCTCATTAAGAACTAATATTAAATTCACTAGTGTATAAAGGAAAGGACCTCTGAGCCACTGATTAAAAAACAAGGTAGAGAAGGCCAAAGCATTTAATTGGAAGCATGAGAGCTGTTAATCCTTTTGTTTTTTTTTCCAGTCAACAAATTGCTGTTAAAATGAAAGAGGGAGAAAGGCTGTGCTTTTTCAGAATGTTAAAGGTTTGTGAAGGAATCCTTCAGGCCCTCCTGCCTTGCCCCTTGTGAATGCAGAATAAATCACTGGGAGGGGACAGTTATGGCACACCAGAAGTACTTCAAGTATTGCAGAGTGTAAATATGAAGGTTTGAAAATGAGGAAATGACAGATAATGCACACTTGCGACTGTGTGTGTGACTCCTAGCAATTTTTGGTAGTGACATTAATGTTTTGAGAAGCTTTTAACAACATCTCCTGAACTGCTTTTTTGGACGACTGGCAGTCAGAAATAGTGGTGAGATGTTTTTCATCTCTTGATTCAGCCTTCCATTGATGACATTGTATTTTGTTGTGAAAGAATGAAAGCACCTTCCCAAATTAATGGCTATGCAGGAGGAAGATGCAGTCACTCTGGTCACTCCAGAAAAAGCCTTTTGATCATTACCTTTGATAAATGTCCAGTGTGTCAAAAGGCTCCTGCAAAGCTAAGGCTTGTCCCCATTCTGGTTCAGTTGTGGTTTGCACCATTCCTGACCGTGTTGTGTGTTGTTTGCTGTGTCTTTTCTGTGTGGTGACCGTGGCTGGGACAAGGGATTTTACAGCACTACAGTCTAGTGTCTGGCAGAGTGGTGTCAGCCACAGCTTGGCCTCTAAGCACTAAGTCCATACAAATTTTAATACAAATGTATAGTAGCATACAGCATTGAACAAAAACAGATGTGTGGAGAAACAAAGAGAACCTGTTCTCAAGGGTTTTAACAAGGGACTCCCCAGGAAACAAAGGGAGCATGTAAAGGGAATCCTTAAAACAATGATTGCAACAAATAAACTGCTCATATATGATGTGTTTGGCAAAAATGACCCTTGGAGCATGGCAGGGAGATCCATTGAGTAGTTCAGCTCTGCAGACTATTTTGATTAAAAAAAAATCAAAACCAACACACAAAAAAACCCCAATGAGAGAGAAAGAACATATAAATATATAATAGCTATAAATCACTGGGTTATTCAATTATTCATATTCATACAACCCCCTGCATTTATTCTAAGAGAGAAAAAAAACCAGAAAGGATTCTTTCTCTTAGTTGTTTTTTATTATAAGCAATAGAGAAACAATAGTAAGTGATCTTTGTTCTTTCACAGTATTTGTATTGTTCATTTATTTTGAGTGCTTTACTGAGTCAGTTCATTGGTAAATTTTTTTAAACAGTAGCATTGACCTTTCAGCAAATGGCACAGAGTAATGGTGGGAAACAATTTTGCTTTTCAAATCATGTATTCCTGGTGGACAGACACAGGCTCTGTAACCTTGAGGACATGTCAGAAGTTCTTCCATCCTTCTATGGATGCCTCTCAGTAGTGTCATGGGTAGGGATTATTCAGTGAATAACTGCAAATAAAAATAAGAGGAAGCCTGCTAGCATTCATGCTGAAAACTTTAGATTATAGAGAAATGTTTCAGTATGAATTATTTGCTTAAATCCTTGTAATGGGACAAAATTTCCTGCCATGTAGTTTGATTGAGCTCAGGGAAGGTGAGTCACTGCAATGGAGAACTTGGTCTGTGATTTCTTTATAATACAGTATTGGCTGTAATTTACCATCCATTTTTTATGCTGTTAATCCCAAGTTAAATGCCTGGCAATAGCCATTACATGGCAGTGCATGACTTGCCAAGTTTGAGAGTGTGTGCACTGCCAGCTGTCGTGGTGCTGAGCCAACCCTGGTGCTCTCCGAGACACAGCCTCCAGCAGTGGGGCCATCTCTACAGAGAGGGGTCTGCTGGGAAACCTCAAGGATTAAGCCCTCCCCACCTGTAGCAAGTCAGATCCCCACAATGTTTAATTGTTACTGGTATCCCTTAGCTGATGATTCCTTGTCCTCCAGGTTTTGATGAAGCTCCTCATCTCCTTGAGCTGGAGCAGTTGAGTGATGTTTGCCATGTTGAAATGTCTCTCTGTGCCTGCAAGGGGAAGCAGAGCTTGATAATTACCCTGAGCAGGACAGCATCCATTCTGTGTGTCTTTGCTTTTGCATAAACAAGATCTTTGATACTATGTAGGGGGACTATCTAGGAATTATGTAGCTCTACATTTCACACACTCTGGTTATAGTTTCTGAATTTTAGTCAGCCCGTTTGAACTGCTGCTAGAGGTTTTGGTGTTGCAGCAAATACCTCTAGCTCCTTCTTCTACAAGTATGATCAAGTCTTCATATAAATCTGGAACATGTTTTATCCTCTTTGTTCCACTCATCACAGTACTTGATGACCTCTGCTGAAGACACTATCGTGCTGAGCTAAAATATGTTTGATTTTGAAGTAGCATTTTATTAAGAGTTCTTTCTCTGGCTTCCTGGGGAAGCAGTCTCTCTCATTGCTATCACTTCAGTAGCTTTATATGCCTATTTACAGCTTCATATTTTACTTTTGAGTAATCAACAACATGAGCTGTATCATTGGAGTATTGTTAACAGGCACTAGGGGGGCTGATTCAGAAATTTTTGAGGTCAGGTGGGTCTTTGTGAGCCTTGTGTAAGATTGATAGAAGTGGAAGCACACTAAGTAACTCCCTGTCCACACTGCTATCAGTCTGAATGCTGAATCTCTTTGATTATGGTTGAATCCTGTCGAGTTTTCTAGGAGAAATTACTGTAATGGCCCTTGCAGGGTGGGAGAAATAATTCAGAATTTGTAACTAAGTCATTACTCTGGGAAATCTGCTGCTATGAACCTTTCTGTACAGCCGTTTCCTGATGCCATGAAACTGTCTCCAGTTGATACTTAGCTTGGGTTGCAAACTCTTACTCATTGCTCAGTGAAAACAGCCTAGAGACTAAATATTGGCGTTTTCTTCATTTTGTGTGTTAGTTTATCTGTTTTGTTGTTGTTGTGGTACATAAACTGTGTAGAACCTTTGCAGAAAACACTGTCAGAATGGAGACTGACTGCACTCTTGAACCTCATAGGGTTTAGCTCTGAGAATACCAATGGAGAGTTTAATTTTTGAAGATGAGTGAACAGCAAATGCAGTCACTCACTAGGTATGCACACTTACTTCTACACAATTGAAGTCTTCAGTCAGAATATTAAGCACTTAATTGAAATATACAAAGCATTAGTAGCAGTTTCGTGGTGCTCAGTCTGTTCTTCAAGACCTGCTTATTCCTGCCAACAACTCAGTAAACATGAGAAGTTTTATTTTCTTTCAGGTTCAATTCAGGAGTTGTCACAAGAGTACATGAACACAGCCCAGTGTATCCTGTGTATTTTGTTCCCCTCTTCTGTCTTGATACAACTGAAAACATGCAGTAAATACCTCTGTTGACTTCTGTCACTGATCCTGTCTCAGAGAATGCAGGCAATGTTGTTTTATTAGGATAAGAAAGGACCTCTAGACTGTCCCTGTAATCTTTACTAAAATTTTCAAAGCCATTTCCTCTAAAGTGCTTTGAAGCCTGGTTCTCAACACTCAAGTTAAATATGATGGAATTAATTTCTAGATGGCCTTATCATAAAGCATGATAGCATCAGCTCTATGAAGAGTATTCCAGTTAGCATGTTAATTTTAATTATATGGAAAAAAAATCTGTTTTACCCTGATAAGTTAGTGGTTGTCATTGCTGTAGATTTTTTTGGATGTTCTCCAAAAGCAGGTAGAAGGTTAGCTAATTTTAACATGTGAATAGAGAAGGGAATATTATTCATACCCTTCCCCAAACAAAACTGTTTAACACTGCTTGGAAGAGAAAATTATAGGCTTCAAACAAATGATACTGTTCACACCTAGACTTTACATGGGTCTTTGAATACACAATGATAACCACTTTCTCTAGTATTCCCATAGCAACAGGAAAATAGTAACACAGATGTAAAGTGATATATTGGTGACATTCCTCTTATCTTGTCCTTTGGGAAGACTTTCTCTTCCTCTCTGCTGCAGTTGAGTATCTTCTCTCTGTGCCAAGGCTCCCCAGCTCAGTGCTGCTGCAGGGTACTCGGGTGTCTCGCTGCTTTCTGAAGCAGCTTCACCCACGTGTGTCCAGATCCTGCCTGGATGAACGCTCCCCTTCGTCCAGGCAGGAGAGGAGCTCAGCCAGTGCAGTGTGTGAGGAGCCTCAGGCTGAGGATGAGTCTTCCCCTGCCACCATGGGCATGAGGAGCCTTCTTTTCCTGCTGATGGCTGGGCTGAACCCCTCAGCAAACTGAGAATAGTGGGAGATAGGGAAAGTTTTCTCCCGTACATTGTTTAAAATGGGCTTTCACCTTGAGGTGCATTTTGCTCACTTGCAGGATGAATGAAAGAATGCACGGTATCCTGGTCCTTGTGGTTGCCTTCCAGTGTGAGATATCTGATGATCCCATGGAAACTTTGTTCGCTTTGTAATAGGGATGCATTGCCAAGCAGGTGCTGCTTATATGCACCTCTGTTTTTTTGTTTGTGTTTGTAGTTAATTCATGTTTGATACTATTTCAGTCTATGTTCTTGGCAATGTGGGCTTTTTTTCCTACTAAAGAAACATTGAAAGTATTGATATTCACAATGTTTATGGAAAGGTGCTAGCTGAAACAGGAAGCTTCATTTCTGAAATTCCAGTATTTATAAATTTATTTTCTTCCACTGTAGACCTTCAAGACATTTAGAAGTTAAATATGTGGTACAGATATTTTGTCATGGAATTATGGACACTAGTAAAATCAGAACGTTTTATTTCAGTTTCTGTAGTATTGTAATTTATGACTGTGGGAAAAGCAAAGCATTTTGGCCACCTGATAAACTGAAAATAAAGTGTTCTTCACACTGTCACAATTAGAGCCCAGGGAATTTCTGTTCTAAAAAAATAAGTACTTTTTTTGGCCAGATCAGAACACTAATTAATAAAATTTTAAAATGCTGTTGAAACCTGTGCTTGCATAATGTGCCTGGAACTGCTACTCAACCCGAACCCTTGACATTGTTAATATCATGGACTCTTTCAGTTCCACGGGAGGATAATGCACTCCGTCAATTTTGCAGTCTTCTCATAGTGTTGAATGTACCCTTGATCTTACTTTTTGAAAGAGACTGAATGGTAGACCTTGATTTATCTTTGCTGTACCTTTTATCATATTGTCTTCCTTATTTTCGTGTCATCTCTACCTTTGCTTTTGCTTCTCTGATCTAAGAAGTCCCAACATCTTCAGTCTCTGCTGATACAGAAGGATCAGCACAACTTTAATCAGTTTTGTTGCCTATCTTTGGAACTTTTATAATCCTGCTACGTCCTTTTAGAAGTAGTGTGACCCGAATTAAATAGAACACCTCATTCTTTTTTACATGCTCTCCTCTCCTTTGAAGTACATTTTGAACATGAGTATTTCTTTTTCTTCTTTCTTCTTCCTTTGGTTGCAAGAAAAAGATGTGTTCAGCAGGGCGGAGACAGGGCGGAGACAGTTATTTTTCCTTGCAAAGACTTTGGGCATGTCACTTGAAATAAAGTGGAAGACAGTGCCAGTATCTTGCAAGTATTGTACCCAATGTGAAAGTACAAGTTCCTTTTGAATAATGTATTATTTATCATGCATTAAACTATTAATAGAGTGAAGAGTCTAAGACGGCCTAAGACGAAAGTTGGGAATTTGGTTGGAAGGAAAAATGCTGTTGTTAAGAGAAACTTCTTGATGCATTTTCTTTGACCCACATTTTTGAGGAATCTGTTGTTGTTTTGAAAATGGATTTCAGTTAAATTGGGGAATGAAGGAGGACTGTTCATAATATTTGTATTTATCTTCGGAGCCTTAATGTCCTTACTAACCACAGCACGTGCATACAAGATGACTGGTAAAAATACTTTCCTAGCTTCTTAATGAACAAAAGAATAATTTGGAGTAAAATTTCTTGTTCCTTTATGTTTTGTGGTTGGAACTGGCTGTGGTTGGCCACTGATAGGACTTTTACTTTTTCCAAAGCAAGAACATCCCCCACTTGAGTTACAAGTCCCCTGCTGAATGCAAAACCTTGTAGAAGCAGAGAGTCAATGTCTTGTAAGATCAGTCTTGCAAAATGTGCCAAATTTTGCTGTGTTTCAAGTTCCTTGCTTGTGCTTCATGTTGAAGCATGTTCTGTGGAGGACCTCAGTTTACCTTTATTAGATACTGGATGGCTGTTCATGGAGATTAATCATAGAAGTTAAAAGAGAAGAATGAAGAAAAGTAGATAGGTAGAACTAAAAATCTTGAAGTAAAGTTTTCCTTACACGAGCAACACTGACTTTGCCAGCCTGGAATAACTCCTTTTTCAGCAGGGAGGCTTTGTTGAAATGAGACCAAGGAGGAAATGAGGATCCAGCCAAACTTATGGGACTGATCTTGGAGGAGTATCATGAAAGCCTGTGCTTACCCTGTGATTTATCTAGTCAAGTTTGAGAATGCTACAAAGATGCTTTAATTTTCCTGGGTTATGATAGTGAGAAGGTCAAATGATATAGTGCGGAAAATACCTATCCTTCCCATCTCATCCATTTTAACCATGGGAA